>OZ017776.1:5939927-7406725 GCA_963969385.1 Philonicus albiceps | reverse complement strand
GTTTTGTTTTATCGTTGAAAAGATCATTTACAATTGGACCAGTAACCAGAAATTCAGACATGTAGTTTAAAAGTCTCTGTGCTTCAACGGTGCGACTTCTTGGAGTGTTTACATTTTCCAGCTGCTCACCTAAATGAATTATTTTGCCTGCGACTGAATTAATTTTCTCATCTAGTTGATGGAACCAGTCAACGGAGACCTGAAAATTATTTAATTGATCTATTTTGATTATTTGTTTGCAAAAATGATTATACTTTAAAATTACAAAACAAAATTCTATTAAAACATTCGGGTTTTTGAAGGCGTAAGAAAAGAAAAAAGTAAAACTATAAGTAGATTAATCTCCGAAAATTGTAGATTAATCGAGCGACCAGATTACCTTCAACTAGATCGAAAACATTAAACCAAAATGACACTAACCGTAGGAAAATTGAAAAAAAATTCTAAAACGTTACCTGATGCCGCTCTTGCAGTTTACTAATGTTTTTGGCATGAAGGTTCTGTTCTTCCTTTAGGGCCTCTTCCAGGCGCTCACACTTCCGTTGCTGCTTCTCCTGCAGTATTTTAAGATCTTTTATCGTTTGCACAAAGGTTTCATGCAAGACTTCGGGGAGAAACTCATCAGAGTCCACTTCGTTGTTGGCCCGCCAAGTGAGGCGCTCTATGAACTCTGCAACGTTGAACGGCTCCTAAATTAAAAATACCCCAGTGAAAGATAGTCGAATTTCTAAGTAATGCACAATTACCTGTTCGAGCTCCTCCATATATTGAGTCATCATTTTGGGGCCCCAATTTGTTTTCTTTTATTGCTGACATACACCTTAAAAACAGTTTGAAATGTCAGTTGTTTGACGTTACATTAAAAAGAAACCAAATTTCCACGTTTATATGAAAGCCTAGAGAGAAACGATTTTTTTGCAATTTCTATAATTCAAATAAACGATTATAAAATATTTATGTTCCAATTTTATTATTTGCGAATTGAAAGCAATTTAGAATTATTAAAAACTAAATAAGGTTTAAGAAAAATACGAATGTAGGAGGAGGTGTAATGGGTGATGACAATAAACAAAAACCAGAAATGTCAACGCTGCGCAACGGCTGTGATCTAGTCGGAGTTTTCAGTGAAAATTTCGTGTTTTGATGCTGTTTCCACTGTAATGAGCGACTCGGATGATACCGACGTTCTACTTTTAATTCCGCCCGACTATTTCTTCCATGAAGACTACGACAACGTTTTCGCCCTTAGCCCCACATGCTCAAGAAAACTGGAAGAGTGCTGCCCAATGTCCAACAAACACCCCGTCCTCCCAACCGGGTCTCAGCAAAACGAACTGCAGACAATAAATGAAAGACTTTCGCAAATTGAGAAACAATTTTCCCCGGAATCTGAAATTTCATCAATTTCTAACTGCACGGTTCGAACGATTTCTACTTATGATAAATGGGGACGTAATAAAGACGAGGACTTCGGTAGGTGCTCTCCGCTAAAGAACTTCGTCCATTCCACCCCTAAGTGCACTGAAAGCAGCAAAATTGGTCCAGAAGGTGAAGGTGTTCTTCACGAAATTGACCAATTTCTGAACAGCAAGCCAGGCCCTAGCATGAACGTTCTAAATAAAAACAATTTATTTGATGGAGCCTCAGGGTCTCTTCCCACATACCGCGTTAATGAAGGTTACAACAAATGGTGCAGATCAGGCACTGTTTGTCCTGCCCGCGACAACGATTCAAAAACTAACAAACATCAGCTCCTTAGTTTGCAGGAACTTTGGAGGGATTTAGGAAGTTGTGAAAACAGTTCCCCAGAAGAAGAAAGACTTCGACGCCAGCACTGTGAGAAGACAATTCAGGCGTTACAAACAAAACTTTTGGAGTATCAGCAAAAAATTTCGGTTGCTCTCCATATTGATCGAAAAAAGGATTCTGTGATCACCAAACTGAGCGAGGAAAACACTGCGTGAGTATTTTACTGCTTAAAAACTTAAGCTTTATTTAGAATATTACAATTTTGATTATTAGTTTAAAGAATAGCACAACAGATTTAGAAGCGAAATTATCTGAATTGGGAAGACAAAATGAAAACTTGAAACTGAAATTTGAAATTGAACACAAGGACCTAAAATCAAAAATTGCAAATTTAGAAAAAGAGTTGGCGCAATCGTTGGATTTGGCTGCTACTTTTCAAAATAAGAATCAGGCTCTTGAGGGGAAAGTAGAAGAACTGAACAAGTAAGCTACTAAAGGCTGCTAAAAATGCCTGGCCATTTTCATATACAATTTAATTTATCCGGTATTCTTTATTTCTAAGCTACCAACTTTTTTAATTTAGGGCTTATTCCGAGGTGGAGTATATTTATAAAAGACAAATTGAAAATTTAGAGCTGAAACTTAACGCTTATCAACGGGATAAAGATGCTGAGAGTGCCGAATTAAATAGAATAAAAAATGTTCTTGAAAAATATCAAAACGATGTTGAAGCTGTATGTAATCGGTTTTCCTAAAACCTTTTGTAATTAATATGCCCTTTCTATCTGAGTAGATCAAGACGAAGAAACAGCACTTAGAAAAACAATCAGAAGTGCTACAAGGCGAAATAGAATTGCTTAAGCAGCAAAAGCAAAACACTTATGATAAATTCAAGGAGGAAAGAGAACGTGCCGTGCACCTCGACAAGCAAAATAATGAACTTCGACAATGTATTCAAGAGTTTGCAGAAAGAGAGGTAAGAATATGAAAAACATGGTTACATATCTCACCAGAAATTAGAATTTGCTCAAGGCTCAGCGGTCAGAGCATCGGAGAGTAACAAAATTAAAGTAACAGGTTCGATTCCTGCCCATGTCGTTATTTTGTTTGAATTGTTTTTATGAAATCATATGTTTATACTTTACGGAATATTAATTTATATTTTACAGAAAAATTTTAAAAAGGAATTGGAGACCCAAAGATCATCTCTTAAAACTCATTACCAAAAGCAGTTGGAAGAAGTTGTTTCGCAGAAGGTCAAAGAATTTCAAAATCAGCTAGATCATGTTGAAGAGTCTTTAAAAACGAAGGCCAAGGAGAGAGAGTGTTTAATAGCTCAGCGTGCCATAGATCAATTAGAGTTAATAAATGATAAAAACGAACAGGAAATAAAGCTATTGAATGAGAAACACAGCGAAGAAATTGATTTTTATAAAATTCAACTTTTGAATGCATCTAAGAAGATTGACGAACTTGAGGAGAAACTTAATTCGTATAGAACACGAAGGTAATGTATTTAGATGAAGATTTCAAATATTTAATTAAATTAAACTTCATTAATATTATTTTTTTCCAGAGCTGACATTGCAGAAAAGTTGCATAATGTGATGGAAACACAATGGCACAAAGCATTAGAAATCCTTACCAGTCCAAGTACAAACATGACTGAATCCTTTCAAAGTTTAAATCCTGAAAATATGGATCACAACAAATTGGACGGAGTTCAGAGTCAAAAATGTAAACATCCTGAGAATGAATCTTTTGACACGCCTACTTCTAGTCGAATTAAAAAACAGGATAATTCAAGAACCAAGGAAAGGTTACATGCCTTCATCGAATTGGTAGGTAGATATTTTTTTAATATGAGAGCGAATGCAAGAATGCTTAAAAACAATCATCTTATTAAGAATTCTGTACTTCATTTCAGCTCTTAAGTAAATCCCCGCAAGATATTGATACATTAGAAGCTTTGTCCAAACCATCACAGTCGGGAAAGTGCGAAAAATCTAGGCAAAAACATGAAATAGGAGGAAAACCACCTTGGAAATAAAACTAAATGAGCATCAAGAGGTTATGACTGAATAAAATTTAACAAAGTTTATTAGACTTGGCTTTACCTTTTTAAATATTTTGGTTGGATACAATTAATCCAAATCGAGAGTGCATCATAGGAGCAACGAAAGCTAATTTATGTAAAACTCCAAAGTCTAATATATTAAAAAACAAGTTCTGTAATTCCCGCTAGTGAATTCCAATTTATCACAAAGTACAAACATTTTGTAAGGACAGGCGATTTAATCGCGTTTACATTTTGTAGTTTTATACAAAAGATTTTTACTAAATACCAATAGTTTTCTATAAAGGATTTTTATTGAATACTAAGTGATTATAAGAATAAACATATTTTTCAGAAAATTAAACATTGTTTAAAAATTGTATACAGGGAGGAGGGTGTGAGGATTTTTTTGATATTGATATATTTTTGCTGATTGTTTTATTTTGTTGTCAAAATGTCCACAACCAGCCAGGAAATTATTTAAAAAAAGTAAATTTGTTCCCTTCTATTCCCGAATAGTGGCGCTCAAAAGAAACATATTTTGTTAAATTTTATGCAACTGTATTTTAATACAACTAAGACAATAATGTAAAACATTCAAAATCTTAAAAGTAGTTACACTGAGAATATTAACTTTTCACTTTAACACAGTTTCTCACTCCTACGTACATTTCTTTGCAATAAAATGCTTTTTTAAAAACATTCATATCCTTTGATCCACCTTATTAAAGATGTCAATTAAAAAACGGATGTATTGAATAAATCCACAATATTTAAAATTGGAACTTCTCTAGAGGTAACCCTACAGTTCTATCCTTCAAATGTGATTCGGCTTGAATATAAAGTAGAGAAAAGTCTTCATAAAAAATAGATATAAGAGTTTTTGGGTTCTCTATGGATCCAGTAATTGTTCACTTCGGTCAGAGATTTTTTATCTTTTTACTTTAGCAGAACAAAATGCGAGAGTGAGATTTTAACTTCGTTTAAGATATTAACTGCTCATTTTCTGTTGGTTCTTTTTCTCACGTTCGCGACGTCTCAACTTCTTTCGTCTTCTATCAATACTTGCAAGTTCGGCCTTAATCATATTGTACGTTTTTCTCAGCTCTTGAATTTTCTTCTTTAAAATTGCTATTCGCTGGTTGGGATTCATTCCTGGATCTTTAATTAAAAAAATTTTAAATTCTCAAACTCTTGTTAACAGTAATTTTCTTTTTTTACTTACCTAACTGAACCAGGAAATTATACTGGCTTGGTCTAGATGATCTTGAAGATGAAGAACGTTGCGATATGTTAGCATCAGAATTATCGTCGCTGTCAGATCCTGAAATTAATCGAAAATTAGACCACTATTTTATATGCTTTCGTCCATACTATTACCATTGGTCTTTTTGACTACTGTAGCTCTGCGTCTTTTCGAGAGAGTCTCACATTCTGAATGTTTCCTTGTGCGGCGTTTCTTTTTTGGAGAAGCTTCACTTCCTTGCTCGAGTTGCTTCTTCAAATCTTCACTGCTTTCATCCTGGCTGGCGGAGTCATGTGGTGAGCTGCTCAGTCCGTGATTATCAACTTTGGATATTTTAGCAGAATTCATTTCAACGACTGTAGAAGTCATTGGTCCGCACTCAATATCCATAGGAATGGGCTTGATGTCTGATTCTATCGGATGCGTGTTAACTTTAGTGTCTACATTTTCTTTCGATGTCGGCGTAGGGCTGCCTGGAATCGTTTCTTCGCAAAGTAATAGATTTATCGATTCATTGTGCATATTTAGATTGTCTTGGCATGATAAAAGGTCCTCTTTCTTAATTGCAGAGCAAGACAAGATACTGCTGTCGGGTAGCATTAAATCTGGCTTTTGCTTAATTTCACATTCCAATTTTACAGGCGAGGCAAGATCAACTATGGGTTTGACCCCAGAATCAGAAAGTAAGGCTACGTCCGAGTACACCGATGACTGCAGTCCGAATATTGAGGGATATTTTGTTGTATAAATTGGAGGATCTTCCTTTAGATTAAACGTGCTCTTGTCTTCTGCAGGCTCAAACTTCTTGCTAGTGCTGCTCACAGTTATTTCACTAATAATGTCTGCCTGATTGTTGTCCGAACTTTGCGAGTCGTCCTCTATAACCAGTCGTCTCTCCGAGTCCGTACTGTCGGAGGAGTCTTCATCGAAGTGATCAACATTTGACGTCTTTTGTATTGCACTTTCCAGCTTTTGTATAGTTTCGCTTAAATCGTTATTTTTGGGGGCTATAGACTCGAGAATATCAAGTTTGTGTTCCGGACTACTTAGAATTGGCTTCTTGATTGTAATTTCGATATCTTTTTTGATCACTGCCGGTAGCTCTATTTTTGGTGGCTCCGCAATAGGGAACGAAGGGAGCACCTTAGGCGGTTCCGGATTTATAAAGGGCACATTTGATATTGGGTTCTGGGTTTCAATGAACAAATGTTTGCTAGCCGATGGAACAGGAGAAGGCGGTGTTGGGATGTCAGACTCCTCCTTCAGCTTCTCTTCTTCCTGCTTTTGTTGGTTAAGCGCCTTTAAAACTTTATCAGCTATTGATGATGGCTTATCAATTTTAGGAGGCTCTAAATCAAAGGTGGCGTCGCTCAGCAAAATCTTTTTAACCGTTTCTAATTCGGTTTTAGTACCAGAAGCCTTCTCATCATCGCTGTCGCCCTTAATATTTTCAACGTCTTTTTTAAGATCGAAAATGTTGGAGATGTCTGCTTTTGTTTCAATAAATGGACTTATGAAAGGAATTGATTTCTGTTGCGATGGCAGCACAATAGGGCTCAAATTTTCTGGAATATCAGTAAGGGCTTTTGTTGTCTCCTGGACAGTTGCAGCAAGTTCCTCATTCAAAGCATTTATGTTCAGATTAAAGCTCGGCGATTTTCGTAAGACATCGAAGGTAGCTTCAGTCTTAATTGGAGACATATGTGTCGTACTGGAAGAAGGTTCTTCTAAAGAAGTCATGGATTTCTCCTCCAGTTTAATCTGCTTCGCCTTGTCTGGGTCTTTCGTTGGCGAACGTTTATTCTTTTTTGCAACCTGCATTGCGATTGGAGCCAGTTTTATGTCTTGAGAAGGATCAATAGTCTTTAGTGGAACTTTCTTTTTCTTATCGAGATCAGAAATTGTAAATGCTGCAGGTTGGGGTTTGCGTGCTTCAAACTCAAAGGGTTCTGGCTCTTTGAATTCATATATGTCTGGAGTGGGATTCATCTTATTAATGATGAACGGCTTAGGTGTATCTTTTGAAATTGATTCTTGCATTACTGCTGAGGACTTTGACGAAACCATCTCCGCCTGACCACCTTCTTTTTGTGCTAGTTTCAAATAAGGTTGTGGTTTTTCCAAAATAGCCGGTTTTCTATCTACTCGTAAGGGAATGCATCTCGCTTCTATGATGGGAACTGAAATTTTTTCAGGTGTTAATATTCCTTGAATGAGCTTCCTCTCAGGCGTGATCGCTTTTATAATTTGAGGTTTAATCTCAAGGGGAATTTTTGGTTTTTCCTCCTTCTCACTAGCTTTATAAATGCTCTTTTCAATTAGAAAAGGTTTTGCCTTCATTGTTTCTTTTTCAGCGAGTGAATCATTAATGATCTTTTCGATTCCGGCGGACTTAATTGGCGAAATTTTTTCCGCAATTTTACCCGCATTGATTCGCTCCAAGCACTTTGCTTGCGCTAGTTTTTCAGCCTTAATCTTCTGCTGCAGTTTCTCAGTCATATTTTCCAAAGTAGTAGTTTTGTCAGATGATTGAGAATCATCATCAGCAAATGAATCTGTTTCAGATGATAAGTCAGTTGAGGAAGATTTTGACTCGTTTGCGGAAATGGATGATTTAGAGACGTTTGAGAGGCCACTTTTTATAGTTCCGGGTTCATCCAGGATGGTAAAGTCAAAAACATTTGCTGACTTTTTCTCGGTTGTTTGAGATTCTACTTCTGGTGATGGTGATTTGAGCTCCTTGAAGCCTTTTAATTCTGACCTTATCTGGTTTAGGTCATAGTCCCGGCCTTTGGCCTCCGTTGAGACTTCGTCCTCTTCTGTTTCGCTGGGGCTGTTAGGAGCAGCGGATGATGAGGATAGCTTGGCAGCATTTCCTTTGTTTGTTGCAATCTGGCTGGATGGACCGGCCGAAGAAGTTGTACTTGTAGGACCCTTCGTCGGCTTTTTAACTGGCTCGTCGGAATCGGTGTCCGAATCACTCTGGATGGATATGTCGGAAACGTTGTTCGAGGTTCGACGTGGGGTGCTTGGTTGAGTCCTTGTTGTGCGCCGATGTGCTGCAGGAGTGGCGGGTGATTTTGTGCGACTGGAATTGGACACACCCGAAGAAGGTGTGGTTGATCTCGGTGGTTGGGAATCACTTCTTCCGCGACCTCTCTTCGACGCCATTGCAGCTTTGTTGATTGCTGGAGCTGTTGTGATTGTGGTTACTGATGGATTCTTTTCTCCAGAAGCTGATTTTCCACTTTCATTTTGAGATGAGTTGTTACCTCCTTTTTGATTGCTAGAAGAGTTTTTCGAACGTTTAGCTTTGCTGGTAGTCAAGTTCTCGGCAATTCGCTCTCTAGGCACCCATTCGTCGTAACGAGTATTCCAACCAGTATAGTGCACCAGATACAGAGGAGTTCCCTGCTGAACAGATATCTCAATAACCTTTGCTTCGTATGTAACCTTTTTTTCATGGTAGTAGACCTTAAGCTTATCGCCGACCTCAACTGGAAAATCAACTGATCCTGTCGTTTCAGCGGTTTTCTCATTGCTTTCACAATCTTTCTTTTTACGGCCTCTCTTGTCTTCTACCGGAGGTTGCTTTTTACTGACTTTATCTTTCTTCCCACCATTAGGGTTTATCTCCTTATCCTTAGAAGGAGGTAAGGGAGTCGGCTCCTCCTTTGCAGTTGACTTAGAAGGTTTGTTAGGAACCTCAGTTTCTTCTTTTGCTTTTTCCTCGAATTTGTCCACCAGGGCCTTAACTTTATTGCTACTCGTTGAAGTTTTTCGCTTAGTCTTGCTTACATCCAAACTAGACTCACTGGTGTTTTCCGACTCTTCGACTACGCCCACTGGTTTCGTTTCCTTAACTTCTGGTTTAGGTGATGCAACAGAGTTTGCTCGTACCAAACTCCTTCCCTTGCTTCGGTTCGCATTTCGCGGAGTCATTGACATCGAACAGCCCAGCTTCCGATCAAATTCTACAAACGGTTGCAAGAATTTCTTGTATGCCTGTTTAACTAAATTCGTTACGCTGACGGTGACAGGAGCGAATCCCAGTCGCATGGTAATTGCCTTCCATTGGTTCTGGCTGGTGACCCGGTTGTACCCACCCAACTTTTGCACTGTTCTAAAAAGTCGGTAGAAGTCGACTTCGCGATTAGCTATCGATGGTACCTTGTTCAAAGGAGTACCTCGATCGTCCATATACTTGTAGAGTTGGGCAACAAAGTGGTCTTTTTCCTCACGCGGTTCATCATCGGAACTATCTGAATCGAATTCGCCCTCATATTCACTGGAACTGTTTGCGAGTCCAAACAGAGCATCTCGGTCCCAGTGCGGTGGTAGGATATCGTTATCTAAATATTCAAGGGCAGCCTGTACTGCAGGTCCATCCTGCTTGGCTGCAAGCTCTCTGGTGAATTCCATTGCTTCCTTTTTAGGGACTGTGTAGTATCGGCCGTCTTTGAAGGAACGCACCAGATACTCATCCTTAACTCTTATGCGGACGGTTACTTGAGCTGTTGGGGATACCACAAGCCCGGGAAACCACTTCTCCTTGTCTTTTTTCTTCGTTTCCGTCGATTCAACACACACTACCTTGCCTATATGCTCCTCTTTTTCATTAATTACCTCTTTAGAATCGTTCTCGTCTTCGTCTTCAGAACTATCATCTTGGAGATGACGCGAACTAAGCAAATTAATTATGTATAAAAATATTTTTCATTTTGTAGTTTTTTTTATAAAATGTTATGAAATATACGATGTTTTAAATAGCATACAACTAGCTATTGTAATCTGCTTGATATTAAATAAAAAATTCGTGCAATTGTTGTGGGCGCTTGTAAAAAACTAGTCTCTTTAAACTTACCCGTTTTATAAAAAATAAATAACCCTTCTGATTATCTTTATAGAGGGAATCTAAGGAAGCGTTGGTTTGAACTCAAAACAATTTTAAATAGCTAAATTTCATGCACAAAAATTGCAATAGGAGTTTAAATAGCTGGATAACATGTATAGGTACACACAATTCATCCATTAAACTCGTTACCATGATAAATGTAAAAACTACAATTAAATTCCTTTTAGAATCCTGCTGAATTTAACGCTTAATTTGAAATCGCTCACAACATCTTTTAAGGTTTTAAGGCCCAGCACCTATGTACCTCCAGTACTATGGTATATTTTCATAAGGCTTTTTAGATAACTTCAAACATGTTAGATATTGTTTGTTTTGCTTTTATTTTTTTTTATGTTATATTCATATAAGTAAATTCAGTAAAATACGGAATGGCATAAGGTATATAAGGAAATTAACATTTTCAACACCTCCTGTAATCCCAGACATTAAAACATTTTGCTTCCAGTGGCTAAGTTCAATACTCCATTAATTTCTTACGGTTTTGAAAATTTGGATCTTGGGGTGAACCTTACGGGTTAAAATGGGAGTTATACCTTATAGTAATTTTCACCGCTCTTTCCAATTCTGGGGTTACAAATAGCTCGTTGAAAACATGAATTTGACCTTGAAATAACCCTGAAAGTTGGTCACTGCGATAACCAGGAAAAAATCTAAAAAATACACTCCCGCGAGTTATTCTGCTATTGCGATACTTTTTACGCACCCCGCATATTCTAGAGAAGGGAGCATCAAAAACTACAAATTATAAATTTTAACTACTGATTTTAACCAAGCCACAATTTTAGAGTAGGTTTTAGATTTGTAATAAAACTATGCAGAGAACTACGAGATGTACCAACGAAAAGGATTTGAGCACTCACCGTCTCCCCCTGCGACCACCTATCACAGGATTTCCAAAATGCTCCGGGTGGGTCAACGGCAACTGATCCAAGGTTTCGCTTTCGTTGAAGTGCCTGCCGCTCTTCAAGCAAAGTGCTGTTCTCCTTAGGGTTGTAATGTCGCCATCGTCAAAGACGACGGTGTACTGGGAGCAGTCTTGGATCTTTGTGATCGTCGCCTCAACATACTCCCGCTTGTCCGGGTGCTTAACCTCGACGGCAGCCCCAACCCGAAGGACGCCTTTGATGGTGTCGTCGGAAACAATGCCTGAGCCGAGTCCCTGCTTGTAGGCAACCTTAACTTTGATATTCCGCACCACCTTCCGAACCTTCGCCTCACAAAAGGCCCCCTTGTACTTAGCGCTTACCTCCGTTCCGACTGATAATGATGGGGGATCGTCCACTTGCTACGTAATTTGTTGACATTTTTTTAGAAACTCGTTTTTGTAAGGGCAAGGAATGCGGGCTGTTGCACAGACTTGGTGCTACTGCCCGCGACTGGGATTTAGGTTGGGTAGCTTCAAATTTACGTAAATTACCTGCATTTTCTGGAGGAAGTATCGCTCAAAACTTAAATTATCACTTACAAACGCCACTTTTGCGGAATTATATGCATTATATTGGTGCCAACTAATTTACACTGCTCACACTTTACATCTTACGACAGCCGTCCACAGAACGTCTTTCACTGCATTTGAAACGCCAACTTGACTTGAAAATCCCTTCGTTAACTGGTGTTTGAATAAAACTAGTCGCCTTGGCTTTGAGATTTCTAGCAAAAATACCAAAAAGTTTTCCAGAAAATCGACAACTCCTCCAATCACACAATTCGCACTTCTTCTGCAATCTGACTTAGTGATTATTTGTGTAAGACGACCCATTCTATGCATGAACACGGTTCGACAAAGATGTGTTGGTTGTGTAGAAAAGGTAACAAAAAGAAAATGCAATTGATTTCCCAAGCGATGCCAGCGACAATATACTCAGTTTACACGGGCGATGGTGGGAAGTTTATTTCTCCAAATGACAGTAGAAAATAAAAGTCAAACAAAAGTTTTAGGTTATGTGAAATCTTATTCTGATTTTCGATTTGTTTACGAATTTATTAGGAGATGAAGTCATGGCGTGCAAGGGAAAGGCTTGTCATGGAAAAGATGTTTTCGGACGGATGAATTTTTTATATCAGGCTTCATTGCTGATGGCTGACAAGAACGAAGTCCTCTCCTCGTACTACGGTCGCTTGTGCAAATCTGTTGGGAAGAGGGCAGTCATGCGGATGTGAGTAGTTCTGGGCACTTTATAATAATAATAATCAATTTATTTACGCTCCTGCAGAGACCCTGAGGTTAAACGCACAATTTGCAAGAAATGTAGCATTGCTCTAAAGCCAAACGTTACAGCGGACATAGATTTACATGAAAATAACGAGAATGTTTTCGTAGTTACCTGCAAAAAGTGCAAGTTCAGGAGGTGCTTCAACATCAATTCGAAGTATAATCTCTGGTTAGAAAATCCTAGTGCTTTGGTCGGAGTTCACGAATTTGGAAAAGAGCTGGAGGAAAAGGCAGAAAAATTGTCTCTAAAAGAAGAGAATAAAACGTAACCCACCTCGCGGGTTCTAAGCGATTTCATGAATTTGTATATAAAAAAAATACCTTAAAGTATGGTCAGAAGTTGGTTTTTATTTACTAACCTTAACATTACTTAAAAACTACCGCACACTGAAGATATCTTCAAAGTTATTGTTGCAAGTAGATTTTCTAGTCACTTTTGTTGATTTACCATTTTCTATAAGGCAAGCGATTATCTTGGTTACATCAGCTATAGTTCCAGACACGATGTGCGGGAAGGTTTTCTCTTTTTTTCCGATTACATTAAACAGCAATCTTTTGGAGATAAAGTTACTGTAGTTGCTCAAATTACCGACTTCGATATACTGCCCGTACCTTGGGGAATAAACTTGTATTGAAGCACGCAATCCTTCACCTGGATCCAATTGAGGAGCAGGCAGATACTCTATCCGGAAAGGGAGGTCCAATTCCTTATAAATATCAACGATTAAGTTTAAAGTAGCATCAACTTCTAAATCAGCCTTTTCGGATGTCTCTGCAGCGATAAACACTTGCACAACATTCGACTGGATTGTAGTGTAGAGTCCTTCAAGATTAGAAGATTTGCACTTTGCTTCGGAATACTTTCGCCCCGAGGTAACGAGTTTCAGGGGTAACAGGGATGAGTAAACTGATAATTTAGCAATATAGCCAAGGAATCCCAGCAAAGAGCTCCCGCCAGTGAGGTATAGGGTGTTGATTTTGGAGTTATCCTCTTCTACCACTTTGTGAGCGTCCCCTTTAGGGATTAGGGCCGCCTCAACGAGGACACTGCGACTAAAGTCTGGACATGTGACTGTAGTAAAATTGTTTTTCAGAAATACGTCGACACAACTTTGCGGGAACTCCCAGTCGAAATTTGCGGCATCGTTGAGAAGGTAGAAAGTGAATTGATCGGTGAAATCGACAAGATCTTTGCAGTCCAAATGGTTTGGGATGTTGTTACCGGTCTCATTAGATGTGGGTGGAAGTCCGTTTCGAAAAAGTAGTTGGGGATGTTCTTGTGGCGTTCTCTCGTGCAAGTAATTCGGAAGCTCAAGGTATCGGCAAATAAAATCGTTTTCAATAGGGTAGAAGTTTTCCTTTAAATGCTTCAGTTGTTCTCGTAATTGTTTTCCTCTTTCTTTGAGGGAGGGGTCCTGGAAAAGAAGATTTAATGTAACGTATATATTACAAAAGTTATTGTCGTTAAATTTAAATAAAATATATAATTAAAAGGACTTCATTCAAAATAAACTTAATTTTGAAGAGTGCCACTGTAAAAAGCCTACTAAAGAAGTTTGGCACAAACCTCGGGCTTGGAAGCCCTTATTTCTTTAGCAATGTTCTCTCGTTGAGACTCCAGGCCGGCAATAGCGTCCTTTATCGCACTGTAAACCTTAAACTTTTCCCTAACATCTTGGAGCCGCTCCGAACCGATGTTCCGCCACCTGATGCTCCTCTCCATTTGGGAGTCACCAAGTGTCGTCTTAAAGTCCATGAAAGGGGTGAGGACTGCATACTGCTCTTTTGCCTTGTCGCCACTAAGGTAGAGGGATGTTATATAGCCTCTAGTCTGTCTCCGGAGCCCTAGAAGAGGCGCTTTCCGCCAAATTGACAGTAACATGTGCCCGCCGCTCTCACAAAAGTCCTCAGCTTCTGCAAAATTTTCTTCAACTTGACATGTTTTGGGTAATTTTTGTCTTTACAGCAAAATGTCCCCCGCTTTTGTAGTGTTTCCCCAGGGAAATTTATATTTTGCTTCTCTATTATTTGAGATTAGACTGTACATTTACCGTTTTGATAATGATAACACTGCTTTTGTATCCAACTGTACCTGGAAGAAGCATTTGTCGTGAGGAATGGTGGTTGGGGGCTGTCTGTTTTATTACTCTTTATTGTGGAGTTTGTGATAAGAACCGGGTCAATCGTCCGTTTATATTAAGCCAAACTGCGCGTGTAAATATCACTTAGAAGCTTTCAGTCAATCGCGCGACCTGCTTCTGTTACATTAGTGCATTAATCGAATTTGCACTCTAGGCAAAGTACGTGGGTCAGAGTCTTGACCGCTTTGTGAAGGGCTCGGCACAATCGTAAAATCAATTAACTAGGTTCAGTTCATCAAGCAAGTTTGTTTTGCGGCAAAATATGGTGACTATCATGAAGGACAACATCCTCTATGGAGGAGACCAACCCCCCATTGTAACCTCGGACTGCAGGTGCCTTGGTGACTTCATAATCCGACAGCTGAAGGAGATTGGCCCGAAGAAGTTTTTGGTAAGATCTATCCACCCCTTTAGGTAAAATCCCATCTCTCATAATGTTGGTATCGTACAGGTTCAAGTAGACACGGACGAGGAGTTCTCGGGGACTGACCTCTTTCAAATGATCAGTCGTATGGTCACCTGCCTTCGGAGTATCGGGATTAAGGAGGGCGACAGTGTGGCTGTGTGCAGTGAGAACAGGATCGAGTTTGTTGTGATTACGCTGGCTGTGTTCTGCTGCAATGCCACGGTCGCCCCACTCAACGTTACCTACACGGAGGGTACGTAGCTGCTCTCTTTTCTTATCAAGTGGCTGTCGGCGCCGTAATGACTTGTTAATTTTAATTTTCATTATTTCCTTATCAGCAATTGCAGTTTTGAATATATGGCGTGCAAATACTTTGGGGGTTACAGGGATTAGTTCTTGAATCTTTTAAGTTACTTTGTTTTTCCTCAAGAAAAGACAAAAGTTGGTTTTCGTAACTTTGCATGTGTACTTAAGGTAGATAACAGCGTGAAGGTTACTGCTGTTACGATTATTTAACCGTGGAACTACGCCCATCTCCCCATAGTACGTAGACAAGGACCATGGATGGAGTGGAAGGAATAAAACTGTAATTACATTTAGGACGTTAAGCTTTTTAATTTGGCGAAAGTGTAAGAGATCTAATTGAAATTTGTTTTATCAAGTTTCTTTGGGAAACCATACCTAATCTTGAAAGATTTAAATTTATGGTTTATGATTCTACATATTTTCACTATGTACGGTTTTATCTGAACGACAGATATTAGTTCTGCTAGCAGAATATCTCGAGAAATACGCATCGTATGGACGAAAGTGTTTATACTAAAATGCTAATATTTTTGGGGTGGTCTTTCGCTTTTACAAAAGTTGGATTGTTCGATTTTTCGTTGAAAAATACATAACTTTTGTCTGTTTGTCTGTCATTGAAAATTGGGGAGGGAAAACGAGAAATATAATTTAATGTAAGAATTTCTACCAAAGTAGTAAAACGGTCCAACTTGGAAACCTGTCCGATGGCAATCTACTTTACGTCTTTAAGTTTAAAACCGAACTTCCTGTCTGTGCGGCCCTTAACTCAAGTTGTCAGGTAATTATTGGTTTCCTGATAAAGCATGCTTATGTTCCCTGATTATTTGTTACTTGCTTCCTAACCCTGGAGCTAGAGTTAAACAACCGCATAACTATTCTTCCTTCCGCCTCGATGATAAACTGCCTCTCTCGTTGTGTGCTTAGTCCTGTCTGTTCCTTATGCAGTAAAGGTCCGGATATTCTTTTAATGTTGAGGTGCCGGCCGGATCGAAACCTCTTTAAATTTTTAAATGCACATATTTACAAATTTAAATAAATAATCTTGGAAAACCGAATTTCAATTATTGGAATTTTGATTCAATGACTGAACAAAATAAAATTGTTTTAAAATCTTTTATAATTAAAATTGCCACTTCAAATTGAATGAATTAATCTTTACTTAATAGGGGTCATCAATAGTTTTATTACATTTTCAATAAATGTAAAGTTTTTTAAATAATAAAGCCAATCGAGTTATACATGATTTGAATCACTAATTGGGGCCTTTCCGATTTCTTATGAAGTCTTTATTTTGTAAAGTATGAATGGAATTTGAGAGAATATTTAAAAAAAAAGAAGCTTTACAACAATAAAATAAATTTATTGTTTTTCTTTAAACTAAAAGTCTGATTACAAAGAGCAGCTAATATTCTAACTAGAACTACTTGTTAAGGGATATAATCTATGAAATTGCAGGCCTTTTGCTATGCATACTAGGTCAATATTCGCGCTTTGTAAAATAATAAATTACTCTTGCAATATTGAATTATAATTTATAATTGCAGGTGAACTTTTCCATGCGATCAATCTATCACGACCAAAGTTCTTTTTTACTTCGCCCAATTATGCGAATTTAGTAACGAAAGTCTCAATGAATGCCCCGTTCGTGGAGGAAGTTTTTGTGATAGCAAAAGATATCTCTGTACCAGGAATTCGTACTTACTATGATCTAATAATGGATCCAAAAATTAAAAACCCTTCCAAATTGGTTGTGGAACACACAGATATACTGGAGAATGTCTGCCTCATCATGTGCTCTTCCGGGACTACGGGACTCCCAAAAGGTGTGCAACTTACGCAACGTAATGTTTTATCATCAGTGGATAGTCTGTTGTAAGTAATTTATTTTTATATATAAGGTGGGCTTTTACTCTGTATTTTATTTGTTGAAAATAGTCAGACAAAAGGATTGCTGGAGCAGGCGACATTGTTAAGTGTTATCCCATGGTTCCACACCTATGGCTGCATGACGATGATTATGATGTGTCTATTGGGAATTAGGTTTATTTTTTTACCGAGATTTGAGGAGCGTGCTTTCCTTAGATCTATTGAGGTATAAGAATCAAATATACAAATGTACGTATTTCGATATATTCAATATTTTTTGTTTCAGAAATATAGAGTTAATATGTGCTTCCTTGTTCCTCCCTTGATGGTGTTTCTGGCCAAGAGTCCATTGGTTGATGAGTATAATTTAAATTCATTAGTAATGGTATTTTGTGGTGCAGCGCCTCTAAGCAAAGAAACGGAGGATGCCGTGAAAAAAAGGTTTCCTCCCATAATTGTCCGAATCTATATATATTACTAAAACTTTTCGTTTTAGAATTGGTATTCTATTGGTTCGTCAAGGCTATGGATTAACTGAAACCACATTGAGTGTGCTGGCCATGTCCGATGACACTGCCAAGCCAGGAAGTGTAGGTGGCTTGAAGCCTGGAATGTACGCAAAAGTTTTAGATACAGAAACTGGAAGACCATTGGGTCCCAACCAACCAGGGGAATTATGTTTTAAGGGTGATGTTATAATGAAGGGATACGTCGGCGATAGGGCGGCAACTGAGAATATGATTGATAAGGAAGGCTGGCTGCACACTGGAGATATTGGCTATTATGATGAAGATTTTGTTTTCTTCATAATTGACCGGATTAAGGAGCTTATAAAGTATAAAGCCTTCCAAGTGCCGCCAGCGGAAATTGAATCTGTCCTTTTAACTCATCCAAATATTCAAGATGCCGCTGTGGTTGGTCTTCCAGATGAGGAAAGTGGAGAGCTGCCGCTTGCTTTTGTTGTAAAGAAACCTGGTGTTAAATTAACTGAAAACGAAGTGGTCGCTTATGCGGCCGAGAGAATGTCTCCGGCGAAAAAACTCAGGGGAGGAGTTCGATTTGTGGATAGTATACCTAAAAATCCGAGTGGTAAAATTCTCCGACGTGTACTAAGAGATATGTTGAAGGAGTCGCCAAAGTCCAAATTGTAAATATTTTTGTAATTTATAAAGTAGAACAAATTGTAAAAAGGGACATATTGTTTTGTTTAAAAAAGGCGGGGTAATTTGTTTTGGTGATTTTAAAATATATATATAATATAAATATATATAAAATAATAAAACAAATATTTTCAAATCATTTACGCTAGCTAAAAAGATCTGTTTTAAGAAAAGGGTCCTTAAAGATTAATAACACCTGAAAATTCATACTTACGGATAAGTTAGGATTCAATTAATCTGCGATGTTTCAGCTATCGCGTACTCTTCGTCGGCAAATGTATTTTGATATATTGCTTTAATTCTGTTTTCTTGAAAATAAAAGAAAAACCTGCAATTTAACAAAAAAGCGTATCAGTACACTGTCGCTTCGATTTTGTCACTCATATCCGCATACAAGATAAAATCAATTTTGCATTGAACATTCTACAGCATATTTTAAAGTATAGAGCACCGAAATATGTAAATTTCGAAAACGAAATACTGGAATGTCCCTTACAAGATATTTTGGATAATTTTGGAGGTAGAATATTTTAATTAGTGTCAAATTTTATGTGGTGATATTAAATTTATTTGAAAACGTTTCTACATACAATCAGTTTAAGATTAGCCACTAATATCGAAACGACTTCAATTAAAATCGCGTACAAATATAATTTCTGTTAAACGCTAGTAAAACAACTTCAGCTACACTTGGCCTCGGAACACTTTAGTCATACAAAATTTTATTAAAACAGTGACGAACACCAATAATAGTTCCGGATATTTTTTTTTTTTGTTCTTAGTTAAAAGTTCCCACATCCACTTTTTTAGGGCTCTTCGTTAGTAGCTAGACTAATTGTAACTTATACGAAAAAGGGATCAATGGTTATTGGCCGATGAGCAAAGGGAAGGGGTGAAGGAGTGGCGAATTCATACAAAAATATATGCGAAATAGAAGCTATCGCGGATTCTTAACAAAATCTGGTCTGGTTCCCCATTGAGGAGTATCCACTGAAAACAGTCTATTAGCTACTCCCCGTGCTGCAGGGGCACCTCTTGTTGGGTTACATAAAAAATTCTTCAGTGGAGTGGGAAAGCGGAAGTCACGTTCGACCTGGGCGGTCTAGTATAGAAATCTCTATGACTCGAAGTCCTCGGAATGTGGGATCTGTGATCTGGAGACCCTTCGGGTTGAATATGCGTTCGTTTTGTGAGGCGATAAACTTGGAAATCTTCCGAAGAGTCTGAAATAAAGTGATTCGCTTTAGCAACGCTTTCCGCAACTGGGACTGGATGTACCTTCTCATAGTGGGTCTCTGTGCACATGTACACCAAGTATGCTGTGATGCATGCCAAGCAACCCTCGCAGTATGTACTGCAGGAGCCCTTTTCGGCCTCTGCAAAGAATTCGTTCAGTCTATTGATCGTTGCCTCGAATACATGACGCTCGATCTGGAGAGGGCGGAATCATGTTATCTTTGGAGCACTGCAGATGAGAGGGTTCTACTTACATGACCCTCAAGTTCACTGGGAAGTCTGGTGTGAAATTTGACTGCGGTACCTTCGCTATAGTCCCGCTGAATGAAAACTTTCGTGCAATTCGATTGGAGTGCTGTGGTTGATGGTGTCCCCGTTTGTGACATGATGTGTTTGTGGTCGGTTTGGGTAAATAACGTCCGTTCTCACTGGTGCAAGGCTGCTCTACTTCATGGACTCTTTTTTCAGCATTGAACAAAATTTTCTAATTTTTGCTGCTGGGTCGTTGCCTTCCAACAAATCTTCGTTAATCAAGTGGAGAACGGAGATACAACTGTCAAATGTGCCACTAAACAGTCTACGGCGCAGGGTTGGCCACAGGAGCGTGTATAAAACCGATGTATTCTAATTAGGATTAGCTGCAGATGGCGCTGGGTAAAGCTAAAAAAACAGGAAAGAGAAAATTTTTGGTCAAGTGCTTCGACCCCTTCTGGTTTTTGTTAATTTCAAATGTCAGTGACGAAACTGTTTCTCTTAAAATCATTGGATTTGTTGCTTAAGTGATATCGTAGTTCAATTTAAACTGTAATGTTTATTTAAAAGAAGTTTTATAATAATAAAGTTTTGTTTCTACCGTCCTTTACATGATGATGATGCTGGAAGCATTCACTCAGTTCTTTATGTTGCAAGAGCTCAAGCTCTCTAGCTCTATGGATCCGGTTGAAATGTAATTCCTTGTCTAAAGAAAAAAATGTACAAATTTCTTTAAAACTGTTTAATCAGCTAGATGCTGGGATAAGAGATGTTTAACTTTTCCATCCGCTTACTCATTCACTCCAAATATTTTAATTTTTGTTTAACATTTACCTTCATTTTCCCCTTTTTTCATCTTTCATTCCGTCTTCACTCAGACCTTAAATTTTATTGTTAGTTAGAGTCAACCCCAATATTGTTTTATTGCACTGATGACCCTTCCTATGTAACATATTCTTTTGATTTACTCATGAAGCTTGTTGTAAATCTGGTTTGCGCTGGTAATAAATATCCAATAAATAAAGAATTGGATTTTTATTAATTATATTTATTTTTATCTTTTGAATTATTTCTTTAAGCCAACTAATAACACATATTGAATTTGAAAATCCAAAGATATATTAAAAATAATACTGCGCATCTCTCTTAAATTAAACACATATTTAAATTCCGCTAGTATGCAGAAAAGGATAAACAACATAAAACAAATTTTAAAAGCACGTAAGATAAATATAACAATTATTGCCATTTTCTTAATATTTTCAAATATTTGAAGAGTGTTAAGTTCTTTAATGTTTTCCATTAATAAAAGCAGTTATTGATTGAATACTGCAAATAGAATAAAAATATCGTCAATTCGAATTACTTTGGCCCTGGGGAGTTACTTTGTCTCAATATTGATTCTTTTGATATTACTTTCTTATTAAACTTAAAATTGCTAAACCTTACTACCTCACCTCAATGCTATATCAGGTTAAGATGTTTATTCTTGAAAAGAAACTTAAATACAAATTCTATTTAGGTGGAAAAAAATTTAAAAAAGGACACAGTAAGTTGAGGGTATCTAACTGATAATTCTACAATAACGAAAACTCTCATATGTGAATACATTTGATTATTTAATTTAATATAAAAATATTTTAATAACAATTTGTTCCTCATTTAGTAGACACGTTTTTTCTATTTTGTATATAGAGTCGTTCAGGATGATGAAACTAATAAAATATTTTATCATTTTAATAGAGCTACTTACCTAATTAAATTAATAACATAAGTTCGAAAAGGGTTTAATCAGAGTATACGCAAGTGTAAACAATTTTAATTTATTTTTACCAACTAGAAACATTTTAAATCGACTGTGGCAGGTCAGTATGCCTCTTCTGGTCCCACGGTTCCATTACCAAAACTTAGTTGCCGTTAATGTAGAAAAATCTCACTACTTCATTTCTTCACATTCGTTGTATGTAGGCCTTCAAATTAATTATTCTAATAAGAAATATTGACTTTTAAAAGACATATTAAATTTTACACATTTCTAAAAGTCTATTTTAATTTTAATTTTAAATGTTTTCAAATTTTAAAAATATATTAAAAGATTCATATAGAGGAAATAGATTTCTTTCTCTATACCGAATTTCTACAATATTAAAGTATAGTTGCTGATATTTGAAATTATTAAGATTGAAATGCATTCAAATTCATAGTTCCTAATTATGTATCGTTTTCAACAAATGTAAAACTAATTGATTGATTTGAACATGTCATGTTATAGCCAAACAATACACACATTACAAAATATCTTATTACATTCCCATTTGTTGCCATCACAATAAATTAATGGATTTGTTTTGATATCATTTCCGTAGGGCTTTTAATCAGGCTACAAGTGAAATTTCCAATAATAGACTGTTCCTAAGGTTGTCTGTCCAAATGATTGAATGATGGTAAACTATCCCCAATGTTTGACTTTTTCACTTTAGGCGTGTACATACATACCTCTATTTGGCTAAAACGAAATGGGAAAACGTAAACGCTAGAAACAGCTTACAAGAGCCGATATATTCAGTTTACTTCAAAACGTTCGTGGAATTGAGTAAATAATTCTAGTATTTGTTTGGTATTTGGGGAAATCTTTGAAGTAGCTTCTAGACAGTTTTTATGATCGCAATGTTTTCTAATTGTAAAATGCACATGTTGGACTAAAATGGAATAAGGGGATGAGAAGATTGCATTTAAATACTTAATTAATAATTGTTTTTTTCAAATTGATTTAATTACAAAATAAAGTCGCGTTATTAGTAATTAATTTACCTATTTTAAAATAATAATTAATATAAAATAAATAACTTATTTTTAACTTTATATTTCAACATTATTCTTAAACAAGTGTAATTATTTTTGAGGTTGACCTTCATGATAATTGTATGCACCGTATGCCTTACTGCTGCCCCAGTCTTTAGTGTACCCAGCTCCAAATTCATGAGGGTTCGGGTGCGGGTGGTAATTTCCTCCATATCCTGAATAGTCTGTAAAATACCTCTCATTACTGTAAGCAACTTATTCCCGTCGAATATTTTACCTGGCTCGGAACTAAACTGATGTGAATGGGTTTGGGTTATGAACGGATGCAATTTACAAAATGTGTTCGCTTTCAGGTGATGAATAACGTAAATAACGCCGAACAATACAAGGAACTGTAGTCCACCAATTCCGAGAAGTAGAAGTATTACAGTAAATTTTAGATGAATTAGTTTAACCAACATTATTAAAGGGAAAATAATGGTCCATTTTTTTTTCTTCTTAGTTCCTCGGGGTTCTTGGTGAAATTAAATGTTAAATATGATCACTCTGTGTGCTGTTTAAAGTTACCTAGTGTATCAGTTATTGGATACATTTCTCTTAGCTTTGTTCCGGACTCACTTGAAAAAGGGACCTCCAACCCATGTCCTTGGAGGAAGGTTTGAAGTGTTCGTTTAAAAAACTTCCATGCTTTGGTAACTTCCATATCGTCTATAATTAGTTAAATGTTATTACCTTTCAGTTGTCTTTTGAGTTACCATTCACAAGCATTTAGAATTGTTTTAATGACGGATCGAAAATAGAGTTCATAGAGATATAGAGCTGTATAAGCTGAATGGACGTCTATAGGCGTCATTTACGTCAACATGTTAATCAATTAAAATAGATATCAAACGAAAATTATAAAAACATTTTAACCAACTTCATTTAAGTCATTTCAGTAAATAAATAAATAAATAAATAAATATTTGCCTACTATTCAGTTGTTTGCATACCTCTCGACTGCTTACTTCAGTATAAGTTAATAAATGGTTACCATATGCAACATTTTTCGCAATAAGATAAACATTTCTTTAGTAGTTCTCAGTGATATTAAATTTGGTTTGATTATACAATATACATAGGCATATTTATATTTATTCTACGTTTTATTTTCGTCACTGCTTCTGTACTTAGTTTCTGGTTTTTATGTATTTTGATCCAATACTTTGCATTATAATAAAATAAATAAAAGAATAAAATTTTTCTTTGTACTTTCTTTGAATTCCGGACGAATCTTAAGAGCGGTCTTAAACCAAAAGTTTGCTGAAATTGGTCCACATGCCTTTATTTTTACTAGTTATTATATATAAATTACTTTTGAGAATCGTTGCTATAATTAGGTATAAAAACATCCTAGACTCATTAAGGTTCTTTTGTAAAATGTTTCTCCTAAATAGAGTCAGCGGTTTTCTAGAAAACCACAAAAAATGGAATTGTCAACCTTCGTGCCAACCTTTAGAGCATTTGATCTTATTATGAATCTAGGAATTTAGGTGAAGTCAATTAACCTCTTAACGTACACGCTCGAGTTAATTAGAGTGCAATAAACGGGCTAAACTGTGCTGCTGTAAAATTTTGAATAATTTTCTTTAATAAAATAAAAATTTCTTTTACCGGTTGCTTTAAAAAAAAAAAAGTGTAAGTTAAGGGGTTAAAAAAGGAATTACTAATTGAAGTCCATACTTAGGAAAAAGCAATCGTGTACTCTGATTAGCGAGATGTTAAAGATTTTTTAAATAAACGAAAAATATTCACGTTCGTGTTGGATTGCAACGATCTTTGATGTATAATTTCTCTTAACCATTGAATTTAATAATCTTGTAAAGGCCAAAGCGCGAATTATTCTGCTAATAATATTTTCATGCAAACAATTCAAAACGTAGTATTTGACAAATTAAATTTTTTAGCAACAACAAATTGAATTAGAATTTTGAAAAATATAAATGTTCATGGGACTATAGGCTATTATCACTTAATCTCTCCCATGACAAAAAAACACAGCACAAACATTTACCATTAGCACTGCGAACATTTTCAAACAGTTGCAATTCACTAGGCTCTGATAATTGAATTAATCCAGGTTTCAGTACGTCTTCCACTGTAGATCTGCCGTCTTCCTTTAGGAAGTAGTTGTACCGATTTTTTGCAAAGTTTAATACAACTTTAGCTACTTTGAATTTTACACACGCTGAAAGTTTTTGCGATTTAAGGCACTGTTTCTGATTTAAAAGTAAAAAATCATCATTTGCTTCTTTAGACGACAAAATATTCTTTTCGCCAAAAGTAATATTTTGGGCAAATACAGTGCTTACAAAACTTATTATTTGAATTAAAATAAGAATCAACATTTTGTCGAACTATACGAAACCACATACAAGGGATGCAGTTAGCGCGAACTAAGTGAAAGAAGTCGGCAAACCTTTTCATATTTATTAACGTAGAGTGGGTCATCGCAGCCTTGCCATAGAAAAGCACATATGTGGAAAACTGGTCTAAAGAACTCTATTAGCCCAGAAAACTTTCTGCATTGCCGCCCTAAGCCACCAAGAAAATATCAAAAGATCGCTCCGTCCAAAGGATGGAAGATACGTCAACTGTTCAACAGCGGCTGTTGGATAAAATCCGCGAAATCGATTCATTGATAAAACCTCGAATGTATAACGATATAATTAAAAGCAATACCTTACAGGGGAAAACTGGAATAGTAGCATTAGTGCAAGTCTCTGGCATTTTCTCATACCTTTGTGGCAGGTCTTCGTCTATAACAAAAAAGCAAATTGTTGGCCTGACGAGCAATCAGTGCACGAGGGAAATCTGAGAACTGCAAATAAATCAGATGTCATCTATTCTGCAAATAAAAAAAATGGTAATTGTGGACTCTTTACTGCCACCACGTTTCCAAGGACGATCTTGTACCTGAACTATGTTGAAAACGCCAATTATCGTGTCATCAAAACTGTGGCAATAAAATGGAAGACTAGTGTAAGAAGAGTGATCGGACGAAGATCTCAGTCTCGTGCCAGCTCAATTAGCCTAATGCTGGCGATACCAATTAACCAATGGCTTGTGGCCTTTGCGCATCCCTCGAACGCTATATTCAAACGATAGAATTTTAATCGCTCCATAAATTGCTAGTCCCAACACTTGGATTAGAAAATCTCGATTGGTTCACGCCAGAGGCAGTGACAGATTTATTCCGTGCTTGTACTTTACTAAAACTGCTTTTTCACTAGCGCATAATTAGCAACTGAAGGTTTCCTCACTTCAGACAGAAGAGGGTAATTCGCATAATTTATGCGCATTTTTAAAGCAATTGATACTTTGTACTTGATCAGCTAACATCAGCGATCAAAGGATTAGAAAGTCCATATATTTTACGGAAAAGTGTAAAAAGAGAAAGACCCTAACCCGGAAGAAGATGTATGGTATGCACGTGTAATTGAATAAATTGAACACTAGGTCTCCTCAATTGTATTTTTATACACACGATCTCTGCATTGAAATCAATAAAAACTATAAAGAAATTCGTTAAGACATTTGCATCTATGCAATACTTGGCTCAGTTAATGAAATCAAAATCGGTTTTTAAAAACATTTACCACTATTTGTTCACTTTATAAATATATATTATATTTGTTAAAATGTCTAAATATTTGCAAACAAACTAGAACATACTATATTATATATAAATATATGATGAAAATTGTTTTTAAGATTTGAAATTTTTGAATTTTTTATGTTATTCAGATATATTGTCACTATGAGTTTGAGTATGTGTGCCAGCTCCATGATGATAGTGAAATTTCAAGTTAAATAATAGCTTTTAAGATGATGATTTTATAAAAGGGCGCATGAATAACACCGAACAATATTTTTCTCTATACATATTGTAAACAGATTTAAACTTGCATCAAAACATTTGTATTAGTGGCGTGGACTAAATGGGGAAAGGTATGACTTAAATTAGAAAATGGATGGGTTTCATCTATCCTTGTGTTACATTGTCTCAAATGGTGGGACCATAAATTGCAAAATATAACATGTGTTTTACGCTTTTAGTAAATTCCATTTTATTTCAGGTAAATTAACCTGACATGTGCGTCTCTTTTAAAGTGTTGAATTGATTTAAGTTAAACAAAAAGGTCTATTCATTGGGGACCAGGCTGGTTTTCTAAAGTTGGGATACTGTGAACTTTGTCGGTCCCATCCGTTGTGCCCAGCCATGTAATTACCTGTGTTATATTCATATTATGGGGTTATTTATTTAATGTTTAAGATTGGCTGGGTTCAGTTTAAGAAAATACCTTTGTATAATGTTAACAAACAAGCTTAATTGGCGGTTATATTTTTTAAGGTTTCAGAGGGAGTTAGGACTCAATTAAGCTTTTCTATTTTCAAAATTAAAGATGAAAGTTATAAAGGATTTTAGGAGACCTAAGATTATAATCTAATATAAGGTCAGCAACATCATCCAAACTCAGTTGCCATAGTTGCAAAGAAAATAAACCCATTTTTTAACCATTACGTCTTTTTATTTATTATTATAAAGCAATAATAATTTAAAAAACGAGGTTGACCTGGTAATTCTTATTGATGAGAAGAAGAAAATAATTATTAAGATGAGATTTCTATTAAATATCCTATAATAATTATTGTTCTTGATTTTTTAACAAAAATCCGTTGCTAAACCTTACGTTTTTAAAATCAAAAGCCTAATTTATTTAATTGTAATACTTTGGATAGATAGGCAGACATCAAAAATAGATTTCGGTATAAATTTTACTTTAACTTCAAAGCAATGCATCAATCTTAAAATTGAATATGTTCAAAATATTAAAATGTCGTTTATAGTGTGTCACTAGTATAAGAGGCATTTAGATTGGAAAAACTAAATTAAATATAAGTTTAAGGCATTTCATACTAAGGTTTAACGGTTAATTTAAGTTAGAAAGCTAACGAGTATTTCAAGGTTTCTTTCCAAACTACGGGTTCAAAAATTTTAAATTGCTTGAGCAGTACATGTTTTATACGTTCTCGATGGTAAAATGGATTTTTGCTAAGTTTGACTAACCGAACCAAATTAATGTAAGCCAGCTCGTGGAAAAGGCAACAGGTGTGTTTCCGAAGAAGAAGTAATGAATGAAGTAGAGACATGCGCGGTCCAAATTGATTCCGAATTGATTTTGAAGGGGAATTTGCATTCCGAGGAAATCAGTACGTCGGGACGTCCTGATATAAAATGTATGTGATTATGAGAAAATGCTCATAGCAAGTTTAACCGTCGCGAAGATTGTTACCCGTTTTCTGTGAACTGTTTGCCGGTGGAAAAACATTACCGGTAAGAGCGCGCAATTTTCTTGTGGTGTTACTCCTTAACCGGAGAACTTTGAAAATTGAATTTAACTCATCATTAAATTTTGGCGAGTGAAAAAATTTGCTCTTTTTTGTGTTGCGATTGTTTGAGAAGTTTAGTGTTGTAAAGTGTTAAGTTTTGAGAGAAGGCTATATGAAATTTGAATAAGCGTTAGAATTAGTTTAAAAATGTACAGTGCATCAAAATGTATCAGTGGCGTTTTTAATGGACAAACCATGACTTCCTGAGTACTTCGTGATTCACAGTATTAAGTAAATTTGAAGAGAAAGTAAGTGAAAGGAAACTCCCAAGTGATTTTTCTATTCAGTATTTCCGATGTCTGTCGAAAAAGAGTCTTCATTGCGAGATTTTGCTGTATCCGTCGTAGTTGCCAGCTATTTCTATTCCCAAATTGATAGATTCAATTTCACGAATGTCGTATGAGTCACATCCACCCCTGAGATACGCACACTTAAGGACTGGGAAATTGTTCATTCGTCCATTAAAGAGGCATTTCAGAATGGCATACCATTGGAGGGAGTTTCCTGTTCAAATGTCTTTCGAGCATTAAGAATCAACTAACCTCCATCCGATTACCATAAGCCATGCCGTATTAACAATTTCAGTTTTTTTTTTTTTTTGGTTTATTTTAACGATTGATATTAATACGGCATGAAGCGTTGCTCTGGGGAGAGTTATTATTACATTCCTATTGAAATCTTGAAATGAAAGAGCAGACATTTTGAATGAGAGGTAATTTAAAAAATATGAAAAGAACCTTCTTCGAATCCCACAATGGAACCTTGTTTTTCATTGTATTTATTGACTTTAGGTACTGTTTGAGGAAGCTGCTCGGGTATTTTGTTATTGTTGGAGTTGTAAAAGAGCGTAGAAGGAAATAAAGTTGCTTTCAGAAAAAAAAAAGAAAAAAATTTGTTGGGGGAAAAATGATCAAGTCTTTTGAAAAAAAAAGAACAAATATGTAGGCAAATAAGAACAAATTAATAACGCATAAAGCAAGTTTCCAATTACTCTTTTCAAAAGACCTTTCAGAGTTATGTTGGGCTGTTTCTATAGCCTCTGCAGGCTTACTGTCCAGTCTTGTGGACAGAATTTATCATATCATAATATGAGATGTAATTTATTTAATATTTAGCTTTTTATACCTGTCCAGCACAAAGAACATTAGTAGCATAAAATAGAGAACAACAGCTACACTTATTTTCTTGTATGTTATTTAAATATATAATTCTGATGATCTTGAAATTTATAATCATGTTCATATGTATTATCGCTTATTTTCAATTAAGCAAGGCAGGTCAGTGTTAAAAGATAGTCTATGCAAAAAAATATATTTATTCTTCATTTCAAATTCGATATTACAAATCCATAAGTAATATATTAATGTCAGTTTTTGATCATTCATGTAATGTAACCCGTTTGTATTGCAATATTTGCAATGTACTGAAAGGATGTTAAAAAATATAGCAGAATTCGACAAAATTATCTGAAGGTATAGAAAAGCTTCTAAAGCACAAGATCTTCATTTTTAAACATTTTACTTTATTTTACATAAGTATGAATACATAATCCCGAAAATGATTGCTAGGAAGATACCTTAATTATGCAAATAAAAAGCTTACTCAACAGACTTTTAAAGATGCAAATTACCTTGATTTAATACACATTTTGAACATACATAAGTGGAGAAAATGAAATTATCACATGTTATAGAAGTCAAATGTTTTTGAAAATTATTTTAAAGTTAATTAAACTACGTACTTTGTTTATGAAACACCTTAAAAAGATTAAGTTGTAAAATTTTACAGATGCTTCAAAATGTTTATGACGTAAATCCTGCTGTTCGTGTCTTTTAAGTCTTCCTTAATTTTGGCCAAGGTCTTTATTACTTCAGAAGAAAAAACAAATTTTAAAACACGCTTCGTCTTTTGCGTGTAAAACTCATTCGAAAAGCCCAGAATAAGATCAAAACATTGCTGAATTTTTATCGTTTAAGAGAGAAACTCGAGGCAACAATTTTGCAAAGAAAAAGCCTATCTTATAGGTACATTAATAAAAATTTGCACTTATTTACGCTTTCATCGAATGTAAGTCTTGTAGTTATGTGACAAATGATGTATCTTTTACGGAAAACTTACACGATTTTATTCATGCCCAAAGCTCTTTACTGTGTGGTCAGTGTAATTTTTGGGTTTTTATGGACCTCTATGGGACAATTAGATTTCTACGTGTGAGGCCAGTTGGATATAAAGGGTGGGCATAATCTATATTTAAATATTTTATGTCATAAGGATCATGAATCTGAATGAGTTATGGTGAAAAAGTGTTGAAAAATTGTCTGGCATAGCTTTGCTCCTAAAAAATGCAAAAAATATGTCGAAAATATTTCAAAAGGAATGAGTTTCTGGCATGTACCCAGTTGATGTGCCTAGAAGATTGCGGAGGTCAAGTCTACCCTTGAAGCAGGCTTTGTAAAAAATTTGAAGGTATATATTCGCTTTGATTAATTCAGAATTTCGGCTCTTCTGCGCTTGCTGATGAATATTAATATTATTGGTGCAGATTAACTCTGCTATTTGAAACAGTATCCCTTCTGAGAAATATTGATTTTAAAGAATCTTTCTAAATTATTCTTGCTGTTAGGCTGAAACTGATAGCATAGTATGTGTTTCTGTAGAAGAAGCCTAAATTAATTAAAGTTAAATTTTGCGTTATTTCTCTAGTCTTCTAAAAATTGGCGCAAAGTTAATGGAATTTTGAATTATATCGCATCCTTATTAATAGCGTGCGGTATATGTTGAAACATAAAGTATAAAGAAATTTAAATTCGGTTAGTGAGAAGAGAAGGTTGCTTATAATTTTTATAAGATTTTTTAAAATAGGGTTTTGGAAGAGGGACGTATTTTAATTATTTATTTAAAGATTTGTCAAAAAAAGTTGGTTATTGATTGATCACCTTGTTGTATTTAAAACTTCAAACTTTTATATATTTTTGTAGATTTGAATTTTCGTTTATATAACAATTGTTTAAGATTATAATGTTATGCCTTTTAATGGGGATTCAATTTTAATTTAATTTGTCAGTAAGATTATAAAAAATCATAAAAAGTCATAAACATTTTAAGTTGGAAAAAGAGGTAAAAAATTAAAGCGTAAGCTTACCGACAATAAACTTTCAAACATTTTTATAGTTTGAAATGCAGCCGAAAAGTAAATCATAGACTTTCGAAAGCAAGTGAAATATATGCCGAAATCTGTTACAATTACCATGCGTATTTAATCCTTTTCTAAGTTTAAACCACAATGCTATTTTCTCTAGTCTCAAAAGTGGTAAAATTTACATGTTACATACAAACAGAATTTAAGGTTTAGTTTCCCTAACAGAGTTATGCAAAAAAGGACAGCGAATTTTTGGATTATGCAGAACTAGCAAGAGAATGTACCTACATTCCTTTGATATTATTAAACAAGGCAGCTACCGCTATTATTCCTTCAGAACCCTCAGGAGAAAGCGAGCGGTTATTTTCCTCGAATACATTAGAAATTCGGTTTGGCCTGCCACGTTAAGATGGTCTTTTGTTATCCACCCTATGCTGTTTGAAACCGCAAAATGTGTACGAATGCTGGGCTTTGGAATTTGGGCTTTATTTTTTTGTAATTTTTTGTTTAATATAATGCTGTTGTTCTTTCCGGAAAAACCATGAGAATTACTTCCAACTATGCAGAGTCGTAGAATGGGAAGAAAACATTCAAAATGCCAGAGCTTGGGATTAAGTTTAAATGGACAGATCTCAGCTATCCAAATTAAAGGTTGACCAGACCTAAGAGCGCAGAATATTTTTTTAATTTAAACGCTTTTTAGTAATTTGTTGGTGAAATTTCAAGGAAGGTGGAATGAATTTTTAGAAGACCAAAAAAGCTTAGCTTATAAGTTTGCGATGGTTTGAGGCATGCTTGCAGTAGTAAATGTATACCTTATGATATGCATATCACATGCTCCTTTAATATCATCTCATCTTGATTTTGTAATATTTTATTATTAGCTAATGCGCATTGCGATCTGCTGCACTCAAACAAAATGAGTATTTTTAAAATTAGAATTTGAATACTTAGAATTTGAACGCTTTCTTTTGAAATTGATCTTAAATTTCCCTTTGAAGTTTTTAATTCTGCTAATAAGGCAGATCTAATATAGCGCCAAATTTTTTCACTTCAAAGAATCATATATGCTGACAATTTTCATGTCATGTGTTATGTCATATGTCATGCCATTAGTCATATAACTAGTCACATAATTTGTCATGTCATTAGTCACGTAACTAGTCACATCATTTGTCATGTCATGTGTCAATATTTACTTCAAAAATTGCACTCATTGCGTACTTAGTTACAATAAATAATAAAAATATTGATTCTGTTTGACGCGCCCTTTCTCGAACATTTTTCAAACCTTTTATTAACCCTAAACCATCTCGTATTCGAAACATATATACTGGCAAAATTTGAGCTTATACATATATATAGATAGGTCATATTAAAAGACCGAAAATAGCTTGTAAATTATATATATATATATATATTATATATGTAAATGCTTCTATAGGGTCTCTAATGAGAGTGGAAATTACGTGCAAACCAAATTTTGTTATATTATATAAGTTAAATTTTCGTCATGTATGTGGAATAAGAAGCCACTTAGTAAATTGCTTTATGTAATTAAGAACGATAATCAGACAGATTTTGGAACATAATCGTCTCGTGAGTCGTGAGCTGGGAATTTAAGCCTAGAGTGCTTAATGAAAGCAAACACATTTGATGTGTGATAATTACCTGAGTTTGATGTCAAATCATAATTCATGATAATGCTAGATGTTTTGAAGAAAGTAATTAAAGACAAAAGTTAAAATTAACACGCTCGACGAAACCTTGATGGGGTAGGTATGAAGAGTAATTAAGATTTATAAAAACATTTGCGCAAATGTTTTGGGAAATATTTTGCGTAAATACGTTGTAAATTGTTGACTAACTAACAACACGCTCGCCACTTGTTACATTATTTAGTGTATCAAACAGAACATATTAATAATATTTGTGTGAATGGTGAATTGTTATGCTTTTCATAATGATACCTATCAGATAATTTACTAATTTTATTCAAGTCCTAATAATTATGGAAACATAAGTTGGCCTCAAATTACATGCTTTGAATTATATAAAGTTTTCTTCCCAAAATCGTTTAAAAGGGCCAAAATAAATGTATTCTACGAGTTTTGCATTGTTTTATTTTTTTTGAACTTACAAAATGAACTTGGAAAAATATGTTCCTTGGTTTCAAAGACATCGTTTTGTAGAAAATCTTTAATGTAGTATACAGTTCAGACTACTTGAATATTGAAGGCGATAAAGAACCATGCGTTGCTCCGTGAGAAAATTTAAGCTTGTAATCGATACCTGAATGGGCTCATAAAAATTTCTTATACGCGTCAAAGGGGCTGACAGAGTTTAAGTAAGGTGAACACATTGAAATTCTAGGAAAAAGGTAAAACATAAACGGGAAATTTTAGGTTGAAAGGCACCTATAATTTATTAAAATGGGCTTAAAAACCCCAAGGCACGAAATATTGCACCACATCCTACTTTGAGAGGTATTCCACGTGCTACGTTTATCTGTCCTTCAAAAATTTGGTTTGGAATTTCAGTAAATACCCGTTGTTAGGCATACAGTTGATGTGAAGAGCGAACAGTTTTGTATTCTGTGAATTTTTCCAAACAGTATAATAAGTATTTGAAGTAAATTCAATGACTTAAACTTAATTCTTTTTAGTATATTTTATTGGAAGTGTTTTTCTTATGATGTAAAGGTGTGTATCTGAGAGAAAATTACTTAAAAATTTAAATGATTTCCTTTACGGCGTTAAGCCAGCCTTAGATTTTTAAACCATTTTAAAGGCCGGAAAATATTGTTAACTATAGACATTTTTTCTCGAAATATATAAAATGGAATGGATATTTGAATTAAACCAATATTTTTTATATGAATTTAAGTGTTGGAAAAATATTTTTATTGAAAACAGCGTTTTAGTCAATTAATCTTTTTTTTAGGTAATTTTCTGGCGGACTCTTCGAGTACATTGGACATAACACATAACAATAAGAAGTCAAAAGCTAGTAGACTATGTAGAATTTCTTCGAAATGAAATGGCTTGCATTTCAGAAGAAAGAACCTATACTCGGATAAAAATTTAGAATTAAGTGTAGCCATATTGTGTCTCTACTCAAAAAAGGCGTAAAAATTATTCATAATTTCGGCGAACATTAAATCTAATTAGTAGGCATACACTCGCAACATTAAGTAACTTAAGATATGTATCTGTATGAATTCAAAATATTATCGGCCTGAACGTTTCCACCTAATTACCTAAAATTTGCCCAAAACAGATACTAAAGATGAAATGAGGGTGCTTTGAAAATATTAAAGCTAATTTAAAATTCGTGTTCTCCATAGGTTAAGGAATTTTTTATTTAGTATCTGATGCTGATAAAATGTCGCGATTAAAAGTAATGCGTGTTTAACATATTTTTTTGCTTAGCTGTCATTTCTCCTACCTTATCTCCGATATACGAAACATTCAATTTAAGGCTTAGCGTTGTAAACCTTCAGTCATTCCCATTTCAAAGCCGATAAAGTAAGGTAAACAATTTGACAAGATAAGCGTGTATGCAAACAACACCTGTACGCTGTATTCTTTCCATCCTAAACAGATAGGGAGGATCTGTAGATTTTCATGATAGGATTTTGGTGGTTATATTTTTTTTTAATCAAATTTCTAGTTGTTACGTAAAAATTTAGAAATTTAAAATAATATAATAGCAAAGTCAATTCTAAATTGTTAGTAATACCATTAACCTTAAAAATTCTTCATCCGTTGAAATATCTTGTGCTGAAAAAATTTGCGGTTTTGTTCTATATCCAATTACGCTTTGTGAGAAAGCAAACCTTATACTAATTTATCCTATACTATACATATATTCTTGTGCTTTTGGTGATATGAATCCCAAATGTGTATTCAAAGATATATTTTGAAGCTGTTCATTCTGGAAAAGGTGAAATATTCATCATTAACCCTTACGACTTTAGTCAAACAGACCACAAATGTTTGCTTATATAATATGTTTACATTTTACAATTGGATACACTAACTTGTCCCACATTGTTTTATAATAGAATCAAAGGTGTAAGCATTCGAATTACAAAGCATCTTGACTAGATATCTTCTACATCTTTATTTGTTTTACTCAGAACTTGAAGCGTTGATTCATTTACTTCCTTCTCTACATCACAGTTTTAAGGGGGTTTGTTAGCTTTGTGGTTTTGTTATTTCTAGGATATTTACAATTTTTTGTACATAATTAATTATAGTTAATGCGATTATATATACTTATTATTATATAATCTGTCTTATTCTATTTAACACCTGAGTTACTAAGTAAAAACCAATTAAACCTTTGAGATTTAATTTTCATTTTTTCAAATGTACTATATCTCCGTAATATCTCCGTATGCCCTTAGGTTGATACCTATAAAAGTAACAAAAACACAGAAGCAATTAGAACATAAAGTAAAGTACTAAATTATATTGATTAATTTATTTGTCATTCCACTAAATTCATTTGTGAAGGCTTTCTTTTGGCATATTTTACGTTTGAGAAGGTTTTTAGATTCTTAAATATCACTGGTAATCAATTGAGGTATTTTGAGTTTTCTAAAGTAATTTAGATATTCATTAATTACTGTCTTTGTTCTTCTTTGAATTTTTTAAATGCGACAATGGAAAAGATTATACAATTTTTACCCTAAAAGGGGTTTTCTATCAAAACATTTGATTAAATTTTTCCACTGTAGTCTAATTAACTCAATTTTCTCTGTCATTTGCAGAGGACAAAATCGCGCAATTAAACGTTCACAGTGTTGTTTTATTTCGCTAACGATTTCATGTTTAATAGATGCGATCAAGAAAGAAATTATCCCCCAAAAGGAAAACCAAAGCTTTGGAAGGAATCTTTCTTTTGTTCAAATCTTAAGGTTTCTTAGTTTGTGATGCTATTCTCTCTAAATTGTTAATTTAAGTAACAATCAGGGTCCTCATAACCTTCAATATCCCAACAAGACTTGTACTCCATTAACCCGAAAAACACTTTCACAAAGTATGCCTCAGCGTGTACCTCCTTTAATTGGATTTGATAATAGGAAATATCGGTCTCTCGCGACAAACATACACCAGTACATTCCTTAGCTACGGTTAGATTAACAAAGCTGTAAAGATAACAATAAGAGGTGTAAAGGGTAATTAATGACTAAAAATGTGAGAATGCTCTCAGGTGCTTTTCTTCGCACCACTGCTAATAATTAATTAAATGGAAAGATTTGCAGACTGCAAAGGAAGGAACTGTGAATGAAAATGTTGTATATCATGCAAATGTTTTTACAAAATTAACTTGTTGAAATTGTACTACAGTTCTTACTCTTTTCGGGACTCTTTAGAATGCAAAATTTTTGGAAAATTCTATCTTTCAAAATCGTGATTAGATTTTATTGCTATTTTACATAATCATACTTCTGCATCCATTCAATTCTTTGTATTTTATGCAGTTTGCATATTCACCGTGTAAAAATGTACTTTTTATGTTCCCTTAATTTAATAGTATAACGCCAGTCTGCATCTGTGTAGATTAAGGCGAACTCAAAAGAATATGTTTCGTCATTATTTAGTAAGTTGAAGTAATTTCTTTGCTACTGTACAGATGGTCCACTTAAATCTTCGCACCTGGTTTATTCCTGTCATAAAATCTTACATGTAACAACTTAATCACGTCTTCTTACATAAGGAAAAGGTAATTTCTTGCTGATATAAAACAAAATAAATTACATGCGGTGTTTTAGTTGCAAATGGAATATGCAAACATGAGCTAATATGACAACATAAAACTTTATCGTTGTAGGTAGGATAGGGTTTTACTTTGATACTTTACTATTCCATTTCATTTTTTTATTTTTCTGAAGCTTTAGGTGTAAGCTATTTCACACATAATTCATGGAAATCATTCGTTTTGAATTCTTATAATTATTGTTCTTTGAAAAGAGAACATACATAATTGACAAACGTAAAAACAACAAATAATAACAAATTTTGAAAAAAAGGAGTGTTTGTTGATATCTAACTTGCATTATGTATTTCATAGGTGAATAAGATTTAATTTTCTATAGTAAACATTCAAGGGTTTCAAGGGTTTTTCGTAAAGAAATAGTTAGGCAAAAGTTTTTGGATCGATTCATTCGAAGTAGCTAATGGGATTTTCTAAAATTAAAAATAGTCATAAAATATTTTATTAAATTGAATGACTTGATTAATAAAAGGCATTAGTTAACATTTGAACTGAAGAATAGAATTTTAATTCATATTTATAACATACATTAAAGTCAGTGTACTGATTAAATCTGTGCTTAAGGAAAACTAGAGATTTCCTTGGCTTGCCATTTATTTATGATTAGTTCATTGAAATCTCGTTAACCCTTAAGTAAATATCTTTTTTATATTTTTGTTCGGAGAACCCCACTTAAAGAAATCACAGGTGCAAACAATTCTTCTTTTTGGAAGAAAAAATTCCGGCAATAACGCCCTTCAGGCACAATCACAGGTATCGTTCAATCAAAGAAGTTTTATACCCTTAGCTTTTTGGTCAGGCAATATTAACTTTTTACAGTACACAAAAGGTGAATATACTGAACTGAATCTACTCCATACGTCGTTTTCCATAAATCACTATACATATATAAAGTAAACGAATCGGGCAGAGCTTTTGGGCTTTGATTAATTTTCTTCCTTCAATTAAAACAACAAATGAAATGTCATTGGCAGCACTAAGGGTAAATAAAGGGAAAAAGAAATCATTAAGTCTTGGCAGGAAGACCCAAAGCTTAATAAAAAAAAACTTGGTCCATTTTGATTATACTTACACAATGAGACCCTCGTCATAACAAATAATTTTCCGTGACCGCTGATTACACAAATTTTCGTACCAAATAAAAGATCCGCCTAAGAAGTTTGGAGCAAAACACTAAGGTGGGTAAAACGAAAATTAGAGACTTCTATCACACATTTCCTGCAACTTTGATTTGACCTTGGATTTGATTAAGACGAATTTTCGTTGGCTGCTTGGAATATCTTTTTTCGACCATATTCATAGTGAAGATTTAGCTATCACAAATTAGATACTTCGATGACGATGTAATAAATTATAGCTTTCTCAGGGTTTGGCTTATGTGCTTTCATGTCGGAGGCGCGCTATAATTTTATATTTTCAGTTTTCACAGTTGCGAGTAAACTTAATTTATCACCTTATGCTTATATGTAATGCATGACTCGGAGACGAAAAGGTATAATTTCCTCTTGGGGCTTGTATAAGATTATGATTTGCGAATTGCAGATTATATTAATAAATCATTCACAAATATTCGTGCCAAGATTTCAAAAGAGTAAGAATTTTGGATTGTACGTCAATGGTTTCATCTTATATGTTTTCTGTCGACCGATATTTTAACAATAGTTTGAAAATTCGATGGCCCGAGAAAGGTCACATTCTCAATAGGATATTTTATCGCGTTCATCAGTCAGACTTTCCTGGAATAAAAACCGATGACTTCCCCAAGCAAATTCGAAATCGCTCACGAAATTTTATTATGTACAATTTATACGTGACGATGTGCGGGCATAGTAATGTTATTAAATTTGGGTGACACTATGGGCACGCGTACGTGCCACTTGCAGTATGTGGGCACTTTGGCCGATAGTATGATATTATATGTGAGTGTCGATCATCCGAATTGTCCTCGAGGTTATGATACGTGCCCCAATAACTTAAAGTCCGTTTTTCATTCGGTTATTAGGGATATTTACTTTAATTGTTGAGTAAGAGATATCCTCTATCATAGCGCATACATTATGCATTTAGGATTTTAGCTTTCATCTCACAACTTCGGATTGCGGAGCTCAATGTTAGGGGATTAGGAATTGTGTTTTAGGTTGCAAAAGCAAATCAATATTGTTCTATTTCCAAAATTTATTGCGACAGGGTGTAATGATGGAAAGATATTGCTCGTAAATTTCTCTTTTGTTTGCTTTTATGGCAGGATAAGATGAACTCTACTATTTTCTGATTGTTTTTCATATTTATTTCCAAAATCTCACGTGACTGACATTAATCGCTTGTTCAGGTTATCTACCGGTTTGAGGGGTTTCCACTGAGAGGTTGTTTCTATATGATTCATATTTAGGGATATTCATAGCCATTATTTTTAAAAGGCGACTGAAAAAAATATAAGGATTAAAGGTGAACGTTTATTTTGGGTTAGACGATATCGAAATTCAAAGGTAAAATTGTGGTTTATTTATTTTAAGGTGAATTTAGCGCATATTGTTTCAAAAGTAATGATGAAAATATTGCTGGAGTTAAATAATTCATGAGAATTGTTCAATAAGATTGTAATATTTGTTTTCTTTTCACATTCATAGAGTTTAAGTTTCAATTATGGGTATATTTTGCACACAAATATTTTCATACTTAAATAAAAATTTATTTGTCAAAAGCTCACAAACAAAATGAGTTTTTAAATCGGATGCGACAATATAGATTTATATTTTTACAATGAGGCTTAAACGAATTAAAATTGGCCTTGAATAGAATGTTCCTATTTTAATATTATCTATTACTTGGGTAAAATTGCGATTAAAAAAATTGAAAAGGTTTTATACATTCCTTAAAAGCAGGGGGATCTGTTGGATTTATTCAAGAGTTATTCAAATTTATTTCATATTTCGACCCTTTTTAATTCATTTGGCGTTTCAAGGTAATATTTTATCGTCATCAGGGTTTTTTTAGGTGAATATTTTAGGTCGAAAGGGGAGAAACAATTAGGTTTAATAGCAATTGTCATTAAGGATCAGAGCATTAAATTGTGTACCAAGCCACTTTAGTACATTGATTCATTCGAATCCTGGAAGTTTGTGATCCCACAATATTTAGATTGCTGTTTTTATACACATACAAAGATTAAATTCTAGAATTCAATCTTCGTTATTCGTATTTTAATCCGAACTTTGTCGTTCGGGTTGAGCTAATTTTGAAAATAAATTTAAAAAAAAGCACTAGTAAGAATAAATTAAAGGCGAAATAAAGTTCTGGCAATTATGCAAAGAAGCTTTATTCGAACTATGATGACGTAGGAAATGTATGTAGTAGCGAAAAATTGTTCTTTGAAATTCAAAATAAAGACGTGATCACCATAACAATATTAGTCGAGGTTTTTGCTTCTCTGTTCAAGACTTATCAGAATTAAAAGTTAAGAAGCATGAAAAAGTCCTGTAAAACTTTGAGACTCCTTGTGCAACTACTTTCTAAGGAGAAAGGAGAAAGGAGTTTTAAAGCTGATTTCGTGAGTGCATCATAAGCTTATCCATCCTAGAGAAAATTAGATTTTCGGAACAAAAATTATGTGCTTTAATCCTCTTCTGGTAAATGAGTTTAATATTTTATGTATCCAGCTTTAATAAGATTTTTTTTACTTTACTTAATTTGAGTTTTTCGACGAATTTCGCTTGATTGGGATTTGAATTTGTTCTGCGAAGTTTTTATATTAAAATTCTTGTTGGATCTTATTTTTGTGAGGAAACTGACGTTAGATATAGGTAAATTGTAATATCAACGGAAACGAATATACGGAGTTATCCTAAAAAAAGATATATGTATATATTTTTTTTTAAGTGAAAAGAATTTAAATTTAGAACTAAAAATATTCGATGTTAGAGATACGAGAAATTTTGAAATAAATTCGTTATAACACTCTAGACTAAGGAATTTTTATTAAAGGAGGGGAAAGGACGATTAAGGACGTTAAGAGGAATTCTCTCGACAAATTTTTGTTGAGTGTAAATATAGAGTCAAATCAGCTCTTCACCAATGGCTCAAATTCCAGTACTGTCGAATTTCTCCTTGGACTAACATTTTGGATAATTCCCTCAAAAATGTTAGAAATTGCGTAACATGATTTTTTGTAAAGAGGCCTTAAAAAGAAGCTATTAGTTCGAATTTAGATTGTCAAGTGCCAAAACATGTTATTGAATGTTCCTCACTCTTGTCAGACGCCTTAGGGCATTTTTTCCATTTACTCAATCGTTTATTTTGCTAATAATGCCTTCCTGCTCGTAGTCTTCAGATTTAAAATTCCATTGAACCCACGCTTCCTTCAGGCAATGCCAAAATATTTTACTTTAAAACTAGGAAATGCGCATTTTATCTGAAATTTGTCGTAGCAATTGAAAAGAGAAGTCAATAAGACACATGAGTAAAAATCTAGTCAGTATGAATTCTTGCAATTCAGGAAGAGAATGTTTTGAATAATGTATGGTTCAAAAATTCTCTGTATTGTGTCAATCCGTTTTTTTTTTATATCGTTACACAAATTTTTAGCAGGTGGCATAAATTTTATCTCACGTGAAATTTTTATACAGAAATGTAAGCTTTTCCGTAAATATTTTACTTTGTCACAAAGAATACAACGCCTGAAACATTCGAAAATTCTTCATAAGTTATGTTATTGAAATATTCATGGGTACAAGATTTTTTGAATATGTTAGCTACCCTTTTCACGAGCACACGAATTATACTTACGAAAAATCTTTGCACTACTGCACTCTTCAGGGGCGAAAATAAAATTTGTGTACTTAAATTTCTCTTATACTTTGTTGATGTGCTTGTTTAAAATATACTTCCAAAATGAAAGAAAAGGTGATTCTATTAATATTTCGGGAGCATTATATTTGTTTTTGTACATACATATATCAACATATATTAAACAGATTCTTTTACTTAATGATAAAACATAATAGAGCTACAAATATACTTGGTATAACCTATTAAAACTTATAGTTTGATAACCTGATTGTGAGAAAATAAATTTGTAATCGGGTATCTTTTTGAACCATTTAAGAGCAAATAATTCAAATTCAAGTGCAGTAACTTGAAATATTTTGCAACATATAAATTCATCTAAAATCGCAGTTTTATAAACTTGAATAAATAGATATCTTTATCTATATTTAATTTTTATTACGGCTGCCTATTCCTAATGATCTGGTAAATGCCGCACTTTATGAACATTTAACCCCTGAAATACCGCATAGCAATAAATAAATCGATTCACGTAGGACGGACGCTTTTGATTGCTTTATTAGGTGGGAAACCTCATTAGTGGTGAGACGGAGAGTTAATTTTGTTTAGCTCGTCGTGACCCACAGGGATACCTTTCTTAATAAACTCTGAATTTATTTGACATTTGATTGCACAGGCCGACCTCTATCACGATTCATAGAAAAGTCCGTCCAAACGATCACATCATTCACAATGTCTCAAGGTCCATAGCATGAATATATTACAAAATACGTTTTTCGGTCTTCTTTGCTCATGAGTGACCGAACCCTATGTGGCTGTGGAATTTGTATCGGACTCCGGAATTTATAGTTTGGTACCCTTAGTGTCGGAGCTGTTATAAAAGGGTTCTTTGTTGGTACCGAACAGAGATGAATATTCAATTTCAACGTGACAAATCTGACCCTTATGCGTACTTGAACTTGGGGTAAAGTAGGAAATTTAATCACATTTTTCTTACTCATTTGGTTTCCAGCTGTAATAATTAATAAAATAATTTTTAGATGAGCCAAACACTATCACTATCATTTATCCACTTTATCGTACCTAAATCGATTTAATTATTTAACTTAAAGCTTTTTGTTAATTAATTTCACAGGCGGACAGACGAACAAACGGACGGAAAAGATTAAAGTTCCTTCTGAAATTACTCTAGAAATTCAAAGAAATAAAAATTAAGTAAATGATGATACTTAAGTAAGGGAGAATAAATTCTGGTATAATTTCTTTGGTAAAACTCTCCCCTCTAGTTGTTGTCATTGTTGCGGGAACAATAAGTCTTAATTACTTCAAACAAATTATGTTTCTTCGATTTGAATGGTAATTAAATTCCATGAGTTCCTGCTGTGTTGTTAATTTGCAGGCAAATTTTCTGGCTGTGCATGTTTATTTTAATTTTTGTCATAAATATCACGTATTATGACTAAAGCAATGTGTCAAGCGATTCAGGTGAATAATGTAAAAAGCTCTTGATGCTAATTAAAATTAATTTTGTTTTAAAGCACATGCGAGAATTGTAACGTATTTGTAAGAAAAAACAATAAATAGAGATAGAGTCAAAATAAATGGATTAATATTTACATATTTATGTAGAATAGTTATTTGAACATTATTAATTAGAGTTGGGTTCTTTAACGTTATTATCAATTTTTGCACAGGTACTCGTATTATGAAAAGCTGTTCACTAAAAACCTTTTACTCGCCTTTTTTAATAGTTCTCATGCAAGTAATGCTCAAAATAAAGCTTACTTCTTAAATTTGTTGCTTTGGTAAATATTTAACAACTACTTTTTTGGGACAGTTCTGAAACATCAAAAGTACCAACACAATTCAATTTTGAACCTTTCAGTTAAACCTTTTCATTAAAAATAATGAACTGAGAAATTTTTAAATTAAGTAAACAATTACCCCGAAAATGATTATTATTTGCCATCAAACGTACAGGAAACCTAACAGAGCACCCCATTGTCCTTTCCCTTCAAGAGAGTAGATCGTTATTCCTAATATACAGATGCTCTTTCTTTAGCATGAGTTTAAGGATGCTATTTTCGTGCCATTGCTTTATATATTCCGAACAATTGAGCTGAGTCAGAAGAATTGCTTTACAAATTGTGGCAATTATATTTGAATAGATTGCTGATGATTCACATACCATAAATCGTTAACAAAATTATATCTCATTGCATATGAATTTTTTTATTTATGCGGATTATAGGGATCATACTACTAATCATTATTTTCTGTAAAAATGAAAAAAAAAACTATAAAAAATATGTTTTAAAATGCATGTATTAAAATTTAATAAGGAGTATAGTTTTATGTTTTAATTTAAAATTAAATGCATGAAGTATTTATTATATTATTAAAATACATTATATTCAAAATGTTCAATAATTTGATATTTGTTTTTTATTCTTATTTCATGTAATATTTATACCCTGATCTTATTTTCACAGACAATGACACCCAACTTTTTCTTTCATTAATTGTTCAATGACTTGTAAGGATGATAAATTTTTAAGTTAGGCATAAACTCTATTTAACTACTAGAGAGCTCCTCCACGATCATGAATATACTTGAAGAATATCAGAAGGAAGACTGCAATTAAGCAAACAAGCTCAATAAATCCAAAAGGAAATAAAACAAAATAAATATGAATAAATTCTCTTCTGACTAAAGTGTTCAAAGGGAAACAAGCGTAGAGATTGAATGAAAACATTTAAGATGGAATTTTTGTCTCAATTAATGAAGATATAGCAGAATTTCTTCAATGGAAATAAAATGTTCAAACATTTAGTCAGATGTTGCGGAGAATTGTTAGCATAAAATATTGAATTACTTTTTCCCCAAAAGAAGATATCAGGAAAGTTGATTAAATTATGAATTGAACCCCTTCTGAAATGTAATGCTGTTTTTAATGATGAGTGGTATGGAAAAAAATTGCTCAAGGTTCTAATTTTAGATTGATTTTCATATTGAAAATTGTCGTGTTTATTGCTAACGCTTTTAAGTTGCGAAATGCGATAAAGATGAATCGATTTGAATATTATAAAAACAAAAAAGCAATCTACATCTATGACTTTGCTTTCTAGAAACATATCCCAAATATTTCGAAATCGTATTCTTTGAAATAACTGGTACTAAAAATGTGAATTAGACCATTTTTACATTTTAGAAAATTATATTAATAGTAATAATACTAACGTTCTGTTATTGTTTAACATCTGGCTTTATTCAGAGTCTGTCTTTAAATATTAAAGAAGTTAAATTTTTTCCTTTATTAAGTTTTTAAATGCGGTTAGATTTTCGAATTGTCTTTTTTCACATTTATACGAATTTGTTTACCTGAATTTAATCAGAATTAATATTTTTTCATTCATAATTTCATATGTAAATAGATAGAATTGTAGCCTTCGATTCTCCGCTTATGCCGAAACTGAAATCTGAAAGAAAAATATATTTAACGGAAGGAAGGAATCTTTTGATAAGATTCCCGATGAACAAGTTTTCATCAAGTCGCTAAGTATTTGCATCAATTATGAATAAATTATAAGGTTCTCTTTTAACAGCATCAGTTTCATTTATGATTCATAGAATCGGTGGGAGTTTATTTAATATGCAAATTTATTCAAATTTAGATTAGGTTTTTGATTCATCAACTTAATTTATTACCCTCGATACAATAAATGGAATAAAATAGGCCACCATTGTTGCTATAATTTTCATTTCAAGGTATTTTATTTATTTTTTTCTATTCACATTATTCTATATATTTACATAAGTATATGTATGTTATATAATATGTATGTTCACCTACCGTAGAGAATAAAATGTTGAAATGGAAAAAGGAAAGTCATTATATTTATATAATATGCAATTGGTTTTTTATTTATCTTAGATAAATCACCCGAACCTTCATCTTAATAAATTGTTTTGTAAAGTACAAATTTCCCAAAATCCTGTGTGACAAGACTTTTAAATAAAGAGGGCACTTAAAAATGAAGTTATAAAAGTGCCATATTAGGTAAATATAAAAAAGCACGTTCAAGTGGTAGTCTAATTCTTTTTAGCGTAACAAGCACGTTTTCAAATTTAAAGAATCACGCATGCAGAACAAAAAATTTGTAACATCTTCGGGGCGAACATCTTTTACAAATGGCCTAGGTTTTTTTCAATTTCTCCTGCTACTTAACAGGAGAGAAACATAAATTTGCAGGATAACGTAATTTGTCGCATTCATTATGTTTTCTTGATTTTTGACCCCAGTTCTATTTTGTTTTATATGTTTATTTATTTCTAATTTACATTTAAATTATACGAATATTTCGTGAGATAATTTTATTTGATTTTTATTGTATTTGGTATTTATATAATACTTTATAGACCCACTATAAAATTAGTTATTATGATGTAAGAGAGGAATATCGTGATAATTTAATGTTTATCCATTGACTAACCTATGATTCAGTTTAATTAAAAACCGCCCATTAGTTTTACTTATAATAAACATATAAACAATCTAATATTAGTGGAGAATTTTTAAATTTTGTTAATCTCTTTAAAATATACGGGTAGGAACGTGCACGACTCAATGACCAACTTCGTTAGCAAAAGGAAAATACGTAGGTGAAAGAAGAGCGACGTTTTCTGGGAAACAGTTTTCTCTTTTGAAGAATTTTACGAATATGCGCAAAGAAATAATCACAAAAAAACTTATCAATGCTAAGAACCTTCTGAATTTTAATCTATTCCCAATTTTTCTACGATTTACGTATTCGTCCTAACATGATGACAACCTCCTTGACAACGAACTTGAAGTAAATTTCTTTTGTGTAAAATTCAGGTAAGCTGGCTCTACATCTATTTCATTCTGTGTAATTTTCATCCTACAATAGTTGGGATCAAAGGTGAAATATCGAGAAAAATTCCAATTCCTTCGTTAAGTACTTATAAATATATGAAAATCAATTTATAAAGATTTGCCGGCTTACTCACCGTGATAACTGATATTTTTTGAAAAATTATTCAGGTCTCCGCAAAGAAAAAAAGTCGTACTGATTTTTTTGGAACAAAATATTCCATTTAGAATATTCTGCAACTCATTTCAATATTTGAGTGGGAATATCGATAAGAGAGAGAAATGTAAATTAAAATTATTCTGAAAATGAGAAAGAAAATGATAAAATACTTTTTTAATATCTTTCGTGGTAAATTAAAAGCTTTTTACATATTGAAATTTTATATAGGTAAATTTGAAGCAACAACTTCTCCATTCGATCGGAAGTATTTTCGTTACCTAGGTAAAGGGGCGTCCTGATAAAGCAAATTAATCAAACAACTAAAATAGATGAAATTAAATGACAGTTTTAAAGTCGAGTACTGCTCTGCAGGCACCATAAATACCTTGTCACAAAAAATTTATGTTTCTATGGGAAAAGTATAATTTCACCTGTTCTCTGCTTTTGAATTTTAATTAGGTTTCCTCTAGGATGGAATATAATTTAAATTATAATCTGATATAAGGGAAATAACAAGGGACCTTTAGAAATCATAAAGTTCAAGGAATTTTAGCAGATACTATCGATGCTTTCTTCAAATTCGGACTCGTAATAGAGTGGGGTGGGAGATAAAAACGAGCATCTCAATAATAAAAATCAAGTTATTTCAAGGCCCAATGAAATTCTAATTATGCGTACCAGGTGTTTTCTTAGTAGGAGTAATTTTCTTGAATGCAGGAAAAAAAAAATAATGAAGGTCGGAAACTTTGGCTTTGCCAGTTTGTTTGCAAATTCGCTGAAGCCATCATTTTATGGTAGGAGTTAAGGAATTGCCTTAATTATTCATATACAAAGGAAACCCTTTTTCTACGTAAAAGAATGATTTTCTTTGGATCTTAAAGAGTAAAACTTCACCAGTGCGAGAGAGTGGTTTCTTTTTTCACGATTATACTTTCGCTTGGACGAATTTCGGTTTTCACCTCCTTCGTGAGAAGAGCTTTTGGATGTGAATCGAAGGGGATTAATGATGATAAAGCATCCTTGAGCGATGATACCCTGCTTAAATGGGTGAATCTCATCCTGCGTAAATTCATTTCTATACTTTTTTTTTTATTTTATAATAAAATTGTGATTGGTTTAACATAAAATATAAAATTATGACTATACCTTCTGCTTTACAAATATTAAATCAGCGAGATTTTAGGAATTTATGTAAATCACAAAAGCAGATGACACTATGAAGACTATTAGATAGTACTATAAAATTTAATGGATTAATGCGGACCCATTGCTTTGTAGTTTCGTATGTAGTATGTGTTCAACATTTAATTTAAATTGATTGTAAAGCTGTCTTATGGCGGAATAGACAGAAAAATTGCTACAATTTTATTATTAGTAGATTTCTTAATGTTTTGTTTTTCTTTAATTTCTAGATGGATATGGATGGAATAAACGACAACGTAAATTTTTCGATGGTGAATTCGACACTAATTATAAATGCCAGCAGGCACATAGATTCAAATCTTATAGAACAATTTTCAAGAAATCGCAAAATACAGGATCCTGCCTGTTATATCCTTGTTATAACTTACACAATTTTGATAACAGTCGGTGCCATTGGAAATACACTGGTTGTGATAGCTGTTGTTCGAAAGCCAGTTATGCGAACAGCCAGAAATTTATTCATTTTAAACTTAGCTATATCAGGTGAGTGTTTTTTAAGCAGTGATGCGCTAACAGAAATATTTATAATTATATATTACAGATTTACTTCTATGCTTAGTGACTATGCCTTTAACATTGATGGAAATTCTTACAAAGTATTGGCCATTTGGTAGGCAGGAATTTTTATGTCGAATGATTGGCACCCTTCAAGCAACAAGCATTTTCGTATCAACAATATCCATTACAGCTATAGCTTTAGACAGATATCAAGTGAGTATTATTTTTATTATAACAATAAATAATGTGTTCAAGTTCAAATATTCTCATAAAATCTATAATTTAAGAAGTTTCTTCAAAATGTACATGATGTTCTTTGGTGTTTTTTTTTTAAATACGTCCTGTTATCCTTTAAAGAAAACTCTGAAATAGGAATTTTTTGGACTTTTGGAAACTTTCTTAAATAATAAATTAATAAAGTTTTTCCTTTACGGTTTCAATTCAATCTATAAGAAAGCACTCCATTCAAAGCATATGCTGACTTGTTAAGAAGTAAAATAAATTTTAATAAGGAAATACGGGTACAACGGTTTTGGTACCTGCAGAAATCAGAGTAGAAAGTTCTTCGGGCGACATATGGCGCTGAGGAACACTTTTTACGCCAACAAATCGTATCATGGAGTCACTTTTCTCTGTCATTAAGAATTAAAGTTTTGTTGAGTACAAAAAAGTTTTCAAAGTTTCATTTTGTTGCTTCGTTAAAAGGGAAAGAGGTACTGAAGTTTTTCAAGAAACGTCTTCTATTCTTGAAAATTTTCGTAACAAGGATTACAAGTTTATGCTTAGTAAAGTAAAGGAAACGTTTATTATTATTGATATTAATTTGAAGTTTTATATTGTTAGTGAAAATTATAACTAACTAACAAAATTTGTTAGTACAGAAAATATTATTTGCTTATTTATTCATTTAAATTTACCTTTAAGTATAAAGCTTTTTAACAATTGATTGAATTTGGTCCGTAAGTAAGTTTTGTCATGTAATGCTGTAAAAGACAAAATTTTTATTTATATGCATGAACCAGGGATATCCAATCTACTGAATTAATTTTTATATTTAATTTATTTTCGGATATATTTTAAGATCCCAGACCTTCTACCATCTTTAGGCATAAATTTAATATTTGAATAAGATATTTATTAATAAAAGAAATAGTGTAATATTTCTGTCTATTTAAAGAATCTCCTCTTCAAAAGTATGTCTAATTGTCTAAAAACAATCGTTCTAAATTAATAATCAAGTCAAAGGCGCCAAATTTTCTAATTGTCATTTCTAGTCGCAAATGCACTGAAGTGAGAAAAAATAATTGATTTAGCAGCTGTTAAAAGCATATAAAATGTTTTCACAGGAAAAAGCTAATAAGGATGTCGAAAGGCAATGGGTGTAAGTAGTGGGCGTATATACTTATTTTATTGGGTTCTTTCCATTAGAGAATAGAAGCCAACTGACTTCTAAGCCTGTCCTTATGCGTCATTACGAAAAATAATTCTAAGAAATTTGTCGGAGTGAAATTAATACAATACTTTTCTGTGGGGGTGAGAAAAAAAATTCTTGTCTTAATATATTGTGATCCAAAAAAAATTTCCTGATTAAAGATAACAGCATGTTAATCAAAAAGAAAGTTCTTTATTGGATCTGTTATAAGTACCAATTAGGGGCTGTTAGGAAATAGAATAAATTAGATGTTATGTAGCGTAGCCAGTTAATTCTAGGTGATATTTTCAGTGTTCTTAGATAAGTAAGAAAATGTATTAAAAAATACAAAAAAAGGGACGTTTTTGATGTTATTTAATTTTGAGTATCCACAGAACTAAGATAACAATTGGTTTAAAATTTTTTAAGTTAACATTTAATAACTAACATTTCTTGTTAGCCTAAGTATCAAAGAGTATGTGTGAGTTTCTCATTTATTTGTTTTTACGGAAATTTGTACTAATAATAAATAAATTAAAAGGTAAGGCAATAGAAAAAGGAAAGTTAGAAGGTTCCTAGTTTTGCTAAGAAAATTTTGAAAAATAGCTAATAAGATGAACGGGTTTAATAAAAAAATCTTAAATATGCTACAATTATACTAATACCAAAATGTTTCCATTTTTGTTTTTGCAGGTGATTGTTTATCCAACAAGAGATAATCTTCAGTTCATAGGAGCAGTTGCAATTCTGTTTGCCATATGGCTTCTAGCTCTATTTCTAGCCTCTCCAATGTTCTTTTTCAAAAAATTGGAAACTTTTAACATACCATTAGAAAAGTATGGTATAAGAGATATCGCATATTGTATCGAAGATTGGCCTATTGAGCACGGAAGAATATATTATTCGGCGTTTTCGCTATTCGTGCAGTATCTATTGCCCATACTAATTGTATCTGCGGCATATATCCGAATTTATAGAAAATTAAGAAATCGAATACCTGTAGGAGTTGGTGCCGTCAATATGAAAACGGGCCGTAGAGTTGAACGTGGACGACGAATGAAGAGGACAAATTGCTTGTTAATAAGTATAGCAGTGATATTTGGCATATCATGGCTACCCTTAAACTTTTTCAATCTCTACGCTGATATATACCTATCGAAGCGTGCACTAACCGAGCCAATATTAATTGGATACGCTGTATGCCACATGACTGGAATGAGTTCGGCGTGCTCAAATCCCCTACTCTATGGATGGCTGAATGAGAATTTCCGTAAAGAATTTAAAGAATTATTATGCCGAAATTCAATGAGACCTAATGTTGCTCTTAATGGTAAAACAGGAACGCGGAAGAAAACTGCTGCCACTGATATATCACAAACTGGACAGAAGTTAATTGACAAAAGTAAGACGGTGGAGACAACACAAACTGTGGACAATAAAATTTCGGCTGAATTAACTTTGATGATAGAATAGAAGTTATTGAGGTGAGTCTTTATTTGGGGCATATTATTTTTACTTTATTTAAAATTTTAGTCAATGTGGCATGGTAGTGCCACTTTTTATTTAATTTTTAATATTTATTTTAATTCAATATTTCGCATTATATGAAATGTACTCAATTAATAAAAGAGTGCAATAGTCGAATGCAGGTGTTGATGCAGAAATTAACAAATAAACCAACAAAACCTTGAGAATATTTTCTGTGATCCTTTATAAGTACACCTTATCTTTGAGTTGCATCAATTAGTTTATAATTCCAGCAACGAGTATTCGATATTTTAAAAAGAAGACAATTCTTTTTGAACTATGTAGTTCGTAAATAATATTTGTAATAAATCTTACAAAAAGGGCACGTCGGAGGTATAAACTTGGCTCGTGACTAAAATATTTGAGAGGATAATCGTAATCTACGTGTTTTTGTGGCGCTTTTAAAAGGTCATTTCCAGTATCCTGTCGTTTCTTAACTCTTAACAAGCAATTTTGTCATTATCTTCTTTATTGCTGTGCTCCTTTTCCTTAAATAAAATAAATAGCCTCTTAAATATATTTGTGCCCAAATAAAAATTTGCATGATAAATGTTTAAAAAATTCGTTATATACATTATACACTTATCTATTGATCGGATTTATGAATCGATTATAAGGTAGCAATTGTGTATGTATATAAAAAACAATTACTATATATATAATATATATATATTATATATATATATTATATACATATATAGTAATTGTTTATTCATCTGCTTCCGAGATTAATTACAAAAATTATAAATATTTTATGCACAAAGTTAAGATTTAAAAATGGAATGAAATTAAAACATAATTCGTTAATTTACAAATGAAATTTTGGTTTAAAGCTTTTTCCATCTTAATAAAAAGATCATTTGGAAGTTAATTTAATTTAGTTACACACTATTTTGAAATACTAATAAAACAAGCTATAATTTAAAAATTAAACATTTAAAGTAAAACAAAATTAATTGTTTCTTTCCATTTATTTATTTCTGAATGTTTTTTAATGCTTTTCATATATTAGTCAATGACAACCCGTTTGGGAGAAACATTTTCCTAATTTATTTAGCTTAAATTTTTTGGTATATTTCTTAGAAACGTCGAAATTTAGAATTTTGTTTAACAAACTTCATTTTAGTATTCTATATAATTTTTAGCCTTTGAACCCACTTATGTACCCAAGAGAATTTTTTTTTTTAAAAAGGCTAATTGCAGTTTATTTATTATAGGATAACTATATATCATCAAATAAAGTAACCTTCTATAGAAAAACATTTCAGAAGTAGAAATAAGGATGATGCCGACAAAAAGGGTTCAGATACCCATTTTCTTAAAAAATTTGAAACTGAACCTTTCATCTTTTTTAATTTAATTAAAACGAAATGGCAACATCTGTTGCGCTTTTAAACTAAAACTTATTTTCGCTTTGAATTCAGTAAAGTAGAGTTGACACATACAGAGCACTCTATTTGGTTTGGACTCATAAAATAAGTATTTTTGATTAAAAATAAAAAAAAACCATAAAATAAATTTAACAATATTATAATTCTTAGTAAATCATAACAATTCATACACTAAATTAATTAGTAATGGTAAAATTTCACGAATTCAATAGATTTTAATGCAATTTAAGGGATTTTAGAGTCACAAATTTCGAATCTACTGTTTGTACCAAAAAAATTATAAGATTAATTTATAATGGGACTTAAAATTACAATTTTAAAAAGATACGTTTTTGAGTTCAGTAAATCGAATAATGGTCTTGACTCATTTCATAAAATAAGGAATTTGAAATTGTTTCCCGATGTTTTTGCAGACATTAAGTTTTTAATGTAGTGCTATATTTTAATTGCCCCGGACTAATTCTATTAATAGAGTTTTTGGAAAATTGTAAAATATGTTTCAAGGGAATTTTTTTTTTGGGTTTGCAAGGAGGTACATAATTTTATAGAAATGGTTTATGATTTAGGTTTGGAGGTCCAACGAAGACGATACTGTTTTTTTTATATATAGGAACATAATTATTTGATTACAGAATTGTCTAATCTAAGACAAAAATTAAATAATTTTAATCAGAAATTTCTCAGAATAAAAATATTACGTTGTGTTATAACTCATTTATGTATATTTCACAATAGCTATATTTAGGAGGAGTATTGTATACTTTCCAAAATGTTGTGGATCTACTCTCACTGGTAAATAAATTCGTACCAGAATAATTTATTCTTGAAATTATCTGTTTATGCGTGCTCAAAACCGTCAAAAAGTTTATCGTATCTTTTCGACTTCCCTTCACAGCACAGCATAGTTCGTTGTTCGAAAGTATGCGCAAAAATAAAATTTTCTCATTAAACCTGTGAGAGACTTTAAGGATTCTTCTTTTAAATAGTTGAAACCAAATTAATTTGCATATGTAATTATAATTTATGTGTTTCTTCATAATAAAAGTTAACTTAAATCTTTTAAGATGTGAAAGTATTTGGTTTTAAATTTTTTGATTAATTTTTATGTTAGGTACCCGAAAGACTCGACTCATTTCAAAGCATATGCGCCGCTTTATAAAAGGAAAATGCATTTAACAATTACCTAAGGTTGTTGTTTTGAAATTCTTCAAAGCGTGTATTATTCAATTAAATTATTAATTCTACGGCAGCAGATTAACTGAATAGGGAAGAATATATAAAACTACTTATTGTAAATCCAGGCATATGTGTGTAGGTAATACTTAAATCAACTGTGTTTTGTTTAAGCTTTGTACAAATCGCTGTCACATTTTTTGGATTGAAAGGAATATTTCTAAAATTTAGTTTAGAAATTGTGCATTATACTGAAAAACGCTTCAATACTTTTTAGATTATTTAAAAAATAAAACAAGTTTTAAAGATATGATGTAAAATATAATTTAATTTTGCAATAATAAAATAGCTTAAATGATATTGCCGAAAATATATTTCTTTAGTTTGAATGATACAAAAATTGCAAATTGGTTTACTCATTATTTAAAACTTAATTTGAATTCTGCTTAGTTTTTTTATATGGTTTGTCAATAATAATCTCCATCCAATTACTGCTATATTTACTGTCGATTTAATATTTAAAACTCTATAGTTATGAAGATATAATGTATATATACACTATTGCCAAAAACTAAAATATAAATGAGATTGGCTTTTTCAGCAACGTATGCTTTGCTTGTTAATGATTTAATAGTTCTTTTTTTCGTTTTATATTTGGACATATATAATAAAAAGCATCTATGTTTTACTTCCAGAATAACTTGAGGACCAACTGGAACTGCTGGAAGTCTAAAAGTAATTTGAAATATAAAATTTTTTTCGGTAATAAATGGTGAATTAGCCGTTTGGCCAAAAGTGATTGATAAATCGCATATTTTTTCCTTAAGGATTTTGCCTAAATGTAAATAGTTAATAAAAATTTTAAAATATATGTGTTTTTCTTCAAATTCAAAATTATAACAAATGCGTAAATTACTATTTTTGCACTTCAAATAAAATTTATCTCTAAACAAAAAAATTGTGTTATTCCTTTAAGAATTTTATCCAATATTTTACCTAATTAAATTTAAGTTTACAGAACTTTAACAGAATTAAGTATTCTGTATTTTGGCAATAAGTAGGTATTTATAAAATATTTTTACGGTACGAATATCTGCATAAAGTGAAGAAATCCAAAACAACCAATTTTCTCTTTTTCATACAAATTATAATAAAATTTAAGTTTGCTCATAACTGAGCTCTCTTTTAAGTATAACTTTTGAAGTCATAGCTTAACTCTTCAACGAATTAAAATTGTTTTAAAAAGTTTATTGTGTTACAGATAGCACTGCAATTTTACAGATATTAAACCGAAGTTTAAATGTTTAACATTTTCTTTTTGTCCTACAGAATTTGTTACGGTGTAGAACTATCGATTTAAAGTTCCATAATTTCTGTGTTTTTGTTCCGTAAGTTAATTATGTTTAAAGGTTAATTGTTCAATCCAAACAGAATATCTGCTGTCTTATAATCCGCTATAAGTAGCCTTATAATGGCGACTTTAAACATCAAGAAAAGAACCAAAGAACTTGTAAGATTAAAAAGGATGCTAACTAAGTGTATATTATACATATGTTCCTTAATATTACTCTTTTTCTATATTTACTTCCGTATTTGATAAAACCAAAAATTTTTTTTTTTCAAACATATATAGGTACTTTTCTGAGAAATATTTGAACTTATTATTTTCGATTTACGCAACCAAAAAATCCTGCCATTGTGAGTTATTTCTTCCTTCCTTTTACAAGAATTTTAATTTTTCATAAAAAGTATATCTATACAAACTTTATTTTAAATTCAACGAAAATTTTTAATGGAGGGAATGATTTAATTATGTTTGGGTTAATGAGATGCTTTCAGGAAATCTCACGCCTAAAAAATTAACTTAAAGTAAATGACACGCTAATTGAGCCCAAACCCAGATTTTGTTTCGATAAGGCTTAATTTTCAATTGGGAGTCTAATGCCTTATAGGTTTCTTTATGAAAGTTAATTGGATGTTGGAGGCTAAGTGTTGTTCTTTGGTTCAGGCAGAATCTCACTGTGCTGAGTATTTTGATGGATGTCTTCGATATAATCCGAAATCCCTTCGTAAGCTACTTGCCTTTTTGGGGATATGTGGCCCATTTAATATTTAGGTATTGATTTGTTTTCTTAAATGAATTGCCCTGAGCCTTTAAAACTTTTCGGTCCATTCATGGGGGTCTTTCCTTTTCAGTATCATTGGGGTGGTAAATTAAACTTTCTGTATTCCTTTCAATTTTCGAGCATTTTAAGAAATGTATGGTACTGATGTCTACTGAAAAAGATAAAGGTTATATCAAAGGAGACAGTCTTTGTTCGACATACATAGAGAATCCAATGTGACACATTTGAGATTCCTTTGGGTTTATAGCTGATATGCTAAAGGTTTAATTTTCTTCCGGCCGAAATGAATGAACAGTTTTATAAATTATGCAAACAGCGGCAAATGCCGTGGGATTAAGTGAGCCATATTCATAAATATATGCCATGTGAATGCGAGCGTTACGAACAATTTCTGATAAATTCGTTGTATTCATTCAACCGTCGAAGTCTAAGGGGTTTGGGAAATTTTAGCATGGTTGAATGAATAGGATTTAATTCTACCGACTGGAAAAAGAGTAGCTTATTTTAATAAACGTTTATGCTAAAATCATAATTATAAAATAGTTAACAAGGATAAAATATTTACTACTAATTGTTATATATTCGTAAGTTAATTTTATAATAATTTTTGAGGTACTACGTTTAGAGTTGAAAGGAATATCCTATAAGAATATGTGCCTTCGCGTATAGTAACAATAAAGCTGAAACTTTAGAATATTTGGACTCCTAACTGAACATCGGGGCGATGGTAACGACTTAGGTTTGTTACTTTCTTAAAATTTTGTTAATGTAGAATAATCTAATCCCTCTAACAGAGGGAATTTAGAATTCTAAATAACTGATAACAAGCAAAAATCACTTAAGCCACTGGCAAAAAATAAATGTGAAATCGATTGAAATTAAGCTTAGCTTAGTAGCTTATTCTACCTTTCTCAGCTTTACTAAAGTCGATCTTAATTTCATTCTGCGAAATCGATCATTAGTCTTCTATAATTTAAGTCACTATCATGTAACTCTATAAAGTGGTTTTATTTTCCCTAATTTACCAAGTACTTTAATAAATATCAAGAAAAATAAGCTCTAAAAGAAAGCTTTCATGTTGGAAAAACAACAACATAAACATGAAGTTAAAGTGATAAGTAAGGTATCAATTTACCTTTCAAAAATTAAAAAAGACTGTTTCTTTCCCTTTCAAATAACCTTTTCTTTTAACTGAACTATTTCAGAGAAAACAAATTGCGACACATTCCGCAGGCAAGTGTTCTTATTTTAGAGGGTATCAGTCGACGAAAACATCGCTAAGTGAAAAATTGAATTTTTTGACACCGACCAAAGTAATAAAGTCAGTATACTTTCTCTGAAATGAACGTTCCAGACTGGAAATCTTTGTGCGAGGCGCACGATCTGTGAAAGTACCCCGCAACGGTCTATCTTTTTTCGCTTATCGTGCTAGAGCTGTTTTGGGATGGTATTTCGGAAATATTTTTAGGAAAGATGCCTTCTCCCCCATAAATTGTGGAAGAGCCGTTCGAAGCTAGTCGACCGGTCAATGGCTAATAATAATGCAGGGCATCATCGACATGTCATGCCACTTACCTGGGCATATCGCGGAATTAAAAAGAGCGACCGAATCACTTCATGGTGCTGCACTTGCAGCCATCCGTGCATCAAAGCGACGAAAGGTTGAATGTGCGGCGTGTCCTGGTAACCCACATAGTCGCCGAACGCATATAATATGCGCTTGGATACGTGGAGTATCAATAATTACAATTTGGATAAAAACCCTCACCGGACAACTAACCAACCGTTCGAGGTCGAAATGTTTTAAAAAAAAGTTTTGAAGAAAGTCAAAACAAAAATCGCCAAAGTTTCCCGACTGGCGTTGAGTTTTTTTTACCGCTTCTGTGGGCGCTTTCGCGTACTACTGGCAACTAAAATAACATTGATTTTATTGGCGCGAGGTATTTGATTGAGACGGGCAACCACGATCGCCGTCCGCAGTATGCGGCAGTAGACGGCGTTTCCGTGTTTCTTCGGCAGCTCGATAGCTCCGCTTTCCCGCTGCTTACCCTCGTCTTAATGTCTACGAAGACCGGCCAGCGACCGTACCAGCAGCAGTCCAAGAAGACCGAAGGTGTATGGGTTCGAAACCAGAGTAGCTTTACCTGTGTACATCCAATAGATTTCTTGCAGAGTCAGTTTTAATGAAGTGCTTTGGATGATAGTCAGCCGCTGAGCAAAACGGCTTCTTCCTCGACCTTAGATGCTTCTCGCGGTCTAAGATCCGGTCTATAATCAAACTCTACATTGCTGATAAAGTGTACCTTGTTAGTGTCAGACTCTTGTTATCACAAGGATTAAAGGTTAATTGTGGGTTGACCTGATGCATTTGCGGTTGCCAAGTGCTGTGCGTAGCTGAAGAGTTCTAGTGCCCAAGAAAAGGAACTTCTCACTGGGAATCTATCACGTTCGAAAACAGGTATGTCGGAATTGATTGGTTATCGTGGCACGCATATATGCAGCTATTGTTTTAAAATAGCGCATCGTTGTACTAACACAAATGTGAAAGTCGGTGCAGTCATCTTGCCCACTTGCGTGAATTATTCATACAAAAATTAACCGAGAGAAAACACTAAAGGTGTATTTCCTTTAGTAATTTGGTTACTGCGCTGCTACGACCATATGTGAGAATCGGAAGTGGGACAGCTAAAAAGTGTCACTTAATATGAATTTCACTTGAGATCATCATCTTTGCCGGTTTCGTTTTTAACTACTTTTAAATGTTTGTCCTATTTTTAAATGGGTGTGTAAATGAACTAATTTTTGGCACGTGAAAAAAATCTTTTTCACCCAGGAAGTCATTCTGATTATGCAAATGTAGCCGCAAGACTGTAGGTATACCTACCATGAAAGCTTTATAGAGTTTTAAAGTGAATGGACGAACAATAAATATTAAATAAAGTATTTTTATTATATCCCTCTGGATTTAACTGCTAGAGCTTAAGACGTTTCCTTTTGAGGAACTAAATCATCTTTAGTTTTGTTTAGCACTCACCTGCCAAGAGCTTGCCTGTGTAAATCCGAAATAAATGGCATTTTATCCTTTTCAATCAATTTTATTGCCCAAACCGTGGCTTAAGTGATACCCTTTTGGACGGTATTTAAAAGCATTATCCAGTACAATTTACATAATGGCAGTATATAAATAGAAATCTATTTAAAACATGTCTGATCTTCCCGTAATCAAACCACACCCTATATATACGGATTTTCGTCCACGAGTCGGAAAAAGTGTCAACATGCTTTCTTTATTTAGACGTGGGTAGAATGAAGGAGAGTTTATTTTAATTTACCTTTATAACACAGGGTTTCTGATTAAAAAATGAATATTTTAAGAAAAAAGTAAATGTTTTCCAAGTGATTGATTTCTTCGAAGTTTATTTGTGATTTACAAAGAAAAACGGGTAGTTTTTTCTTAAATTTGCATTTTCTTTCATTGAAATGTACTGTTTTTCAATTTAAAGCCTTAAACGGCTTGGATAGCGTGCATAGTTTTTGAGATATTTAACGTTGAAGTAAAGAAAAGTATATTCTAAAAACTGAATTTAAAATTTACTATATCATTTGCTGCAAAATAACTTCGAAAACGAAGTAACATTTACATTTCGTATTAAAAAATATACTTCGATGTGATATACGAGTATTCATCATTTACTACAAAAAAGTTTATTTTTGCTGCATTAAATCACTCAAAATTCTTTTTACTAGTGATAATTCTCAATTTAGCGTAAAAATAAACTTTAAAAAGAGCAATTTTACATGTTTTACTACGTGAAAAGAAAACAATGCTATTGTTTCATAGCAATTTACACAGTATCGAAGTAATTTTTTACACTGAATTACGAGCATTTTTATTACTACTCATAATTTAGCATATAAGTTAAATTGTATTTCTTAAGAGGTAATTTTTTACTATAGAAATGAGTAATTTAATGCCCTTTACTCTTCGATGTAATTTCACTACTTTTATTATAGGAAATTGAATGTCTAGTATAATAGTGCAAAAATACTACAACATTTTTTATAAAGTAGCCTAGTTACAACACTTTTGATAGTACTTGAGCTATGGTCTACATTATGTCGCACATTTATCAAAACCAAGAAGGTCTCTCCAAAGTGATTTTAATTTTATAGAAGGTCCTTCGGGGAATACCTGGTCAACTGGTATAGTTGAAAATAAATATATATTTCATTTTATAGGGACAATTTTTCTATTCCTATCACATCTACTCACTCCTATCACATCTCCTCACGGATATTATAAAATTCATCACAACGAAGAAAAATTCATAATTTTCTCTTTGATATATTGATAGACAATTGTACTGTAGGTATCTGTGTGGATGAAGTATATTAACTAGACTTTATGTGATTAAAAACGTTACTATCTCAATTATCCGTTTTAATAGTCTAACGTCTAAGGAGTTTAACGATTTCTCTATTACAAAAAACGACGGAATTTTTGTTTGTTTAACTGGGTTACACAATCACGTAAAAATCACTGGTTAGATTTCATAGATTTTTATTTCACATGTCTATTAAGGAAGAATTGCATAGGTACTCCTACATTCATATGATCGCCATTATTCTTAAAATCCGTTCTTGCATAAAAAATCATCAAACCAGAACAAACATTAAGGAGGAAGAAAAGAGAATTTTTGTTAGGAAGTGTTCATCTTTTACAGTTTTTTTAGCAATTGCGTAATTTCAAGATGTTAGTCGCTTTTGAGAAATTTACCTATGAAAGCAGAATGCTACACTTATTTCATGTTTGAAACGTAAGAAGCATTTCGCTTGATTTACTGCCATTCAAAGGTCATTGGCTCCTTTATAACCATAGCTGCAAACTCTTACAGACATAAGCTAGTGTATAATTTGCGAAGCGTAAAATGAAAAATAAAGACCAATTTGCTTGCTAGTTTAATATATCATTAGAAGAGCATATAATCAAGTTATGATAATCTGATAAGTGGAATAAATAATGAACTTCCGATTGGTTTTGATATTGCCATTTGCGTCAAGTGCTGGATAATAAAATTACAGAAGGATTAGAGCCAATGCACTTTCCTTTATATTCACGCAATAACCTAGAACTTGTTTCTCTAAAAATTGTGATAATAAAGCCAGTAACCTAATACACGCGGAATTCGGTGAACAGAAAAGTGTGACAATTTTTCTCATTAGCTGCAGCTTTATAAGCGACTCTCTTCTCTCTAAACCAATTATTCTAGTTACAGAGTTCGAGCATTAGTGCTTTCTTTTCAAGCTACTTAAATCTCGCGACAATAAGCCAGCAAATCTTTCACCGTGTGAATCATTAATGAATTGTGCTCACGTTAACTTTCTTGGCAATCTTGGTCATCTCACAGATCAACGTGTATAGATACCTGATGTCATCCGTAAGAAGGTACTCATTAGTAAATACTTCTTCTGGTGGTATAAAAAGACATATTTAAAGGCTAACATGTTTTTCTTTTTTTTACCTAGGGAGTGGTATCTTTTACTTTCACTGAGAGATGAAGGGGAATGGATGACAGGTTTATTTTTTAAAATTTCCATAAGAATTTCATTCAAGATATTTTCGCAAACTTTGTCGATTCGGGGAACATTTGCGGAGGAAGAAAGATCGTCTGCACACTCTTCCACATATTATTTAAATACTTCACAAAATCGAACTGCGTTTGTAATAAAAGTGAAATTTTTACTTCATTAGCATACCAATCTTTGGATAGAAAACTTTTTTGCTCCTAAATGTCTTCGGGTGACTCATGTTTTTGCAGCTATTTTTCTTAGAATTCTACTGGTTGAATGGTTTTTTATTTTCAAAAATTTGTTTGTTACACAATATTGAAAATTGAGTTATTCCAAAAATTATTTTACATATGTAGCAATAAGAGAATTTTTTTACTATCTAGCAAACTTCATCTATTTCGAAAAAGCATATACTCGTATAAGATATTTTTTTAATTTATGTTTATTTCTGGGAAGAACATCAAAAGCCTAAGAAAGTATAAAATGACTTTCACTTGGGGATTTTTCTTTTTCTTCCCAACTAAGATTTAATTAGACTCGTATATGTTTGAAATCGTGAAATCTAAAATAATTTTTAATACACAAATACCTTTCTACCTTTCTATTTTCGCTCGTCATTTTACAGACAAATTATTAGTTATGATCTGAAGAAGTATCAATTTTTTTATTGAACAAATTCTGTTTAAATTGGAAGGGAATAAGAAAAAACATATAAAAATCTAATCTTTATATAACAAACTCTCACACGTCATATACACCTACCTATGGAAAAGTTCATTATATGGAAGATTCGACAATTTAATTTGTAATAATAATAAATGTTTTTAAATAACTAATTTTATTCAAAATACGTCCGATGCGCGAAGTAGAGAAGCATTCCTTAGTTTGGGTTTGGATCCTAAAATTAAGTCCCCCTTCTATCCTCTTATTAGAAGTGCGTAAACTCTGTCTAATTGTGTGTTTTTTCCAGGTGAAGGGTTGATAATCTTTTCCCCTCTTAAATTTTATTATATAATGTTGTGATAAGTTAATATTTTTATTTCATAATTAAATTAAATTTTCTGCAGATAGTATACTAAGAAAAGCGTTATTAAGTTATTTTTGTTCAATATTTACTTCACTATCAAGTTACCATTTGTTAATTATAAATGAACTTTTTTCTTAGCATATGTTAGGTAGCAGTGGCTAGCTTATTAACGACCGAAGTTGACCAAAGACGATTTTACATCATAGGGGTCCAAAAAACAAGGCGTATTCAATTAGTACCTATGGTTAGGTTTATATTAATAATAGACAAAATTAATGGTGCAATTCCGACTGTTTTGATTAATTCAAATCATAGCGTATTTATTGTTTTGTTATACTACAGAAAATTACCCTTGGGACTTATTTGGCCAATTTTTTTCTTATAAATTAAGTCAATGCACGCCAGATATCTTGTAAAAGGAAAAGGCATTCTCACAAGGAATTGTCTTGCAATAGATAAATGTTCGGCTTATGTAAACAAGTCTACAGGCCTTTTCTAGGAAAACAAGTTCTTGGAGCTAGAATTGCTCTTTGAGGTATTATAAGGAAGAAGGCATCGGAATAATTGGCAATTATATCTATGTCCATGTATCTCGGTAATAACGAGATTGACCTGCATAAGCATCTTAAAGGAATTATGGTAAATTTCCTAATGCTTTTTTGCAGTCGTATTATTTTTATGAAGATGGAATAAATTTTATGGAGTCAAATAAGATTCATAAACAGCGCAAATTTTTGTGTTGATGTGAAGGATTTTTCTTTTTATATCAAATACAAGGAAGAAAATTGAATTTTGTGTAGCTAGAAAGACTTTTAGCGTTTTTAGTATTTTTTCCTCCAAAAATGGTCTTCATAATATCGTTTTTGAGGCAATATTTTTCGCAGAGTTTCTGTTATTGTCGTAAATATCTTTAAACTTTTAGAAAAGTTATCAGAAATTTCTTTTTTAAGGCGATTTTATTTTAGTCTTAAGGGGAAAATTATAATTTTCTCATCATCGGAAGGAAGTCGTGTTTGTGCAATTGTTTAAGCAAAAATTTGAATCCCACTCATTTGTTATTTTCATAATTTGACCTTGTTCTTTGGTTCATTAATAAAATGTTGTTTTTCCTTTCAAACAACAACATTATTCTTTGTACACTTTTAACATGACGATTTTTACAAGTAGAAATGAAAGCGAAATGTTTGCCAAAGAAGTAAACCTCTCCGAATTGATGTTACGAAAATGCGCATAAAGTTGAAGTAAATAGACAAAATGTTTACGTTGTGACAGAATTGATGTGCCATGGCTGCCCTTTTAATTATGCCTTAGGGCATGTGAAAATTAGGGAATTAAAATCTTAATAGTGGCCAAACTAAAATGTGTGTATAAATTGTTTGTTTTAAGCAGCTGTCCTGTATGGCGGATATTTCAATTTCCAAAGAAGAGAAGAAATTTTCTTCTGTTTATCTTGTTTTGTATACTTAAAAAGTTTATAGATATTAGAGAAAAACTTCCAATCGGTTGCAATTAACAACTTTTCAAAATTAGAGTTTTTCGTCATTGACGTCTTTGTAGAGTTTAAAATCATTTTTTTCTAAATAAATATAAACGAATAGTTATTGGAATTTGGAAATTAAGAAACTTCTTAGTGGTGTTGATATTTCGATTTACGCATTATTTATTTATTTTTTTAAATAGGTAATTTTATTAGTTGTTGTCTAAAAAAGAATTGTATCGTTTTTAGATTATGTCGTTTAGTTAGCTCAAAAAGCGCACTAATTAGATTTTGACAGCATTTTACAAAGAATTGCTAAAAGATTTATTAATGACACGAATAAATTATTTGAGCTTATGCATTTCAGTAGAGTGCTGGACTAAGGTAGTATCTGAATAAATTTGGATTTTTTTATTATATTATAATATACGTATTTCATTTATGTTAATTTGGCTGCTAATTTTGTAGCAAATCCTTTGCGTGGAGTGATGAATCGCAAATAAACTAATCAAGCTTAAAAAAACGTCCGATCAAAAATGAATAGAGATCGTGAAATAGTTGTTCGTAAAATTACAAATGAAAGAACAACATTCTCCTTCTCGAAATTTTTGGAATAGCTCTTTCTACTGAATAAGAGCGATGTACTTTCACTTTACATTCAAATTATTTGCGAAGCTAGAGGAGTGTAATCAATCAATTGAAAGGGTGACTGAGCAAAGAAGTTATTTCGCCCTATATAAACACTTAAAATAAAAGAGACCCCTTTAGACTTCAGCAGTTTATTGCAAATGCTCAGTATTTTAATTTGCTTCGACCAATAAAAGGGTTTATTGTTGATTAGCTTGTTTTATACAAAAGTTATTAAACAGTTTTGAAGTAATCACAAAGACATTTTTGCTGGCTTAAGCACAAGCCGCAACAAATTGTTTAGCATAGTCAAACTGAAGTATCAGCTGTTTATGTTTTCAACAGCATCGCTTGTATAAATTTTGAATAATTAAGTAGGTTAATGGACTTGTCCTTTAAGGGTGGTTGAGAGGCTTTCAGTTGTTTCAAAGTTTTGAGATAAAACTTCTTAAGTTTTGTGGTTTATACGGTTTTTTCTTACAAGACAAAACAAATTAAATAACTTGTTTCATTTTTAAATTAGTCCATTCGACTCTTTTTGAAAGGAGTTGTTTTTGCCATCAATTTTTCTTCTTTAACAACATACATAACATTTGCTGGCAATGTTTTCTTCATTTCACGAAACAACGAAAACAATTTCTTAATATCGTTCCAATTTGAGTATTTTTTTGTATACTTTTGGAGGCAGATGGAGTAAATTCAGTAATCCGTGGAGGTAAATACAAAACAATAAGTTGCTCTTGCGACAAGGAATACATTTTTATTCAAAGAAGAGTTCACATTTGCTATTTATTAGCACTCAGTGGAGCTACGTGACCAAACAACTATTTAATGAACTTTCTGAGGGATTTCTTTTCGTTATATAGAATTACGAGACATGTATATCTTATATAGTAACAACATTTTATATTTCATTTTCTTAAGAAAAAGTTATATACTTAATTAATTTGTAATATTATCCTTATTTGATGTAAATATTATAAGTTCTCTTACTTTTCCATTCGAAAAAACCCTATTATTCATAAGGTATACTTAATTGAAAGATCTAAATGACAATTTATGACGAAGTAGGTAATTTAGTTATATTTCGTTTCGTACACATATGGGGTAATATTTATCGAAAGCAGAACCTTCACCTCTTTTAAACAAAATATACATCGAATACAGAACCTTCACCTTTTTTAAATTATTTGAAATGTAAAGTGAACAATAACTGAAAGTAATTCAGTTGCACTATTTGCCATTAGGTACAGATGGCGACGCATAAATATAGCCTTGACTAAATTTCTTCTCTTCTTATGTGGGCATGATTCATTTTACGTAAACTCATTACTTATAGGAAAATGTATTTTTAGGAAAGAATGAGAAGTGTTTTCCTTTTTATGTGGGTTAAACTTGCGTAGCTTAAGAGGTAAGCACGTATATATTTATAGGCATATTGCTTGGAAATGTAATTTTGGAAAAAAAAAAATTACCAAGTTTATTTTCATGATATTTCAAGAAAAGGGAGGTACCTACTTAATTTTACCACTTTTAGGTTTATGTAGAGTTTTTTGTTTTGCCATATCTTTTAAATACAGACTTTTCTGTTTGTACACGGTATATTTTTATATCAATAAAACAATAAATTAAGTTACTTATGCACGATTTCATTCCATTTAACATGACTGAAAAAGTGGTTGGATTTAAATTTAAGGATATATCTAGTTCTTAGCTTTTTGCCCAAAACAAACAAGAAATATACGCATACATACATATGTACAGGGTGGGCTTTCTGTTGGTCGTTTTTTCAGTCAATTATTTTTAATGCTGAATTTTATCTGTTCTAAAAAATTCAGTTTTAGTCGACATGGACATTCTACTGAACGTACAATTGGCAAAATTATTGATCGTTTTGAAAAAACTGGTTCAGTGGAAGGTTGATGATCCAGTTCGTAAAGTCACTGTTTGGTGTGGTTTATTCCCTTACAGTGAATGAGGAACTTTATCGCAACATGTTAACTGGTATTTTGTGGTCTGAATTCAATGAATTTGGTGTCAGCGACCTTTGGTTTCAACAAGACGGAGCCACATGCAACACTCAACGAAATTTGCCTATCGCTTAATTTCAAGAAATTCTGAAGTTCCTTGTCTATCAAGTAGCCCGGATTTAACATAATATGGTTATTTTTTGTGGGGTTATTTCAAAGGTAAGGTGTATGCTAATCATCCACAAACAATTTAACGCCTTAAAAACAACATTCGAGCTGAAATTGAGTTTTTATTGGAAAAAGTCATAGAAAATTTTTATGTTCAGATACAGGCATGTAGGCGAAGCCGTGGTGGGCATATGAATGATATTGGTAAATTCATACATAAATTATCAATAAAAAAATGGGTGTTTCATTTACAAATGAAAAAACGACTAACAGCCAACACTGTATATCCAATGAGGATAGCGATTAAAATTGTGTCGTTTTCAATTTTTTAATTCTGAATTTGTGATCATTTCTAATTTAAATTAAGTATTATTGCTACCAATCAAACAAATTTTTAATGTGTGTTATTTATATTTAATATCTCTATCTCTCTATTTTGTAAATATAAATAAAATGAATGTAGGATAATTGAAATCTTACTGTTAATACCACCTAATTAAATTAAATACCGATTCCAACTTTCGTCCGTCAAGTTGTAGCTTAGTGGCCCTCTTCAATTAAGCTGACTCAGCAAAAGCTAAAAAGGTGAATCTAATCGAAAAATATTTATCTTTTCAGGCGTTAGGCCTAGGAACCAATCCGATGATATATGATACTTCCGCAAACTATGAGAGAGAAATTGGGTCGGTAATCCTACAAAAGAGGAACGTCACGAAGTATATCACTCGGCAGGATGATTGACGGTGAAAGTAGATAAGGAGAGGATATTGCAGAATAATAATCCCAGAATTTGTAAAATTCTATTTCGTAAAAAAGAGAGTTGTTGCTGCGACACAGTTAATCCCGCTGACTAATTGCGGTTTCATGAGGAATAATGCAGTCAAAGGTGCGGGCTCTGGACGTGAGGCTACTCACAATTAAGAGGAGACTTTTTGGAATTCTTTTCGTCCTCACGCTACCTCACCTGGCCAGCTGCAGTCAAGAGTTGAAGAAAAGTGTTAAATTAAAAGACTTTAAGGCTAGCAAGTTGCTCGACAAGATCGACACTTTTAAGCCAATTAATCTCGTATCAGTTGGCCTCAACGATGTGGAAAGCGAAATGCTCACCGAGAATGGCCAGTTTAAGATATTCCCTGAGGAAAACCTATCGCAGGGAAACCTCTCATCCCTGCATGCCAGTCTGACTAATGGGGATGATGAATCTCTAATTAATGCTGGCCACTATCTGAAGATTACGGGGTCAGCTCAATCCATTTTAGGGACAAGTGACAGAATTCAGAAGAAGAGGGACTTTCTCGTGCAGTATCTCGAGGATCTGGTGCTGGAGTATGTGGAGGATACCTTGAGGAGTAAGGCTCGTGAGCTCTTCCCCGAAATGGAAACCGACAGTAATAATGTCTCGGTGGGACGGGAGCTGGGCAATCGCACATCGCAATCGGATTCCCCTGCGGCGGCATTTGCGTTCGATGTGGCTTTAGCAGAAAAATTATACAATTCGGCCCGAGATTACTTCGGTGACACAAAGCAGTCGAGGGCACTGGAAACAGGACGACTATTTTTTTTCAAGGGTATGAACAAATGCTTCAATATTTATTGCCTTCGGGTGTTATTTGGTTCGATGTGTTTTTTTTTTTCAGGCCTTAAAAAGCTTCTATGGCCCTTGTTCATAGGAGTTCAGATTGCCAAAACAATTTTGTTGGCACTGTTCCTGCCAAGCATTCTGGGCTCTATTGGGAAAATACTCGGAAAAGGTACGTATTTTTTGGATTATTCTTACATGTTCGTTAGACATTGGATTTGTCCAGGATTTTGTAATTTATCATGCAAATTTTACAACTGAAATCTTCTCAGAAGCGTTAATGCTAAACTGAAAATCTGCAAACTTACAAAGGTCGATTGATAATCCGTTTAAATGAGCCGGAATTTTCCTGTATTGATTTTGCTTTAGAGTTCACTAAAAATAAAATGCGGTTTGAACAGTTCTATAAGTATTAAATATAAAATTTTTTAATTAAGTACGCTGTAAATATGTCGAAAACGTGATTCAGTAGCAATGTTATCAATTAAATTTTAAGTATATTTACCTTACTAAATATTGGCTTTGTAAATTCATCTTGTTTTAACATCATAAAATTTTTGCAGGACTTTCATCAGTGTCAGGCTTTAATCATCCATCTGAAACAATCAGTGATTTCGACTTTAAGGACAATAGCTACAACCTCGAGCAAGAGAGCACAAAGTATAATGACTATGCGTATCCCCAAGCTGGTAAATATAAATTCTTAATATTCAATAAATAAATGACAATTTAAATTTTTGTAGAAGCGTCAACTAATCATTTTGCCACCCAAATGTATGATGCAGCCGCTATAAACAATAACGCCCTGTCGCGATTTGGATTTGGGGATCAAAAGGCAACTTTCATTAATACTGGTGAAGGAGTTTATAGCTCGAAAAATTCACAGAAAAATGTGATGTCTGGGAATAAAAATAGCTTTCAAGTGTTTCACGATATTCCAGCATCATCTCTTCTACTGAGCAATTATGATCCATTTTATAGTCCTTTGCTTTCCCGACTTGATGCTGTTTATCAGCAATTAGGCTTGGGAACCGGAAATGAAGCCTGCAGGGAAAAGTTGGTGTGTCTTATGTATGCAAATCCTGCAAAGTATGCTCCTTACAGTAATTTAGTTTCAGCACAGCTAAGCAGGTGAGATAAATCAAATATATGTTTTCTTTTGTTTTTTTTAATTTTATTTAATCTTAACATAATACGAAAAACTTTTGGAAAAGCCAAATACTGATAAAATATAAAAAGCTTAAAGATTTCCTGCTATTTGAACTTCAAATAAAGTATTAGCAATTGCGTAAATGGTAAAGCACCTCTTTATCAATTCAAATGAATTTTTTATTTTTTTTTTGCAGGCTATTCAAACGAGCTATAAATTATGAAGAGTCTTTTTGTGGCTTTGTTGAAATAAAATCCTTATTCTCCTAAGTCTGAAATATTTCCTTAGCAGCTGTGGACCTTTTTATTTGATGCTCTCACAACATGTTTTTCGTTTCCGACTTTTGTATCAAAATTTATAATCATCAAATGGCAAAAGACTCTTAGAATTTTCACCTTTATTGAAGTTGAGCTTTCAATTATTTTGTGTAGGACGGAGACCATTAATTATTGAAAATGTTTACCTTCGAGAACAATAATTTTTTTCCATGGAACTGTTTTCGAATCAAAAAGGACGTTGGCCATTGAGACTACCTTCATCTCCAGCATTAATTCTGTTTAAGTTGAGTTACAGTTTAAAAATAAAATGGTTCTGCTTGTGGGATAATAGTTGTTCGCAGATTTATTGCCCAGATTAATTGCTTCACATAAATTTTTTATTTCTTTTGGCCAGATCATTAAATATGTTCTTGAGGGAGTAAATTATTGATTCCGAGTTTAAATAATATCGAACCTACTAAGAATCAGCTATCTACCATAATGCCATTATAAAAAATCAAGTCATTCGAGTCTTAGATTTAATTTACTTCTCATTCATTCTGATCCTGAAAATACAATATGCTCGCATTTTTACACAGTTCTTATGATTGTAATATATTTAAAAAAAATTTAATTTCAGGGAATTGAACGAATTAAGGAAACCAACAAGTGATAATCCGGACATTTTAAGATTTTTTAAATACATGAGGGCAGCAAAAGATGGACAGGATGGTGTTAATTGCGAACAATCCTTTTCAGCTTGTACAAACTATAAAGATTCCGAAAATCCTGCAATGCTAACGACATACCATGATATTAATAAACTTGTACAAGCAAGAAAATTGACAAAATAGGAAAATTATGCGTTTTTTATGCGAAATATTATTATATTTCTGCTAACAAAAGTAAAGCACCTTTTCTTTGGGACGTCTATTGGAAAAGGTTTCATTAACATATTTTGTGTGATTAAGTGAATGGGTTTATGTAAGTTTTCATGTTGAATTTTTATACTGTGGAGCGGATCATTTTTAATAATGTTTAGTTTATGGTATTTCGTGTATTGATTAATTAATTTATTTATTTATTTATTTATAATTACAACTATTTATAATATAATGTGTAAGATAAGTTATTAAATTATTATACCTAAAAGTGTGCGTTATTTTCACCCTTTCGTCAATTGTTTTTGAATTCGACAAGATCAATAAATAACAGAATTAGGGAAAACACCTTAATATGGTTGTTGATTATTTAATAAGTAAAAGGTACATAAACTGTTAACAAATTCGAAAACAAATATAAAAGGTTTTTTGGCAAGCCTGACTATATGATACCAGTTATACTGATTGCTTGAATGCGACCATAGTGCAGTTGACTATTTGTTTGAAATTCACTATAAATTTTAACGTTAAAGTAAATTAAATAGATGTGGATCTAAAATCATTTAAAAGCTTTTGTACAATAAAAACGTAGATGTTTTCCTTTTAGTATCTAATTATTTCTAGATGATAGACCAACTTTTTTTTCTTATATTGCCTAACTTCAGGCGTCTATACATTTCTTTTAAAGTAGCAAAGACTTTCTTTAAATAAAGCTGATGAAACATAAATATCAACACTAGACAATGAACATCGGCTATATTAAGAGATGTAAACTTAGTCCGTTGTCAAGTGGTAAATGTAATTAAGCCGAGTTAAATTTGCAGGCATCCTATTCTACTGTAAACATAAATCACTTGAGCTTACAAAGCGATGCACGAGTCCAGTATAGCATGCCTACAACAAAGAATTAATTGGCAATAGTAACAAGCAACTTTAATTAGGCATAATAAGTCTAAATTCCAATTAGGAGTCAATTTAACTTTAATGTCTTGCAGTTTGAACTTCTCCAACAGCATTTAAATTATAATGACAATTTCGAAGAGATTGTGCTTAAGGTTCCTAGTGGAAATGGGTTCATGTTTAACTCTTTTAGTCCAACAACGTCAACCACTTAAAATTGATGGCTTATTTATGAATCAGAGCCTTTTATGTGTTTGCTTTGCTACTTACGTTAGTGATGGTGGCCACCATATTCCTCGAAATCCTTAAGATTAATTCTAAGTTTCCATTTTTTTTTATAAATATAAGAGATTTAAACTACAAAACCACCCAAAATTTTTATTAAAACTATCAGAGATATAAAATTGTCACGGAAATTGTTAAACTATTAGTTACAAAATCAAAAAATTTGCAGTGCCAAATGTGGGATATTTCTAACATCCTGTTGGTATTTTGTAAGCTTCTATAACAAACTAAAGATAGGTGATAACTGTGCATTTGTCATCTTAAAGACCAAATTGTAAAATTATTAATTATGCGATATTTCAGGATATAATCACATAAAACAACCAAAAACGATTACAACCCATAGTATTTTATTATTTTCTCTTGCTTATTTATCAAAATTGAGTTTCATCAGTCATATTTTGAATTCAGCCGGTAAAGTTGAAGGACTTCAGCAAATATTTCAAAAGGATTCAGGATATACCGCAACATTTCTTTCCAGTGAAAAGTAATTTGTTTTGGGGATTTCGAATAACATTACAAAATACGGTCGGAAGAAATATTCATATTTTCGAAATTCTTCATGAAACTCATTAATATTAAAATTGAAATTTGTTAGATCCTATTGAACTTATCATTCTAAAGGAAAAATAGAAACATTTCGTAAAAAGTTATACCATATAGTGTAAAGTAAATAAAACTTGATAATATCATTTTCAAAGTATGTTGGTCATAATTTAACTTATAATTGAAATAGGTCATAATATACATAATAATTTTGTTGACTCGTGATCTACAATTCAGAAAACGCGTCGTAATATGAATTTGATTATGAAGCCAACATAACAGTTACTGTATAAAATTTAGAGCAAATGATAAACCCAAATGCATTTCATTTGCATATCACACGTAACACCCTGGCAAAGATCTGGTACTATTGATTTTGCTGCAAAATTCACGACAAACTTGACTCTTTGTCTGTGATGAAAGTGAAAGCATTTTCCCAAAAACCCTAGAGTGCGAAAACCCCACAGAAGGTGCGTCATCACAACAAGTCTTAGGTAAGAGCATAATGAGAGTCATTATAGCGTAGATTGCGCAACCAACTGAACGCGAGTCGTCTTACCTTAACCGTGGACGGAGGCTATAACAATTAGCCGGCGTTCAAGTGAGCTGCGGTCGCAGTTGTTGCGATCAAAATCCGGATAAGCATTTTATTTGATTTCCAAGTCCAAACTCCGGTCGCGAGTGTCAAAATGTCTTATGCACTTGCATAAGGGCGTTACTACACTCGGGGATATTCCGGCACCGATGGTGAGTCAATGGCACCTCACTTCCTCAGGTATTCCTTTCTCGTTTCGACCTGTCTGGTGGTGGTGGCTTTTTGAAATTTTACTACCGCACAGCCTCTAAAAGAAAGTCATATAAAATGTCTTCTATGGCTAAAGGTCGTAATCAGTGTTGCTTATTCCGTTTGCGAAGTTTGATTTTGGGCAAGTGTTGGGAATAGAATCAGAAGGTATATTAAATAAATATTAAATGATCCCTTAAAAAGTGCGTGATTTTGTGGAAGTATATTAAACTTAAAAAGGATATCAAGGGCAAAGTTGTTAAAGTTGTTTAACACTTTCAGTATAATTCTGAATTTAGGCTTCTTTGTGCTGTTTCCTATTTATAAAATGAGAGGTACAATTGAGATATATTTACAATATAAAATAATTAATAAGTTTATGCCTATATTTGCATATAGTGCTATATCTCAAAAGAATGTTAATGTGTATGGCTGGTGTTAAAACATCATAATTTTGCTGCGATATTTGATCCTTTTAACTCATAAAACTAAAACCTTTAACTCAATAAACTCTACCTACTTGTTCTATTCCGTAAAATGTGAAGTTATTACTACTGCACTACGTTTTAATATTTAAAAACAAAAAATTACAATATTTTTTACAGGATGTTCTATGCTTAGTGAATACACTTTCTAATTGCAAACTATTTTATAATTTAATTACATCATTTAAATGATACAAATATTTTTTAAAAAGTACGAGTTTTATGTGGACCTTTATTTTTGTGTTATACCTAAGCAATACCTAAAAACACAACAGTAATAAGCTTAGCTTTTTAATATGTTTCTGAAAGAGCAGCTACTTAACTCTTCAAAAGTCATTTTAAATTACTTTAGCCCTTGTAAAATTATTCAAAACTAACTATTTATTTCGTTTCGTATATTTGCATTTCTTTATTAAATGAGTTAGATCGGCTTGTATTACATTAAAGAGAAGAATAGTCCCCTGATTTTACTGGGTTTAAAATTATATGGGTATATTAAAAACTTTAGGTATATCGAAGAACTATGTTATTAAATGGAGATATTAAAATATACAGCATAAAATAAACGTTAGATATTTTGAACAAAGAAATTCTAATCCTAAACGGTTTAGCGAATGAAATGCGGTAGGTTTAAACATTTTTTCAAAATGGAAGAGGAAATAGTAACTACTTATGCTGGGAAAAATTGCATTGAACCTTGAAATTGACTAATAATAAGTGCTTATATTATGAATTCATAATGCAAGTTGACATTACACAAATTATGTTTTATAACATCTGCTAACCCTGCTAATGTTAGTTTTCTTCAGTCGTAAAATAATTGAAATTGAAAACTCCTGTAAAGTACATGCATTTAAAAAAAGATATAGAAATAGTTTTTTATTTATTTTGTTTCTCTTTTAGCCTCTTATCTAATTTTGAATTATTCTACAGTCACATTGAGAAGTAAAGTATTGGTAAATTTAACAAAACTGTCTTGCTTCACTTCACTACTGGAAAGGTAGTTTTAATGTAACCCAAATTAGATTGTGGTTTTTTTTTAGTGTAAGGTAATTAAAGTTATACGAAAAATTTTGTATCGTAAGCTAACACAAATATTTTGGGATATATGTATTTTATAAATTGAAATTGTTTAATCGATCCTATCGGTTAATTTAAATTCGAATACCAACCAACGAATAACAGAAATAGGCATTGATACAGTCACATATTTTTCGTACACTACATATTTTTATAATAAAAATATTATTTAGTACTTAGCAACTGCTTTATATATCACATTTATTGTACATTTGTAGTTTCCGAACGATTTAGGCATTAAATGCTCATTGACTGGCTCTAAATTATAGTCAAATACTCTAAATGTAATTCAGAACCCAAAAATTACGTAAGTTCATCAACGTATGCTTGAAAACAGAAAAAAAACACCTGTTTTATAATAATATAATTCAATTACAACATAGCCTTTTCGTGACTATCTTGTTACTGATTAGCTTCATAGAAGATATTCTAAACGAAATCAGAAAGTGCTAAAAAGGTAAGATCGTGTATCAATACCTTTTCGTTTTCATCTGATTTCCAGTGAAAGGCTATGCAAACGGGTCAGATAAATAACAATGAAATTTCACTAAATGATCCCCGTGTCTGTTCTATTGTAAACGCAAACATTTCATTCTTAGGAGTGGAAACCTTAACTTAAAGATAGAGGGCAGAAACAAACTCAGATTAAATTCAATTTCCCCACTTTCTTGAGAGTACTCCTACATCTCATATGAAAAGTACGTAGCTAGTCATACCACCAGGTGAATACCTTTTGCACCTCACGTAACTTCGAATTTAACAGTTAGGTATCTGATTCATTTTCGAAAATGTTTCTTCGGCCTCTATAAAGAAGAGCTGCGAAGTCTTCACTTTTCTCGGCGTCTTGAGTCGAGTTTAGTCTCTCTGGCAAATGAGTGGAACCAACTGGCTGAGTATCGGCAAGCGAACTTGTGGCTATATTCCCATTTTTTCTTTGAATCATGTTAAGTGTTACACGTTTGAAGAGGTTTGTTTTTATAAAGTTACTGAAATCCTACCACAATTATTTGTGTTAAAAATGTTAAAAACAGTGATTATTTGCAATCAGTGCTATACTTAGTATAGTGTAATAAATGTTTTTATGCTTATCTTGCAGGAATGGGTCTGCAGAAAAAGTTTGTTTGGACCTTTTTGATATCGTGTCTTCTTTCGCTGAGGACAAGTGACGGGGATGGCCTACGACTGCCTGATCAAAGACCAAACCAAAATCTTCTCCAACCGGAGCAGCCACAAGTCATTCAACCTGGACAAAGTCAGGCTCCGTCGTTTCCTCAAGTGGCCGGCGAGGGGCGAAGACAAGGAAAAGGGTTGCTTGACTTAGTTGGGTTGGGAACTGGACCCAATGTTGATCCATATGTTGCGCGAACCAATGGTAACTGCTTGAGTGGCGACCTTTCCGAGTGCTTTAAGACGCACGCACTATCCACCTTTGATGAGTTTTTCGTCCGAGACGCATACTCGTAAGTATTCAAGTCACGTGCGATAAGAAATTTCTCTAAGGTAATTCTTCTTAAATTATTTTCTTTTAGATTAACTGATTATGCTCGGGTTGTTCGCATGCCTGAAATCCATCAGCGATCTTTGTATAGTGAACCGTATGAGTTTTCGTCAGAAGCTCGCTCTTCTGACTCTGAATGGGATCAGTTAGTTAAATTTGCACTTAGAAAAATAGAAAGGTAAGTGCATGAGTAAATTGTTTTTATATTTTTAGTATTACTGTGTCTGCTATGTTATGCTCTGTTAAGCACATCGAAGTGTAACTAGCAAAAACTTAGAAGAATTATAGCGTACACTTACAAATAGGCATAACAAATTGAATATAATCGAAAAATTTTGGGTATAAATGTTTTGCGGTACATTCAATTTTTAAGTTGGAAAAATTATTTGTCGAAGTGATTCATTTTTTGATCCATTTTAAAATCGCTTTTCATTAATGAATCTTATTTTAGCTAAAATATTCCAAAGTAAAAAACGCGTTATAGAAAATAATAAAGCAGTAATTTAAAGCAAATATTTCATTATTATTGATCAACTTTGGTATGCTTTTGAAATTGTATAGGGGTCTATTTTCAGATAGTTTCGGTTGAATCTTACTTAGGTACTTCGTTTTTGATTTTCTAAATGCAGGTATAGGTAAATATCAATTTTGTCGAAAATGTCACAAATAAAAGCCCGTAATAAATAATTTTTCTGGGCTTTACTCGGAAAATTAAATTATTAAGTTAATACGATCAAATTCGTCGTTTATAAGTAGATTCTAAAGCAATTGAAGTTCAAAAATTCTAATTTTGTTCTTTATACCGAAATTACTATTGGTAACGAGTTTCTTTAATTACCCATAGCAGACTTTGCATTTGTAAAAGTAGGAGATACATAAATAAGAAATTTGGGAAATTTATTAATTCGTTGGGAATGATTCTAAGTACTGAAAAAAGCTGTTTCACGAATCCCTTAAAAAGGCATTCCTTTGTTTTTCCACGATATTCCTCACTAGAATTACGGAGAAAAAGAGAAATTGAATTTGTCGTTAATGTTAATTTCGAAAAGCTAATTAATCGTTCAGTATCGAATTAAATACATTTAATTTTTCTTTTATATAACGATAAATTCGTTTATAACTTTATCACTTATCTATATTTATGAAAATGTAGGACATAAATGTAAGCAAGGTGGCATATAAGAGTAATTACTTCTATTCATCAAATGACTAAATGTTATCGCGCCTTGAATGGGTTATTATTTACAATTACGGCCAATAAAAATGATATACTGCTTTCAAGCTTACAGCCAAAGGTTTGGAACATTTAAAAGACCGATATGAAAGCCCATTAAATTTATTATATTATATTTGGCCTAGAATGGAAGTGCGAAATAATATTTAGGACATCTGTAAATTGTTTTAATAACGAGATTACAAGAAATATGTTATTTTATACGACAGAAACACATTTATTCTGGGTAATGTATAAAAATATTCATTCATTAAATTTTCTGTATATGCACGTACTTATTTATGTGAATAAAGCATAAACAAGAAAGACACAAAAACAGGTGCGACTGAGCAGAATTTAATTTGCTTAAACGTTTTATAACTTTTTTATAAAATTTTATATTTTTTATAGATTTATAAAATCAAGTGCAATCGAAGTGCGTGTTCCAGAAGAATTGACCGAAAGTGGCCGGTATTCGCCACGATTCATAGATGATATTGCTGATGAATTGGATGTGATTGAGGACAAGAAGGCTCCATTATTTAGTGAGTAAATCTTATCCTAATTTTGAAAGAAACAAAAAAATATTAAAATCTTAATTGTTTTCTTTTATAGCTCGCCATAAGCTTAAAAAACTTTTTATTCCCCTCCTGTTGGTGCTGAAAATCTTCAAGCTGAAACTTCTGCTATTCTTGCCATTCATTTTGGGATTAGCAAGTCTAAAGAAAGTCCTTGGACTTGCAGCTATAATTCTTCCAGGTTAGTAATAGTCACAATATTTCTTCCTTTGGGGACAAATATTTCTGCCTATCCCTTCTTAGGGGAAAAAAGAGATCACGGATTTTAATCAAGATTTTATTTTCAGGAGTTTTTGCCTATTTCAAGCTTTGTCGCCCTCAGCAAAATTTTGGTAGCTTTTACGCGAATAATGGATTTCCGCAATATTCTCCCCAGGGAGTGGGAGCTGCTAGCTATGGCGGATTTGAACATTTTTCAGGCAGCAATCCCTTTGCTCACCATGAACCGACATTCGCTAAACCCTATACAGAATATTATGGAAAGGCTGGAAATGTGGAGAATGGGATTAGATTCGGGGAGCATCCTCAAGATCTTGCCTATCAAGGGTATTCTCAATATAGGAGCAATAATAAGGAATCCAGCTAGAATTCCAAATTATTTTAGCCATATAAAGACTTTACGTAGTCATTTGTTGCTTTATATGAACTCTTAAATTTTAATTGTATTTAATTTGTTATTTATTATGTCGTTTTTAATAAAAACATTTCTTATTATCCTCTTGTTTAATTGGTACACTTTAATTTCATCTTAAACCATTTGTAGAACTAGTGAAACTAGTAAATAAAATTTAATCGAATAAGTTGAATTTTAAAAAAGCGATTTACTTTTTTGAGTTAATCAATTAATTTATTATCTTCGTATATCCATATGCAATTTACAGTGATTTCTGTTGTAGAAGTTTGTGACTGGACTACTTATGGACTAGTGCAACTAATGCTATACTTCACAAAGAGAATTTCAATATAAACTCTATGCTATCTACTGTGAAAATTTTATTAAGGCTGACTAATCGTATCAATTTAGAGTGAAACAAACCTGCTACAAACAGCTAAGAACACCCAAAACAGGCAGCTCATTCAAAGACAATAAGATTACAAAACCTCATAGTACAAAGCACTCTGTGATGAGGCCGATAATTATTTTCTAATTGTATCATGGATTAAGAAGCAAAACAAGCAACCCCAAGATTACAAGACACAACATCTTAAAGACTATTACAGATCACATATGTGTATGGTAGTCTGTTTTAAATTGTTAAGGTGATTTTAACTCGTTTTCCTCTCCATTGTAAGGACTTCACGTGGATTAATGGCATGTCATAAACTAACATTTTCATGAGGATGTATTTTCCAACTAAGAGGGATTTAATCATTCACCGCAAGTAGAAATCAGTCAACGACATTTACTTTCTGGTACAAGGACAAAAGGAAATCCTACGAATCATCCTGTACTTTTCTAATTAATTTGCGTTTGATAGTAAAAACTGTATGTAGAATGCGGAAAGTTTATTGTGGTACTTTAATTAAAATTTAATTAATTCAAAGGTTTTTCAATACAAATGATTGGATTGCTATTAATTGCATATAATATTATAATCATTATATCATTTGCAGGTTTTGAATTCTTTTAATAACTATCATCAATTTGTCTGCGTAAAAAAAATACAAAATACAAATAAAATATTAAGTAAGTAAGCAAACAAGTGAAAAAATATGATTTAATAGATATTTAGTTTGTGTTTGATAACCCTTGAAAGCAGACAAGTTCGTGAATTTTAACGAAAATGGAAAAAAAATTAATTTCTGTGCTGATTAAGCATTATTCGTACTCACCATAGTAAAAATTCATAAATTGGGCTACGAACTACTACCACCCCATCCAGCATATTCTCCAGATTTAGCCCCCTGCGACTATTTCTTGCTTTCAAACCTGTAGAAATGGCTGGGCTGTTAGAGATTTGGATCCAGTGAAGAGGTAATCACTGAAACAAATGCCTATTTTGAGGGCTTTTAGAAAACGTATTATTTGGAAGGAAGAAAAAAATTGGAAAAATGCTGGACTAAATGTATAGAGCTAAAAGGAGACTATGTTAAGAAATAAAACGCTTGTTTGCAGAAAAAAAATATATTTTATTTAAAAATCACTGACTTATCAAACTGTCCTCGTAAAAATCGTAAAGAATAAATAATTTAAAAAGTAAATTACATATGAGCTCCATGAGAGTTGCTGCATATAGCCAGTCAACCTTATTCGATGAAGTACCTTGAAACAATAAAAGAGCTCCAGAATCACATCAATTACGTAAATTATTAAATATGCGACGTGATCTTTAGCTTCATTCAGCATCCAGTAAAGCTATTAAATAAATGAGATTACTGCTTGCATGCTCAATTGTATTTTTAATACATAAATAATATAATTGATCTAAATATTGAAAAAAAATAAAGTTTGCTCTTAAACTATTCATGGCTGTTATAATTGAAATGGGAATTAATATTTTTTGAAGTAATTTCTATATTAAGGTGCTATTTTTGTAACAGTTTTATATTTTCCTTTTAATAAAAAGGTTATCACAATTAATTTTCTTCGTTAATATTTCTACCGATCAATTGAAAAATGGTAGGTAATATTTATTCATCCTAAACAAACTGTGCTAAGCTAGAGTATTCAGTTTTTGTTTTATTTAGGGCTTAAGTAAGTTTAAATCGTTTATTTAAACTTGCTTAATGTGTTTTTTTGCTAAATATTTAAAAAGAAAAATTTTGAAATGCTTTAAAGAAAACAAAACTCGATTGATTGTTTGGAGAGTCCCTAATTTCATGATTATATTGTCAGAGCATTTTAAGATATCAATTTATAAAATTGAATTTTATCCATCCTTGAGGAATCGATAACAGGGAACAAAATTATATGTGTATTATATGTACAATGCACATATATAAGGCCATCAATTTCTAAAACAAACATATCGACTTCCTGGTAAACAGTCATGTGTGTCGATAAATCCGGTATTTCCTTTAATGAAATAAATGCGATTTAATCAAAGAAAGCAACATACGTACGTTACAAATATACACAGGAGTTTCCCGCGTTCCTATCCGAGAAATCTATTAAACGAGTTTTTCACCATATGTGCCTGAAGCCGATTAACCCACTTCTGTGCAAAAAAAAAAAAAAAAAATAAACATCATTGCCTCCCATCTTACATTACAGCCGCAAGATCTAAGTGAGATTGGAACCCAGTTCAATTTTATATGCATTTAATTTAGATCTGTAGACGTTGAGCCGGGAAAAGCCTTATAAACGATGACCGGTGATAAAGACCTCCATTCAGTTTTCACATTTCACCATGTCATCTTTACTAGCGATTGAATTTTCCTGGAGGAGATTGCATCTATTGCATTTTGATTGTGTAATAATGTGTTAAATTTACTTTGTTTATCTAATTCAAAGTGAGACTCATCCTTATTCTGTTTATTAATTTTACTACAAATAAAATGAAAATTTTAAGGATGTGGTGGTTGTTATTAGTTATTTGGAGTGTTATTGTGTACTCTGTTAACAGCTATAGTGCAAATAATACGGTAATTAAATCAATATAATAAAAGTCCTTTATTTTCAAAATTCAAACTAAATTGTTACTATAAAAGTTAATAAGAAAATGGGATTAGATGTCATAAAATTAAAGTGTAGAAAAAGAAGTTTTCTAGTTTTCATCAAATAATATTAGTTTACATTCCAAAAGGTGGGAACATCAATTGTTATTTTTAATGGGACTTCAACGATTATAAATTATTTATATATATATATAACTAGTTCTTTTAAATAAAACACCAGCTTCCGAAAAAAAATAAATTACTTATACTATAAATAAACAATTTTTAAAAACATATTGTTAAAGTCTTAATGTTATTCCGCATTCTCAAACAGTCTATAAGAAAACACAAGTGTTTGCGGAATCCTAAAAAACGAGTTTTATATATTTTTTAGAACTAATACTTTTTATTTATTTAAGACATGCAGGACTAAGTGAAGTGAGATTGATTTAAAATAAGATTTTAAAATTACACTGGGGAACAAAATTTGAACTTTGTCGTGCCACACGAACTTCACTCATATTTTTTACTTTGATCGATGATTGTTAGTAAAAATAAGTAACTAAAAAACAATTATTGGTCAAGAATTTTATTGATTAATGTAATTTAAAAATTTCAACAAATAATGACAGTCCGAAACAAAAAAAGTTCTATTATGAATTTATGATTTAGGATTTTCTGGCAAATTTAGCTCCTGGATGGTCCCTTTTTAACGTCCAACAGTAATCGGCTAACATCCTTGGATTCCATTTGCCCTGATAGCGCTTTTCCATCTGTGAAATGGCCTGATGGAACCTCTCCCCGTGCTCATCGCTCACAGCTCCCAAATTCTTCAGAAAAAAATCCAGATGTGAGTCTAAGAAATGAATCTTGAGTGACATGTTGCAACCCAATGCTTGATAAGCCAACAACAACTCGCTAACAAACTCTTTGTACTTCTCACTCTTATGGTTACCTAGAAAATTTGCAACAATTTGCAAAGATATCCATGCTCGTTTTTCTAGATCGTTCAATTTTTCTTCAAATACTGGATCTTTTATTAACTCCCTAATTTGAGGTCCAATGAAAATACCCTCTTTTATCTTTGCGTCACTTATTTTAGGGAATTTTTCTTTTATATACAAAAATCCGCTCCCATTGCGATCCATCGCCTTAACAAAATTTTTAATTAGGTCTAATTTAATGTGCAATGGTGGAAGAAGAACTTTAGACGGCTCTACAAGAGGTAAATATTTCACATTTTTCTGTCCAGGGTTTAAAGATGTTCGCGTAGGCCATACTTTTTTACGATAATGGTTTCTTTTGTCCCGACTATCCCATTCACAAAGAAAACAGCAGAATTTGGTATAACCCAGCTGAAGTCCCAGTAATAGGGCAAGAACTTTGAAATCACCAATCACTCAAATTCTTAACGCAGGTCATGCAGCAAATACGGGGAGCCCAAGATTTGTCTTGATGAGCCACAGGGAAACCAAAATACTGACGATAACTCTCCATCACAACTTTAGTGAAATTTCGTCTTTGTTTTTTAAAAGTTAATTCTCCACAAATAGAACAAAAAGAGTCAGGTTCGTTTTTACACTTTCTCGGCATATTCACACAATCACAGCAATTATAAATAACTAAATTTAAACTAATACGAAAACAATTTATTTAACGACAGTTTATTCGCGATCGTTTGTTTGCGTTTATCGCCGTAGTACTGGTTATACGAATCAACACATCACAAGAAATCTAAGGCCAATCGGAATAAAACTATTGTTGTTTATTAATGAGTGTAGGTGGCAAAAACAATATTAGCCATCAGAGTTCGTGTGGCATGACTAGTGTTGACCAGTGTTATTAGTTTTACAATGAAGAATTCTTCCATTTTTGGGCTTTGTCTATAAACGAAAAATGTTTTGATGAAAATATGAAATATGATTTTTGAAATTACATATTTCTCATAATTTGCTGAGGCTACTAGTTATATACAATTTATGTAAAACCTAAGAACCTTTTTTTAAGTGAAATTAATGGGGATGTAAAATGAATTAATATTTTCAACGTTTTTTTATAATTTTTAGGTAAATGAAATAAATCGCACCCAACTAGAGGACAATTTATTAAGAAAATTGAATGTAAAATGTATACAAAGAGAAAATCACTCTTGTATGATGCTAAAGTTGATAGTGTACATGAATAGAATATTCAGGAAACCATCTATCGATATTAATGAAAACTTAAGGTTGACACAAAATAGGTAAATATATCATTTGTAATACTTGCATAAATACCCAACGATATTATTAATCACTTTCAAAGATGAATTAACGATAATCCTCATACCTTTTTGCAATGTTCCTCTTAGTCTTTCTTCCGAAAGAGAATTTTCTTAAATTGATTAAATACTAACTTTAATATTAAAAGATATTAGAACTTTTAAATTTGTTGGACAATTACATAAATAAATGTTTTTATTTTATTTTATAGAAGAGGTGAAGTTCTAGACGTTCGTGGAGACGACATTCTACTTTCACGAGCCATAGGTTTTGATAACGAAGCCCTAGGGTTACTGGTTGCTGAAAAAATCCGAAAATTTATTCAAACTAGAACGCTAAGGTATAAATTGTATAAAAGTGCCGATATAGTTCTAAGTTCAGAACCAGAAGGTAAACTTCATGTTGGCTTATCGATAAGTCCTTCAGAAGTATTTTCCGAAGGACGAGGCAAAATTAAGAATATAGGAATAATTCTTGCAGCAGTTGCGACAAAAATCGCAATTTTAGGTGCACTTATTATTAAGAGCCTACTGCTACTAACAGGCAAGGCTTTGTTGGTGTCGAAGGCTGCGTTGGTGGTAGCGGTGACAATGGGTCTAAAAAGGTTATTAAGTAAAAAGCGTGTTACATACGAAGCCATTCCTCATTCACACCATACCCACGAATCCTCTCCTGTTTCATATAATTCTTACAGTTCTGGATGGTCTAGGGCTTTCGATGGTTTCTTGGAAGGGCTTGCCGAAGTACCTGCAAAAGTGTTTGATGCACACAATTTAGCTTTTATTGAACAAAAGCCAAAATTTCTGTAATTGTCGGAAAATAGATCTTTATTCAAACATTTCCAAAGTTTTGACAAATTGTAACTTATTGAGTAAATGTTCTAAGATAAACTAGTGTATGTAGAAAGTAGTAGACAGTGCTACTTCGGTGTAGGTATTAAATATTTGCAAGTTACTTACTTTCAGCTTATGGCGTCCTTGTAATTCGGTTCACCGTGAATTCAGGATACTCTTTTTACATTTTTTTTTAAACTGGAATCGTTTGGGCAAAGTTTGATAACTTCTTTCCAAGCTTAGTATAGATAACACTAGGTATAGTTAATCAGCATTTGTTGTAAAAATGCCATAGCACTTACATATTACACTTGTGTAATTAATTATTCGATTTGTTTTTGAACAATTTGTCTAATTTATGAAAGCGTAAAAAAAAAAATAAAATTTCGGTGGAAATTCTTCGTTATCATAATACATTCTCCGAAGACTAGCTATATCCCGAAATATTTTATCCTTTCAGTCTGTGATCCCTACGTTATTTCTTAACTTAATATATAATAATGGTGTTTAAGTTTATACCCTAATACTTTAAAACAAACAAACATTTTCACTTTTTACTATAAAAAAAAAATTCTTACATATGCTTGAATAAATATAGTATATTATAACTTTCATTAAATAAATAGCATTAATTTACTGAGTCATATACGCTGTTATATTATTTTTATATTCATATTTTTCTGTACAAGTAAGCTGGATTATTTGGTGACAAGTACTTGTAGAGTTTCGAATTTGATTTCATATCTGTAAAGAATAATTATAATAAATAAATTCCTGCGATTAGTAAGATATAGAATATACTTCAGCTTATGATTTATAGTGAATTTGTTATATACTGTACAATGGCTATATTTATTTTTCGAATACACAATGGTTTAAAGAAATATTTTACATACTATTATTATATCTACAAAAATCAAGGCATATCTATTCGAATTATTATACTACAACATTTTATAGCTAAGGGGAAAATATAATCTATGATGATATAAATCAATAGCACTCAATAGCTATACTTTTTTCTTACTTTCAAGCAAAGTGAATAGGTCATGGTACATTTGCTGATAAAATACATGACTGTCATCAGTCACTAAATAATTAATGTTCCCGTATTTTTCAAAAGACCTTCACTGAGTTTATATCGGACAATGATATCGCAATGAAGATAAAATGCAAAAATCATTGATGGAAGTTTTATTAATGCTATCATTGATGGTTGCAATTTCTAAAGTTTTGGTTGATATTAAAGTAAATGTAATATTGATTGATATGCGATGCTATCATTTAATCGATAGCCGCAGACAGAAATGAAAAGAAAAACAGCATAACGTAACTAATAAAAGTTAGGCATTTATGAAATCATTTAGCAAATTTTTAATCTAGTTACATTACAGGTAAGCTATTTATCTCTATTTATTGTTAATATTGCTTGACAGGTTTTTATTTTATGAAAATTTTCTTCGCTTTTCATGTTACATAAATTTAAATCTGCTAAATTGATATTAATTTACGAAAAGAATATAAGTCTTTTATTATTTGTAATAGAGAATTTTTAATTATGTTAAAAATTAATAAAGAAACAAATTTAATAAAACAACAATCTAAACAAAAGAAATTACGAGTATATCTCATATATTCGTAAATTCACAAACGTTTATTTTTTATTGTAAAATTCAATTGTAAATGAAAGGAAAATGAAAATCTATGAACCATGAGAATAGACAAAATATGCGTCTACAAGAGTTTTTAACATGGGTACGATGTTTAACATTTTAAGAAATTTGTATAGTCATTTAATTCATTGTATACTCATTTTATTATTGACTTTTCTTGCGATAGAATAAATTTATACTCAATTCAATAAAAATTCGACAACTATGAGTCGAAATGTAAAGTATATGACTTTTTTTATAGTTTTCTAAAACAAGTTCGAAAATAGAAATTTTATGGTATATAAAATTATTTTAAAGCGTATATCAAAAACAAATAAGTAACAAATTGAAAAATCAATTAGCTGATCCTTAAGGCAAAATGTTTTATAGAAGGCGTAATGTCCAACCGTATAAAATATATAAAACAAAAGAATGTCTCGATAGATTGTTTTAGGAGATAAACTTAATTCAGTAAACTTTTCTTGAAATTGCCATCCACAGTAAATGGTGTATTTATGGCAATATATTTTAGATGAAATGGCTTCTACAGGCAATTTGGAGTTAAGCTCATGATAAGAAAATGTTGAAATTTCTAACAGCCGTTTTTCTTTATATATCTTCGTAATTTTCTACGTTAATTGAAGAAAATTTCTGAAGTACCAATTTAAGATATTATTAGAGGCACGTGCTATGTTAGTTATTAATATAAGTCTAGAAATACAAGCATATATCATTGCTTTAATTAAAAATAATAAATTATGTTTCTATGCTGAATTTTTTAGATATAATAAATATGTTTGATCTAATTTACTTACGAATAAACATAAATAACTCATTTGCTTATTTTTAACAAAGAGTTTCTAATACTCAAATTGCATGAAAGTTATTTTACTTACAAGTATTGCTGCAGCTGTGCGGCATGTTAAATTCTACACCATAAGAAAGCATAATGTAATTGAACGTAGCACATAAAATAGAAAATATTTCCGAGATCACGCAGAGATTGATATATGCGTATCGAATTGAACTATTTATTTTCTTTTTATACGAAGATGATATAGGTAAAAGCATTCAGGAAATAAAGCAACTGGAGGCAATATCCGCATTATCGCAATAAAACACGCAGCAAATTGGTTCCAATAAGAAGGATTGATAACATGATAAAAAAAAACTCTGATTTAGTGATTAATTCGAAAAAACTGTTGGAAATACTTTTACCTATCCTCGATTAATTTCTATTTTAGTGATATTTTTCTAGAATATCAGAGAATTTATGAGTAATAAATATTAAATTTGTTCAATTTCAGTATTGGTGGATTATTAAAATTTAAATGATTGTGAAATATTGTTAAGAGCTTTATAAATTCTTGCCTTGAAGTCGAAATAAAGTGTTATAAAGTGGCTATATGACATAGACAGTGCTGTTTTTATTTACAATTGGTGTTTGCCCTGTTCTTATATGAAAATGTGCGGCATCTAATAATTATGAATTTTTAGCAAGTATATAATTTAGTAAAGAATTTCATTATTAAACGTGAGAAAAACGTTGTCAAGGTTTTAAGGAGGAACATACTTTTAACGATAGTCATTATACATATAAAAATTGGAGTTTTTTTTGTTATAGAAGTGATTTTGAAAAAATGAAAAATCTAATGACGGTCAGATGTATTTGTAAAAATCGACAGTATTCTTTTCAGATTTTAGAGATAATAAAATCAGAATCTATTTCTGATCCAATTTATTTACTCTAAATATCTACAATAAATTTATTTATTTTAGGATATGGAAGTCAAATAACCCGGCTTCTAATCTTCTAGAACATCGAACCGAGGTGGTATTATTTAAAAATAGTTTTTTTTTTGTTTGCAATATTTTTCTAATAGGTGAAAAGTACTTTCTTCTTGGAAATCGGCCCAACCAAACAATATGAAAAATAATATTTAAAAAAAATTGCGTTTAAGGTTTTTTAATAATGGTTTGCATGGTTGCATTTTCGGTAGCCTATTAAGTTTAAATTAAAATTAAATGTTTTTTTTTTAGATGTCGTATTCCTTTTCATAAAAGGGCAGTGAGGAGTTAATAAACGTGCATACCTGTCCACTGCGTGGGCGAATCATCTCGTTTCACCTTGCCACCTATGCCGCCCATCGCCGCCACAAGGTGGGGGTGAGTCCCATTTTGTACTTCTACAGCGTGACTTAAGGAACTTTCAGCTCCCGTGAGGTGCTCAAGGGCTGTGTGGGGGTGTGCTACCTGTAAAGCATAGACGTCGTTTGGTCCAATGTCTCCCCCGGGCAGTGTGTGCGCATTAATTGCGTACTCCATGTTGTAGGGCATACCATAAGCCGAGTGATGGTGGGGTGGTTCGGGATAGTGTTGCAGGAACATTCTTAAAAGAAAAATAATGTTATTATTTAGATAACGATCCGAGATCCAGCTTACTTCTCAGTTGCGTTCTCCATTAGCTTTTTAACTATAATTGCTGCGGCCACAAGAAGCGCAAGTTTGGACACCAAAAGCGCTTTTACAGTGAGCACACCTACTGCCTTAATTGCCAGCATCATCCATCCGATTGCATTGGCAGCCAGGAACATTGGTATGAAAATTTGCATTTGCTTTTTCTCCTTCTTGCCCCCTCGTCCTCGACCTTCTGAGATACATTTTAGGAAATTTAAAAGATTGAACCTACTCAAAATGTTAAATAGTTAGACCTTGAGAGGGCATTTTTCGAAGCAGGGCCACTTCCATATAGTCAGCGTCGTCTGAACGCTGTAAGCTTAGAACCATTGGTCCGAGGGGTACTCGAACTGCATTTCCGTTTAGGAAATTCCAAACCTTCGAAGATCTGGCCAAGGGATGCTGGGAGTTGTACGGCATTGGCTCTATACTAAATAATCCGAAATTGATAGGCTCCCTCTGCTTGTAGGACCTAACTATGCTCTGGGCGACAGAATGAACACAACTTGCATTGTTCGCACAGTCCCAACTGAACTTTTCGAGCACTGAACTTCTTGAGTTATGGCATACAGAGCACTTAATCAGGAGCATTATCACTAAGAACAACACCGCGGGCACAGCCTTCAAAGACATTCTGTGTAACGATGATTTATGCAATCCTGCTTGAGGTTGGATGTGTTCGAATAAAACGTTTTATTGTGGGATAAGATTCAAACTGTTCACGGCGAAAGAACAGCTTCTGATTTTATTATTTTTTCTAAGAGCTCGACAGGTGAGCCCCTCCAAGGTTTTCGTTAGAATGAAAGATGTTTGAAACCTTTGGAAGGTGAAAAACTGAGAAACTCACGCAGCATGTAATATACGCGAAATGAGATACCACAGCTCACTTTAGAAGCCATGAAAGCAGATAGATCTCTAAATTGGTCATTGTAATCAGACCTGAGCTAAGTGCATTTTCAATGCAATGCCGGCCGAACATTTTTACACTTGCAGGCATTCCCCGTGTTACTTCATGCGTGCATTTTCACCTAACCGATGAAATGAAGATGGACGGAAGCATGAAAATTGCACGAGGCGACGGTCAGGTGCAGGCAAAGAGTTCCTTTCAGTTCAGCTCGGCGGACGGGCTTCCAAACTTATCCCGCTTAAGGATTACCCTAGGCGACTCTATCGTGAATGGTCTCGCTTAAGAAAATTCTTTTCGACATTACGTAATACATAAGCGGTGAGATTTTCCGATCTAGTTACTTTCTGATGTACAACAACACCATCGACAACAACTTTCGTGACATAGATTTTCTATTAATTGCAAGACTTGAGAAAGTGATTTAAATTATAAACTTAGCACGAGTCTCACGCCTTTTAAAGATAAAAAATGTTCAAAACGGTTAGCGTGAAAATTACAAGAGTAGCATGCGCGTTTAACACTTCGTTAACGAAGGTCGCCTGCAAACTTTAGAGTTTCATTTATTGCTGCTTTGGTTGCTCTAACCCAAGAGTACATGGTAAATGATTGGAAATAGCTCAATAAAATGAACGTAAGGAAAATTAGCAGTTTTGCCTAGATAATTAGCTTTTTACGCCGTCCCTGAAAAGGTCTACAGCAGATTTTTCTACGCTGTCCTCACACTAAAAGAAAATTCTTGAACTTTTTATTGGTAAGTTATGAAAGATGTGCTATATCATAATAATTTAAAGAAATATGAAAATTTTAATTGGTTTTATTATATTAACAATTTTCCTATTATTAGGCTTATACCAAAGGATTCGTCAACTTATAAAATTATTAAAATTTATTAAATTATTCGGGATAGATTTCAACTCGTTGTAAAATAGACTTTTACATAGTTTTTAAAGAAATGGGATTGGGATTAAGGTTTAGAAAAAACCAATCACATTTCTGCAAGTCAAGTTAAAGTATGACAAATAATTCAGCTTGTATTTATTATTAATTTAATTTCTGCATACAATACAATAATTGATTTTCTTTTTATTTATCTACCTACGGTTACTCAATGTACTATAGTAAGTCAACAGTAACAGCAAGTTAAGTATAAATTGAGATATTCTAATTTTCCTTTTCATATTTTATCTTACTCCTTATCTAGACTGGAACACTGTCTTTTAAAATAAATTTGAAATTTATAAGTACAGAACATATGCATTTTTTATAATTATTTTATTATTACATGGCGTTCTATGTGAAAAGATAAAAATCTCAGTTGTCTTGATAACACAGATTAATGACCCTGAATCGAATATGAAAATAGATGGACTTATGGTGATAAATGAGTCCTTGATTCCATCTTTTTATATACTTAGATATTAAATCCTAATGAGCGACGGAACTAACAAGGGACATGCCTCCGGTCTTCCAGGAACAATTTAGCTAAGAAATGACTTGGCAATAGACTGCCGTAGTATGAATTTTATTTCTAAAAGTAATCCATTGCTATCGTCAGCATGTTATAGAATTTTTCTGGGTATGTTCACAGATGACACTTTCCCATGCTAAATGATTTCCACCGATTTCGCTGTATGGCAAATTAATTGAAAACTTCGAAAATATAAAGTGCTTCAATGGTTCTGATAAAAAGAAGATCGCTTAAATCGATTTGCTCGACCTTCGTCCTGTTCGGAACTCGTTACATTGAAGTTTCGGTTTCAATTTCATTCAAACCGCGGGTGAGAAAAGTTTTTCGGGACTTCCCCGAAAGTGATTGAAAGTTTAACCCTGGCGAGGGTGACGCGCTGAAGATTTCATGAAAACATAATTTTCCATCATTTATTCTCTGCCAGTACCAGCGTTTTAAAATCGCTGGCAAGGAAAAAGTTTTCTCACCACCTTGGATTTCTTTCACGGTACTCTGCTTAAAGTGGCCAACAAGCTCGAAATGGCTGGGGACGCTTTAACTAAAAGGCTCTTTAAATTGGGTCTGAAGCGATTGAAATCGACACTTGGGCAGGAAGAGAGGAGCCAATAACAATCAAAAGGATCCGAAAATGGGATACCAATGTCGAAATGCCTATTATTGCTCAAATATCGTTAAAGGATTGTGGAGGCCTATAACGGGTACAGTAACAAGTTTATGACAACATTAACATCAAAGAATCACAACTATACTTCGAGTGGTAAAAGGGAAATGGTTCATTCTATTCTAAGAACTTTCAAGAATCATTCTTGGTTCTTTACTTCATCAAGTTGTTTGTGAATTTATGGTCGTCATTTTTAAAAGCCAATACTCACCATAAAGTAGTAAAGAAACTGAAAAAATAAATCAGCTTAAAGAAATATCGGCATTATTTATAGTCTATATCAGGTGCGTCAAATTGGCTGTCTCTAATGTAATTTTTCGAGGCCCAATAATCAATAAAGTGAAAAACGGAATAATATGTTAGGAACAAAGTCTTTTACAATATTTAAAAGTAAAAATATAACAGCCTCCAAAAATTCTCATACACTGAAAGTATTAAAGAGTAATTTAATTTTCTGTAGTACTAAGATGGGGACATTAGGTTTATCTTGATTTTTGAGCATTGGATTAATATCAGTTAGGTTTTCGCACCGAATTCAAATATCTGGTTAAATTTTGATAAATATTTAACGTTGTACATTGTACAAAATAGTGCATATAGTGCAATTTGTTGAAAATTGCTATCTTAAAGATAGTGAATGATTTAATAGAAATATATATTTTTAAAATGTTAATTTAATTTAGTATATATTTGTCTGAATATTCAATTTCTATTCAAATTTACATACCAATAAAACTAATTTAGTCTTTGGAAGCGCGGATCTTCTTTGGTTTTGTAAGAACGATTTTTATTTTAGTCTTCTTAGTCTCATTTAGTTGCACTATATGGGCTATGTTAGCCTTATGGTAAGGAGGTTAATTTAATTTAGACAATTAGCTTTTTATATTATTTATCTTTGTAGCTTGTAAGCGAAATAAATAAAAGCTTCCGAGAGCGCTAGTTATTAAGTAGGGGTATAATTCATTGTATTTGTTATTGTTAATAAATAAAGAAATAAATAGTCTCATTTTGCTAAATTTAGGATAGAGTCAATTCGGTGGTACACTATTTTTAATAAAAAGAGAATAACTGGGTCACAAATGGCGGATATAACGCATAACACACATAAAAATAAATTACAGAAAAATGGATGATGACCAGCTTTTTCAATTCGGCTATGACCTCATGAGTCATCATAAGTATCTCATGATGATATGCTATGGTCAAATCTGATCAAGTTATTTAAAAAGTCCGCTATAGATTGACTCATAATAAACATTTTTATGATTTGCAACTTGGTCTAAAAGAATGCTTTATTTGCGAAGGTGTTTTTGCCGATATAGTTTTATAATAAAGCTAACGAAGTAATATTTGATTTCAAGATTCATCTATCCACTAGAAGTCATTTGGTTATAGATAATATAAAATGTTTGCTTCAAACATTTGGACAGGCTAATTTTATAAAATTTGTTCTGTAAATTATGAATCCGAAAGAGAAAATGTTCCATCACATCACGTTTTTGAGAAACATAATATTGGCCATTTTTGTAAACTTATCAAAAAATGCTGAGTCATTGAAAAAATCATTAAATATGTAGAACAGTGCGAAGCCGGGGGAGGTCGCTAGTATTATATAATTTAAATACCATATAGAGAGTAATTATCATAGTTACTGATTATTGGAACACTTAAATTATTTTTTTCAAAAATTCTAATAAATTCAATAAATTCTTTTAAGCAAACAGAAAAGCTATGACCGAACATTTTGGAAAACTTTTCAAATATTTTCTATAAAGAAATACGAACATACACTACTTTTCTACTATTAATTTTTTTGGGCATTAGAAAATACATTTTAAACATAGACCAAAAGTTTTTAAGGATATTATTACAAAAGAACTTCTTTTCTATCTATTTATCAATTTATTTAAACAACATTTATATAAAATTCTCCGGGGTGTGTCTATGGATCTTTCCAATAAAAATATTTGTTTCAGCTATACACGTACTTAATCTTATTTCATTAACTTATAAAATATAGATAGAAACCAAATAGCTAAAGATTCACATATTTCTGTAAAGTTGAAAAGTAATTTTGTCTTAATGCAGACAGAAGAAGCTAATAAATTATGGTATAGCCTTCTTCCGTATATTTTTGTTGTTAGATAAAAGAGATTCCTGAGTATATAAAGGTTAAATATTTCTTGGTAAAATATATCAATTATTCAACGCGTTTCTGTAAAAGTTTCAAATTTCCAGGGATATACCTTTAGCTAATTGGGTAGATATGCTAAGCTGCCTTGCTACCTAATCCTTTCAAAGCAATTTCGAATTTTTAATTTTGCAGCTCAATTGTAAGACTGTCGAGTTAACCAGTTGTTCTATGCGGGCCACTTTTACCTAAGAGACATAATATAAAAAAAAGAAGTTCAAAAAAAATAATTGTTCTTTGTTAACTTTAGATAAATTTTAATTTAAGAAATCCCCAACTGTTAGCAATTAATGAATTTTACCATTCACAATAGGTGAATTCGTAAATTGTCATTATTTTCATTTTTGGATCGAAAATCAACAAAACCTTTTTGGCGTATTTCGAAGGGACAGAAAATCAACAACAAGGCAAGTGGGTTTTTGGAAATTGCCTCCTTATAAACATGGATTGGAATGGGGAATTAAATTGTTTTTGAAGAATGAATAAAGTCAAGTAGCAATTTCTCGCTCTCGGACTAGATATTAAGGCAGCTGACAGTTTCGTCTTACTTCTCTCATCAATTATTCGCGTATTTATTATAGACCTTATCTTGTTGGATTGAATTTCTGTTAAATAACGATGAAATAATTTCTTGAGTTATATTCGTTTGCAGCCAAGATGTAGGCAAGCTACTTTCAAATTCCATATTGCATATGTGTAGATGCTGTTCGAAAAATGTTTTTCGAGTTTTTAAAATTAATAACATTTCTCTTACAAATTATATAATGAAACTAATTGAGTAACTAGGTTTCATCCGGTGTATAAATAAATATAAATACTCTTTAATTAAAAACTTCTCAAATGCTTATGTTTGACGCTTGACCCAATTTAAGAGAGTTACTACAATCTGTGGATGTAATTTAGAACCGTACTCCAAACGTTATTTTGTTCATATCTGAAGAGTTCTTTTTTTCATTTTGATTGTTAACTATTAAATATATGTATGTATTTGCTCTTGTATACATTGATTAAAATTATGTTGATATATGTATAGCATATTCAAAATAATATCCTACAAAATGTGTACGTAACTTATTCACTTCACCTAAATTCGTTATAAAGTTTCTCCAGGAGATTTATAATGAATATTATCGAATTAGTTTTACAGTTTTAGTCTAAATTAAACTCTTGTGTTCCTGTATAACAGTTTTTTTATTTTATTTATTTTAATTACTTTGTAATATTCTAATTCTACCTAGTGCACATTTTTGTTATCCCTTCCTTATCCTGTCCTTAACAGTAACAGGGGACTGCACGTTTTAAAAATGCTGTTATTAGCATCATCTGTTGCCTTTTACGAACTACGCTATAGTAAAAAAGGCTTCTTAAACTTTAAATTATTATAACTGTTTTTTTACCCCGTGAACCGACTTCGATTAAATAAAGCCTATATGTTGCTTTGAGCTAAGCTTAAGTTACTCGTGAAAACCCCATGAAAATCCGTCTAGTAATTTCGAAGATTAACGTGTACAAACAGACAAAATTTTTAGAAATGAGCTTTTCTTATACTCTTAGCCCTTTTACAATACCCACAATCAGTTTTTTCTATGCACAGACACGGCGTTTCTACAGTTTTATTATATACAATAATAATAATAATAATAATGAAATAATAAATTTTCAATTGTCTTAAACTCAATGTATGTCATTTCATTTTTAAACTCATGTACGATGGTTGCTTAAATATAATTTTATATGTAGGTAGTTTTGTAATTTTGGGAAAAAAATACATGCACGTTAAGAAAGGATATTAAATTTGGAATATATAATACAATATAATTTGTAAATATAAAAAAAATATATTGCAAGATGTTTAAAATTCAATAAATTCGATGGGAAAACGAATTCAATGAATGCTGCTTTTCTAAATATGACCAAACTGATTGCAAAAGCAACATTCCTGACATACTGAAGAATCTACATAGCTGCTTTCTTATTCTTCCCGTCATTTTTCCCCTTCTGGGTGAATATTTTCATTGTTGTCATAGCATTTGCATATACGCATATAATTTATTTTCCGATTCTCGGAGAACGGAAAAGGCTATAAAGGAAATTGAAGTCGTGTCATTTATATGCTCCGTGTATTCTATTCGAGAGTATGACTGTACTTTCATTTTTGGTAAGAAAAGTATGATGTTCCTTTTATAGAAATCCTTTTTAAGTTATTTCTGGGGTGATAAAATGTTGTTTGCAGATACGTAATGTGATTTAACATATTTTTTATCGGATCTTACAATGTTAAGATATTTTGCATCCTTTAAAAATTTATATTATTTATATCGCTCAACATTTAAGTTATATAGTTTGGGTTTAAAAGTATACGCGCCGTGATATATCAAACTGAAAATGTGAGTTATTTCAATTTCTATTTCTCTTATTTTCTTTATATTTTTATATACTCGTATATATTTATTTTTCTTTCTATACATTAATTAATACATAAGTTTTGAATTTTTTGACTTTCAAACCAAAAGACTATGTGATATTGAATTTAATTTTAAAATGTTGAAATTATTGACGCACAATGTTTTCAGATTAATAAACATATTTTGTAGTGATAATTCTATTCTAGATTTATTTTGCGATTGTTTGACAAATCGAATTTTAATTATAAAATGGTAATAGGATCTGTTTTACTTAAAGAGTATAAAAAAGAAGAAATTAAAAAAAGAGTGTCAACGCTGATTCCTTGTGTAAATCTCTTGGACTATTCTAACTATAGGAAAAATGCAAAATTGTCATTGTTGAGATAGTTTATGAATTGAACATTTTTAAAAATTATATCAATATTGTCATATTCCCTCGTTTATATCATACTAACCAATGCCCAGTGCGTTCTGTTGTACCGAAACGAAATGTTTCTTTTTCAATTTTGAATTTGAACGCTTTAAAAGTATCTCGTACTCGAAACATACTGGTAAAATTTGAGCTCAATCGTTCCAGTAGTTTTGGAGTCTATACAATTCAGACAAACAAGTACTTTTTATATATATATACATAGATTAGAATTAACGAAGCAATATAAAAATAAACTTATGAAAATATAATAACACACTAACTCATTAATCCTTTTTATTAATAAAAATTATTGTGGTATAAAGAAAAGTATTGAGTGGATTTAACGCTGTATAAAGGAAAAGCGAAATCGGTGAAAGGTATATCGATGCTGCGTTTAAATGTTGGAATATGACAACATAAATAAAAGGAAAAGTTTAAGTGAAAGTATAAGACATTTTGGAGAAAATATTCTTTAAAATGAAGTTGAGGAAGTTCGAGGAGAATTTTATTTTGATATTACCATTTTTAGTATTTCTCTAATTCTTTTATTCTTCTTCTTCTTCTACTTATATGTGGTAGCTTATATCAAAAAAGGTTTTATATAGGGTGTTTTTTAACTTTGATTGAACTTTGTGTAGGGATAACTGTTAATCCGAGTTCTGATTTGCACGCACAGTCGTACCATAAGACGTGATGTATGCCATAAGTTGAGTATAGTCTGGCAAGTAATCATGAATAGACTCACGTTTCAATAGGGTGGCGCTACGTGACATATAGCGACACAAACCAACAACTTATTAAAATCATTATTTGGTGATGTAGTGATTTCCAGAATATTTATGCGTATAAATTACCCTTCAAATTCATGCAAGCTGACACCTTTCGACTATTTCCTATGGGGTTTTCGTGAAGCCACTGTTTTATGCTGATAAACTAGCAACAATTGATATCTTGGAAGTTACAATGTTCCATGTTATTCGTGGCATGCTAAGCAGCCGACATTGCCTGCCATCAGCCCGAAGTAATTTTTAAATATTAATGCCATAAATTGGCCTTTCGAATAAAAGAATATTTTTGTCCGAAAGTTAATTAATTGGGATATTTTTATAAATTTAAAATGTTTACAAATTATCATATTTTTTCATATACTATTGTAATAGGTAACATGGGATCATTAGAGTATCATTAGTTTGTAAACTGTTGAAATTATTTTATTAACTAATAGGGTAAATGAAGCTGTTGTTAATTTGTAGCAAAGTAAATGCTACGGCCAATAAATAACATCCTTCTTAAAAACTGGAATAGCAGTGAATCGATCCAACTGCTCTCAAACTAACTTGTTATTGCTACGACTGGCTGACTATTTATAAGTGATTTACTGACCTAGTGAGGTTAATTATGCCCACTCTTTAATTGTTTTTTTCCCATTGATCCATAGCACGTACAGTCATGAGTTTTAAGACAAAAAATTATAAAACCTTGAGAGCAGAACCAACCGGAGCTTCTGTAAAACTTTCGCTATCTTTTCTCCTCGTAGAAAGTTATTGAAAATTCAACTGTAATGTGAAAAATGATGAAAAACGTTCATTCTCTGCACTTTCGCTGAATTACTCTAACAAGCAGCAAGTAGCCAAAAACCGTTCGTTAACCGATCTTAAAGAACACCGCAAAGAAAGGTGCAACCTTTCACTCCAAGGACCGTCAGGTTAACCTTCTCTGCGCGAGTTCAAAGCACGCAAGGTGCCTCTGCATTCGCCGCAGTGGGTAATTGTGGAATTTTGGACCAAAAAAATTGCTATGGTCTGATTACGACGTTTGCTCGACTGACTGTTTGTCTCTCGACGGTATCGAAAGTCTCGTGGTCCATTCATCTGGAATACCCGGGGTTGTAAATGTATTGCAAAATTTACTAAGTGCTGGCATCGTCGGTCGACCCGAAACAATTTACTTTCTTGTTATCTGATGAAATCGACGGTGAGGCGCTGTTGAATGGCAGGTTCATTGCAGTGAAATTACTCCCCGATTGAGCTGGCAAACAGGCAAAAAAGTTACGCTAGTCGCGCGCTTGATTGGTGTACTTGTGCCTAGGTTTAAACTCCAGAATGGGCCTCAAACGACTTGGTTCGGTTCTGTTTTATTTGAGTTTTTCGGCATGCTCCATTAACTGGCGCTAGCGAGAATTCTATTACAAATGGAGAAAGGGCCCCTCAAAAACAAAAACAGTAATAGTACAAAAAGCAGAGAAAGAGGGTTATCCTAAATTAAGTGTATCATTTTTTTGTGCTTGACTCGGCTGTATTTGCGGCGAGGCATTCTTTTTGCGGTCTAATTTCTTACAATATAAATTGTCTGAGAATAACTTGGATTGCCGTCAGTCAGTGCTCGCACCTTGCATACACGCCGTGAATTTAGTCCCTTAGGAAGAAACGCGTCAAATCCTTAAAAATGGTATTTTCGATTCGATTCGGACGAGTCCTTGTTGCGGTCCTCGCACTCGTAGGCCTCGCTTGTGCCGAGGAATGTAAGGATTCGGAGTCTACTTTGCTTTGTCATGGAACGCGGGTTATTCGTAACGTAGTTAAGTCCTTAAAGGACTCAAATGCTCCGCTCACGATTGTGCCAGGATTAGAAATTGTCACCGTTCCGGAAGATGAGCGACAACAAAAGGAGTTCGATGGCAGATCGAACGACATCGAGGATGACTCCTTTACAGGCAGAATCAGCAATTACATGCAGAATCATGAGCTTAAAATCAAGTTTTCGGATTTGCTAGAGAAGACTGATTTTAAGGATGCTCTCCTAACAACCCTCAAGAATATTGATGACGGAAAGGAAGTCGTAGGTATGTACGATGGGACTCTAAATTGGATACAAGTGAATTCAAAGTGATCAGTGTTACATGCCCCTAATTCCTGGTATTCCGCCCCAAAAAAAGGGTGAAGGACAATGTAGTAAAAAAAATGAATCAATTAGTGCAAATGTGGACTACCCTAAGGATATAGTGATGATACCAAATTAGAACAAATGTGCCACAGAGACTATGTTTTCTTTTTAGAAATTCTACTCACGATGAAATGTTAATTTCTTTTTCGCTGCCAGTGGCAAGGGCTAATGAATTTTAATATAACTCCTTTTTAAATTTCAGAGGGACGAAAGAAGGATAAGGGTGGAATGGGTATGGTAATGATGATGGGCCTAATGATGGGAAAAATGATGGCGGCCTTGGGACTTGGAGGCGTCGGCGCTTTGGCAATGAAGGCCCTAGGTGTATCTATGATGGCCCTATTACTCTCAGCTATTGTCGGAATTAAGAAGCTCGCGGAAGGTGGAAATGATGATGGAGGCCATCATGTGCAATATATTACTGCTCACGACGGCCACCATAGAAAGAGGCGGGAAATCGATGAAGATGTCCCCCTGCCCTATCGAGGATGGGCTCACCTTTCACCTAAATGACTTGAAACACCAAAAATTTAGAAACCAATTAACTAATTAATTTATTTATTTATTTGCGATGTACAATATTTAAAAGAAACACAAGGACTAATTCATGCAATAAGTAAAATAAACACATGAAAACCATGCTTTTGTCTCTTTGGAAAGATTTGACCTCTAAGAACATTCAGTCATATAGAAAGCAAACTAATTAGGATATTTGAATTTTTTACGATAGATTAATAATCCAGAAAGTATTTGATTTATTTAATAGGTACAATTACAGAAGTTCGATAGTATAACTTAAATCAAATGAACTTGTGGAAAACCTATTCTGATAATATACGAGAATTATTCATATGAACGAATGCGTTTGGGAAAATAAACTAATTTCGTCTTTTTCGGTGGGTGTACGCAAAGAAAAATAAATATATTTTGATAAGTAAGCTTGTATGTTTGGCAAAATGAAGTAATTTGACCTTTGAGCGCTCTTACGTTCAAGAAGAAAGGACTCATTTTTGGTAGATGGGCGTCTTTAAGAAATAAACTAATTTAAGCCGGAAGGCGTTAATGTCCTAGAGGAAAAAAAGCTTATTTTGGCCTACGAGTAAATGTTCTTAGAAAAATAAGTTAGAAAATCAGCTTACCATCGTTGCGCTTCCCACAACTTTATTTCTTTAGATGCGAATAATTTTATTCTGAAAATTATAAAAAAACTGCAATGTTCTATTTGCCATAAGTGAAATGTTTTACTAACTTCTTGCCAATTATTATATAGAAACTACGCAATTTTTGCACTAGTCCATAATGAAGTAACTTTCCTTTGAGTTTTATTAAGGAAAAGTATACAATTTGATACAATATGACTTCCCACAATACCTTGGTCTTTTATAACTTTTAGACATTTTCGATATAAACATCTCTCGTTGGGACATTGGGGCTATTTTTGCAGCTTACCTAATTATTTTATGAACTGAGTGAAAATTGTTCTCGGAAGTGGTATATTAAATTCAATAAAGAAAATTATTGGAAGGTTTCAAAAATCACATAGGTTTACAAAGATCGATACTGATATTTTAAGAGAAATAGAAAAATTCTGTTAAACGTTTTGCAAATCAATTACGATGTTAAATTTTTATATGGTACAAGGTCACTTATAAACACCTATGAAAATAAAAAAAGCCGGCAGGAAAAATATTGAGAAATACGAATACTGGGAGATATATTAAATGTATAGATTGTTTTATGTTTTGATGAAAATGTGTGTAAACTTATTATTAAAGAATGGAATTCTTAATATCTTTATTTTTAAATTCACTTCAAAATAAAAAAGAAGGCAAAAGGTTGTTCTATTTTAAGAATAGCATCATGACACCTTTTTATTAGCCCTTGAAAATTTCATTATTTACAGAGTTTAAACTCTTAAACGCGTAACATTGCTAGTTATATTCTGAAAATTTAATTAATTTTCTTAAAATGCCCAACAATATCAAAATATTACAATCTTAGAAGGAAATTGAATGAAATTCCCGACAAGTATCTTCAGTTCGCATAAATGAATGCGTGATAATTTTGGCAATTCTATAAATAATTTTTTTTAAAATTATTTCTTTAGAAAATGCGACTTTATTTCAAATGGTTAAGAAATTCAACCATTGTTTCTAACTTTTATGTATCATCTTATTTTTTATTACATGTGGTGTGTAGAACCACATAATTTAGTGTTTAAGAGTTCCTCCTTAAATTTAAATTATCTAGGTATAAAAACAAATAATTTTCTGCTTTTAATAATGCGATTGATCTTAAAGTCGTGGTAGTAAAATAGAATACAACATAGAAAAGGTATTGCTGCTTTTATATAAATTTTCCTATTAAACAGTACAATTTGAAAAGAGTATAAGAAATGAATACCAGACATGCATATACTAAATACTTAGTAAATTGAGTAGTAATTAGGACGGATAGAAGATGCGGAAATCAATTAACTCTAACCATAGTTATTTAGCTTAGCTTTGATGACACGTGCGATTGGAACTTTCAATGCCTTGAAGATTATAATTAAAGGCAAAAAGTTAGAAGCAGTTGGGGAACCGAACAAAAGCTCTGGAAGTAAATACATAAATGACAGACATAACAGAAATTAATTAATGAATTCGCAGAAATTCTGAACATCTATAAAAGGTACAAGAAAACAACGTCCAGGATGACTTTCTAATCCAATTGAGAGGTTTTGCGCCAAAAGTGGGTAATAATATGACAGTGAACTGAGCATAGTAATTATCGAACTTTGTTGGAATTTTAATTATTTAAACATTTTGTGAAATACCGTGGGATTGGTTGTGAAACCAAAAGTCAAAATGTAAAATTAAATAACGCCTTTCGATATGAAATAAGGGTGAAATTGGTTTGAAATTCAAATTAATAATTATGGGTACATAATGCGTAGTATTAATAGCTTAGCTAACTAAAATTGTATTTACCATATATGCTCGTCACTTTTCAAAGGAGATTGCTAATTGAAATGAGAATTATAAGTCAATAAATACAGGAAACAATACAGAACTTTAAAAACTAATCAGCATAATTGTCAACATGGATTTGAAATATCTTAATTGAGAATTAGTGCAGCCGCAAAAGGATTTAGTCAGGGATTTCGGTCTTTTGAATATGTAAATGATAAATTGAAAATTTTCCAAATTAGTTTTGAAGTTGGCCTTTTTAATATGCTAAGTCCATTCCGGCTTTTTAAAGATTCCGATTTTTATGCTGTCCCCGAGGTATTAAAAAAATATTATTTTCTTCTTTTGATGACTGTTATTTTATCGCAATCAGATACATTCCTACGACTGATTTAAAAGACCTTATATAAAGGTGATTAGAAGAATAAGTTTTAATAGCCGAAAAGCACAGTATAACTTTTTATAATTTTGTAAAGATGTGTAAAAGAACGTTAAGAAAAAGTAAATATGTGGTAAAATGTAAAGAAATAAATTTATTGTATTAAAATTCTAAATAACGTAAATTGGATGTAAGGAAACTCTTAATTCTCAAGGTTGAATTTTGGAATGTTGAATGACATGATAAAACATTTTTAACAGGACGGAACTTTTTTCATAGGAAGAAATATATTCAAATACTTTTGTAGCAGTTGAAGATAAATAAACTCCTCCGTAAATTGAAGAGTTAATATGTAGCGAGGGTTAAAAGTTTTAAGGTGTTACTTTTTATGAAGATTTGTATTCAGTGGTATAAGAATTTGTGCGCATTAAATAAATAAAGAGATTTCTAAGAAAGTTGTTTTAACAAACAAACCTGTAGGAAATTGCCCGAAATGAAAAGAAGCGGCAAAGGCGATCAAAGTAAGAAGATCAAAATGTGTTGATCGTGAGAATGAGCCGCTCAGAAGAGTTAGGAGTTTTCGACCATCTGGAGGAATAATTTAAATTTAATATGTAACTGCTGTCGGACAAAGCTACATATGAGCAAAGAATGTGACCCAGTAACACAGTTAAGGCATGCAAGTTTCTTTTCTTATGAAATACTCAAGTCAATGCTTCGTTATAAGCGCGCCACTTTGGCTAAAGTAAATTGAATGGAAATCAACGAATTGAAAACAAGAATTTTTAATGAGTAGGTATTAGGGCGGTTTGGCCCGACGTCTGTGACGTCACCAGACATCGTCTGTCTCTCTCTCTCTCTCTGTCTGTCTCTCTCTCTGTCTCTCTCTCTTTCCCGTCTCTTTCTCTCTCTTTTTTATCTGTCTATCTCTTTCTTTCTCTCTTTTTTATCTGTCTATCTCTTTCTCTCTTTTTTATCTGTCTATCTCTTTCTCTCTCTTTTTTTATCTGTCTCTATCTTTTTTTTTTTATCTGTCTATCTCTTTCTATCTTTTTTTATCTGTCTATCTCTTTCTTTCTCTTTTTTATCTGTCTATCTCTTTCTTTCTCTTTCTCACTACAGGGCCAGACATCCCCGTCTCTCTCCCTTTCACTACAGGGCCGGACATCTCTCTCTGTCTGTCTCGTGTTAGATAGCAGCTTAAGCCGATCTCAATACCCGAAGACGATATCAATACCCGAAGCCGATATCAATACCCGAAGCCGATCTCAATACCCGAAGTCGATCTCAATACCCGAAGTCGATCTCAATACCCGAGGTTGATTTGGTCGGTTGGCCAGACATCTCTCTCTGTCTCATGTTAATAGCGCCATCTGTCGCGAGAATTGGATAACGCTGGAAATTTAATGAATTAAAAAGCAGGTTGGGTGGTTCTGCGATTTGAACCGGGGATTTGTAGCTTCAGAGGCCAGTATGTTAGCCACTGGGCTATTGGGGTTTCTTGTCGTTGTCGTTTAATTTGTGTATATAAGGTGTTTTGGACGATCTAGCGAAAATTAGTCATGCATCTCTCTCTCTCTCTCTCTATCTGTTATGAGAATTTGGTAACGATGGAAATTTAATGAATTAATTAATTAAAAAGCAACTTGGGCGGCTCTGGGGTTTGAACCGAGGGGGAAATTTAAAAAAAATGAATTAAAAGCAGGTTGTATGGGTTCGGGATTTTGAACCGAGGGAGAAATTTAAAAATGAATTAAAAAGTAGGTTGTACGGGCCTGGGATTTGAACCGAGGGATTTGTAGCTTCTTGTTGTTGTTATTTAATTTAAGTTTTTCTTTCGATCATGCCGATAAATATTTGCTTCGGGACCTGGTCGGGATCTGGCCACATAACATGTATGAAATCCACGGTTCTATTTTCTAAAAACTCTGTGGAGATATTATTACGAAAACGGGGGAATTTTCAAAGAAAAAAAGGTAACGGTTGGGGGCTCTATTAAAAAATTGATCGTATCGAGTTTTATAACATATTTAGATGTAAATAACTTGTATGTTTGGGCAATGTCTCAATCACTATCCCATTCTAAATTTGCATGGGCTGAAGATATTAATATCACTACACGCGGGTCAAATTAATAAGCGAGTGCCTTTTACGAGTGAGGTTGTTGACCGTGTTGATAAGTTTTTTTTAAAGCCTGGCGCCTGTTCATGAGATAAAAACTGGATATCAATGTCAAGGTTGCGCGACTGAAGATAATAGAGTTGTTTTTAGTAAGAGTGTTTTAATTGTGAGAAAATTATGCTTGAGAAATATTTTTTTTCAAGTAGGGAAGGTATATCTCTATGCTGCGGTGAGTATTTCGATTAAAAAATTTTGGAAGTTTTTCCTTGCGGTGAGTATTTCGGTTAAAATGTGGAAATTGAGGGTTTAGGCGAATACTCAATAATGCTGAAAATGATAAAGGTGGTGTAAAATAGATATCAATTTCGTATAAAACCCCCAGTCAATAACCTCGCTCGTAAAAAAAAAGAACAGACCCACCAAGTCAATCGCTTATCACAGCAAAATACCCATTCACTTTACTCGAAAAAGGCCTAGCACATTTTTTGTTTGTTTGTTTTAAATAACAATGTAATTTAGAATAAGTTAAGTACTCTGAAAGATCTACAAAAAAAAATGCATGGGTCATTATAAGATATGTAATAATCTAGGTATAGAGTTTTAATAAAACATTTTTTTTTAATTTAAACAATTTGTTTATTTTGGCTAGAACCATTGTTACATTTCAGAAACTTCTCCATCAAAAAAACATTCTCTTGTGCACAGATTCCTTGGTGGATTAAGCAATGATATGTATTAGGATTTTCATATTTGAGAAAAGAAAGTTTTGGGCATTGTAGATCTTCCTCCATGTTGATTACATCTAAAGTTTGTCCAAATAATTGTTTTATCCAATATTGTTTTTCACACCCTTTAACATATATTGTTTTATTGTTTAACAGAGGAGTTATCAACGCTTTTAAATGATGATAGGGAATGTATCCATCTCTCCAGGAAAAACCGTGATGATGATTTTGCATCCATTTAGCCTCTCGAATTTTTGATGGGGGTAGCTCTTGAAGTCCGTATGGTGGTAGAAATACAAAGTGTTGTATTCGGTTTTCATTTGTTAATATAGCCATTTCTTTCACAATCAGTTTGTTATTTTCATTTTTGAATCCTTGGATATCGACGATTGCACATATTTTACTTAAATTATTGCCCATTTTACCTAAATAATTTTTTGAACTTCACTGGTCAACGGACTGTATTCAACTACCCGATCGTGAAGCAGTAAACAATAGGCTGATGTATGTGGCGGAATATTTTGATTACTTTTCAAGTGAATCCGAATGTCAACAGGCCCCGATTTTATTAATTCGTTTTGATGTGAGCAGTCTATAACCACAATTGGAGCCTCATCCTTGAATTTTTCTCTAGTTAGAAGAGGTTGATTTTGGCGAGAATAGTATGATTGTTGGAATTTTACATACATATCATATAGTATGGCATAGCGGTTTCGATCAAATTTAATGTTCATATCTTCATATGGAAACGTTTCAGAATTAAGATGTACCTTAACATCTGATGTATCGCAATGATTAAATTTGCTGGCATCTTCAGATTTATTGTTTTTACGATTTGTTTGCAAAGCAACTACAACAAATCGTGGTTTTTCTAGTTGTGAAGATGTTTTTACAGACCATGTATGTTCTGTAGCCTGTGGTAAAACTGGATATTCATAGATATCCCAACTACGAAAACTCATTTGGATCCGATGTCCAGAATCAATTGTTTTTAAGAGAGCTAATTTTTCTCCGTCAGCTACAGTTATATGAGGTACACGCCATTGAAGTTTAAATATATCAATTTTTACGTCATCATGTGTTGCAATAAAAGCATTCTCATCGCTTCTACTTCGAATCAATATTAATTCATGTTTGGAATTCACAATAATTTTTCTATAGTCTTCAGCAAACCCTAAAAGCATTTTTAGGGGGATGCAAAAATTGAAAAATCCTTTTTCTAGTGATATTGCTTCATTTGGTGACCAGCCAGCATTTAGAAGTGTACTACTTTCATTCTGATTCAAAGATATATAATTTTTTAGTGTTGTAGCGAATCCAAGATTCCTCGTTCTGTCGATTTCTACACCATTTAATTCATAACGAACTTCTTCAAAAAGATATGCAATAGAATTATTGGAAAGATTTGATGTTATTGAGGTAGTCCCATCTGTTTTCGTTAGAGCCCCCTCGATATAAATAAAACTTTCACAGGGTAAAATGTATAAATCCTGATGTTGTATAGAAATTCGAATTTCATCACTGTTTTTATAAGAGGACTGATATGGGGAATAACTATGATATTCAATTTTTGTAATCGAATTATCATAAGTAATTCCTTGTGAAATATCTAAAGTCTCACTCATTTTTGTTTTTCTTTTTTAATATAAATCCTAAGGATTTTAAAACTCTTTCGTTTGCTATTGTTAAACTCCTTCTAGTCTGTAACGTTGTTGAGAGCTGACTACTAGGTAATGTACTTTTATAGCCGCTTTTATTGAGCGTGTTATGTATTAACATTTCGCGGTTTTAGATGTAGTCTTATCGTTATAGTTTCACCTCTAAAGTTTATTAAATCTCCGTTTTGATCTATTAATCTGAGCGCAACCGACTTAATTCTCTGCACATTCACTGGTAAATAAATTACATTCTTCGGAACTTCAATTATTTTATACCCTGGACCTACTTTGGGTGAAAACTCATGCAGTGTATGCACCTGTGTGTTATTTATATATGAGCCTGATATAATATTGCACTCAATTCGAATTACATTCACTTTTATTATATTTACTGGTAAATCGGATTCGTTTAAAATTTTAGGTTCAAGGATCCGTTTACTGAACCCCAACAAGGAACCAATCGATTTTTCTGTATTAAAAAATACTTTTTCTGAACTTTTAACTTCACTTTTGAGAGTATTATTATTTGCCTTAATAGTAATAACTTCTTCACTACCTATTTTTTTTAATTCTCTATTAACAGTTTCGGAAATGTCACTAATTTCGTAAGAACCTTCAGGAATTTTAATAGTTATGTTTCCAATACGAAGTAAATTATTCTTGCTATCAACATTAGGGATTGAGTTGTACGTTTGAAAGTCAATTAAACCACAAACATAATCAGTTTTCAGCTCCAAAGATGGAAAATACTCAGCTGTTAGTACAGATGAACTACCACTTAAAGTTAATGTTAATGACATGGTTGTTTGGAATAAAATGAGACTTTTGATTAAAAAAAATGTAGCTTTATTTATGACTTACAGCGATTAAACAAAAATTCTAAGCATAAATGACCACAGTTAATTGTTTTATAATTTTGATATGTATCATAATTGTATACTAAATTATTATTATTATTTAAATATTTAATAACTTCCTTAGGTGGTTGCAGATTTCCAAAGCTATCAAAATATTCGCTTTTCGTTCCATTTTTATAATATGCTACCCAATGAGTTCCTGGTCCAGAAATAGAGTCTAAATTTATAATGCCACATTCATTCTTTCTTGCTTTTTTAGGAAGACTGTCGCGCATGAAAACTCCTCTAAAGTTTGGTAAATTCTTAGCAGCCTGTTGTAGATCGAATTGATTAAGTGGTCTTTTGGGTAGCAGTTTTAATAGTTTTTTGATGGTGGATTTAAATAAAGTCCTAAGCCCTTTCTATAGGGCTTGAGGTACAACCCACTACCGGTTTTACCTAGAGCAATTGCCTCCATTGCTTCATTATGCCTATTGGATTCTTTAAGTTGTTTTCGTGCATCAACAGCATCACGAACTACTTTGGCTATTCCAGCCGCCCCTCCTGTTAATGCTCCTAAAGCAGAAAGCCCAGCAAATATTGGAATCAATGGTAGAATTCCTCCAATTTTTGGTATAGGAATAATACGAGGTGTTTTTATTTTTGATTTTTTATAACCGCGAAACATGGGTTTTGTAGCACCTAAAGCAAGATTTATTGCATCATTTATTGAAGTAGGTTTCTGTGATTTTAGAATATTTTTCGCTTCACGAATTCCTTTTTGAAGTGATATCCTCGATTTTGTTATCTTCTTCTTCTTCTTCATCCTCTTCTTATCTAGACCCATTCCAAATTTCACCTTTGTTTTCATCGCATTTGTAATGAGCCAAGAATTTAAACGTTCTCCAACTGAAGCGTCGCTAGATTTAAACCTTTGCCAGGCCTTTCCTAATAGAATTTTATCTGCTATATGTCGATTTTCTGTATCTTTATGCTTAGAGTAAGCAATATCGTGTTCTTTACAGGCGGCGTCAAGTGGATTTATACCCGAATCGCTACGTTCTAATCTTTTTTGTAGTTTTGTTCCGGGTCCACAGTATTGATAACCGGGGAGATGAAGTTCAAATGGTAAATTGTTTATTACTGTATTCAGTAATCCTTTTCCAGCTCGTCTCTTACATTTATTGTATTCCAGCATTCATAACAATATTACTTTTTTAATGTATCTCAAACCAAGGTTGTATTAACGCAGGTATAAGAAGCGTATTTAGTATAAAATATATATTAGTTGCAATAAATCCTTAAAGGTTTCGACTTCAAAACGTGAAAAGCAGTAGCTTCTCTTTAAAGTAGCGTTTACTTTGAACTGAGGTAATACCTTTCTATGTTAAGAATATATATATACCTACATAATGAAATTTGTAAAACAACAATCAGAATTACCGATATCAAATATTGATTTTAAAAGCGGAAATAGCCTAAGAAAAAAGCATGGAACGCTTTTACCCAACAGTATACGAGCTATAATTGTGGGTCCATCAAATTGTGGTAAAACAAATCTTATGCTTGGTCTTATAGAACACCCAAATGGGTTAAGATTCGAGAATATTTATATATATTCAAAATCATTACATCAACCTAAGTACAAGTATTTAGAAGATTTAATGAAACCAATAGAAGGGATGGGTTATTACACATTCTCCGATAACACTGCTGTTATAACACCAGAAAAAGCTAAACGAAATTCAATTTTCATTTTCGATGATGTTGCTTGCGATAAGCAAAATAATATTCGCGCATACTTCTGTATGGGTCGACATAATGAAGTGGACAGCTTTTATCTTTGTCAAACATACACACGTATACCGAAACATTTAATACGTGATAATGCCAATTTCATTATTCTTTTTAAGCAAGATGAAATGAATCTTAAACATGCTTATGAAGATCATGTCAATACGGATATGCCCTTCAATATTTTTAAGCAGGCTTGCGCAGAGAGTTGGAAAGATAAATATGGCTTTGTAGTGATAGATAAAGACAGTCCTATTAATAAAGGTCGTTACCGAAAAGGGTTTCATACATTCATCCATATATAAATACGCTTTAAGCAGTTCAGAGAGCAGTTAAAGCAGTTCAGATATCTGTTAAAAGCAGTTCAGAGAGCGGTTAAAGCAGTTCAGAGAGCAGTTAAAGTAGTTCAGATATCTGTTAAAAGCAGTTCGGAGAGCAGTTAAAGCAGTTCATAAAATGAAGCATAAGACAAAAGGAGACAAAGAATATCAAGAAGATACTATTAGGAATATAGTAAAAATAAGAAATTCTTTGAGGAAGAAGTTTCAAATGTTAAAATCAGGAAAAATTCATACGGAGTCTCAACTGGAAGAAACATTCAAACCTATAACAAAACCACTTCATAAACTTGTTACAAAAGTTGAGGAAAACTATAAGATTGATGTAAAAAATGAGCCAAAGAGTGAAAATGATGAACCAACAACAAGTCAGTTGAATCAAACAACTAAAGCTATTTTCCCAGAAATAGAACACACCAGTACACCATTAATAAAAAGAAATCGACTCGCCACATTCGATAATGACTCTTTTATGATGACATCACCACCATCACAAAAATTACCTGAAAAAGAATTAAGTTTTAAAGAAATGATAGTAGATAAATATATGAAATTATATTCTGAAAATAGTCCTGCTATTGATACTACATATGGTGTATATTTTGATGGCAGTCAGTGGAAGATAGGAAATACAGTCTTTGAAATCAAGAATGACAATTTTATAATTGGCGGGGAAGAATATAAGATAACACTTGGTTTATGTGAATTGCTATTTATGAAAAGACCTGCAGCAAGTTTTTATACCGAGGAAGACTTAGCAAATTATACAAATATTATTATTAGCAGTAGCGCACATAAACGAAATTATGATCCTAGTAGTCAAATAAGCGGAAATAGGGGATTTAAATTTACAAATATTATAAGCAAATTCAATTTACGTGAAGGAAAAGGTTTAATGCAGCTACCTAAAAACAATATTGATTATATATATTGGAATGATCCCAATGAATTGGTAGAAAGGCTACAACTTTTAATAGCATCACAACAAGCTGGTCATAATAACCATCATAATGAGATCGTAGCCATAGTAGAAGAATTAAGAGAAGCTGCCATCATTGAATAAATAGGATAGTCACTTTTCTTCTATGCTTATAATAATAATGAGTGTTGACAAGTTTGGACGTTCGAGTACGAAATTTTTAAAACACGGTTTGTCAGGTCCGCGTGGTGAAAGGGGTCCGACAGGAGCTGATGGTAAAAGAGGTCCACCAGGTTCACCAGGACCACCAGGAAAGCCAGGAATAGGATTCTTATTAACAAAAAATGGGGATTATGATATGCAATTGAAAACACTTAAATACCTCGCGCAACCTATAGATGATGAAGATGCCACAAATAAAAGCTATGTTGATATTATCAGTAGATACCTTAAATCCGAAATTGAGAAAATTGAAAAAGCAAATGATAATCTAAATGATAAATTAGATACAGCAAAAGAAGAATTGAGAGATTTCATAGGAAAAGCTATTGAGGATACAATGAAATACATTGATATGAAGATTAGTAATATTAATTTAGTTTTAGAAAAGTTTGTAAATGTAGAATCAATTACAATTAATACTCCCAAGAGTGAACATAAGAATAATGAGTAAAAAAATTGTTGTCAATGAGTTGCACAAGTCTGCTAGGAGGAATTTTAAAAGACGTCGCGTAGTTATTAAAGGTTTGGATGATCTATGGCAAGCTGATTTGGTAGAAATGGGATCATATGCCTCTCAGAATAATGGATACAACTTTCTATTAACTGTTATTGACACATTCTCTAAATATGCTTGGGCTATACCTGTTAAAAGAAAAACTGGAGCTGAAGTTACTCAGGCTATGAGAACAATATTAAAAGATGGAAGACATCCTAAAAATTTGCAAACCGATGATGGGAAGGAATTTTTTAATAAAAATTTCGCAGAGCTTATGAAAAACTACAAAATCAATCATTATTCTACATATAGTTCTCTTAAGGCGTCAATAGCTGAACGATTTAATAGAACCTTAAAGTCTATGATGTGGAAAGAATTTAGCATGAGGGGATCATATCGATGGATTGATATTATAAAACAATTAATTTTAGCATACAATATGAAGAAACATCGTACTATAAAAATGCGTCCCTTTGAGGTTAACGATCGCAATGAACAACAGCTTATTTCAACAACATATAATCATATAAAAGTAGCCCCAAAAGCTCGATATCAAATTGGAGACTTTGTTCGAATTAGTAAATACAAACACGTGTTTGAAAAGGGCTATACACCAAATTGGACAACTGAAATTTTTAAAATCAGAAAAATTCAGCTAACAAATCCAGTTACATATCTCTTGGAAGATTATAAAGGTAATCCGATACAAGGTGGATTCTATGAACTCGAACTTCAGAAAAGCAAAAATCCTACTTTATTCTTAGTTGAAAAAATTGTAAAACAAAAAGATGATAGGGTTTTTGTAAAGTGGTTAGGATTTTCATCAAAACACAATTCTTGGATTAATAAAAATGATGTATTATAAAATCAAAACAACAACAACAACAGCAACAAAAGAAATTGAAGAGCTTGGGGAAAAGCAGAATAAACATAAATGTTTTAAAAAATTTGTTAGTTTTTATTTTTTATTATTATTAAATCTAGTATTATATATTTGTTTCCGATGATATTCGTTCCATATTGGCTCTAGAATTTTATTCAGCTCGTTGATCCTTTGTTGGAAGCGATGTCTTTCAATAGCATGCAAATGCCATTCTCCCTTACGAGCAGCTCTATAAGCAAAGCCCCATGTAATCATGTAATGTATCTCTGGTGGTGTTGTTGTAAAATGCACTTTTTTGGGTGTCATTGCTGTTACTTGTTTCTCTCTCTCCTATTTTAACCAGCTTCCACAACAGGATAGACAGCCTCTTTTCTTTAAGTTTTTGTAGAAATTAATCAAGTATAACACTCTCTTTAAATGCATATCCACACTATGACATTCACATGTATCGGGACCTTCTGTTGCATCATCTTTAGACCATGGACAGCTTGTGTAGTGCTCACCATATTTCGATTTCACCTTGTCTACATTTACAAATAATTTCAAAAAATCTAAATGTTCCTTTATTTCCTCTTTATGTTCATCACACATTATTTCAAAGCATTCACTTAAAAATTGTTCAATATTCATCTTTCTATGACGGTAGACGAATAATAACTAAGCTCACTTTTTTATTTAAGATATATTCATTTGATATGTCTGTCTCATTTTACGTAGATCTAGTAAGTCTACATCAGTTTTATAGTTAGGATCATGTTGTTTTATCAACTCAACCTCGCCATTACTTAAAATTCTCTCCGTCTCATATTCATGATACTCATAACAATTTATTTTCAATGAGCGAGCTTCATAATTGCTATCATATGTACACCGAACTCTTATTGAAATATCATCATCAAATTCAAGCATAAAATGTCTATAAAAAATGTTATTGCTTTCAATATATCCAGCAATATACAACTCCTTTTTAATTAATTCTTGCCTAAATCCCTCGATAGCTTCCTCAACAGATACAAATTTCTTCTTAGACTTCTCAGTTTCAGAATCCTCTGATGATGATGATGTTGTTGTTCGCATTGATGTTGGTGGTGATGATGTTGTATTATTATTAGTATATGTTAGCAGTCGAAAAGTTAAACCAACTTGTACTTGATCATTATTTGGAAGATTTAATTTAAAATCTATGTTGCTCACACCATCATTCATAAGGTTTATATCTAGCGGTACTGGTTGTGCATTCGCATAGAATACAAAGAGTGTTAAAAATAAAATAATGTTTGGATGCATTTTGATTTATTAACTTGCAGCGTGTGAATAGTCTGCACTCTTTAAAGAAACTAATTGATGTGTTCAGTTTCCATAGAATTTATACTCAGGCTTTGTTTTAGCTGTTTCTCGAGCTTGAGTTTCATGGGGTGGTTCCATTTCCAATCATCTTCATCGGCAAAGACGCAATTAGCTGGAAAATGATTTGCTGACTTGTATCTTATTGAACCGTCTGGAGATTCCCCAATTAATACGATCGTCCCTCCTAATAATACGAATAATGCATCTTTTAATTTTCTCATTCTTTTTTAAAAAAGTTTTATTAATTACCACGAACTTCTATTTTAACATGTTGCGATGGTGTAAATTTGAAAATATAATGAAGCTCATCTGGAATAGGTTCTCCACTTCTCATACGTAGTATTAGGCATCTATTACCATCTTCAGGTGTCATATATAGTTCGAAGATATTATGTGAATCTACGGTTACATTAACAATTCTGAAGTTTTTCCAGGCTCCCTCACAAACGCAAAACTTGTTTCCAGGTCTTATAGTCTCACACCAAAACATGTTTATTATGGAAAAACTTTAATTATACTAATGGGTTTATAATAAATCATGATCCTTTTATTATATTACAACATTATGAATAAAATGATTCAAACCTTATTCGATAATATTGTGAAATTCAACATGATTCAAAATTTCGCAACATTGTCAAACTAAAATCAGTAATTCGAAAAATAGTGAAAAATCAAAAAATTATATCCCCATCACATTAAAGTCTATGTGCCCAAATTTTAATAAAAACGAACAACCAGAGAAATCGAATGTTTCCTATCAATCTCTTCAGAATGAGAAAAGTGGTGAACAAAATCCTGTTTTTAGAAAATAATTGTAAAGTGAAGTGGAAAGGTAAGGTGGAAAAACAAAACAGCATTATTTACTTAGATTAAACTTTATTTCTGAAGTAATCTATAAATTTGTATAAAAAACAGGGTTAGAAGTAGATTTAGAAAAATTTAAATTATATGTGTCCCCAGATGTTCCATGATAACTGACAAAGTATCCACCTTCGTTGAGTCTTTCTATTGTTTTGGTGGATATATTACGGAATCGTTCCGGTAAAAACATCTGATGATCCTCTAGCTCCAACACAGTTCGATCTCCATATTTCGTTGAAACCTTCCCACAGCCTAGAATAGCATAGGTTTTGAAGGGATCCATCTCCCGCGCTTTTAAAAGAGGTTTATAATTGCAGCCATTCAACTCCTTCAGGGTTATAAATTCCTGGTTTAAATTTGTTGAATCCATTGTTAAAAAAAGAATTATAGCACCGATGTCTATAACTTGTTCGCCGAAGACGTTGGAAATGATACTTAGCCTCAGAAAATATATTTTCCGCTTATAAAGACCTTTAATATCAGCAAAAAAACCTCAATATCCTTCCTGAATCTCCATAATATCCGGGGTTTAATCGAAATACTCACCGCAAGGAAAAACTTCCAAAATTTTTTAATCGAAATACTCACCGCAGCATAGAGATATACCTTCCCTACTTGAAAAAAATATTTCTCAAACATAATTTTCTCACAATTAAAACACTCTTAAAAAGTCTTACTAAAAACAACTCTATTATCTTCACTCGCGCAACCTTGACATTGATATCCAATTTTTATCTCATGAACAGGCGCCAGGCTTTAAAAAAAAAACTTATCAACACGGTCAACAACCTCACTCGTAAAGGGCACTCGCTTATCAATTTGACCCGCGTGTAGTGATATTAATATCTTCAGCCCATGCAAATTTAGAATGGGGTTGTGATTGAGACATTGCCCAAACATACAAGCTATTTGCATCTAAATATGTTATAAAACTTGATACCCATGGCCTGGATGTCGATACGATCAATTTTTTAATAGAGCCCCCCAACCGTTACCTTTTTTTCTTTGAAATTCCTCTGTTTTCGTAATAATATCTTTTAGAAAATAGAACCGTGGATTTCATACATGTTATGTGGCCAGATCCCGACCAGGTCCCGAAGCAAATATTTATCAGCATGATCGAAAGAAAAACTTAAATTAAATAACAGCAACAAGAATCTACAAATCCCTCGGTTCAAATCCCAGGCCCATACAACCTACTTTTTAATTCATTTTTTTTAAATTTCTCCCTCGGTTCAAAATCCCGAACCCATACAACCTGCTTTTAATTCATTTTTTTAAATTTCCCCCTCGGTTCAAACCCCAGAGCCGCCCAAGTTGCTTTTTAATTAATTAATTCATTAAATTTCCATCGTTACCAAATTCTCATAGCAGATAGAGAGAGAGAGAGAGATGCATGACTAATTTTCGCTAGATCGTCCAAAACACCTTATATACACAAATTAAACGACAACGACAAGAAACCCCAATAGCCCAGTGGCTAACATACTGGCCTCTGAAGCTACAAATCCCCGGTTCAAATCGCAGAACCACCCAACCTGCTTTTTAATTCATTAAATTTCCAGCGTTATCCAATTCTCGCGACAGATGGCGCTATTAACATGAGACAGAGAGAGATGTCTGGCCAACCGACCAAATCAACCTCGGGTATTGAGATCGACTTCGGGTATTGATATCGGCTTCGGGTATTGAGATCGGCTTCGGGTATTGATATCGGCTTCGGGTATTGATATCGTCTTCGGGTATTGAGATCGGCTTAAGCTGCTATCTAACACGAGACAGACAGAGAGAGATGTCCGGCCCTGTAGTGAAAGAGAGAGAGACGGGGATGTCTGGCCCTGTAGTGAGAAAGAGAAAAAAGAGATAGACAGATAAAAAAGAGAAAGAAAGAGATAGACAGATAAAAAAAGATAGAAAGAGATAGACAGATAAAAAAGATAGAAAGAGACAGACAGAGAGAAAGAAAGAGATAGACAGATAAAAAAGAGAGAAAGAGATAGACAGATAAAAAAGAGAGAAAGAGACAGAGAGAGAAAGAGATAGACAGATAAAAAAGAGAGAAAGAGATAGACAGATAAAAAAGAGAGAGACAGACGATGTCTGGTGACGTCACAGACGTCGGGCCAAACCGCCCTAATACCTACTTTAATGTGCTGCAGAAAAGTTGTGGAAAAACGGCCAAATTTCTTTCTTCCTGCATGACACCTGTTAAGAAGTCAAACGAGTTTCGTGTACGGTCCGTTTGGTGTCTGAAATATGAATGACTTGGCCGCACACAGGTTTGTGGTACTTATAAACGACTGGCGGCTGCTAACATCTCAGTTCGATAAATCAGCTTCGGCTATTCACTTTATAATATCATTGGTGAAAGTTTTTCTGAGGTATCGCTTTAACAGCCTATCGGAACATAAACAGCGCGGTTTCGCTCAAGTGGAACAGTGGGTCAGTGACCAAAAGCAAGGTCTTTAATGTAACTGAAGCTCTCACTTTCTTATTATCGCTGGCTGCGATGTGAGAGATCTCTGGTGCAGATCGCTGAACCGTCGTCCGAAGACGTTTCTTGTATACCACAATACGGATTGCTTTTCTTTGAGTTCGCTCAACCGATGTTGTTCCAACTTCGGGAGAGATGGCGGCCGACTTGCCACTGACCATGACTTCGTAGACAGATTCAAGTTCAATACCAGTGGTATACCGACTCTTTCTGAACAAATGTTGGTTTTGCAATTACCACGGAACAGGTAACTGAGGTGATATGCTGCTGCCTCATTTAAAATTAATTTCGTTTCTACGATTTATACGTTATTTCGGATCTGGACTAATTAACTATCTAATATCTTCTTTTGAGAGTACGCTTTGAAATTTGGTGCCTTTGTATTTGGATAAATACTTTTTACCACAAAACCACGCAAAGCTCAATTATCAATTACTGGGTTATTGTTTTCTCTTACAGCACAGCATGACTTTATTTACCTGCACACTTTCCTGCAGTATTGATTTATATGTTTCGCGGGAAAATCGGTCAATTATGTTTTTGTAAGTTCTCTCAAAGTAGGTGCTTGTTTTTCCTTCTTTTGGGAGATATTCATTTTATTGTGTATATCTCAATGTACATATCTTATTTATATGTCGAAAATAGCCAAATTTATACAACATCATACAAAACTATTGACATGTTGACATATACCTGATATTTCCATATTCTTTGCGAAATATGCGGACAGTTTCTTGTCCATTCGGTAACAAAAACATTCCTTAATACAATCTATAGAAATTTTCGTCTCCCGCTGCTTTATCCTTAATGACCTTCCATAGATCTTTTCAGAGGATTATAAGTATTATAGGATTATGCTTTGAGTTTTAGCACAAATATATCTTCTTTGCTAAAAACAAGAATTGTGATAAATTGTGATATATGGGTATAAGTTGTGGAATTGGGAAGAGTACGAAAATGGTTACATTTTGTCTGTCATAGTATTGTAAACTGAGATAGTATGAAAAATTTATTATACTAATTATTATAGTTCCTTATATTTTAATTATTTCAGACAATATTATGAAATTTATGAATTTTCAGCAGTCTTATGAAGGTTTTAAGATGAGTAATCAAATATTTTTCTATCTTTCTCTTTTAAGCCAGAGGTATATAAACTTAACGAATAATTTTTCAGTTTAATAAAATTTTATAAGGAATATTAGGTTGTCTAAATTTGAATAAAATGTAATATAATTTAATATTTATAAAAACAAGCAGGACACTGATATAAATCGCTTAAAGAATAATGAAATTTGTTTTAAAAAACATGTAACCTCTTTAGAATAGCTAAGTGAGAAAAAAAGGAAAGATAAGTAGAAATAATATTGGAATAAGATTAATTGCTGTTAAGAAATTTGAATTTTTTTTAAAGGAAAAATTAACAAGTTTGATGATGTAAATGTTATACATACGAGTACTATAAATTTTTTTTTGGATATTCGTACACTAAGTGCGAGATCTGGTAATAATTCATACCATATGCATTGATGTTAACTTTCACAAACGTTGCCTCATTCTCATCAATCATTATGAATTTCAAAATATTACACATAGCTTTCATCCATTAACTCTTTACCACTGTTCTAGATTTTGAGGAATACTTTTAAAGTTACTTTACTAAATTCTTAGGTTCAAGTTAAATTATATGGTTGAATAATAAAAGTATTAGTTAATTTTATTCTTTTTTAGAAATTTCAATTGAAGGCAACTTTCATTTAATATTTTCTTTTTCGGTATTAATTTTCAAAGACTAGAAAGTCACAACGAAAAACATTGCCAATAAGTCAGCTGCGCACATATATATCAGATTAAAAGAGGTATGCAAATTGTATCAATGAATAGTGAACAAGGGTAAAAAAGATCTTGACTAGTATAATAAAAGGAAAAAAAATAAATAAATAAATAAACAGAAAAGAAAACAGAAATACAATTGGATGCCTGCGGCTTGCGGTTTTTGTGGCGAGAATTAGCCAGGGCCGTGTTATCTAAGAGAGACAGCCTCCACAAAGTCTGCACTTTCCCTTTCGATGCTAATTTGCCTCAACTGCAAACACAATTAGTTCCGTGAAAGTGGACAACATCCGCGAGTTAAAATAAGACTTACGGTAAAATTGGGTGTCCAGCTGAAGCAGACCGGAATCCGCTAGCGTCTAGCCGTCACAGTAGCAGCCGTGAAGATGTTAAGATGCTAAGACGCAAAGGTAAATAGAAATTATGAATCATAACCTGAAAGCACTTTGAATGAGACCGCAATTAGAGACTTCCCGGGCCTGGACATTTAGCACTCTCGTTTTTTTTTTACTAACTTAGCGGGTTTTCTTAAAATTTTCGAATAGTCATTATTTAAGAAAGGATGAGTCACCTAATGACACTGACCTAGGTGTAGTTGATGAAGTAGGCGTCAATTAGCGCCTTATTGCCTCGTTTTTGTTTCTTACTGATTTGTTGGCAGTAATTATGTTTATAGGTAGCTCATTAGCTGCAGAAATGAGTCTGTACAATTTGCAGGCTAAAATGTTTCCTGTAGATAAAAACATTTAACGTATTACATGTGCTCTCATACGGTAATTAAGAAGAAATTGCATTTCGCGGTGCTTTCAAGACCTTTGTTTAATTACAGGCAAGATAAGTTAGAGTTCTTTTGAACCACATTAAAAGTTACAATATGATATTTTTTTTTGTATACACCGATTTGAATAGATCTCCCGAAATTTTTGAAGACAACAAGTTTTGTAACTAAATTCTTTCAGGTTCAAAATTCTAAGAATAGTGCGTAATAAGTATGACTTAACACTACGCTAAGATTGATTCGTAAAGTTTGTAATGTTTAAGCTCGAAGCACATAGTTTTGCAATAATATCTACGTATTATGATTTTATTTAGAGTATCCCGAAGTAAAGATTGCATCTCAAAATGCAATACAATATATCTACAAAATTAATAAAATTGGGAAGTTTAGGGGTATACAAGATATTCACGATGAAAAATTACAAAATCAGTTGTGATGATTATTTATGGCTGAAATTGCTTTTGTACTTACTGTTTACTATTTCATCTTTTCGATTGTTTCACAAAATAAAAGCAGATATAAAATTATGTGTCCCAATTTAGTACTGAGACATTATGTAGAACATTCAAAAGGTGATAAGCAACATTTTGGGAAATAACGATTCAATAGTGTTTTTTTTACTATTCTCCTAGCTATTTTTTAAAACTGAATAAAATAAGAGATAAATACATACAAAAACTGAATAATAAGGTAGAATTTAATGATAAATACTACTTTTTTTGCAACTTTATGAAATACCTACGGAGGAAGCGCAGAAAATTTGAAACACTGCAGGTAATTTGGAATATTCAGATACCTCTCTCTTTTGGAGATTTTTAGTTTGATAGAAATTTTGAAAAGGTTCGTAATTGTTTGTATTATTAAAGTTAAATAATTTTCCTATACATTAATGCATTTTTTATTGTTCCCAAAAAACAAAATGATATTCCAAATATGCTGGAGTTGCAGATGTAAGTTTGATGAGTTTTTGACGAAATTTATTTTTGCAAAAGTATAGAATGTCTCGAATTATACCTAATTTGATATTCTAGCACATAGACTTAAAGAAAAATAAACATATATTGTTTATCTTCTATAATTGCATTAAATTTTAGCTTTCTAGGCAGTCATGCAAATATCGAGCCTGTAAATCAAGTTCAATTTTCCTTTCGAAACGTAGTCAAAGGGTACAATTCGGTCGAATTAGAGCGTGTTCAGGAAAATAGAAATAAAGCTACACCACTCATTGCACCAGTATGTATGTTTCTGAAACGATTTAAAAATTGAAGCGTGAATAAGCGAAAAACTTTCAATAATCAAATCTGGGCAAAAATTATAATTAAATTATGAATAGCTACTTTTTTTTTTTCTATGGTACAGCACGAGAGACGACATGGCTAGCCTGCACTAGATCACTGTAGGATCGAGGCAATTATGAGAGCGTACACACACGACGACCACTAGTTGAGTTACAAACTTTATTAATGCTATTTAACTGTTGATCCACTGATCTAATAAGGAACCGGAAAATGCAAATGCAGCACGAAAAAGATTTCTCGAAAATTTAACGGATACACGAACGCGTGCGCTCATATTGAAAATTTATTCCGACGCTTTGTTGCCGATTGCATTTAATTTTCCAATTAGCCTATGTCGATGGGAATGCTTATCTTGGTGCTCAGGTGAAGTCGGCAATTTGCATTTCTTCTGCATCGAGGAAAGTGAGAAACTTCTTCTTATTTTGATGGAATTTATCGTTTAGTGAAACTATGGGTAAAATCAAAATCGTTGTATAAAATAATACGATTAATGCTATTCGGGATCACAAATTTAATTTCACTGCATGCAGGCAGATGTTAAGAATTTCTTTAATCATTTTAGGTAAATTTTTAATCATAGTCAAAAGGTTGTTGATTTATCTATTGATTTTTATTTAAACTGTTCTTTTACAATTCTCAGATTAATCATTGCGAGCAAAATGTTCGTTAACATTTTGAAAATATATCTAAAAAATTGTTCTTTTATGATCAGATTCTAATTCAAAGCAACTAAATTGCAACTGCTGTGACGGTATTAACTATTTCATACTTTCCATTAAGACTTCAACTTAGAAAACAATCAGTTTCCTTATCAAGTTTTTAATCGCAATTTAAGAGTCATAAATATGTGCTAATACACCTTCGTTATTCGTCAAACTTCTTTCAAAACTTTAGCGATAATATGACTTTTTTAAAAAAATTAACAATTAACTCTGAAAGACGGTGTGATGTTGTAAATTCTTCTGAACCTAAAAATGCTCTTCAGTCCGAAAAGAATTAACAATTAAATTAAGGGTAGCTCAGGGTTAGATGCACATGCATTTTTATAATTCTTAAAATAGGAGATTACTGAAAAGATATAATTTTGTGCTTGAAAAATTACTGTTCTGATTTTTTTAGACTCTTCAGGTCTTTCCCGTGCAAAGGGGACTATCATTGCGAGTTTATGAGTAGGTCATGTTGCTAATTTTTGTTTTGTATAAAGAAAATAAATAAATTATAAAATAAATGTCAATAATTTTCAATAAATATTTATGTATTCAGGCAAGAAATAACAAGAAGTATTAAATCATCAAAATAAGAAATAACAGCCAGTACTGTTTAAAATGTTATTAATATTAAATTGTATATATGCATTTTTCTTTTAATATTTTTATTATTCTTCTCGATATTTTTACCATGTACAATAATAAAATATCGACCACCCAACATACCAATTTAGATTGGAAGTCAACAAACCTATTCCTTCTGCTTCTGTCGATTTCTTCGCAACACACTATCAAAGATCGACCAATGCACTCGATTGCATTAAGCTGAGCCGCAAGGTATGAGCTAAGACGTTTCTTTGTATAGTAAGTAAAACTATTGCGACTTACCATTTCGACCGTTATTGGAAATACATTGATAAGTGTTATATATTTTTCAGTTTTTCCTAAATAGACTCAAAGTGAATATTTAATGGTATTTGTTCAAGATCTTCTTTTATGAGGAATTTTTCTTGTAAACCGGCGGAGAGAGATTTTAAGAAATTTAAATCTCAACTGTTTCGCACAAGGGGTGAATATGACTTTTATTCAGTAACAATTAGGAGAACATTTTTATATGGTGTTGTACTGAAATAAACCTAACTTTATACCTATCGGATCGCCTAGCGAATAAAGTTGTATACAGTTATAGGAAGTCTAACTTTGAATTAATAGCTCTCATGTGAACCATTTTCGGTTTTATTTATTTACCAGCAAAGAGAAGAACAGGGGCAAGAGGAGAACTAAAGATGTTACAAAACACTTCAGTTTAAGGACGAATTACTATACCTTCACAAAGTAATTCAAGACTCTTAATGTCTGCTTGAGATCAAAACGACTCACTTGAGATAGCGTTACGAAAAGAAACTCAATGGATTTGCAAACGGTAGGCTGATTCATGAGGTATGAGTACGTGTAGAGCTCTTGACTTGTGAAATGAGACTGTATAAAGTGTAAAATATGCAGTTCCACCTGATTTAATTTTATGGTACATTTTATGGTCTACTAAAAGTTTTTTTTGATTACTACAACTGTCGTCGCATCATTGTTAGAAACTCGATGTAATTTTTGCAAAGACATGTTCTACTCGTTTAAATGTTTCTATGGTTTGTAAATAAATTTCCGTTTTTGGAGCGGATGCTTTATGCTGAGCATCTTTGTTAGTCAAATAATTTTGTGACTAACCACAGTTTAATGAACTGGGCCCGGGTATATACTTTCATTTTTCGTGGATTTTGTTTACTCTACGGTTCCAGGTTTCTGCTATTAATTTCTTTTGACACCCTTCCGAATTTGGATAGTCTGATCTCTTCGAAAGCTGTATGCTATATATCGCTCAGACTTTTCAGAATGTGGGAAGCTTTTAGATTTCGATGTGTTTAAAATCACTTTCCTTACGATGCCGGAGCTCTCTCTTTTTCTATTTGAATAATTTATTTTGAATGTTCTCTTTACCATTTTGGGCCGCCGCGCATCGCTAATGAAACAGCGGTGGAATCGCATTATTTACATAACGAGAATGATGCTTTGGACCGCATACTCCAGATGCCATGGTAGAGCAATTAGCATCTATCGATTGCTGGTTATATGCCTGACAAAATAATGGTAAGTGATAATTTTGCGTTTTCTCTTTCATTTACATCTCGAAGATTGGCCAAGGCCCTTCCAAGGAGTGAATGATTTGAGATTTAAGGCGGTACCATCGCGAAACTCATAACTCGAACATGTTGTACCATTTGACAAAATGATGAAGAGAAGACGACAAATGTGTCGAGCTACGGAATGCCCAGCCTCATACATACATTAATTTTTAGCGGAAACGTATTCACATTGTTCCCCGGTGGGACAAGGTTTTCGTTTTATGTATATCGTGGGGCATTGTGAAGATTTTACAAGATTTTTTAGTTTTTTTCCCTTAGTTGGTCGTAGCTCTTTTTGGATGTTGAAGCTTTTTAGGTAAATAAATAAGAATAAGTTATCGGAACTGCGTCGGAATGGTCACGACGACCTGGAGTGGGAGCTGTAGTCCAACCAGGAGATGTTCCGTCTTTAGAAATCTTTAAAAACATCACGACGTATCTAAAAGGTGTCAAAACGTAAACTGTCTCCGTCGAACGAACATTTATCTTTTAGAAAACGAAGACGGGACTTCGGTTGCATTCAATTGAACTAGGTCGACCAGGTCCGCGAGCCGAGGAATATGAATTTATTAGTGATAATATCCTGCGCCCTTCTTGTGGCTGGCAAAGTTAAAGCAGATGTGTCTGAAGATTTCAACGCGTGCCTGGACAAGGATTCCATCTCCTGCATCCAGCTGACGGTACGAAAATAGTGAACTAATGTGATTTTATGGACTATCAGTGCAAAGTGAAATTATTCTTGAACGCGCTCTAATCGACATTTTTCGTATACTTTCAGATGTATCGAACCGCAAAATCGTTTTTCGAAAAACCCAATATCGAAATTTTCGGAGGTCTATCATTAAAAAAAACTGAAGAATCCCGGAAAGGGAAGTCGATCAATGACAACACCATTGCTGTTGAGTCCGCAAAGTCTGTGGATGAGAGGAACAAGGAAATCGAGAGCTATTTTATGATAAACGCTAAGAATTTCTTCCAGGAACGTTCCCTCTCCGTTAACTTCGCGGACACGGCCCGCAGCATTGCGAAGAGAATTCCCGATGAACTTAAGTCAGACATCCGTGATCTGTTTGTCGAAGGACGAGCTAAAAAGAAGAAGATTATGAAGAAACTAACCTTGATCGCGTACGGGGTCTTGGCGAAAATTGGATTTCTTGCCATTGGTGCTCTTATCTTCTTGCTGTTTGTCGCCAAAAATGCTCTTCTTGTTTCTGTTGCTGCACTGGGTCTAAGTCTCTTTAGCGGGCTAGCGGGGGTTATTTCTAGGACCGGCGGTGGAGGCGGCGGATTCCTCAGCGGACTTGGCCTAGGAAACTTGTTCGGGGGCGGCGGTGGAAATTCTGTAGCTTACTCAAGCGGCAGTGGCTACCATTCTGGCAATATTGGCGGAGGTTCTGGGTGGACACCCTATGGGGGTGGTGGATGGGGCGGTGGCGGTTGGGACTCTCACGGGTCTTACAGTTCTCCAGTTGCTCAAACTATCGCCTACTCGGGACACAAGCAAACGTAGTCAACAAAAATGAAAACAAACGTCGATATGTAGAACGTAGTGTTATTTATTGAATTAATTTATTGTTTTTTTGTTTTCATATATTTATGTATGGCACATAGAGCTGCACTTTATTAGAAATACCTGAGTTAGAACTCTAAGGAATTAAATTTTAAACAAGAACTCAACTCTGCGCAGAGAGTTTGCTGACGAACATTACCTAGTCCAATGTAGATGCAATAGCCATTTGTAGGAGTAAGTTTCGAACAATTGTTCAAACTAGAATGTTACCACTGTTCTCATTAAATGAACTGAATACCACCCTTGCTTTATTTTTTATATCTTATTAATTGCATTTTGTATAAAATTTCGTTTTTTTTTTTTTTAAATAATTTATTTAATTAAGATATTTGAAAAATTTGTTCGTTTTTTAAATATATTTAAAAGCTGAGTTCCTACTGGTTGCAACTAATTATGATAGCCCAAGCCATCTTTTAGTTTATTTTCGGAATCTCTAATTTACTCAGAAGCAATTGTTAAATAGCAGAGAAATTATGCTTATTTAGATGTTTGTAATTCGATAGAAAAGAATACAGTAATATACGATTTTTTAGAAACACAATCTTTCTCCACCTGTGTGTCATATTGAAATTTCTTAGGAAAGGCAAATAAAGAATATGTCTATTGAAAAACTGCCTCGGGTAAAAATATTCAACATTTGAAGTAAGAGGTCCGTACCAATGGTTGTCATTCGAATATTTTGCTCACTCGTACTGCGGACAAACCCGGCTTTATAGAGTTTCATTTCGGTTTTACGACGACGGGTCATTTCAAAATCCTTGTTGACCGTACTGCAGCAGTAAGGTAGAATAAAATAAGTAATTAATTAATTACGCTGTCTAATGTGAATCAAGCGTACACTGAGAGGAAAACTTTAATAACTTTAACTATTTTATTTTTAACAAAATTATAAATAGTCAAGTTAATTCACATTTCACTTGGCTATAAAGAGAAATTATTAAAATATACTATTTTTATAAGCTCGACTATTTGGAATAGCCATAATTATAATTTCTAAAATTCTAGAAACAACTAAATAAAATAATAAATTTTAATTTATTGCGCTTCTGTAGAGGACAGCATCAAAACGATTTCAGTATCAGATGCAACGTCTAGTCTAGCAATTGTCGCTGTAGACATGATTTGGCACTAACATTTTAGTATTAGTTAATGTGTATTATAAAATATTATTTTAGCTTCCAGATTACATATTACTAAACTAAAGTTATTTTAACGTATCAGGAAAGTTTACAATACTGCTAGAAATAGTTAACTCTACTATTCTAAAAAGTTATTTTCATTTTCTACTTTTTTATATAGTGAATTTCACCATTCAAATTACTTTCACATTTAAGAATTTTAAATTGAAGTAATTGTTTAATTATTTTAATTGGTTGGAAATCATTACTATAAATAATAATTTTGCATTCAACTATATTTTTCTTTCTTTAAAATTTTAATGTTTTTGATAGACACGTACTTTTATTTAATATATTTTAAGACAGTGTAAATAAGTCGATATGGTTTTTACTCCCACTCATATAACTAAAATTTGAAAATAGGTATTTGTTTTTGCAAAAACATCATACAAGATAAAATGAATACAATTATTAATTCTATTTATATATTTTGTGGTCCTCTGAGCTGCTCATTAAAAATATTCTTAGTACTTTCAAGTTTTGCTCTTTTCTTTACGCTATGCATACATATAGAATTTCCTTTAATATCATACCTAACGCAATTGAAAAAGTAATTTCTGCACGAGTTTTTCAGTTATATATTAAATAAATTACTGTTGTTATTAACGTACGAGTATATCCCTGACATGTATAATTATCATGTAATGTAAATTCATCGCTCATGGATGTTATTTGTTGTGGCTGGTTTAGCAACCATCCGATTTAATATCTAATGGATTTTGAGGCAAGCCTTATTTCTGTAACAAATACTCGTCATACATACTTTTTTGTTATCTAATTTCTTTCCTTGCTCAGCCTTAATTAAATAAAAAATATATATAAATTGTTTTGCAAGTTTTGTTTTATGTTTCGAACATCAAAGGTCATGATATGCTCGAGTAAAGAATATTGTGGGAGGTGAATCTGGTTTTGAAACTCTAAGATAACTTTGGTGGAAAGAATGTACACGTGCTGTGTGTTTAAATATGGTTGTAAAGTAATTATACGAAAATGATGTATGAAAAGTTGTAAGTTGTTACAATCGTATGGTGGTTATTCAAAAAGTTTGCCTTATGTGACTGCATGAACTGAATCATAATTTACGTTACAACGCATTTTTAATATTCATAACTTTTTACTTCAATTGGATTTTTTACAAAATTCTGCTAAAACACGTGAGAAGAAATACTACAAACTCTGTGTGTTCGAATTTTAATCCTTGAGAATGTTTAAATTTAAATTTATATATATATATCTAATATTAATGTTAAAGTAAAATATTATGTATGCATACTATTTGTATATATTTTATTTATTTATTTTTCAAAATATTAATTGAATAAAAATTGAAATTTCTTGAGATGGAAAATTTTAAATTACCTAAAATGCGCCAATAGTTATGCAATCTTGCAGTTTCTTGAACCTTTTTTCAATGAATCATTGAAAGATGGTTACTTTACTTTTCGTTTCGTTTAAAATAGCTTTAAGCTTACAATTACGCATCAAAACACACTTTGCAATATTTTAAAATAATTTTAAATTGTTTTTGTTTTTAAATTTAAAGGAATTTATTCTCTTCTACTATTAAATTTCAAATATACAGTACCCTCGAATTGAAATGAAAAGTTTATTCTCCTGATGATTTTAACTGATTTGCTATTTTACTTGTACTTTGTCAACTGATTTGTTTCTAGGAATACATAAATTTTTTATCACGTTTTACTATTAAATTGACTCATTAACAATTACTACTTTATTTTATATTTCAATTTTAATTAAACGTTAAAAAACAAAAATTTTAGAAAATTTTAAATTTGTTAACTGAGTTCCCGAGAGACGCCGATGAAGTGTTTGTTACTATTATTGAAATTAAAATATCAAAATCTTTAAAATCCCTTATTAAAAGACGATGGGAAAACATTTCTTAAAAATATGGGAAGCTACATACCTTCAGTTAATTCTTAGGGATAAAACTATTCTTCGGAAAGTAATTTCGGTGTTTCTTTGGTGAAAATGAAAGACGATTTTCTTATAGTGCACGTTCTCTAATTTGGTCCAACCTTTTACTATCTCTCTAGTAATAGTATTATTTCACGCTCATAAAACTTTTGATCTTAGCTGTTAAAAAACTGATTTAAGTAACAACCCATTTTCCATTCCCAGTGATGATTCGCTTCAAAAATGGGTCATTTTCATGACTTTTGAGAAGCAAATCACAGAGGTCAATGCGACGGATGAAATTTCTTTCTGTAAAAACATGTGGAACCCATATATCGAGTTTTTAAATTAAATCAAATCGTTTTAGATGATTATGAATGGTCGAATTCAATGTATTTAATCTCATAGCGATCTCTCGACTTGTTATCCGCGGTTTGCATTAATTAATGCCTTTATTTTGTCATCATCAGCTTTTCAAATGTGCTTCAATTTGAAGTGTACAATTAGGTACAATTTGAATTAGTTGCTATTTTTGTTAAATTAAATATATTATACAATAAAACACTAGGTTTTATACGTTGGAGTAAAAGTAGCGAGTATCACTAACAATTAGAAAGCGAATATTTGATAAATTTCATAAATTTGGGGTACACTTGAAAGGGTTGTAATGTGTGCTCTAGGATACAGAAAATCTCGCAACGAGGCCCATAAAACTAAAATAGAAAGTTTGAAAAGAGTTATTACTCATTTTCAAAAAGTAGCTGATGGGCGTTAATTGGATTTGGAATCAGTGTAAATTTAAAGTTAGTATGTGTTTATTGTACTAAGGCTATCTTCGCAATCAAAGCATAGGAAAATGCTAATGAGTCAACATTTTGCTGGACTGCCTGCCAATTACCGAAATAGTCTGCATTAATATTTATGTAAATCGTTGGTTGGCACGAAGGAGCAAAGCGTGAAGTCACTTCCTGAGCCTATTTATGAAATTTAACAAAGTGCCTTCCCCATTTAACAAAAATTGCTTGTCGTCCACGCATAATTGCAGTTCGTTTCCGAAGCAGAGGCAAAGCGAAGACTTTCTCTTTTTGGTATTTTGCGGGCAGAAGCAACTGAAATCACTGAAGTTAAAGACTATTTGTTTTGATAACGATGGGAGTATGCAAGATCTGCATAATGCCTGATATTTAATTTTAGCGAAGATAAAGACGGCTTTTCCCTACCGCCGGATTGGACTGAAACTCCATCTACCCACCAGACCACCAGCTGGCCAACATAATGTACACAAATAGTCTTTCTCTTTAATGGACAATCGCAGAAAAATGTGTTAAATTGTTGACCTCATAATTATTAAGAGATGTGTTGAATCTACAGTGCGGTAAGTGTCGGATGTCGGCCAAGAAAGTAAGCCTAATGCGCAATGTCACCTTAGAGAAATCTGCATGTTGACACCTCCATTCAGTGGCAGGCCAGCGTACATTAGGCATACTTTTCCGCGGGTCTAGTTACACGCTGGCCAAAGTCAACGTCTTGGTGCGCATCAAACTGCGGAATTCAGATAACAATTGAACCGATCAGGGTCTTAGACGCAGCGACATCCCATCAATCTTTCCTCTATCGTTACATATTACCCTAAATTTCTCCGTTGAAATGCACACACCGGCGATGAGTGCCGTCGCTGCTGCTTCTGGGAGCTGCGAAAGAAGCTTAAAAATGTGGCAGTGAAATAACTATCGATGATTATTGAATAAGGAATGCGTGACCGGATTACTTTTGTTTATCTTTCTTCTTTTTTTTTGGATTTCATTCTGTTGTCGAAAGTGTGCTTTGCGAAATTTTAACGATTCGCCATTTTAGAAATGATCATTCTGATTCATAATGATGTGCTTGATTAAATAAAATTAATGCGATAATATAAAGTTAAATTTTAAATAGAAATCACTAGAAGCGTAGAATAGATCTCTATAATCGACTTTTATTTGAAAACTCTAATTTTGCTATTATGCCTTAATTCTTATATATAGAGCTAAAAATGTTTTCACCTAAAATACTTCAAAAATCATAGTATTATTTAAACATGCAAATATTAAATTAAATGCAGTATATAAGAAATATGTAGCGCTAATATTTGAACAAGACTATGCCAATCGCCGTTAAAATCGCCCCTTCCCTTCTAAAATCACAGGCATTGCTTTTGGTTGATATCACTTTAAATACCTGAGCCTTCAACGTTTATATTTCTTATGACCCAATCCTTCAGCAGACAACCGAGAAATATCGCGTTAAATTTCTACATTCTAGAAAATCGTTTGCACCTTTTCGGTAGAAGGTTTTAGGAATGAATGCCACTAATGTCAGCTACCCCTGACTATCTGACATATCCTGGAGGAGTGCCCGCATACGCGTCTTGTGATAAGCCCCATACAACCCTTCTTCACCCTCCTAATTCCTTACATCTCAAAAGTTGTCCTCACCATCCTTAGGCAGGTCAATTTACTTTACAAGCTATGATAGAAAACCTTTAAAAAAAATAAAATTATGTAGGTTTCCATTTAGAATAATTTTGTGCACAAAAACAGGTAGCGAATCTACTAAGTGCCTGGAAAAAAAAACATCCGTGAATATAATAAGTATAGGAAAATGAAAATCATTATTTAGGTTTGAGACTTGAATTGTTAAACACAAAACAATGGTACCTATGAACTAATGTGTAATGTTAAGTACAATGAATTTAGCAACTGAATTTGTTTTAAGATAGTTAGATTTCAATAATACAATTCGCTACAAGGCACTATCGATTGTATTAGTTTCAAGATAGAATAGGATCAGGCTAGCAAATTTCATAGGCGCCATATGGGATTGGATCCCGAGTGTGCAAATTGGTAGGATACCTAATTAATTATTTATCTTAACGGGAATAAATAAATAAATGTCCACAATGGTATATGCAATGGCTAATATTTGACTTTTGACCCTTCGTTCGACTGATTTTTTGTATGGAAGATCAAAAATTTGTTGAAAAAAAACCTTTATAGGTAAAATATCGCACTCAAATCCGACCACACATTCTGAAGTTATTCGCGCTAAAGTACTTTAGTACCGTGGAACAGGTAGGTCTCATCGAATCTCTTACTTTTATCGTGAAATTCCATGCTTGAGGTTTGCTTTTTGGAATTTTGTAGACTTTTCTTGTTGTTACTACTGCTAAGTTGTTATCTCAACAGTACGCAATAACGCGCTTTTTGCTTTGTATTGATTAATTATCATAGGTAAAATTTATATTAAAAAGTAGTTCATATATGACATTATCGATTGTATTTTATTAATATTAAAAATTTCATTACAAGTTACTTTAAGTCATTAAAACTCGGATTTTGGTTGTTAAATTAGTTAAGAAACGTGAATATGTTGGACATTTGGGATCAAAGCAGACAACTTATAGCAATACGCTGTAACGTTTTTCAAAATAAGGTAACAACCAGAATTACGGCGTAAATATATGACTTAATCGTAGTATTGTAATTGCACATTTTCATCTAAATTTATAGTTTCCATGACGAATAAAACATACACAATACAGGAGGAAAAACAATAGTTTTGAATTTCAGAAGCACGGCAATCAAAGTGATTTAACTTTTTTAAAGGATAAACTTCATCTTTGAAGAAAAGCATTTCTAGTCATCATAAACGTACGCACGTTCCTTTATAGTTAATTTTAAATTCCAGATAACAAAATTGTGCAAATTCATTCAAGTGTACCATACATAAATATTTTGCTAGTCAATTTGAACACCTTCGTATTTGGAATAACAAAAAGTGTTTCTAGGAAATAAAGAGGAAATCAAACATTCTTTTTTACAAAACGGCACTTGCGGTTTTATGTTTGACAAAAATTGTTTACAATGAACGTTTTTTTTTTGCTTATTTTAAATATAAAATAGTTAATTCAACAATAAACCTGCAAACTATCAGTCATAGTTATTATTACAACGTAAAGTTACACGTTTGCTCAGTGTAAATCTGTACAGTTTGCGATTGAAATTTACCACATTTTCAAAGCCTTTTGCGTGTTTTACTTATTAGAAAGAGTGCCATTCAATCGAATATTCGTACAGTTCAAAATTATGTTTTCGTTATATAAGATATGATGCCCCTCCTGAATGACTCCTGAAGAGTTATGAGGAATACGAGTATATCTAACAGTCTCAAAGAGTAATGGTGTAAATTCAATCAAATTTGCTACTGGTTTTGAGGCAATTTTTTCGTAATATTTTAGTGATTCAATGTTTATTTTCTAACATCGAGAATATCTGAAAATAAAGACTGATATAATTATAATAAAGTTAATTAAATTATTTTATGGAATTATACATAAATAAGTGATATATAGTGAAGAAAAAGATACATGTGGAAAGTAAATACTTGCAAAAGTATTGAATTTTACTAGGAGGGTGGGATTCGAACTTCTGTCATTCGAATTGGTACTTCGATGCACTCTACTCACTGAATTTATAGTAATTAGACTACTAATTCAAGTCTGAAAACGAGAACACTTTTAGTTTAGGCCCGAAATTCTTAAGGAAAGTTATACCATTTGCAATATACACACAATATTATAATTAAACAAAACTAAATAAAAAATAATTAAAATATCACGAACTGATTTCAGTTACATATATCAAGCTCATTTTTTAGTTTTTTCCACAGTAATGGACTAAACACATATCAGTTGGAGATTTAGGTGCGATAAGCTTATTCGGTCCTAATTTTGTTTCGTACTAAAGTCAGTAAAATATTTATACACGTAGTTTTTATTTATGCTAAATCTGCTGCGTTCTGGCGAATTTAAAGGTATGTGATATCACAGAAATCTTAAACTGATAAATCAAACACAATTTTACCGATTCTAACTTAAAGGTTCAAAATTGACTTAATTAAAATGTTCTTCGTTATTTAAACCAATGATATGTTTAATTTTTTTAATAGTTAACTTTCAGAAAATGTTACAAATATAGAAATAGTAAGTTGGTAGATTTTAAAAAATGATGAATATGTAAACGTTTCAAATGTAAAGTTAATTTTCCTTATACTACGAGTTCAAGTTTGTACAATTGTGCTATTCTTATAGGAGGTCATACTCGTATATCAATTGGCTTTTCCAGAATTTATGAATTATTTATTTAAATCCTTCCTGCTGGCTTATATACTGCGATCTATTTTTGGTTATATGATTCAGTTTTACCTGAAATATGTAAGAATATAAGAAAGCAATGAGTGAAGAAGGGGAGGGGCTTTTATAAGCAGGCAAGCGTGCTCAAGAAACAACATTGACATTGATTTCAGCTGCGATGTATGGCATGGTTTATTAAAGTTCGAGTTGGAAATAATGTTTTATACCGTTAGCCAGCAGTGCAGATCGGCGAAAACGCGCAGGTATTTCCGCGTGTCAGCTGCGTGCGGTAATTAAATTTTATGCGAAAAATTGGGTGGTCAGGTATTTCTTCTCAGCGTGTAGCTGGATGATGATTTTGAAGGCGGCTCCGATGAAAAAGTCCAGTCATAAATTTCCATAACTTGTTCTTCTTTATTTTATTTTATTTTATTTTGTTTTTTAAGAAACTTACATTTCTCATTCACTGTCTCCTGTACTCCCGCGGAGTCGACGGAACAGTGGCCTGTGCGTATGATGCGGCAAAAATGGAACCGAATCGCCCATTAAGTTCCAGCACAATTTACACAGGTAGAGGTATATACGCATTTTATTGATAACTCAACTTTCGATTTTCTATCGTCCACCACAAAGAAAGAAATGAAGAAAAAGAAATTGAGAACTTGGGAAGATGGAAATTGGACGATCACGATTTCTCGTATCCGTTTTAGTGTCTCCCATTCAGCGTTCCAGCGGTTCATTATAATCTTAAAAGCAAGAGTTGCTGCTGCGGCTGATGAAGTTTCATCAATTTCACTTTTTACGATTTTGGGCGCTAATGTTATCGGAGCATTCATCCAAGAGCCTGCAGAGAAACAGTCATCTGAATATTTCTGATGAGCTGCTTACGACTGCTTTGCGGCTTTTGTCATGGAAAATAGCCGCATTATTTGGAAGTAGTTTCTTTAAATTGAATAGCGAGTACCTTTGAGGTACCGAAGCGAACAATTGGAATTTTCTCAAAGGTCACGATGAGACCGATTAAATTTTGAATTAAGTTCAAGAGAAACGAAATCAAACTGGAGTGCCAATTGCAACTAAATTCAAATTCTCACCTTTCATATCCGGTGGCAGTAGTAAGCCAATGTTGCTCGGGGAGACTGCAAATTTCCGCGACAAATTGAAATAGGTGACCGCGACTTCCCATCATTTCTCTTCCATATGGTTTGTAGTCTAGTCAACGGACAACTTCACCTGAATTCTGTTGATAGCAGGCGATTCGAAGATCGCGTACATAGATTGTGAAATTTGTAACATGCCCCTATTACACAGATATGCAAATTTCTCAAACTATTTCTATTGTCTAGATTGAAAAGTGTTACAAAACCATACCCATGCGCTCCATGTATAACTTCTTACTTCGACTTCTGTACCTACCTCTGCCTTCTGCTTACCTTCTTCGCGCGAATCTCTGTGAGTCACCTTAACAGAGAGCCAAGATCACGGTTTGTTTATTAAAATGCCAATGTCAATGGTAACCGTAAAAGTTTTATGCTCCTCACATTCCACTCGCGACATATGAAAGTGTTAGACGATGAAAGAAGTTAGTCGCTGCTATTTTCGCGGTTACGTGTGCGACTTTTGGTCCGATGCTGAGAAGTGGACAAACTTGGCCACTGAGTCGACGATGGTAGGTTTTTTTTTTTTTATATTTAGGAAGTGAACCGTGCTATATTTGGACAGGTGGGTCATTGACTGGCCTTTGGTCAACGTTCAGCGATGATTTTCGGTGGTAGAACGAAAAGAAATGCTAACTATGAATTATTTATTAATAATACTGTCACTAGTTACATAAAAACCAAACGAAAAGGAAGATGTAAAGCGTAAGCACATTAATTTTATGTTTTTAACATCTTCTTTTGGGAGAAATTCTAGATTAGATTACGTTAGAGTCTGTGATATACGAGTATGCTGGTATTAAGCAAGATAAATGTTATTAGTCAATTAAATTGGAGGAGACAACTCATTAGATAAAATAAATATAAAGAAAGAAAAGGTTTATATTTTACATGACAACTTAATTCTTTGATATATTTAAATATTTATTTGTTTTTTTGCTTTTCCATTAGCGATTTCCTTTTTATGTGGTGACAGACAATACTTAATCATGACTGTGTGACTTAAGCTTTAGCCCATTTCCTGAACATAACTAACACTAAATATAATTTAATCTTAATGAACGAATAACACGTTTCTTCAAACATCTGAAGGTCGTTCCATTGTTAAACATTACTTTTAGTAATACCTACCATGGTGCATGATATGATAAAAATTTTAATTTTTCAAAATAATATTCCGGGTACAGAAAAGTCGATGAGTTTAGAAATTAACAAATGAGTTTAGAGACTAATAAATGTGATGCAGTCTATAGAATCATAATAATATCATTTTGTATCAATATTATTCGATTTTGTTTTAAATTTATAGTGCGAGGGGGAGCTGAAAAATGTTAAGCCTAAGGTATTAAAAATGCTGATAGAAATGTAAACAAATTTATTTTCTATCTAATTTCCTCGTCCTCGTCTTCGGAGGTGTTTTTTGTTCAAATTGGAAAATATGAAACAATCAATGGGGGCTAGGTCTAGACTGTATGATGAGTGCTTAATTTCCTCAAATTCTATTTCCCTCAGGGCATGCCTTGTAACTCGGGTAGTGTGCACGGGCGTATTACCCTCTAAAAACAGGACTCCTTTCGTACAATTTGCGGATGACTCAGATATGGTGATGTTTAAGGTTCAATTAATAAAAGTGTAATGATGCTAATGACATGAAACTCGGTTCTTATACTGAGTGTATTTGCAATTAGTGATATTAGTCACACTTAAAGGTACTTAGGGTCAAAACTACTCCGACGTCACTCATATGCTCATTCGGGTCATGATTGTATCTAATGATCATAGAACACAATATTTCTAGATTTGTATTTGTTCATAATTCTATAATAACTATACCAGTCATTATATTTATTGTATTTATCTACTTAACATAATGAAATATTAGAGGTAATAATTTTTGATTCAAAAAGATCTCGCATAAAAGGAGCCAGTTTCTTTCCTAACGAAACACCAAGGAACTTAATTTGGTAATAATATTGAAAATTTTTCAGACTATAATTAGTTTTTGTAAAACGCTTTAGTGTTTTTGATTCAAAGTTGTTGCATTCCATATTACTTTAACTTAAGATTACTACTACATTTTAGTGATAAAAGTGCTAAATCTTAAAATGTGAACTCAGAGAAATTTGCAACTTAAAATTAAATACAAACAGTTTTGATTCCAACATTTTTAATTTATATGACTGGTTAAGTAATTCCATTTTATTTCAAGATTGGTAATACATGTATTTGACGCTGAATCATATTTGTTATTTATTATTTTATTTTATTTATTTTTTTGTATCCTGGTTTCTGAATAGATGTGGAGAAACAAATTTTTATAAAATTGTACAAAAGTCGATGACATAAGGAATAAGACAAAGAGAGTTTACTTTTTTCCATTTTGGTATGAGTTCCAAAAAATGCTTAGTTTCTTTTTACAACCGTCGTTAACGACGATACTGATCAATTTCAACTAAGCCATTTTTTTCTAATATCACATACCTAAAAAAACTGAATATTAATTTTTGAATTCCCATTCTCCCATTCACCTTATTTTGATGATATGTGATTTTTATCCTCTTTTTCTTTTTAAATTAAAACAAGAACTAATTATGTAAGCACATGTTTGCTAATTTTTTCCTAATACTACAAAATTAGTGGCACTTTCCCTTTTAAAGTTTCACATCAGCGAAATTAAAGGAAAACATGAGATTTGAATAACTTTAGACCTCTTTGTCGTAGAAGAAAATTAGTGCAAAAACCATTCATGGAAGAAATCGCCTAACAGATTAACAAATCGCCCAGTTGGAGACAGTTTCTATGAATTTTAAAAACGATTTCAAACTTCTGCGGACATAAGAAGTAATGTATTTAATTAATAATGATGGATATTCACCAAACATTTGAACAATATCCAAAGAAAATTATGTATTTGGATAGGGATAGTAATTAGGATTCATGATCACAATAATTATTCCGATTCCTAAAAGCCAATAAAGGTCAAAGATGCGTCCTCTTCTCAAAGACTTCTATTAATCTTTTAAATACGTAGTAGGCGAAGTATTTAGAAATAGGTATACGTAAGTAAATAATTGAAGAAGGACTAAATAACCCCCACATTGTAAATACTACCTTTGGATAGATATATTTTGTAAGGTGGGTAAAAAGCCTAAGACTGAAATATAATCCCCCTGTCACGCAATTCGCATTTCTCTCATAATGAGTAGTCCTTACGCCTTGGTTCATCAGTCGTTAGGTTTTGATTGGTTACCTAAATTGCATTTGTATATCTGAAAAATTGATCTGACGCTTTTCAGGATTGTTTTCGATTCTAATTTATTGTCAAATGAATTTTATGCTTCGATTTTGTTGCTAATGATACTTTCAGAAAATAAATCGATTTGTCATTAGTATTCTTCTACAGTTTCTTATTCAATTTGAAAAAAAAAAAAATGAAATCAGAGAGAATTCATTCCTTCACCTTTGTCTTGTTGATGGATTTATCGGAATTAAGTTTTATTTTTGCTTGTAAAAACTCTTGAATTTTGTTATTGCTTCAAGGCAATTAATGGGAATTACCTCATAAATTAGTTCTTGCTGCTGCTTTCTCTGCTTGAGACATTCACACCTAATTACAGGAAAATACAGCAAGGTGCTTTCCAATTCCGAATCACACATTAATCAGTATCAGCAAGGCGTTTTTGAAGTTCAACTTTCACCTTCGCAGAGACTGAAAGGCGCTTAGGTAAGAACGGAAGACTGTAAAATCTGCGCTCATATTATGACTACATTTTTTTTTTTTCTTTTTTTTTTTACAATTTTCGATTACGTTTAAACTGATCTAATTAGTTTTTGCTGCCGTAGCTAAAATAATATGCCTTTCTGGGCCGGAGGCGGCAGTGGTGCGCCCGTAGAGAAGAGGCCTGCGATCGGCATGCACACATGCTCCACATTTTGCCAGAAGAACAATGGCTTATTATCCGATGGTTGTTTCGTGAGGAATTTTTTCGAGTTTTTTATAGAATGATGCAATATAGGTCTTGAATCAAGATCAAGGTCATTGCACGTTTCGTGAAATCTATGCGACGGTGATTTAACTTAATATGCTCCAGCGGTGCATGGGATTTTTTTTTGTATTGAGCAGAAATTGTACAGTGCTACAGACTTGATTGCATGTGCAGTTTAATAAAAGATTTTGGAAGTGGGGTAAGTATGATTTCTTCATGTATTATAAATTTAAATAACGGCTGATTACGGAGAAAATTAAGTATATATAAGAAGACTTCAGTGTGGGAAATTCGCTATTCTCTTCATTTGGTTATCGTTTGTTGTGCATTAAGTCGATTAAAATGATTGCTGTTGGTGATCATGAAAACAACTAGTTGCAGATCATATCTGAGTCACAATATAATTTTCGTTTTTAACAAGTTTTCGTTTGTTTCAGTTCACTCAGTAAAACTTTCTAAACTAAAAACACTAAAAATATTTATTGAATTTTACGTGCCTGTTGTTTTATTCATGCATATTCAAATTCGATACTAAAATTGATATCAAATTTAAAAATACAAAATGCACAATATTTCCTACGATTATAATGAATATGAATTTCAGGTGATTGACATACATACAGACAGATAATATAGAAAAAGTACGTTCTGTTTTTCATTTAACACCTTAAGTACTGCTAATAATTGCCAATTTTGTGAGATATACGCGTAGGATTGCATATTTTTGCGTAAAATTGCACGTCTTTCCAAAATTTACAAATATCGTTTTGATTTATGCATCATGTTAGGTCTATTGAAATAATAAATTGTCACAATACTGTGTCCGAATTTAATAAGCAACCCGCTCGGAAAATTCAACTGTTGCAAAAAGTTGCACGTATTATCCGTAAAGATATCCCATGCGAATGAGGAAAAACATGAATAAATATCACGAATGAATTGGAATCGACCGTGGGCATCAAAGAAAACCCTTTTCAATGAAATTCATATGTTTTCGAAAAAAAAACATACTTGAATTTGCCCAAGGTACAGCTTTAAATTCGACTGTTTACAAATCCACGATGGCGCGGGACCGATCCTTAAGGTGTTAAGATATCTAAGATTTTGTTTCGTAAAACATCATTTAGTTGTGAGGGACATCTTAATTAAACATAAATTTATTAATAATATTTATATTTAATTTAGTTTTTTAACTTTGAGCTTAAGGAATATTTCAGAGGAAAAATTATGAACGTATTTTGAAGTGAGTTGCTTTTCAACACAACATTTTTTAAATAAAAATGAAAAATTCTTGTACTCGTACATTTCAATTGAATTAACATTGTAAATATTGCGGTCTCTTCGGATCAAATTAAAAAACGTTTACAAAAGTACCTGTTGAATTGAAATTTCATAATAAAATTCTTAAATTTTTACCAAATTCATTTCAGTTACTTTTGCCTTCAATTCATTTTTTCATTCAAAGTGATTAAAACAATTCAATTGAAAAATTCAACCAGATTAATTTGAAGTTTTTTGCGGAAAAACTAATTGAATCAAAGGTAATAATGGCTTTTATAAACTCGTTTCGATTCGATCCGAACAAATTTAAGAAAAGGGCCCCAGTACTATGCTAATTAATTTATTAAAATGAAAAATAAACCAACCATGTCTTGAATGGAAAGGTAACAAAATAAACGAAATGCGTAATTTATTTAAAAATAAGGTCAAGCGATTTTAAAATTAATTGGGATATATTAATAAAATTTATTATCACAATATATAAACTTTATTATTTCGGAACAAAAATTATTTGCCATTCGGTTTTATTTAATTCATTAATACTTCCTTAATTGGAGGAACTAAATTCCAATTATCTCAGAAATGGATGAAAAATTCTTGTAAAATTTTAGGTATATACATATATTATATTTTCTGAATAACAGATTTTTCTACCTTTATTTAACCTGGACATGTTACACCTTGTTGGAAAGGTAATAAAGTGGGCAATTTGATCAAAATAATAAATGGGCGTATTAATTACATAAATTCCAGAGAAAATGTGACGATAAGCTGAATTTTAAGTAAATGAGAAACACTTTCGAAAGTGAGTGCACCTGCAGTGGCTGGTGGTAGGTCACAATTGTTGACATTTAGGGAAAGGACATTAGTGTAGTAGATTTTTGGCGTGAGTTAAATGTCGCTGCGTTGAGTTGATCAAAAGACTAGAATCAAATAGTGATGTCTATTCTATGGAAAATTGAAATTTACGAATCAACCTATAACTCTCAAATGGTTGAGAGTTTTTATTTGTCTAGGTCAGATCTTTCAACCCACTGAAAAACATCCTGCATATAAATTAAACTTGAACAAATTAAAAGAATACTTAATTTCTTGCATCCAGTGACAATTGAAAGAAAAATATCGTAAGTATTTTAAGTTTTCTGCTTTTAAAAGCATAAATGCAATTCCATAAATATAACTGATTTATGGTACAGTTAATAAATACACAACAAGTTATAAAAAATGCTGCTTTTCTCCAACCAAAAAAGTGATGTTTGTCAATTTTCTTTTGTCGAACTACTCGAAAGTATAATAAAAATACACGCATAGGTAAAATTTAAGACTAAATTCATCGAATAGTTTTAAAAAAAGTGCAAAAATATTGGTGTTTTCAAACATAAATAAGGAAATATTCTCTTAAATTAACAAGCAGAGGATAGCTGGTTTATGTCCAAATGAATTCATTAAATCTAATAAAAACGTGCAAAACGAAAAAACCTTAAGGCACTTTATACAAAACCGTCGTCTTCTTCTCAAATCAAAATGAGAAATTCGAGAAACCTAGCCAGCGGCATTGATGATTAATTAGTAGATGAAAAAAGTGAGAAGCATTTTTTAACCGGATGGCGTAATATAAGAAAGTGCCGCTAAAATTTGCTTACAGCACATTAACGCAGAAAAAAAAAGAAGCCGTCCAGGTTAGTGAAATGCAAAAAAAAAGGTGCCCATCAGCTAGAAGCGGACGCAAATGATACGGGGACGTGAAATGAACCGAGGTAAGAGTGAAGCGGTTTTCCCCCTGTATCGTCTTAATTATTTCAGGGGCTCATTAATTTTCTCCGGTAAATTTGCTCAACAGAGTCGTTTATATGCAATTTATGGAAGTGCACTAATTTGATGGGATCACAGGTTGTTTTAATTAATTGCCGCCAAAACGACTCAGCCGTGAGGCAACACACAGAGTTATATCCGAAGTTTCTGAGCTAATCCGTCAGCGGAGATTAGTCGCGCTGAGGAGGAGCAGAATGAGCACTAAGAAGGTGTCGCTTTCTCTGGTCAATTTTTGTCACTTTCGCAGTTGAGAAGTTTTTGATATGTCGTTACCAAAACTCGAGTGGTGCTGTGAAAAGCCTGCACGGCTTTCCGGAGCCTGTGCCTGTGCCTGGCCGGGTGGACTCCGATCCACTTGTGAATGAAACCCCAGCGATTCTTAATCGGGCTATTTTACATCTCAGCCATAGTCCAATGTTGGCGCTTTTCTGGGGGACTTTTCGAGAAAGTGCACATGATGAAATCGGGCGATGAAAACTGAAGATGCTGTTGATATCAATGACCAAAAGACGTGGTGCGGGGGACCCGCGGGGCCTGTTGTACATAAACCCGGGCCGCAATCAAATTATGCGACTGTATTGGGCATTGTCTGGACCGGACTCGATTCTCCAATGGGTGCTACGTGCCGGGGCCCGGGAATCGTTGGCCCCAGGAAAGGGAGACCAGTTCTCAAAAACATCATCATTACTAACAATTTGAGTTGAGCGGAGAGATTGAAAAATAATAACAATAAAAGAACGACAATATGAAAAAAATTCATTTCTCTGGTATCTTTTGGCATGCCACTGAAAAGCAGACCATCGCGGCCGGCTCTTGTTATGCGGCGTGCCATGCCATTGAAAGTCGGCGTGAAGTGTGTGTGGAGGAAGAAAGGTTGTGAGTATATAATCTTCGCAAACATATGTCTTCGGAAGCCAGCGAAGAAACCAAAGCAAACGGTTAGAAGAAAGCTTGGTGGGGTTTCATACCAAACAGGTACCTATATAAATTGGCTGTTCGTTTGGAAAACGGTATCATATCATCCTTACAATCATTCGGCGACAGTTCGGGGTTTTTTTTTTATATTTTTTTGCCAAAAACAATATTTGATCGTCCTAGACGGAGACAAATTTGGATAGCATCGGCATCGGCCCATACAGAGTGCGTTGAAAAGTGAAAATGAAGAGAGTACTTGGTATTTTGTGTTTGGTGGCATTTGCTGGAGCCCTGCCAACGGAGGAGTCCCGAGGACATGCGAGAAATGCGATCGGCGGAGAAAGTGATATTATGGATAGCATCTATAATGACTGCCTGCGCAAGGACTCAGTGTCATGTGTGAAATACAAGTTATTCAATTTTGTGGATAAAATGCTGGGCGCTCGGGACCAATTCGCGCTAACTGAAGGAGTTACGGTCGTTAAAACGCCCGGCGTCGAGACCGGTGCTCCACGCGCCCTTTCCGGTGATGAATCCATCGAATCTTTGATTTTGAGTCGAGTCTCAACCTTCCTGCAGTCGCACACTATCAAGGTCGAGCTGAAGGGCGCGGATATTGTGAGCGCCGTGTCTTCGACAGGTCGCGCCCTTGAAGATATCTCCGACAGCCTCTTCGGCGACGAACAGTCTGGTGTGGAGGAGAGCAGGGGCAAAAAGAAGAAGGCCAAAATTTTGGGACCCATCCTCGCTCTCGTCGCCCTCAAGGCAGCGGCACTGTTGCCCCTTCTCCTGGGCGCAATTGCCCTCATTGCTGGCAAGGCGCTTCTCATCGGCAAGATAGCCCTCGTCCTTTCTGCAATCATCGGGCTCAAGAAGCTTCTGTCCCAGGAGAAGCACGTGACTTACGAAGTGGTGGCCCATCCGCATCACACCGCTAGCCACTCCGTCAGCCATGATTCCTACGGCAGCGGGTACAGCGGCGGGGATATTGGCGGCAGCTACGGCAGCTCAGGACACGGCGGCTGGGGACGCTCCTTGGACGCCCAGGACCTCGCGTACAGCGGCCAGAAACCCCAATAAACCCCATCTCGTTAGATCGTACTGGTCCGATTTAAGGGACTGACTCTGTTTTATGATATTTTACAATTACTTATAATTTATTGCCGAACGAGCGAGAAGTCGGTACCTTAAATACTCTCGGGGCTTTGGCGGCGTTTGTTGTTAGGAAACACCGCCAAAGTTAGTTTTATAACTTATTGTAATATTTATTTTTTATTGTATCATTTAAATTATTCTCTTCAAATCTGTAACTTCGAACTCTTCACATCCAGCCCCTCTGTAGCATAGTTCTTCTCCATCAGCTGTCCTATAACCACCTTCCCACGCTCCATTAGTTTTGGTCATGTTGAGCCATAACTTGCCATAGATCCACTTCACGACTTAATCTATCCATCTACACATGCGCACCTGTCCCTCGTAGACTTTTAAGAATTTTCTTTCATTTTCGACTGAAAACGTATTCTCGTAATAATTATTGTTAAAATTATGAATGTGAACAAGAATAAATCGAAAAATCAAACAAAAAAAAATATCAAAAAAACAAAAACTTTTTGTGTATCATTGCATATTTTAAATTTTAGATGGATACATGGAAAATTTCTCTTTCAGTGCAGTCGCGCAACGGTCAACACTTGAAAACTGGATTTTCAAGTGCAACACACGTCTTACGTGCGATTATCATTTGTTCCCCTTTCTTCCATAAAAATTCACTGTCGCTGTCCCCCCAAAGTATGTCATGGGAACAGTAGACTTTCTTGCATCTACACATCTGCTGCGCCTCTTTAATTTATTCACCTGTCGAGGAAATACTTATCATCATGCGCCGCGAGCCGCTTTTCTGTTTTATATTCGTTGTTTTAATATCCCACCTATCTGAAGGTGAGAACTTTCGGCTGCATGCCATCGGAAGCATATTAACTGATTTTCCAACTCTAAATAAATGCAGATCCCATTCAAACTGGGAATATTTAAAACTGTAAATGTGCATTTTGTGCAGATGCACTCTAATACGACTAGCTTCTAATCGGAGGACTGCATTCCTTGATCTGTGTGCAAATGAAAAGCAGCACGAATGCAGGTGAAAAATAATACTTTTATCGGTGTTGCACATTCCTTTGCCGACTGGTCACCGTAGTCAGTTAGCTCAAAACTAGGTAAACCACTGGCCGAGCAAAATTATTGCAGCTTTTGGTTCAACAGAAGATTTTAACAAGTTCAAGGAACCAGTTTCGAAACTGGATTTCTAGGCAACTGTTTTCCACGAAAACAATGCCTGCACCGAACGGTGTTTTCACACCGGTGCAAATTTACAGCTGTATTTGCCCATCCTTGCACTATTTTTGCAACTTTCTTGAGAATTGAGAAATTATTAACTAGATCATCTTTATATCCAAAAGGTCATACTGCAACGTTCAATATTTGGTATAAGTGGTATAAGTTAATGGGTGATATTTTTCGACCCAAAATTCAGGTAATGTCCCATTTAAACTCTGTGGTAAAACTGTAGATGCATCATACTGTGATACTTCTAAACAAGTAGTGAAAACGTGTATTTATTATAGTTCAGCATTACTTTTCTTATAGTTTTTATTAATACAAGGGCAGTTTGATAAGTCAGTGACTTTTTGAATAAAAGATATTTTATTTCGGCATATAAGCCTTTTATTTCTCATCATAGTCTCCTTTTACCTCTATACATTTAGTTCAATGCTTTTTCAAGTTTTTTTTCTTTCATCCAAATAATACGTTTTTTCGAGGCCCTCAAAATAGGAGTTTGCTTCAGTGATGTCCTCTTCATTCGACCCAAATCTCTTACCACCCAGCCATTTCTTCAGGTTTGGAAATAGGAAATAACTGAAGGTGGCTAAATCTGGAGAATATGCTGGATGGGGACGGGAGCAGTGTTGCAATTAAAGTTACTGTGCGGGAAAATTCAAAAAGTCATTGACTTTCCCCTTCCATGATAATTTGCTACTATTTCTAGAACGCTTTTTGCCATACATTCCGTGTATGGGCTTCAGCATTTCTGGGGTCAAAATTACTTACTTTTGTTTCAGTGGTCTCTTTAAGCTCCTTGATGGTGTTAAAATGGTAAGCATCTTTCTTAATTGTTCGAATTAACCATCCTCAAATGTTGTCTATATCATTCATATCAGGAAAGTAAGCTGGTTAGTCCTGGCGTTTTTCTCTTGAAAATTAGATAACCTTTAGGATAGTGCGTTACGTATGCAAAAGGCTTTTATTTAAATATACTTCTTGATACTAAAAAAAGGCAAATCTACGGTTCCAACGAACCTTTTAAAACTATTGTAAACTTAAGCTAATATAAATATTAATCCATATAAATTGTCATGTATATCAACATCATTCTATTTCTGGATATTCTCCTCCCATCAAAATTCTTCGACAAATGCATAATTTTTAAGAATATTTTATCAGATAAACATTACTATAACATATTTGAAATAATTGTTTTTATAATTCGGAAATTATTACTCTTTAGTACAGATATTCCACTATTAGCATAAGGCCACCTAAGAAAATCGTATTATAACTTATGATTGGGATATTTGAAATGAAATCATCAAATATTTGTATATAGTTATCACCTTATCCATTTTTATCGACTTTTATCTAGCCAGTGTTTTTTTTTCATTAACACCGTTGAGATAGTGCAAAAAATTTTAAAAATTCGTTTTCTGCTTTGATCGTGGATGGAACTATACTCATATATTTGAAGATTTCATTGGATTTTTTATCGTTTTTCTTATTTTTATTTATTTATGGTTATAATGATAATTATGTAATTATAAAAATTACTTTTTACACTCAGTATATAGGAAAAAACCTAAAACTTTTTTTTTGTAAATTTTTAACATGACATAGTTCATCTAAAAGAATCATTAATTTTCCAGAGCTTTTTGATGGTACCTTTATATCTTTCTATTCCAGGTCATCTTTGAAGTGTTAAAGCCAAAATATATTATACCAACCTTTTCTTAATTACCTACATATTATTTTATATTTTAAATTTGCAGTTTTACTAAGGTAAAACTTTCATGCAAAAAAGCCCTACATTTTTATAGACCGCAATTTGAACTTCCTATCTTATATTTTTGCATACTTTTTGTCGAAGATGAATATTTTTTAGAAAACGCCTAAATGTGTTTAACTCGAAAAGTCTAGTTAAAGTCATTGTTAAATTAACTCTGATTTTAGTTAAAAATTATTAAAAATTATGCATTATTAAGCCTTTTTTATTAATTATTTTAAAGACAACCATGGAATTGAGTGAAAATATACTCTTAGTTTAGCTGTTGGCGCTGAGTGTAGATTAGAGCTCATGGAAATATGCATGTGAGTTATGTTTCATTCTCTTTACGTTCAGAAATCTGTTAAAGTTTATCAGTGCAGACAATTTATATGCCGTCGTAAGAGGAGCTTCTTCTTTAGGGTGTCTGCTTTATTCACCCTTCAACAGGCAAGTCTTTAGACAAGGGCAATATCACCATCAAATGACCCATGACAATCTCTACGTTTTTTTAGCCATATTGCTTACTTTATTAGATAACTACGTGAGCCAATCCAAATTAGGTACCCTGTATACCTCGAAAGTTGTTCATTAAATTGTGTATCGTCATATTAATTTAATAGCGGGATGACATATAGTACATCATACTAAAATATAAGTCACATTGTCTTCTAAAGCCGTAAGAAACATTTGGAAATAATAGTTCTACTTTTATTTTAATACGGAAATTAACTTTTGTATAGCCCTAGCCCTTTTTACATAATTGAGGAGTCTGGCTTAAGCATCGAAAAATAAGATTTCTATTCACAATTCCTTCTTGCTGGTGATCCAATTCACTCTTTCCGAATCTTTGCTACTAATAGTCTATATAATTTTTATTATACAATTTAAAAACTATATAAACTATTTTTTGCCAATTGACGTCAGTCTTATACGATTTACAATACTATTTTTCTCTGACTGTAGATTAATCTACTTAATCAATTAATATTGCGAGTAAATAAGAGTCAGTTTAAATTTTAGTTATAAATTATAGTGTCATAGATCTAAATAGAGAAATACTATATACATATTAAATATACAATAAAGCTTATAAAATTTTGGTTAAATAATATTTTCAATTGAAAATGTCGTATTGTTAATTTAAAATGTGAATCTTGTAAATTAACATTTGTTACTGGAAAAATTTAAATGTTTTAATTTACATTCATTTTATATAATTTTACAATACTATTTATCTGAGTGTAGAATAATTTATTTAATTAATTATTATTGGGAATAAATAAAAATCTGTTTAAATTGCAGGGGGTCTCAATGAATGTGTAATCAATCTAAAATCGAAGCAATTCTTCATTCTCTTGGAAACGGGTTCAAAGTTAATTACATATTCATTCTAAAAGTAGATTTCAGTCAAACGCAAAATATTCTGGAAATCCATATTATAAATTCCTCAAAGTGCTCAGAATGAATAGTATTCGAGTACAAGCATTGAATGCTTTCTCTGGATGCATGTGCACTACTGCACTAGTGACTGTTGACGGTGGAAATTTCTTTTTGATTAATTATATTCACCGCAATTTAATTAAGCGAGTTAGAAGAAAGAGGTGCCCGGCATCATAATCAATTAGTAAGTGTCTGCGCGCAATTAGTGAATCTGGCTCGGTCCAGTTACGATTGGTGATTCTGGGATTAAGTCGTCCTCAAATATTTACACGGCATGGGTATCGCGCTCAAGTGGCCGTTTGGAGATGCACAAGTGCACCGTTTAATGCGCCAGCAATTTAGAAACCCAGCGAAAGTCAACAGATTAGAACGAATAATGTTCTCTGTTTTCGCCCGCAACGACGTTAGCGTGACTTCATCAATGATGAGGCCTACTTGAGGGGAGGCGGCAATGTTCTTTAGATATAAATTTGATATATGGTGCTCGGGGGGCCCAGTTGCATTCACGCTGCCGTCCAATTAACGTGGATAAAACCAAAAAATGTTTAAGGTTTTGTTACTGTTTTTGTCGTGTCTATCGACTATTGTAACAGCGCGCAGTGCGAGTGGCCATAATTTCCAAAGTCTGTCGGATGAAAAGACCAGCGAGAATGGTTCTAGTCAGTTTTGGAACGAAGCGTCATCCATGTACAGAATATACCAGCAGTGTTCGAAAGAGGACCTGATAACATGCCTGAAGATGAAATTGGTGCTAAGCCTGGACAAGGCACTTTACTACCCGAAGGAATTGGCTTTGATGGAAGGAATCAAGTTCACCTCAAATGAAGATAACTTTCAGAAGACACCTCCTAAAAGCGAAAAGGAGATTGAAGCATCTTTGCCCCGTTCATTTGGTGAAAAGGACCATGCTCTAAACTACATGATTTTTGATAAAATTGTTTCGTTTTTGGAAAGTCATACGTTGCAGGTATAACACCAATAATTCTTCATTTTCGCAGTTATAGAGAATATGTTAATTTTTCAGGTTAAGTTTCCTAGCTCAAAGGAGTTGGAGCGATCCTTTGACGAGGAAAGGGGGAAGAAGAAAAAAAGTGGAGCTTACATTATGATTCCGCTGCTGCTGGGGGGCACATTTGTACCCATCGCTTATGGAGCTCTGGCTATGCTTGCTGGAAAAGCCCTCATTGTTTCAAAGTTGGCTCTGGTCCTGGCTTCAATCATAGGCATTAAGAAACTGCTAAGTGGCGGTGGCAAGGAGTCCCAGCATGAAGTTGTTGTTTCTGGTGGTCATGGAGGATCAGGATGGGGTCGAGATTTTGACATCGCTTACAGCGCGTACGATCCCGCCCTTAAAGAAAAACCAAAAGGTCCTTTGAGACTTTAAAGTCTTCTACAGTTTTTTTTTCAGGCGTTATATTGTAAACCCACCAGACACAAATTTGAAAATCATTGTTGGATAATTTATATATGCAGTAATTTAATAAAAGAGGTTAAGGTCAACTTCGGTGGCCGCCATTAAGTAGATTTTGATTTCAAATCATTTTTTATTATGTCTGTAAAGCTTAAAGCTGTACTTTGATGAATTAATTAAGGATTAAAACCAAAGCAAACCGTGTGTTACCTTTTAAGTAACTTTGAATAATGTTAAGAGAAAATTGCATAATTTTACAAATAAATGAATTAAGTTTGGATTATAATTTTAGAAATTGTGAATTTTTATAAGCTTTTTTAAGACAAGTCTTATAATATGTACATACTGTATAACAAACATACATACGTAATAAAATAGTAAAACAAAATAATTAATTTTAATTTGAAAATATCATTTTCTCAAAAACTATTTGTATTAGAAATTATGCAGTTAGTTAAAAATGTTTGGCCCTATACATTAATTTATATCGAAATTGTATATTTTTCCAATTCCTCGAAACAATTGGGTATTTTCGTTTTTGAATTCACATGCATTTGCACTTTTGACTAGATTTTCGAACTACACTTGCATTTGGTATTATTTTCCACCCTAATAGAGTGCGGAAAGACAGCTGACAGAAACAACTGTATAGTTGGACCCACATCCTAATCAAAATAGAAAAGCAGCAGTTTCAAATTGCATATTCCAACCATTTATTGGTCAGCTGAATGACTAAAGTTTCTATAGGACACCCGAATATGGGTTCTAAATAAATTTTCGTCACCGTTTAAAATTTAAATGAATTGAGGATAGTGCAAAGGCTTCAGATATTCTCTTTTCTCCAAATATTCTTAAGTCATTAGAAAATTAAATTAATAATTCATCATAGCGGTCATCATATCAAGGAAATCCATTTTTAGTGTACTCACTAAGAACACTTTGATTTTAACAGATGAAAAAGTGTTAGTGCAAGGCAATCTAAGAATGATTTCGAACGCCTTAAGAACTATTCGAAGTTTTTCAGAAAATATTTAGTGCAATAGCCACATTCTGTATAAAGACATCTGAATTAGTAGCATTTTGGGGTCCGAAGACTATAATCCGGTGAAGATCTAATTAAACTTGCTCTATGAAATCTTTAGATTTTTAGAAATTGATTACAATAAAATTGAGAACTTTGCAAAAAACAAAATTCCGTCTACCACTTGTTGAGGATAAACTACGGACTTGAATTAATGACTAAGTGAAACCCTCCGTCGTTTTTATACTTGTTTCTTACCTAAACCCGTCATCGTTAAATTTACTTTAGAGTCTGGGAGTACCTGCAATACCTAGAGATGCAAAGGTATTATCTTACCTCTATACTTTCTTTAGCTGTTGCTGATGCGAAGTTTTGTATTATTTAATCTTAAGTAAATATATAATTTCGTTTGCGCTCAAAGAGTGTAAAAAGAAATATCATCCGAATATGCGTGGTATGCTTTCTTATTTTTTTTGTATTTATTTTAATATTGGATCAGATATTTTGCATTCATATGTGTGTACGTGCTTAGCTTTATGGGTTAGTTTAATTTCTACTTTTAATATCAAATAGCACGTAATTGTTTTTGACCCTTTTTATAAATCGCTTATTATTCCAAATGCTTGTGTTTGGTTTATTTATTTGCTAGAAGGAAGAAAAAAGAACATTATATAAAAATTTAAATATTCAGAAAACTTTCTCAGCCCTAGATTGACCTAGAAATTGATTGAAAATGAAAGAAAACTTTCGCCAAAATGCGATATATTTGAAAGGAAAACTCATTTCCTACCACTGCGCGGGAAAAATCACATCTCGATTTATATGCATTCCCAAAAAGGCTAATGAAAATCCTATGTGCACCGAGAGATGCGGTATGGGGGTACTGATCGCTCGATACGTCTTTAATCCCACCAATTATCTGAGCTCTTTTTCCATCAAGACGTGGATGTGAAAAGGCAAATCTTCAGCTTCTTTTGCAATTGCACTTTTTATTATGCGAAATGCGTTGTTCTTGGCCATCGTAAACGCGAGCGGTCGCACCACCGGCTAGGAAGGTAAATAAAAAACAAAAACAAAAAAAAATAAGTAAGACGCAACCAATAGCATTTCTTGTTATCACGGCGCGAAGTTGAAACGAGTACATATAATCGAGAATTGTGCTGTGTCTTTATATCGGCACAAATCGTACGTTAATTTAAATTCTATAACGTCTCCTGGTGCACAGAGAATAAAACGCGTTCAGCGGGATTTTCTAATCACAGTTCACCGGTTGCTTTCCGCGCACGAAGAACTCGTTTATACGTGAAAAGGATTTAAAAATAATAATCCGCGAAATATAGTGGGATTATTGGCTGCGTAAAAAGGGAATCAAGCATGTTAAGGATATGTTTTTTAGCTATGTTTGCCTGTACGATGGTCGTGCATGGCGCGCCCTCCGACGCAGATAGCTTCCTATCTAGTGCCCTCAAGATACTAAGAGACTGTGGTGACAAACCCCTAGTGATTTGCCTTAAGGTATAAACGTTTTCTGGAAATCGCGGAATGATTAAAAGTGATTTAATTAATTGCAGGAGCGCGCCTTGTATTACATTGACCAGCATGACGGAGACTTGAGGGTTATGGACGGAATCCAATTGATTAAAACCGACAGTGGCTCGTCAGGACGGGCACTTGACGATATTATCTTACCGGCCGATCCAGAAGCCCGCGAAAATGAAATCGATTCGCTGCTAGTCGATCGAGTGGCTAGATTTTTTGGATCCCATACGCTGCAGTTCAAGGTGCCGAAAGAGTCGATTGAAGAAATGCAGAAGTCACTAGAAGAAGGTACGTTTTGAGTCTGCTCTTGCGTAATTTTACTTTTTATTGCGATCGCGTGTTCAGCCCAAGGAAAAGTGAAATCTTACAAAAAACAAAAAAAATATATATATATACAAAAAATTTCTATTCGCGCCAGAGGGTTCCCAAATCACAGGTGCAAGAAGTGTGCTCGTGGGCGCGTTCTTCATTCACGAGCTGGTGGACCACCAGCTGCTGTGGACAGCCGTTGCATAACGATCCGAGCCAGATCACTTCTTACCGCGAATTCGTTGTGAAAGTAGAAGAAAGATCCGAATAAGATTTTTTGGTAGTTGGGTGGAAACAAAAAAAAAAAAAACGTATGACGCGTCTTTCCGACTTTATACGGGCACGATAATCCGGTTTCGGTGTCAATGGCTCGTCTTTAGTACGTGATGCAATAATAAAGGCACGGCGGAAGTTGCCTCGGTACACTTATGCGCCGAGTCAGTTATCTGCTATTACATTAAGATAAAAGTAGGTAGCAAAAACAAATGAGATGAGTAAACCTGAAAAAAAATATATGTTTTTTTTCTTTCCTTCCAGCGCGCGGTAAGAAGAAGGAAAAGAAGAAGTACCTCTTGCCCCTTCTGATGCTCATCAAGTTAAAGGCTGTGGCTCTGCTGCCTCTAGCGATCGGCTTCATTGCGTTAATTGCACTTAAGGCTCTGGTCATCGGTAAGATCGCACTGCTTCTTTCCGGCATCATCGGACTCAAAAAGTTGCTAGAATCGAAGCAATCTAGTCAGAGCTATGAAGTCGTTGCCCATCCGCAATACTCACATAGCTCTTCGTCTTACGATGAATCCGGTCACTATGCGCGGTCAATCGACACGCATGACTTAGCGTACTCAGCGCACACCAAATAGGCTTAGCGGTACTCTTAAGAACTGGTTAAGTTTGTAAATCATCTTAATGTACAATTATTTATATATTTATTTATTTATCCAACTTTCTGCCACTGTAAAAGCTCATTAGCCTGTAGACGATGCATCTGCTAAAGAAATTGGCGTAGGAGCAGCCGCTTTAGACTATTAAGGAGTTGATATGTTATTTATTATTATCATTCGCTGTATGGAACTTATGTGGAATATTTACAGTACAAATACATTCCCCGTTGTTTTCAATATTATACTAACCCGCCAAATATGCGTCCTAGGCTGGGCAGGACTTTCAGGTAGTATCAAAATTTATGGGACAAGAGAGCCATCCAAAGCATCTGTAGCATTATTTCCTTCTCCGTCAACCCCACGGACGGGATGAAAGATACAAATTTCAATTATGCTGGCCGTGGACTATTTCATGAAATATTCACCCGGATAACTCCGGGAACGTGGCGGAGTTATTGCGTAGCAAAGTGGAATCCATAGAACAAGATCTGCTGTAGCACTTGCTGCAACTATACGTAACGGAACTCAATTTTGCGATTCTAGGTCACGATAAACTCTTCGCGTCAATGTCTTTTCTTGTGCGCCACGCCATACTTTTGCGTTACATACTGTAACTGCTCATTCCCCTTCCCGCCCCAAAAATTTATATCGGAAGAAACTAAGGAACATCATTAAACAGCCCTGGGGTTGCTTAACAGTAACATTACCTCGCAAACAACTCTCAGGGGGGTATAGATGAAACTTTGCACTTGACGCAAGAACCTTTCTATTCGGAAAATTAAACAATATTTCCCAACCGAGATTTGATTAAGACGAAGGCAAGCTACAAGCAGACCGAGGGACTTCCTTTGCCTTCAGACACATTCCAGAAAAGCGCCTTAAAGATATCGGTTGAATGGTTGGGGTGCCACGGATCCGTCTAGCTAATTGCATGCTTAACTTGGAGTCTCACGTTTACTACCTGCCGAAAGGAAAGTTTTTGAGAATTTTTTAACACATGAAAAACACTTTCTCCGGCACCAGTTCAGTTTATTTCGTTTGGTATGCACGGCTTTGGCTATGCCGTGACGTCGTCGAAGAAGGTCACTTTCATCGAAACCGGATGAGCAATGCTGCTTTTATTAAGTTCTCCTTTTGTTGACTTTTCTTCAAATCTTTCTTTACTTATTCGGGGGAGAATTACTCGGAACGATCTTGTCTGCCATAACAAGCCGGGAAGGCTGCTTAAAGGCCCCAGCAGCGCCCACTTTGATTAATTTGTAGTCAACCGATGTGAACGGAGCAATGTCGCTCTCGTGATCCAAATTCCGCCTTTGGGTTGCTTCGTTCATCTGAGGGACGACGCCGCTTGTTTACAATTGGCGCGAATTTCGCACTAACCCAATTTCAAGAATTTGAAAATTAAGAACCGATAACTGTCGAAATTGATTCATGCTTAAAGTTCAATTTTTAATGTTTTGAAATTTTGTAAAAAAACACATCTTAAAGATAGAACAAATATTGTCTTCTAAAGGTATTTTAATAAAAAATAAAATACAAAACTTTCTGTTCATTTATAACGCAAATTTATCTATAAAAAATAATAAAATAATAAACTCAGTATAGTGTTAGAAATTTTGTATAAATCTACATATAATACACAGGGAAAAATTAACGCTATTTTAGTGAAATTATGTCGTTATTTTGAAATCTTGAAATTTTCATGAAAAACATACTTTTGTCAATAAGAGTCATGAACTTATTTCATTAAATTGAATTCTAATCAAAGAAAGCACCCAGTATTCAAGTAAATTCATTAAAATAACTAGAACAAAATTTGAAATTGAAAGTATTCAAAGCTTAAATAAATAATTAATCCATAAAAATAAATGTGGGTCATACAGGTAATTTTGATTTATCATAAGTCGTTAGCAACTGGAAATTTAAATGTACTGCGTTACATAAAAATAATTCAATCTTTATACATTCTAAAACACTTCTGATTTAAATCTTATTGCTTTTTATGTAGTTACAACAAAATACGGTCAAATGAAGTTTACCTCTTTGTATATCTGAAGTCTGTGAGCCAATTCTGTTTATTTTGGCTATATGATAACAAGTTTTAGTCTGTTTTATCAAACGAAAAAACTATTCCGATGTTTTTATATCTAAACAAGGAGTGTGTTTCGAAAATATACTTATAATTAACTCCTTTTATTGCTTATTATCATAGCATAGAAGTGCCATGTGGTTTCTATAGAAAATATTTACCAAAAGCTGATTGGGATTAATGTAGAAAGGCTAACAGAATACAAAAAGACCATTTTAAAAAATTTTGTCTATCTGCTTCTCCGAAACTGGTGGAAGGGTAACTTAAGCTTAACTCTGAGAAACATACGAGTACAAGCTTTATTAAATCGAAATCGGTTGACGCAAAAAAAGATATATTAATTTAAATTTAAAAAAGTTTTCTTTACTATGATGATGATTTCGTCGAATAGGCAACGGACGGCGGTGCTCTTCATTTTGAAAACATGTTAACGACATTTGGAGTTTGTTTTAGAGGTCCTGATTCCGAATCTACGTTCGAAGTTTGGAAATTCAAGATATCGGATGCAATATGGTGACCAGCAATTTTCGAACTTAAACGAATTTAGGTGAAAATTAATGTTACGGGTATTTTGAGGCCACTAATTTCGAATATACTATCAAAATTTGGAAGTAGTTTATTTAAGGCACTTTTAATTTCGAACCTATATATATGCGAGTACATAAACGATTCAAGATTACCGTGAAAATTAATACTAGGAGGCTTTTGGGTATGCTGATTTTGAATCTGATATAAAAGTTTCCAAATTAAAAATAGCTGATCCAATATAGCGACCACTTTCCACAATTTTAAGCAATTTTAATAAAAATTAATATCAAGACAATTACGCGGCTACAGAACTCAAATCTGCAATTCATAATGGGCATGGACAATTTTAAATTTCAACACCACAATTGTAAGAATTTTTTGATTTCGCATCTACAAATATTACTTAATACTAGCTAGACCGCAATATTGAGTTTTACGTGCACCATACGAAGCCGGATAAATTAGTTTGTATAATAAAACATGATACATAATGATTATAATTAATTGTTTTTATTTTGACCGTAGTGATTTTAGTCCATGGATTCAATTATGCAGAATCTAAAGAAAACTAAGCCTATTAACATTTAGATATATTCGAAATTAAGGTAAAAACGGTTGCCTAATTTCAGAAGTAAAAAACTTAAAGTAAAACTAGAAATTACTAACCAGAACTTATTTAATTACCTAGTTAAGCGCTTATTGCCGTTTAAAGCAAAAGGTAAAAGAGATTTGCAAGATAAAGTGGTCACGCAAAAGACTTGAGTGAGATTTTCCGCTTCACAACTGTTTAACTTTTTGTTTTCCACTAATTGAGTCACCTCATTTTGCAGGAATAGAAACAAAGATAAACTTGGTGAAATAAAATAACTTAAAATTATGTAATAATATTATTATATATTTAAAATAGAAAGAACTTTTGTGAAATTCTTGCTGCCTTACAACTTTGCATACAATTCCTTGTAGATCATTCATATCGAAATTTTGTAATGCCACTAGAACAGATGCTGTGAAAATTTAAATTGTCTCCATGAGTTCAGAGTAAAAGTTTTATTTTAAAAGTTGTTCTATGGGGTATCTTTAGTATTTTATACTGTTTCTTCTTCACAAGAATTGAAAAAGAATAAGTTCAGAAAAAAACTAAAAGCCATGAGACCAAAACTTACAAACAAAGAAGATAACTTTAATGTATACTTTTTGAAAGTAAAATGGAATGGTCCAAATTGCGAAAATTACAGAAGTATAGACCATATGACTTTAATTCACAACTGTGAGAAGAAATATTTCTTTTCTTGTTACTGACCCTTCGCACACATTATTTTCGTGGAAAATGAAATGCTTTCACTGGTCGAAATATTCATTCGCCTTTGTTCTGTTGGCCCGTGGTTACTGAAACATATCAAACTTGGTATATATTGCACAGGGTGATCTATTTTCGTTTTCAGTTTACTAAAAAATTTTACTGAAGCTGGTGGTGAATTCGCGAAATAAATGAAAAGTTTTAAAAGAATGGTTCTATTAATTTTCTTGAAAATCCTACTTTTTCTAAATACGCTCTTAACGTTAGTGAGTTGTGAAACAAATGCATTTGGATATTGCCTCAAGGAATCAAAAAATTTAGGTTTTAAGGAATGCCTGGGCAAACAGGCCTTATACTTTCTTCAAGAAGTTCAGGACTCGGATAACTTTACGTTAAGTTTTGGATTACTTTCGGAAAAAAATGAAAATCTTGCTGCGAGAAGTGTGGCTAATATAATGGACCAAGATCCTGTGGATTTTCGGTGAGAACGTGACTTTAATTCTATTTTGGGCAAATCATCGATATTAGCTTCTTTCTAAATTTAATATTTAGATTGGTTGAGTGGTTAAAGTACTTAATATGCTTACTCAAAGCAGTTGAAGTAATTGCTAATTTACTTATCGAGTTGTCGTAAATTATACCGATATCAAAGAGAATTCGAATATAAAAACAATTTATAGATCGCTTATCCTAGACTTGGGATATAACTATAGTCTTTCGAAAAATTATTCTTTTCCTGCACCGCTTTTTTTAATATTTCTTTAGAGATTGTGTAAAAATCATAAGTAAAAAATGTTTCCACCTTATAGTAAAAAATATTCCCAATAGTCCTTAAAAATTACGTGTTTTACCTAAGAATATCAGGCATTTTTATGTTAAATTTCGGTAATAATATTTCGTACTTATGAAATAAATAAGAGTTACACTACAATACGATATTTTTATTATATATTTGAAATTTTAGAAACTATGGTGAACAAATTTGTTCCGAAATGTGAATTTTGCCACAATTTGAATTATAAATTTTAAAATTATAATAAACTTAAATTTTAGAGGTATATTTGAAAATGCCGGAGCAATATTTAGTCAAAGAAGTCTTCAATGGGATCTTAGCAACATATATCCTGGCCTGTGCTTGCGAATAGGACCTTCAGCAGATCTTAACAGCGTCCTCGAATTCGCACTGGACTCTTCCCAGATAATTGATGAAAGAAGTTATCTTGGTGCAGAACCGACCACAGGTAATCTTCTAAATATTAAGAAATTATCACCTAATAAAAAGCACCCAACCAAAACATATGAAATTGATATAATGCTCTTTATAGCTCGAATTATGACCCAAAGGTTTATCTTACCACTCTTGCTTGGACTAAAATTCAACTTGGTCACGATTGTTCCCCTCATATTTGGTGCTATAATCCTTCTCTGTAAAAAGGCAGCACTCTTGGCAAAATTTGCGATATTTTTATCGGGTATCTTTGGTATTGGTGGAGCATTTTCATTAGGGTCATTAACAAGTGGAAATCGTTTTACTGATTTCAATAATGGATTCCCTCAAGGCGGCCATGGCCATCATTTTCGTCCAGGGACTGGATTTCTCGGCAGTTTTGGTGAACCCGTGCATCACCATGATACCAGCTACTACAGAGCGGAACGTAATTACAATTTTAACAAGCCGAGGGGTTACAGTGAATCAACGACACCAGCTCCTGACAAGTTTTATGATTTCGAGAAAAACGTGTTATTGCATAGCAATAATTTTAAATTAAATAACCACGATGAGGAGGAGCAAATCGATGACGGCAGAGCAGATAATTTGCCGAGCTATAGGAATTTTGCTTGGAAAACGGTTTGAATATTTTACAGGAAATTTTTATGAAAGCAATCAATAATTTCGGAAAATCGATGGTCCTTTTGCTTTATGTGATAAAATTTCCTTTCAATAAAAATCATTTTTAAAAGAAGTGTTTTTCTAAATCCAATACATAGATATTTTTCAATCGGAAGAATTTTTATATACCTATCGAACTTGGATCTTTTGGTAAGTCTACCCCGCACAAGCTAAGAATTTTCTTCTCATTATTTATTAATTCATTTGAACTTCTATAATAACCAATTATACCTTTAAAATAATAATTATTTGCTATCAAAGCCAACATCGAGACAAAATGCACACCATAGCCGCGCCCTTTTTTAATTCCTCCTACACTGAAAACCCACTCATTCTGAAAATTATGTCTAGTTAGATTAAAATAACACGCGACTTTAAATATGTTAAGATAAATTCAAGAGGTTTTTATATATGTACGTCCCCTACTTTCCTCAACTATTCATAAATTAACTTAATCCCAAATAGCACGCTGGACCTAAAGTCTCAGATGTAAAAAATAGGGCATTTCTAACATAAATAAAATAAAAATAAATTTTATTTGCTACGTAATTTGTAATTTTCCGTTTACGATATAAAATAAATATATTTTTATTATTTCTTTAGATAATTTTTATTGTACCTATAATGAATTCAATAAAATCAGAGTAGAGGGCAGTACATTAAATGCTATTTCTTATTACTTTTTAGTGAAAATAAAATTCTACTACCTCTAAATGGTTTCGTCGTAAAGAAATTGAAATCATGTTACCATTAAACGAGCGGTAATGCATTTGATATTTTATTACCATTAGAGGTTTTAGGGCTAACGATTTAATTAACCTAATCAGTTTAGCCCGTTTTATTCAATCATTTTATTTTCCTTTATCTAGTAACTCGAGCTCGAAACACAGAGTATGTTTTATTAATGGGCAAACAAAAATGAGATATATGAGAATACTGCTATATTGTACAGAGCAGAACCTACGCTATACTGCCAAAATAGATATGCATGATAATGCATTTTGATTTACATCTGAATGCTAATGAAACCAAAATCATTACCACTAAATTTAGTGGTAATGTAATATTAAATGCGTTACCACTAATCGGTTAATGGCAATGCAATAATAATTTTTAATGATAATACGTTTTCAATTTTAATAAATCACGTAGTGGCAGTGAGATATTGTTTACACTAATCATTAAGTCGTTTAGTGATAGTGTAAATCAGTATTCATTCTAAATAAAATAATTTCACTCCTGACTGCTCGTTTCACACATACAGGTAACGATTTAAAAAAACTTGTTAGCCGTGGCTACAATATTCTAGCTATGTCCTTCAATATACATGTATTCAGAAAGCAATTTTAACCACGCCTGACTTTAAATTTGCCTAAAAACTTCATCTACCCGTCAGAAGCAGATATCGCCTAAATTTATCACCAAATCCTTTCCCCTTAAAGCTGTATGTGACTATATAAATTATTAGCGCTTTAGCGCATTTGTTGGAATCAAATCCTCAGTAGACGACGCCACCTAATCAGTCAAATTTATGGTACGGTTTCACTTCATGCTGCTTGTTACTCACCATAGATATTGTAGATATTGTAGATATTGTTGATTTTTAAAAATTTCCGTATTACAAAATGTTATGAATGTTTTTCAAAAATATAGTTTTTATTCGGACGATGCAATGCATAAATGAAAATTTATTGACTTATTAATAAAATATATCAACGCTAAGATCTGGTTAATAAATATATAAATATAGTATACTTTCTTGAAATATTAATTAAAATGTTATTATATATAATACTTACCGATACATATTACATCCAAACGTTGGTAATTAGTACTACCAAACTTATAGATTTATTAATCGAGTCTGTAGCGTGGATTAAATGAACGTTTTTCAGTGTTATTATCTTTGGATATCAGGGCTCTTTTAGTATATGTCTTAATTTCGAAGAATATGTAAGAGTAGTAATGACGGTATGTATATAATATTTTATTTTCTATGCAAAGGGTCCATTACATTGTATTCAATAAAAACTGATAACATACTATTGACTTAACTATTATTTAGATAAAATAGGTCAACGAAATATTTCTGTAAGGTAAAATCACTGAAGGGGGGAAAAGAGTAGTAGACATCCACTTTTACGGCATGCATAACCTAAATTTTCTTATCTAGAATAAAAACTGTTATGTTCCTAAGACGGTTTGAAACCAAAGCCATTTTCCGCCCGATGGTTTCTCTTTGATATGACAATGCGTACGGATTGGTACTATTGAGATATTATAAATGAGAAAACGACCAAATGTCTTAGGTAAAGTCGTCACAAAAAAATACACAGCAATTACGTTTGAATGTTGGAAACTGCTCGATATAAAAACCTAAATGCATATCAATTTTGGCAGTATAGCGTGGGTTCTGTTTCGGTTAACTTGGGGTCTTTTATGGTAAACGATTATAATTTGAAAGATGGAAAATGGTATCCTGTTTAAAATTATTGCTCTTATGGCAAATGTTAATGTCCTTTGTGGTTTTGTTGTGAATACAAAAACTCGAAGCATAAACGTGACGAGTTCGGCACGTTCCCATAACCAATATATCCCTGATGCTATTGTGCAGTGCTTCTCAGAGATAAACATAAATCTCTGTTTTAAGAGACGTGCCCTAGATGTCCTGGATCGAGCAATTAGTGATAACAGAACGTGGCACATAAGTGATTCAATTGTGGCTGAAAAGGTTTCCGACTGGAGTCCCGAGGGCTATTCAATGGATTCAAATAACTTAAATGCAGCAGTCGTAGGCCGAGTCAAGGATTTAATTGAATCAAGATCTCTGCGTGTCAAAGTTGGAGGAACATCGTCTGAAGAAGGTAAAAGGAAATAATGTATGCAAGTTGCGCAATTATGTGGATATAATTGTGTCTCTCTAAGGTCGGAAAAAGGACAAGGGCGGTAAAGGAGGAATTGCTTTGATGGGAGCACTGGGACTAGCTGGAATTTTTGCTCAGGTCATGATGGGAAAGATTGCTATGATTGCGGGAACTGCTCTGCTATTATCGAAAGTTGCATTAATTTTATCAATTTTGGTGAGTAAACTGCATTACTTATTGAAATAGATAAGTTTTAGGTTGAATGGCAACAACAAATTTTTATATTTTTTCTTACATTATTTATTTCACTTACTTAAGCATCAGAGGAGTATAATCCAATCAGACTGAGGCCCTATTAAAGTTAGCACAACTTAAAGTGCGGTGGGCCACTTTCAGTAATTAACAAAAAAAAAACCAAATATTTTGTTTGAACCTCAGAACTTTATCTTGAGTGAGGAAAACCAATTAGTTTAATTCAAAACCCTAATAAAAATGAATGTATTTCTAAAGTTTAGAAACCTTAAAATGAAAAACTAACAATGAAAATTGAAAAAGTTTATAAATAAAATTAGGATACCTACGTCTGCTCTTGATCCTTTTTCATGAGTACCCTCTTTGTTCATAACTTTGTCTAATAGAAAGTGATTGAATAAAACTTCTATGAATGAATATTCAAAATAAAAGTGGTTTATAACGCAAATATGCAATTTTTCATTTATGAAACTTTTTAACTACTTTAAAATTATCTAAAATAACCAAAAAATTTAATATAATAGTTGTAGAGTGGTAGCAATTTGACTTTCATTTTATAAACTAACAGAGATATACAGACAGATGACAAAATTTAAATAACTTCATAGATACATCTATAAAAACTTTTACTTTTAAATCTCTAATACATCCCATTTAAAAGTTAAAAGTTTGTCATAAAATTCGCCAAAGAGTATTGTAGGGTAGAAAGTATAAAAGGCAAAAGAAGTAATTAAATATACATGTGTAAAAATTAAATATGTCGATTAGGAGCCTTTAAATCTAGAATAATTTTATGTTTTCGAAATATAAAAAACTTTATCAACCTCTGACCCAGGAAGTTATTAATTCAATTTTTTATTAGTTAAATTAATTGTGAAAAATAAAATAAATATTTCAGAGTTCCTTCAAAAAATCATCTGCTCCATCCCCCAAAGACCACGTTATCTATTCGGATGCAGGAGGAAGTTCTAGTGGAATAACTGGCGGTTGGCACCGAAGTATTAACAGACCTTTGCCCATGGACGAGGAGTATGAGCCGAATAGAACAAATAAATAATTTCCTATTTCTTAACATTTATATTTATTTCCATCAATTCAAAGATTTGTTTTATCATTAATAAATTAATTATCATTAAAATACTGAGATTTCGACATTTCCTATCACTTTGGATTGGTGCCGACTTTGGTAATATTTGGGTATTTTTCTAGGTGGGTTACTTTTCCTGTGACTGTTAGGACCGCGGAATGTGAGCTCTGTAGGCCTTGTCTTGCATCAACATTTCTTCCTCGCCGATGCTTCGGTGATAGGAACTGCCTCCTTCGTGTCCGCTGTCGTATTCTCCGTGACTGGAAGAGTAGGTGTGGCTTTGCTGATAGTGCGGATGCTTTACAATTTCGTACGTTGTCTTCTCATGTCCTTCCGAAGACACAAGTTTTTTCAGGCCTATGATAGCACTGATTATAAGAGCAATTTTTCCAACAATCAAAGCCTTTCCTGCAACAATGGCTATTGAATGATAAGCCATTTTCAAAATTCCAGCCTTCAACATTACAGCGGCTATAAATGGCCCTAGGAATTTCTTATCGTCTTTTTTCTTCCCTCGGCCCTCGAAGAGTTGCTTACTTTGCTGTTGACCAAACGATAAAAGTTTTGGTACGTTTACTTGGAGTTGATGACTTTCAACAAGCTTAAGTAGCCTTCCGTATAGAACACTATCCAAACTCTTTGAGGACAACTTATCAAGGTCATTGTTGTTTAGATAAGTATCAAAGCCCGATCTTTGGGTGTTTGTTGAGTCCGATTTTTTTATTATTGATATTCCATCGATGATTTTGATATTTTGCACTTTAAGGGCCCGCCCTGCCAGTTTTGCACCTTGCACTTTTAAGCACTTTATAATGTCATTGCTACCATCGCATTGTTCGTAGACACGTCCTAAAATTCGCACTACACTGTTGTCGGTGAAGAGCCCTGGGAAGTCCTTTGCACACACCAATCCAACTATGCACGTTAAAGCTAGAAGGGTCCTCATCCTTGGCTAAAGATGTTAAATTTTAGACTAACAACAGTAGCACTATGCGGTCGCTCCAAAACGTTTTATACGAGTGTTGTTTGTTCTGTGATGCACCAGAATTTAACGCGCTTTCTTAGCTCGGCACAGTCTGGCAGCGTTTCAGAGCGTGGAGTGCATCTTTAGAAATATGTGCATAAAATTTCTGGCACAGATATTTTAATACAACACACATATTAATCGGGTCTTGGCTCTCCTCATCTAATCGCCTATTATTTTTTTTCCAATACCCACTTAATTACCGAACCATTCCTATCATCCTCCCCAGGTACTAGCTCAGATTTGAGGCAGACAATCGCGTGTGAAATTTCTGCCGATCTGAGGAGCGCAATTACATCAACATTATTTCGCTGCGGTAAGGCACGCAATTTATTTAAAACAAACGAACCGCATCATTGCACTAAGCCTAAGAATATAAGAGATTGGCTTACAGGCGAATATCTTCAGAGTGTAATGATTAAGTTAGTAAAAAGCACGGCTTTGTGGTGATTAAGTGCGCTATGAAGTAAAAGTGGTTGGTTGGAAGGAAAAATTTACCAATGAGTTGTAGGAGTCAGAAGTATGATATTAAAAACTCTCGATAGTTGGTAGATTTTGCTTTGTTTAGTTCTTAAGTTTTAAGGGCATATTACGGTCAGGTATTATCCATGTGTACAATTTGTCATTTTAGCATTTAGTAAAAACTGAAAATGCTTTTTATTTACAATACAAATAAATAGTAAAATATTTTCAGCAAACAAGAAAAGATATTTTTAAAATTCAGGAAAAAATTTCTACTGAAACGATTTACAACCAAATGTATCTTTAAAAAAATTATTTTTTGTTAATTGTACACAGCAAACAAGTTTCCTTATTTAATTTCACCTAGTCTTTGATAAAATTCATAATTTTGGTAGATGTAACTATATTGCTTTAAAGGAGCTTTATTTCAACTTTGGGTATTTTTAATTAATCTCATTAGAAAAAGCACAGACAATACTTGGGATGACAAAAACTGTTCACAATTTAATTAAAGAAACACAAATCAACTTAAGGATTAAATGCCTTTTTTAGTTATGAAAGAATAAATTTCTGAGTTTTTGATTAACTACAGTTTTGTAAATAACAACGGACTTAAATCAGAACGTTTTTTTCAATTTTCCCATTGTTATCATTCTGCGTAATCAGCAATATTTTTGTCCAGAAAAAAACACAGGCAGTATCATTTGAAACGAAGTGGTAGAAACCAACTAATTTTCCAATCTTTTCGCAATTACCTCCTCAGTCGTTTTCCCACACCGATGAATTATTATTTTCGTTTATGCCATCTGATCGAAAAGAGTGACATGAGAAAATGAGGAAAAATTAATAGTTAACTTTCTCCAGTTTCTAAGGTTGCAGTTCAAATCTATTCGTTTACTAACAGTCACACAAAGCATAGAAGCAGAGGTAGAAACCACCAAAATCTCCCTGAAGGTTAAGCGTGGGACATGGCAAAGGAAAGTGTTAATCTTTTATCATCAGCAGCGTCGAAGTCAAAAGTAAAAAATTCTTTTCAATTATCGTGCGAATATTCCCAGTGGATCTGATGTTTTTCCATCTCCACTAGATCCGATAGTCTGTAAATCCTTAGCCGAAACGCAAAACATCTTCGCTACCGCTAAGACTGTTTTTAAAGGGGGCCAGAGTTGAGGACAAATTATTTTCACTTTCCCGAAAGAGATCTGCATCAAGACGCTTCTTCAGGAGGTGCACGTTTCTTGCACTTGCTCGATTAACAAAGGTAAAACTTCGCTTGCGGGAATTAATAGTATAATTTTTAAAAATGGCAATCGCCAAGTTAAATAAGGCGCTCGTGCAATTTCTCCTCTGCACAAGAAAATTATTTTCCTTAGGCAGATGAGTTGGACGGAGCCGTACACTATGTTGCAATTTATGGAGATGTGCACTATTTTACCGTAAAAGGCTGCTTCAATAAAATGTTTGGAAAGTCAGGTGCGCTTCTATCTTTTTATTTCCTCTGACATGAAATCTGCTGTTGAAGAATATGTACAAAAACTTCTTACCTGCTTATGAAGAGACATCCTCTAAGAAGTTGCAATTACGAAAACAATACAAATTGTATGAAAACTAAATCATAATGGTGAAAGCCATTTTCATTTTTTCCCAGGGAATGTTTCAACCCTCAGGATATACATAAGTAATAAATTTACAGGGATATCATATCTCTCATCTTCAGCAGCCTAAGGGAAAGAAAGCACCCAATGAGATTATATAAACTTGATATTCTATTTGGAAAACACAAAGGCAAACATTTGTTTACAAAACTATCCTTAAACAACCTTATTTCAGTTAAAGTGAATACGGACCCTTTGCCTCTGGACTTTTAAGCAAAATTATAATGGAAAAGGAAAGGGAGCAATAATCAATTACTTCAAAATAGGCTCACCCTGCAGCTTTATTCAATATCCATCAGACTAAACTTGTGTTTGTTTGATCTAATTCACTTTCTTAGAAACCAACTTTTGGTTTTATCTTGGAAATAGCTGATATTACTTATATAGAGTGGGTTAAAATAACATATGAATATAATAATGAGCAAACATGTATCGCAATCTATACTTCAATTTTGTTGATTCTAATAAAATTGTCTATAACCTTAACCCCTTCGGGGACGAATTTTTAAAAGGTGGAAATAGTGGCTTAACATTTCATTTGATTACGTTCACGAATTTTTGATCAAGAGCTATTCAGAATATAATATCCCTTCTTCATGGATTGAAGCAAAGGAGAAGAGTTAGACATTCATTTTACTTCACGATATCAAAGATAAATTTCGGTTATTTTCCTAAAAAACAATTCTTAAAATGTCTGTAACAGTTCCGGATCTTTACAACTACTCTTTTTACAGACTATCATCTTTATTTCTTCTCCGCTTTGCTTTAAAGATTTTACCCTCAAAACAAGAGTAATTAAATCATTTTCATTGAACGAAATAACTGCAAACACTCAAAAGCGTTCGTGGAAGTATCAGCATAATTGCTCTATTCATTCACACTCAATTGTTGTTTACCTACTAACTTCATTCCCACACCTGCTATAAGTGCAGAATATCACTTTGAATGGCCAAATGCAGGAAGATGGTAGTTTCGCGGGTTTGCTCCTTGATCGCTCGCGATCCAAACAAAATTAGAGGCTGAAACTCGTACGTATGGAGCCGCACGTTTGGCTAACACTAAAATGACCAGAAAAAAGAGTAATGACATGCAAGAATTTACGCCGCGAGAGAAACCCAAGCCAAGATGATAGCGTGCATTGATGAAGATGCCTTTTAAATGATGCTGGCCGCCACCGACGTGTACTGGCCGTGCCGATCGCCGCCGCCTTTGACCGCACCTAAGGTTCATCATTGTCACGGTCATTTCATGTCGTTCATTCATTTCGTGCTCGACTCGTGGTCGTGCTAGTGAAAGTCTTAGCTTAGCGCTCGAATGTGAAGCAAGAAATCATTGAATGGTCTTAAAGAGCAGCTTCTGATGAGTGTTTACACGCCTTAATTGGCCTTTCGAATTGATTATTGATTTCAGCAGGTTAGCACTTTTTCGTGAGTTAAAGTTCATGACTTTTGTATTTACTGTATTTTCTTACACAAAAAGGTTGCTTACTTTGATCTCCAGACTCCAGGTTGGTATGGAGAAATGAGACATTTTTGCACCTGATTTATCAATATTAGGTATACCTGGGAATTTTGATTTTATTATAAAACATGCTTACAGTATTTATTATTTTAGGGATATATAAGTAGCTGTACATAATTATGCATAAATCTTTCATAGGTTATAAAATTATTCTTTGTAGTGCTTACAAAGTTAGTTCATGAGCATTTACCATGGCATATACTTATCGAATAGAATAGACGTATATTTCATCTGAGTTCACTCATATAGAATATATTTTATAGTTTAGTATAGCGGAAACAACTTTCGGTTCATAATATTTGAATTTTGGGAAAATTAGAGTGTAAAGAAAATCCAAGGAGTATTATACTAATTACTAAAACAGAATTAAAACTTAAATCTACTTACTACCACTAATATTGCTATTGCAATTCATGTAATCGCTTACTACGAAAAATGTACTCTCTGGTAATCTTTTAATTTTAAATCTTAGTCCTCGGCATAGATTACAGTAGCAGTATTAGTAGTAGTAGGTAAATTGTTTATTTTCGCAGTTATAAGTTTTACTTTCGCTCTTAGGTGGAGAAGTTCTAAGGTAAATTTAAAATCATCTTTAATATCTTGTTTATATCATACTCATAATTTTAATATAACGAACAAAATTCCTATTTGTTTTATTCATTTCAAATTATAAAACATCAGAAACAATAGTATTATTTTCTCACTAAAATGTTCAACCTTTACTTATTGACCTTAGCAATTTCTAGCTCACAAAAACACAAAACAAACTCAACATTCTCAAAGCAAAACATATTAATTTTTGTTTTCAATTTTCACTTTTTTTTAAATACCACCGTTTTTATATCGGATGAAAACACAATGCCATAAACACCACCTAAAAATTCTGTGAAAGTTGTAAAACTTCTCTTAATAAAAAAAAATTTGTATAAAGCAGTTCCACAACATTTTCTACAAAACCAGCAACAAATCGCTGAATAGTGTCATTGTGAAGAATAAAAAAAAAACATTTCATTGAATTAATTTGTGACATCAGCACGAAAAATTTAAAACCAAAAAAAAAAAAGAAAACAAATAAAAAATGCTGGACTAATTATTATGAGTAAAACTTTCCATGCCAAAACTTCAAATCATCTAAAGACCAAACTTGAGAATTCGTTGAGAGTTTTAATTATGCGCCAATGCTTACAAGAAAGTTTTCACTTTCATTTGCAGAAGCAACACAGTGTTAGGTAAGTCGTTTTTCTTAATTTATACAGATTAGAGATATCACTGAAATTCAAGATATCATTTTTATGTTTAGAAGCTTTCATTTTATTTCACTTTTAAACTTGTTCTGTTTGAAAAGTTGTAATTACGCGCACTGGTTTACATTTTACAAGATTAATTTAAATATGTTAGAAACATTTAATTCTCAAAAGGATGGTATAAAAGTAGATAACCTAAGCCCAATTTTTATATTTCATTATTTAAGAATTCATTTCATATTAAAATTCTTAGTAAATTTATTATTGTTATATTTCATCAATTTGGTTTATTTATTATTTATTTAAAGATAGCTAACGATTATTAAGAGTTTCAATTCGCACTTCTCTCGTTGTAACTTTTTGATTTATTGTAATTGCTACTTTGCCATAGAAATTTTGTGATTTTATTATACTGAATATGCATAATACCTGATTACAGATTCATAAAATTAATTTCTAACAAGTTTAACTCCAGTTGAGCTGCTTAATCAACTCTTTGCAATAGTCACTCTTACTTTTCCAGCGAAACCAATTTGGCCTGGCTAGATCTTCTCCAATATTTCTTTTTAACGAGATAAGAAAGCGATAAATCGTAGCATTTTTCAATAAATTTGATAGTAGAAACCACCTAGAGATATGCGTAATAATAATTGCATTCTTAAATTTGTTGTTATAACGTCCTTATTTAGTAACATAATAGAACAAGTTAATCTTATGCTAGTGGTAATTATATATTTGAATACTCCTGCTTCGACGCAACTGAATTAAATTTATTCTTTATGCTTTTCGATAGCACTTCCAATTATTTTTTATTTAAGCAATATTTGTTAAAACAAATTAATTTATTTATATATTAAGGGGTTATATATAGTTGTAGCCAGCGAAATGACTACATTTGCTCGATATTTTCGACAGCATAATAAATATTTATTTAAAAACTTTTAACAACATCGATTAGTATTGGGGTATGATTTTTCATAGAAAAATATTTTAAAAGAGTACTTTCAAAAAAACAAGATTCTGAGAAAATCGCGTTTAAAGTTTCAAGTTTGTTTCTACTACTACTCGAGATAGCGCGCTATAAATAGCTATAATTTCGGATCTAAAGCTTCGATCGTTATGAAATTTGGTAAGAGTATTCCTGAGATAATGTACTTAAAATTCAATAAAATAAAAACCATCATAACTGTGTGTAACCCCTTAATGCAAGTACAAATTTGTTTCTCTATTATTTCAAATTCAATATAGTAAAATATTTTAAAATCGGTAATGGGGCATTGCATAATTTCGAAACCTGCATTTGCAACTAAAAAAATATATTAATTATTACACGTACTGAATTTTCTATCAAACTTTTAAAAATGTTATATGATAAAACAACACACAAATCAATTGGAATTTCGCTCAACAATAAATCGCCAATTCAAATGAAGGGATGGTGGCAGTTTCACTGTATCGATCAAAAACTCTTGTATCACAGACAGAAATCAGAAATTTTCGATAGAGCTTCAGAGATATGCTATGCTGCCAATAGTGGCACATACCTATAGAGGAAGCATAATAAGTGTTCCTAATGAGGTCAAATACCAAAGAGAGGTATAAAACGTCTTTTAGTTATGTTCTGAAATGAGTGCCAGAGTGCCGAAACCGCGAATTTTTCCCTTACAATTTTACAAATTATGAGTGGGTTCAGTGAGCAATTAAAAAAGGTGAAGCTGAGCGGAGTAGGTCTAACGATGGATTAATTCGAACACAGTTTGGACCGTGGCTAGCGTGTCCGTTGTCAATTGCTTTTGGTTTGCGGTTTGAAAGCGTTCGATTTCGTTCGTCTTAAAAATTTCTCCAGCAACTAATGTGAATCTAAAAGCGGATGGAGCCAATGGGCGATAAATTTGAATAGCTTAAGAAAAAAAAATGCGTATCTACATATCTACACCCGCAGAATGAGCATCCTCTGTCCGAGTGATGATTTTTTGATTTGGTCAATGACCAAATGATTTAGAGGAACTTTCTTCGAATAATGTGAAAAGCGCATTGATGACGGTATGTGAAAAATGCGATATTTTACAATTGCCATACTACAAGACGACGATTTTACTATAGAACGGCATGAAAGTGCTACTTAACCATTTTCCGAAGAGAAAAAAAAAATAAATAAATAATTAAAGATATGGTGAATTGTTACTCGCCGCTTTTCTCCCGGAGGCCTTGATTAGTTCACCATCGAGGAATCCAGAAAGAGTATTAACTAATTTCTTCGGCGGTGTGATCGCATCTTGCTGTAGTCATTAACATAAAGAAAGGTCATGCTGAAACCGGGACAGATCCATCTGGGGAGTTCGCCGCAAGTTTTGCTTTTGCCTTTTGTTGCTAGTTTTGTTGCGGTTGCTCGCGATGGCCTTTCTTCCGCCAAGCAGATCGTCTTGAACGAAACCAACTTAGATTATGATAATGGCTTTTCTCCGGCACACGTTGTTTATGTTATTCGGTGCTAGATATTTCCGACACCGCTTCGACCTGGAGAGGAGTATGCGAGAAGACAAAGAACCGGCGTCAAGAAACGCCACCGGGGCGACCTCAACTTGGAGAACATCTTCGGTGGTGGATTGGGCATGGTATGGGAACTGGGAACTTTTTCAAGTGGAGTGAGAACCACCAGTTACCGCTTCTTTTCTTCTGGTTGGTAGAAATCGAAATTGTGACCTCTGCCTAGCTCAATTCTCGTCGCGAGCTAGCGGCATGGAAGATGGCACTAGACTCGCGGCTCGTGGACTGACTAAACTCACCGTTGCGGTCACTATCTCATAAGCTTTCTTATTTGGGGAGTCCGAACAGATGCCCCCGTCGAATCGCCAAATCCACCGCAGTGGTTCTTCGCCGGGTCTCCGAAGTGCTTTGTTTGTGGTGTTTTCTGATCACCTGTCGACGTGCGGGGATGGATCTCTCACCGCTTGTGATGCGCACACATATGAGTCTCGGTAGCGAAAATTCCCGTTGAAGCTTAGTTTATCCAACGGGCTATATAAAAGAATGACGTTTGATATCATCGAACATCAGTTATCTCGAGGCAGTGTCGTGAAACGATCCCATCCACCAGTTAGCACACGGGTGGCATTCGCGGAAGAACGGTTCCGAACATTTTGGCAAAAAGCATAAGAGCGGACTAATCTAATTAAAATATGGTGCTAAAAATATCCAGTGCTCTGCTAGTGGTTCTATCGCTGCGGCTATGTTGCGCAACCGAGGATTACACCATTCCCGAATTGAAGCCTATACTACGAGTGTATGATGAGTGTGCGCGAGCGGAGGGCGGATTTTCCGCGTGCATTAAAAAGAAGGCGGTGTCATTCTTGGATAAAATTTCGGCTATCGAAACGATTAGTGTCACCGAAGGAATAAAGGTTATGCGGGTGGCAGACTCGCCAGCTGAACGGGCTATCAGCGAAAATGAGCTAGAGAGCAGCCTGCCGCGAGGAATCGAGGACAGGGACACAACCCTCACCAATATGCTGATTGATCGGGTGACAAAGTTCTTCAATGGACACACCCTCCAGATCAATTTCCCCAGACTGAGCTCCGATGAAATCGGGCGAGGACTCGAAGAAGGTAGTTGTTTTCAAGGACGTTTCTAAACAAAATCACTGACTTACAAATGCACTGTTTAGGTCGCGGCAAAATGAAGAAGATGATGGGCATGATGATGATGGGCATGGCCATGAAGCTGGTCGGTCTCATCCCAGTGGCAATCGCCGCACTCTATGTCCTCGCGGGAAAAGCGCTTATCGTATCCAAGATAGCGCTTCTCCTTGCGGCAATTATCGGATTAAAGAAGATCCTTTCGGGACGTGGTGGCGGGAATGGAGGCGGAGGTGCCGGATGGTCTTCAGGCGGCAGCGGCGGATGGTCAGGGGGCGGCTCTGGAGGCTGGTCCTCTGGTGGCGGTCACGGTGGCTGGGATCGTAGGTCACTCGATGCAGCTCAAGATCTCGCCTACAGTGCCTACAAAAAAGGGGCAATAGCTTAAGAAAACTTTATTTCGATAAGTGTCCTCCGACTATGCCACACTCTTGCTAGACACCTTAAACCACCTTCTCTTTTGTACATAATTTTATGAGTGCGAAAACTATTTACTTCAATACTTGCTAGTTACCTGCCAGGTAGTTTTTATGCAGCACTTCGTACGAAGAGACCTAGTCTCTCCCTTTGCTTTTATGTTATCACGAGCGAAAATGCTTGGTATAGCTTAATTTATTTATGTACCTTATTTATTTTTGTAATAAAACTTAAATTATTGAATGAGTACTTGTTTTTCTCAAAATATAAAATGTTTTTCTGTAAATTTACAGGTATCAGCAGATATAGTCACTTGGAGGAAGTCTTCATTAACTCATTTATTTAAATGGTAAAATTTATAAAAGGCATCAATATTTAGTGCGACTGGACACTTTTTCAATTAACACTAAAATTACTAAGGAATTATTATCGAAGATTTTCATTTTAATAAAAATTTATTTTCTCTAAGAAAAGTCATGACGTATTTTATGAAAATACCCTAATTAGTTTTTACTTATATATGCTTTTTAGCACTAGGTTTAAGGACGTTTCTCATATGATTGATAGACGTTTTAAAAACTAATTTTATATCATATTTATATTCGAAATGGGAGGCTTGAAGTGTAAAAAATACACCGAAGATATATTTTTGTATTATTATATAAATTAAATATAGCATTCTTCACTAAAAATTAATATGTATGATTGCTGCACGATATATGAAGTCCGTCAATTTGACGGGTTCCGTAAATCTAGTATTAAATCTCTATAAAGAAATTTTAAAAAGACATACCATGAACTTCCTTGGAAAGAATAAATTCAAAATAAATTAACATGGGACTAAATTTACTTCCTTCGTAAATCTAGTCTTGATGTTAAAACTAGCAAATGACAAAAAAAGTTCCAATAGTCTCTTCATTTTGAATTGTTCTATCTTTGAGACCAAATTGCCTGAATTTATATACATTTTTTGACAAAAACTTAATCCAACAAATTTATTTGGTTCAAGTTTTGAAGTCTATAGTAAAAAGCTCAATTCTATTCCGGAGCTTAAGATAAGTTTAAAAACAAATTCAAAATTTACTCGCTTTTTAAATTGTCGATTGTCTCGCATTTCTTTTTTAAATGTGTGACTAAACTTAACTAGTTAGCGTACAATTAACGTTTACTATCGGCGCAATTCTCTTTGTCTATTACGCATCGATTTCTTTCAAATTATCATCAGATCTTTAAGCTTATCGTTTATCTTTTGCTGGGAATTATTTTAGTTGAAAATATTCACATCGCAATTATTATAGAATGGTAATTAGGAACGGTTTCATTATTTCTCTTCTACAACTTTTGATAGCTAAAATTTAGTAAACTTTTGTAGTTTTACGATGAATACCGCACCGTAAGTCATCAAACTGCAAAATTGATATTTAAAAAAAATTGAGAGGTTTTTAAAGACAAATTAAACTTGTCTAATTAGATACGGTGCTTGATTGAGTTGGTGAAAAATTCTTAATTTCACCTGCAACTGCTATGTAAATACAAAATTTATCTGAAAAACTGATCAAATTCCCGTCTTGTTATGGTATTAGTGAGAAATTTATTTAGGAAGGTGTTGAAAAAAAAAGCTAAATTTTCAATTTAATATGATTTTATATTTTTAAAGTATAAAAACAAAACATAGTTTAGGATCTTACCATTCAACTATGATAAAAATATTTAATTATTGTACTTTCACCTTCTGTGAATAGTTGAAGTAGAAATAGAAAGAGGTAAAGAAGGGTTAAACGCCTTTTCTTTCTTATTTATTATATCCTCGATTTGCAATTTTAGGTACTCCTCTTGTAGACGAATCAAGTTTAAATTCTCAAGCGCTGTTAATCTGTTTAGTTGCTTGTCACTGAGGTTTTTCGTTTCATCACTTTCGCCAGGAAGGGCATCAACTTTCAGTGGTAGGCCAGGCTTATTAATTAAAGGTAAATGTCTTGGATGTTGCGCTAATGTTAACATCACCATCAATACGACTAACACAATTAATGTTTCTTGGAACCTCATTTTTCTGAAATTTAACAATATAATAAATATTATAATTTGGAACTGACAAAATTTTGAAATTAAGAACTTACAACACGAATTTCTGAATGAAGACTAACTGCTTCTGTGATATTTTTCTTTAGCTTTATATAATTCCGGCTTCTAAGGTTTGATTGACTTTAGAAATAATTTTACTTTCTATACAAAAGTACCATAACAATGGTATTTAAACAAGTCGAATTTGCTTTTTTGGCCTTGAATTAACTTCCGAAATATGTCAATGCGGAAAATAATATGAAAAGGCCTGTGAACTTTTTGTCATTTGCACGTTGAACTTTATTTATTTTGTCTGTATGAAAATTGTGCAAATATACTCTCTCGTGCGTCAAGAGATCTGTATAGATCATCAAAACATATAACAATTGATATCATGTTCAGCGTTCACCGAACCGAAACCGTATCAAGTATATGAGAGATATGCAAAGGAATTTTTAGATATATGTGATGAAAACTATATCTTATTACTACCATTTTATATAATTATTTAGGTATAAGATGTGAATGATATCCTTGCAACGAATCAAGCACGAATTTGTGGTTTTAAGTCCTGTAATATTAATATAATATTTTATTTTCAAATGTAAATTCCCCTGGCTTACGAAAATGCTATAATTTTCGTTAAACTTTATTTTAACATTAGATGAATACTACAAAATTTTACCAAAAACCATAAGGAGAACTCAAAATAAATTGAAACTAAAATTTCTTTCATATTGCAAAATAGATTTGTCTGTTTTATTGTCTCTGTAATACTTAAATAATGTAACCTAAATAAAACTCAAGGAACCAGCAATCTTGACCCTTGAGTGGTAACAAAAAGTGGGTTCCAGTTTGGAAGAAGACTTACTAATATTACTAATATTATCTCAAGTAATACGAGTATTAGTTTTGTGTATTAAGTTTTACTCAGAAAGTTAATTTAATACAGATGTTCAGAGGTTCAGAGATATTTTATAAAAATAGAAATATTTTTAGTAGCTAATTACTTTCTATCGATATTTTCCCATAGATTGCGAAGTCGGAACATTTTCACCATAAGTCACGTATCTACATCTTATGCATTCACTACTACCTTATTTATGAGAACTGCAGATATGGTTACGCTAATTAAATAAGTAAAACGAATTAAAATTAATAGTACTTATGGTTTCAATTCATAAATTATAAACTTCCACTGGACAAGATGTACCTCACTATTGTGTTATTTTAATTGAGAAGGAACTCCATTGTGGCGCTTCAAATAATCCGATATTCCTTACTTACTAGATAGTTCCATTACTTATTTACTAGATAGTTCCATGCATGAATTAACAATTCGAATAAAAATTTTATTTTATATAAAAATAAAGAAAAATACAGCGAAAACTTTAAACGTGTTTTTTTTTTTTGGAAAAGGTCTCTTTTAGGTCTATTAACTACTATTTATTAAGCTCACTTTAATAAAAAAGAAGTCATAAAACTAAATATACACTACATTCGTATTGATATTAATAAACTTTTATTTTTTTGTGTTCAAATCACCTTTCATTAAAATTTCATTGGGTCAATGAAGAGGTCATTTGGTTATCCATATATTAAGGCTCATAAGTTTAGTAATTAGTATAGAAGAAGTTGAATATATACTTTAAGAAATATCCTTTGCCCGATCCTTAAATAATTAGTTATATCTGTGCAAAAAAATGCCCAAACATCGACAACCGTCATAGTAGCTTTCCCCCTAGGAAATTTATACGTATGAAAAGCAAAATACGATTTTAATTTTAATTGATTTTAATAGACCTTGTGTTTTGAATAGAAATGGAAACAAATTCAAAAAGAGAGTTAAAGGAATTAGAAAATTACAATATAATCAGTTTTTTAAGCAGGAACTGCTGGAGGAGCTGCAGGTTCTGCAGGAGCTGCAGGAGCTGCAGGAGCTGCAGGAGCTGCAGGAGCTGGAGGAGCTGCAGGTGCAGCAGCAACAGGAGGCTGAGCAGGAGTTAGATTGGCCTGTATTTGTAACTTTAGGTTCTCTTGTTGTAACCGAATCAATTTTAAGTTCTCAAGGGCAATAAGCCTTTTCACCTTATCGTCACTGAGGTATTTTGTTTCGTCACTTTCACCAGGAAGAGCTTCTGGATGACATGGCCTCACATATCCAGGACTTATGCCACCCCAATATTGGCCACGTCTTGGGTAATGTGCCAATGTGACTGTCACCAGCGCAAAAACCAAAGCGAATATAATTTGAATCTTCATATTTCTAGAAACAAAAAATATTATTTTGGGGATATTGATAGAATTTAAACTTCTAACTCTGAACTTACCTAATCTAACCTTTTACGGAGTAGTTAAAGAAGTTGTGCTGTTGAAAACGATTTCGGTACAATTTATATTAATCAGTTTCTAGAATTTTATCGATGACGACGATATATTAGCAAATTGACAATGGTATTTGAACAATTGCTTTTTCGACTCGTTTGACCATGAATAAGGAAACGTGTAACATGTTTATGGAGTGTTACTTGTTTACACTCGCAGTTTAGTTTTGTTTGCAGATAACGTCAATTTGATACAAAAAGCATGGATAAATTCACAAAAGGTGAATGAGTAAGGAGGGAAAACCCCAATACTATTAAACTTTTTGAGAAATATTAAAGTAGTTGTTAGCGAGGTTTATATCTGAAATCATTCATGAAATACCCCTACATTTTTCTTTACTTACTAAGGAGGAAAGTTTTCGTTTTTATTATTCTTAATATTTTTTAATACCTGTGTATTTTGGATAATATGAGTGCTGAATAAAAGATCTACACTTAATATTTCGCTATTTCCCTTCCAAATTTAAATAATCTAATTTGTTTTACCAACCTTTTTCCAAGATTACGATTTTTATTGAATATTAACTGTTTTGAAGAATAGATACACTGAGAGTTTAATAATACTTGAAGAATATTTAAATTAAAGAATTTTTAGGGTTCTGTACATCCGAATGAAAAAACGGATCTCTTATTGGATCATTCGTGTATCTGTCTATCTGTCCATCCGTCACAGCCATATGAATTTCTGTGACATAAACAGTCAAAGTTTTACAAACATATCAAATGAAAGGGCTTGTCTCATTTATCTGTAGGATCCGTTGATTTCACCTCACATCACAACATCATTGGATAAGAGGACACGGGTATCTCAATTCGTTAGGGAATATCGAAGCGCCAAGTCGAGGGATACAGGTTCGAGCTCTTCATTGCCCTCTAGTCAAAGTCGTAGCTTTTTTCAAGTAATTCCCATATACATTTTTTTTATAACTTTAAAATAAATATTTTTAAAGTTATTTAAGAAAATAAATGGTCATTGACCATGTCCACCAAAACTACTGAGCATACAGATAATAATTTTTTACTTCTACATAAAACTAACCATGTGCTTGGTGAAATAAGAGCCTAATTTGTTTTTGAAATCGAATACATTGCTTTTAGAGGTAAATGAGAAAAACGTCTTTCGTCGTAACAATTTCAAGTCTAAGATACCTTAAATCAAATGGAATATTAAACAGTATATCTATGTTAAATTCCCAGAAAATGTTCATGATGTAGAGAAGATAAAAGAGATTATTCAACCTCGAATTCAAATTGAATCATGCGCAGAAAGATTAACACGGAAAACGTTTATTAGTCGCCTAATTTCACCATATTGCTTGACTATGCCTAATGCATATTTTAAGGCGGTGCGTTAAATTTGAAACCTTCATATTTAACTGATTTTTATATTTTTATTATATATGGTGTTTTTTAGTGTGTATGCCAAAGTGGGTTCAAAGATCTAACCAAAAACACAAAGGTAATAAGATGAGCAATTCGACAAAAATAACAGTTACATGAATATCAGAAAAAATTCGATGCAAACGTGAATTTTAGCAAAAAATTAAAAATATTTGTCCACTTTCGGAGGCAGTATACCTGCAGTGGGTGGTGGTTAATATTGCTGACATTTTTGGAAAGGACGTTATGATAATAGATTTTTGGCATGAATTGGATGTTGCTGTGTTAAGTAGATCAAAAGATAAAAATAAAATAGTGTTGTGCATATCACGGAAAATTAGAATTTACGAACCACCCTGTAACTATCAAACGGCTGAGATGGTTCCACAACCCTGCCATACAATTTTTTGTTTTTTGTTAGAACAGATTTTTTATCGTACTCATTTTGGCATACCCACTAAAAACACCCTGTATAATGATATCGGTGTGATGATAGAAAATAGTTAAAATAATATCATAAAATAATACGCGAATTATGTTTACGGGTTACAGCTCGATTTATTAAATTAAACTTTTAATTTAGCATATTTAAAACTTTCATAGTCTAAAAACTATATGAGGATAGTATTTGAATAAAAATCACTGTCGGGAAACGATAAATTTAATATTATAAGGTTGTTTGCTAAGGTCTGAACAGGGGTACACCAATCAATTCTACATGGTCACCTAATCAATGCTTGCTTTAATAAAAATTTACCCTTCATAAAAGGAACCTCATATATTTATATAGAAATAGTTTCAGATATCGTCTTTAAATACTCACCCATACTTATCTAAAAAACACTATATAATTTAATATTCACTAAGGTTATATTTTTCGGATTATATAAGAATGAATTCTAAAAAGTAGATCGGCATTTATTAATAATATACATATATAATTTAAATTTAAAGCTGTTAAACAGCTTGTATCGGTGAATATGCATAAGTTCTACTGACTTCCTTCACAAAATACGAGAACAGAACCGCAATAAAGCCGCTAAGGTGCGAACGTGACCATTTCTGGGAAAAAATTACTTCCCGATTAAAAAAAAAAACTTCATAATATTTTTCCGACTGAATGAAGATCGGATTGTTCGTGTCTTCCATTTCTCAGTTATGCGTAAAGTTGTAAGATGCATTTACCACCTTCCTCTGTGGCTCACTACCTCTTGAAGATACCCACACTTAACAGTTTATTTGATAAGAAGGTCAACCAAAGACGGTTTGCTATCAGATACCATCTGAATAATGTTGTCGAATAAAACTATCATTTGTGCTACGTTAATTGCATGCTTTATTCAGAATTGCCAGTTTCTTTCTCGACGAAGTTATGCCCATGCCCCCTTACTATAGAATTTTCTGTTGTCGAATGATAGTCGTCTTAACTCTGTATAAATTTGGATCATGGCGTTGATGCAATCTGAAATTTATATGATCTGAACCGTAAACAAACGCCCCGTTTAGAGTGTTTTTAACTGTGTTGATATTCCATTTTATAGCGTATGATGTCGTTAAAAATAGTAATTAGATATACTTACCAATCCCTAGAAAATTGACTGTGGTATTTCATTGTATGGCGAAACTTCTTAAAAGATCGCGGACAACGTTTTGAAATCAGTTGATGATTGATGTCGAAAAGTATACACGTCGTAGGTAGTTCCTGTGGGAGATGGAAATTAAAATTATGACATCTTTGGACCTCTTTTTGAAAGTGTTTTTTATTTGCTTAAATATGTTTTGTGGATATAGTGCTGGAGTCCAATACTCTAAACATTGGAACAGTTGGATTATGTTTCCTGCTCGGGCTAGTGGTAATCAACTTGGTGAAGCCTCTTTAATTTATAACAATCTTCCAAGAAAAAGTTCCTCAATTCCTGTTTACTATAGCGCTAAAGTGGATAGTAATGTTCGAAAAAACATTAGTGAACCCGTACCAATGTCATATAGTGGAAAGAGTGTCAATATTAAAATGAATGATCAAAATTTGGAGAGGAGTCTTACCAAACCAGTGACTAACTTATCAAAGTTTTATAAAGTGGCTCTAAAAATGGGGAAACTGTTTGAGAGTTATTTCTTTGAAGGTAAAACTAATGTGTAAAAAGAAATTATTAGTCACTGTAGCGATTAAATTTCATAAATACTATCCGTATTTGAATTTTCGCATTCAGTAGCTCGAAAAAAATTAATTAATTTAAAGTTTCTTACCAATTTTTATTTATATAGCGCAAAATTTAATTTCAGATCAGATGACTACTAAAAATACTTTTGGTGTCCTTATTTAAATCAAGTTAATTAAGTTTTGTATCCAGTTTCGTTTTTCGCTGTTCGTTCGACGCTGAGCAATTAATTCTGGACCCAGAATACAAAAATTGGACATATACTTTTGGCCTATATTTGTTTTTTTTATTTATTTGAGATCCCGAGGCAAAACGATAATATTCCAAAGCTTTTAATCGTTGAAAATAAAATTTAGGACAGCTTAGACAGATTTACAAGAATGAAAGAACGTTTTTCTCCTAAAACCAGAGATTGAATTTTTACATGCAAAGAACCAAATTGATAAACAAAGCTATTTAATTAAAAACCAAAATACAGTACTGCCGGACATTCTAGGACCAAACGTTGATAAGGCGAAGAGGGATGGTTACTACAAGTGTACATGAAATCGTTGCCTAGCTTAACTATTTTGTAAATTTTTTTTTTTAATTCGTGTATTCATTTTAACAAAAACACCGTTTGATTCTAAAATATCCGGCAGAAAATTGTATGAATAATATGATATTTTATCAATAACAAAATACTTATACTCTTATATTATTTTATAATTAGACTCTACATTCCGGACGTAAATTCCAATTAAGCTCTGCATCTATTTTAGTTTTTATTTAAGAAGTTATTACTTGCACGGTTTACACTATATACCTAATTTGTATATATAAAATTCCAAATTATAAATAATTACTTATTGACCACAACATTGATTTTTCATAATTCCTTTTCAGATTCGAGTAGCGAAGATGGTATTGAGAAAAGTTACATCAAAAAAAGATCTAAGGTCAAAAGGAAATTCAAGAAATTTATGCTTCCCCTTCTATTAGCATATAAATTAAAGTTTTTTACGTTAATACCTGTAATGTTGGGTGGACTTACATTGCTTATTGGATCAACAGGATTGGGAGGATTCTTTTTTGCGCTATTCATCGCTGTGATGAGTTTAAAATCAGATGGCCATAAATCATAACGTTTTTGAATATTTATTTATTTATTTATTTATTTACAAATTCATAGGTTGTTTGTGCTTTAATAATAATTGTAAGTGGTGCAAATAAATAGCTTATAAGTTGTATTACATTTTTTAATTTTTTGTTATCCTCTTAAATGAACAAATTTAAATCCATAATTCTTGGTACTAATTTAATGATAATTTGATTTGATTATCGATTCATCAAGGTAAGTTCCCAATCGAAATAAATTTTGTGAAATATCATTGTCAATCCACTTTGTGTTCCTTTTAAGTGGTAAGTGGGCGATTTCAAATTTGGATCGATCCTTACTTCCAGATTCAAATATTATTTTTAATAAAACTAATCCAGACAAAATTACTGCAACTTTGCTAAAAATATATGAAGAACTAAATATTACACTAACTATAGTTAAAATTAAAGGTAATAAAATTGATTTTGCACCAAGTATACTTAAAAGTATTGGATAAGTGTACTGCATAAATTTTCTTCGCCTACGAAATAGTTCGCGCCCTGTAAAAAGATTTAGTCATTTTGATTTTGAAAACATTTTATTTATATGTGTACAGTGAATTTAAACTTCAGATGAATTCATATTTTGGTTATAAATTTTACATTTATATTAATTAAAATAGAACAAACATTTTTATACACTTGTGCTCTAACGAAAAATATATTAACATAAAAAATAATTCACAATAAACCACTTCAAGGAAAGTTAATTTTATTTAAATTCATCAAAAATAGTAATACCTTTAAAAGATATATAATCACTGAAATTTAATGGATTGTGATTCGATTGCACTTCTTGTTTAAAAACAGCATTATTTAAATTTTGGGATTTTAACGTAATTTTACCGGAACTGGTACATGATATTGCCCACAAAAGGCATAAAATTAATCCGAAAAATTCACGAATCATGGTAAATTGTGTGCCGTTCTACAGAATTTCTACGAATAATTCCGGATAAATTGTGTTCTTCTTTTTAATAGGCAGCATGATGAAACATTATCGCTTATATACTCCCTTTTTATATTATTATATTTTCTGCTTTACAGCTCGCGCCTTACTACAATATCATCATCGATTTCATGCTCAAGCAATTTTTTTACAAATCTTAGAACCATGACTAACAAGCACTTTTGTTGTCAACGAAACGTTTCATCATGAAATCCTTCATTATTTCATTAAAGTCATCTCTAAAAATATGTTGTCAAGCATCCCTAGATGTATTTCAGAAATAATGTCAAATTAGTTAACTTATCTAATTATATACATAATTTCACGAAACATTAGGTCAGTTTCGGACATTAATTAATAGCGTTATTCTGATATTCTCATTATGCCGACAGACAAGTGAAAGGGAAAATTCTGAATTTAATGACAAACTGCCAGGAATGATATTAAGCAACAAACATCTTTCCGCTTCAAATTCATTTAGATGAGGAGCAAAGTTATACAAAGTAGTTTAAATATAAATTTTATTTAATTTTAATTTTCGTGAAAGTACACCGCGACGAGGAACAAACAGAAACGAGCGGCACACCTCACCAGCATACTTTGCAGGTTCACATTTTAAGTTACGGTTTTAAAGAGGCTAGTGCCAACAAACTTGCGTAGAAAAGAAGCTGAGTTTTATGCTGCCAAGTCATTAGCATAATAGTGCTGAATGCGAAAACCGGGGAAAGTAATTTTAACCTTTTTACTAAGAATTTCAATTTTTAGAAGAAGCCCGCTAGTTAAATGGTTCAGTTTCTATTAGAATTGAACACTTTACCTTTTAGTTTGCAAACTTATGTGGCTATTCCACTAACAAAAAATAATAGGTATATTTTCCAAAATTTAAAACTTAAGTTATCTTAAATTGTTTAAAAGCATATTTAACAAGAAGAAACGTTGTAACATTTCATACTCGATTTGTTTTTATTATTGTAGATTGCTCGTTGACTTCATACCATTTTATCTTGCTAGGTACTTACTTTTAAGTATGTTAAGTTTAGAATTTAGACAGAAAGTAAGTTGTACTGTTTTTATAAAAGATATTCTGTCTTTTAGAATCATATCTCCTGAACTATTGTCACTAAAAAATTTTGTATGCACCTAAAAGACTAATTTTTTTGAGATCTTTGTTGTATGTGCCCCTCATAGAATTAATTATGATTATCATGAGCTTGTTTCTAATTATATGGCTTATTTTAATTGTTTAGCTAACTTTGTTTATTTTATTATGTCAAGAAACGCATTTAAATTAGCTCTTTTTGAAGAGCAACATATAAAGAACTAATACTGAGTATGAATAATTGATAGTCTGTAAGATTTAATATTTGTAGATATTTAATAAATAAGTAAATAGAATTTCTTTTCAAACTGAGGTTTGGATTTTCGTATTATTTTATTGAACCCCTTGTATTAGCAAAGTTCTCGTTTGTATTTTCTTAATCTGGAACAATATTTAGAATTTAAACAACTTGAGTATATAAATTTTAAATGGTAAAAGTATAGTAGACAGGAAGAAATAATAGGCAAACAAATTAGAATTATTATTTTATATTCTGTAATAAATATCCAAAATAAGATTTTGCTATGGCTACACTAAATGACGTAAATATCTCGTAATTTATAGAATTGATGAATTTCAACCACGAAAATCTTCCCCTGGTAGTTTTCTATGTAGCTAACTTTTCCTTCACTTTAACAAAACCACATAAAAAGTTTCAATCTGAAGACAAAACTTCCAGCTTCTGTTTTCAAACGAAAATATTTGGAATTTCATTCCTCAATTTAATAAACCCTTAATGTAGTACTATCGATTAAACTTAAGGACATAAAACAGAAGTTTTAACGCAGTAAACCCTAACGTATGCTACTGCGGATTTGCAAACACATTCAGTAGCTTATCTCAGATTATATGGTAATTGTCGTATTATTGCTTTTTAAGTTAAGGGCTATATTAAGAATATGTTTGAAATAACATAAAAGATTGTTATTGCAGCTGTGGCATAAATGAATAGTACTAATATGCCTAAGATTAATAATAGGATATATGAGAATCCCAATACATTGTAGATAACAACGATATCTTACTGAAAAATTTAAAATTTAGTAGTTGGGGTGGGTCAGGGACTACACTAGATTTATCTTATTACTTAGGGTATAGATTTTCCTGAAAACGTTGCGTTTCCCTGCAAAATATGTAACCATTACAATATAACAGAAGTCTTATAAGCTTTAAGTGTTGCTTTTATACTTGTATTATTTGGAAATTGGAGGTACCTAAGTTTTAAAAAAGAAAATTAAATTGTAACACGGCAAAATCGTTCAATAAAATCGAACAGAGTCTTATTTCTTATGGTGCCAATTTTCTAGCGATAAACCTAGTAAACGACAACTTCCGTTTGAGAATCGTGCGTAAACGACGGATAAGTTTGGCGCGGCAAGCCCAGCATTCCGTCACTGATCAATGATCAACGCATGAAGCATGTTGAAGTCTTAAGTGAGACAAATTTCTGGAGAAATTATTTACAGATCACATATCGGCCTTTGTCGGATTTGTATTTGGCATTTCTCCTTTTTAAACTCTTTTTTTCATGTTTTCCGTATTCAGTGCTCATACATAATTTGTCAGGTTCCTCATGATCGCATCAGAGTCAGTCTCAGGCAGGTGCGACACAAACTCAGTGGGGGATACGGCGACAATGCACAATACTGCCTCTAAGTGTACGAAAATAAGAAACCAATTTGGAGCTCCGCCCTGACACCGTCCCATTCTTACCTTCTTGCGACAAATACCCTCTTTCCATGCGCAAATAAGACTCGCCTAGAAAGAAAAGAAAAAAATCTTTTCTTTTTTAAGGTAGACCAAGTCTTGCCTTCTTCGTAAATATTGATGCAATGCTCAGGAGGACGCATACTACAGTTTTATAGTATAAAAGGGTAGCATAGCTCGGAGGAGCACACAAATCGTTTCCATCGTCCAAGTGTTACGAATCGACAGTCGATCAAGTGCGAAGGCGGCTAATTTAAGTAATAATTCTTGAAAAGTTCTGGTATTATTCGGTTACAGTTTCATCGTGTCAAAAATGAAAGTTCTCATAATTTCGGTCATGTGCGTGGTTTCCGCGCTTGGCGCGCCAAGTGTCTTAGATAACAAAGTGGACAGTGATGGCTTCTCAAGAATAGCCAAGATGCTCGGAAGCTGTGTAGAAGCAGAAGACATAACCACTTGTCTGGCAGTGAAAGGAATAGCCGCTCTAAATCGTGCTGCAAGGAGCAATAAGATAGATGTTCTGCCTGGAGTAACCTTGTCAAGGTATCTACCTTAAAAAGAAAACCAAAATTATATTTCCTGAAAAAAAAACATTCTAAATATTACGTCACCCACAAAGAAAGTAATTGTCGTTCCTTCCGCTGATGATACCATCGGCGGAGAAAGTTTTGCAAACCTGTTCCGGAGATGAGAAAAATTATGTTCTGCTGGCGCCGCAAGGTCTGCGGTATTGCATCATGGGGGGACGAAATGATAATTGTGGACCTTTTGTGATTATTTGCAAATTGCGAAATAAAAACAATTCTTGAATGAAAATTTTAATTGATCTCTTCTTTCTCTCCTTTCAGAGATCAAACAGTGTCCTCACCAAGCGACAAATCTCCGACCGAAATGGAAATTCTTTCTAAACTCTCCGATAATCCAGACGAAAAAAGTGGTCAACTCATGGACTTGGCAATGGAATCGGCAACGAACTTTGTTGCAACCCACAAGTTAGAGATCAAAGTACCCGAAGAAGCCACTCAAGAAATGTCCCGTGCAATTGACGAGGGTAAGTTCGGTAACATTAAATTGATCGAATACCTCAGGAATTGCACTTTCTTTTTACTCAGGTCGCGGAAAGATGAAGAAACTCATGGGTCCATTGATGATGGCTTTTGGAGCGAAACTGATTGCTCTCATCCCAATTTTACTCGGAGGACTCGCCCTCTTAGCAACAAAGGCATTAATTGTTGCTAAAATTGCATTTGTTTTGGCTCTTGTCTTAGGAGCATCTAAACTAATTGGAGGCGGCTCCTCGGTTCTTGGCAAAATAGCTGGCGGTGGGTCACAAGGTTGGGGTGGAAACAGCGGATGGTCTAATACAGGAGGATGGTCTGGATCTGCAGGATCTGGAGGATATCCCTACGCACGTAGCATAGATTCACATGATCTTGCCTACAATTCGCAAATTCCTTCGAAGAAGTCTGAGTAGAACAGTAGGACAAGTGTAGAAGCTTAAGTACCAAATTTTTTCTTGCTTATACCAAGTAGTCCATAAGGACCAAATCCTAAGTAGCTTCTGTTATACAGCATTATTTATTTTTAATTTATTATTTGATCTTTTAGATCATGTAAATAAATAAGAAATTAAGTTTAAATTGAAATATTCGTCTTTTATTTTTTAAATTATAATTCACGTGAACTGGACTTTTACATATGAAAGTTTCTCAAACAGTAATAAAATCGTCCAAATGAGGTGTACAAGTTGAAATTGAAATTTGGAAACTATCAGTATAAGTCTTGAAATTGAGATTTAATTGCAATAAAACATTGCTGCACAAAACGTATTGTTTAAAAAATTGGAGTAAACATTTTCTACAAGTTCTACTTGAAGTTGATCTGTTGACTTATTTTGATTTAAGTGTTTGATTGGGGCCTCTAGTAGTTCAGTTGTTAGCGCGCTGATTTATTTGAAGTGAATTTTTCATTTTAAAAATACCGGGCAAGTGCGAGTTGATCAATAATGTCATCGGATATAAGAGGAAAATTGCTGAATATATTATGTAAGTTTGTACGCTCAATATTGAAATTTTTATCACGTTATTTTAAGACCATAGACTTCTTATAGTTTTTCCTGTAATTTAAAAATTTTAGGTTCAGTAGTTTGGAAGATAGAGGGAGTGAAAAATGTTCATATATTTTCTTATACAACTTTAAAACTATTTATTTTAAAATTATAAAAAATATATATTTCATACCCTCACAACAAGACCTTTCATTTGACATGTCACACAATTTGCTATTTAGCCTTTTTTTATAGTGTGCAATATTATCTTTTCGATGTTCAAGTCGCTTAAGAAAAAAAATTCAAAGTAACTAATCAATTTAGTGCTTTACACACTCTTTTTGCAAACAGTTTATGCCAGTTACATATAAGCATAAGATTTTAATCAAAGGACTACGGTATTCTAGAAATTCTGTAAGATCGTATAAGAAAGAATTAAACTTAAAGCTTAAGGGGAGCTGTAGCTTTTGGGTTTTACCGTCCTTATAAAGTAACCCTGCTGAATAGAAACCTAATTGAGTATTATCAATTGAAAATAAAAAAACAAAGAACGAAAAAATGTATTTCCGAAATCCATAAAATAAAATATAATAATAAAGGAGAGAACTGACATTTTCAGGAAATTAAGTTTTAATGTTGCAAACGTTTTAACAGAAAAGTACATACAAGTATATGATTCCCCAATCGAGTACAATGTATTTTTTAGTATAGCTATATAAGCAAAACAATGAATTCTCGTACTACGTCTATTCCAGAAAAAATATCTATATAAGAAACTTTGACTTTTGTTTACACGTCATTTATTTCGAGAGAAGGGAAATTGTATTACATGTCATTCTGAAATAACTTTTAAGGATGTCCTGGGGAGCATGTGGGATTGAAGACTTTTCACTGTAATGTTATGTCTTATAGTTCTCTAAGAAAAATAAATTGGGGGCCCACAAGAGAGCTGTCGGTCTTTTAGAGTTGACATCACTAATCCGATGCTGAACACAATTTATTTTGAAATAATAAAATTTTTCAAAGGAGTCACTTCATTCCAACATCTGTTTTTCTATTCTGAATCGTTCAAGAAACGGGTGTTAGTGTTATTAAAAACTTTAACACAATTTAATATAAAGTTTTACGGAAAGAATAAAAATACGAATTTCAAAAGTAAGGTAATCTACAACTATTACATAAATCGATTTTATTTTTCGTTCAACATTTATATTATTTATTTAAAGCATTATTTAAAATTAATCAAAAGCGTTTGAGCTTGCCATTAGCGATTAATAAGTGAACAAATATCAGAATTTTATGTTTTGAAATCTAAAATCGTTGAGTATGCCAATATTTTTGACTATTGGCAATTTTTATTCATTTATTGTTATGAAAAAGATATGAAGTAATAAAAATTAAAGAAATGTCTAAAGAGAGTTCATCCTAAACTGACTTTGTTTTGGAATGATGACAACAAATACTCGAATAAGTAATTAAAGATCAACATTTGTAGATAAGAAAATGAAATTATTTATTTTCGAATATGTCATAATTTACTAATTTGAAATTCAATATATTTCCAAAACGACCTCTAGACCCGCCCAAAGTTGTTCCAAAAAAAAAAAAAAAAATAGAATTATACTTTCACGACTTGCCAACCAAATGGAATCCAGAACAAATTCCAAAGGCATATTTAAATAAGCCCGGAATCTATCGGGTTACAAACTCGGTGAGGCGGAAATGTAGACAACGAAAATGTCTGCACATAATTTTTTTTTTTGCAAGTAACCCACAGCTTGCTTTGATGAAATTCTGCAAATATATCACGTAGGGCCCTATTGGTGATGACACACACTTGGAATGCCAATTAGATCCAACATATGATTTTTACAAGCCCCCCCAAAATTAATTAATCGATGAACCGATAAATAAATAGTCTAACCGATTTTTTGTTGACAACATTCGGTGCTAGTGAAGTTGTTTTGTGTGTCGAATATCATTAATAAACCCCAGCAGGATGAAGTCCGTGACTAGCTTATGTATTGGATTACTTTTTGTTTTCTTCTGCAATGTCGCTGCAGAGGATGAGGAAAGGACATTAATCGATGTAATCGATAACATCGATAAGGAAAATTCAATTGCAATGTTTGGGGGATTGAGTGTCGAAAAAGTGAAAAATATTAGAGAGTTTCCAGCTACCCCTGCAGAAAATGTTTTGGAAAGAGTGCAACGATATCTTGATAGCCATCAGATTGAATTCACCAATTCCGATGATGAGGTAGAAACTGCACGCGCCCATAGACCAGCAGGTAAATCAAATATCTATTTATAAGTTCTCTCGGTTACCAGAGCAACTTGGAGATCAGATGCGAATGATCTTGTCCTGAAGAATTCCACCCATTTTATACCGATATACGAGAAGATTGAGTTTATTTCTTATTTTTAAATTCGATATGCTTTTCTAATTTCTCCAGCTGGTTTCGATTTGCTTTTTTCCTTCTTTCAATGGTACGCAGGTACCTACCATACTACTCGAAGTGAGCGGTACTGCGATTAAAACTAATTACCTTGAACGGTTATGCTTCTGAAGATATGAAATAAGAACACATGGGGAAAATAATCAAATCAGTTTCGATGTGTAAAACCTTGCTTACAACTTTTTTTAGTTTTCATAATTATCCGAAATTAATTCAGTAATCGGACATATTGCTAGTGTAGTAAATATAACAGCAATATGTTTTTTAGATTTAACCATATTTTTTCATTTGAATAATAGATATAAAACTAAATATTGGTAATATTGAATTAGAACTCCCTTCAATTTAATGCTTATAGTATACTGTCTTTGCAACATACATAAAATTCATGAAGACCAACAAAAATTCAGTTTTTTGATTAGAGAAGGTCCTACAGAATTAAACTAATTTAAAGTTAGAACATGTTACATACTGTGCACTGTGCACCTAAAAGAGAAGATGTTAATTAATCCATAGAGTCGTATTGCTCTTATGTGATGAACATAGGTTGGAAATTGTAAGTTAAAAATGGCAATTGAAAGCCATAGATTTCAATATATTGATGGAATATTTGAAAATTCAAGATAGTCAATCCAAATAGCGACCAATATTTTTGGTTTGAATTATTAGAAGTATCGATTTAAAAGTTATGAAAAAATGTAGGCTACTGTAGGCTATCGGTACAACGATACAATTAAGGGCGATATGAAATTTTAGGGTATTTTTCATTTTAATAGTATATATAAAATCGTAAAGTAATAGTAAGTAATATACTAATTCCCTTAAAAGGAATAAGACATACTTGTATAATGCAAACGTTTAATAACACGAATTTTTAACTTATAGTGGCGAATTTATATTTTAACTATTTCTTTTTTAAAAATCATAACCAATTCATGAACCAAACTTCCCCGATACTCAATAAGACGATCGGTTATTTGCTTAGAGAGTTCAGCTCAAGTCCTAATTGGATCTGTTCTTTAGTGATCGTAATCATGCATATGAGGTTTTATTGGTTATACATTTTCATTTTTTTAAAGTATCAGAATCTTAGAAAGGGATATAATGTTTGAATGCATTATATATGCAGATAAGCAATAAAGGCACGCAAGTTCATTTTCTCAGTAGCTCAATGTATGATTATAAATTTCTTTACTTGAACCCATTCATTATTAGTTATTACAATTTCCTTTTAAGATTCAAAAAGTTTTAATTCGTGATTTAATTTCATTTTACTTACTGGGTATATCAAACCCCACCTAGTATGGGATGGGAAATTTTGTCACCTAGAGAAGAAGGGTAATTATGAATTTAGTATGATTAAGTGTATATTTTCTAATTACTCTTTATGAATTCGAGATCCTTTAAACAGATTTATTAATTTACGGTCCTTTGTTCCAGAATGTCAGAAATTATAAATTGGTAACATTTGAACTGTTAAAATTAATCTACTATCTAGCATAACAACAGATTGTTGCTTTTAATTGGTATGTAGATTCTAACAAGAAAGTATTGATCAAATTTAATAATATGGTTGGTGTCGAACTAGTGGCAGTAAATAGAAATACATGATCAGGTGTGTGCTACTTTCGAGAAATATAGTGTTAAAAAATATAAAGGACCATATTTTGACCATTTATAGAAATAATGGTTTATCTTAGAAGCTTTGTAATGTTTCCTAGTCTGGAAAGGGTATAAACATCTTGATAAACAAGTTTTTCACAAGAGTCCACCTGCTTTAATCTACATTTACCATGAAATAATTGATTTATTGTAGTAATACCATAAGTTTCTAGTTAAGAAGTTTCTACGCATTTTGTATTTTTATTAAATAGCTAAAAATTCAGGCTATACTAGTTTATAATCCCCTGGGGCAATCAATTTTTTTATAATTTTTCATAAGAGGTCTAAATGAGGTCTTTTGTAATTTTTAACTCGATTTTTCTCGCAAATAGTACCTGATTCAGCATTTTTATTTACAAATTCATCATCAACAGAGAAACTCCCAATAGAAATAATAGGCTAACCATATTAACTGCAAAAATCTGATATTTGTCTCTTCAATCAATGCTCGCTTGAGTAAAACAATCTGAATTTATTTTTCATTGATTGCGACTGTGTCACTTTCACTTGTGCACTTACCAATTTTACACCTGCACATTCCAAGAATTAATCGTGATCATATTTTGTTTTTGAATCCCACCTGCAATTCGTTATTTTTCCGGTCTTTTCGGCCAGAAACCCAGCTTATGTCTTCCCTCTATTCCTTAAGCAGCAGCATCAAGAAAAACTTTCTTTAAGACTTTGTAAGCGACCAAAACTGACCTACATCGAACCGGATCCGAGTGCAGCCGTTGCACGTGATGCTATCTGCTGTGGTGAGGTGGCGGCTTTTCTCGTTGTACGCGAGCCCAGGAAAAACGGGAAAACAGAAGAAAGTAACCGAAGTCAAGTTCGCTGAAGGAACGCATATAGCGGTTCCGCCGTCGAGGAAAGCAGCCAGGTGAGCGCAGCCGCCCCCCTCCCCGATTCCGCCAGGTGTGGCCGAAGCAGTAGTGAGGAGGCACTTGCCGACAAATCGTATCTGCGTGAGGATTTCGAGTGCGCGACACACATTCGTCATGTTCTACTTTTTACTTCCGCGACGAGTAAAAAGAGAAATCGAAACTATTTCTTGAATGAATCGCAGTCGCGGGGCCCCGGTGAAAGAAATTATCCGACCCGCAAAGGCATTGCATACTTCAACCGGTCGTCATTTTAAGACTTTTGGAGTAGCGCGAAAGAGCCGTTGGCGCAGGCCGCCCGTTTACTTCGCGTGCGCTTGAACTTGCCTCGCGACCTTCTTTTGGCTTCTTCTGATCAACAGCACTCGACTGGAGAAAAACCCCACAAAAATGTTTGTGGTGGAGAATATTTTGCGATAGATCATTTTCTTCGAAGGCTGTAGCGTTTTTTTTCATTTTTATTTTTTAATTCGTCTTTTTTTTTGGAAAGGAAACTTTCTATTTCAAAAATACTTTCATTTTGTATAAATGGACAAGTGATCCGGAATCCCGGACAGAGGGCTTTAGACCTTTGCACGCAGAACGCGTAGAGCATTCAAATATCAAAAATTCATAAGTTCCATAATAAGGTAAAAGTAAATGAATTATCAAGAGCCATTTCGTCTGTTTATTAAATTAGATTAGCTTTATATCTTCAGTTCGTTTAAAACAAGCTGCAATTAATAACTGGTTTTAAAAAACCCAAAAAAGAGTTAAGGGGATGTGGAGTAGACGAACGTAAATATGAGATAGACAGGTAAAGACCTTGTCGAACGCGGCAGAGTTATTACCTTTTCGTAGCATTCTAGCAAAGGGTTCGAAGTGACCGTAGTTAGTACAATGAGTTTCGAGACGAAAGGTAGGGAAAGATCTAACCTTGCAAGGGTTAGTGTTTAAGGATATTCTGAAACTGAAAAACAGGACAGTCAAGGGAACCAGAAAGAATTTGATAGACGAAAATGATAAAAGAGAGGCTGAAGACTGACTAATTTTAGACGATTTAGGGTATATTTCACTGATTGCTGATAAACTCCCTAATAGCCTATGCGCAGCTTACTGATAGATAGCATATAAAATTTTGCTTCAGAAGTGCCTTATTACTTTATCTGACGGTTAAACTTAGTGATAAACTAACAAATAGATCATGTAACTCTTATAATTTTATCTATCAGATAAAAAAGCTTATTTCAAAGTGCATTAATTCGGTTTACCCCCTACCTCTATGTGGTGAAACACAAAGAACTATCAGACAAATTTAACTGACTGATATTTCTTTTGCCAGGTTATCTAAAACTATATCTACAACCGGTAAAACAAGCTCTTAAATTAGGTAATATAGAAATATTTTTTTCGTAACATTCAAAAGATATTGTTTCAAAGGATTTTTCTATTGTAATCTAATGGCAAATTTTAAATGAAAACATTTCGTTTAGTTAACTTGTTAATAAAAAAAGGATAAAAAATAATAATAATACCGCGTGAAATTAGATGAAATGAAAATGTATGTCTTGATTTGCTATAATCAAATTCGAATATTTGTATTACTCTGGCCAAAAAAATAAGGTAAATTATTTATTTAAAATTCGTAGCTATTATGAAAGCATACAATTATTTTTTTGTAGATTGATAGTACTGCCCCTAATATCTCTGCCGAGTTCGAAGTCAATTTGATTTTGTAAACATACGAAAGTGAGTTTACTGATTTTCACTATATTTGATTTTGTTGAGAAAAGAATTTACATTAAATTTGGTTTGGGGAATTCGAAACCATTTCGGAAAATATTCAACTCATATCGTTCCACAACCACCATATTCGCCTGAATTAGCATTGTATGACTTCTAGCTATTTCCTAAACTTAAAAGACCATTCCGTGGACACCGTTTCGACTCGATCGAGGAAATAAAAGCCAAATCGACGAAAACATTAAAAGTCATACCAGAAAAGGACTTTTCAGACTCTTTCTAAAATTAGACAAAACGTTGGCATAAGTGCATTGTATCGATTAGGGATTACTTTGAAGGCGACGAAATTGATTTGGAAGAATAAATAAAAATGTTATAGTATATGTACATTTAACAACATTTTAAAGAGGCTAATTTACGCCAAACAAACATTTTAACTTTGTATTAGGTAGGTATTTTACTGCATCATTTTTGTGAACATTCCAATGGCAAATTATTGATTCATTTTATAGTACCACTCTGTAGGCTAAATAATATAAGTTATTAGTTAACCCTGGTTAAGCTGGTAGCGATATTTTAAATTACATTTTTGATATCGAGGGTTTAAAAGGACCCCAATAGAAACAATGCAAATAGATCGTGTTTTACGAATCAATTTTTTGATGTTTTTATAAAAAGATACACCTTGTGGAATATAAAAATTAACTTTTTGCAACAGATATCACTTGAGATACCAATAAATGTTTGGGGTGGGGTCGATTTGGACCACACGATACCAGTTAAGGGTTAAAAACAATAACTACATATATTTTAAAGTTTAGGACAGTTTGAGTTGAATTAACAATAAAACTCAGCTCGAATCATATGCAACGGTTATGTTAAAGCTTGCATACTTACTGGAGTTTATTATTATTTCCATTTTCAGAGTCTCGCACAAGAAAACTGAAGAAACTTTTACTTCCTCTTATGGTCCTCTTGAAATTGAAACTGTCCATAATCATTCCAATTATGCTTATGATTATTAAGGCTATATCACTTAAAGCATTGCTGCACAGCTTCTTGGCTTTAATTTTCGCAGGTAATTTCATTTTAAACTTACCAAAACAGATTTACAACGGTTATTATGTTTGCTATTACAGGTGCATCATTTGTTAAAGACTTTATGTCAAAGAAAAAGGATCACGTAACCACAGCTTATATCACCGGTGTACCTCTTAATGCTGAAGTTGTTCACTCAGAAAGTTGGAACAGAAATGGACAGGCGTCTGCACAGGACCTTGCCTACAACTATCACACAATACCTCAGACTAGCTACTAAAATTTTAACTATTAGCACAAAAAGGATATTTATTTATTTATTTAATTAAAACAAAAAACGATTTTACTCAGGCGTCCCAAAGATATAGAATAATTAATTTTATAATACCTTAGTCAATCTCAATAAAAGAAGATGCAAATTGAGTTGATATATTGCTTTAATAACAAGAATAGACATTGGTTGCTCTCATTTGTTTTGGGTTAATCTAATAAAAACAATTAATATGATTTACCTTGGGATGGGTATCCACATCTATACATGTTGCATGTTGTTTTTGCTATTAATACCCTACATGTAATTTCCTTCTTAATATGCTGCTATAAGAATATTTTAATTTCATTTGTCACTATTGTTTTCACAAAACATGTTGCAATTACAATTCTCACGGGAGTACCAATGGATATGTATAATTTGGCTTAAAGTAGACTTAAGCTGAATTGTCTTATCTATATAATACAAGGACTAAACTAGCATTACTTACATTAGAACTTTTCAAAAGACTTTAACTTGAAATATCAAACAGTTGAAGATTTTTAAATAGTCAAACATTAGGATAGAGTGCGATGGAGCGATGATCAAGGGTCCCAAAGGTGAAAGGTCACCAAATCCCATTACTTAAAATGAAATATTTGTATAATTTTAATGTAAATAGTACGGGAAACGTCTCTGGTGCATGCTAATTCCTTCCGCCAGTCAAAATTAAATTTATAATTACAACTGAAGTTTACTTTAAAGACACAGTAATAAAAATACAAGCACATTAAATTCGAAAGTTCAGTATATTTTATCGTAGTTTTAACAATTTGTGAGATAAAGCTCTCTAAAGCAGGGATTTCCAAACTTTTTCGACCGATGAAAATAATTTCCAACAACATACGTAGCATATATGGTAACTTTATGGTACTTGATTAAGTTATTATCGTTGTCATAAACATGATTATGGTATTATTCAGCGGTTTTTCTACTGCTTTTAGCATTTTTGGTTTAAAAATTCCACAAAAACGTATATTTCAGTTATAATTTTATGCACGCAAGAATTTATAGCGTACCCCACTTTTGAGGTCTCTCATCGAATGTTGCATTGATGTGCAGTCAGTAATTGTCGAAAAGTTATATATAGTGTAATATATTTTTAAAAAACCGGACAAGTGTGAGCTGAACTCGCATGGAGAGAATTCCATATGATAAATAAGTTATCTACCAGTTTTTTTTAAATCTGATTTTAAGGCGATTTCTTATAAGTTTTCCTGTAATTTATAAATAAAGAACTATTTTCTGTAATTTTTTCAATAGTTTCGGAGATAAGGGAGATATGTCATATGGTACAGTTTGCAAAAATTGTTTTCTTTATTTTCTAATTTGCCCCCAATGACTCCATATTCAAAATTAATTTATTTACATTACATGTCCGTGTTTGGATCACAGAAATTCATATGTATATAGAATTTCAACTTAATGGATCCAGTAAATTAGGAGCAAATTGGCTGTGACAGACGAAAAGACACTCGAGTGATCCTATAAGGGTTCGGTTTTTTCATTCGAACATACAGAACCCTAAAAATGAATATATGTAATATTATTTAATTTGTTTGTCTTCAAATTGTAAAAAATAGATACAATTACATGGTAACTATTACATTTAAGTTAAATAATAAGTAGGAGCACATTGTAAGAAACATTCACTCGATTTATACAGAGAAAAAAATTAGGGCACTAGTTTACTAGAGCAGAAATGCAAACTGATTAATTAAGTTATAAATTTAATTGGATAATATCAATGAATTAAAATGACTATGAACACTTTCGACACTATGTAGTAGCTAGGTGTTTTATAGTGTAGAGGCAGTTTTTTAACGTTTGTAATTTTGAATTTAATCTGCAATTATACCAAGTAGTGCCGGTAGTGCATCGGGGATTATTTCACGGTCTTAAGTACACTGACCAGGTCTTGCCTTCACAGCAAGTGAGTGTAAGCAATAGTTTAGCAACTGAAAGGCAACGGGCTCCACCTTCGACGTCTTGAAATAAATGAGATTCGCGAAGCCTGGGGGCTTCGCCAGCAATACGAAACTCCAACAGAAATGTTTATGTTGTAGCATACTCTGCACTAAAGTCTCCAGGTTACGTTCACCGCCGTCTTCTGGGGGTTACATAACGAGGGCAATTTCGCAAAGGAAAAGCCTCTCTTGGTCATGGTGAACGAACTTGAACTTCAGGTGTTCTGGTAGCCGGACGGTGATGGCCGAGCAGTAGTGATTTTTTTTTTTTTTTGTTTTTTTGTAATTCGCGATTGTACTTTTACTGAATGGTTGATTGCAAATTTTTGCCCTACTAACTTTCATTTTTTCCATTAAATGATCTGTGGACGGTAAATGGGCGTCTACAAGATAGAAAGTGTTTTAAATACTGGCCCATATGTGCGGTTTTTGTAAGACCCCAGATCCGAACGGAGTAAGGAATGAAAGTTCCTACAAAATTTTCTTCATTAATTAAACTGTTTCTCTTATTACTGTAAACAAAACGGCCAATATCGAGGTATTAGTCGAAAGCTTAGATGGGGCTTTGTTTCGTTTTGCTGAATTCCATTATAAAAGAGTGTGAGGGAATTTCTTCTTGCACCTAAATAAATTGGGCGATTATAGCTTCTCACATTGCTTTTAAAAGCGCGATTTTTAGAGCGAGGAAGGCGAAGTATGTTTTTATGTTTATCACAGTCAGCAAATTAATTTATCCCATTCTTTTGAAAGAAATCTTAAACGTAGATTTAAATGACTACTTATGAAGCCCTATAGACAAAACTAATTCCACTAGTTGTACTATAGTTGCAAATAGTGCACTAAAACTAACGTTAAATTAAGTTATGATAATTTACGATTTTCAAAAATTGTATTTAAATTTATTCTAATTACACCTCTCAAGTGATGTCCCGTAAAATAAATAAATATACACAAAAATACAAATATAATTGATTTTATTCCATATCTTATAAAATTCTGTAATATTCATTCAGCTGTGGTCGATTTTTCGATTTTACAATTTCCAAAGGACATCAGAAATAAATAAATATTACTAGCAAATTTTATGACTTTATTTCTTTATATTTTTGAAATAATGCAGGTAAATTTATCTATATTAACCGGTTTAACTAATCCAGGTTTAAGTTAAGCCTGATCCGTCTTTATGCCACTTACGTGACTCCGGTGTTTGTTGTTACTTCCAAAAGCCTCACCGGCCGCCTACGAGTGCCGGCACTCTAAAAACCATTGATAACCGAACAAGATGCAAATTATGAAAGAGAGCTTGAATGTAATCCAAACCACTGAAGATGTGAGAAGTCACCATATCTATCATACCATACTATCTCAAATAGCTAACACCTGCGTAGTTACCGAATAGCACTTTGTTTATGACGCTGTTCATATTTTTTTCGCAATAGAGGCGAACTTGAGAATTTCATTTTATATTATCAACTGAAAGTAACATCGATCCACAAACACTTTATCATTGAGAAGTTGTGTTAATTGAAAAGTTGTTCTTGAAACCTTCTAAGCCAAATGTTCTTTTTACGAAAAAGAATTTGACTTAAATTGGTAAAAATGTGCAATTTAAGGAACCTATTCTTATTATTCACTAAACAATTTCTGCTGAAAATAAATTCTTTTGGAATTCGAATAGTATTTTAAAATATTATAATTATAAGTTTATAATTCTTTATGGGGGGTGAAAATATAAGATATGTAAATTAAGATGCAAAATTAATAAAAAGAGCACAGAGTGTGTATTATCGATTATCATTATTTCAAATTGAAAAATAATTTGTAATTTAGTATGGATATAATTTCAGTTTGAATATGAATTTCAAGATTACTCTACTACGAGATTTTTAAATTTTCCATCAAATGAATTCCCAAACAAATCCTTATAGAAGCCACAGAACGTAAGACTAGAGTGATAAGAAATGTTAATATATTTCGTGATCTCTGCTAAATAAATAAAATTTGAATTTAAAATTTCAATTTCAAGTTTCGGTTTTAAAGAGCAAAGATTTTAGTAGAAGAGTATTATCCTGTTTTATTTCAAAATAAATTACAATGTAACAGTTAAGCAAAATAAAGGCATTCAATAAAATATGAATTAAATTTCACTAATCGCCTTTCACGGCATCCGACATACTCAACATAAGTATTTCATGCAACATAAAGAGTGCATTCATTACACCTTTTGAACCTTTACAAGATTCGGTGAAGAGTTTGTCGTGAATTCATTCAAGGTAAGAAAATTTTAAAATTAACGGAGCATGATAACTAAGTACTTATCAGTTTCATCGCATTTTCGATGAATCGAAAGATAGGCTCATTTTAACAATTCTGAACTACGTTATTGAACGAATTAAATTAGGGCTTACTGTTCCAGCAATAAATCACTGTTTTCTTTCATCAAAGTAAATAAAATAACTATCGCGTGTCTAAATAATTTAAAGATTGTTACGATAATGAGAATAAGGTGAAACTATATGGCGGTTAAGATCAATAGGACGTAAAGTTAAACTCTTAAGAATATAATTGAACATTAATTCATTGAGTTTGCCTATTCATCCAGTTAAGTAAGACATTTCTACAAATAAAAAATAGTTAACTCATTTCTTCTATTTCCTTTGTTACAAGATTTTAAGTTTTGAAGCAAAAAATTATTTCCTGCTAGGTCCATGACTAAATATTCTGTGAAAATTCCGCTAGAAATGAAAGTTAACATGCAATAAAAATGTCCACATTAACAATGTTCATCATAGACTATATCACGCGATGTACTACTCTTGGAGTGCGTACTGTAAAAATTGCTAGTTAAAAAAAATTGGCACACTGACCAAGACCGTCAATTAACCATTTTCCAAATGTTAAATTTTATGATTTGATGAGCAATAACAAACATACATAGTATGAAAGTATACATTTTGAACTATATTTCAGCACTGGAAGTAATAAAAATATTTCCTTTCTAGCAACATAGTAGGGTATTGCAAATTAAAAAGTTAGATGTAAAGTTTTAAATTGATAGATTTGAATGGTCTTTTAGAAAGTAATAAATTAAGTATAATCTATTTCTAAAAAAAATCCAACGAGAAGGATATTCTTTATGGAATTATTTGAAAAATCAGTAATAGTTGTAATTTTAGTTAATTTCTTAAGGAGTAAAGTAAATCAAGATAACTCGATTTTTTTAGTGAATAGTATAAAATAACTTATACTTTGGAAATATAAACAAGTTTTTACTAAAATTGTTTATGTAAAGAATTTTTAAGACACATTCTTCTAATTATATTAAGAAAAACTAAAGTTATATGTAACTAATATTAAAATTCCTCTTTTTTGATTTGCTGCTTGTTTACAAATCAGTTAAATTTAGTAGGGTAGGTGCAAGGTGAAATGTGCTATTACAGTATTACGAAACGACTTAAAATTTTTTTAAGTTGCAAATTCTAATGATAGTTAGAAAGAAGATTCACTTCAACCTAAAGTGAAAAGTCGATTAAAACGCAATAAGACAGAGATCGAAGGTGAAACGTCGAAATCCGCAAAAATATCTGCAGTTTCATTAAAAGTAAAAGTGATCATCTCGAGAACATAAAAGAACCATAAAAAGGATGGTATAATGACCGAATAATGTATGGCGGATCTTTACGAATATAAGGTGTTTTTTTTTTATTTTTTGTGCCTTTTGCGGTGAGGAGGTCGAAAGAACGTCCGCAGGCAAGGCACCTGTGAAAGTAAATTGTTCTTAAGGAAGAAGTTGGGAGGTAACTGGCTGGAGCAAGTGCCGTCCAAAACATGCTTTCACTGATGACTTGTTTTCAGTGGTGCAAAAAGTACTTTTAGCTTGCAATGGAATTCCTCTCACAGTCGGACCGAATTTTAGAAAGTGATATCCGCTCAATTAACTCTGGGGAAGAATATAGAACGGCCGGCTATTCAAAATGACAAAAAAATTTCTATTATTGATTTGATGCTCTAGTTAGCCATATTTTGGGTTTAATATCAACAACTGGTCCGCGGAGCAAAAACAACCAGATTTCATTCATTGGACGGTTCTGCTCTACCTTCACTTTGTTTCAGTGGGCTTCATTCGATTGTAGTTAATGAACTCCGTGTACTTAGAGGGCTCGTGGCAGCGCAAATTTTGTCGAGTTCCGATTTCGTTCGCTAAGCGATCCAAGCCGGAGCTCCTATCCGCGGGTAGTGGCAGTCGGGCCGAAAAGAAACGCTTTGCTAAAAAATAATCTTAATGGAAAAACTAATCGAGACCTGGGGCTTACCGAGGTAATTCATGCGTTTACACTGGAACAGAAGCTCTGAGGAAAGTGAAGAGAGAAAGAGCTCTGAGGCGTTTTTTGCCATTCTTTAGGCTAACTTGAAGCCAGTATAAAAAGATTCGGCTCTCGTTACTTAGTCATCAGTTAACCTTGTCCGTTCACTTGAACATAACTTGGCCGTAAGACCCGTACAGTGCCTAAGGATTACAGCCGCCGCAAAAGCACCCACAATGGCTAAACTCATTTGCTCCACCCTCCTCGTCGCAGCGGCACTCCTTGGATTAGCCGGAGCATCCCAGCAGGACACGTACGACGGAAAGCGTTCATTCGGATTAGACTGTGACGCCGCGTATAGTGCGACCTGCCTCAAGCTGGATGTAGTGTCCTTCATCGAAAAAATGTCTGAAAAGAAGGAGTACGACATCCTGCCCGGAGTTAGTGTTGTCCGGGAAATGAACGCCAGCGATCCAAAAACGTCGGAAATTGTCGCGGGTAGGACATGGGCATAAATTGGCTCGTTCACAATTTTCACAATTTCGTTCATATAGAAATCGCCCGGAGTTTCCCGAATGATGCAGAAAAACGACTCAACGGATATCTTTTCGCAAAACTAAGCAATTTCCTACAGTCTCACACCCTGAGGATGAAGCTCATGGATCCTGCTGCAGCGGACGAGGCTCGTGCCACTTTCACAGGGCGGAAAGGTAAAATTGGGAAGAAAGGAGGTATGGAAGCCATTCTAGCCGCTGGAATGATGATGAAAGGTATGAAAATAATAAATGACCACACTCCGAAGCAACTAAGGTGAATTTTAGGTACTCTGATGGCCGTCGCCATGGGTGGTCTGGCCATGCTCGCAGGTAAGGCCCTGATGACCGGCATGATGGCCCTTATGCTCGCCGCGATCACCGGCCTCAAGTCACTGTCCGGAGGAGGAAGTAAATCAACCACCTATGAAATTGTCGCAAAACCCGTCTACGCGTCCACCCACAGTCATTCTGTGAGTCACGAGGACGTCCATGGTCACGGTCACGGCGGTCACAGCGGTTACGGCGGATACGGGCGATCCCTGAATTTCGCCCTTCCAGAGCACCTGGCGAAACCTTAAGCGACACACTAACAAATATTATTTATTGTATTTATTTCGTATTTATAACGCAGCAGAGATATTTATTTTAGTTTAATGTAGCGATTATATTGTAAATTGCTAAAAACTCCTCTATGCTGTGATCTCGCACGAGTCCGAAATGTATTAGCATAGCAAACAGAATACAAACGACAATGTCAACGCATGCCAAACGATACTATTTTAATAAAACGCATTTGAAGCCAAACAGGATGTTTTTATTATTTTTGAAAAATAAAGTAAATGGTCACAAAATATTCAATTAATTAACTTGCAGAAAATACTAATTGGTTGCTTTTATTTGAAAAACTAACATAAAAAGCATCCAATTAAACTTCTTTAAATAGTTTTTTTTTATTTATTTAATCACAGTCTTTCGATGAAGAACTAGTCAAGCAGAACAAACATTGACACTTTTTTGAATCTCTTTTATCTACCGAAAACTCCTCGATCTAATTACTGAATTTTAACTCTCTATGTACTGCCTTTCTACTTCGATTAAATATTTCCCTTCTTACACACGTATACTTGTTTACCTTAATGACCTTTTTTACTATCCATGAAGATTACATTTTTAATTTATAACTTTACATACCATAACTATTTAGGTCGTTTAAAATTCTTTACCAAAATGTAATATTAAAAGAAATCTCCTCGAAAACTCCTTTCACTTCAATCATGAGTCACTTTAAAAATATACGAGTATATAGCCTCTATTATTCACAGAAATACGATATAAGTCTTTTAATATTACCTATATTAGCGATACACAAATTATACAGTCGCACAAAAAGCAAACTTTTCTACTTACTAATTAAAAAAATGCTTGATAAAGGTGGACAAATTGAAAGTTGGAGTTAGAAAAAGCTTTAGCTTCCCAAAGAATAAAACCAACTATTTGGGGATAAAATTAATAAACCAGACATTTTTTTATCCGGATTTACCAGGATACGGCCTGGTAAGATTTTTCACAAAATGTTACATTTGGTTTTTATTATTTCTGTACTTGCATTTTACAGCACCTATAAACTGAGAAATTAGCGATGAATCTCAGTACTTCAAATCTGGCATTTGTTACGTTTACAAACAACTTTCTCTGGTAGAACTTAAGTTGATAAGAAAAAAAATAAAATAAAAGAGAAAGTTAAAACAGACTTAATAAGTAGCAAATAAATTGTTTTCCTTGTCTCGTAAATTCGGAATCATTCTTAATTGCAAAGAAGTATAATCATATCATTCATTTTTCAGAAGAAAAGGCCAAATTAAAGTGTATAAAATAGAATTATATATTAATTCTAAAATTAACTGGGAAATATAAATAAATTTTATATAACTGCAGAAGTTTTATGAAGGAGCATCAAGTAAAAGTTAGACAAAATAAAAACTACTGTTCCTTCATCAGGGCTAAAATTCGTAATTATTCTAATCCTCACAATAAATTTCTACATCTCATAGGAAACAATTTATTTATTTATTATTTTTATTATACAATAAGTTTATAAATTTTGTAAATTAGTTAAGATTGAATATTCAAAATATAAAACAAAAAACGCCAAAGCAATAGTTTAAATAAAGCTTAAGTATTTCTTCCATCAGATATCCAAACCAACTTTAAGCTTTGTATCTTCGGAAAGTACGAAATGTTGCATACCTATTGGTAATTTATAAAAAGGTTACCACAAGAAAAATATTTCAAAAAAAGAAAATATTTGAATTACATAAAGTCACGGCGTTAAAATTCGAAACAACGATTAATAAACATTTGCCAAATGATATTTTTTAGATAAAAACTAAAGACAATATACCCCTTCATAAACAGGAATTCAACCTTAATCTTAAGAAATAAGCTCTTGTGGTATACTCGTAAAGTCATTTTCCAAGCAATTATACTCTATGGTCTTCTATAATAGTATCGATGTGCTCGTTCTTATATCGAAAAATTACAAATTGCTCAAAGCAAAATATTGAAAATGATCATGGACCTTGGTCTTGGTATTACTCAACTTTAGAGGTACACCTAAGAGCCAGTTTTATCTATACTGGTCCTAGATTAAATAGCATGTCACATTTTTTTGAACACTGCTTTCTGTCCGAAAATCCCTTAATCCGACAACTTGTCCACAGTAGTAATTAAGTAGAAAATAGTAAGTATAAAATAAAGTAGTAAGGAGGATTTTAAAAACTTTTTGATACATGATAATCACACATGTACATTCCTTCAGCTAAAACCATATAGCAATATTTTGGATGAATGAAGAAAACTACTTTCAGAACTAAATTAGATAAGTTACATATATACATATATAATTAAAATTAAACTGAAAATAAACCAATTAAAAAAATCAATTTAGATAAATACTATGTGAATATGTGAAGTTCTTTTATTTCCAACTTAGAAATAGTACTGTATAAAAAAATTTAATTATTTGTATAAAGCGAAGGATTGCCAGAAGGTTCGTGTATAAAACTTAAATCAATGTTACTCTGCAATTAATCATTCGACTCATAGACTAAAAATTACAAAATTTTAAATTTTTATATTGCCATTCTTTATTTCAACCAAATTAGCCTAACTTATGAATTAAGATTATAAAATTTTAATTAAAAAATAGAAATTTGGTAAAGATGAACATTTGTAATATTTACAGATCTGGAATTTGCAAAACTGGTAAGGTCCTATAGTCCATCATACGAATGTTTAGTTATATGCGGTTAGGTTAGATTGGTGTAGTTGTCTAGAAAGGCGCACTTAGGGCATTTTTTGGACCATTACGACGTAGTGCAGGAGACCATGGTTATACGTGGGATTCGAACCCACAGCATATGGAATGATAGACCAGAGCACTAACAACTGAACTACGAGAGGCCCCTAATATGGGGTTAAAAATGGAAATTTAACATTGGTAGTAATTGGTATTATGATGTTCAATCAAGTTTTAAAAAAAGTGCCATTTTCTCTTGGATTTATTATAAAAAATAATTATCGAAAGCAAGTGAACCAACCGCCTCCAAAAACTCGCAAACACTAAAACGAATCAGAAAATATAAAAAATAATAATTGCAACAAAAATCGTGTTGCAATTGGAAAAACATTAAACTAGCAATTTTGATCATATTGTTTTGAAATTAGTTACGGATCGTTAGCAGATTTATTAAGTTCAAAGTTTTATATGAAAACCTTTATTATCTCCAAATCTACTTTAAAACTATTTATGCAATGCAAATAATATTTCTATTCAATTTTATTTCAACGTTATTTTTCTCTCTGTAAAACTTTATCAATCTCAGTTCTGTACTAGAAAAAAATAAGTAATAAGTGTGCTCTATGAAAGCATATCGTTCTAATTTTTAAGTAATTTCCGTCATTCATTTAATTTTAATTCATTTAATAAATCTTTTAAATTCTTTCAACAAAGGACGGAATAACTGCGATATACAAAGAAATCGCCATGAAGCGTGGAAATTACTAGCTTTGCTGGACAAGGTAACAATCAAATAATTTCTTACATCAAAGTAATTTGCAGTTCTTAACAGTTTTCCTTTCAATGTAGTTAGAAGGAAAACAACTACCGTCCGGCTTATCTCCTTATCGAGGCTGAATGCATGGCTAGTTAGGATGTATTTAATCTTTAAATGTTACTTAAATTTCTCTGGTAAGAATTGTGTAAGATTACTCATATTGACACAATTTTGGCAAAGTTTTAGGATTTAAACCCACGCCAAAAATGATACTTCCCTTTACAGCATATTTGTGCTATTTTTCCGTAAGAATACTCAATCAATTTCTCTTTTTAACTTAAATTTATCTACGTGAAACCATCAAGCTTTTCGATTATGCCTGCTCACAATCAAAAAGTACAAGGTCAACACTTTTGACTCGACTCGGACCGTGTTAGATCGCTAAAGCAAAATTTTTTCTCTACTTTCGCAGATCATAAATGTTTCATTGAATTCTGTTAAATTACAATAAAATGACACTTATATGTAGTCAATTGATACGCAACAGCTGTATTTCAACGGGGGTTCCTAATTGTTGTGCTTTAGCAAGCACTTTTCTAGAATCTGTCATTAGAACTGAGCAGGGTAAGCCTATATGCGCTAAAAGGTTTGCGTGTTGTTAGATTTTTAAGTCTACCCTCATCGACTACTAATTTCGGTCTAATGATTTTTTCCCAGGCTTCTGGAACTTTATTTAAATTTAAATTTAAATTATTGTTTTGTTTTAAATAAAATCTAATATTGATGCAGATGTAAAAAGTACAATTTATTACGTTTCATTATTTAAATGTTTTATAACTATTTACAAATAATTTTCATAGAATGATCTCATACACCATAAAATTTATTCAAAGCTACCACCAAATTTGAAGAAGTAGAAAATTCAGGTACATTTCAGTAGTCCGTAAATGTCCTTAGAGGTCATAGAGTAGCTCATTTAAACAGTAATTTATTAATTAGCTGAAAAAGAGCGCTAACATCGAATAAGCACGCACCCTCGCTTGGCGCCGAATGTAGGCAATGATCGCAAAAGTAGCCCGTGTAACTCCAATAAGGTCGCCAAAGTCTTGGGATATGTGAGACACTGGAATTTTGTCTCGAGCACTGTCTTCAGCAGTTCTTCGCGAAGAGCAGTGTCACCGTACGAATTTCTTGAAGAGTGGATATCTTCTTTCAACTTTGGTAGACGAAGGAATCTTGAAAGTCGATAAAACAACTGGCAACCAAGATCGGGTCTTCAGTCAGCCGGTTGTTATATTGCGTGAGCGATCGTTGGATTTTGTCGCTTATGCCATCTCTCTTAAGACATTCTGTGCAATTCGTGGATTTAATGAAAACGTGTTTATCAAAACGGTAGAGTGAAATATGTTCAAAAATTTGAAAAAAACATTAAAAACAAAAGAAATCGGATTCCAGTGCGTACTTCACATCTGTTTTATGTGTAGCTGAAGACTCTACAAAGGTGTGTGATTTTTGTTTGTTAATATTTTTCTTTTCAAAAAAATATAAAACAAAACAAAACAATTTCTCAATTAAATTCTCTGCTCGATGTTGGCTAATTGGATCAGAGGTGATACCGCTCTGATAAGTATCTTGGTAGAGATACGTTCAACCGCTTTCAGTGGTATGCTATTAGTTAATTGCTTCTATGATTTCATGATTTCACACGTTCGTGCCCAGCCTGTGTTCAACGTTCAAAGTTTGCAAGATTTGGCTAACTTTCACCGATTTCTGAATTTTATTCGTTTATCAGTTCTTTTAAACAGACCACTATCACTTATGACATATTTTTCAGTTTTAACCTGCATTTAAGCTTCTACCTCTTTTCATTGAAGAAAGCCAACTCAAGTGGAGAATTAAATGAATTTGTAGCGATGGTGATTGTGTGGGTACTTTCTTTGCAGTATTTTTCGATTTTTTAAATTTATTCAAGTCGAGTACTTTCCAGTTGGCCCTTTGAAGAACCAGCCCAAATTCTCGGTAAATTTGAAAGTACATAATGGAAATTGGTCAATTTTACGTATATTGAAAAGTAAAGAAAGTTAAATGAATCCCTTTGTTAAAACATTACCACCTGTATGCACAAATTTATGCATTTCGTTGAACTTTACGCAAATTCCGTCTGCACAAGTTTGTGTATTTCTTAAATTTATAATTTAACCCTCTGTGATCGGAGTAAAATTGTACACCTGAAGCTTATTGAAATAGGTATAATATCATGGAATATAATCTCAGCAAAGGGTTAAAGTACCAAATTTCATGTCTTAGATAAAGATGACAAAATAGCAGTTAATTTTCATCGTATTACACATGGTATTATTATTATTATTTTATAGAAACAAGGCAGGTAGTTAATGTGTTAAAGAATTCTTAAAATAAATATTAGCAAAAAATATTCAAATGGTATAATATAAATTTTGTCAAGAGTGTTAATGCAATTAAAACATTAAAACTAAATATTTTTGCAATTTTCTCGAATTAATAACAATTGTTACAAATAAAAAACTCACAGTATGTTTTACTAGCAGATTTGAGTCAACAGCATAAAACCTTAAGTCATACCAGCCCCAAACAATTTTAAAGTCATAATGCCAGGATTCGCAAATAACCGGTATTCTCAAATATTGAAACGGTAGTCACATGCAAAATGTGCTCTACAATTAGAAGTATTTGAATGATGTATGATTTTATAAGCGCACTATACTCTCTTGGGATGACCATAAAACATTTGACCTTATTACAAAATAAGTATAAATAAAAGTTAATTTTAACTAGTATCTTTTAATCGAATAATAAATGTAATAAATAAACTTCTTATTCTTAATAATAAATTATTATTAATTATAATAAAAATTATTTACTACAGGAAGAACATGCTTACATAATCAAATTTCATAAAAAAAGACGTTACCAACTACCATATTCTTTTTCAACTTACAATCCTAAAGTAAAAAATTCTTTAGCAAATTCTTTACTTTAAATACACAATTAATAATTGATGGGTTAAAAACAAAACACCATTTTTATTGCAAAATATACACCATGTTCGTATCACTGAAGTCTATGACACCATAAAATTATTTCATTCTCTTTAGAGATTTAAAAATTCATTAACCAAAACCGTCAATATATTTAGTAGCATCTAAAAAATATAGAACATAAATAAAACTATAATAAAATAAATTTATGCGAATTCTTTAAAGAAAAGGTGTGAAAAAAAGATAACACGAGTATTACATATTGCATGTTCTCGTATATGTCTAATTTCTTTTCTTTCTTTTTTTCTTTTTGCGTGAAAGCATTTCATATATCGCAGATCTTTTTGATCCGCAAAAAAATGTTTCTCATTGTTACAAATTCCATTTTAATTGAGTGTGATCAGAAAATTATACTTCATTACCTGTCAGAATTTCGTAGACAAAAATTAATCATCATCTTTTTGCTCCCAAAACACATTTTGGAGTATTGAAAATTTTTACTTAACAGGCTGTTCAAACTTTCAATTTTTTCATTGTTAAACGATTTACGCTATAATTGACTATTTATGTTATACTTGTTAACGGTATAGGTGACCTACAAAATAATTTAGCTGTTTATAGGATTTTAACCGGAAAATAAATATACTAATTTACCTCGTTTCATATTTGATTTTGATTAATATATGACATATCAACCTATCTAATCCCAGTCAAGTGGTAAGATGGGTTACCCTTAAGGGCAACGTGCGGTTTAGTATCATAATTTTGTAAACTTTTGTCCTCACAATTCTAAAATCAAAAAAAAATATAAAATATACAAGTAAATTTTCGTGTAGAATCAATCAATCAAAGGTGCAAGATGGGTTAAGTAAAATTTCGCCTTTACTTAGCTATCCTATCTTCCTCCTTCGGGTGATTCTACACGAAAGTTCATATACCGAAAAAAACTGTTTGTAAACATTATAAAAGTTAATTATTATTTTAATATCTTACTTGTATGGTATATGAAAATAGTGCAGTTTGTCACACAATTAATCCCGCAATTGGTCAAATCAAATTCATAAGAGCAACAAAAGTTGTTTCTAACTCATCAGTCTACATGACCGCCTACTTGATAGTGGCGAATTGGCCACTTATAATAAAATAAATATATTATCGATCTCGTAATACTTTTGGTTTAGGAGATTTTAGGTTTACCCCCCTATCTTACCTCACTACCCCATCTTACCCTGCTCCCTATTTGAATAGATGGAGTTGTATTAAAAAATTAAAAAATTATAAATGTCTATTTCTGTGATATAGATAGATGAAGTTAATTTAGACCTACTAGAATTCGTTCCACAAAATCCTACGTTTGAGGATTTGACTGGTATTAATAAATATCAGACATTATAGATAGAATATGAGAAATGTCATATTGTAAAGTAATCTCAAATGAATTCTTAAGGTTATTTACTTAGAATCCATAAATAGATTTTTGAGTGGCAATTGTCGAAGGCTCATAGCACATCTTAACTCATATTTCACTGCTCCGTGACAATGGCTTATCTGGCAACTGGCGAAAAGCGAAATCTTTCAAAATCTCATTAAGCTTTATGCTCCAGGCACGTCCTTCAGATTGGAGGATTTTCTTCCAAGGCGTATGTGGTGGTTGTACCAAACCCAATTTAATTTTCCGTACAAGAAGTACGACGATTAGACTTGCGGTCAAGGTTAAACGTTAGACACATTTAGGGAAAATTAAATGGTAGTTTAAATTTGTTACAAATGTTAAAGGGAATACATAACGCAGAAATTGGAACCATACAAAAGAGCACGTCTGGGAAGAAAAAAGGGCCAACGCCCTTTGATCCTTTTACGGAAATTTATATTTAATTGAATGCAACCACTTTAAATCCGATAAATTTCTCCTCCTATTGCATGCGAGTATAAATTGTTAAATTGTGATAAAATGGAAAATTTCATGTGAAATTACTGATACTACACAAGACGAATCACGTAAATGAAAGATAATCGAAGAACAATTTTCAAGGCCGAAGAGAACATTATGAGGCGCACGTATATTTTCTAAGCTACTTTCCTTTTTACGACTTGAATAACTTATATGAAAGTTGAAGTTTGAAATATGAGTTGGCAGTTTATATTTTAGTGAGATGAAGTTATTTGGAGTTATTCTATTTATAATGTATCGATGGTCCCGATTGACTGACTCCTATCTTTAAAAAGAGATTTACTAATCACGTCTATTATTTTCGATCCTCTAAAACTTACAATCTTTAGCTGTAAAGTAGAGCAAACGTTTAAAAGCACAGAGTAGCTTCTGGATAATCGAAACTCTAGGCTTCTTTTCATAGTTAAAGTTTCGATTAGCAAAGAAGATAAGAAATAAAAACACGTCGTATGTTAAAAATGTTTGAAGTAATTGAAGTAACTTCCGTTTTGCCAATTTTCAGCTCCCTATTCTATCCAATCCTGCATCTGTTTTCTACTGGGAAAGCAAATGAATAATAAAAATTTAAGTATTTTCAATATTTCCTATAAATTTTCTAGCTCCTTTTACCTGATTGTGTTTTTTTGTCCTGATTTTTTTTTTCCTGGAAAACTTCCTTCCTGACTATTTTCTTACGTTTTTATGTATTAATGGAATAGAGAAAACAAAAGTTATCTCTTTTAAAACTCTTCTAAAAAATTGTATTTCCGTAGGGGTAATAGAATTTTAAAAGGCCCAAATTTAATATAATTTGATTATAACAATTCTAAAAACAAAAAACTAAAAGAGAAAAGATACTCCAAAACAAAACCTAATTACAAACGCAATTGACGATGCAAAAGAAAGTAAAATTACTCAATAAAATGTGGCTAAATAGAAAAAAAAGTTGAACTACAAGCCTCATCAATCTGAAAGTAATTTTTGAGAAGTCTTGTGGGAACCATGTCAATCTTCTAATTTTCAACTTAAGCAGTTTCCGTTGCAGTTCTTCCAATAATTATGATACTTCACATTTTTTTACAAAGGGTGTAACCTGCTTTTATTAAAAAAAATGGAATTGACATTTCGTTAGATCTGATTTCTTCAATTAACCATGACTAAAGGAAGTAGGTTTCCGTTACATTCAAAAGGTAGTAACCTTGCATCAGATATGACTCACACTTTCGAATGAGGTTCTTACCAGCATAGGATTATCTTTTGCAAAAAGGGAAAGTTTTCTAACAACTTTTTTAAAACATTGATGATAATAACACCTTATAAAACGGAAATTCCAAAGAGAATTGCTTCAGTGGATGCTGGGCAGCATTCACTAGTGCTCTCCTTTCTAAGTAGAAAAAATTTTAATGGAGTCCCATAAATTACCTACAATTTTTTGTTCTTACACCTTGAGGCAACACCTACCTGTGAGGTTACTACTGCCGGACATTCAAAACGCAATTATCTTGAAATTTGCCGTGAAGATGTTTCCGAATGGTAATCAAACCTGTGGTTATTGAGTGCTTCTAGGAATGGTATTTCTCTGCAATCAAATTCATCATTTAGAATAGGAGTTTGCTAAAGTATTTAACGATTTCCTTTCAACACTATCGACAATTAAATTTTTAATGGTTTGAGGAGTTGTTTTGTCAAAACATTTGAAATGATACCAAAAATATTTTGATCAGTATTTTCATTATTACTTTATAATATTTATTTTGGGTATACCAAATATTTAATTTTGTGTTAAATTTCTCTTGTTATGTAAATTGCAATGAAACCGCGTTTGACTTCTCATAATCAAGTTGCTTTGTTTTAAATTCGAATTTGTATAGGATTTGTCACAAATTTCTGGTACACTGAGATTATGGATGCTGAATATTTTCACTTCAAAAGATTGCCTTTTATCCACAAAGTTTCGTACTAACTTAATAGTTCCAATTCTTAAGTTTAATTGCTCACATATTCTCTAAATGTTATAAATGAATTTTTGAAAATTTAAGAAACTTTATTTAGGATTTTTTATACAAAAAACTGCTTTTGTAAGGTCCTTTCGATTCGATCCGAACGGATTTAAGAATAGGGTCCTTAATGTATCTGCAATTTAAAATATTGCTTAATTCAGCTGGAAGAAAACACGTTCAACTCAATTACATATTTATTTTTTTACTGGATAGGTGCAGTTGTGAACTAAACCGCTAATTTTAAAGTGATTTGTCTAAAGAAAGGATTTTCTTTACTAATTTGTTAATTTTAACTTTCTGTTTCGGATACGATAGCAAAAAAAAAAAAATCTAATACGGAGAAGTTTCAAGTTTTAAAAAATATAAAAAAGAAGGTAAACATAAAGAGGAGGGAAGACAATAAGAAGGAAACAGAAATAAAAGAAATCATAAAAAACGAGTGATAAATTATCAACAAAGAATTGACTCGAAAATCGACATGTCTTTTGAAAGCAATAGGGTTAAAGCTAAAATAAAATTTTTCTATGAACATCTTTCTTAGTCATTTTTTTAAGAAATCATTAATAACACAGGCCGTCAAATTAAAAACTTTTTTTTTCCTTTTTCAGTTTTTATAGTCGATTATGGGTACTTGGGAACCCCTATTTACGTATCTCAACTCGGTGTTTTTTTATCACAAAATTGTAATAATAATAGGTCCATATTTTGGATATTATTGAAAAATTATTAAAAAAAAAAAGTGAAGTTTGTAATGTCGCTTAAATGGAAGCCTGAGTCCCAATCTAGGAATATCGAATACAATTTATATTTACAGACACTTTTACACATCTTGATGAACAAGTTTTTCATGAATGTACACTTGCCATGTGTTTTATTCACCATGTATCGTATGAAATAATCAGTTTATAGAAAAATGTTAAACTGGCGGACTATTTTGTTGTTTTAAATTTTTGGCGGTACTTTAATATAATAACTTAAGATTTTGGCTATTATTTGAGCAACATGAAAAGTTCCTAGATTGTATTTTTTAACCCTATTTTTCTCGAAAACGTGATGTGATGAATCATTTTCTTGTACGAGTTCATAATCGACAGAGAAAAACCTTTAGAAATCATTTGCCATTTCTTTAAAGGAAAAGTTGCTGTTGGCCAGTAAATTGACGAATGAATGTGTAACCAACTCGAAAGGCATCTATCAAATTTGTATGCTATTGGTTGTTTTTAATTTCCTTTTTAAAAAGAATGAAGGTAAGAGACATTGAACTATCCCAATTTTCAGTTTTGTCTACATACGTAAAGATATTTGTGTATGATTCTTTTTAACTATTCGACATTATTAAATTTTCGACGACAAAGCCAACATTATCTAGAGGCATTTTTAATTATATTCTAAAGAATTCTCGAAGATTTATCATAAATTACATGAATCTTTATGGGAAGAAATATTTCTCAGAACCTTTTAAATGAAATGTTTGCTCTGTTATTTTTCGGAAATCAAAATCGAACCGTCAAAATTAAAAACTAATCTTTCCTCTATATTTTCTATTCCTTCATTCTTTGAAATTCTCATCAACCACTTTAAATACGCACATCTCAAGTAGCATAAAACTTTCTAAATGGTAAACATTTAACCATTAAGACAGTCCAACTTCACTGGTCAAGAATAATAACTGTGTCCTCTTTACCATAATACCTATTATCTGGTTTTTGGACTTTTTATTCTCAACGTGGGGCCCGCATGGAAAGATAGATGAGTATAGCTTTCGGCATTCATAGAGGCAACTAACATTCTCCGAATTCGCGGAGAAAAATGTCTCAGCCGAAATACATAAAACATAGAAATGCGTTTACGACACCACATCGCAATATTGTCAACGAAACTTTCATTTTATCACACCAACACCCCCCAAAGAGAGGAGGAAAATGTTTACAAGCATCGTTTGCTTTCAGATTTCTGTCGTCTGTAAGAGGAAGAGACCGACCATCGTCTGTTGCTGGATAGCAGAAAACCCTGAGAAGATATCTTGAGGAGTGCACTCAACGCAAGAAGACGGGAAGCAGCAGATAGACGGACCGCACCAAGTCAGTAGTGCCAAGGTTAGCCCAGGTGTTCGTGATCAACGCGAAAATCACCTATGAAGGCAGCTCTAGCAACAACCGGCTTTTTGGGCTCCATGCTGGCGACAATTCGTCCATTGTATAAGAGACTAAAAATAGTAGCTGATTAGGTTTATAGTGAAATGTGCATGGTTCGAAAGATGATTTCGAAACAAATATGCTAAATTTTTACGTAAAATGCAGTGCAGTGACCAAACGAGTTACGGTTTAAAAATGAAGCTAAAACGCATTCGCACCTGGCTCACGTCGAGAATGATGGTCAGTAGGACAGCGATCGTGATGTGTGCTTTTTTTGCAATTATTCAGGTTTGTGCTGGTGAAGTGCGTGATGAATATGTGAAGAGTAAGAATATAGATGTAATTACCACACCAATGACTCCCATCACTCAATATGTTTTACCAGTGACTAAACGCCTCCTGCCTAGTCCTAACTTTGTACCATCACCTGTGAATAGTACCGATGAAAAAATTAGTGGCAAAATTGATCAGCTATCCACTGGAAATGAATTGTGGGATGGAATTATTGGTGACTGCTACCGAAAGCCGACGTTCTCGTGCTTTCAGAAAAACGTATATAATTATTTGGACTCCACAATAATTTCATCAGACGTGAATGTGACGAACCGAATTAAGTTCTTAAAAAATAACAACAAGTACAGCAGGGAAGCTAACGAGCCAACTAGCGATCCTGCTGAGGAGGCGCGTTCAGGTAAGCACCCAATTTTCTTATGTAGAATTAGTTAAAGGGTATTGCTAGTGAACAAAAAAAATCTTGAAATTTTTGGGTGCAGGAAAAAAATACTTATAAAATAAAAAGCTAAAGGGATCAGCTAAGTCTACAACAAAATTTATTTCGATTCTAGCAAAAGCTGTTCCTTTTTAGTTATAAAAAAACTAACTAGTGTCGAATTCACGTCATGGAAAAGATGATAATTTTAACATATTAATGGTCATGTTTTTCAAATTGAAAATGTTAGCTTTACATACACACTAAACGCAAAGATGGCTAAGAAAATCCATTAATGCTTATTTTGATAGTTTTGTCACTTCTTCCTATACTCATTCTTAAAACCCTACATATAAAATTTCAAGCTTCTGGAAAAGGCATTGAATTCTCTCATAAATCTTAAGACACAATTCACATTCATATTTATCACGAATTATGAATGAAGCAGTCTTTTGAAATTTGCAGTTGAATGTGTTGAATGATTTAACTTTCTTCAAAGCTTCTAATTTAATACTTCCCTATTCAAACTAATTCTTATATAAATAAATTTCCTCGAAAATTCTGTTGTAGTTAAACATGATTATCAGCTAAAATTTAGTTTAGGATCTGGAAAGTTTTAGCTATGTTGTTCCAAAGTTCTATTTTTAGACTAACACAAATAGAACCTCGCTTTAAATCGCAGATTAGCAATATAAAAACAAATTATGCATTCTATAGACTTATCATAAATATGCGTGATTTCTTTATTGTACTTTTATTTATATATGTATTTTTTGTATATATATTTTTCATGTGCATTGTTAACTTAATTTAAAGTATTCTGAAGCAAATGTACAGCATTACTTCAATTTTTTATTTTATTGATTGTAACCTCACGGAAAGTGCAGCAAAAGCTAAGCATTATTTAATATCATTAAAGATATTGCTGATATATTAAAAATATAAATAGATTTTAGATTTGTAAATTTTCCAAATTTTATGGGAAAAAAACCCAATAACTTCCATATGCCATAAGTTTCGTTAATATCGAGAGAACTTTCCCGATACAATTTTCTTTCAATTTTATAAAAAAAAACTAGAACGGCATTTACATAAGTTTACAAAAGTTTTGGTTTCGGTTAGGAAACAAATTATTAAAAAATGGCTTACTAAATTGATTTTTGATCAATACGAAATCATGAACTTGTTCCTTATCGGATGTTTCCAGTTTCTACTGATTCTCAATGAAATGAATTTATAAATTTGTTTAAATAAAGTTAAAAGCTGAAATTATGAATATATTTATGGTTTTATCTTTTTAAGTATTTATAATGCATTTAATTATTTGTTTTCTATGGAGTTTCGCTATTTAACAGAATACAATTTTTAAATATTATATAAAAATACAACAAAATAAAATTGTATTGCATTGTTTTTTTAGAATCAACTTAAAATGCAATATTACTAAAGAATAAATACGAAATATACCAAAAGGATAGTAATTTCTCAGTACTTCCGTAATTCAAATTTTCGACCTACAATAGTCTAGAAATAAACTCAGAAATTGGGACAAGTAATTCTAGCTTAATAAATCTACAAATAGCAATGTTTTAATTCCTAAGCAAGTTAAGTTCATTAATTTTTAAGATATTCACAAAATTTTGCTGGGAAATTACTTCACGAAAATTTCGTGATGGTAGTTTTTAAATTTCGGCATGTTCTATCTAGTTTTATTACTGGATGACAACTTTAAAATAAATGTAAAATAGCCTAGAACTTTCCCCGAAAGAAAAATGGAATTGTTTCTATTTCATAACGTGAAAACTATTCAAAAAGCATAAAACATTTTCAGATTCCCACATTGAGGAAGTGACAAACGCCATGTACGGAAAAAGTGTGAAATTTATGATGACACACGATCTGGAGTTGAAACTTCCAGAGATTCTCTTCGACGGAGCAACATTTCGTGTATCACCCAGGGCCTTAGAGGGAAATGGTGCTATTGTGAAATTGGAGCTCATACCAAAAACGGAAATGGAAGTCCGTGAAACCGGTCGGATTTTCAAGAAAAAAATTCGTAAAAAATAAATTAAGATTTTAGATGTAGGCAAATAAACCAAACAGTTTTTATAACTTTCAGAAAAAATATTCCAAAGCAAATTGCTACTGGCATTCCTGGCACTCGTCGTTATTATAAAATTACTCAAGGTCAAATTGTTCTGGCTACTTCCGCTGATAGTCGGGGTGAGCACGGCAAAGAAGCTAATTTTAAAATTCCTGCTTTTCCTGTTCCCAGCACTGGCGCATATCTTTAAGCTGTGCTCGTACTATCACACAAATTACCATCACACGAAGTTCCATCAACATCATCATCACATCAACCATCACCATACGGTAAGGTCCTGTTTTTATTTGATACATCACCTAAAGTATTGTCTAAGATAATCTAAAATAAGTAGATGCATAGTACTTTGTTGCAAAGCAAAACGAATTACGTCTTTAGTCCGAATGTGGGTCAAAATATGAAAAAGCGCTGAGCCGCGCTCCAACATTGGCGGGGCCAAACGCGGTCAAAGCGTGAGCGCGCGTTTCAAGTGAAAGTTGTTCTATAAAAAAACGCGCTCTGCAGTCGACTGACGTAGACTTCAAAATTTCCCGTTCAGCTGATAAGCAGATGAAAAACAAAAAAAAGGAAAAAACACAACAACAAAAAAATTAATGGTAATCAATCATTCGCAGGTCGTTCCCGTTTGGTACAGTGATCATGAGCATGGACCGATCCACGCCCCTGAGATAATTTACACAAATCCGCCAAAGTCGGTACCACACGAGTTCATCCATGGACATGGAGGACACGACCACTTCTCTACCGGCTGGGAAAATTCTGGACCAGGACTTGGATCAGAGTAATCCCCGATATGGAACTCCCTAGATTCACATAGATAAATTATTCCATTTCCCTCCGCCCATTTAGATACATTAGTGATATCCACCGCAATGCGCACGTAGACTCGGCGGGCTTCAAGCCCAAGTTAGACGACGCAAACGAAATCAATGCATGGGGCCTGGGCACCACTCACTCCCCGTCTACTAGTCATAGTTTTAATGTGAACCCGTTCCTTCAAGACCTTCCCAGGTTGGCACAATCCTAGCGTTAAGATTTACACTCTTAGACAACTTTCTTTTCAGTGCTATCAATCAAAAGGTGAAGCCGTACAATCCTGGTCCGGTATTTGTAGGATCACAGAAGAATTCGCCGGTCGCAACGCAAATTGCTGCTCAGTATGACCCGGGCCTAAATCAACAGAATGTGGTAAGTTGGCACAGTTTCCCTTTGAAAATATTTTTACCTCTTCAAAACTTTCATTCATACTAAACGATCACCGGGCTCCCTAAGAAGCACACCTTCTTAGGATGCACTAATGGCCCCTTACATGGAAGAGTGTAAATCGGATTAATTAGCATTCGAATAGTCACGGCGAAACGAGTACTTGTTGATTTTCCTTAAACATACATCCGACTAGTAACAAGATACGTTCAAAAAACAGAGTTTTTGTACGCTGCAATTGCAACTGTTGACGAGCTAAAGTTAAAAGCATTTAAAATCTCCGACTTTTTGCTTTCGACAATTTCTTCGGAGCTTACTTCTCCAATCGCGAGAAAATTACTTAAACTTATAGCTGTTTTCAAGTTTTTGTTTCCTCCTCGTAAATAAACAAATTAAATAGTTAGTGCTAGTCATACAGGATGATTATACTACTTAATTAAATAATTGATACTTTAGAGATGTTAGTGTAGGCTCGTTGAGAATAATTGTAATAATCAGTGTTCGTATCAATTTTTGTATAGGCATATCGCTATTTTTGTACTATTCCTACTAATTTAAAATAGGGTAATTACTGTACTATGTAGAACACGCTCAAAACTATTGGAGGCAACTACACTTCATCATATGAAAGAAACATTGAGAAATATTGAGCTATGAGTTAGTTTAAAGCACCATTCCTTCACTGAAAATCGCATTTAAATTAGACCTTGAAAGTCGAGTCTTGGTATGTTACAGATACAGAAGGGTATTTTTTAATGGCAACGTATGGTTCAAGTATCAATCTTCTTTATTAACTTCATTAGTTGGGCAAGAAAAACCTGCTGCTGGACTGCTCACTAAATCCTTTATAACTCTCTACATAGTCTAGATAAATTTTAAAACCGGATAAGTAATCTAATATTATTAATTTCTGGATTTTTTCCGTAGATTAATAAACATTTTTAAGATATCATTTAAAAATAATATATACATAATATATAAAGGTGTTTAAAATAGCTTAAAGAAATAAAATAAATTTCTACATAAATTTATTGAAATATTATCCTAAGTAAGAATCTAATTTCACCATTTTCACACGTTACATACAATTTGAATATTACAAATATGCAAGATAAGGTAACATGGAATGATAACACCTCTTATAACTTCCGCTAAAATCCGTTTGGATTTCAACTAGAAGACAAGTGTGCACAGGCCTACAAATTAATTCCTAGTCGATTTCTTTATGAATTTTTAAAATATTCACAACGGATAGTGTCTATATTCTTTCGTAAACAACTTATAAAATAATTGCAACCTATTTGTTAACTCCATAAAAACTTAAATGAAATGCTTTTCTTTCAATTTTCCTTTTCTGAATCACCTGAAGTCAATATTCTCTAATTAGCGTTAATTTTCTCCTTTCTCAAAGGCACTATTTTTATGAAGAGCTTACCCATGAACCCTTTCATCATTAAAATAGTTGATGTGTTACAATCACTACCGTAAAATTGGCGTTAATGCGATAGAGATCTGAAGAATTATCTTTTCAATTTCCAAATATTGTAAATTATTCGAAATTTCGGGTAAACTTAATAATTTTATTATATGACAACGACTTGTGTGGTATCTTTCTTGAATTTCACTGCGTGAAACCGTGCAGAAAATCATATTGCAGGCTCTATTTTATATCTCATCATTTTCCAGTGAACGTTAGATACAATTGGAGCATATTATTTTCCAGATAATTCTCTTAGCTCTGTAGCAGTGAAAATGAGCGGTTATCACTGGCTTGATTACGGCATCCAACGTATATAAAAACGCCCTTAGCGATCACAATATAAAGCTAGAGGTTCGAGGAAATAATGTGAAAAGGTGATCGATGTAAATTGGGGCAATTTGTTAGTTTTCACTTAGCCTCGTTACCACGGGAACGAGAACTAGTTATTTGTGGTCAATAAAACTAACAAAAAAAAAAAAAACAAGAACTGCTGCGAGCAGTTGCACTACAGTTGCACCACGTAGGATAGGGTACACTTCGCTTTAATCGAGCAGTTTCATTAATGCGATAATTACGCATGCCTCTCTCATGAATGATTTTCCGCTCGAAAATTCTTCGATTCGTTTTTGCTTGGCAGGATGTATTCATGGCGTACTTCCTGAAGATTCAGACTGAGTCTGAGGGAGATGTAGGAAGTTTCGCTAACTCAAGGTGACACACTTTTGCTTATGACTTGATTGGGTCTTTTTGTTTGAAGGCAACATTCTCGGTTTCTTCACTAAGGGTCAAAGAGAACAAGCAATTTTCACACAGTAGGGAATTTTGTTTTTATTTTCGCAGATTCGAGACATCCAGCGATCTCAGGCTCAGGTAAAAGAAGCACTTAGAATTCAAGCCGAACAGAAGCTGGTAGCCCATCAGCAGAAGATTCTTCAGCAGCAGCCGTTCGTGCAAGACGCAGAGGTGATTTAGCCCTCTATTGTCATTTTGTCTGGCACTTACGATGACATAGTTTTTAATCTTTTTTTTTTATCTTTCAGCCGCTAATGCCCAAAGGCTACGATTCATTTTACAGTCCCATCCTTAGTAAAATGGACAAAATATTTTTACAGTTGGGATTCTCAGATGACCAATGCAAAGAAAGGCTGGTTTGCAGCATGTACAAAAATCCGGCCCGTTATAGTCCACACAGCAATTTTATCTCAGCTGAATTAAGCAGGTGAGTCGGACTGAATTAGTAACTAGACAATAGCCAGTTTTTCATGTCTCAAGATATGTAACGGGTAATTGTTCTAAGATCTTATGTAAGAACATTGCACTGTCAGCGAATGAATGATGATCGTTTTAATGGTTACGAAATCGAAATTTTTGGGGATTCTTTTGATCTTCATCAACCTAATTTCTGTTGTCATAATGACTAGCACTACCACTGAAACGGATCAGTGCAGAGAACTTGTGCGGGGATCTTATCTTCTTCCTGTGAGAAGACTTAAATGCTAAAGGTGAAGGTGATTTCAATTAAGATATAGGACGCAAAGACCAGAACGGTTACAAGTCGACTGCATTATTGCAAATTGATTTGAATCAGTAAAATTTGCTATGGGAATTCAAAAAAGTTGAATGTTAAACTCTTGACTACTTTGAGTCACTATAGCGGCTAAAGATATTTCGAATAATTAAGATAGGAATCTTCTTAGATAGGATTCTTTCTTCTTTCAAAAAATTTAGGACAAAAATAGAAATGTTAATATGGAATAGCTTGTACCTCGCCCAATCATTCATTCGTAATTAATTATTTCTTAGTATTCATTCTTTAATTTTACAAATTTAAATTAGAAAAGTTTAATTTTATAGGTACGTTACGTGTACAGCATTTCTCAAATATTATTTTAGCAACTGCAATTATTAAAATTAACATGAATCAATCAGAACTTTAAATAATAAATTTGATTGATTGGTTGATAGCCAGGGAGAAATTAATTTTAGACCTAGAAATGTGCTTAATCAATTTACTGATAAGTTGATCACATTAAAGGAAGGGTCAAAGACAGAGAGCAGGTTGGTTATTATTTTCAATTTATAGACTTGGTAGTTAGGGGTTTTAATATTGGCGATTGATTAGGTACTGCTGAAAATGATTAGAAGCTTATTTTATTAAATATGATTAATGTAGCTGAAAAAGTAAGTGTCAGTTGCCTGAGAACGAAATAGGCGTAGAAGCTCTTCTGGTTAAATTAAGTCTGATTCTGTTTTAATCGCTATAGAAAGGAGCAAAGAGTTGAAGTCTATACCTAATAATTTCTTCATATATGCGAGTATCTACTTTTCGCATTAGCACTGCATCTGGATATAATCATGAAGGCACCTTTCTGGGCGCTAATTTTCTAAATCAGTAGACCAAGGAGACCGTCTTTAATTCTGATTGTACATATTTCTAAAAGTGCCTCATATCCATCGTTATCCAGATGGATTAGTCCACATACACGTTTCAACTATTTCTCAATTATCTAGTCAGCGACTCAATTAAATTGTGGGTGCTCGCGGTTTTACGGCGATAATAACGATTTCTCCCATGACAGATTTGAACCAAACAATTACGGCACTTGAGACGTGGTAGAAATCGACAAAGCGCAGCTAACCATACATAATCAGAGTCATTTTCCGCACTCGGACTGAATGCCAAGTTCACGGTTCAGATAACTACAAAACATTATTGTTCCCACTCTCTGTATGATTATGGGGGGAGTACCTGCCGGGCATGGTTATGAAAGTCCACATAAGCTTGCGGCTTACCTTCGACTTTTGAAAATATTTCGTGATTGGCTGCAGAAAGCTAATCCTTTAATAATGCAGTAAAATATAAAGCTGTCGAGTTTAATGGTAGAAGAGAATTTTTCACTACTGCGTGTAAAAATTTTTAGGCTAATGGGAATTATTAAGTTAGAATTGTGGAAGTCTTTATAAATTAGTTTGTGGGGCTTTGCGTGAAAGGGCTTTATATAAGGGCTATTATAAGGATTTACAAACCATTTTTTTTTTGCTACTGTGTCCAAAAAATAAGGTAAATTTATTTAAAAAATAAAAATTCTTTATTTTTTCTTTCAAATCACCACCCGATACAACGCATGTGTGCCAACTTTTTTTTTCCAATTCTCGAAATAGTCTGAAAAGCACTTTTCCGATATGGCTTTCAATTCTTTCGTTGATTCCGGCTTTTATTCGGTCGATCGAATTGAAACGGTGTCCATGGAATGGTCTTTTGAGTTTAGGAAGTAGCCAGAAGTCACTTCGTACTAAATCAGGCAAAATGATTTCGAATTCCGGAAACAAAGTTGAATGCATATTCTTTGCTCAACAAAATCAGACATACTAAAAATCGATAAACTCATATTCGTATGTTTACAAAAACATGAGTAGCTCTGTAGCAAATGAATATATTGACTTTGAACTTTGCACAGATATTAAGGATAGTAATACCAATCTACAGAAAGTAATTGTATGCCTTCACAATGCCTGCGAAATTTATATAAATAATTTACTTTATTTTTTGGACACAGTGGGATCGGTCGATCGCACTTTTCATCAGAACAAAAATTACTCGAGCAGGCATCGGCGGCAAGGTCAACGATAGTCAGTTGGTAAGATGTATAAATATCTTTCAAATTAGTGCAAAACTTAATTAGGTAGCTCCGAACCTCAAACAGAATAACTAAGCAAATAAGCACGTTCTATAAAGTAAAACGTTGTTTCGAATGTCCTCCTCTAGAGTCAGAAATGCCGCATTCAAACTAAATAGTTACATAGTTACAAGTTATTTTGTTAACTCGTTCTAACTCTTCAAAAAACCCTTAGTCGTTAAGAATAACAATTTTAATATCTTCTTCATATGAAAAAATTAAGAGGAAAAATAGAAAAATAAAGATTATCTTTTGTATAACTAAATCTTAAATAAATTCTCTGATTATGTTTTACAAAATGGTACATAATTACTTATAAATATTAATGCGATTAAGGAAACCTTTAGTTTATTTTAAGAGTAAAAGTCAGACTGAAATTTTATTTACTTTTTATTTCAACTTTATTTATTTCCGAAACTACGCAGCCCTTAAAAAAGAAGGTATCATAATAAAAACGAGATGAACCCAACAATTACAAATTATCATTTTATTAAAAGTGGTATTAAATTACTGAATGTATTTAGAATGCAATAAATCTAAAGCGAAAATAGCATTAATTTTTATATGGAAATTTTTAAATGTTCGAATTACTCATATTTCCGTACAAAGTGATGAAAATTTAAATGTTGAAAGCCAGGGGCTTTGTGTTCATTTAATTTATGATATGCACGATAACAATGGGCTTGTGCTCTTCGGGGAATAATGTTTTTACCTGCCAAAAACAAAAACGATTTCATTTAAGGAACATTGTCCAACCTGTTATTTTTTTTCCCCATCATTCTTTAGATGCTCTTTGCGTAAAATGCGTGCAGAGAACGACAAAAATCCTTCATTACGAGTGGAATTTTAATTTAATTTCGCAGAACTCGGGGATTTATATTCCCACCAACTCAACATAGCTCTAAGGGATTGTAACGGAAAATTTATTAAAATTTCAAAAATATTTTCCCCTTAGGGACACAAATGAACTGGAAAATCCACCTTCAACGAATGCGGCTATGGTGAGATTCTACCGATTCGTGCAGGCTGCTCGAGAAGGACAAGACGGCCACGACTGTTTGCAGCTATACCCGCAGTGTTCAATAAGCACGGAATAAGATCGATTTTGATTAATTTATTAATAAATGCATTAGTGTGTGTAGGTATAAGTCTCTGGGTGTAAACGCTTTTTTTTCGATAGTGAGTTGAATATGCATAAAATAGGTGTAATTTTCTGTAAAATTTCACTATGGAGGAGCTTTCTAGGAAGGTTCATGATTACTCTTAGTGGTGCGCTTAAAACTATTTATTTTATTTATTGATGTATTATGAATGTGCTGTTAATTTATAAATAATTATAGCTTAAAAGAAAGTCTTAGGGAATCTTTTGCGGTGTTATTTAATTAAATGTGTAAGTTTTAAAGGAGTAGGCATCCTCTTGGCTTTAATAAAAGGAAATGTATTTAAAAGAAGGTTTTGTTGTTTTATTCGTATTCATTTTTATTTTAGAGTGTACATAAAAGAGGACCAGACAAGGTAGCATGCAGGAAAATACATGCTGGAGACAATTCCGAATTAAAACTAAAAAACCTAAGAACGTTTGAGAATTTTATTTTGCTATACGAGTATATCAACAAAAATAAAGAGACACAACTTTTGATAAAAAGAAAACACAAAAATTTGCATATACCCTCTTTTTTCATAGGTCAAATCGTCTTTAATGTAAATCTAGATATATTTCCAAAAGTCAACAGGTTAAAAGAATTGACCCCATACCTGATTTGATGAACTAAAATTGCAACGTTCTCGTGCACTGGTCATGGAATAAACCTGAACTATAGCAATCTTAAATTAATTAACACCACAAGACAGCTGTAACTAAAAAATATAGACAAATTAATATATTTTTGTAACCACCCCTTATTTGTATTAAAAAAATTTATAATTATATCTTTGCTTTTATTTTTAACTAATTCAAATAAGAGCATTTTAAGTTTTATTCAAAATTCAACTAATTTTTAAAGTTTCGCACTAAATATCCAACAAGAAAAATTGGATAAATTCATGGTTTTCACGTAAATCAGAGATGCATTCCTTTTGATTAGAAAAAAAGGTCGTAAGGTTTAGAAAGAAATTTCATTGTTATTGTTTTTCTCTCTTGTATTTTAAGCCACATCTCAGAATTGACGTTAATTAAAGGCCCTAGATTTAAGGGTTTAAAAAATAAACGAAAACGATAATAATGAAACTAATCGATAATTTATTCGCTTAAGACCAAACATACATAGGTATGTAATATTATATATGTATATAAATATATTTTAATAAAAAACCCAAATAGTGTGCTTAGTTAATTTAAGCGACTGGAGAAAGAACAAAACTTGGACCTCCAATTGATAAAAGTTATGCAGTTTGTTCTATTTACATTGGTCCAATTGAAAACCATGATTAGGGTACGGCCTTAGCAAACCTTCGAGCGGCATGTATTAATAAAAAGATCAGCCGTTTAGAAATTATTTGAATTTTTGTGATTTTCAACATTTTCGATTTTGGTACGTTAAGGAGTACGTCAAGTTATTTACTGAAGCAAATAAGTTGGAACATTTTGCAACAGTTTCATCATATTTCCACAAAGTTGTTTAAATATACAATAAATGTGTATTTTCCAATTCATATTCAAATAATTTGTCTCGCAGCTTTTCGAATAAACTCTTTTTCTTTGAGTCTAATCTTTAAGCTCGAGTACTATGATTTTTTTTTAGTAATAGCGTTTGGAGTTTTGCACTTGATAGAACTCTTTTCCTGAAAACTAAAATTACGGATTCTGGAAATTCACAAGAGTTCTAATAAATTTTAAACCAACCGCTCAAAAATTCGTTGGAGCTATCCTCTAGTCGTAGAATTCGCTTGGAGAATATGAAAAGGCTTAACTTAAATGTTATAATGCGTTATATTGGATATTTCAAAATAGTGTATAGTCTATTCAATTGAGTAACTATAGAAATACATCCATATATACGATGTTACATATTTTGCACACATCAAGCATAGAATAATTTTTAAAATAAATTTACTGAAACTCCAAGTACAAAATTCGAACGTATAAAATCGTGCTAAATGCCTTTCATATTAAAGAATTCGGTCAACACATTAACACTATTTCCAAACAAAATATCTTTAAAAATCTGTCTCACTAGTCCACAGCCAAATCACAGTTTGTTCTCTTTTAAAAAAACGCCTTATTGGTCTATTTCAATTTTGCACTATTTGAACCTAACGATCCCATTGACTAGAAATCTTCAACTATCTCGCCCTGGCCGACGAAGACGGCTTGTTTACGAGTGCTTTGTGTTGACACTGAGCTGAGAATGCAATTGAAATGAAAATTGATTCGAATCGAAAATTGTCCACCTTAGATTTACTTATGTGCATCACGTCCCAACCTGATTTCCCTCTTCCACTATCCGGCCAGCGAACAGACCACTATCACTGACCATTTTGAACCGAGGGTATGCCAAAAATGCCCGCACCGGAATTTAAAATTCGATCAAAGTGCTGATGTTGCGGGAGCCCTCGTATAAAAACCATGGCCAACTATTAATCAAACGCAAATTTGATTGGGTTTCCTAAGCGTTCACACTTTGAAATTTTTTTTGTCTGTTCAACATCGTGCGAGGTCCGCGGAGGAACATGATACGTTTCGCAGTTGCAATAGTCGTTATAGGAGCAGCCTTAAGCGGATGTAGTGCAGAATTGTCAGCAGCAGAATTAGCCGCAGACATTTATAAGACATGCTTAAGTGACTTTTCCACGTCCTGCGTGAAACCAAAGATGCTGGGATGGATGAGCAGAGCTGTAAAATTGGATGAGATCAAGATCACTGAAGACTTGTCCATAATAAGAACTGGAAATGATGAACCAACCAACTTTTCGGAACAAAGAAGTGCTGATGCTCGTGTAGAGTTTTTCGATAGAATCGATAATTTCCTTACAACGCACGCATTGAAATTTAAAGCACCTGAAGCTCTAAAGTCGGAAGAAGCACGGTCACTTTTCCCATCATCCATCCTAAAGAACAGTCTGGCTGAAGACCTACAAGTTCCCTTGACCGACGGAAATGCTGTAGAAGGTATGTAAAATTTTGAAATCTTAAATCACAACATAAATTAACAAATTTATTTCCACAGGTCGTGGATTTGTTAAAAAAGTGATGATCCCATTCCTTCTTGGTCTGAAGTTCAAGACAACTGTTCTTGTTCCTCTTGCGTTAGCTTTAATTGCTTTGAAAACATGGAAAGCAATGACTCTCGGCCTCCTCTCCCTTGTACTATCTGGTGCTCTAGTCATTTTCAAGATTGCTAAACCAAAGGTAAAATTCCGATGTAATATATCAAAAATTATAACTAGAATTTCTTCCTTTTTAAGATTGTCAACTACGAGGTTGTTCACTATCCCCACCATTACGAACATCACGTTGACCACATACCTCATCATGTTGACCACATACCTCATCATGTTGATCATATAGCTCATCATGTTGATCATATACCTCACCACTTAGAGCATCACGTTGATCACATTCCTCACCATGTTGAGCATATTGAACACATTGACCATATTGCTCATCCACCTGCTCATGGATGGGAGCCACATGGATGGGCGCGCCAATTCGACGCACAGGACCTTGCTTACGCTGGACAAATTTAAAAAATTGTCTCAAAACCGAATGAATCTTAGTGTACCTAAATTATTTATTTCTTTAATAAATTATTTATTTGAAAAAAACAAAAAAACAAAGTTCTTAAGCGAAAGACAACCAAAGATCCGTGAAGGAAGTAATGCTGCCTTGAATCTAAAACTGCTCCTTTACTTTTTCGACTTGATATTTTTCTTTCTCTAATATTTTTAGATTAATAAGAGCCCTCAAACTCATTCGCTTCAATTAAAGTATGTTATTTATAATTATATGTTTAGAATCAAAACCCCAAAGAGTGTTATTTTGAATAAAATGTGTACCAAACTAAAATTATAGCAGAATAGCAGAATCAATGTAAAAAGAATAGACAAATTACTTTTATTATGTTACTGAACATGGCCTTAGTTAATTTAAATTAACTGGTCTTCAATCAAGCATTCGCCTTGTTTTAAGAAATCATATTCATCTTTTATTTTACAAAAACCTTAAAGAGCTTTTAGACAACACCGTTAAGCTCAAATATTGTTTGTTTATTAATAAGCAAACGTTGGATATGTTTTTCTGTGATTCTTATTTTCAAGAATATAACTTTATATTTGAATTTTTTTTCTTAAAAACTAGTATAACTTAATAACTGGGATATCCTGAGTTTCTATTGAAATACTTTTGGACCCTCGACACCAATAATTTAAAATATCGATACCAGGTAAGGGTTACAAAAATGCAAGAAGGAAATAATGATAAAATCATTTTAAATTTATAAATATACGAGTATATGAAAATCAGTTCACTTCGTTAGTATGCTTTACTGGTTTCAATTCAGGACTTTGTAAATAAAGGAAATTGTTCCAAAGCTCTTGAGAAAAACAATTTGAAAGTCTTTCTTCTCCATTTATTTTTAATAAAAATTGTTATTTCATTCTACATCCCCTTTAACTTTGTGCGAAAGATATGAGACGTTTTATATCATGGAAGAATTTTTAAGTCGTAAAATGTATTGAAATGAAATCTTTCCGCTAAAATTTCCCAAAAGAAGGTATTTCTCTCATCTCAATTTTATCCATCATATTGATTACCATGTAGTAATATGCTTTATTGATCGTATTTTCTTAGAAAATTTTCCACTCTTCCGATTTAGAATTTCAATTAAATTCATGTATTGTAGGCATTTGATTTCGCACGTGTATGAAAATTCACAAGCACACATAAAATATGTATCCGGAAATACGATTTAAATCCTTCCGATTCTGAGAAGAAAATCTTAATTGCATTTATCCATACCCCTAGTCACGCTTATTTCTGATTAGATGAGAGCAGTCAAAAGTAAAAACTCATCTAAGCTCGAATGGTTCTTGGAAGCTCTTTATTTAGCATCATCTTAATGGAATTCTTTAAATTTAATCAATATAAGTGAATTAGTCTTAATAAGATGATACATATAAAGTCAATTTATTTAATAGAGTAACTTTAAAATCAAATAGTTTCTCTGAAAGAGTAAGGTCTAACTATGCAATTATATATTTTGTAATTTATTTTATAAAGCGTCATACCGTCATAATTAAACAGCCAGAATTTCCAACAAAGGTTTCGTGATAGACTTACATGTAAAAATGCATTTGGTACAAGAAAGAGCTTTCATTTGTGTACCGGTTTTGGTACACATGGCAGGAAACGTGTTAAACACCTATAATTATATAAAGTGCTGCGTACGCTAAAGATGACACTAAATAAAAACAAGTTGTAGCTAGACACAACTTTATCAAACGAACATATGGTTATAAAAGTTGTTATTGCACTGTAATGTGTATCATTTATTAATTAAGAAAACATTGCAATAAATATCCTAAGAACATAAATTAATTCCATTACACACGAGCCCATTACATAGGTAACAAAAACATAATTGCCTACTTTTCTCGCAACTTGGATAAAGTGTGCCATGAAGCAGAATGCTTAAATTTTTTCTACATATACTTTTTTCTAAAGGGAAAATTATGTGCACATTAAGGAAATAACTACCTTCACCTAACAAAGAACTGCTTAAACGCTTCACATGTTTCTACTTTCTTTTATTATATTTGTTAGCTAATCCAATTGTTAAGTCCGCTTGTCATCAATTTCAGTCAAAAGATTCATAATTGCCAAATTTATTGTGATCTGGAAGTGACTGTTAGAAAGTAGCATATATCATAGCTTTTCTTAACAAAAATAAATTGCTAAGGCGACTTGCGTTGAAGATAGATGAAAATTGTGGTCACCCACTTGGAAAGAATATGGGTAGAAAATTTCGGCATAGATATATAGAAAATGCAATCAGAAGTAATTGTCGGAATTATCTATACCTTCAACAGAACCCAAAAAGTTTACGAATAAGTCGCCTTATTTGTTAGCCAAGCGCAGAATATCTCATACAAGTACCTATCCTCCCCATTTTTATGAGAAATTTTCTCACAATTTCGAAAGTAATTTATGAACAATAGGAACAAACAAGCTTAAAGAATAAATTAACAACGACATCCGATAGGAATGGCGCACCAATTAAGTACCAACTTACCATCAGTGATATCAGTTCGAATTTCCAATCAATGGGGCCTCTGAATTCGTGAAAGAATTCTTGTGGCTTATATCGTCCGTAAGTCTGAATATCGAAAATCCACCGATGTACAAAATTTCTTCCAAAACACCTGAACGAACGCGTCCCGAATTCTAAATAGGGAATGTTACGTCCGGCAATAAGTGAAAATAGTCGGTGGCAGACGATTGATATCTTGGCAATATATTGAGAGGCATTTTACTTTCATTTCTAAAAATAAAATAACTTTTCGGCTCCTTAGTTAACTTTCTTCGGAGGTTTTTTTGGTTTGCATATTCTTGTTGCACGTCGCAAGCATTTCTCCCCGTGCCGTAAATTTATTGTTCCAAACACAGAATGGAGTGATGCAATGGTCATCAACAACTTTCAATTCTGTACTTAAATAACTCACTTTTGAGAAAAATGATATTTTCATTTTAAAAGCGACTACACACTGTTCAAATAAAATATATCATTCTAATTTAAGCCATCACAATTTTGAGAAGAGACCAACCCTCAGTCGAAGTACACCAATTTATAATTCGAGAATTCTTCAGGAAAAAATATTCATCATTTGCACTATGAGAAGGGATCTATTGGGACAAAGGATCATTAACATGTTGTGTAAAAAGATTGTCGCCTGAACAAAGAGTAATTAAAATGTGTCCGTGCATTACGCAATCCTTGAAGAGAAATTAAATATCTGCTACACTTCCAAACAGCGCAATGTAAACAATTGTGTGCCACCGCACAAAGATTATCAGCCTAACGAAGATTCGTACATTTTTATCGTCTATCATTTATTTGTTGGCAACAAAATCTTTTTCTAACCCATGAACACTTCCGCGTATCCTTCATTCACGGTAAAAACTTTTTTTATCGAATACGTTCACTCATGATCATGGGAAAACAATATGTTTTGTCTTTTTACCTTTGAGCTCAGGACAGACTTATTGCTGATAAATTGTAAAATACTTTAAGACTTGTTTGTTGTATTCCAAAAATAATGTAAAAAACGTTAGAACTGGTCTTATATGAAAAACTTATAACATCGGTCTATCTGCTTATCCTAACATAGTACGTACTAAGAACATCTGTACCCTCGTAGATTTCTAAAAGTGCCCTGCTATTTTTAACCCTTTTTAATCCTTTATATTCGTAAGCGTTTTTTAAAATCAATCCGTAAGAAAACGAAGCGTTAATATGCTTATAGAGGTAGATTGGGAATAGCTTAAAATATTAGCGGTAGGGTCCGTTAAAATTATGCACGAATATTATACAAATCATATAAACAATATAAACATTATTATTAAAGTAAAACTATCTCATTACTACTAACTGAGCAAACCGCAGCGGTTTTTATGGTTAGCAAATTCTATAACAACTTTGTGCAAATCGAGTTTACTCACAAATTCGTGTTCTATGCACAAAGTAGCAAGTCCGCTTAAACATGATTGAGACATTATCCGCCGTAGATATATTTTTAACAATTTGAATTTTGGAAATGAGCACTTTACTAAAACAGAAGCAACAGATAATATCAAATACAAAATACTCGCTGTACATACATTCGGTAATCAAACATGATTTTTTACTACCCGTTAAATCATTTCGCCTATTGCCGCACGAAAATATGAATTTTTATTACATTTATTTAAACACGGCAACAGCTTTTCAGGTGATACTGATAAAGATATAGAGGTATAACAATAAATTAATATCGTTAGTTAAAGTTGTATGTATGTGACTTCAAGTTTATTTCGGCACATATTATTAATTTTTTTTAACAATATTATTGATTGGGATTGAAATAAGTATTTTATTACTTCTTAATTTTTTCCAAATAAGTGTCGGTCTAATTTATCATTTTTATTAAAAGACTTGAGGGGGGAGTGCCCTCTCTCTTATTTACGCCACTGTCCATACGAATGCCTATAGATTCAAACTAAATAATAAACGTCTAACATATACAGTCGCGAAAGATTAGGCTTATACTTATGTTTCATTGCTAATTCGTAAGTACTTTTCTATTCACATGGCATGTTCAAAAGCCAGAAATTTTTACTCAAAGTAACAATAAATAAACTTTGTAACACAATTCGAATTCAAAACAAAAGAAAAGTGTATTACATTGCGTTTTTCAAAATACTCGTACATTAGGATTTAATAAAATAAATATCTTAATACTTCTACATAATGTCTATAACTTTTTGATGTACCACAGCTCAAATCAAAGAACATATCTGATTATTTTATAATATCTCAAGGCTAGGATCGCTTTAAGAGTACCATGTGTGAAACAAAATACAACTCGGTTTTATTTAACTAGACTAGTAGTCCTTTTATCAATCCCTTATTCATATTAAATCTTCAGCTTATCATGTTATGTCCTTTCCTTTTTCTCCCATTCAAAGAAATTTTAGGGGATATGAAAAACCATTCTGTGAGTATTCACTGATTTCTGTAACATATATTGGTAAAAGGAAAAACCTAAAAGGCAAGATAGGCCTACATTACACTGACCATTCAAGATTGAGATGCACCTCAAAAGGATCATACAGGGTTACTCGAATAGAAGTAATCAACTTATATCCTGATCCATAAATTCTCAATCGGTATAACATTGTTCAATAAGCAATAAATCAAAGAAAAGTGAATAAAATTAATATTTAACCCAAAAGCTTAAATTTTTCAAGGAAAGTAATTTTTTTTCCTAAATCATTATCCCGAGAAAAGATCCAAAGAAAACAAAACTTAAACCTTTTTATTCCATCGTTCCCGACTAAATCTTTCTTCCAAATTCAATTCATTCAACATCTTAGCAATTTATAAAACATTATTTGAAAATGAAAAGTTGCCACAGTAAATGTACTTTCATCCCCCATCAAGGTACATCTTTCGAGCGAGAGCACACATGCCGAGAAAAGTAAAATCTGGCATCGTCCTCTCATTCCAATTCTGAGCATTTTATCAATAGGTACGTGATAACAATTACAAATAGACCTTAAGTCGCTATACTTTGAAATGGTGAGCAAAGAAAAATTCGGTCGATCGGAAGTACGACAACCTCTTGGACGAGCACTTAAAGGAGGGGTATATGAGTGCATTGAGTGCGCGACAATACCGTCTGTCGCCGACTTCGGTTTGTAATTCAAAACCCGACCGTTTTGGTAGTTCACCGAAGTATAAAAATCGAAGACAATGGGGTATCTATTATCAATCATAGTTGTTCCATTCGAGTGGCGACATCATCAATTGACGAGGGGCGTCTTGGCATATTGGAAGAAGAAAGATGGCATCAAAATTTCTCTTAATCAGTGCATTGCTAATTGGCACATCGGTTGCCAATCCTGCCGCCAAAACAGCATTCTGGAAAGGCACACCCTTAGACGGAATGATCGAAGAAATGAGATCTAGCTGTGATAGCGGAAGTGATTCCATAGCGTGCATTAAAGTGAAAGTGCTCAACTTCTTGGACACTGTATTCAAAAAGGATAACTTTCACGTATGAGTTCCCAAATTATTACCCAATGTGCTTATGTTAACAAAATCTGTTTTACTCAGCTGACTGATGATGTAGAGGTCAGATCTAATGGGTATACAAATGATGTTACGGCCCGCGGAGAAAACGGTCTCATGGATACCATCGAACAGTACCTGCAAAGCCACGATGTCACTTTCAAGCTTCCTGTTGCTGATACCAAGGTTACTGTTTCTCCTCGAAACTTAAACGACGACGAACTGAACTTAAAAATCAAGCTGTCGAATGGTGAAGGAAGAGGTAAGAAAATGTTTTGAGTTAAACAGGAAATTCACTGGCTTTTTATTTTCAGGCCGCAAGTCCAAATTGAAAAAAATCGCTATTCCAATCATGGTGTTCGTTCTCCTCAAGGCCATGACCTTGATCCCACTAGCCCTTGGTATCCTCGGCCTTAAGGCATGGAATGCTCTTCAACTTGGATTCTTCTCATTCATCGTTTCAGTTGGTCTGGCGATCTTCCAACTTTGCAAAAAGGTATTCTATTCAAAAACGATGTTAGTCATACAAACATTATTAATAATTTCGTTTATTGTTTAGATTGCCGCCGACCACCACCACGGTCATATTGCCGCTCATGGACCATGGGATACCCGATCCTTCTCCGAAGAGGCTGTACCGAACTTCGATGCACAAAATTTGGCCTACAATGCTTACGCTTAAAGGAATAGGAATAATTAGTGAATTTATTTATTTAATTTATTTTTCAACGACCCCGGAAATAAATGCCTTCCATTGTTTTTGCATATTTTAATTCATTTTATGATAACCTATCAAATTTTAACTGAAATACGAATAAATCGTAATATAACACAAATAATTTTCTACAATAAAATACGAAAGCTTTCGTTGCAATATTTCCCTTACATTTTTACCTATTGTATTAAATACTCGTATTACCATTATTTATGGATTATACAGCTGTAACAATATTAGAATACATAACCTACCGAATACAATTTTAATTACTTGTACATATATTTGTCCGCAAATTTTTATATTTGTTAAAAAATTAAATTCTACAAATCAAATATTTTCCCACATATTGAACGCAAAATTGTTTACGGTAGATCAACACGAATTAAACAAAAAACTCTTAATAAAACATGCCTACGACTTACAAACGAGGAGTTGAACATATTTTATTAGTTACTACGAGTTACGAGTATTATACTTCTTGAACCAGGCAGCCGTAGAGCATTACATCGATTTGTAATTTGATATAAATAAATAATTTTAAAATCGGACAAATCTTCAATCAAATAAGCAATTTATTTTATCATTTATCCACAAAAAGAATTTACAGTGATTAATTGCTGGCTCAACTCTTTAAAATCAATATTTCATTGAGTTGTTGAAATTTTAATGATAACAGGGACTAAAACGATAATCTATTTGAAGTAATTATCATTAAAATCATTCTACCATAATTAAAAATAAACTGGCTTACATCCCATCGCTTTGAATATTTAGATTTTTAATTAGACTTCGTGATCCAGTTGTAATATTTAACGAAATACCCTTTCATTGTGAAAGGAAACGGATATAATTTAATTGATATTAAAATATTTAAATAGAAAGATGTCATACGGCTGGACATTTAGTAACTAAAATAAAAACTTTTTTAATAAATTAAACATTCAAATGTGGAGTTGCAACATGTTCATTATGAAATTAGAAAGCCAAAGTGATGCATTAAAAGAATTTATCTCTCTAATGTTGAAAGGTGTTAAATAAATTGTACCCGTTTTTATATTACTTGGATTAAGAAAATCCCAGCAATGTTTTTTAATATACGGTAGAAAAAGTGAGACTATACAGATAATATTTAGGGCGACACGATAAATTAATCTCTAAAAATTAGTAATTCTTGGCGTTCTTATTTCAAAATTAAGTCTAAATAACTTATAAGATTTTAATAAATGAGTTATTAAAGGATTTGTCATATTACTGTAAGCTTCATATCATATCATATTATAAATTTCTAATAGCAAATACACACTAGATTACAAATTGCGTATAGTACAAATAATAGATATTATTGGTATGTATATAGAGAAAATAAAAGTAGTGTGCTTATCTGAAATTACAGAATAATAGTTAAGAAAATCCATAAGAGATAATAAAAACTAATACCATAGTATAATAACAATAAAACAATAGCTGTAGTCGAGAATATTATCAGTATTAAATCAGTATTGAAAGAGAAAAAAAAGCAATGTCTTATTTAATAATCTATTCCGAGCAAACAATAATACAGTGCTGCCGGAAATTTCAGGACCTAAACGTTCCTTTTCTTAAAATGAGTTCACGAATTAAAAGTAAATTTTATAAAATAATTAAAAGCAGACAAAGATTTCAGACCCTTCTTCTCCTTATCAACAAGTGATGGGCTAGGGCACAAATGTATGCCCAAAATTAACATTTGGTCATAAAATTTCCGGCAACACTGTATATAATAAGAAGCAGTAACGAATTGACCAAACTTAGTATTAAAAAGTTAGAAGTATTAAAATTGAATTGATCAAACTTAGTTTGATGAGGATTTTCTAAGTCGTGTATTAAAATTGTAAGTTTTGACCAAGGGAGTGAGGGACTACAACCATTTCTCGATTTCTAAGTTATATAAAATATTACGCGGTTATGGGGAGAAGCAGGGAATATTTTACTTCCCCATATATTTTAATTTGCATACCAGGCAAATCGAATATTTTTTAATCGATTTTGAACTTGGCTAACATATACTCTATGGACCTATACCTATATACCTAGGCTTAGTTCGAAAATGAGACGAATAGAACAGAGGGGTGGAGAATTAAAGACTACACATATTTCGTGAAATTTGCTTCCATAGAATTGTACGAACCATTTCTATAAGAACTACTTTGCTACGCTTTTCCTTGGATTTGTTAAGTGCTTTCGATTAAACTATAGATTATGAATGCAATTTTGTGATACTCATGAGCACAATTAATTGTAACCGTAATTAAAAATTAAACTCAGAACAGAAGCGTAAAGAAATATATTACAATATTTCACATGCTAAAATTTAGTTTGGAAACGCTAAGTAAACCTAATCAAATACCCAAGAAGGAACATTTTCAATTTCTTAGACTAATGTCCCAATTTTCAAATATATTTGATTTTAACTCAATGAATGTATTATGCAAAATTATGCGATAATGTGGACTATGGCAAAAACAAATTGGAGTATGCAGTGTCAGTAGTATGTAAACACTCTAACGATTATATTCGTTCTAGGACTATTACTGTTCGAGTACTTCTAAACTGAACTACTTGAATACTTGAGTTCAAAGATTTTTATATACCCGAGTAATCGAGTTCTTAAGATAAACATTAACAGAGCAGATATGAAGAAGAGTGTATTCAGACTTTTTAAGATGTTTAGTATAACACGGAATGTATTCGGAGCACTTTTTATAAACCCCTTGACGAATAACCCCTACATGTTCACAAAACCTCCCAACTGCCAGAAATTAAAAATAAGCATTGCATGCCATAGGACTCAAATAATCCAGTTCTCGAGTTTTCAAGTAATTTTTCTCTCAAGTACTGAAGTACTCGGGTACTCAAAACACCTTTAGTCAAAATCTCTCCCACAAGTACACGATTACTGCAACTTGAAGTACTTAAATACTCACTTATCCGAGTCATTTTTAGAGCCCTAATTTATTTCACCAAAATTTTCCGGTAATATATGCAAGCTTTGTTTTATTCAAACGACAACTATTGTATCATTTTCATAATGCTTACACACCTATCCCCATAATTCCCATACTTAGTGCATTCAGTAATGCCTCCTTGAAATCCCAGTTACTTACGAAACAAAAGAAATATGTCACTTGCACTTTTAGTGCGTAACCTGGTTACCGCTTTGGCTGCCGGAGGAAGGTCCAAATACGCACGCCAGGAATTCAGATCGAGTAACAGGAACTGGGCCGTGTTTATTAAACACGCTACTGAATGAAATCGTAACGGATGTACCGCCACTTCCGAACCATCGGTTCATATTCGCCTGATCATATCGGCTATTGTCTAATTACTTTTTGAATTATTCCCGATTGTGGCAGCAACATGCTCCGGGGATGTCCTCCGGAATACAAATCAGTTTTCTACCGGGGCGTGCAAGTTTTTGCTTTGAGAGCGTAGAAAATAAACCTTGTGGACAGTGGACATTTTTGGGCTATGATCGGCCACGAATTTGTAGTCGCCACAAAGTAAGAGTATATCGCGACAAAGGCAGGCAAAGAAATCAAAAGAATTGGATTACGCTTGCAGTTGATAACATGCAGCCGTTATATGGGAGCGGCAGTATAAAACACTTACCTCCCTCACAATTGGCAATCATTTGTCCATTGTCCATTGAACGGATCAATTGATTGACTCGTCGGCTGTCGTCTGTCGTCTGATTTGTCGGATTTCGCGTGGTGTAATCGAAATGTCGGTCCGTGCCTCTTTGCTGGTCACGTTGGGGTATGTGGTGCTGTTGGTGAACTCCGCGGCAATAGACAACTCCGTCTATAGTGACGAGCCCAGAATTAGCAGCGGAGATGACCTCATTGCTGCAATAATGGACAAGTGCTTTTACGGTGACACCATGCTGTGTCTAAAAGAAAAGGTCCTTTCGTACTTGGACACAGCTGCTGGACTGAAAGAGGACGCCCGATCCTTCAATGAAAAGAACATTGATAAGGTCATTTTCGACAGACTTGGTCGGATCTTGGCCACTAACGAAATTAAAGTTCAGCTGCCGGAAACTCTGTTCCAAAACTCTGTAGTAAGTTACAGAGCCGATCGAGGTATTGATTTCGAACTCCCGAAAGAAGAAGGTAAATATTTACTCAGTTATTGATAGCGCCTCCCGCTAATATTTGTAATATTACAGCTCGAGGAGGTATGCTCAAAAAGAAGTTACTCCTACCAGTTTTGCTTTTGCTGAAACTCAAACTTAAAGCCTTAATGCCCATCATGGTCGCTATGATTGGACTCAAAGCCATGAAGGCTTTGATCTTGTCCAAAATCGCCATCACTCTTGTTCTCGGCTTCCTGATATATAATTTAATACAAAAGTTAGGAGGACTAAAGATGTCCATGATGCCAATGATGCCCGCTGAGCCTCCGATGACTGCATATGGGCCCCCCGCCCCAACCACTCCAGCTTCCTCTTATGAGCCCAGCTGGGAGCCCAGTGGTGGACCCTATTCCCGTGTTTGGGAGCCCTCAAGTGCATCTTCTGCTCAGAGCTTAGCTTACAGCGCGTATTATCCAAGCAGCTCTTCTTCGGGATCGTCTTCGTCTGTGAGCTCATCGGGCTCGTCGTCGTCGCCGTCTAGCTCCTCATCCTATTCTTCCTACTCCTCATAGGTTGCACCCAGGAAGTCGAATGAAAGGATCTACCGAATCACGAAATTATTTATTTATTTATTTGTTTTCCGAAAGTGTAAATATGTTTTTAACGAATAAAACCCTATTTGACCTGGCTGAACTGTTTTTATCATTATATAGGGGATGTTTCAATAATTAAGTAAGCAAATTCCAATTAAAATAACCGAAATAGAATATCCAAAACTTTAACAAATAATTCGTTATTCATTGGAAGAATGAATAAATTCGTCGATGTTGTTTAAAGCCTTCAAACTCTTTATTTTCCTCAAATCAATAAAATATATGTGATCAGTAAAAAGCGTCGTAGTATGTATCATAGATGGATGGATGTGTACATTTTGTTACTTTTTGTAGCACTTTTTTATGTTTAGAAAAGGGGTTTAAGCTCTAGTTTCATTATGTTTGCTGTTTTTCTAATTTTTTATGTAATTAATCGTTCAAATAAAATGTTGTATGCATTTAATGAGTGAAAATGGACCTAATATTGCATTTACCCTCTTATAACACGGTTTCTCTCTTACACGATAAGAAAACTGAGGAATCCCTCATATAAAACAGCAACCTACAACACGGTTTCGTTCTAAACCGATGTTAAAATTGCAGAAACCATCTTATCGGTGTTATAAAATTAAATTACGCACTATCCATTCATTGACAATAGATAAATTTATTTAGGCTAAAATAAAGTAAAATTCGGACAATACCCACGCTACTTCAAATTGATCTTCTTTTTGAATTAAAGTTTAAAACACGACCTTTTTAATTCATTGAAAATGAGAGGATGTTAATAAAGCGTTACATGCGTGCTGCTTCATTACTAAGTTAAAACTTAGTGCAATTAATTTAATTTGAACTTATATTGTATTTTAATTGTCCAGTTGGTAGATTGCATAAAACTATATTTTATATATATATTTTTTAAAATATTTTATTTGTAATTGCGAACTTTAAAACAATTTCGGAACCATATTTTGTACTGCCTCCTAGTCTCCTATAGCACACTTCTACAATACGAAATTTTCTAGGAGCCTATCTACAGGATTACCTGTAAATGCTTTTTTTGAATGAATGATTAAGGGGGGGATAAACGATAATCGTTTCTTATAGTTCTCTTCTTAAAAAATTATCAATAGAACATTATGTGGGACAACGTTTCTTAAGACGTATAATAAGTTCTTTTATGCAATGAATATAATTTAATTTAATCTAGTTACTGGAAAAATTCAAAAATGTATCCTTTTGTCTTGCACTATTCGCATCTCACGCAATTATGGGATTTAATTACTTACTTGGTAATTATTATTTCTTAATTGCTATTACTATTACTAAATATTTCGTTAATTTGTATTATTTTTAAATATTTTATATAAAAAATTCCATAAACTAATGCAATAATTTCAAATTTCTACCGAAACTTCGTGTTATTCAAGACTCAACCCATACTTTACCGTAGAAACCTATCGTCTTAGTTCATATTTATAGTTAACGAAAACTACTATTCCATTCTCTGGTAGGTGGCAGAACTGAAATAGGTACTTGTCCTCACTAAGTACGAAGACTAAGTGAGATTGTAGTGTATAAACGTTTTGAATTTGAAATATGCATGATGAAAATTCAATGTAATTTTACCAAAATATATGAGCAAAAGCTATCTCAGGATTCTGGCGGGATTTTTATCTGGTTATTACATGTTGAGATATCACCCACATAAAATATGTCAGTCAGTTGAGACGGAATAGCGACTCTAACTAGAGGACGAGGAAACCACAGTTCACATCTTTTGACTGTCCGTCTCTAGCAAGGACGAGAAGAAGGACTATAATCAAGGAGTCCCTGAGCCCATCCGAAGTCCGAAGCTCTTCTCTGTAAAAGACCTTCTAGCTGTGTTTAGGGTAGAGTTTACTTCACTAGTGGAGTCTTGGCACAAAAGACCGTTTTTGCTCACCATATAGGCCGCCCACCTTTATAATAAAAATAACATTAAATTAGTAGAAATTCTTTTCTAAGAGATTGCTTTTTACTTAATATTTTCGGAGCATCCTTTATATGTCGCCTTGTACAAAAGAAATTTAAAAAAGTCGGATTAATTAAAATACGACTAATTTTGCTTACAGTTTCCGGCTCATACATTTGTTATCTCTCGGAACAACTCTAATACCAAAAATCTTGACTATCGATAGATTTGTATCACATCTTTAAAACAATTAAGAATGAAAACGTTTGATGATACCAAATGTGAGAAGTCCGCATTTAAATATTGCATTTTTTCTTACTATGATGGAGCGTTATGATTTCAGCAGTCTATGTATGTGGTTATCTTCATCTATTTCCTCATAATTATTAAACTACTTGTCGTATTTTGGGAAATAAGGTGTTATTTGATACGTCTTAAAATTCCCCTCGTTATAGGATACATAACGTCTCACTAAATCCAATACAGTATAGATAAATAATACTATCGTGTTAAGTATGAAATGAAAAATCTTGATAAGCACATTCAAAATCTGTCTATTAACACGTTCAACCCGTCTTGTACCACCAGGCATTGCTTTCATCTAGCGGTGTGAACTACTGATGGTCCACAACTAGTTTTCTCCGTCTTGCGGCGTGGATCACCGGTGGTTCACATGTGGTAACGTAAACAAGCAGTGAATCAAACAAGCATCGTCAGAAGAATAGACAACTTTTCATTTCGTTCTCGCCCATCATATAGATAGTGTTAAATATAATTAAATATTTTTTCAGCTTTTGCATAGTCGGGTTTTAGTTTATAAACTATTTTCCTATTCACACGGAGAATATAAGAGAAAGACTACTAGGCATATTGTAGACTATCAACCAAAGAAATCGGAGTAATGGTCCCGTCATTTTTGTCATGTAAAAAACCTGACTGAAACCACTGAAACTAATTCGTAATATTAACGTATTCTGCATACGTGATAATAACTAACTAATTAGAGTACCAACTATATTTCATCATACACTTTTAAAAGTACAATTAAAAGCATATTTGCGAATAAAGAGTTTAAATATTTGATGTATGTATGATATTTACGTAAATACTATCGACCAGCTGACTTTGAAGGAATTTTACATATTTAATCTATCTAATCTAATTTTTAATTTTTACGAATTGTTAAAGTTTTGATTACTATGCCTGCAAACAAAAATTTCAAGGTAAATGCTCCTTTGCACTTTTCAAGTTTACCATAAATACGGTCATATAGAAGCAGATTATGAAAGCAAATGCAGTTTCCTTTTGATAGCTAAGCAAAACAGGTTTTCGAATTTCTATAAAAATTTATTTCTTAAGGAAGAAGATTCGCAAGTTTTAAATAATTCTTTTTTCATCTAATAAACTAACTTATAAAATGACAGTTTTAAATCTACATAATAAAATTAAGTCTTACTATTTGCATTTTCATGGAGGTTATTCTTAAAACAACTTTTAAAAATTAGTGCATATACTTTTCATTGTTGAATTATTACAAAAGCAATTTCTTTCCAAAAATATAAATTAGCTAAGAGAACACATCACCAGCTGATAAAATTGCGAAAAACCTTATAACATGCAAGCATGCAGTGTTCGGTAAAATTAATAAATTCATCTCTGAATATTTTTATTTGGAATTTGATTAGCGAACTGTTTGTTGCGCGAGTCTGGTGTTATCGATGGACCTATCTCAATATCTCGGAGAGTGGCCTATAACGACAGCTTGTTATGTAATTCAGCTTATCCAAAGTGACCAAATCTGAAACGTAAAATCATGCAGTTAGCCTTGTCCTTAGACCGGTATTCATTTATGCACATAAAATTCAATTCAGATAAGATAAGATGGAAAAAGAGATACTTTGTTCTATTGCTTAATAAAATTTGAGGATTCCACCGGAAATGTTGATCATCTCATCTACAATAAAACACTTATAATAAAATTAATTGTTTCAGAAACGGAGTAACTCGTTTCCCTACCAATTCAAGTGATGACCATTTAAATGTGCCTTTTTTTCTAAATAAACAGGTGTCATTACCGAAATAAAGTTAGATCGATTTATTCCCTTTGTGGCCGGTAGCTTAGAAAGTTGCTCAGTAAAATCTGTACAAATTGCTGGGCCCAAGAAACTCTTGCTTGAAGCCCCCGAGCTAAATCGACAAGTTTCAATCGAACCGATGACGGTAGGTATCGCAAAAAAATAAGCACTTTCACCCGGTTCCGGATGTTGGGGGCCTATAACAATCACGGGGAAAGCCAGAAAAAGTTTCTCGTCGACTCAACACGACGTACGTTTTGCACCGGTTCACGGTATCAAAATATTTTGCTTTCTATCTAGTCACCTGAGATACGTAAACAACTTAATTCGCGAGCACAGTATGCGAGGAGAAGAAAAAATGAATGGGACCCACCATGATTTACTTAAGCAATGAATGCTCCCGAGCGTATGTAAATCACGCACTCGGAAAACGTCTCAAGTCAATAGAAAATACTGAAAGAAATTGCAATGTTTTACCTGGCACTTATATCACTGGGTAAGTAAGAGATCAACTGGAGAAGGCATTCTACAGGTGATTGCTTTAGTAAAACATTTTATTAACTTTATAAGGGGATGATTGTAAATGACGGATATTACAACACAAACACTACCGTACCACAACATGAAGTCATACACTACCTACTGCTTTTATTTTTATTTTCGATAAATAGAAATCGAGTCTGAGGAGGAATTAATTATTTAAATCAGTAATAATCTAATTGCGAAAGAGCAATTAATTTCTGCAGTTTACACAGCATATAAATTACATTACGAGTATATTGTTTACCGGCCACTTTTGCTTCGAGGAAGTAATTTGAAGCGAAAGACCTCTGTGTCTATTTTCTTATATAATTCGAATAACTGAATTAAATATTAATTTTGGGGTAATGAACTGTTACCACCAAATAATGAATTCTATTCAATCATAATTATATGGTATATTACATAACCGCTAGTAACTATAGATTAGATTCAATCTTAATAATTCATAGTTGAAACAAAATCCTTTAATAATGTTAATTGAAGTCTAATTATATTCGACATTGAATTATTTCATTCACTGTTTCTTTTTCATAAATATGTTTAAATAGGTCCACATATTTGCAAAATTTTATATACAGTCTGTTCAAGAAGAAAGGAACCATATTTTTTTTACTTGCAGACGAAGTTTTTATTTCTAATTTTTTTACTTACAAGAATATTGAAAATTCTACAACACAACCAAATAATAAATTGTATAGTCCCCGCTACTATCGAGAATAGCCTGGCATTTTCTGGGCATGGAGGAGTTTTTCCACATATTCAATCGATAGAAAACGCAATATCTTACGAATCCGTGTTAGTTGCTTGAGATTATGCACAAGCCTTCTAGCAAGTAGGCTCTTCATTATGCTCCACACATTCTCAATTGGATTTGGGGTCTGAGGATTGGGATAGCCAGTCCAAAGTAGTAGTATGTAATTTTCTGCTTTCCAGATACTGCACAGTTGACTCCTATGTTTGGGATCGTTAATTTGCGCGCACTGTGATATTTCAAGGAACATTGAAATTAATTAGTATTGGCGTCGTAGCCTTTCCCTTGTACAATCACTCACAAAAATATCTTTTTGCTTTGAAAAGGGACGGTTCCTTTCTTGTTGAACAGACTGTACATACAAAGTACAGAGTTCAATATGTTTAAGTACGTAAAATAGCCAAAACATCGATCAAGTGAGTATCGAACATACGATAATAGAGCTACCAAAACTTGTTTCTTATATAACTTATATTGTAAATTAATCCTTTACCAGAATGCTGCGAATAGTCAACAACTCTGTCGCCTTTAATTTTTGGTTGCAGAATAGTCATTGTGCATTTCTGATTACTACTTTTTGATAAAAAATATTATTATAACTGAAATTGACAGTTTTCAGGTAAAAAATACACACACACATGCAGTTCAAATTAAGAATATGTAAAATATTAAATTAAACAAATTATTTCGAAAAAGTACTGGGGTACCATCCGACGATAGATTTTTAAAGCCTAAAGGTATATTTATATGTCTTTATCTTAGTAAACATTGAGCATTAAAATAATTGCTCATTCCAGAACAGACATTTTTACTTTAACATAATTTATTAAACTATATCCTTTTTTCGTAATCAATATTTTTAATAGAAATAATAGCAAATATCACATTTTGTCGTAGACATGAATTTAAATTAAGTCTCTTTAACTTTATGAAAGTTTCTACCAATTTTTCTTAGCTTTTACACTATTTTGTAAGCTATATAAGCTGAATGGACGTCTACAGACGTAATTTACGCCAACGTGTTAAAAAAAATCCCTATACCTATATAATTTGGTGTGCCTACCTACAGGTATATAACATAACCAGACCTTACGAACAGGCAAATTGTTAATTTATTTTTAATAAATTTTGTTTTGTATCTGTTATCTGTAATCCTCTGCATTACGTAAAGAAGTAGTTAAATCGAGTGGAGTAAACCAAGCAATTTTGCTGAAGAATAAGTTACCGGATCAGCGCTGATCTCTTTCAGCCTCACTAGACTGTTCCAATTACGTAATCATCGCCAAGGTCGGCGAAGATGGAATTGCGTTCGAGCGCATTTTGTCTCGCATTGCACTAATTGAAAAATGCTTTATTTATTAGAGGCGCCAAACGCGCCTATTCCTCACGGAGATCACATAAACAAATTGAGTGCCTCCAAAGGCCGGCGGGCAGCCGCCAAGGAAGTGAACGGTCTGACCCCTGATCGTAAGCGGTCTAAAGAACAGAGAAGTCGCCATGCAAACCAACGCCGGCCGGCAATGCGAATCCATTTAAGTGAGACTTTGTGCACTTGCACCGGGCGGATGTGTGTTACTGAACCATTGTATGCACTTTGCCGTGGCTATGGTCAAGGACAGGAGCCAGTTCTGCGCTCCTCAGGAACCACGGCGCACCTTTGATAGGGTCTTGCCTGCACGTCCGAGGGCACAAACATCCGAATTCTAGATCAGTTGTTTGGGGAGCGTGTCAACGCGCGTGAAACTTGCATTTTTATGCATTTCCACAAATACACAATTCGCTGCGAGTCTCGCCTTTACGCAACCGGTCGCCAACATTGCTGTACCTACGGGCTTTCTAGAACCAGGGCGGGATGTAGGCTTATTTACGTGGATTAGACTCGGATGATTTTTCTTTAGCGAAAGCTTATTTGCTCGGGTGACCTTGAGCGCTGGACCGGGTTTCGATATGAAAAATTCAGCTTCAGAACGGTTCGACACGGAGGCGAATAATCACGCTGCATGCCAGCTATTTTTAGTCACTTCCTCTGCCTCCAAAGTTGCATACATTAAAAATTGAATTTGTTTGCGAGTCATTTTCTCCAAATTCTTTTCATATTTCTTAACAATAATGTTTTACTCATTTACCACCCGTTTAATGCAAAGTTGGTATACAAAACATAAACTTACTTACCGAAATACCCTCATAATATCTGGGTCGAAGTATTTTTTCGCGTTTATTTTTATTATTATTATTATTTTTTCTTTTTGTATTTTACCTGAGCTGGTTTGGTCTTATACAATAATGACCAGGAAAAATGCAGATATGGCCAACATTTTATTATAAATTTAAAAATAAAATAAATGGAGGTAGATAGCCAAAAAAATTAAAATAAACCATATTTCTCTTGATATTCACTTACCAATGCGACTATAAATTTCTCAAAAATTTGCAAAATCTCTTATTAAATCTAAAAACTTGTATAGCAATACTTTGTAAAGCTAGTTTATAAGAAAAACATTCATAATCAAAAACATATGGAATAACATTAATATTTTCAAATGTTTTCCATATCTTTTGAAGAACTTGGATGATACTCACTTCACTAATAAAATAATAGATAGGTAAAAAATATATTTATGAAAAATATAATGACTTTTAGTTAATTTTTTAGCATCGTTTCATACCCCAATTTAAAAAAACAAGCTTTCATAAAATAATTACGTGCAATAAAGCAAACATATTAAAGTAGTTTTTCAACAGCATATAAATTTTAAATAGAAATTCATATAAATTATATCTACTTTACTGACTTAACTTTAATAATATTAAGCTTTAAAATTAAAATTTAAAAGAATTTTTTTCAAAACCACTTATTTAGATTTCACAGAAGTACTTTACATTGGACAATTCAATAAAATATTTTAGTCGTAATGCTTCTCTTCTTAGTGAAACAAAACATTTTTTTAACTTTGTATAATTTATTTAAATACATGCAGTAAAAAACTAAATTTTCCCTTTCCTTTCTCATCAAAAGATTCAATTTTTGCTTTTCTTTTCTCATCAAAAGTGTAAAACTTTGTTCGCAAGGAAAAGTAATGCGCAGTTTCCTAAATGTCTGTTTTAAAGTAATTTTCACGGTTCAAAATTAAAAAACTAAACAGCTCTTAGCATCTGGGAATCGTTTTTGCGAGCACTCTAGTTATGATTTTAGATGGAACCCATTATTAGGGAATATATAGTCAATCGAAAATAATTTGCGAACCTCACGGTCTGTAGCTCATAATCATAAATATTTGTGCGGATGGATTAAGATTTTTATTTGTACCTTTTATTTCTGTAATTTTAGCAAAAAAAAAACCTCGCAAATGGAGTATCATTTACGCCCTATTCAAAGGGCCTAAATAATCTATGCGAAAGGACTCACGAAATATTTGCAACGTTCTATCAGATTAAGAAAAATAAAATATCAAAAATATTGGATCTGTCCGAATAATATTTTTTTTTATTTCAAAATTGCCATAAACCCTAGGGATAAAAAGCGTTCCAGCCATTTGGAGTCAGACGATAATTTAGGTAGAATCCTCGAATTAAGTGCTATTTCCGAAATTAAATGCATTCCAGCAGCCCAATTCATTTAATTTAAGATAAATCTGCTATTTTGAAAACCCCCCCGAACATCGCATCGTATTGCAATTTATCAGAGGCTTTGGTCCAGTTTCTTTGATTCCTGCTTAAACCCAGGTCTACTTTGATGATATGCCAATATGTCGGAAGTCTAAGACGAGTCTATAGATAATAGTGGAGGCACTGCACATATATTAAATTTATTTATTTATTTCTCTTAGTTTTTATTCAAATTCCATCTGAAGATTAGCAGACTAAGACAAAAAGTGCAATAATTTAAATTTTAGCTACCTCCTATCTACCTGGTTTGATATTTAATTTTTGAGGTATCTAGTACCATCTAGTTGAGTTGGTTATCTACCAAATCTACTCAAATATCTTTCCTATTACTTAAATATTTCGTGAATTCTTTTCTTAGAAAAAGTTTGTTGTGATCTATGAGATTTCAATAATTTGTTTACACACATGATAGTCATTCAAGGTAAAACTTATCAACAGGATTAGAATAAATCTTTTGATACAAAGAGTAATTATTATAATATGCAAATTCCTTATAAGAACAGGGCTTTTTTTATTCCAATCTGAATGTCTTTTATTAATTACTTTTAAACTAGATATATTCGCGCACATGCTGTGCTGAGGCCGCTTGCTTTTCTATACATTTCAAAATTCAAGGACCCTACGCGATTATCCAACGTTTGGTTAGTTTTTATTCCAGTTTCCGCCTCCTTAAAACTCCCATATATTCGCGCACACCCAGTATTTTGGCACTTATTAAAGATTTTTGGAATTTCTATTATCACAAATTCGTCCGAATTGAAATCATAGAAAGAATATTACAACAGAATTAGATTCATGTTTAATTATAGGGTCGATATAATTTTTTTTCAAAACATCACTTTTCTAATTTTCTAAGTAAAACTTGCTATGTAACTTTATTATGAGTATAATGAAGAAGCTAAAGAAGTAAGTAATGTACGGACCAGGTATAGCTTGAGGATAAAACGCTTTTTTTATGATTTAATGAACTCCCATTTTGTTATTTTTCATTGGGGGTGATTGAAGATATTATCGTCGCCAATAAAATAAATCGAATTTGCGAATGAAAAACCAGAATCAGCATAGTTTCCCCCATCGATTATCCAGCAGCGGTGGATTATAAAAAGTTTAGACCTAATTCAGTAAAACAATAAAATCTTTGAATAGAACCGATAAAGCCGATAATAACATGAAATCAAAACTACGACACATTTGAGGAGGAACAATTGACCCTCAAGAAATCGAATTCATAGCAAAAAGTCTGGAGCAGATGGATAACTTTTAGCCCGTGGCACAAAATCGCATAGTTAAGGGTAAAATTATCTTTTGTGAATCGGCCATATGCCAAGGAATTGATATCTGCCAAAAATTGTATTCTTAAAGAAATCGAAAGGAAGTGAGGAGCACGTCGAAGATCTATATACCCTTAAAAAAGTTCAAAAGGGTGTTGGCGGATCACATGTCGATAGAAAGAAGGGTTAACTAAAAGATGCCGAGACAATCATCGATGCTGAGACACGCATTTTATTTTACTTTCTTTTAAAGCAGCTTGCCTCCCAGTTGCTGTGCGTATAATAAAAAAGAAAAGAAGGTGGCTATTATGGTGTAACCCTTTCCATCTTAATGGCATTTTACTACATTTGCAATAAACCTCTTCTTCATCCTGCAATTGCTGCGGGCATTAGAAACATTCAATAAATTTTACGACACTTTCATCCTTGCCAGGAATCGAAAGTGTTTATGGTAGCAAAAAAAAACAAACAAAAAATTGTTTAACCCTTTCCCTTTCGAGACATAATCTGTTTAAAGGTTTTTCCCTACCTGGTGTTTATATAACCTTGGTTGGATTTTAGAATAGGAAATAAATTTTAATTAGAAAAGGATTGAAAATGGTAGTTTTAGTTTTTGTATAATGTAAAGATGTACACTAATTTGGGTTTTTACTCAAGCTTCAAATTTAAGGTGTTACTCATGCATCTGATTTCATTATCTGGACATTACTAGATCGAGAAGAATTATGTGAAACCCAGAATCCAAAATCTTATGCACATTTGCCATTTCCTGGTATTATTCAATTCAATATTGATGCATGGGAACTATAAATAGATCTGTTTGTAATACCCCTGATCTTTTTCAATAGCTATATCGTGTATCACTATGAAATGAGAAGAAGTACCGCGCTAAAGCTAGTAAACCACAACTGAAATAAATTACACAAAGTGTTTCTTGAAGCTTAATAATACCGAGCTGTCTTTTCTGAAAAAATCATGCGTTCGCGGTTAATAAAAACCTCTGCATAAGGCACATTTTGCGGTTTTAGCACTTTCGCATGTAGAACCATTTCCATTTCAATAGACTTCAGTGTCTTAAATAAAATTATATCCTACAATTCAAATCATAATATTTTACAATTTAAATTAAATTTAAGTTATTCTTTAGTTCACTTGCGGTTGTGCTAATCATTAAATTAATTAATGTATTTTAACCATTTTGTGGGCAGCTAATTGTTTCGCTATCTCCTTGAATTTAAGATATATGTAAATTAATGACATTTTAAAGCAATATTCCTTTCACTTGTAAATGAAAATTACTAAATTTTTTCCATTCATCTCTTAATTTAATTTTGAATTTAACAAAATCATGTCGGATTTATAACAGACTTATTATCGTTGAATAAAAGAACACGTATCATCTTATTTCCTCAAAAGGGCATTAAAAATATGATTTGTAATTAAAATACAAGTCTCTGGATCTTTTCAGTTCTAGTTCAAGTTTAAAAAACATAGGTTTCACTTAATCCTTCCACTACGAGAGGCATATACAGACCTTCCGTATTTCACCGATTGATTCTGTATGGAATTTATCGTCCTTTGCGACATAGGAACTAAAGTATCGGAAATTGTTTCGAAGGATTGTTACATCCTATGAATGGTATCAAATTTCCGGGTACTGTTTTGGTTACTAGTCACTGGTCTGCGCAGTGCAGCAACTGACCTGCAAATAATGCACGGTCCCTTTTGATGAATTACTCTGAGGTTGCGCCGCATTGAAAAGGTTAACATTGCTGCAAACATTTTCGAACATAATTTCCTTTTAAAAAAGTTATAGATCTGTAATCGCATTTTCCCAAATGTATGTATAATTCTTTCATATTATATCATTTTATCTGTTTTACTGTGAAACTCATTCCAAAGAAGCGGAATTAGTTGAAACCAATATGCATATATATTTCCAAATAGTCTCCTGAATAGTTTTTAGCCTGTCAAATTTTAATTTTGGAATTGTGATGGTAAAAGCAAGTTTCGAACAATGTCTGTTTACTGTGATCGATAAATACAAGATCTTTATACATATATAAAAAGCAATTGTTGTTTGTCTGGATTTTTTTGCTATTCACTGTAACTAAGTACGCAAATAGAAATTTGAAAAAAATAGATTTTGTTTCGTTACAACAGAACGCCCATAAAGCTCTTGGTTCCGGACATATTTTTCGTATATCAGGGCAGTTTATAATAAGAATTAGTTAATTTCTAATGGAAGCTAAACCGTTAAGACTGTTGAAAAAATGTATAGGTCTGTAAAAATGCCACAAATCTATACACCTGTACATGTCTACGTTCGTAGATGCCAAAAATCAATCCCAACACATACAACGGTGTATATGAGCATTAAAACCAGTTGAATTGCCTGTTGGATATATCGGCTATTAGACAGATCATTGTCCTGTATGGCGGGTGGCTCATTTTATCGTCAATTCCCAAAACAATTCGCTGGCCGGCCTTTATGGGTCCATAACCAAATTTAAAACAATCATTCCGTCTGAAGCAAAAAGTGGCGGACGCAAAATTCGGTCCAAAGCAACAGCATCCAACAAAGTAAGTTGGAGATTGATTGACGAAAATGGGCATAGGGATTTCACTTTTATTATTGTTGTTGTTCTCTATGGATATAATACCCTTGGCTCGGGCCAAATCTACTCTGATCAGTATTGGGGAGGGGAAAAAAATCAAAAACGGCCACGAAATCAAACTTGTATCATATCTTATGATGCGCGTAAGACAATAAGACAATCGATGGATGGCACAGCCGCTTTTATGTTGCGCTATATATGTCGTTTACTCATTTTTTGTCCTCTGTCCCGAGTTCGTTTGAATGCATTCCGCCAGAATCTCATTTTCATTTAAGGAATTCCGCAGCCACACTCAGTGCACATCGCCCCTATACTCGTGTATACGTTCATACATCGTAAAGGCGTCTCAAAATCGTGTTTAACGTGCCTCTCCACCGGGGCTTATAATCTATTTGCGCTAATTGGGTGCAGTTGACGGCTACTTCCTTAAAAAAAAAATAGGTTTCGCTCGAAATACCTGGACATAGATAGCCGACGAAACCGTCAAAAGTGTTCGAATTATCTAATCACTTCTTTGCGAACACAGAAACTACCACAGATACAAAAGAGGCACGAAGGAAAGTTCATAATATTAAAAGTGAAAAACCTGTGCAGTAATAGTGCATTTTATGCAGAAGCATATGCAGTATCAGTGTTACCCACTTTGAATTTAAAAGAGCTGCAGACAGAAGAAGGCTCGAGGCGTCTGTCCCATTAAATAACGAATAGCGAAATGGTAGGCTACCTACCTACTTACTAGTGGACGCATATGCATCTGGAATTGCAATTAGTTTGATTTCTTTGAAATCGAGTAGCACAGTTTTGTATTTCGGTCGAAAATGAAAATTTCCCTTACTAACTCATTTACCCTTGTGTTGATGTGCCACGTTTAGGTCATTCGCACACCAAGTATATTTACAATTGTATGATGGATAAGCATACAAAGGCCCTCTTTGTCGCCTATTTCAAATGCAAAATTACAAGCATGCAACTAGCATGCATTTTCATGAGAATGCGGAAGGCCATGCATGTTTCATCGCGGGCCATGGCTCTATCTTTCGTACCTCACCTAGTAAATAAATGGTGAGTGAAACCAAGAAGAACGCGTCACATGAGATGGTATAACCTCTTGCCGTAATTCTGTTTGGTAACTTATAGCAGAGCGTTGCAGTGCAAGATCTAATTAGGTTTGTATTATTTTGGATGCAATTTCCATTAAATTATTATTTTTGTTTTTGCACTCAACGCCTTTCTAACGTAGAGTTAATTAATCGAGGTTCCTCTTTTCTATAATTAAGTTAATTTAACCACATTTTAACAAACTATAATTTTCTGGAAAATACTTACATATGTACATCAATTGCATCTTACTATAGATAAATTTATCTCAACTTTACTATACACTATTTTAATTTTAATCATGTTCTCCTAAAAATTAATTTTAATTTAAAAATCTCTCTCTGTAATATTTCGTACTATTAAAGGTTTTATTTTTCATATTCTCGTAAAAGTTAAAATACTTTATAAAAAACATAAAAGTGGCCTTACAACTAAAGCTTGAAGTAAAAGGTAGTTTTCAACATTCTCATTGAGGTAAAAAGTGTAGTTCATATTTAAATTTTAAGGAAATCATTTAAGAAATATGGGAGATATTGCGGCCTAAACATTTAGGAAAATTGTGGTAGCCAAAGACAAAGATTGAAACCTGAAATTGATTTTTTCGTAGATGTTAGAACTAAATAAATTCGGAAGCTTGATAGAAATCATATTCATTATTCATGACCATTTTTCAACTGGCCAAATACATCTTATTTGGCCAATTTTCTTTGTAAAAAAATATTACTTTTCTTTTTAAATTTACCACTAAAGAAAAGTAAAATTATGAATTGAACTGAACTGAATATATACTGAGGATTTATGTAGAAGTAGGAAAACTTTGAATCTAAAAAATAATTATCAATATTACATATTTAATAAATGTTATTAAATAAACTGACATATTCATCGTTTAGTATGACTGAAAAGGATTCAAACTTTTACAAACAATTCTTTAAAATGCTAATGGAATTCTGTTGAAACGCATCGCACAGCTTAAGTGGGTTAAGAATTATTTGTAATCGTTTTATGTAACAATGGACAGTGCATCAACCTCACCCAATTTAATGGGACAAGTCAGTATAAAATTCGTTGAGTAATTATGAATTGCATAACCTTGCACAGTGTGAGGTCGATGGGCTGCATTGAATAACATAGGAAATTCTTAATGTAGATTATTGTTATATTTATTTGTATATAAGAAATTTACTTTAAAATAAAGAGCCAGTTGAGATAGAACCGCTCGAATGTTTTAATCAGAATTCAGCTTTTCATTCAATCTACTGCAAGAATTAGAGAAACCTGCAAGTGCTTTTACTTTTAGAGCTGCCTGACGGTGTACTGCACTTTGGTTTAGTTATTAAGTGGATACATCCACTATAAACAGATTCAAAATAAAAAGTTGAACAGTAACTTTAACTTACAAATTTGCAAATTGCAAGGTGGATTTTCAATATTATATTATATTTTTTCCCACCCATGAAAATGTGAGGGACTCATGCGAATATATAAATAAATTAACTTTTTGAAATACCTAACCTTCCGCAAGCTGCAGCATTAAAATCCTTTAATGACATATCACCAAACAGCAGCCAAACAAGCTTAATTACTAATTCTTCCGCACCTATTTTATTTTGTTATAAAAAAATAAAACATTTAAAACCTTGTTCTTTTACCAATAAATTTGAATGGGAAATATTTCAAGACCGTTATTCGCAGCTAAAAATGAAGGAAATAATTCTGTACAAATCTTATAAATAACAACAACAGCTCTTTTATATAGTCTAATTATTTTGATTATAATGAAACCCATGGAATAAAACTTTATGCATTAAAGATGAAAACAAAACATTCAACCAAAACAACCTCTAGTCTCACCTTGAACTTTTATCTAATGCTTTTGATGGATTTACTGCCAACTAAATTAAAAATTTACTGTTTATTCGCAGAATAGAAGAACTCATTTATTTCTTGTTAAATACGCTGTGGCTATTGATTATGCACTAATTTCTAGATTACATTAGTCGTTAGAAATGTGATGCAGTTTTATTAATTAATGCCTTATGCAGTTACCGTGAAAACAGGAATTTACGGTTGTCGCATTGTCCTTTTAAACCTGTTTTATGTTCTAATCTTTATCACTCTATACTGTTTTGTCTTTTTTTTTTAATAAAACTTTTAGAAATTATTTACACTAAAATTAACACTCCTAGACCCTAGAAAGATAATCATAGGTCAAAGAAAATCATATGTAAAATCGACGTATGTATTTTAATTAGTTGTTATGCTATTTTCTTTATTGATTTGATCGGTTTTAGATTTTTATACTCAAATAGAAAAATAATCACCATAGTTTATATATTTATATTTATTTGTTATCTAAACAAAAACAACTTTGCACTATTTAAAGCGAGAGAACTTCAAACATTCATGCGTCAATTTTACGCAGACTATCTTTCTAGGTTTAATATATACATATAAGCAACTCTAGCGTACAGCATTCCAAATGTTTATTTTGTCATTTAAATTTTGTTAAAGACCTACAAAAAAAAAAAAGAAGAAAACAATAAACAGAAACAAGAATAGTCATAGACGTATAGACGTATTTTTCTATGCTGAATGCAAGTCCGGTCGCAGTATTGCTCTATTACGTCAGGATTTCGAGATATCATAATCTAAAAGTGCAAAAAACACAGGACAAGGTAATTTTTAACCCAAAAACTTGATATAGTAGCTAAAAGTACTAGTATTTCCCTTTTTGCATTATATCGATACCTTTTTCTTTCGATTTTTTTATCACTCTGTATATAGACCAGTGTAATAAATTTCAGATTATGAATATTTTGAATAAAAAAAATATATATATCGATATAATTCAAAGTGGGTTTCGAAGGGAAAGATTAGTACTTTCAATTACCATATCAAATTTTTGGGCTAAAAATTACCTTGTTCTATAACCCCAAAAGTAACGAAAAACTTATCCCTTATTATTGGTTATTGGTATCAATACTATTACGCTATTTTGTTTACTTGTCACCTGGAGCAAAGGATTATTAATTTTAAAAAATTATAAAATTTAATATTATATTATTTGTTGTTTACTTTATAATCGCAATAATAAAATTGGGGATGTTTTTAGTAATTTTTATACACTTTATCTGAATCATAAAACTGCGAAATTTTTATTTTGAAGAAAAGGCGTTATGATTCATTTACAGATGTTAACCCAGTCTATTATATGCAAAATTTCCGTGACTCACGAGGAATGGGCACAATGATTTCAAACGCAAATTTTACCAAAGGCCAAACGTACACTGCAGCGATTCTTGCATGACAATCAGACAAAGAGTAAAAAAATAGTTCTTATTATTAATTATATTGTTATAAATATTATTTATAAAATTAGCCCCACAAGACGCATATTTATATATCAGTTATAATGAATTTTCTCTCAATTTACAAAATAACTTTACTTAATATATTCATGTACCATATATGTACATTTTCAAAACAAGGTAACCATTTGTAGTACTTTCATCTAAGTGTAATGTTAGAAAAATTATAATATAAATGTAATTTGCTAAAAGCAGGAAAAAATGGAAATTAATTCCTCCTTATTGTTTTAGTTTTTCCTTATATTCTAATCAGCAATAATACCACAGTGCATACCATTCAAAAGCTATTTATCAAACTATTTCAAACGGGAACAGTTTAAAGAAAACAAAAAAATAAATAAATAAGTTTTTGTTTAAAAAATTCCGCGTGTTAAATTGAATTCCCTTAAAACCGATATAAATTAAAAATTGCAAAAACAAAAACGACAAAAAAAAGCAAATTAATATATAAAAAATTCGACCTTGCCTCAACCGACGGAACATAGATAAAACCGTCTGCATTTTGTCTCAAAAGATATTACATATGTTTCTTTCTCAAAGATGCTATAAACTTGACTGGAAAAACAACCTTGGAGGCGACAGGGAATGTTAGACAGCTTGGTCTGTCACGGCTAAGAGCGTACCAAATGTTGCAAACTGGCCTGATATTTGACAATTAAGCTGTATTATTTTAGCTCCCGGTTTTATAGTACATGAATTTTGGATAATTTTCGATTCTTGACGACATACAACCCAAGTTGCATTCATAGTGCACTTAGCTCACAGATAAACTCTAAACAAGTTTACGATCTCCTAACCAACTGGTTTCCATGGTTCGGAAACCTGAATCATTTGTTTAATTAAAATTAGTATAGCCAAGCGCAATCTAAAGTAGGAAGTTTGTCTCCATGCCCCGATAGAACTCTTCAGCCTTTTTATCGGTGTTAGAAAAAAATATGGCATTTAAATTAGACTGGCGCCTGCTGATTTCTTTTGCATAATTCCGCAAGGAGCTGTCCAAAATAATCCAATTTAATTGAAACGCCGGCCAGTATCTTTTCGGAAACATGTACTGGCGAGGTCATGCTGGGGAATGAATTCTTTGCAAGGTCGTCGTTGCGGCTATTCTGCTAAAAGTTGTTAATTTGACGGCAGCATGCTGAGTCATTTTTGCAAGAGAGAATTTTTTTTTTGTAACGTCAACTTTTAGTGGCTTTAACCCTTTCAAGTCAATACTGAGTTGGTAGACCTGTTTAGGCCTACAAGTTTTAAATATTATTCATTTATTCACCAAACTTATCGGTGGCTCATGTGATATCTTAAAAAAAAAATTCACCAATTAAATAAATAAGTTGTTTTTTTTTTTCAACTCAGAATCTAGAATTTTTATATTTACTTTAATTTGATGTTGAATTTTAGTTTTCACTTCACCGATATGTACAATAATTCCTGTATTACATTTATTAATTCTGCGAAATAACAAAATTCGCTTTTTCACCTCAAACTTTTTACTGTCTTACCAAATTATATTTATTCAGCTTCTTTGATACTTTTGAGTTGCAAACATTTTAAAATGAAATGATTTTTTTAGCGAAATGAGTTTCAAAACAATTTTGCAAAATAATCGAATTGAATTTTAGAGGAAATGGTTGTATTAAATTAATTAATAACATTATGAATGTGTTTTCACAATTAGATATATTGATTCATAAGGTAAGTTTAGATGCCTAATTGTTGAATGATTTTGTATATAAATAATTAATTATCAATTATATAATTTTCGGAAGAATCGCACAAACTAAACAATTGGAATCGCGTGCAACATATAAGTTCGTCTTTTAAATTTCTCCAAATTGTATTTAATTAAATATGAAAATATAAAGTAAGCAATAAACAATTTCAACTATTTTAAAACAATGAACAAACTAAACAACTATCATATTTTGTACATATTCTTAACTATTTATTCAACTTTTTTGGTGGTATTCTTCACTTTTCGAAATTGTAAGTGCTAAAACTTCTGAAAATATATTGAGTTTTAAATAGAACCTACGTATTTATAAATTACTTCTAACCACTGACTGATATCCTTGTAAGAAATGCCCATAGACAGGTATGTGAATGTATTCGAAAAATTATAAATTTCAAGAATCCGAAATACAGGAAAATTGAATGCCCGTGTCACCGGAAGCCTTCAGAGGCCCTGAAATCTGAGCATTCGTACGCAATTTATTAAATAGAAGAGAAGTGCGGGTAGAGGGGGATTTGTTTTCATTATGAGTGGTATTAAAAATTGTGCCCACAGGTACAGGGTACAACAACGGCGAATTACTTACTTACGGCATGCGCCTGTGAGCGCGATCGTAATCCAGTTTTCATATGGTTTGCATTGACTGCGACCATAGTCAGTTCCGCAAGCGGTCAAGTCCAATGTTGGCCGATAAACGACCAGCTCCGCACGGCGGTAGCTCTACAATGTTTAGAATAACTCAATCAACGCATGCCTAATTGCAAGAGAGTAATTTCAATTTGAATTTTAAATGCAGTTTAATGGCATTGAATATCTAATGGTGACCCGCTCGCATTTATCCGAGAATGTGGAAACTAGCCGCAAGATTTTATGCCAAAGGATTAACTTTTCTCACGCCATCCGTTGGCCGGCGTGTCACCCGCACTGATTACGCCACGATGATGCCCCCGACTAAAGTTGCGCGCGCAAACAGAGGAATCCCCGATCCCCCTAGGGGATACTCAGAATCTCAGAATCTCTGGGACACCCCTCACTTTTTATTCAAATATTTTTAACTTATTTTTCACGACTAATTGTGCGAGTCGGTTTAAATCGTCGTAATTGGTCTGGTTAAGGAATATAATTGGTCAGAGCAAGGTGTTGTCGGCTGACTCGATTGCCTTCAAACTCGATGTGAATGGTGCAGAAGATGTTAAAATCTTGTCGGAACTGATTTGTGATTTATGCCTTATTGTGTTACAGTGCTCGATTCAATGCGATTGCACGCATTGCACACTGCACGGCGGATTAAGTGCATACGCTAAAGGATTTTTCGCTTAATATGTCACAATTTGCGCCTCCTCTTTATCCACTATTCCTTATCGGGATGAATTAATTCCCGCAGCCTGTTGACTAGTTGGCATTAAGATGTATGATATTCACTACTTTGTTGCAAATTAGACAGGCTGTTAATATTACTCGTAAAGTCTTGCGAAATAGCATGTAATTAGATGGAAAAAAAATCTAACTAATCCCTTAACACAGTAAATGGATGAATTCGTAGAAGAATGAAGTATAAGCAAATTATAACTAAAAGCGGCACATAATATAAGTTAGTCAATCGATAACTAGTAACTAAAGAAGATATATTCTTTTAATATGGTATTTTCCAACAAAATTTAGCAAACATATACATATATTTAATATCTTGTAACCCAGCTCTAGGTCCTTTGGGAATTAACAAGTCAAAATAAAGCACTGAAATTTGTTTTTGCAATGAATTCTTAAAACTTGGAATTCAATTCCTCAAATAGTAATTGATATAAATTCTTTCTTTTCCATATACTTTCTAAATTCCTTTTTAAAATAGAGAAAAACGCAATTACAAGTACAATTTCGTATATTAAAATTTACGAATAATAATTACATTACTAAGTAATTGATCGTTATTAATTATCAATGCCAATTCTCCGTCATAAACATATAAAATAGTAGCAGTAGAGAATAAAAATCAAAATCTATTTATTTCTACTTTTAATTCTTTGAGATGTATTAGAATTTTTAACAGTGGAGGACAAGAATACAAATTCGTTCTAGATAGTTCAAAAATACTCAAAAAATAATATATAATAGTTTTTATCATTCAAAACAAAAGAGTTACAAAAAAGTATACAAGTATACAAAAAATTGTTCGATAGCTCTGAATAGATATGGTCATATTCAATAATTTCCATTACTTTAAAGGGTCTAATACCTTTAGTTGAATGCATAACAAAAATAATTAAAAAAATATTTATTTAATAAGTCGAACGAGAGAAAGAAAGAAAAGGACCCTACCTTTATCAGTCTAATTTGAAATTTATTTGTTTTAATGTGAATATGAATTTCTTTCTAGCGTACTATGTAGATGTATCTCATAAACTAAAGGTACTCCCACATATGTATGTATCGTATACTCAGGCTTTGAACTTTAATTTTTGTCCTATATGATCTTGACAAATTCATAATGGGCACTCATTGTCTGAGATCGCGCGTGGAATAAAAAAAAAACACCTTAATACAAATTAGATTCATTATTGACAGCCGGATAATATCCAGACATTTTTTTATGCTTTTATGAGATAATTCCCGAAATATTTTTATTAGCTATCTTATAGCTAAGTTTTTAAGTTTTAGCTAATGTTGTATATTGTTTAAAATGTCTATTGGGTTTTCAAATATAAACACGTATTATCTGTAACCTACTGACATTTTAGAAAGCAAAATTCTAATGTGGACAGATTTATGTTAATTTATAGAAATTAGGTTATAGGAACTGGTTCCAGGTCCTCTTGAGCAAAAACCAAATAAATAAATATGTAAAATTTTCAGTGTTGTCTTGTTTAAGCGTTTCTTAAAGTTTTTGCTTATTAATAGAATTGAATAAAAATGTTTGATTACAAAAATAAATGTTTTAATCCAACTTACATATTCGGAAACCCCAATGCCAAGATCCCCCATCGAAGATAAATCCCCAAAAATATTACACCTGTCATCGCTGATAAAATGTTCGTTAACAAATGCGAACAATGTGACTCACGCAAATATAGGTTACAATGCGGACATCACCCGTAAACCGGTAACACTTCGGTCCCAAGGTACTCCATTCTTGGGACCCATATTCAGACTCATGAGTGCGGTCTGATTAAGACGGATCATTAGACGTTTGGCGCTCGCAGATCCGCCAGTGACTAGTAAGCCACAGGTGAAAACAAAAAAAAACACAAAAACATTTTCTTGAAGACAAAGAGTCCCGCAGTAGCTCCGGTAGCTAGACTTAAGCATCGGACAAGGTATACCCCCGGCGCTAGAGTCCCTCACTCGACGCAACCGAAGCTTTTCAGCGGATAATTGAACTTCTGGGGGCAGTCTCAAACAGGTGATTAATAACAATATGCTCTAATTCGCCCAGACATTTGTATTACGTGTTCCGGTATTTCTCACGGGCGAGCAATGTGTCGTTGCCGCGGCCAGAAGGAACTGCGACATTTTGCATTAATCACTGGAAAAAGAGTTTGTGCAGAAATTTATGCTAATTATAATTGCAATGGGTTAAACATATTGTGGCTGAGAGCCAGCGATGTTAAAAAAAAAAAAAAGAATCAGTTCCAACACTGCAAGTAGTCAGCGCATGGTAACAGCAATTATTGCAAATTTATGGATTTTTCGATATACGCAGCAACCTATCAAACCAGAGTACGGCCTTGAGATTTTTGGTTACGTCATACCAGACATGGTTTGCGGCTGCTGATTTGCCCAAGAAACAGGCGAAACAGTGTGCTATCTTCGGCTGCTGCCGCCACCACCACTATCGCCTTAAAAACGATATCTCACGCAGAGACAAAAATTATAACAAACCGAAACCGGTGTTTTCTGTCTTAAGCAACAAGAACACCTTTTCTACAGATTAAATTCGGCGTGGGAACTCATAAATTTCATCCGGGATTTTAGTATTTGCGCTAACTACCCATAAGTAAATATATATAAGTACCGTTAGGACTAGTTTTTACCTCCCTCAAAATTATTATGACAAAAGATGAAATTGAAAAGAGGACCAAAAATACAACGTCTTACGGTCGAGGTCACTAGACCTAACTTTTTCTACTCCTTGTTGTCCTAGGCGACCCAGAATAAATGACCGATTTTTATCCTATGCAAACAGTCCAGTGTCCTTGGATCGTTACAGCACCAATGAAAGTACTTTCCCAAAATTTTACTTTCTCGAGAAATATGGGACAATTATATGAAGTGTTTCACCTAAATAATTTGAATAGAATTATTTACGGTCATTCTGCTAACGAGAAAATAAAAATTGGGACCGGTCCAATTTTTTTATTGCATTATTCAAGTGAGGTATTTCGAATTCGTATGTTTTCTTAAAACATTGCTTATTTGCTATAGAAACTATTAAAGGACCTTTTCAAATAATTGTTTTTTCCCTTTATTAGAGGTCTTTGGAAACAATTTGTATTTGATTTTTCTCTTAAAACTGAAAATAATTAAGGTACAACCTTCACTGGAATAACATAATTTGCGGTGAAAAAACTTCAAAATATTAATTTTTTCCGAGGTGTTTACCCTAATTTTATATTCGTTGTCTTTGTTGTCATCTTCTTTAACGTTCTTCCTAAAATTCTTAACTTCAAACCTTCAAATTTTCGAGGATCGATAAACTTTATTGAGACATTCAAACAAAATTTAATATTATTTTATTCATCGGTGGATGTGTCTAAATTACTATGTATAATTAAATGTTGGATACGAACAGTATGCGAGCAAATTATGAGTACAATTTGTAATAACACTTAAATTTCTTTCCTTAAAACATTTACTTATAGTTTAAAAGGACTATCAAAAATAACGTTTAAAGGCAAATAAATTATCGCTTGATATTTCTAATGTAAATTTTTGCAAATTTTATCTAATTGATGCTTCGTTGCTGAGATAAATAGAAAAATAAACTCATTAATGCAATTAGAATGCATCACATGACAGTAATTTTAAAGTAAATTATAATCAATTAAATTTCGCTATAGTGAATACATTCTAGGAAACTTATATATTGCATTACACGTAATTAAATAGGTATGCTATAAAACATCATCAAAACATTTGAATATAATACAAAATCATCATCATAATATAAACAGATTTTGTTAGAAACTGGAAAATTGCAATATTGGAAAAACTCCAAAGGTCAATTGTTTGCATTCATCAACACAACATACAATGTCCATTTAACAATAATGCTGTATTCGTTTGTCATTTTCACCAATTTAAAGATAATAATAAATGTTTTTTTTTTTTTTAATGAAACTCTGACACTTGAAAATATTCATAAATTCCACTATATAACACTGTATAGCGTAAATCTGTGCGTCAATTCATATGATTAGTTTCAACCGGGACAATTCTCTGTATATAGCCTTGAATTAGTTGCAATTGACTTCACTATCTTTGGTATTTTAAACAGGTTCCGCCACAGGCATTATGCATTCTATAATTGAATGCAGTTCTGTGGTAACTTACAGTAACAACTATTACAGGAAATTAATACCGTTTGATCAAGCTAAGCTAATATTCAACAGGAGATGATTTTGATACGGGAATTATAGTTGTCATACTATTTTTATTACTTGATATGGCGATGATGAAACGCATTTTATTAAAACTTATTACAAACAACTCAATAGAATGCAAAAAATGTCAATAGAACCATGTTTTTTTAATTAATTGAATTCAAATTACATATTAATTCCATTATTAATTACAAAATGTCATTTAATTTTTATACTTTTCTATGATATTCTTGAAAAATTCTATATTTGATTCGCCAATTATAAAATGATAAATTATTATTAAATTGAAATGTAATTTTTTATAAGTAATTAATCTTTGAAATAACAGAATCTATCAATAATTTTTTTAAAGCCTGTTCACATATCGATGGTTTTACACTAAAAAGAATAATCTGCTTACAGACCAATTTTCTAAATAGTAAAAAAGTAAAATTTTATCTAAATTGTTCATGGTTTTTAATTCGTAAATAGTTAAAATAACTACTTTATATTTTGTGTAGAAACTTAAGTTTAAGAAACGTAAGTTTTAGAAGCCAGTTTCTTAAATTTTGCCCTTTTGGCGTAACACCATCAAGTAATAGTAGTAGTAGTATAAGTAAGATTAAAATATAGTTTTTAAAAATAGCTGTGTATTATACCTTTAATTTGTTATTCATCATTTTATTTATATTTCACAACAATAACAAGCAGAATAAAATATTAGAAATTTCTGAATTAACTCCATTTTTTTTCGAAGCAAATCAAAATAGAATCAAAAAAAGAACTCTAACATTTATATACTAGTAAATATAATATAGTATATATGTGTATTATTTAATAAAGTATTCTTTACAAAACACTTATCGCTCAATTTGACCAATGTGTTAGGGGAAAACATTTATAGTAAGTATTTAACTAATTATGGTATATTAAAGAAACTAGTTTTAAACAATTTACTCGAAACGGTTTCTCATGTTTAAAAATAACATGGCATACACAATCTGAATTAAAGCATGGGTCATAACAATAATTCAAGACGCAAAGGTGCTAATTAGGTATAATTTGTAGTATACTAATCGTATTTACTTAGAATAATTTAACCGTTAATGCAATATACATTGCAATACATACATTCTATTTTCAACTGCTTAAGATCAGATCTAATGCTAATGTAAATTATTGTTTGAATATCAATGAAGTGAACTTTAAGTTTTGAAATATTTTAAGCACACAATTAGACGATAACTGGTAAGTATAGATTCATGAATATTAATTATAATTAAATTTTATTACCTACATTCTTATTATAAATACCTATGTCACTTAAAAATTCTAATGTGATTAACGGTGCCAAGAAATTCATTTGAAATAGAAATTAAATTGATTAATTTGAAAATTTGTTTAGCCAGAGGTGTTCAAATAATTATAAATTAAAAAACTGGATAACTCAATTAACAGTCAGTAATATTTCAAGATAATTAATAATATACACTTACGCAAACTCTAAAAATTGACTTCATAGGTAAGGTAAACTATATAGAGGAATACTGGTGTAATGTATGACTTAAGCCAATATTAAATTTAAATAAGGGATTTGTAATCTCTCTAAATAATTACCCACATGAAAGAAAGCAAAAAAAATTAATTATTATAACAGGGCACGCCGTCAAATTAACTTGTTTAATATCTAAATATTCCATATTCAAAACCTTTTATATTTTAGATCTTTTACAAAAAATCTAAAGAAATAAATTCGGTTTTCAACTAGCCAGTCTCATGTACACATTTATTCATTGTTTAGTTAATAAAGCAACTGAATTTCTTATCAATTTATTGCACTTTAGTAACATTATTTCTTCCAACTACTTTTAATGTTGGTATTTCGGGCGGATCAGCTTCAAAAAGAATTATTGATACCGATATTTTGTGTATCAAATATCTTTCGATTAAGAACAAATTTTTCAATCATCAAATATAACAAATAAAATCGTCTTAATAATATTTTATAATTTACCTGGTAACATTTGAATTAACAATTTTTGGCAAATGGACTAAAATGTAATTTTACCTTACAATCAAGTTGATTTCAAGACATTTAAGTTATGAATTTATTAGAATATTTTGTTTTTTATATTTTTATTTATTTATTTATATATGGAGACTTAATTTAGATACATAAAACTAATAGCCGTTCGTGGATACTACATATGTCCATATGGCTCACCGAACAAGCAATAAATTATATAATAAAAAATGTTATGGGGTGGAAAAGGACACAAGCGATTACGTCTACTCAAAATAAAATATTTTATTAGGATAAGTTTACGGATAAGTTGGCAAAGGCGATGATATTTTATCAATCTTAAAATTTATTATATATTTCTTAAATACTTAATCTCCAAAAATTGGGAATTAAGAGTTAATAACTGAGCGCAATTAAAAACATATGCCTTTATAAAACACAAAACATCTTATTAGCATTCAGTTCTCTCTTTATTTTCTGTGCAGTAATAAATTGAATTTCTTGCCATTCAAACCGTTTATTTCTTGGCTAACATATCCTAGCAATATCCCCGCTAAGTTCACAAATGGGCTGATCCTATGAAGTAGATTAAAAACTACGCTTCCTTATGTAAAAATAATTGAGACCCGATTGTACTAACAAGGTTACCATTCTTTGATCCTGACTTGATCGTGAAAGGATTAAATTTTGAGTTACATGCATTAAAATAGCCCAAACGGTTATATTATATTGATATACCAAGACATCCGTTGAAATTTAAAGCATGTTTTACAATTTTTTTTTCTCATTGCAACCTTCAACACTTGTGAAAACTGAACTTTACTTTATAATCTCTGATTCCTTATTAGCATATTATCAAACTCAAAAGGTATTACGCTCCCGCAATTTAAAGTGAATGAAACGATTTATTTAAAGAACCAAAAATACAAAATTATACAATTCCAGCTCCCTAATAAATTCGTTCATCCCAAAAACGAAAGAAAGAAAGAAAGTTCGTTGAGTAAGGTCAAAAACAAGTTCCAAATTTGGCAAAGTCATTGTGCGAAAAGCATTAAGAGCAAATAGTTACCATTTAGCTCAATTTCACGCCCAGTGCCTCTTTCTGCAGGGGTTACATGGAGGATTAGCTCAATTAAGAGAAATATTAAATGCCCGCGAAACAAACTATAATTTATCTAAAAAAACTGCCGAAATATTCAAGACAATTCCCATACCTGAACAATATTCGGTAGTGTCCAACAGCCAGAGCGATCGCACGTTCGCGCGAAATGTTATGGGGCCTTTAGTCGCTATAAAAGAACAAATTAAAAGTTTTTTGGCCGTACGTTGAACTTTCACGCCAATTGTGAAATTGGAATATCAATTCACCAGGTGAGCCGGCGAAGAGTCCGACCACCACTCCGGGTTCCGTACGTGTAGCATTTAATACATAAATGAAGGCATGTACAATTTTGAAGCTCCTCCGTCTGCAGAGTATCCACTTGCTCGCATGTATGACCGCTCATTTAAATTTACTTTATCACGGCGATATCACAGCTGAGAGGGCCTCCGTACAGCAAATGCAAATCGAATCTCGCCTTTCGTGGTGCAATATACGGCCAAAATTTTGACCGCAGAACTACAAAAATTTTGACTGTGGTGGCACTTGCTCAGTGCTCCCGGGGCCCCGGGCACAGTGCAGGCAACGCGACAGGAAATTGCCGCTCGAATGTGCGGGGCTCGGAATCGCACCGCACCGCACCGGCACGTACCTGCGATACCTGAGGCATACCTGGGCCGCCTGATTTTATTCAGGCCGATCGGTGCACGGGCCCAATGCCCGGTCCACGTGCGCCCGTGTCGAACTAGAACGATACCTGAATGGTAGCCACCGGTCCGGCTGGCGCACCGAATTAAATGTAGCACTTTGAACCTCCGCGGAACAGACATGTCCAGCGAACTTTATTGCAAAATAAGTGGCCAATTTAATTCAGTTATCACGGCTATGGCATCTTGATAGGCGCGAAAACGACCACCGGCAAAATGTGACTATTATTGCAAAGGCCGGCCGACCCGCCGAGTTCACTGACTCAAGGGGCTGCCGCATGTGGTGGCAAACGTGCCACCAAAGTGCTAAGCAGTTTTTCGGCACGCATTTATTGTTTATAAATTATCCCGAAATCGCACTCTTGTCTACATTAGGACAGAGGGTCATGCAAGAACCCGTGGCCAGCCGGACGCTGAAATTTGCAAGTACCTTGACTAAATATATTTAAAATTCATGAAGTGGCCACTATTAAAGCTCATTTGCACCGGTGAATCAACTAATTTTTACGTAATATCCATATGCAATTTTATTAATAAACAACAAAACAATCCGAATACAGTCAATGGCATACTTTTTAACTTTTACATAAAATCACAGTTAACTTAATTTTCATACTTTGACGAGATTATTTTGGAAATTCATCATAAATTCTTAATAAAGTAAACATTCTAATAAAAATTTTGTACCCTTTCATTACTGGACGATCAATACTCACCTTGAAAAATAAGCTCATAATATATAAAATTATATTCCAAACCCTCACAAACTAAAAATCTCCAATTAGCACAAAATAAAACACTTAAAATAACTTTTACCCTACCTTGCCATTTTTCCATCATACGAGTACTCGTAGAACTACACAAATTAGCTGATGTTGAATTATTTAGCAATAAACTTAGATTTATTACTAATAATTTCTATGATAGGTGTAAATCTGTTGAAAATCCTTTAGTCACTATCTCCTACTAATAGCGTATTATAATTTAGGATTTAAGATATAGATATAAGTTTAGGTTAACATTTTCCATTGGGTTTTTCCACACTTTCGTTCCCTAAAATTTATATTATCTAAAGAAAAAAATATTCTGGCCACCAATGAAATAATAACGTAGATGAATGAATGTATTATTCCGGACTCAACATAAGAGTACTATTATATAGCTTTTGCAAATGATACCATATATATAAAAATAAACAAATCATCAGAAGTAGTTAAAGTTTAGCCTCTTAAGGTTTGATTTGCCACTTAAGTCAATTATTCAATTTAAATTACGTGAACTAACTTCAAATCTTGAGCAGATTCAAATTTTATATTAACAGACTCAAACCTTTGGTTGAATGAAATTGTGCATTAAGTTGCACAAAAATATTCTTAGAAAGGTATGAAATAAATATACATCTTACTTTTATTTGTGATATAATAATTTAAAAATTCGATTATTCATTATAAATATTTCGCACAACTCACTCAAAATTCCAACCATACAACTTGATTGAAATAGATTCGCACTTGTTTTAATGTCAACAAAAATAAATGTGTTTTGCTCTTTATAATGGCTATACGAATAGCAAAAAATATAGACTAGTTATACAAAATTGTGCAAAAACACCCCAATTCAATAGCTCTTTAGACAAATTTATATTCTTTTGACACTGTTTTGCTTCTGTTTTTCACAATTTCTAATTAATTTTGTAGATTAAGAAGGTAAAAGGTAGTTTTTTGCAAAATCATAGTTAACGTAATTTTCATACTTGGACGAGATTTGGGTAATTATTTATGAAATTTGTCACTAATAGTTAAAGTAAGCGTCCCTTAAAATAACTTCCCACTTAGATGAAGCACTCTTATTAAATCACGTGAACTAACTTCAAATCTTGAACAGATTCAAATTTTATATTCACAGACTCAAACCTTTGGTTGAATGAAATTGTGCATTAAGTTGCACAAAAATATTCTTAGAAAGGTATGAAATAAATGTACATCTTACTTTTATTTGTGATATAATATTTTAAAAATTCGATTATTCATTATAAATATTTCGCACAACTCACTCAAAATTCAAACCTTACAACTTGATTGAAATAGATTCGCACTTGTTTTAATGTCAACAAAAATAAATGTGTTTTGCTCCTTATAATGGCTATATGAATAGCAAAAAATATAGACTAGTTATACAAAATTGTGCAAAAACACCCCAATTCAATAGCTCTTTAGACAAATTTATATTCTTTTGACACTGTTTTGCTTCTGTTTTTCACAATTTCTAATTAATTTTGTAGATTAAGAAGGTAAAAGGTAGATTTTCGCAAAATCATAGTTAACGTAATTTTCATACTTGGACGAGATTTGGGTAATTATATATGAAATTTGTCACTAATAGTTAAAGTAAGCATCCCTTAAGATTTAGCTTCCCACTTAGATGAAGCACTCTTTTTAAATCACGTGAACTAACTTCAAATCTTGAACAGATTCAAATTTTATATTAACAGACTCAAACCTTTGGTTGAATGAAATCGTGCATTAAGTTGCACAAAAATATTCTTAGAAAGGTATGAAATAAATGTACATCCTAATTTTATTTGTGCTATAGTATTTTAGAAATTCGATTATTTATTATAAATATTTCGCACAACTCACTCAAAATTCAAACCATACAACTTAATTGAAATAGATTCGCACTTGTTTTAATGTCAACAAAAATAAATGTGTTTTGCTCTTTATAATGGCTATATGAATGGCAAAAAGTATAACCCAGTTATTCAAAGTTGCGCAAAAAAAAAAGCTCAATTCAATAGCTTTATAGTAAAATTTATATTCTTTGGATACGCTTTGCTTCTGTTTTCTACAATTTCTTAACAATTTTATAGATTAAAATTAATTTCATCTCACACCATATTAATTAATAATAATTAAACTAACATACCTCTTATCTAAAAAAAAAACACCAGTACATTCTTCCGTTAGAATGTTCAAAGACCATTCATGATTTATTTCAAATTTAATACAGAGGTATGTCGAAGCTATAAATTTTTAATGTTAGTAGAATTGAAATTATTATGAAAAGCGACCATTAACGACTAACTAACTAGCTAAACGACCATTAATAAATAAGATTTAAAGAAATATCTCTAATAGTTGTAATACTTATAAAAAAGTGCACTGCTAACGTTTTTCCAACTTGAATCTTTAATGCAACTAAACTTAAGATTCTAGCTTTTCCAGGTAAAAATCTATTAATTTCCTCTCCTCTGAAGCTCGTACAAAATAAAGACATCACCTTTACAAACATTTTTGTATTTCAGTTTTACTTATTCTATCTGAATTTCCTTATCTTCTAATAAAATGTTAAACTAATTAAACTATCCCTATATAAAACTATCTTCAGTAACATTATAATGGAATTTCTTATTTTGGACAAGATCTATTCAGATTTGAATTTTGTTAACAACTAAATGATTTGATTTTCGATAGATTTTTCTGATATTTAACATTTTGTAATTGCTTGCGAATTTTGCTCTTAAACAAGTCAAATATTTTTTTTTATAGGATTTTCTCTGTAGATTAGAATTCCTATCACGTGATGTAGTTAAGAAAGCTAGGTTTGAAAATTACAAAATATCGTATTATGGATATTTTTAAAATTGCATAACATAATAACAGATTCTTATAGGAGCTTATAAACTAGCTGAAATAAAAGTTTGAACCTTTAGATATTATATTAGAACATATCTACCTACTACTTCTATTAATGTAATCTTTTTCCATTTACGGATTACTTCACCTAATTGATAGTGCAAATGAAAATCACAACTCGTGAAACACACTCCTGAAAAACTATTTGTCCAATATGCTTAGTAAAAGCTGATGGTATTTCATAAATATAAATAAGAATTTCTTCTCTTAATTATCCGAATACGATTTGTTCTAGTTTTCTCCCAAAAAACATATCGTTATGGAAACAGAAGAATATTAAAGAACAAAAGAAAAAGATAAATGTTGTGTTATTAAGTTACAAAAATTTTTAGTGTGGCACAATGGATATGAATGTAATTTAAAATTCTTTGTTAAAACAATTCTCCAATATCTGGATTCTTTTGGACAGAGACTTTTGAAAACTACCAAAATTTGGAAGCACAAAATCTTATCTAGATTCCATTAAATTAATATTTAATTAAAAAAAAATACATTTGCTTTTTCTATGTTTTTAAATTTTCCTGGATTTTGGTGTGATAAACCATAAGCTATTTATTTACTTCAAATTTTCTCATCTATTATTGTGTCTAATATAAATATGATCAATTTAAATTGTTGCTGTTCATTTATGTTGGATAATTGCCTAATGTTGAATTTGAGAATGCCATTAAAATCCCTAAAATCTCTGTATAATTCATTGAAAAATTATAAAAATAACTACCAGCAAAAAACATCATAAGTAGTATAAACCCAAATAACAAGTCCTTCCCAAAGAAACGGTTATAGTACCCAATTTTGAATATAGTGGAAAACCGTTTATTGCAAAATAAAAGATATCTGAAGCAGACTATCGAAATGGACAAATTTAAAAACCAGTAGTAGAAGATAGCGAGTCTTGCTAATAAGCAGCTCGCTGTATGAATCGTCATAACAAACCTCTGAAATATATTGTAATATTTTTTTTTTTTTCGGAAATTAATTCAATCTGAAACGGTAATATCTTCTCAACGTTTTCCTTGCTATTCAACCGATGTCTTCCTCAATTTCTGATTATGCAAATATTTACCATGAAAATTTATCACTTTTTGATGAATAAGCAAGACAAAGTCACCTGGCCCTCTATGGTGGCAATGTCAATTTCATGGTTACTTAGACTCCAAGGGCGACACGTCTCCATTCAGATGTGTCTTTTATATTTTCCCCGGAGCACACCCACTCTCTCTCATGGAGTTTGATTAGCATCGTGAATCACTTACCTCTTTTATTTATGGGAAAATTGGTTAAAATCGTAAGCGCAAAAGTAATTGTTTTTAGGTGAGGTCCCACTAAGTTTACACCACGTCACAATCTCCCTCGGAACACCTCATCTCCGGAATTTATGTTGCTATTTATGTCAATGAGAGGTTGTTGACCCCTCGCTTGCTAAAAGTGGACGTTACACGTTACGTTTAGTGACGTATGCATTAAGTTTACCTACCCCGCATATCCCATGATTTTTACTTCTGAATTAAACAAGAAAACGCCTCCTACTCTGGAGATCGTGGAGATCGTAGAATTGAATGTTCCAAAAATAATAATTCCAAACTCATCCGCGTGATGCTGATTAAATCCCAAAGTTAAATAAGCTTTACTTCGGCAAACACAGCGACCAGAAATAGACTTGGGATTCGCGCGCCCTTTTGCTATCTCAGACATTTTTCATCCGTGATTGGACGAGTTGCGGCTTTCTTAAAACGACGATTGCCGTGACCGGGCGTCTTACTCCCATTCGAGTAATTCATCAAGCGCGGCACAGAGCACTGTCCAAATATCTTGGTGGCTCCATATCGATTTCCCTAATTGATCTTGTTCCGGTTTCTTTCAACTTTCACAAACGAAAGCTTGTGGGACTCCGCAAAGAAGCGAGCATACTCGCGACCAGCCGTGCAAGATGGATGACTCCTAAAAATAGTGGCTCGGGAGTGTCTTAAGAAAACGAGGAGGAGAAGACCCAACAGAACGAGAATCAGCTGATGTCTTGTTAAAATTGTACCACCACGATGGAGCCGGCTCCATCGTACCCTTCGCGATGCGCGCCACCGCCATGGTACGACACATAAACAAATTCAGAAATAAAAATAAACTAAACAAAAAGAGCTAACTTAGAGATACACCTCGGAAAGCGCGGTTCAATGAACCCCGATGTTTGGATACGATAGTCATATGGTTGGCTTAATGTCGTACAATGCAGACCAACACACGTCTTGAGCGATGCCGCCGCGTTCTGGGCTCAACTCTGCACGGAGCTGCGCGGAACCGCATGCGATGTACAGCGGAGCCGAGAGAATTAATCTGCAATACAGGCAAATATGAAATTCACTCGGCGAACGCAATTATACAGGTAATTTACACAAATCATACGCAGGCATAAATATGAAGTCCCCTCACCTTCACACTGTCCAGCGAAGAGAGGCAGGCTAGGCGGCTTCGGATAGATTCATCGTAGTTAGCAGTCGCCCATGGATCAGCCAGATCTCAAGAAGTTATCAAGATGATGAGGAGATGCCTCAAGATCTCCGAAGGTAGATGCGTCTCACGCGATGGATTTGTTATGACCGTCTCAATGTTGCACGGCCGACTGCCTGGCAGAAAAGTAAGGTTTGCGCTGAAAACGAAAGTTATAAGTGCTCCTGTAAATCTTTTAGCAAATTTTAAACCATTGCCATCTTTCCGGGTATCGAATTTTAAGACGATACCAATTTTATACTGACGGAAGTGATCAATTCAGGTGGCTTGCTCGCTGAAGGTGATAAAGTCGCCTATGCGAAACTTACGTAGATTTTTAGCACGTGTTGCTAATTGATTCAGGCAATGCTGCTCGGATTTAAATTTTGTGAAATCCTATTTAATGCGAATACCGACAACGGAGCCCTGACAGCTTTAAGCAATATTGCAAAAAGAGATTTATAGGAGCAAAGTTCATTGGAAACCGCCTCATCGTTGGTGTTCTTAAGGCGAACCTGCTTGATTTGTCGCACCATTAATTTACATAAAAGACTGGGCAGAAGTCTCTGCCTTCATTAGACTTGTCGTCGAGGTGCGCAGAGTCGGGCCTTCTGTGGCCTTTCATTGACCATTTCCTATTAATATTATACCAAAGCGGAAGTAGAAAAATTGCGAAAATCTGAAGCCTTGAAGGCGTCGTCATCGAATTTATGGGAATAAAAAATTCAATAAAACTTACGTCGTTTTCATAATTTAACGAATTTCATTCGCAATCGATTTAATCTAGTAAGATCTGCACTATTTCAATCAAACTGATCAACCGTTAAAAGTAACTACCATCATCGAACTTGTTTGCCCTGACTTTAAAGCTTCCTTTCAGTAAAACTGGGTTTTTTTTCTAAACAATCTGGTTCCAGAAAACTATAGACTAATGTGGAAATTCGTTCATCATCATGGAAGGATTAATCTCACGTACTTCTAGCACAAGATGGACATCTACTTGATTTTGGATGTATAAAGAAGTCAAGAGGGCATTTACCCCATCTTTCTTCCGATATTTAAATAGGTACACCTTCGTTTAAAATTTAAATTAGACGCCTCGGGATCCTTCGTTGAACCTTTGGTGGTGTTTGCAAATAGTACCTACCTTCAGTCAGATAGTATGTAAATATATCAAGTTCTTGCGGCGCATTTTTAGCATTTGTTCTCGCCAGACATGTAGTAACTGAACTGATTCATGTGACGAGAGTTTAACAGAAATTTTTTCGGTACATATATTACAGATACTCGTTTTACAGGAAGATTGATCAATTTATTTGTTAAAATTTTGAAATTACCACTTTCGGGGATAAAATTCCATTGTATTTCAAGATTACCTTTAAAACAAAATCAAAATCAAAATTTCAAGGCCATGTGCTGTCTAGAAATAATTATAATTTAAAGATATATTCTTCGCCTCTATTTAACTATTCATTTGGGTATAAAAAATTGATTCCACGAGTCTAAAACTAAAACGCAACTCATTTGACAAAATTATGCACCATTTTCATTTCATCAATCACATGAAAACAACGCTCTAAATACAAAATATAAAATAAAATATATGTACATTACCAAAACTCTTTTTATTAAATCTATATATACTATATATATACTTATTACTTCTACATATTAAAATAGGTTTAATTATTCAACAAATAACTGAACAAAAGATTTAAAATATACAGAATTGTTTAGATACAAAATTAAACTATCTTTGAAACTTTCTCTTAAACCTATTGAATACCAAAATAGCATGGTGCATACGTCAATTTAATGAATATGCAGAGAGAATAAACAAACCGTTGAGAAGAATTTAATTAGCATTTATAAAGCTAAGAGCAAACATGCCAACACAGAAGTAATAAATTTGTTTTCCAAACATTTACAACTTACAAAATATATCTAAAGTTTATGTCTGTAATTTTTAGTTAAGACGGTAAATAGACGAGTTTCCATAAACTATCTACATTCATTTCACCTAAACTGGAATTCAGTAAATTTCCATCGATTTCAAAAATGCAAACGCAGTATTAGTTAATTCCTTATTAGTTAATTAATATAACAATTAATAATTATGTTTTTTGATTCATCAAAGTCAATACTTTCTTTCCAGGTACCTACAATACACAAAATAAGTTATAACGTTGTAATATTCAATTAATTTTACCATATAGTAAAAATTAAAGGTATTAACAATAAAAAAAGAGCGTTTTACATCAAAAGTGCAAATGTCTCAAATTCTTTTTAACGCTCGTTATTTTCAATTAAAATTTATTAATTTATTTTAATTTTTACTTACCTTGTTCAGAGATATTTACACAGAAAAACATTGTAGAAATAAAAAAAAATAATAACAACCAACTAAAATTGCATAGGTATAGAACCAAAAGTACATCCAAATCCCAAATATCTTTCGTTTAGTGTTTCAAAAGAACTGTAAGAAACTGGCATATTCTTTGAAATTTGATAATGGAAGACTCATTTTAAAAAATCGTACGTAAAAACGTATCACCAAACCAAACGCTATTACTAATTAAATTAGCAATCGATCATTTTACCTATTTTTAAATAATCGTTTCTTTGCAAAGCTATTCCAATTATATAACAACAAAACCTCTGAAATAATACCTGAAGGAGCAAAACATTTTATTAAAATTTAAGTTTTTCTCGCCATTTAAATTAAGAAAATATTACAGTGAATCAAGAAAACATCGTTTTACTTCAAATCTTTTAGAATAACCGGCCACAACTATTTTATATTGCAAATCCATTAATTTAGAAATAGTTTTATTGAAAGCCAAGAGACAGAGAGTTTTTTAATGTTTACTCTTCTGTCCCACTAGTCCAAAGTGCAGTAGCCTGATCGAATTAAAAAACGATGAAACATTTGAACATCGTATCTTTATTATGAGGTAAAAATGCATACACTCAAAAAATACGAATTTACTATAATTGAAAAGTTCATGGGAAAAGGATAGATTTTCATCGTTTTATAAATAACGCTTAAAATTGCTAAGGAGGGATATGAAAATTCCAATCTTCCTCGAAGTTATTTTATTTTTATGTTATACCAAGAAGTGTTGCTGTAAACATGTGAAATTCCATTTAAACCAGATATGCTACTTTAGATAATTGCTGTATTAGCGAACCGTAGAAGAAATTTTGTTAAATAAAACAACAGGTTAGGAGTAATATCAAAAATACATAAATAGTTTTATTAATTCATAGAGTAGTATCAATTCACCTAAGCAGTACAATCTTAAACGTATAGTATAAAATGCCTTATGTACATGTTCCGAGGTTTTAGACTTGGTATATAAGAAGTAAAATAATATGTTAAACCCTAAAAAGTCAAAAATTAGTAGAATTGGAGCGCGGTTGGTTAAATCGAAGGGGTGGAGTGGGGCCTACTGGTAGCAGATAGCATCGAGTGAAGCAGGAAGTCGCAGCCAGTGAGCAACAATAATAATTTAAAGTAAAACAAGTAGAACACAGGCAGCTCGACGGCTGAAAATGGCAGTTTGCGGTCAACTCGAGTTAAGTAAACATGACGATTATGTGTTAATTTCGCATGTATCTAATTCAGATCAGATATCAGGTGGAGTTGGCGAAGAGGCCGGTGATGAAATGCGGAAGAAAATATTAACATTTTTCGAGTGATAAACGGTAAGAAGGCGCTTTCGAGACTCCTCTCATTCTTCCGTGTGACTCACAAGAGACCTGAGACGCTGGAGTCTGCGCAGTTCGGTGGATTGTGGTATGGAGCTCACTCATACAGAGTAATCGAACCAAACAAATTTAGCCTTAAGAGCGAAAGAGGCTTTGCCCCAGGTGAGAGCCAGGTGAGTCGCACCGCACCAGTTCTCCGAGCCCAAGATACCGCTGAGCTCCACAAGTAGGCGAACTCAGCGGCATTGCGCTAATCACTTTGCACGGGCTAACTCTTCCGGAAAGTGTCAAAAGCGACATGCCAGATATGAAATCACTGAACTTGTTCGGGATGCCCTTATTGCCGGGAGCAATCAAAGTCGCGGGGGGCGACTATACAAAGATCGATTCCAGAATTTCGTATTTTTTCTTTTCTTTTATAATTAATTTTATTAGAATCAGGTGGACAAGGTGGGTAATTTTATAAACAAATCTGTCGCACAGCGGCGCAACCGCAATAAAATATTCGTAAAATTACAAAACAATGATAATAAACAAAAATAAAAGATTCCTAATATGACACACACTAATACTTTTTCATAGGATCCGATACTTAGTACATAGGACGTAGGGAGATGCGGGATGAATACATTAACGTAGACCTAAGCATAGTATGAAGTACTAAAGGAGATACAATCGATTAGCTTAATAATTAAAAGGAAAGCCAAGAATGCGCTAAATGCGGTGCCCTCTTCGCCTGCTTTCTCCGGCGCCTGCAGCTGGAGGTCTCCTCCCTGCCGCGGACACTCTTCCAGCGTATGCTGGGCATCTTGGATTTTGCTCCGGCTAAAAGGACAGTATTTTTGCTGCCCAAAGCCCGGTCAGTATTGCCCGGTGGGGTCCAGGGATCTATTCGCAGTGGTGGCAGTGGTTCTTACGCTTTGCGGACGCTTGTAAGTTCCAGTGGGGTCTAACTTATCGGGGAACATTTTTATAAATCTTAAGAAATTAACGATGTTTCCTTAAAAATCTAATTATATATCTTGAACACTTTAAATTGGCAGTGTTGGGTCTAGTAGGTGTTCGTTGGATCAAGGACGTCCATCTTGTATCCAGCAGTTCACAGTCTATTCAAAAGTTGAAAGGGGGTTGCTTCAGTTCTTAGTTTTTAATGAGTCTAGTAGACATCAGTCGAGTTCAGCCATTTCGTTGCTCGCAACGAGTTTGGGGGTGATGTGATGTGATGGGCTGCGCCCGCCGACTAATAAGTATTGGTTGGATCAAGCCCGCTCATGGTTCTGCTTGATGAATATCTTAAAGAAATGCAGCAGTGATTCAGTCCGCTCTTGCTTCACGGCAGAGAAACCGTGCTTCTTAGTACGTGTTGGTAGGGTCCAGTCCGTCCATGTTGGATTATTGCAAAACCGATCTCAAGAAAATGGGGAAGATCGCAGCTCTTCTGGGCCTGGCCTCTTAGTACGTGTTGGTTGGATCTAAGCCATCCATATTGATTTCAGTAAAATTGATAATATGCTCTCAAACGATATGATCAAATTTGTAGAACTGATCAGTAAACGTTAGTGGGGTCAAGTCCGTCCATACTTAATTTGCAATAAACCAGGTGTCCTTGTTGCTTCCGCAACAGAAATAATAAACAGGCGATCAGCAGCGATCGCAAATTTGGTAGTTTTCGTATTTCGAGTTTTTATAGCTTAAAAAACTCCTTAAAGAAACGTTGTCACTAATCAATATTTACCAGAGGCGTCTAGCATGATGCGAACAGCCTTTGTGGGAGTCGCAAAGCTGATCAGCTGAATCTACTTCTCAAAATGTTGATGACCAGCTCAAACGCAGTGTGTTGACCTCCTCTTCCGGATATATATTTTTTTATTTTATCTTTCGACCAAAATCAGCTCAACGTATCTGCAGACATCCAGCGAGTCCCAATAATATTTTGGGCATTTGACGATCACTCACAAAATAAAAATGATCTTTTCTTCTTTTCGTTTATTCTTTTCTTGATTTTCACGCACGCTTCGAGAGTCACTGACACTCATAAAAATATAAGTTCAGCCCGCGAAATTTCTCCAGGTGTAAAAACAGAACCACGACTCGACGACTTTTTTACTTCGCCTCACAATCACACTCCTCAGATATTTCTCAGAACGATTTCTGCACGTTCTGATAGTGGCTTTTTTATTTCTTTAAAAAAAAAATAAATAAAACTAAAAAATATGCTGATAAAAGAGACACGCGTATCAGCAGATCGGTTTAATAGATGCACACTAATCTTATATCTTACGGAGATCGATGGAACGATCTTGCCCACTCAAAAGTTGTTGATGTTATGAATGATCTTCGTCAAGTCGGGAGTTTAAATCTTCCGAGGAGTCGGTATGAATCTCTGTGCGATCGCTGTTGGCTGGTCCGCTCACTCTCAGAGGAGCGCCCGTCGATCGTGGCATGTACTCATGCAGCGCCCCACATATGTATATGTGTTGTCGAGCCGCGAATACATAACGGCGAGAGGTTTACCTGCGTGCGCAGGTATACAACACGTAAATATTCGCGTCTCGCCATACGTGATCATCACCGCTCGGATCATCTCTCCCGCAATTTTGCGCCTCTTTCACTCTGGGCTCAGAGCTGCAGTTTTCTTGCGGCTCCTGCTCTCTCCCTTCTCGAGTGACGCTCCCGCAGTCGTCGTATATTTCAGGTTTATTTCGACTGGTGCACCAAACCCGGAGGGTTGAGACAGGTAGCGCCTTTTTGGCCGAAGATTACTTCCCTGGGGTGAATTTGTCCTGCTGGTTGGACGTGTCGTCCTGTTGGTCGAGGATAGGTAAAATCGTGCAGCTGCCCTTCGTTCCCTTCACGAGGAACCAATAAGGGATTTCTTCTCTTCGCAGCCGAACTTGGCTTTTATTTAATTGGCGCATACACTGCCACAGTCGAACGTCTTGATATATTTGGGACAGTGATTTCTGTCCTAACGGCACTGGTTCTAGTCTTAGATCTCAAATAAAACAAAAATTAATTCACTCGCACATTATGTCTACGTTACCTCAATTTTAATTTTCGTTTGTCCACAAATTCTACCAGAAACAACTGATATTGTACTAGACCTATTAAATAATTTAAATACGAATTTCGAGCGTTTGATCAGTCCCAAGTAGTAATCCAACTTAGGCTCATTGAATGAAATTGTACTCTAAAATTAAAAAACGAGTCAGTTATGTTAACCCCTTTTCAAAATGTGCACCTAAAAGTGCCATATAAATAAACCGATGACTACTTTGTTCCCAATTTTTCTATAAATTTTTATTTATTCGTTTTATTTCGTTTTGGATTTCAAATATTTTAAACATCTTGCAATGTTTGAATACATTTTAGTTTTCACGAAAATTACAATCTAAATAGACAAGATAACTACTACTTACGCACGACGAGTACAGTCGTCATAACGCAAAATATTGCCATTTATACATGACGAGTATACTCGTCAAAGGCAGTTAACTGGTTAAGGAAAATGTAAATTTTTCTCAACATTTATAATCACTTCCGAAAATAACGAAAACATTTATACTAACTAATGAGAGAAGCTCATGTTTCTTCTACATCCTCACTGAAAAACACAATTTGTTTTTAAATTAACATTAAACATATATTTTATAGTATTTTCATTATAACTTAAATTTCTATTAATCTTGTATAACAATATTATTTTAGTTATTCCAATACTTTGCGTATTTTCCATAACTTTTTGAACAAAAAATCTGTTCTCTTCAGTTTTTGCTACGATATCATAAATCTTGAAATCTTGTAGTACCTTTACATCTTATGTTTAATCATAGTTTATTTCTTTTATATCGTTAGAAATAAATGTTTACTATCAATGCCATTGAATGCTGTACCTAGACCCTGCATACATTTAAAGGAATTGTTTCTCTCATCCCTTGGAGGGATAAATCTTAATAATTATTAGTTAAAACTGTGGTTATGGAATATTAAAATAAATTTGCTTTTCATTTGTAAATTTGAATAACTAAAATAAAAAAAGTTTAATCATTTCCCATACCTTTTTTAAATTGGCTGTATAGAGGATTCGAAGAAGTTATCCACATATTTATACTTCAATTCCAATAAAATTTGCAAACCTTTAGAAACCTGCACGATTTTTTTTTTTTTTAGTGTAATGTGTCTTCGAAGGTCTCTGCCTTTGGTATAACAAAGTATTACATAATCTGAAGGGACATGCGCCGGATTATTTTCCATATAATTAAAGTCAATGTGGATTGAAACTGATGGTTGGTTCCAAGTAAAACACAAATTCGAGCAGTACGTATGTGAAACATTCGCGTGCCCTGCTTCTTTTTTTTTTTTTTTGTTTTTTTTATTATTTCCATATACCCTTTGGATCAATCATGAATGCCATTTACAGTGAGGTTTGAACCGCTTAAATTAGGTCCAATGCTCATAATTTATGTGGACTTTAGATTGCATATCTGATCGTACCTGTACCTTTTGGTCATGTTACTCTTTCCACATAAAAAAGTTATAGAGATTTTAATTCCTTGAACGATTCCAAAAATTCAAATAGACGACAGAATGTCTGAATCGTTTTAATCGAGGACATAAGGTGCTTTATATGCAATATTGCGATCAAAGATGAATTAATATAGTGACTTTTTATATACTAAATATATTTGTTGAGTTTTGTAATATTTAAATATATAAAAAATTACCTTTATAAAAAATATAAAAAAGGAATTTTGTACTTTCCTTATATTCCTCTATTTTTAGGAAATGCAAAAATAAATCTCAAAACATTTGAATTTTTGCATATTTTTACAACAATTTTAAAATGGTATAATTATGGTATAATTATTTAAAATTCTACAGCATTGCATATACCATACAGGTGTTAATAATACCACATATTTACAGACACTAATTGCATTCTTAATTCATAGCTAGCACGACGTAAACATCAAATACTTGCCAGTGTCTACTTCCTTTCAAACAGGTGTTACTTTGTGGTAAATGATTCCATAAATAATCCGATCAGTTCCCTTGGTAGAACCCTTTTGTAACGGCAAACACATAATTAGATGCATAGAAAGCGCACGCGCCACTTACTTTGTACCCTTCGTTATTCATAGCAATGAGCATCTTAACCTTAAAAACTTTTTATAGCTAACAATAAGTATAATTTTTTATAAACCTCAGTATTTTTTTTTTATTGAACAAATACGAATTAAACATATCGGGGGACCTGAATTCCTCCAGATGAATACCATCTGTATTTGCTTAATTTTGAAAATAATGAAAAACAAGATAGCGGTCTGCCGTTATTTCGAAGTCCAGACAGGAAGGACAACCGAAATTCCCTCTGTCCGGAAGTTTACGACGCATCCAAGGGACACAACTGAGTATATTTGTTTAGATCTTAACAGTCCATTGACTATCCTATTTGTGAATAGGGTGAATTATCGTCCAAATGTAATTTATGAATATATTCAAGATTTGGATATGTATCTCAAAAAATAAATCAAGTTTTAATTGCAACAAAATTATTTCCCTTAATATTTAGGGCTTTTGAAATACTCGTATATTAAATGCAACACGCAGCAAAACATATTAAGCAATGTTTTATACCTATTTATTATCTAAATATTCTTATCAAAGCAAATAACTGAAGAAAATCGCTTTTATTGGAATTTTTTTTTCTTTTAAACCTACAAAAGATTCAAAAAATTGTTGAAATTCTGTTGGTTTTATGGCTATTAACTTAGTAACGTTAAAAGCGAAAAGAAAAATTGTTATATGGAAATTCTAAGAAGTAAATTTCTGCAAGATTTTTAATCCAAATCATTCTGATAGTTTGAAATCATATCTTAATATGTTTTAGCATTTTTCTTACATATTACTTTAATTAACAAATGTTGGATAATTTGAGAAAAGAATAATTCATTTTCGGTTTGCAAGTATCAAAGAACAAAAGCATCATCTCAAGATTAGTAAAAAATTCTAAAGGAAAGAGTTCAATCCTTCTTAGTTTTCGAAGTTCAAGCTCATCAATGATATTTTTGTACCTAGATTTTATTCAATACACCTCCGCTACCGCTAAGTTATAAGATTAGAAATCCAAAAAACTTAATTTCTATGGTAATATTTTCCAAAGTTGTTATTTTTCTTTACAAAATAATCAGATAATTTTGAGTCAAAAATGTTGGGCTTGTTATGCAACTCTTCAAATTTTCATGATAGTGCGAATGTGCTACAATTTTTTTAAGGTTACTAGGTATCAGTTGCGAAGTACTAAATAAGAGGAAATATTTAAAAAAAAAGCATTAAATGCTCTGTATCTTGAAATTTTAGCAAGATAGACTGTCGTCGTACATACCTTGACAAATTTACATACAAATTTTAACAAACGGTATAATAGATTAACACATTCAAAAGTATAAATTTTGCTACGCATATATTAAAGTTTTAACAAATTGCAAAACAGTTTCAGGCAGCTGACACTTACTTCAGTCAAATAGGACTGGCCGGCTTCTTCAACAGTCCATGAAATCAAAATAGTCCCCAACTTTCTAGCTGGCTCGAAAGTAAATTTGCGTTGTGCGCAATCAAAAGGGAAATCCGTAGTGCGCGCGCACTACTCTATACCTCCAACCGCATTTTTCCTGCATATCAAACATTTTCAACGGAATGCCTTTGCATTATACTTCCTCTTTTAGACGGTGCTCGCATGTGAGCATCGAGAAATTTCTGTTTCGTAGTATTTCTCACTAATAGTTTGTTAGTCAGATAGTTAGAAAATTGCGAAAACTTTCTCTCCCTAACGTGTTGATTTGCGCTTAGTCATGCCTCGTGCACCCGCCGATGGGCTGTTTGCGGAATGGAAGGAGTTCATTGAATTTTGTTGCCTAACTTCCGCTTTGCAGGCGCTGCACAATTTCACCGGTAACTATGTCAACTGTCTGAAATTAGTGCAATCATTGCAAATTTTCGATTGAAACATAAAACCTGTCGGTTCAGTAAAATCCATCAATCTTGCTCAGGTAAGCTACCATCATTTGAACGGCACTCCCCCAGAAACATAGAGGTAACAAGGCAACTTTGACCTAAGTTCAAATCTGCCAAAGTTTAATGAAACCCGCCATCGCCCTGAACGATTTATCCCGAGGTAACGGGCTCAAGTTGATAGGTATTGTTCCTCGGGGATACCGTTAAGGTAGCCTAGCAACGAACAACGAGCAAATATTACATGTCATTCTCGCTCGCCTTTTTCTCGATCGTATCTAGAATTTGTGATAAATCTTTTTCTGATTGGAATCTGTAGTTAGGTAATTTTAAGACCACACCAGCTAACGGTCAACCTACTTTCAAGTTACAGACCTCTCGGCGCACGCATGCGCCCGTGGTTTATTTACCTGGGGCACCCATGTGACTCCCATCGCAGGCGTGTGCTATTTGCGATTTAACGCTATGGAAGCCGGGGCCTTTCTCCGAAAGAACTTTTCTATGTAAGACACGGCCACATCGCACTAAAGTTGTATATGAGGATTACAAAAAAAAAAAAAACCTTCTATACCTCCAATACCCGTTCTCGTCAAGAATGTCACACTGACAGCTCCGAACTAACGGGTTCTTTTCACAGTCAATATCGAACGGCGACACGTAATGCAAATATCAGCGGGATGATAAAGCGTTCGAGTGACCCAAATTCAGGTCAATACCAGGAAGACGGAGGGTTTGTGGGCTTCTCCGTGCAGTTTTCTTGGAGTGCACTTCCTCATCGCCAGTGCCAAGTGCACGCCACTGCCATTTGTTTATGTTAATGTTGAACGGCCACCATAATGTGCCGCTGCCGCTGGCGAGATGCCCGCTTTGCGCATTAAAAAGTAATTACCTGTTCGGGGACCGTTACTTCTTTGAGTTCAAAATAATAAAAAAAAAAAAAAATAATAATAATAAATTCCCCGAAAAACAGCTAACGAAATGGGCAAATAATACAAAATAAGAAACCTTTCAAAGAAAATGGCACATAACTCCAAGAACGATTGCAGAATTTGCGTTCGTTCTTCTCAGGCGGAAGACACTGCTGACCCACATTCGGATTGTCGTCGTCTACAGAAAACATTGGCATTGTTCTCGCCACAGAAGAATATTTTCGGCTAAAGTGTTAATTACTTATTGGAAACTTGTTTGTTTTATCTTTTATGCTCAACTAACGGACTCCGCGCGATCACAGTCGAAATTTTTGTCCCGACAGGTAAGCGCTTCAGTTAACCCCATTTATTTTTGGTATACAAATTTAAATAAATAGATGTTGCTTTTTTCAATGTTGACGTAAAATTTTAAAACCTGATCTATATTTTTATGGAATAAAATTGTGTAATAGATGGGAAAAACTTTCCAAATTCTGAGTCTCATGTTGCTTAAAAAAATTTATATCATTATCATGTAAATTGATAAATTTGGTTAGGGCTATTGCTGTCTATTTTTCCGAATTATAACGAACAAATACGGAGAAATTAAGGTAGGATCTAAAATTTGAATCAACCGCCAGAATAAATTATTAATCGTTTTAATTTATGCTCATTAAATATTTTTCCACGATTTTCTTTGGAGTGAATGGCTAGTAACATGGCAAAATATTTCATAAGAAACGTAAGAAATTGAAAAATTTGAAGAATGAACAAATAGCAGCTTGCCGTATCATCATCCTTCCTCAAAATACTAAAAATATTTACTAATTTTTATAAAATAAAATCAATTACATAAATAATATAAAGCTTTAGTAAAAGCAATATAAATAAAACTTGATTTCTCTACTGAAAAATTAGTTTTTCCATTATAAGATTCAAGTTGCACATTGCTTTTATTACTCAAATTTGAAATGGTTCAATGGTATCTAATCCTTTGACGTTCTAATTTACGATTTTTCTACGTTTTTAATATATGTACATATTAGCAGTATTAGTTTTATTATACAGGTTAAAACTCCACCAATTCTAACTATAATTGATACTTTACGAATAAAGCTTCCTGTTCACTTCGACAAAGAAATGTTGTGCATACCTCAATAGAAACATTTTAAGAATTGGAAGAAGAATATAGAACGCGTTTAATTCAGGAGATCATTTCATTTTTCTCTATCAAAAAATATTATCAACTTAATGCTCTGGTTTATCAATGTTTCAGACCATTAAAAATCAATAAATAATAAACCAGTGTTCACTAAGAGGGCAGCGATGGATAATGTAAAGAATCATTTTAAATCGAAAACAGTAGCCCAACAACCATACTCTTGGCTGCGAGGTAATTAAATGGCAATCAATCGTCATTAATAGATAACTACCTATCCATTAAAAATTATTAAAAAAGCGTGGAAATATGGCTATAGGCAATTTTTGTTTTTTTCTTTTTTATCAATACATGAATGATATTTTTTATTAAGCCAGCTTATGAAATGATCTTTTCAAACCCTTTTAGATATGTGGTGTATCTATTTTATTTATAAATGCTTCTGAACAACCTAATTTTTTGGACATAGCACTTTATTTATAGGTGCTAAACCGTTCAGTAGAATTTTACTTTATAAAAGTGATAATATCGAATTAACTGCTCACCTAAATGAGTATACTCATCGTTCTATTCATAATGACAACTGGAACGCATTATATACATCTTAGGGTTTTATAAAATTATCATCCGAAGTAAGTTAAACAGAAATACAGAAAAAGACAAAGAGACAGAAGGCATTTAAAACGCATTTCCGACTGTCATCAATAAAAGGAAAGACATCTTTATTCTACTCGTACTTTAAAAGTTATATCAACTCGAATGGGGTCGCCACGTGAAGCGTAGCAACAAGGTCTTTAAACTGTACCTGATGAACTCGTGTAGGCTACGTGTTCAAGCAAAGGTATGACAACGATTACTTCAGTTTCACGCGGTCATTGGGCTCTTAATTGTAATTTGTGTTTTCTACATCTTTGTATCAATCCGCAATTGAAAAGAGCAGGAGAAGAATACGATTAAATGTATAAAGGATGGATATTCCTTGTATTTTAATTGTAATTTAAATCAATACGCTAGCTCTTTGATAATTCATTGTATTATCAGTTCAAAATTAATTGATTCAATTATATTTTGTATGGCTGTCTTGAATATAGCGGAATATATACCCTGAAGAAGTAATTGAAATAGTCTTGGATAAAGGATATAAATCTGATAAGCTCTATAGAGTTTAAAAATTAGATTTCAGTATGACCAATCATTTTCCACAGAGAAGTAGCCTACACCAAAAAGAAAATGTTAATTATACAAATATACAGGTAAATAAATAAATTTTACTCTATATATTGGGTATTAAAATTTTATTTTAAAATCTACGAGTTAAAATCTAAACCACTGACTACGATAAACTGATTTTAAAGTCACAAAAATCATCAGTTTTATTTTCAGGGTCTACAATAAAGAACATCGAACACTTAACAAAAGAATGATTATAGACCTTCGTTTCAACTGAATGTAAATTTGTGTATTCCGCTCCATGGTTTTGCATCTGGTATTTTAAAAGCACATAGAAAATTATATAATAGTTTCATAGATCTCATTAGAGGAATATCCCTGTTATCCATGTTATATCCATATACAATCAAACTTGTAAAATAAACTTATATGTTACGTAGTTTACCTATAGTGTACACACGACTGATCATTTTCTTGCTCTTAATTTTTAATGAGACCAAGATGCTAAATAAAATTTCTCTTGCAGGGATAAGTACTTCATCTTATTTGATATTCCTCTATCCAATTCCTTTTTTTTTAAATCAAAGTTTAAAAATTTCAATATATTTTAACTCCGTTCAGGTATACTTGCATAAAATCTGGACGGTAGCCAGCTGTAAAAGAGCATAAAATGTGCATGGCCTAGTGCACGCTGCTAATGTCCATCCGTCCAGCCTTGTCCCTACTGAGACGGATTTATCAACGATGGTGACAACTGACTGAAAGCCAGACAATGTGCATAATGCTTCACTCACCTTTACCTGTATATACCTGTGGGCCTGCGGCGAGTGATAAGCAGTTGCCTGAGTGATTCTAATAATAGTCCTCGCGATGGCTAGGCCCCCGCGCTATGTTTTGTCTGCCTACATATTGACCGCTCATTGATTTCAGTTCTGACATTGTACCTAGGCGCTGGGTTAATCGCGTGATTTGCATTCAATTCACACTGTGCACATTTAAGTGCACGGTATTCGAGGTGACCATCGGCCCTTCCTCTTATTATCTTTAAGTCAGTCGATGAAGAATCGCTTAAATCCACTGACCACCTTTCGATGGGGTGTGCGGTTTCTGATGTACACCTTTACAGTGACCGATTCCTTAAAATTGGATTATAAAAAGGACGAACTGGGCATGGACGTTTTAAATAAATTTTGATTGATATGGGCTAGTGCTCAGAACCTTTACCAAAGAATTTTACATAATGAATCGCATATAACTGCAGCTGCCTAAGTTCTAGACTGTAAAACTACTATGCTATTAACAGAATCTTTTTTTAAAATCAAGTTTTCATTAAAAATTATTTCAAAATATTCCTTTCCTATCTTCAAATACTTGTACGAATTATTATTTAAAATAAAAATAATTTCATGAAAAAGACGTTCACTTAAAAATTTATTTTCAGGAGTAAAACAGCAAATAGATATCGTAATGTGATGTTAGTATATGATAATATAAAGGATTTTACAAATAAATATTTGGTATATAAAATATTATTTCCTGTTTTGCCGTACTTTCTCTTGAATCGAACCCAAAATTATATATACTTATTCTATACATTTTGTTCACAAAATAAAAGCCCTTTACGGATAAGCATTTACATATGTACATACATCTTGGGTTCTGCTTATCACCAAACATTTTCTCCGCTCCTGATCAAAATGTGACCTACAAAAGGAATACACCCAAGAAGCAATCCTTTAGTGCAGTATATCAAGCGTTATGTAAATGATATTTTGCCTACCTTCCTGGAGAGGCTAAGGAAATAAATATTTAGAACATAACGAGCTCAGCCCTGATCCGCCAGTGCCTCAAACTACTGTTGTTAGTGTTAATCAGCTAAACTATCAATATTACCATATGAATATATTAGGCTAACAGAAATGTTTCATGTAGAAAACATTTCCAGAAGTGAGAGCATTCGTCGTTCCTAAGCAACTAAACCCTCCATTGAAATGAACACATATAGATGCCAGGTAAAACAATCGATAAAATAGTTTCAGAGCGTTCGCTAACCATGTTGCAAGGAAGGTAAATATCTTTTTACTTTACCTGCGTATATATTTTTATAATGACGCTATTTCATTAGTCAATTTTGTTGAAATGATTTTGATACAGTGCATAACTTACCTGTCCCGAACAGGAACCCAGGAAGAAGGCAACGTTAGATTAGTTCAGGTAAGGAGCTCGTTCCTGTAAATATTTTTTGCGTGACCTAATTTGCTAGGCTATATCAAATGGCGTTTCCTTATTATTGCGAGAAATGATTTGCCACACATTCCAGCAGTACTTACCAGGATACCAGGAATAAACTAAACAGGGAAAAGCATAGCGAACCATACTGCCATTGTGCACATTTGAACCTCGAACTGTATGTAGGAAGAGAATGAAAAACGTTCCAATTTTTTGTATATGTCCGTCAGAACGAGAATGAAATACAACAACTAGGACTGGAAGGATTATTGTTAGAATGTTTTGAAAGTACAGGGAAGTAAAATATTAGAAGTAGCCAGGATCTCAGGAGTTCAAGGAGGGCTGCAAAGTAAAATATTATGGGAGTTTTAGACGAACAAGATGGCCTAACTACTACAATTTGATAACTATTCAAATTATTGTATGATCCTATCAAAATGCCTTGAAAAAAAAATACATTCCTTAACTACATTTTTTATAAAGTAACATACTTTAAATAATTCATTTCGATAGGTTTTCAAATCTAATCTATCACCCGTGCCTTTGAAGATTCGCATAATTTTTCTTATTCCACTGTAGTTATTCTTTAGGACTTCTGCCTTCCTGTTCTTGAGATTTGCTACAAAGGAAGATTTGATATTTAAAGGTGGGGGTTTTGCAATGTATGAAATAAATAATTTAAACAGCAATATTAAAGCTACTGTCCACCCTATTTCTTATCTTATTAAAAAGGCTTAAGCTATAAATTTAAGTTTGTAGGCACTACTTGTTTAAATATAAATTAAATATCAAAAGATATTAGCTTTATTGCTTGGAATATGGACAGTTCACGGATACTCATAACTGGCCAAGATAAGTTCCAAAATAAGATCTATTACAGTAACATGAGAGAAGTTTTCAGCATTTATTCAACAATTTTATATGATAATATTTGAAAATTAGACTCTCAGAAAGACTATGTATGATTAGAATATAAAATACTCCAAACATGAAGGGTGTTTCTTATGAGACAATTTTGTTTCTCCATTAGGAAAATGGAATGACGTAGCTGCGAAATTAACCACTTATTCGAAATTTTTACTTTAAATGAATATAATCCATCTGCAAAATATATCCTTTAAAATAATATTGAATTGAAAAGTTGTACTTTCCCGATTTGTTAACTATTAGAGAATACATTGATACAGAATTGATTAATTTCCCTTAATGCAGAGCGAAACGAATTAAATGCACTTCTTTTTTTGCGATGCATTCAAGGAAATTCCTTGCAAAAACAAAAGGGATGCTGCAGTTGACTCCCCAAAATCAATAGTTCCAGAACAAGATAGCCTTTTGTTGCCAGTCCACATCTTTCTGGGCATCATGGGAGCCTGGTTTTTAAACATTTCTAGAGCTTTGAAGACACTAACTTGCTTATAAGTCGTTTGAAGTGCAATTTGAGTAAAATTACTTATGAACACTCTGCTAGATAAAAACATCCGGCTCTTTTGCAACAAGGAATAAAGTGCCCTTCGCATCAGTCTATGAACTTTTGTGGATACGCTTTGATCATGGTTTTTTGAAGTGGAATTGACCGTACGTTAAATGAATGAGAAGGTTTTTGTTTTACGATTTATTTATGAAGGTACTGATGTCGGGAAAAAAGTAGAATACTAAGCTGAACCCCGTAGGGTTCCCCCCTAATATTTTGACCTCTCTCTTTCTTCACTTTAAAAACTTATTTGCTCTTAAAGAGCCATTGAAATGCTTTATTGAACCAGGAAAACAGCACGAGGAAGTAGATTTTTAGTTCTTGAGCAATTCATGTTTTATAGAGTACTGAAAAAATTATTTATTTAAAATAGGACGAATTTTCTCAGGACTTCCTAATTATTTTTCCTCAAGCAAAAATGTCACCGATTCGATTTTATTGTCATTTCCCACGTCATAAAAGTGTCAAGTCATCAATCTTTCGGCCTATTCGAACAGGAATTCATGAAACCAGAAACGAGGCAAGAAGAAGTATTTTGTTGGTTCTGGTTGAGCCCCTCAAAACCAGGACTTTGATAACACTACCTCTGTGTGTTACGTAACATTAGGTCAAAATTCCAAAAGGACTATCCGAATCCTTTCGAGGAGTAGTCTCTACAACAAGGACTTTATTAGAGGGAGTATTTCAAATTCTGTCCACGAATTACAATATATACACACGAACTGGGGAGTTAGTGCAACAGTAGTCAACCTATATACTTGATTCCTTATCAGGATAGCAGAACTGAGGGCCCCTTTTGCTAATATGAATTCCATTTATCCCTGGGGCCATGTCCTGCGCACTATACGAACATTTTGCTGGAAGTGTATATTGATTTTTGGACAGGACGTTCAATGGGATGCCGCTTTAAAATGATACGAGTATCTTTGCTTGCTGCTATTTTTGAAAGCCTAGTTACTTGAGAATGTAGATAAGAAATTGGAAAAAGGCTTCTTTATCTAACCAAAACAAAAGGAGATCGATTATATTGTTGGTGTACAGCTACAGTTTTATAAACACACCTACATTTCCATTTGCTGTACAAGTCACACTTGGTGCCTATTTTGGACAATTTGAACGTCCTTGAAATATGAAAAAGGATAGAGATTTTCTTTGAACGTTTCTTGATGTTTTATTTCTTAGGGATAACTAAATTTCACTTCCTATTAGTTGTTTATAATTTCAATACAAATTACAAACTTATAAAGCATGACAAAAATGCGGAAGAGTTCTCAAAGAGAGTAAGACTATCAGACTACTCTTACCATTTTTGAATATTCTATAGAATTATGTTAAATTAATTATAATAGATAAATTAGTTCACTTTACTAAGAGAAGATGCTTTGTTACTTTGGTTGGGTCAGTGGCATATACATATAGAGAGTAGCAGAGTATTTTTTGTCTATCAAACTTCAACTTTAAAGTGAAAAATTGATCTGAAAAGTCTTCAGCTCAGAAATTTTACTTACTTATAAAGGGTATGACAATAGCAATTTATGCAAAATTTGCAATCAATTGAACAATATTAGTATATTACTTTGAGTGAACGACTATTACGTTCGAACGAATCATAACAAATAAAATAATTTTAAAATTTGAACAACATTGAGAAATTCGAAATGCAAACGCAACTAAAATTTAAAGTTTGCTTCCAAGCCTCCTTCAATCTACGCAATTATAACCCAATTAACGACAAAACAGACCTCAATGGCTTTGTGAATTGTGCACATCAAACAAAATTTAGATAATCATTCTTTTATTGTTCAAAATTGTGACGTAATTTGTGTGTGATTGCGAAAATTTCTCAACAAATGTTATGGTAGGTAAAATTTCTTCGTGACTATCCATTTGTGTTATTATTTATGAATATGTCGAATTTCTTGCTTGCAAAAATGTTCAATTCTATTACAATGAATTGTAATTGTTAATTGGTTTTCGAGAATCAGTTTTGAAATTCAATTACTCAAATATTAAATTATTGTACATTGACAAAAGACCTACTTTTCCAAATACTTGCTAATCTTCTTTTTAGAATGGAGAAAACCGAAATTACAAGTATATTTTCTGGTAATAGAAATAACATCCATTACTAAGTAGTTGATCTTATTAACAATTACAATCGGCATGGAAATGATAATGGAATTAAAAATTTTTTCAAGTCTATTACTAAGGAATCTAACATATCAATTACGATTAGGAACTGAAATTTCAACGTAATGGGATATTTTAAAAATATCTGTTCATAATGTTAATTGAGGGAGTGCTGCAGCAAAATGCATGGCATTTACAAAAATATTATTCTCCATTTGACTATTATACAATATGTTTAATATCTACAATATTAAATGTAATTGCTTTAAAATTAATAGAACAGGTAAACTGATTTATCAGGGCGTGACAAATTTATTCAAGGCGCGCCTAGTCTCTTGATAATTACGACACTTTCTTTATATGTCCAACGTAAATCTGTACACTTATACCTTTTGTTGCAGAAATTTAGGGCCTATTATTTAATAATCCTTCATTCCGGAAATATAAGTAAAAGTAAATATCACAAAGTTAAACTCTTTTCAATACTAGCAGAACTAAATTAGTAGAGCTTTTGCAATGATTACGTAATTAAGTAATCCAACCTGCATATAGTTCGAATTTTATTGTTTTGAAATGTTAATGAAGCGAACGACACTAACGAATAGTTTATAAAAGTCAAACCGTAATAAGACATTTATGCTAGAGGAAAAAATTGGCGCCTTCTGAAACTTTACGTCCGGATACTATAAATAGAGCGCAATTTGAAAGCCAAGTGGAGAATAATTAAGAGCAAGTTCAAGAACTAGTACAAGCATTTTATTCTGCAACTAAATCGCATAAAGAAAAATAATGCAAACGTAACATTTTATCTTTGTAATTGGCGTAACTTTTCTATGCACAAATAAATCTACCATTGACAGGGATTAGATTATGTTTTATGAAGTGAGTAAATGCATTTTCGGTTGCAAGAATTTTTAAATTTGTATGTTACAACCAACAACAAAGTGTTTAAAGCTATTTTTATTTTATACTTATGGTTTTTACTCGTTACATCAGTAAACGAAAAACAAATTAATTTCTAAACTCATTCATTAATTTCAGATACTCATGCAAAGCCTATAAACAGCATAAATTACATCTTCATTCAATGTCATATTCAACAGGATATGTTAGTGATGTCAGAAATCTGGATTTTGATTTCACCCGTAGTTGGTGTAGGAACTAACTATATTTTTATATTTAATTTACCTTAAAGCTATTTTTCTAAATTTAAATAACAACTAAATGTTTATTTCAAATTTATCAACTATAGCTGTTTTCACTATAAAAACCCTCTTCTCAATGTATATAACTTTAGGTAATAAAGTGATATAGTACCAGTTTTTTTTTAAACCTAACCTTATGTTTTAACTGAAGTTAATTATGAGCTGAAACCATACTCGGTTTTATTGAGAACGTCCCATAATATGTAATTATTAGTAAATTTTTGTTTAATTGGTTAAATTTTGTAGATAGTAACTAAAAAACAGCAATGGTACTGTGAATAACCAGAACGGGAATCGAAATATTAAAAAAAATTAAAGAAAAGCTATTGCCTTACTAAGCAACAATTATAATAAATTATGCTAAGCCATCAACGTATGCCAGGTCTAACTTCAAATTGATTTTTTTTTTTCGATTTAAAATAGTTTTACTGTGCAGATGCCATCAAAAATGAGTGAGGAAAAAATGAAAGCGTGTCATTACGGCATGTGCCCACCCGCTCAAGATGGCACGAGCCACCTTTTTGTTCATTCACAAAAAGCCGTAGAAAAAACGCCCACCACATGTTTTTCACTTTTCCTCCAACTGGCTCCACTGCTTCCTTGAAGGATCTATTTTTTTAGGAAGTCCATCAGCGAAAGTAAATGTGGTTAGAGAAAAAAAAAAACGGGAAATATAAGATTTTTTATTTGATCTCTAATTATTGTTCTTTCAGGGTTTATTTCTTCAGACAAAAAAATAACGTGGCACATGCTCCTGAGGGTGCGATTTTAAAAATCAGCGCATCTTACCCCAACAATTCAGGCTGTTTTTGGCCAGCGAAATTTCCTTCTTTATATAAAAAGCGAAGCGGATGATGGGTGCCTTGTGTTTTTTAGCCATTTCCGCTTTTTGATAGTAAAAAATTCCAACCGCAGACATTTCCGCATATTTTTTTCATATCATCCTGGAAATGTTACCCCAATAATGATCAGTCAGAGGTAATAGTCCTTGTGGGTACTTATGACCGCCTCTGAATCCGCGACCTATACGCACATTTAATATTTTTTTTTCTTACTTATGCACAAACTATATCCAGGTAGACATGCGACGACCACCCTGAGATTGAATATCCTGGTTTCATTGATCCTTTTGAATGCGGGATCACCAGGTTGTGAAGATTTTTTGTTAATCTTATCTTTTACCTTTCCCTCTCGAATGTACCGTTATAATGGTTTGCTGTTTAAAGAATAACGGTAATGTCATTGTCAATAATGATTTGTATCCGACTTTCTGGATTGAATGCTAATGATTAATGCTTCATTGGAAAAAACATGTGCCATTGGTGGTCAATTTCTTAGAACAATAGTAAAAATATATGAAGTGCTAAGTTTTCGCAATATATACAAGATTTACTTGTAATTTATACAACGTTTACCTTTAGTACTATTTATTATTCTACTACAGATATACTACAATATATGGAAATCTGTAAAAACTTATATAGCCAAATTTATATGGCATCAAGTACTACAACAAATATCGTCATGTAAGCAATTTTATCTAGTTCAACTGTCTACTTTATATGTATAACAAGAAATACTTGAATTATGAGTCTAGTCGGTTTTTAAATATCCCAACTAGAATAAGCCTCAGGAAATTCTTAGAATACATCAGGATCTGTTAAGGCATTTGTATTTAAGGTATGTGACTAAAAGTACTTGCATATCTTCTCAAGAAGAGTACGATAACCTAATCTTAGCATGCTGACATTTGTCTTCTTAGGTCCGAGTATAGACAAAAATAGGATATTCAAACCACTAGAAATATTAAGTAATATCAGTCATATTTCTACCATTAAAAGAGCTTGAGAAAAAAATAATTAACAACAAAGTTAGTCCATTGTTGGGTAAATCTATTCTCAAGGCATTATCATTTGTCGTAAATAATACAAACGATTGGAATGGCCACCGAATTGTTCATTTAAAAAAAATCTATAGTTGCTAAACAACTATTATGAAGTTATAACTCTAATTTTAAGTAATTTAATTACTGCAACTATTAAGTAATACATAATATTAGATAAATAATATTTATAGTTTTATAATTATTTATTAATATTAAGTTAAAGACTTTTTGTAATATAACTATTTTTTAAATATTATATATACATGTGGGATCAGTCGATCGCACTTCCCATCAGAACAAAAATTGCTCGAGAAGGCATCGAAGACATGGGACGCGGGTAACTCAATTGTTTACAGAAGGGAAACGCCAATTTTTACTTTAATTAATTTCTACATACATGTCATATATCAAGAAATCAATAAGTGTCATTTATCTAAACACATTAATTTTTTTAATTAGATTAAAAAAGAACCAATTTTGAAAACACTAAGTATAAGGAGAACATTATCAACTCAACTTAAGATATTGCTGATCTGAAATGATGCGTTACATGGACGACATTATCCTCATCGGGCATGATCAACCTGGCCCCGGTTATGGGTATGTTCAGGCAAAATTTTTTAGTAGAGATGGGGTGTGATGAAATACAAATAGCTTAAAAATGAAGCAACTTTGCTCTGTTTATGCCTAATACATACTTTAAATTATAAGGTATTATTCAACGTCATATTGACAGAATTATGTGCATGGCATGTCCAACCTTTCTTATATCCCCTTCTTTTTGTCAACCTTTTCGCCTCAGAATAGAATTTGAATTGTATGCTCACTTTAATGTAAATTTAAAGCCCAGACATTCGACAACCTTGGTGGTGTGAAGTGCTTAAAAGGATTAATGGACATTTCAGAGAGTACAAAATCAATTTTCATTGAAACACTTTTAATTTTCTTTACATAAAATGAATAGATATAGAATTAGAACAATAAACTTAATTTAGTGCTTATACTTGCATACTTAGACTTTTAGCAAATTTGTCCTTTATCTGATTATATGAAAAGTTATCTTAGTAATAAATTAATAGAATTTAGTATAAGTTGCAGATAAATAGTAAATTAGAATTTTATCTTTTGGTTAACTTGTATAATTTGATTGGTACCACGTACCATAATATTGCATCATTTTTCAAATAAATGGCAATTTTCATATACCTATAGAAGAATACGAGGAAAAGTGTTATTTTACCAAAGTCATTGAAGTTCTAAATATTTTGAATAAAATTGATAATCTACATCAGGATCACAATTAAAGATTAAAATACAAAACTGAAAACACATAATCGATCGTTCGTGTGCATCTGTTAAAGAAAATTCTTTGAAACGTGTCTTAACTTCGAAGCTTACTTCAGAAATTTATAAAAACCAACGAAAAAACTCGAAAACTTTAGATGTTGAAAGAAAAAAAACAAACGTGAGTGCAATTTTGTATAAGGCGAGCAATTTAAGATGTCATCAAAGATTGCAGGTAATGGTCATATCATTTGAACACATTCGTTAAATACCACTTGCGTACCTTGCTCTTTTTGGGAGAACGAAGCAGCGCAGCAGCACCAACAATGATTCTTCCCACGTGAGCGCGCTCTTCACACCGTCGTCCACTAGATTCCGACGATCGCGAGATGAGCCCGCGATCGCGGCTTGTTCGCTTTTCCAGTATCAAATTCTCATTTACCTGTGTCTCTTTTCCATTAGCGCATTTTTTCGTACATCGCTCGAGTGGAGCATATCTACATAGCAACTGCAGCATATATTATGTGGGGAGCTGTGGATCAATGTATATATGTGTAACTCTTGGCTTATTTTAAATGCGGGAATTCAAGTCTTTCTTTTGCCAGGGAATACCGTCGGGTCAATGCCCCGTGACGTCACCGGTTCAATGGCAAATTCTGACCCAGATTGTCTGCTCTTTGCAGCCGAATACATTCTTAAGATCCTCGGTTATGTACGAACCTAGAATATCACATTCGTCGACGCAAACTTCCAGGGGTATGGGTTTTGCTCTTGCAGGAAAAGATTCTACCTGAGCTGCCAGTTCTCTTTGAATGCCGGTTTTGATCCCCAACATCGTGGTTACCAACGGCGAAGAGCTGATTTTAGATCCATACTTCTGGTTAAGTTGGATCAACTACCATTTAAATGATCTGCACATACTATGAAACTCAAACGATCTTTAGAAGACATTTAGAGTCAATCTTCACTTTGAGCAGGCCAGCAACTATGGCAATACTCGTTGTCTTCAAAGCTTTCTCATAAGAATCGTTAAACTCCCAAGCTCGGGACAGGTAACCAGGTAGATGAGCAGAGAAATCTGCTTTACCTGAGCCTCAGCTGATTAAAACGCTCACCACGCGTCTCGCGATATGCGCTCGGGACGCGCTTAGCTGCATAGCTTTTAAATTAATTGAAAACAGCTGATTGACTCATACACGGGTGACGGAAGCATTGCCACGAGTACATAGCACACCGTCACAAGTGCCCTTCTGTTTACCTTTCATTTGGATTACCTGAGAAATTTCGTCGCTTTTTCTTCTCACATTTTTCTTGCTATTAAGAAGATAATTTCGAACGAGGAAGTGTACTTTTACATCACAACATGCCCAAGTATGTAGATATTCCCGCGCTCTTATGTATGATGCAATGTGGGTACACTTTCTGGTTGATACTCCTATGCTCCATACATAATGTGCATTTTTAAGGTAAGATTTTTCAGAACAAAGCTATTTATAGCGGCGGGGCGGCATGCATTAAATTAAATTTGCAAATTACGTTGGCAAATAGTCTATGAAATAAATCACGTAGACAAGATGGCCATGGCCGTGGAACTTGATAAAGCAAGGCCATTGCCATTGGCGCAAAAAAAATATAACATCAGCCTGACCATACTTATGTGGAATTAATTTATTCGAAAACTCCAGAATGACTGCAGAGTGCATAATTTTCGCGCATTAAGAGATCTTCCAAGTTTGCAAATTGTTTTATTAGACGATCGCCAAGGTTCTGAACGAAAATGGTATAGCCAGGAATTTGGCCATCTCAAAATGGATCTCACGTGGTAAAAGACGTTTATTTAAAATATAATTAAATCCAATTTCGAATCATATTCAGGCAACCAACCAAGAGTTTTCAGAACAACTGAAATCAAACAAAAATTTCTAACTTTCTCAAGTGATGAAGGATAGAGTTTATCTTATCACTTCCGACTGAAGAAAATGATGCACAAAACATAAAGAAGCGGAAGTTTCAAATTTAAATTCATCGCGGCGTTTCAGCAAATAAATTATGCAAATAGAATTGACACGCGTTTTTGTATCATTATTAAATTAATTCTCTGTTAAACATCTCTATGAGGACCTAATATTATTCCAAATACTTTACATGTTTATATTAGTTAAAGAGAGCTATTCAGTGACTAATGTCCAAATGAATATCTTTTTATCCTCTCCATAAAATGCGATGATTTCTTCTATCTTATTTTCTACTTTGACTTCTATATTCGGCCGGGTAGAATAAATACAGATACCAAGATTTCTTTAAAAAGGTCACTGACTGATTTACATCACAACTTCCAGCAACAAAAAATCGTTTAAATATTAAATTTCTAAAATTGACGCTGTATCCACTCCCGATTTAATTTGCTCTGATGCTCCGGTTATCGAAAAATAATAACTTAGTTGTATGGTCAAAACCCTACCCAACCCATCTCAAATATTTTTTTTTTTAATTCTTTATTGATTTTACCAATTTGCTGATTTTGTGTGTTCCTTACTCAGATTCAAAATAGACTGGCTTTGTAGTTTTATAAGACCAATGGACTCATATATAAGAAAATATGTTCTAACGCCACACAAAATGCATAGTGGCGTTGAAACAATATTTCAGGTCAATGCATTTAGTATATATTTATCATTTTTTAAGGTTTCATGGCTGTTAAAAGCTACATATTTGTAGTTCTCAAGGACACAACGAATGTAAAGAAAGTTTGAGGTAAAATTAAATTAACCTTCAACCTCTTGCTCTTCGTCGGGATGTCGCTGACATTGTATTCGTCCACCAAGTACTGGCTGGTTCCATTGATTGCCCCGATCTCCTTTGCCGCATCTCCCTTAATACTAATCCTCGCAACGTAAGATCCTTCCCTACCTTCCGCCTTGAGTGTCACCGTACTAACTACGGCCACTTTGAACCTTTCACTAGGATGCTACGGAAGGTTAACAACTCTGCTCCCTTTGATTTCCACCTAGACAAATCCTCCCTTAAGCGAGCCCTTTACCTATCCATCCCGCCTCCTCAATCTAGTCCTTATTAGGTTAGTTTTAGTATCTCTAAGTTACTATTAAGTCTAGTGTTAAGTTAATTTGTCCGTAGCTTGTATTAAGCGAACCAAATAAATAAATAAATAAATAAATAAATAAATTAAACATTACTACCTGAAATTTTCCATCCTCTGAAGTTACGAAAAACAATTAATTATTTTAGTAAGACCAACATGTTAGGTACACTTTAAGGAAAACTTAATATTATGTTACAGGATTTAGAAATTACCTATTCTTTACATCTGAGACATTATATTGCATCGGGTTTTTTTGCAGTTAAGTTAATTTATCAATAGTTGAGGAAAATAAGGGAAGTATATACTCAAAGGGTTTTTAAACTAATATTCAAGTTCATATTACCTGACATTAAATTAAATACAAAACATACATATTCGAACAAATTAGGTACCATAAATTTTAATTATGTCAAAATATTCGAAATTACTTAAAGTCCTATATATAGCTTAAATCAGATGGTAACTGTTATTGCTATGTGAAATTAGAGTAATAGCAATTCAATTATCATTTCATTCATATTTTGTAAGCTTTTAGAATCAATTAAATTCAATACCTCCAAAAAGTTACCTGTTCATCACCATCATCATAGTATGCATATATACCTATGCGTTTTATGTATAATGAAAAAAACTTGACTGTAGCACAGTAACCAATAAATTTGTTTGTTAATAATTAAAACAAAATTAAACTTTGAACTTGAGACATATCAAATTTACATACCAATATGTAATATATCAATGAACAATGCCAGAGTATAATGTTTGATATGTGCTTAATTTTCTTGATGTCACGCCTGCTATAAGCACATCTGTGAAAACATTACAAACATTTTAAAACATCTGTTATTGCGTCAGAAGTATTAATCTATTCTGTTGATAAGAGAAAGTTTTTTATTTTTCACCTTTTTTTCCAATTGGATAAATATTACCGCCGTAAGTTATAGTAGTATACATATAAGATTATTTAATTAAACGTTTTATAAGATTTTTGTATACGATGGCAATTTATTTTAACACATATAGCTCAATTAAATACAGAATCTGTTTTATGTTATATTGTATTTTAAACAAATAACCAGAGCTCGATCAAAGTGGGGACGGATGTAAGCAGAGTTAACGTAAAGACTACCAAAAGAGATTTGAAAACTTACATCCATAAATCTTGATACAAAATTAAAATTGTGGCAAATTTATAGTTATTTCAATTTAATACCAAACTTGCTGATAAATTAGAAATGTTTTTCAGAATAAGTGATATTAGGATAGTTAACAAAGGCTATTAGATATGTAGGTTCCGAAAAAGTTTGATTATTTAATTTATTTAATTTAGAGAAACTTGGAAAACGAACTTTTCAAAATAGTGATATGAACATACTTATCATTTATTTACTTATACAAAAGTTTCACCAACAAACTGATTACTTAAATATGAAAACGTAGATGAACTATTAACGAAGCCTGCTTTTAATGTACTTTAAGATAAACAGAAGTCAATATGAGGGTAATTTAAATTGAACGACCATAACCCTGGCATCAAAGGCCCATTAAAACTATAACTAGTGCGTTGGTATGAAAGGTGGAGGAAGTCGCTAGGTATGTGTTAGTACGGAGATATTAAAAAGAACCAGGAATTTTGAAAAATTGGTAGCATCCTATAAACAATCTAAAGCCCACATAGCCCTGGATATATTTCGTCTATTCTTCATCGAATCAGCTGAAAGGGGCTTAAGTCTATCGAGATAGAGAGGCAGGACAAGACTATTCTCTCAAGGAAAATCACGAACTGTAAGAATCTTCGTTAATGTGACACTTATAGAATAGACACCAGGTACCGGACTAGCATATTCAAAAGCAAGTGTCACGAAAGTACCATACACCAGACGAGAAATGTAGGGATCATCGAACTCCTTGGACCACCTCCTGACGAAACCTAAGATAGTGATAGCTTTAATATCAATTGATTCAATATAATCTTCAAAAGGAAACGAAGAGTTGAGAACCCAAATCTCTCGCCTTAGTCAGTCTAGTCTAGTCTTCAAACAGATCATGGATTTTTCGCAATATATTACTTAATAAATTTTTTAGTGTACCTCTAAATAATTAAATATAAGCTAATTGCTAATGCAGTAACCAAAAATCGTGCATAACTAAAACAAACTATTTAATTTTCCGTTATATTCAAATAAGAATTTTAATTACGTAGCATAGTGTAGTTGTCCTGTACAGCTGTACTCTAGTATGGCTGACTAGCTTCAGCGTCCCGGAAATTTTCCTTTGCAAGTTATATAACCTCCTTATGCAGTAAATACTCAGCTACGTAACGACTAGATAAGAGCAAAGACACCTTAAATAGAAATATAAAAAAAATCGTCCAAGCTTTGGAAGAGGTCTCCAGCTTCATATGTATGTACATCACGCAGGCGTGATCGCATTTTTACGACTTTCTTATGAAAAACGGCTGAGACTACTCAAACTGAAAACGTTACGTTTCTCCTGCGCACCTTACTAGACGCAATGCAACAAAGTGTCGCCCTCCCCATTGGCCAATGGCTAGTATCATACAAGCGCGACGCTTTGCCCTGGGAAAACTTATTTTTAAGGCAGAAGCAGCAAAACAGCAATTATTTTTCAAACTCCATCAGTTATAGGAATCCCAAGCAGTAAATGGAAACTGTATTAAGTGCTTATCGGTTGGATTGAAACGCATACACGTTTTGATAAGACGCGGTCATTGCATAAAGCCAAGAAATCCGGACAAGATCACTTCCTACAGCGGGAAAGTTCTGAAGTCGTAAACAATTCCTGCATGGAGCAAGTTTCTTACAGGTAACTTAAAGTTTTCCGCCCGGCGATGTGCCCCCCGTACGTGTATGATTCCATCCACTTATGTACACATACACGACTTAGCTGCCTGGACCAAAGTATTGTATTTACAAACGGCCAAAAGGTCAATGGCCGCACAAATAGTGACCCACTAACATCTGCGAGTACACTCACCTTGTGACGTATTACCCGCGGTTGCAAAAACCATTGATCTTTTCCCACGTACACAAACATAAAGGCGCGAGCCGCGTACCTGTGTGAAGAAAGTTGAGAAATGTAGTCGCAGCAAGTCGATTGGCTCCAGCTAAGAATGGCTGGAAGCTCTGAATCATCTCAGGAGAGAATTCTCACCTAATCTTCAACATTTTCGTTTTATGTACTCTCCTCTACAGTTTCCCCCCACGACACGATATCAAAACTATTTCCTCCTGCATCTTGCATGTATGTACCGGTAAGCATGTAGCTTCTTTAAGAAAGCGCTGCCCCCCAAAAAGACATTCTTGCCACGAAAGCACTCCCCCACGAGAGATCAAATCTTACCTATGAATCGCGGCTTTTCATGACCTCTTGGGACAACTTCCGCAATTCGGTCCCGTACCTGAATGGAGCGGTAACAAAACATAAATTCATCATATTATGCAGTTTCTTTTATTTAAAATTCTCTCTTTCGGCTAAATTAATTTGAAATTCTGGATTTGAAATGGAATTGCAGGCAGGATCGGTTTGTTGAACCAAGATTCCTCTGACAAATGCACAAAAGAATTCTTGCAAATATAACATGCATCTACTGGTTCAGTTTCGATAAATTGGTTCTAGGTACCTACTTTATTTTTCTGCCATGTATTAATTAATTATATCCATTATAAAGATTGCTAATGGTAGTGACTATAAATATTCTTTGCAAAATATGTGCATTTCGATCGAAACTTCATTAATTCGTAAAGCTGTTGTGGATGCTCAAATAAACTTCAAAATTTAAAATTAAAATAAAGTTTTAGAAAATAACCTTTATGACATACAAACAGATAGAAAGACAAACAAAAGATTAATTCTATTAATTTAAAAAAAAACCCAGAACTTTTTCTTTGATCACTTTGTTGAGTTACAAAACTTACCTAGTCCTTGTATACTCCGGAAGTACATAACTCACAGAACTCACCTTTTACAAATAAATATGTATTTTAGTAAAACTAGCAAAACTGATATTCGTTAGACGAAATTTAAATTTAAAAGTCATTGGACTCAATTTTTCCCCTTAATTCAAAATCATCATCACAAATTACAGGGAACAATCTTACAGAATAATTAAATGTAATTAAAATGAATTATCGAAATGATACACTATAGACATAAACTAACTTATATTTGCAATATTATTAAGAATATGTTAACTAACTCGATTTAATGAATAATGTAAAATTACTGCTTAAATTTATAGAATTACGTTTTATTAATATTTGTAAAAGAAAATTATTTTCTACTGACTTTGTCACACTAATTAGCACATTAGCATTAATAGCGACCTCAGACCTCAGCCACCACTTTAAAAATTAAGTACACATTAAGGCTGATTAATAGTAGTTATCATTCCTTCATTCATCTTTATAAAAATCCTTAATTACAAGCCTACATCCAAATAATAAGGTATAATTATTAAATATACTAAAATCGAACCTAAATGAGCCAGTCCTCATCAAATTCAGAGCAATTACATATGTAAATCTCGATCATGTTTTTTTTCGATTAGCATTCAACTTCAGCAAGATCATCTTCCCAGACGGGTTGGCAATTGAAATGGGTGCCACATTTGCTAGACCACAAAATGCAAACGTTAGAATGAGCTCTTACCTTGCGTACGAAATGACCGTCACCTTAATAGTCATACGTCGCTGCTTGCATTGCTCCTCGTTATCAACATTGTAACCAATAACTGTAACTTGGTCGTTTAATCCGCATAGATGCAGGTAAAACATAAAGAGGAATTAGGTCGATCTTTCTGATTCGTCTAGAAAATAATTTGAGTGCATAATATCAAATTTTTGTAAGCAGATTATATAAATTATGACTAGAAGGGTTGTGCTCTCATTTTTCTCTATTACTAGAATTGTTTAATTCAATTATGTTCCCAATTCTTTTAATATCTGATCAAATCTATCATGACACATTTGAATTATAGTGATTCAATTTTTGAAGACAATTTTTGTTTTTGCAGTCGGCGTTAACTTGAAATTACACCAGACTAGCCGAAAAAAGCGTCGTATTTTCAGTCGTGCTACAAGAGTTCTATAAAACGAGGTTTGGAAAACCTGTGCTTCTCTCGATAAAGTGGTACAAGACCCTACTAGTCAGACCTACGCATCTGAAGGATTAATTCTTGTCTTGCTTAAACCTGGCTTAAGTTGCTTTATATCAAATCGATCTCAAACCTGACTTTAGGCTGATCCAGGCGTTCAACGCCAAATCTTATAAAATAGGATAAAACCCAACATTTTTTTCTGGATTAGCCATTACCTCTCTTTGTTTTCAAAGAAAATGTTGTACGAATTTTTATATATATCTTTAAAATTGTGTATATTTTCAGCTACAGAAAATGTTTTGCAAATTTTCTCTCAAATTCGATATTTTCCAATTTCCTGCACTTCATAAATAAGTCTTAATAGGCAAGCTTACTTATCATTCCCAAAGAAACTATTTTGAAATCTGAAAAAATGTCGAGCATATTTATGCTTGCTTAAAAACAATAACACAGCATACGCATTTTCAATAAACGAAAAACATAATTTGAAAAAGCTTAAATATTCAAATATTTTTACCCCTTTATTCCCAAATTTATAAGTACTCTTGTTATACAACATTAAATTGTATGGAAATTAATTTATCAAAAATCTAAGTGAGTTTTAGCCAAAGCTATAATTGGTGCGCCAGTAGGGATTTTTGGGTACTCGCCAGCACTAGCAGCTATATCTAGATGAGAGTATTTAATCGGCTTCGTCGATGCAAGCCCATTTTTATCCAAACCAGATGCGACAATCATAAACGATGCTGGAACCTTTTAAAAATTATTTTTTTAATTAAATAAGTTCGATCTGTAGCTCTGCAATTAATTACCTGATGTCCTCGAGGTGTTTTACTTGAAGGCAGATTATTGCACTGAACAATATCCTCTCCTATAACCTGCGCAGCATTGAAATCGAAGTCATCGTGCCTTAAGGTGGAAATTTCAAAGGGATCTCCAATTTCATCTCCAATCTGTTGCAACTTCTCAGCATGATGGGATTTTTTAGCTACGCTATTATCAATAACAATAGAATACCCTTCCCCCACCGCAATGCATGCGTGCCCGGTTAATGTTGCCACGGTAAATATATGTGGATCTGGAGCATTCAATGTCAATACCAATTCCTTCATTTTATTAACAGCATCAGTCATAGCCATTCTGCCCTCAGCATCCGTGTTTCCTACACGAACTCGGACACCAGCTCGGGAAGTGATAACTTCGTCGGATACATAACATTCTTCCCCAACCGAATTTCTTACCATGCATAGTGCTGCTATTACATGGATATCAGAAGGCTTCTTCTTTTCAACGACCTATAAAATGTTATAAAACAAACCGTTTAATTATTTAATTAGTTAGTAGTTTAGGTAAGCTTTCTTCAAGCTTATTATAAAAAATCTAAAGTTATTTGTGAGCTAAGTTCAACGTCAATCACTATGGGCTGTTCGCCATCAAACGCAACTTTATCGAAAAGAAAATTTACGTATTACTTAAAAACTTAATTAAATTAAATTAATTACAGAATCATATAATCATACCTTCATAAAACCAGCTACAGCTGCTGCTCCGCACTTGTCTCGAGACATCCCAGCCATAACACCACCAGCTTTGATATCAGCACCACCCGTGTCGTAAGTTACTCCCTTACCCACCAAGCACAAAGTTTTCCTCGCCGCTTGAGGGGGGACATACTCAAGGAAGATTATCCGTCCTAAAAAAATAGATGTTATTTCTTTTTAAATATTCTTAGCTACATTCCTAAAAATTTACCTTGATGTCTAGAAACTGAACACGCTGCTCTGTTAACAGCTTGGAAAAGAGGATATTCCTTTTGCAAAACCAGAGGATCACTTATAACAGTTATCTTCAAATTAGGAAATGCATTTTTCACATAACGCTCAACACTTGGAGGAGCCATTCGTTCAGGATCGCCGACACCTTATTCAGTACGAATATAAATTAGAACGGGTGTATTTGTAAGGAACATTTTCCAAAATTACCAATATCTCTTGCAATGAATCGTCCCGCTTCTAAGAGCATAGCTTCGCGATAAATTTCTTGAGCCTTTCCTAAATCCTGACCATACATATGAATAGTTAAAGCTTGAATTCGTTGTTTCTTTTCCGGCACATCTTCTCTCAGTTGGATAGGCTTTATAATAGCATTTTCGATTAATAAAAATTTAAATACAACATACATAGACAATTTAACTTACCACATACAATTCTTGTAATGCCCCTAAAATAGTACATAATGCCGCATTTTTAAAAGTGCTATTAGTTGGTATTAAAAGTAAAGGCTGCTTAGATCCAGCCTTCAAATTAAGAAATATATGTATATATTACTAATTTTGCTAACATAAAATAAAATGTATTACCTTAATAGCTCTATTAACTGCTTTAGCAGCAGCTATTTGATATACTCTTACATCATGATAGTCAGTTAAATTTCCTAGAGGAGAATAAACTACAGGCACCTTTAAAGTTGGACTCTTGAAACAAGTTATCTGCCAAAATATAAATTAGTATATAAAATATTTGTTTTAATAAGATTTTTACCTCAGAATTAAATGCTTTGTCGCACTCACTGCAGTCTTTAAGAGTTTGTGCGATCTCAGCAGGAACTTGGTTGTCGATAACACATATGAAATCATGCTGAGCCTCTTGAATATTTAGTGCAAAATTCACTGGGCATGGTCGCCAACTAGAGATATAAATGGTGTGAAGAATTAAAAATGTTGTTTATTTATATCGGTTTAAGTAAGACTTCAAAATTGTCCTTTTATTTAACAATCGATCGATAAATTGAATGTCATGAAAGCGGCAATAAAATAATTTTTTAAATTGCGAGCAACAGCTTTTTGCTCTGCGCCTATTTTTCAAACGCCATTAAAATACAGGTATATATATTTAAATAGTTTTTGAGATACATCTGTGTGAATGAGAAAATATAAAATAGGCTTTACTGAATCCTTAATTTACTCATGTGCTAGTATGCATATTTTAAATTAGTCACGATCTTGAGGGAATCCTCCTCAAAGCAAGCTTTTAATTAATTTCAGATGAGACGTCCCCGAGGGAGGTTTGTACTCTGCGAGTTTCGTCCCATGTACTACATTGCAAAATTTAAAAGCAGCAGCATTGTCTCCTCTTTTCTTTGCTTATTTTTTGTGTTAAGTTTGCTTAAGTTTTTTTCATAACTTTAGCCTTAATAATTTCAAAGATACACAACGAAGATGTTTATACACAATTGCCTCTCACAACTTTTAAAAAGAAAATTGTTTGTCAATCCTCACAAATAGCCTTTTCAAATTCGACCCTAAATGAAGAAAAACACTAATTCCTTTCGGTAACATTCTTCAAAAAAAAATATTCGTTCTATTAGAAAATATGGATAGCTTTGGCCACTGATGATGGGGATGAAAATTAATTCAAAAAATGAAATACTTAGATTATGTTGAATGCTTATTTTATTTGCATATTTTATATTGTAAAGATTTAATTCAAGTAAAACAGCAAGAGCTGCTATAAAGATAATAATTGGACCTTAGAACCCAGATATCACAGGCTATCGGCCACTTGCCTTCTTGTTGTTGAAATCATCCACGCCCCGAAGATAAGATGGAAGATTAAAAGAATTTATCATTTATTTATTTATCATTTTGATTCGGCATCCTTCTTGAGTATTGGATATTTCTGCTAACGCTAAGCACCAAAAATAACATCCATAACTACCCGAACTTAAGCTGTTCTATCCCCGGCTATGCGTTAAATCAACTTCCAATAGAAGATAGACTGAAGAATGAAAATTCAATACAATTAAGGAAAACTTTATCTTAATCTCAAGAGGAACCTTTAAAGGTCTAAAGATTGAAGAATTGTGTATCTAAGCTAATAATTCTAGATCCTAGCCCTGGAACTCGTTTAGTAGTTCCTCCAAGGTCTAGAAAAACTTACTCTGTGGATTCCATCCTTGCAGATCCTGGTCCTCCGTATAGTTGGTTTTTTCCGTTAAAATACAAATCACAAATCACCGCAATAGGACATGTATGACTTGCACTTCAGATCAATTCCTCCTAGTTACCTTATTAGGTGTTTTTTGATTAGATATAAAATCAGAAGAAATTCTCACGTCCCGTCATCAAGAAATCCACCAGTCAACTTCCCGGAGAGCCAGTTCAATTCTAAAATGTCATCTGGTTCTGTTTGACGGTGCTCCAGCGGTGACTTTTTGATATTTTCTCATAATTCCTCTAGGTGTCACTTTGCGTTAAGTCGTTTTGCATATTTTGAGGTGGTATTCAAAAATTCCCAATTTTCGTTAAAACAATTTGGTGCAATAATTTAAAATAGAAATCAATTAAAAATATCACCATTTAATTTTTATAAAAACACTGATTTGAAGTTATAATTCAGCCTTTATCAAACCAACTTCAACCCTTTCCAAGGTCTTATTTAAAAATGCTTTAACCTTTCCTTCGTTATCGTAAGGTTTGCTGTAAATATATTAGGAAAATATCGTAAATAAAATATCAGCCAGTTTTAATAGCTGGTTTTATTTAAATCCTCTTTTTTGTAATATTTAGATTTACTTTATTTTCGCTGAAAACAAAAATTAATTAATATCTGTATATTAAAACAATACAACACTTATTTGCAAAACAAAAAAGCTATAAACATTTTAAATTGCTGCCTTTAATTATAATATATGCAATTTTTCCTTTCCCTTACCGATGATACTTAACTTTAAAGATTAGAATACTAAAATAAAAAAATAAAAACTTATTAAATATATACAAATTTAAAAGCGTATTGACCTTTTACTACGTCATAGAGTCAAGAGGTCTATCTAAAAATTTACAGATTAAAATACGTACGCAAAGACATGATTATAAAATAATTATAAAGATTTCCTGTATTATTTGAGAGCTTTTCTTAAAATAATAAACACCTACAATAGATTTTATATTCGCTATAAAAGATAATCCCTACCTACTTCCGGCGATAGGATTTATTTCCTTTTTGATATCCTACACTTAAATGGATGAAAGAAATAAAATAATTTATCAGACAAACCAACTCTGAACGTCTATCAGCGCTATATCAGAGTTCCTATGAGACTCATGAGTGGTGGGTTAAATTATTACGATTAAACCACTCAACAAATTATTTATTATGTCGGTGTAGCTCGGTATTCCTCATCGGCTGCGCTGTGCTCATATAAATCACCCAGCTTAATCATCTTGGCTCAGTCTTAGACTAGTGCTCCGCCAGCTCGTGTTTGACTTAATAATTTTAGCTGTGTTTTTTTTTGCTAATTAACTCTAAAGATGAGGCTAGGAACAACTGTACCGAATTTCAAAGCCAATACCACCAAGGGACCCATCCAGTTCTACGACTGGCAGGGTGATTCGTAAGTTTTTGCATAGATATTTTTTCTAATTTTTAAAAATTAGCATAAACAATGTCATTTGTTACATAATGAAATAACTACATATATTCAATTTTTGACGTCATGTAATTTAATATTTGGAGTCATTAATTAGTGCCGGCTAGATGAACTCAAAGTGAAATGATGAGAAATTCATCTTAACATTAGTTAACTCTATAATACAGGCAAATGATGTGTAATTCACTTTTATCTTATTATGTGTTATTTTACAGTGAAATCAATACCACTTAATTAAAGAGAAAGTGTCGTCAGCATATTTAACTTGTTTTTACACCCGGGAAATCGACACTTGCTCTTGATTAAATATTCGTTACATAATTCGCGACGAGAAGGCTGCAAGCAAACGAGTACGTGCTAAAAATATTGAAATGAAATGACTCGGTACTTCTTAGAGTTTTGCATTAAATATACCTTTTAATTTATAACGATTACGATTTTTGATTTAATTTCCTGTATAAATATTTTAAGCTTAAATTTTGTAACGAATTAATAGTCCACTTGAACGCAAATAGCTCCTCAAATCGGGCAATCACTTTAAAGATATGTTCTTATCGTCTTTTAAAATATTTGATAAAGTAAAAATTTTTTTCAGATGGTGTGTCTTATTTTCCCATCCAGCAGATTTTACGCCTGTCTGCACCACCGAGCTTGGTAGAATTGCTGTCCACCAGAATGAGTTTGCGAAGAGAAACACAAAAATTCTGGCGCATTCAGTTGATGATATCAAGAGTCACGTCGACTGGGTGAATGATATTAAGTCTTATTGCCTAGACATTCCCGGCGACTTCCCCTATCCCATAATTGCGGACGCAACTCGCGATTTAGCCGTTCAATTCGGAATGCTCGATGAAGATCAGAAGAACGATCCCGAGATCGCAAAGACCATCCGTGCACTATTTATCATCGGTCCAGATAGGAAGGTCAAACTGTCCATGTTCTACCCCATGTCTACTGGCAGAAATGTTGAGTAAGTTGTTTACTTCTTTTATTATTCGTAATATACTTAACCGAAACACTTTTTTCAAAATTTTTAATAATTAGTGAAATTCTTCGTTGCATCGACTCTATTCAGCTAACAGAACGCCTTCAGGTAGTAGCGACTCCGGCCAACTGGACTGTGAGTACCTTCGTGACCATCATCGAAATAAATTTAATTAATTATTTCACCTTCTTTTTCAGCCTGGCACGAAAGTTATGATTCTGCCACATGTTTCCGAGGAACAGGCAAACAAATTATTCCCTAAGGGCATTGAAAGGGTATCCATGCCGTCTGGGCAAAATTACGTCAGAACTACAACTAATTATTAGAAAAATAAAGTTAATTCTTTCACTTACTGACTTGATTTCATTCTTACCGACTATTGATTAACAATAAAAGTTTCCTAATCTTATTTATGTTTTAAAATAAATGAGTACTGGTATTATATTTGCTCAGAATATTTGCAATTCACTTATCGTTGTTTAAAGTTTCATAATAATTGATAAGAATTTTAATGGTCTAAAATTAACACATCTGCTAGTTTTGTTGGCTTACTCAAGATAATTGCTATATAAATCAATATAAAAATCGAAAAATTGTAAGATAAAGCGCGTAATGATTAGACTACTGCAAAAAAGTCTAGTGTAGTCTAGACACCGACTAATTACTCATAATTTAACATTTTTATGCATACTAAAAGTTATACTTAAAATTCTTGGCGTTTAGTCAAAGTAAACATTATTCTTTTTTTTGTTTGTGTGAAATGAGACAATAAGAGATAGCGCAAAATTAGTTTTTAATTCTGTCATCTGGAATAATACGTGACATGGATATCATTCAATCATCTCAAACAGTCGATATGACATAATAAAATAATCTTTTAATTACACGTTTCAAATCAAATGCATAATAAATACATGTGTTTTATTTCATTTTAATGCTTTAGTTCTTGTTTACTATACATAATTAATATTTTAGGGGAAAACCTGAAATAGCCTTAGAAATCGTTAAATAATAAATACCCCTACAGAATTTTAATCTGCTATATTCGACCATTCAAGTACCCTTGAATTAATTAAATTCTAATCAGCTATAAGCGAATAATAGTATGGAGTAAAAGCTTTAACCTACTTGTAAATATTGAAGAATTCACTTCCTTCTGCATTAATAACAAGATTACACTATTAGAATTTAGTAAAATTTGTTCAAATTCAAGTAATTAATTTCTTTTATCGGGAACTTATCTATAATTTAAAAGCGTGATGAGGTTATTCGAAAATAATCTGAAATTTTTTTTAGAAAATAATCGACGAGATTTACCATAGAAACGTTTCTTATTTAATGTGTAACTGCTGTGGACTATTTTATTTTCTATTATAATAACTTCAATTATAAACTCACTATCAGAGCGAAATAAGGTAACTCTGGGTTGGGAGGTACCAGGACATGAGGGAATATTGGGAAACGAAAAAGCCGATGAGCTTGCCAAAAACGCAGCTAGCTCTTCCTTTATTGGACCCGAACGCCTATGTGGACTAGCAAGAAGCCTCATTTCTAAAGTACTCAAGCGCTGGGAAGAAAACGAAAGAACACGAAACTTGATTCTCGGGATTAAGACAGGCAAAGAGGTTTATACAGCATTCACGGCAAAGGGGTGAGAAACTGATTTCATTAAACAAGCCTGAACTAAAGATCATCACAGATCTATACACAGGGCACTGCCAATTAAGGTATCACCTGAAAAAGATGAGTCAAATAGATGATAACACTTGTCGCTTCTGCCTTTAGGAGGGCAGAACATATACTCTGCTGCGAAGTCCTTGGTCGACAGCGGCTGATACACCTAGGGACTGCTTTTAGCACCCCGGAAGAAGTATCAAAGGTGACCCTCGTGACATAATAGCCTTCTATAAAGAGCTTAAGGTGAGTGAGGATTAATGAGAAGGGTCAGAGGGGCTGGAAAGTCCTACGACCACCCCCCCCCCCCCCCCCCTACAATACAATATAACTTGAATTATAATTTTGTATATGAGAATTAATCGAAAAAGTAACGATTTTAACCAGGGAAAAGGGCTTGAATTTATGACCTTGGAATTGGAGCTTCGTTGCTCTAACCAAATGAGCTACCTGTGGCTTTACGATGCCATTCGAGATATTTTTATTCTAATAATGCGATCAGTTATTTTATTACATTTTCGAAAATACAGAGCAGAGCGATCTGAAACTATTTTAGGAACAATTAAACGATAATTAAAACTTTCTCAAAACCACGTTTTTGTAGTTTGAAGGTGTTTAACTTATTTAAAACATAAACATGGATTACTTATATTCATTTTAATAACTGGTTTTATTTTATAATTAAAAAATGAGCCTTTTTGTTTTAAGTGAAAAATAATACCCTTCATCAAACATCCGCCTTTATGTATAGAATCAAAGATATTTTGAATCTCTCCTTCAAGTACACAAACATGCAATTTACTAATGAATTCCATTATCTTTTTGTTATCAGATGATCCATTTATCATGCACTTCGCAGAGCTCCACTTTCTGTTTACTTTCAGTAGATTGGTTGTATCTCGCTTATCAAAAATACTATAATTACTTTAAATATGTATTATTCGAATAAAAAAGGACGTATGAAAAGATTTTTAAAAAACCTACATTTTTTGGCTGCTATCTGACCCTAACTCGCTAAATTGTGTTTATATATGGGAACATAATAATTATAATTTTTCTAATTATTATTATATGCGTTTCTTACAAATTTAAACCAGAAACCTCCCCTCGTAATAAATAAAATCTACGGATGAAATTGTATAAATATTTAAATTATTTCGAAATGGAAACTTTTTCCCGCCCTTTACGTGGGCCGGACCATCGTATTCCCGCTTCCTTTTGGAGCTTTGCACGAGCGCAGTAGCGACCAGCGTAGCACATTGACTTTGAGTATAAATTAAATAGCCTGGTCAGATTTCAGCGATTGCTTACTTTAATAATTATAAGAAGCTTTCCTAAGCGATTTGTGCAAATTTTAATTAATTTTTCCCCGTGTAAAGCCAATTGTTTAGCTAGGACACCTCCCTCAAAACAGTTCCGTTCCGCGCCGAGTCATCAGAAAGCACTGTTCACGTGGTTCGGCTTGAATTTGGTGCCACTTGGCACTTTGCGGTTTGCGTCCCCGATGGCAAAAGTACTTACGTCAATCACAAAGTACGGAATATACATCGAGATAGGTGGTCGCCATTGTTCTGTTAATTGAGATTTTTTAAGAGTTTGGGAGCAATTTTCGCAGGTCGTTTACGCCCAAATCGAGGATTCGAAACGGCGCCAGAAGTATTATAGTATTCCAGCTAGTTTAATTTGTGCGCGGTGATTAAGTGCGGTCGCGAAAAAATTCCCTGAGGATAAACACGAAAGAGAGCAACCAGAATGTCTGCAATGAGTCCCGAGTAGTAAGTTGTTTTCGTCTCTTTACAGCCCCAAATATTAATCCCCGCGGTAATCGTCCGGCCGAAAAAACGAATCAGGCAGCCAGCTTGTCACACGCGCCTGGGCGATTATTTCATCGGATATTTACAAGAACTCTGACTCTGAGGAGAACTGCGAAGACGGCGATGACTCATGCATTTCGCTTTATTCCAATTGTCAAAATTCTTTGCAATTTTTTGGGGCTTTCCAACTCGGCCTACCACGGATACTGCTGGACAGTGCAGAAGGCTTAAACTGCTCATACAACTGCAGGGAGAAAGTGCTGTCCAGCAACTTGTCGATGACACGTTCCTGGCTTTTTTTTTCCTCAATTGCGGGGTAAAATGGGCGTGAGACGAAAGAAAAATGCTTTGGAACTGTCCGACCGAGCTGCTGCCGCAGACGCAGACGCTGTTTGAAGGGAGCGGACAGGTGCACGCCGCGCAAAGTAATTACCTCAAATAGTTTCAATCAAATGTTTACTGCCTGACGCGTGACATGCTCTGTTGGATCAGAAGAAATCTTATTCTGATCCAGCTTGAAGCTCAGATCGCACATCGGGGCCCCTTATCACATCTCGTAATTTTGTTGTAGCCAGAAGTATTTGCAATAGCGCAAAATATCGAAATATGTTCCATTTGGAGAACTTGCGAGTGATTCACTCTCTTTGTGCTTTCGGAAGAAAGAAATCCTTTCAAACAATCGATGCTGAGAGATTGTTGAGCTATGTCTGTAGGGAGGCGTGGGGACTGGGTACCAGTGTCAGCAGATAAAACATCGCTGAGCTGGCGCTTGTCAAAAGTAATGGAGTCATTTTATCAGCCATCGATGTTATCAAAAAGGCAGTTAGTAGAAACCAATGTATTTAAATATATGCGTTTTTCCAATTAGAGAACCACCAAGTTATCCCCAATCGTCTCAGATAACCACCAAGCGCATTGGCAAAACCCCTTGCAGAAATGTTACAGGCAAACCTATCTTTAGGCCAAGTGGCCAGATTTTTAAAACATTTGTTCTTTTGAGCGATAAAAAAAACATTGTTATTAGAATATTTCTACTAAATTCCAGTTTATAATTTATTTCAAGGTTTTAAGGTTTTTGTAAAATCCTTTCATGTACGTGTTTCTCTCAGTAACCATCATTTAATGTCTAACCGATTTAAATAAAATTTCATCGTTTACTTTATAGAGGTTTTGGAGCATCTCCACATACATGAGCTAAATAAAATATAATAATATATTTTGTGTAAATCACAGACTAATACTATTGGGTATTATAGCGGTGTTTTGTTATTTTAATCTTATTAATATTAAGGCTCGTCTTGTTGGTTAGTTAGTTACTGCAACATGTAATAAAGTTTACAGTCACATTATTTTTTTAAAAATAGATTAAAGGTGGATCGATGGATAAGTAGATACAAACTACTATTAATTTTGTTCTAATTTTTGCGTAAAAAATTGTTGGCACAGAAAAGTGATGAAATAGCCTATTTTTTTAATATCTGAATTGAATTCAAATTAATTCCAATTCGTAAAAAAATTGAATTATAACTGGTCAAGATATTTTCCAGTGCCCCATCATGGTATCCTCCAGTGAAATTACTACTTGTGGTGATAGAAGAGGTTTTTGTTTTTGTTTTGTTTTATTCTTTTTTGAGAAACTGCCGCAGATAAGACTCTGATAAGACTTTTGCACAAACGAACTGAACACATTGAAATTGAATTTCCTTTTTGAATTAAAATCACTATAACGAAAGTAGGCATTCACGATTTTATAAGATCAGGGACAAATTTTTGTATGAACTTAAAATGAATTGAAGCTGAAGGGTAAAAATAAAGTTTGAAAGCCGGCGTCGGTCTCTGCGGACCGATAGTAAACTTTTCGTTTGGCCGGCATCGGGCCCTGTGGACCGACAGTGAGCTTTTCATTTGGGCAGCGTCGGTCTCTGGGACTGATAATATCCAAGTTAAAAAAATAAATTTAAGCATTTCAATGAAATTCATTATAGCATACTAAGGAAAAATATGTTATGGCTTAGATTTACATGTATTGGAAAACATGATGACTTTTTGGTCAAATTTTTAGCTATCTTGCGTCCGGAGAGCTTTTCCTTTTTATTATAACATTCCGGTCAAGTGCCTTCTCTGCCGGCTGAACGGAAAGAGCAGCAAAATTGGCACTGGGCTCAACGTGTTAATGATACTACAGGCAAATGGGTTGCAAGAATAGATTCTGGGATTTTCAGATGCAAAAGTTTACATGTTGCACTATCTGCCTCTAATCGATTATTCAAATTTTTTCAGCTTTTTGTATTTCATTCCTTTTTTATTATTAGATAGATTCCAATAATTTTCCAACTTTTAATAAAAAAATATATTTCTGTGTTACAGCGATTATCTTTTCAAACTGCTATTGATTGGCGACTCAGGTGTGGGAAAATCTTGCCTTTTATTACGTTTTGCTGTGAGTAATTTCTTAAATTTGTTTTTCATAAATACCTAACGTGTTTAATTATTTTAGGATGATACGTATACAGAGAGCTACATCAGCACTATTGGCGTAGACTTTGTAAGTTTCCACTATTGTGCACTTTTCGAATATTTTCATATTCTCCCTTTTTAGAAAATTAGAACCATTGAACTAGACGGAAAGACGATTAAGCTTCAAATTGTAAGTAACGCACTCAAAGAACTTGGCCCTTTATCTATAAGTGAATCTCATTTTCTAGTGGGATACTGCTGGCCAGGAACGATTCCGTACGATAACTTCATCATATTACCGTGGAGCACACGGTATCATAGTCGTTTATGACTGCACAGATCAAGAATCATTCAATAACGTCAAGCAGTGGTTGGAGGAAATCGAACGTTATGCCTGCGAATCAGTAAACAAATTACTTGTAGGAAACAAATGTGATCTAACGACAAAAAAAGTTGTCGAGCACACCACAGCTATGGTGAGTTAATTTGTTCATTATGTAAGACTAAACCTAATAGATGTAAATTTCTCAAAAAGGAATACGCAAACCAGCTGGGCATTCCATTCCTTGAAACGTCCGCCAAAAACGCAACAAATGTGGAACAAGCGTTCATGACAATGGCTGCAGAAATCAAGAATCGTGTAGGGCCACCTTCAAGTGCTACAGAAACTGCTAGCAAAGTTAAAATTGATCAAGGTCGTCCAGTTGAGAACACTAAGTCGGGTTGTTGCTGAATCTGACACCTTATTTTTACTTTTGCGCTTCGATTGAAGTAATGCAGAAATTACAGATGAATCCAAAAAAAAAAAACAAAAAAAAGCAAAAAAAAAAAGGAAAAAAAAATTTCGAAAGATTAAGAGATATTTTACTTAAAGAAAATTACACCACATGATAGATACACAACATAAGAAAAATTTTTAAGGGAAATAACAACTGCAAGCTGAGAAACAAAAGGTCTGTGTCTATATAATTTCACCAAAACGTTTTATTATTTGGTTCTATTCGTGAAAAACGTAGGGAGACTCATTCACACCTTCTCTAACTTTTTAAAGTGTTTGTTCTTGCGAACAAGGAAATTGCAATGAAACCAGATAAAGGCATTTTTATCAGTTTCCTGTAAAGAAGATAATTTATAAAACACATAAATGGTAATAAAGTAAAATATATAAAGTATGGAAGCAAGACACTTATAATTTATAATAAATACAATAAATTTATTAAACAAATGGAATATAGAGAATTTAATCGTAAGATCACATGTATTATCGAGCAATCTCTTTTATTTGCATCCGATTCCATTTACTTTAGATTTTAATACTTTATCGTTTTTTCTATAATATAGTGGAGGCTCTGATGTAGAAGGAAATAAATGTTTTTTTCTGTGATGTGCAAAGTAATTTCGTAATTTGAAGTACTCTTAGAAATTTTTAAATAACTTCACAGAGTTATTGTTTTTCTTTTTCTATACAATATACATCCTACCCCCATTGACTGTATTACTAAGCTGCATAAAACTACTTATTACTACTGCTGTTTGTCACGTTCCACTGTTTGCCTATTGATCCAAAAAGTATCCATGGAACCGATATAGATTTATATTAATTGTAGCAATTTTTATCCACAGGTTGTACAGTTAAGTAGTGCAATAAATTGATGTATGTTTTGGCATTTTTGAGAAATAGTTTAGAGTCTTATTTATTTTAAACCGCTTGCTTCCAAAAGCTGTCGTGTCATGAAAAGTCTCTGTACCTTGATCATCATTAATTGATGAATTTAAATTATATTCCATAATAACTGTTGCTACATAAAACAAATGGAGAAAAATGTGGCAGTTAGTCCAGCTCTGAAGGGTTGTTATAGTGTTTATTTTTTTCAGAAAGCTGTAATGCTTGGATGTTACTTTGGTGAAGTTATTTAATATATGAATAAAAATAATCCAAGCAGTGCAGCTAGATACAAAAGCTGGAGTTAATCAAATAGTAAACTTATGGGGTAGTAGTTTCGAAATTGGCCATAGATATGCTCATATAAACTTCTTTCCCTTTTCTTAAAAACTATTCTGTATAAGCGAACTACTGAATTGGCTATTTATCTCAGTATAAATTTTATTCTATTGGATCATAAGTTTGAGTTAATTTTAAAATACATTTTGGTAATTGCCCCTAGTTTTCATTGTAATTTTGATTTTGCAAATTAACAGACAATTTGATATAAAAATATTATAAGTACTAGAATGAGGCATTCTTTTTAAAATAATTTATAGTCCCAGTATTTTCGCTAGAAACAGGATATACTTGGGAAAGAGTATAATTTTTAAACAAACAACATGTACTAAGGTGAAAAGTGTATTTTTCTGAGCATTATACAAATTCTATGTTGTATAACACGATAAGTAATACATGCCATGCATGGAATGGATAATCAGTTTCAAGAAACATTTCTCATTTACATTTTATCGAAAATATCCATTTCCTCGGGAGGATCTTCTTGAGCGGCGTAACTGCATCCCGGCTTACTTTTATCAATAGGAATCAATCGTTTGTCAACAGCTCTCTCCATAATTGCCCTTCGCTTTGGTAAGGTCTTCAGACTAGATTTTTCTTTAGGAGTTAGTTCGTCATCAGTAGATCCATCGGGATTAGCACTTTCTTCAGGATCATTTCTCTTTGAAAATTTTAATTCTTTTTCTTTAATAAACTCCTGCAGTTCGGCGATTTTATTCTTTTTAGCATTAAGAATAGCACAAAATTTGGTTAATAGCGTTGTTTCTAAAGATTTTGTCTTATCTACGTAGTTTCTGTACGACTCAAGACTACTCTGGAATTCAACAGATTGCGCCTGGTACTGCATTTGTAGCCGTCGATTGTTGTCCCTCAATTCGTGTATAACATCAATCGAATTTAGTATTAGCTGTGTTTTAAGGTCCGTCGCCGGTTTCAGTGGGACTTCACCATAAACTATACAAAATTTTCCAACTTTACGCCAAATAAATTTTGTACCTTCGATTGAATAGATGAAATTTTCTAATCCACCAGTTGTGCAAAGTGCCATCTTTGACTCTTGGATAAACTCTTCATCGATAATACTTAGCTCTTTTGCTGAATTCCTCAAATCCTCAATTAGAATCTTTCCCGTCCATTCACTCTCCTTTTCTTTAGAGTTGTCTACTAATTTCAGTTTTACGTCCTCATCCGTCCAAGTTGTGTGGAGTATAATAAAACTGGAATTTTCATTTAAAGGAAGCTTGGCTAGAAATGAATTCTCATTATTTCCTTCCATGTGACTAATGGTTCCAGTTTAAATCTGAAATTTGTTTTAATTATTTAATAACTTATAGACGTATGTTGAAAATTTGAAGAGAAAGAACGAAGAAGTTTTAAACAAAATGAACCTTAGTCGATATTGAAAAATTTTCATTAAGCGAAGTAGTAGTAAGAATGGAAAAATTTACTGTAGAAATAGAGGCAGACAAAGACTGTCTGGGATACCCAACATCATGATATGATTCAACTTGTCCACAAACGAACTATTTAAAGCAGTGCTACCAAAGGAAAGGCTAATTTTTGTTTTTGTACAAATTTCCGCTTCTAACACGAAATGTAAATAGTATTTTAAAATTTATCCATATCAGGTAAACATTTTACTGGTTTTACAAAAATTCCAAAACTTTGAACAAACTTGCAAGGCATCACAATTGCCTGATTGTTGCAAGCTACGTTTTTAGTTTATTTGAAAAATTTCGTAAATCTTTAATAAATTAATAGGTTTTGTAAAATGTTATCAATTTTAATTGTTATTTGATTTTAGCGTCTTTTAATTTGTTTCACTAAAATCCCATTATGGTTAATTATTTTTGTATACTAATTGTTTTCCTAAATTTTTCTTATTTACTGAATAGTTGTCGATAAAATATAAATAAATGCGTAATCAACAAACTTTTCAAAGGAATTTCATTGCTAATTCAACCGGTTTGGCTTCCGGGGGTTCTCAAATAAAAACTTTATAATTTGAGGTATAAAAGTTTTCTTATTCTTAGAATGCAAAATTATAGACCTAATAAGTAGTGTAGGTGACTCCGTTTTTACGCCATGCACCTATTGTTTTGTAATTGGTGAAATCAATTGTTGTTTTTTTTATTATGCCCTTGCCTTTAAAATTATGTTTCCTCGCTTATGGGATACAAGGCTGCCTATTCAGCTGTTTCGGAAAACCAAAAATGTGGGGGCTCAAAACTACGCTGAATATACTCAATTTATGGATTCAGATATTCTTCCACATTCTTGGCTCCTATTTAAATTGATTCGAAACTTTAGGATATTCGAGAGCAGACATTCGCTACTTTGGAACGTGGATTTTTTGATTTTAAGTTAATTAGAGATCGAGATTAGAGATTGGCGGGCGGCCTCACCTTTCTTTCAACGAAAGTAAATTTGTTACTTTTAAGAGTAGAAAAACATTATTTACACAAAGTTTTAGTAGGGTTTAAGTTTAGTAGAACCGCTAGACTGCATAAAGGAAAAAATCTAAAAGAAACTAACTTGCAATAAACGAACGGCAAACTAATTCAAAGCCATTTGAGCATTTATTAAATTAAATGAATGTGGCTTGGCTTCCTTGAAAACTGTTTGCGTTTGAACTTAATTGATTAAAGGTATTGACTTATATTAACCGGTAACGAGCAAAATAAAATAAAATAAAAGAAACAAATAAATAAATGTAGGTCATCTGAGAAATGTCAACAATTTACCTTGACACTGTTACGACCAATTTTAGGAATTCGTACGTCAGTTAAAAATCTACAGTTCGAATCAAAAGTTACTATGAACACAATTTAACTCAGCTGGTATTAGCTAAAATCTGAACAATTTTCAGAAATTAATTACGTGAAAATAAATTTTTTTTAATTTATTACGTCCAAAGGACAACAAATTTGAAACAAGGATCTTTATAATTAAATGTAAAATTTATTTAGAAAATAAAGTAAGGAAGTATTCCTCGAAGATAACAATTTTGATATTTATTGTACAAAAATTCACTATAGCACTGTAATCCCAGTTTAAACAAATCTTTTCCCTTCCAAATTGAGATTTTTATCGTAGAGTAAGAAGAAGCAACGGAGCTGTTTTGACTTTCTGCGATCAGCTGTAGAAATAAATTTCATTTTGCGCAGATAGCTTTGTTTTTAGAAAGTTTTACGCGTGGATTTGTTGAGTTTCTGGAGAGTGTCTTTTATCGACATTACATATTTAGGCTGTTCCTGAATACTGCAAACCTTCTCCCAAAGTATGCCGTTGACTACTTTACATGCTCTGACTTATTACGATTTTGTTTGGGTCGCTTAATTATGGTCTGCTCCGGTTCTAGTTCATTAAGTTCAGACCGGAGAATATCGTATTTAACTTGTTTCAGAGAATTTAATCAAGTCTATCGCATACCTAGTGCAATTTAAATCCATCAACGAGTTGTGCGGCTCCCACATGTTGACCTTTTATTTTATGTGAATTACGAATTTTAGTATTTAACGACCCTTTAAATTTAAATAGAAAGGAAAACCCCAACCGTACTAAATACATCTGACAAAAACCTTTCCGCCCCTTTTATTTACCAATTTGCGATCGTGCCACTATCCGATGGCTGGTCCGAACCGGTTTAAGCCATTCAGAAGGGGAGTAATCTGCCCCCAAAATTGTAAAACCATTAACCCGCCAAGACCACGTTTAAAAAATTAAAAGAAATTCCTAAATTTCGCACCCCGTTGATCAGAGAACTATCAGCTTCGTCGGCATCGACTCGTATCTTTAATTCAACATGACCTCTGGTGCTACCGTGCCAGATCGCTCGTAAGCTAACTAGCGGCTTATTATCATCATCTGCGTAAAGAGCTAGAAAAAGTTTAATCCTTATCATTCAGTCAAGAGTAAAATGAATTTGTAATCCAAAGCCGATAAAGCCCCTTCTCACTTGAAGAAAACTTTCTTGAAACAAAAACGCCTCTTTCAGTTCACATTGGACTCGGCGAAAAATGGTTATACCCCGTAACGAACGGCGCGGTAATTCGACTGGTTGCTTCGTTGTGTGATTAAACGGTAGAGGAAGTATGGATACTCCTCAGGGGGAACGATTCCGGGAGCTGCAAAAACTCTGGGTGAACTTTGAGAAGGAGGAAAGCGACGAAAAAAAGGTGTCAACTACCAGTCGAAATTGGGGCAATGAGATGAATGATAATTTCTACTTGCAGAAACACTGGATCTTCCTGTTTTTGTATACATATCAACTAATTGATCCTGAGGTGCTGAAATCTGAAAGGTAAGTTCCTGTAGAGCAAGTTTACCTCTTTTCGTCATTAGAGAAATATCTGCGTAAAAAGGAAATTCCACGGCCAGCTACGAGCCCCTTGACCCTCAATTGCGATTGCAAATTAATCAAATAAACAAAATAAATGATTCACCATAGATAAATGAAAGTATTTAATGTTTGTCTATATTTTAGTTTCCGGTGAAAGTAATGTTTCTCTATATTTTAGTTTCTGGCTATTTTAATGAGTTTACACAAAAATATGAAAATAGTTTAATTCAATCTACTCAATTCCATTGATTTATAATGATACAATAACTTACTACAGTTCGAGTACGAAATCAAGAACTACAAAATCCAGAAGCGGCAGAATCTAGAAAACTATTTGTGCGGTCTTTTTAAAACTGCTATCATTTATAAAGGTCGTTGTCCAGACTATTAGCTCATAAAAATCGTTTTATTTTAACTTATTTCATTTAGCTTAATTTTTTATTTCATGTATACCTACAACTTGATATTTTTAATATTAAACTGTGCTTTGATTGTATTTTACTCATGTAACGTTAAATAACAAATTTAATTAAATTTAGTTGATGTGGTTGTTCGCAAAACTAAGCATATTAAATAGCGATAAATGTAAATACCCCAAAAATATTCAATTAATATTATATTTTCCATATTCATTACATACTTTAAAATTTTCAACGAAACTTCCAATGACCGTTTCAATTAATTAAGAACCATAGCTGGATTGAATGTTAGAAACGTTGAAAAATTAAATCTGGACAGTTCTATAATTTGCACAATTAATGGTTAATTAATTAAAAACCTATTCTATTAATTAATCAATTAAAAGCCTTTATCAGTTATTAAATTTTTCTTTTACTAGTATTTTAATTCCACAGGAAGGAAGATATTGATAAAATTCAATTTCAATTTCAAACAGTTGGACTGATGGTGAATGGAATTTTTTCTTGTCTTTTTATTGTTTATCTTCTATTGTTTTATATGCACCATTTCTAACTTTTCTCATAAATTTTCTAACTTTTGCCCATTACTATTTTCTCGATGACGATGTAGCAAATATCTCATATAAGTAACTTCCTTGTTTTACAGCTTCTTTAAGGATGTGCCAACAAAACTGTGCAGTTTTATGCTTGAACTTGTTTATAGCATAATAAAAGATGCCGTGACTGGTGCTCAACCAGAATTAAATGCAAGCTACTATGAAAGTGACGAGCATCTTAATAAAAGTACATTAATTGCTAAATTACTTGAGGAAAATTGCAGACAAACTGATAATTCAGGGGAGGTTTCTAAGGTTTTGTAGTTTACTTATTTAATTAGAATATTCGATTTAATTTTGAGAATAATTTAGTTGACTGTGAAAACTCCCAGTGATATTACAGCGATTATATCCTTAAGGAAATTTCTAACCGATGGATTGGGGCATCATTTTCTAGATTTTCTTTTAACTTGTGATGTCGAGGTAAGTGAATTTTGAAGTGCATTCCGCAAAAGTTCAGTTCAGCTGGTCGTTTAATTTTAAGTTATATAATATTTTCGGAAATGTAATATAAAAAATACGGTCTTTTTGAATTTTAATGAATGAATTGCTGAGTAACATTCACCCTATTTTTATTTGAATTTCGCTTGGATGTTCCCTAAAGTCAATTTGCTAGTTTGAAAATTTTAAGTTCGTATAAAGTTTCTTTATTAGAACGACAAAAACCCAACAGTAGTTACTTTTTATTCCCTTTCTTCTTTTCCAGACTATAACATCAAAGAGAAATTTAGTAGTTTTGTTAATTAATTTATTCCCAAATTCACCATGGGAGAACAATGGCAAAGAATATGCTTTAAAAGAGCCCGTTTCTTTAGATAAATTTTGTAGCAGTATACACTTGCTCGATCAAAATACTTATGAGAATGGACCCGAGGTTGTTTTAACTGTGACACCTCAGGTCACAGATATCCTCAAGTGTGCCAAGGATGCAGCGATACTACATCATCATATCAACGAAAGTGATTTTGAATTGTTCAAATCCAGGCAGAAAACCAGTTATGAAATCGCAGAAATTATATTAAATTTGCTTGCTAAATTCGTTGCAAAGGAAAATAATATTGTTTTAAATGAAAACTCGACTACAGTTGAAACTCTAAGATTTGCAGCAGAAGTATTTTCGAATATTGAACAGTCAAATGCATTTGAAGAAACGAGAAAAGTCAACATTAGATTGAAGCTATTGTCGTTAATAATGTTATGTATTAACAATTTATACTCTCATAAAGCAAATGTTTTGTTGTGTGATCTAAGAAGCGTTTTCGAAAAATTCTTTACTTATTTACAAAATTGTGATAAAAGCGACTATTCGAATTCAAACCGAATGAATATTGCGTACCGGTGCTTGTTTGCAGCAATCGCCATTGTTTATAATTTTTTAATTCTATGCCCAAGAAAACCTGGAAGTGCTGAAAGTCTTTTGAAAACGTTAAATGAAGATAAAGTACGAATTGTTGTAAACTTATTAGTTAAAACGCCAGAAGAGTTTCAAATTCAACATGAACAATATTTTAAAAATTTATTTCATCTGATTTTTATTCTAATGAACAAATCAGGGGAAAGCAGGACTAATACTCTAAGGAAAAGGCAAAAAACGCAAAAAGAGTATTTGACTGAACATCAAGTTCATTGTAAAGGAAGGAATCTTACCTGCTTTATGGAGGAAATTTTACTCAAATCATTAACGTGTACCACATCACAGCTCCAAACAATTGCTATGAGTTATTTTCATAAAAATAAACCTTGTTGCTGCTTAAGTACGTTAAATAACATGACGTTACTCTTAGCATGTCCTTATAATAGTCAAATCGAAAAATCAGTGTACAAATTCATATGTTTACCCTTTCTAAGAAATTTTTTGTTAAAAAGTTCCTGCGAATATTGTCTGAGAAAGGCTTCAACTGTTGATCTGCACGAACATATTTTCCAATTGTACAAGCAAAAATATCTAAACATATCAAATCCTGCAAAGATTCGAATTTATTTAAAACATTTAATAAGGGCAGGACGCTTGTTTCCCACTGAAATACTGTCGCGAATTTTAGAAGAAGTTATCATTCCGATATTCCGTGACGAAAAACAAAAAAAAGGGGATGCAAGAAAAATTAGTATACTTCTAGATAGTTTAAATGTTGTCATTATTTATTTAAACGATCCAAGACTGATTAAGACTGTCTACAATGAAGAGAATATTAAACATATAGAAGAAATTATGTACATGCCTGAGTTATGTAGAGCAGCTTGTGATCTAATCAGGATTGGAATCGAGAGTGGTTCGACACTTCGAAATGAGGGCTGTACGGCCCAACTTAGTGAGCATCTAATTAAACTTCTATTAAATGCAACAGAAAAAATATCGAAAGATCTTAATTATCTTTATTGGATTTCGAGGAATGAAACAGAAGTCGAAGAAAAGGAGGAACATGTCGATATCTCAAAGAATCCCTTCTTCAATCGGAACAGATTATCACTTAGTGAAATTTTTCATCTCGCAAACATATTTTGGGGTGCAACGTTTGAATTATACGGATCGAATGATCGATTTCGTAAATTTTTCCATTCAAAATATTTAACAGAAAAAGGTAGCTCTGAAAATACAGCCGATTGTAGCCTTTTCTGCTTGATCTACAGCACCTTAACAACTTTTCTGCGCCAATATCCGCAAGAGAATTCAACTAACCGCGTATCGATGTCGCACGTCGGAGGCACTTCTAGAGATTCTCTGTTTGCTGGGTATGCCGGCGGAAAAACTTCGCCAGACACCTCAGTTGTACCTCTTCAGAATGAGGAATTCACTCATAGTTACCTCGAGTACCACGTAAATTCTGAGGGCGGTGAATGGACTGAAAACGGCGTAGATATTCCATACTCGCTGGCTTACGACAGACGAGATAACATTTTCAGCGACGACACCTCTTTGCATACGAGTTTTGTGGAAATTATCTTAAAATCATATCCAGCCGATGGTGAGAGTGTGCACAGCGAATTTCTAAAGAAGCTTAAATCGAATGATAATAACATTATTTTTGATATACGAAATCAAAATACGAGTGCATCATACTACAAAACAAATTGTGAGGATGATGAGCAAAGTGGGTTATTGACTGGTGGCCTACGAAAAATTAATTCAATTCTATCATCAAGTTTTACATACTTTTTCGGTGCAACAAACTTTAAATCTCAGTGCAATGAATATGACACCGTGCAAAGTGATATGCTCAACTCGTTGCGGTCGATTGGGTGCAGAAAATCACTAATTGAAATATTCGAGTTTACCTTGAGCATTTTCATCATGGACAACTGGGAGAAGACCGGTAAGTGATGATAAGCTTTTATTTTTGTTTTTCATTTTTTAATAAGACTTAATTCATTTTTTACCCTGGTGAGCTTCAGTTGATTTGGGTTGTATTAATGAAAGCAGAAAACCACAATTTATACTCGCCTCTATATGAAGTTTATTGTGATGTAATTAATCTTGTTTCAATAGTAGTAATACGAGAAGTAGGCATGTGGTTTTCTATTAAGATAAGAAGCGACGTGCGCGATCTGAATTTAAAATATTCCCTTCTCTTTGGATATTTACAGGATATTATTTAATATTAATCCGGTATAAGTGTTCTTTCGTAACAGTTCATATTTTATAGTTTATATTTATACTACCGTTTCTGGATAGTAATTTTAAAAAATTGTTTATAGTGTTCAACCTAGTTCTGACCCAAAAATCATCTAATACAAGGTGTGACACTCGTGGAGTATTTCTTTATCTTTTTTATCTTTTTTCTTGGTCTCGTTATCCCACCGGTCTTGGAGATTTTGCTAAAAGTAGGTAGTAATAAAGGGCTCACGTGTGAGAGAAAGACAAAAATTTAGGGGAAGGCGGAACGAAAATTAAAACCACGTTTTACCACCCGGAGCAGCGCACACTCTCGAACACTTTATCCCGCCTTTAAAAATACACAGTGAAAAAATGTAAAAAGCTCGCATCCGTATATATGCTCTGTGTACGCTGCCTCCCTTCTCCGCATTCTCGATTCAGGACCTCGATCATATGCCTAAGCATTGCGCGGGGACTGCACTAATACGATGCATGCAGAGGTACACAACGCAACTGTAAGTGCTGTAGATAAGAATATTTGGCTGCCTATTGTTATCTCTTTATCTAATGGAATGTGTCCCCGGGCTGTTTTAGAAATTGGATATGGGTTAGAGTTTTGGACTTGTATAGAGGGTGTCACATCTTGTACTTGATGATCTTTGGTTCTGACCCATAAATTAAATACTCTTTTGCAGCATACCGTATAATATACATTGAGAACAATATTGGTTTTAAGTGTACTGATTTAGACTTTAATGGTTGCTATTTTTGGCGGTGGATATCATAACCTATGTACCAAATGGAGGAAACTAAGAACTTTTGAATCATTTGAAATTAATAAAATAAACTCAACTCAAAAACACTGTAGCTATCATAATTTGAACATTTCATGTATAAAAAACTTGCATGATATAAAAATATATTTCAAACATACTCAACAAGTTTATTGTCTTGATCTTTTTGTATTTAGAGCAGTTCCATTAAACCTGAAATCATATCCTGAAATTATTACAAACCAAGTTTTTTGAAATTCTTTCCAAAGTTTATATTGGCATTATGAGGGGATCACTACAGGCCTTCGATTTTTTTTGTAATCCACTCAAAATTTTACAGATTTTACTTTTTACATTCGGTCATTATACGCTTGAAGTCCCCTTTTCAATGGCTACCATTCTGTCGTCCTTAACTTTAAAAAGTTCGTACCGTGCATACAATTTTACGAATTTCTTTCAACTAATTTTCAGACGCCAATAGCTTCTTATACCTAAACAAATTAAAAGAAGCTATACTTTGCTGCTCCAAAAAAGTTACAGACAATAGTACAAATGCCGTAATTCAAGCGTTGCAATCTCTTTTAAAAGTAGCTGAACTAGCAAATCGTCCGAAGCTATTGAATAATAAAAACGGGCAAGAGTCGTCAGAGGAACATGTCGGAAACACTTCTCTAGATAGTGACGCTGATTATTTTTCTTCGAAAATGAGTTGTAGCTTTGTGGACAGTGAAACCGAAATTAGCGAAAATGATACAGAAGAATGCTACATTACCGCCGATGAGGGATATCAAGCCGATGCTGAACTTCCCGATGTATCAGAGCTGGATGATGAACTTAAAGATATTTGGCAGAACTATGTACCATCATCACAATTCAGAGCAGTAATTGTTCATGAGGGGATATGCAAAATTGTTGTTGAAATTTTAATGGAGCTATCAATGAGGTGCATCGAAGATCCTTCCCGGTGGGCAAACAGTTTGATTCAATTAACTAATGGATTGTATGTTATACGAGAATTTCTCGGCGGACCTCTCTTTTTATTAAAAGGATTTGCACCAGTACTAAAGAACAACGACTTTAGACTTAGAGGTTTTTGTTTTTCCTTGCGATAAATGGGAGTCTACTAACAGCTTAATTTTCAGACTTCCAACAGTCAATTGTCGATTTAATAACAAACTTTAACTGCCCAGAAACTTTGTTGGCATACTACGAAATTCTGGGCTCTGATAACTGCCCTGTTGATATTCTCATCAAGCACTTGTATTTCGCTTGCATTAGTAATCTACAATTTCAACCAAGTGCTGAGTTAATTTTTCCGGGACAAAGTGGTTTGTTAAAGCTTTTTCTTTTCAAATAACTTACCAACTAACTGGCGAAATTATTTTATAGAAGAGTACGTCTCAGCAACTGATAGTAGCTTTATTTGTGAACAAGTAAAACAGGTGCGAAATTACCATAAGTCGCATAACTTAAAAACTCCATTCACGAAAGCGTCTGGTATTATACCTCTTGTTGCTAACAAATTGTGGCATGAAGGGGGCTTTACAGCTTCGCTTTGGCTGCAAATTAAAGAGTGCATGTTTTCGAACCGATGCAGCCAAAGGTCTACAAAAAAAGTAAATTATTTTATTAAGTACTTAACATTGCAAAACAGTATATAAATTCTATTTTGTTTAGGTCCATTTGATTTCCTTTGGATCTAGCCAAGTGTTGCTCAGTGTTTATATAACCGATGAATTATTTTTAACATTTGAAATTAGTACACCAAACAAAGAAGCGAAAAGTCCGAAAGAGCCGGTGAAAATTGTTGAGGCAAGAAAACCAAAGGATATAAAACCTCAACAACAACAGTCCTTCTGTATGTTAAGACGGAAAAAAAGAATAATGAAAAAAATAAGTAAGATACCTCAAATAAACGAGGAAGAAACGGATAACGAAACCGAACTTCCTGAAAAACAAATTCCTACAACTTCAGAGAAAATAGCCAGTGCGATGCACAACACAAAGCAAGCGATTATCAACAGTCTCAATAATTTTCAATTTTTTCCAACAACTTCCTTCACTCCGGTAGAAGATTACGAAGAGTCTAGCGTTCTTCTGAAATATCTTCGACTTTCTAAAAGGAAATGGATGCATTTATGTTTTGCTGTTAGTTTTACACCTAAAGCATTGGAGATTACTGTCACTGTTAACGGCGCTGAACAAAACGTAATTAGTCTTCCATGCAACATCAGCCAATTAGCGAAATGTGATAAATTTCAAGCAATATGTTTGGGTCACGCGCGGACGCCAGCGGAAGAAGAATTTTTGGAATACAGCTTGTCGAACATGATGTTTTTCCAAAAAAGTTTTAACAATAAAAGTTTACTGGCTAATCTTACAGCACTTGGTCCTGACTGCACAAACCTGACACATTGCCAGGTAAATTCGCTATTAATTTGAAAATCGTAGTTAAATGAAAAGAAAAACTTTTAGGTTGGAAATAACTATCCAAACTACGGTCTATTCAATTTTGGTAAGACATTCAATTTAAAGATAAACGACTTTGGAGACTCAATGCGACAGCTAAAGGAGAGTCTTATTATTAGCTATTCGGCGCATGAACCATGGCATGTGACTTCTTTTGAAAAGGACACAAACGGTTCTACTTTGGGTTTGTTTTAAATCGTACAACATGGTTTAAATGTTAATAGAATTTTATAGGTTTTATTAGTGGCTTAGTTATTTTTGATGCGAAACTTACTGTGAATCGTATACCTTCAGTTCAAACTGCAGTTTTCTTGACCGGTGGACTATCTTCTGTTTTGTATCTCTTTGCAAGGGTAAGTTCTGTTTAAAAAAATATCTGTGATATGGTGCTTTGTACAGTTTCAAAAATGTTTGTCTCCCGATATTAAAAGAAAGCGGAACAAATATAAACCAAGCTGACCATATATTACTTTTTAAATGTTTAATAGTTGTTTATAATAAATAAAGTCAAGTATACTAATAGTCTCGTTCTGCGTTATTTATATATTTTATTATTGGATTTTATTTATCAAAGGTTGCTGAACTAAGTTCGGATCCTACAATTCAAGCAACAGCACTTGATGCCCTTCTTTGTATAGCTCGATACGATTGTGGTCTCTACACAGAATTTGTAAAACAGAATTACTTAGATATGATAGGATACGTAATAAGAACAGATCAGTGTTCAAAGGACACCACATTACTCAAAAGCATTGTTAATAACGCATGCACATTGCCAGTGATTTCAAAACGAAACGACATGTTGCAAGTTATGGAGAATACCACGGCATGCGTTATTTATCCAAACTTTATAGTCAGTGTGATAAGGAGATATTCGGATTGGTGCCGTCCAGGTTCTAAAGAATCGAAGGTGCTTGATATGCTCCTGCAATGCATTCGAGCACTAATACGTGATAGACATCCTCATCAGAATTTTAATATAAATCAACTGGTCGAAGCAGGCCTAATACGAGAAATGCTTAATCTTTGTAAGATATACGTAATTGAATCTCCAAACCCTGTTCATATATCAGAAGAGGCTGCTTTGTCATACGTAAGTATACTTAATACTCTTGCGGGCTCACCGCCTCCACCCTCGTTACTCGATGAAATTATGAAGCTATTGCTTCTTTTGCAAAAACCAAGTGAATGTTTCGTAACACATGACCGCTCAAAGTTTTATTTCCTTGTTAATCCTGATCCTCCTATTAAACATAAAAAAATTGGATTGTCTCTGCCCTCTAAGCACATGAAACAGATTTTGCGGGAGAGAAAACGAACAACATCGATACATGAGACGTCTTTGGAAAATAAGACTAATACTTCCTATTCTAAGGAAGAGATACCTGATAAAAGTCACAAATCGGGGATAAGCGGTCTAAAGAGTGGACGAAACCAAAAAAAATCTTCGGAGTTCAAAGCGAATAATGTTTTGCAAATAGATAATTTTGAGAATTTAAAAGATATAGCAAACTGCTCAAGACTGGATGAGAAAAGTGTGAATTTACTAAAGTCTGGAAAAGCAGTTAATTTCAAAAATGTATGTTCATATAGAAATAGAATTAAGGTGAAAGGATTCCAGCTTCATAGGGATAATAAGATAGGAAGTATCAGTCGAAAAAGGATCAGAAGTACATCTTTAACTCATAGTGATAGTGACATCGAAAAGAAACGTAATTAAATGCTATTTGTTTTAAACAATTTTGTTTTATTATTATATTCTTTTATTTCTTCATTTTGTACAGGTAAGGTTTTGTTGGAAGACGACGCTGGAAACGACTACTTTATTTCTGGCGAGTACGACATTGTTCACTCAGATGAAGTGTCTGATTTGGAGGAACCAAGACTTGGACGAGCAAAGAAATTTATCTTTATGTCAAAACGAGATTTTTACGAACTCCCTGGAATAATTAAAATGCAAGAAGGATTATTTATGCTCCTCAAGGACTCTTTACTAATTTTACCCGATGGTTCTGTTGATGAGGTTAATCTATTTAAGTTATTGTTAAATTGAGACATTTTGGTAATTATATTTCAGGTGCTAACTCATTATATTAAGCTCGAAATTCTTATCATTTTGTCAAATCACAAGAACTGTGGGATTAGAGCTTCAATTGTAAAATTGATTTCAGCTTTATGTGACCGTTTACCAACAAACGACTTGCATAATTTTATAAAAAAATTTTATTGGCATCACTTAGCCAATCAGTTAGCGTTGAATCAAGTTGACCTCAACTTGGTTGAAGCTTGTATTCAATGGATTACTGGAACGTATCACAATTTTGAAGGACTTCTTCGATGCAACAGCTTGCAAGCCGCAAAAAAGTATGGCCTTAACTCGCTAATTGCATTCTTACCACAGACTTTGCGCAATGGAACTGTTTGTGCCAACACTTTTCAAATTGTGGAAAAACTTTATACAGGAGACATTTCTTGTTGTGCTTATTTCCATGATAATGGATTGATTCAATCTTCAGTGAAAACGCTGTACAGATTGTTCATTAAGCAGAAAGTTACTAACTGCAGTGTTGAAACTTCTATAAATAACGTATTGGCTGCAATTGCCAAGAAATCTATTAAGTCGTCTGGACATATAAATGTAAGTAGATTTTTGAATGTACTTTTACTTTTTCATCATTTCTTTTTAAACTACTTTCTTTCAAAATAAAAACATAACATTGGTTTTAAAAATGTTTATAAGTGGTTATTATTATTGCTGATTATCAAAGTTCCAAATTCGATTTTTTATTCCAGATTTTATGGGAGATTTTGAACTTATTATCTTTCAATCAGAAAAGCGATATCTCAAGCATAGTATCAGGCTTCCGATCAGTGGAAGCTAATATTCTTCTAAGATCTCTCGAATTGTTTACAACCAAAGAATCGGCATCTTCTCCAATTAATAAATATCAAAGTAAAATTTATTTTTTGAATTAACTACTGTAATTCTAAGGGTTTGCTTTTACGATTAGGTTTTCGGCTTTCGGATTCCTTTCTATCTCCAACAGAACTTAGAACACGTTTTGAATTAATCATAGACAGGAGTCTACAGCTTTTGATCAGCTCCAAATCTTCATATCAGCCTACAATTAATGAAGAAACCCTTTTTGAGCTGTTAATTTCTATTGGACTTTCAGGAAATATAAAATGTTCTAATTTGCTCATTTGGGGCTTGTTACCTATGCGACATACTTCCTACAAAAACATTGCTATAAAGACATTTTGGAGGACGTGTAGGGACGAAACAATTCCAACAAGTTTAAATGATTTAAAAATGATTAAATCATTGCTTAGTTTGCACTTGGTAGAAACCTCCCAAACAGACTCTGATGAGATCCAAAAATTGCCGCTTGTAAATTTGTGTGAAAAATTAAATATTTCAAAAACGGATGTCCCGACCATTGACATTGATTCAGACAAAATAGATTTAAATAACGAGCCCCACATAAGCAAACAAAAAAGCGCTACTGAGAAGGCGCTTTATAAGTATGAAACACTTGCCCAATCCTGCATTGAGTCTTCTATGGTGATCACCAGGGTCGTCACTGAGCTACAGGTAAATATTGCAAAAATTTGTAAAATGTTCTACTTTATTACTTTTAAGAACTCGGAACGAAAAGCACTGATCAACCAAATGAAGGAGTACGATGAAAATTACATTTATGAGAAATGGACTTCTGTGGTCCACCGAATGACCCATGAAGGAGCCCCTTGGTTTAATGAAAAATTGTATCCAAAGTGAGTTATTTTACGAATCCTCCTTGAGTATTTTAACTCTAAAAGTGTTGCGTAGATCGTGGGAGCTCGATGACACGGAGGGGCCTTTTCGAATAAGAGTGCGATTAAGACGATGTCATTTGAATATCGATCGAAGATTCCTAATGACCGAACCAGAGGATGCTGAGGTTCAAAACAAACTTCCACTTGCGTATCTCTTAGCAGGACATGAACATCATTTAAGTTTCTCCAAGAATGCTCAAGTCCTTTTTAATTTTCCAGCAGTTTATCTTCCGGTTGATGGGGAAATCGATGGGGAACTTTTGATAACTAATGAAAAAATGTACTTTGTAGCAACCTACCGCTATCGTTTTTATTGCATATCATATGAAATCGATAGCATCACAGATATTTGGTTAAGACGGTACCAGCATCAGGATAATGCATTTGAAATATTTCTCGACACAAATCAGTCGAAATTTTTTGTGTTGAAGAGCCGTATGGATTTCAAGACAATTAAAGAGATATTCGCGGATAAGATTATCCATTTCCCCGAGCAAGGAAAATTGTACCTTATAACTCAGCAGTGGAGAGATGGGCAATTAACCAATTGGGAATATCTCATGACTTTAAATCAGTTAGCTGGTCGGACTTACAACGATTTAATGCAGTATCCGGTTTTCCCCTGGGTTTTGTCAAACTTTGAATCAGATAGTTTGGATTTAAAGGATCCCGCTAATTTTAGGAAATTAGGAAAACCAATTGCAGTTCAGCATGAAGAAAATGAGCCGCATTACATGAACAACTATTCGGTACCTTAATAAAAATTTAAGCGTAATTAATACCAATAATAATAAACATTTTTAGTATATAAGTAATACGATGACAAATATGGGCGAACTACCTATGAAACCATATCACTATAGTTCACACTACTCCAATTCTGGTACTGTCCTGCATTTTTTGGTTCGTGTTCCTCCTTTTACAGGGTTCTTTCTGCGCTATCAAGGTATTTGATTAAAATATCATCTACAATTAGATTGAGTTTGTGTTTTGTGTTTATAGATAATAATTTTGACTTGCCGGACAGAACTTTTCATTCTGTTAATACCACATGGCGTCTGGCAAGCAGAGACAGTCCCACTGATGTGAAGGAATTAATACCAGAATTTTACTGTCTCCCTGAAATGTTTGAAAATTTCGAAGGGTTCAATTTTGGAGCTCGGCAATCAGGCGAAGTAGTCGATGGTGTTATACTACCCTCATGGTGCTCGCATAACGCAAGACTATTCGTCCTAATTCATCGGCAAGCACTCGAATCGGAAATTGTTAGAAATAATCTTAACAATTGGATTGATTTAATCTTTGGCTGTAAACAGTCTGGCCCACAGGCCGTGGAAGCTATTAACGTCTTTCATCCAGCGGTAAATTTATATTTAAAATAAAATTAGGAGATAAGAAATCGATATTATTTTATAATTCAGACTTATGCCGAGTTTCACATGTACAACATAACAGACCCAATAGAACGGAAAGCAGTAGAGACGATGGTCCGTACCTATGGACAGATGCCGCGGCAATTATTTAAATTAATTCATCCGCCATCTAAGCAAACCTCGATTAATTTCTGCAGTTTAAAAGTTCTCCCTACTGTTGATGGACTACGTTGGGGTGTATTTACTGGATCACCAGAATTACCAGAACCAGAATTAAATAGCCGGCAAACATTAAGCTCGGCGATATTTACATCACTTGTATCTTTTACTCGAACAAATGTTATCTACGGTGTACCTGAAAAATGCTGTGTTATGCAAGGTATGTTGATTAAAAAGAAAAGGTAAACGTGGGAAGTTTTAATATAATACTTTTCTTTACTCGTCTAGGTCCAGAAAATGATGTATACCTTTTGGTATCATGGAACCACGAAGACAAAGTTGTACGCTTACAATCGCTTAGTGGATCGAATGCACTTTCAAAACCTTTGTTTTACAATAGTCCCCTGGATGAAATAACATGCTGCGGATCGGATGTTAACACGAATTCCCTTTGGTTTGGTCACAAATCGGGAAGAATTAGTGTATATCAATGTTACAAAGTGCACAAGACAAGTAAGAGTAGGCAAAATCATGCTGGTATCAAATTATCGTACAATTCAGCATTTCGGATAATTCCAAATAAATTCACACAAAAATCAGAGGATACTCACTCTGGTGACAAAAATAGCGGAGGATTCAATGAAAGCAGCTACAGATGGATGGCTCCAATAATTTTAACCCGCCACTCAGATGAAGTAACATCTTTCGCACTATCGTCAGAATTTAAAATAGCTGTTTCCGTTGCTAAGGATGGTCTTGCGGTCATTTGGGATACAAATAGGTATAAATAATTAAAAATTGGTCACCTTATGCTATTTTCATAAAATATTGTTTTTGGTTGCAGCTTCTCCTACGTACGAACGATTCAAAAACCCTCTGATATACACAATTTGCCTATTAACTTAGTCGCCATTAGTCCCACATTGGGGGACATAATTACAGTCCATACAATGGAGAAACAGGTGAGGTGCGGCAACAATGATGACGAGTGCTTCGAAGTTACAGAGGATAGCTTCGATGGATTCGTAAATGTATCTATGAGTTTAACTGGAAAATCAATGATGAGACTACACTCAATTAACGCGAAATACATCGAGCGTATGGTTTCTATTGAAAAAATAATTTCCGTGTGCTATTCTTACGTGAGAGAAGGAGTTGGCGTCAACGTTGTAGCAACCGCCATGGAAAATGGTGTTATAAAGCTGTGGTCTAGCTGGAATTTGGCGTATGTAAGAGAAATAGAATTGAATTCTCAAATTTTAAGGTAAGACATATCTTTATTCCAAGTCTTTACTAAAATTCAAATTTCACTTTCATTTTATTACGAATTCAAAAATTTAAATCTCATAATTTGCATTTGTAATGACAACATTATCTATATTAACGGTTTTATTCGGTCTTTATATTAGTTTTTAATATTATAGCTTAACTTACTCAGCGTACCAACACCTTGTTGTTCTAACTAAGGAGAATATAATCGAAGTGTGGATGTCGGAAGGATTATCTGGGAAACCCCCGCTTTTTCCCCAAATATCTTTTAATAAACTAAATATGAGTTAAAGTTGAAAAATTAAAAGTTTTTTTTTTAATATCATTTCTATTTTAATTTATTTGTGATTTATCGTTCTTCGTACTTATTATTTTCTACCAATAAGAATTTTGTTAAATTTGTAATATTCTGCTAAGACTGTATTAAAACGATTTTTGCTTAAAGTGATTTATTTCCAGTCTAAAGTTTTTAAAGTTCCTAACTTTTTTATTCTTGATAATCTTCCAAAAGGTATCCAAATATATATCCACTAATTTTAAACATTAAAACGATTTTTACTGCTGAAATTCCCTAAAAAGACTGTAAAAGAAAACTCAAAATTTTTCGTTTTTCAAAATCCGCAGTTTTGTTTAAAAGTAATTTAGGTTTGTGTTGATAGATCATACAAAAGGCACTCAAAAGGTTGAAAATAAAGCTTTTAATGTAAGGTGAATTAAGGGTAAAACACATTAACTACTCATAAAACAGATTGAAATTTTTATTCAATAAAAATATACAAAAATTAAAATATGTGTCAAAATTATCTTGTACAACTTTTCTACACTTTCTCTAATATAAACATTGACCTTTACTACCCAATGGGTATCATTTTCAAATTCTATTTACAACTTATCTTTATTTTCTAGACTGAAACGTATCGCAAATACATTAGACTATTTTATATTCTAATTTAAATACATTACATTAAAAGGACCAAAGGCAGAAAAACTAGGAAATTTAGTTTTTTTTAATCTTAACAACATCTGTTGTATGTAATTTGACTCTAAGTCCAATAATTGCACTACAATATAAAGTAGAAAAGGCTGTGATGAGAGATTGTGTCATGGGATTAAAGTGTTATTGCTTTACCATCATTTTGGCTAGAGCACAAACATTAGTAGATTAAAAGTTGCATCTTCAATGTCATTTAGTATTTTCATTTTTCTATATTTTTTGCTTATTTTTTGTACAAGGAAACACCTAACATACAGATTAAGTGCAAATTTTCAAGACTATCTCTATTATAAATTTTACACCGGTGTGAACAGCACACATAATTTCGACCTTAAATAGATCACATATTTTTTGACATTTAATATTTCGGCGATTATCTCTACACAGAACTACCGGCTTCATAAGTTGCCCTAGTTGAGCGAAAAATTATTAGTTAGAATTTGAGAAATTCTCCTATTTGAGCTTATTGAACATTTTAAATTATATTATTTTTAATGATTATTTACAGTAGATTAAATTCTCTTTGATGTATTTTGTTTCAGATGAAATAGTTATGACGATTTACACGTAGATTTCTGCTATTTATTACGCATGCAGTTGATGAATGAATAGAGAACTAGCAAAGATATCTCAAAATTTGTTTCTTTTAGTTTTAAATTACTTGCGTTTTTAACTTAATACCCGGTTCAGATTAATCCGTAATTTCAATAGAATTTAAAATAAAAATAAAGTCATATTCAAGAAATCGACTTTTACAGACTGATTGCTCAATTCAGCAATTATAAAACAAAAATAAAATTCTTGAATTATGGCCTAAATATGGATTTGGAAAATCGGCCCAGGCTGCTCTTAAACGATTTTTTTCATTTTTCGGGACCAGTTACTTTTTCATTTAGTTATGAAATACCTTTCAGAAGAAAGTGTTAAAAATAAAAATTTATGTTTATTTATAAATTTACTACCGCATTAAAAAACGTGAGTCAATTACATTAATTCCGATTGTAGGTATAATTAAAATAATATGAAATTTGTTTTACTTTATAGCATACCGATCTTTTAAGAGTTTTCAATTAAAGCTGAAGCTCACTCATTCACAGTAAAGTTATATTTTATTAAACATAAAAAAATAGTTATAGTATGTTTATTTTATTAAGATGGAAAATAAATATTTGTTCCCATTTTCAAGAGAAATTTCCATAGGGAACAATAAGTTTCGTGTTATTTTGATTATACATTTTTCATTTTCAGGATTTTAATATTTATTGTATTTTTTAATTGTGCCAGTGTGTTCGTTTATTTACGTTAGACTTAATTATGAAATTTTTATCGCAATTAGACTGGTATGATTTAGTGCAATTTGTAATTTTAATAAACTAAGCGATTTTTTAAAAGTAAAGGAGTAGAACAGTGTTGGATCCAAACAAAAAAAAAAAACGATTATTGTTACTTTAATCTTTATACTGTAGAAAATATGCTTGTAAAAACATTTTTTTCAAAATTCTTAACAAAATAACTAAACCTAAAAAAGGATTCTCTCAGTATCAAGCTCCAAGCTCTTCCATGTGTTTTCCTTGGAACGATAAATTTCTATTTGGTTTTCATGGTAATTACAATTTCATCAACTAATTTAGCTAAGAAATTGAAAAATAATTCAATTAGAATAAAAATTTGTTTAACATGTTTATCGCCCCGTCACCCATATTATGGGTGTTTGGGTGACGAACGTGTTAATAGGATCCGTAAAAAATAAAATCACTCGAGACTACCCGCTTTAAGTAAAAACCAAAGATTACAATAATTATTGGTTGGGAAAAGAATATTAGAAATATATTGCCAACTGGTTTCAATCATATTTTTCACGTATACAAATCATTCTAATTTACAGGAACATTCCCATTGTAAATAAAGCTAAATCATGACTCTTGCTGCCTTCTATAAAATGTTGGAACCTGTTCCTTTCGTAGTTAATCCTATTACACAACCAATCCATTTATTTATTTTGCTATCTAAATTATTCCTAATTGGAAATTTGTTTTTCTCATTTGAAAAAATAAAAAACTAAAATTAGAATATCTGACAAAGAAAATAAATATTTAGTTAAATTAAAACAAAACCAATGCAGATCCCTACTTAAAATTTAGATTATCTTTGAGATATGTACAGAAATGTGTATGCATTTAAACGGAACGACAGAAGCATTTAGTTGGATAACCATACTGCTCTTCATTTATTTGTGCTGTTATACTTCTTCTACAATTAAAAACGGTTTAGGTATTGTTTTGCTTTAATATGTGAAAGCGTAAATCATCAGAAAAACAAGAAAAGTCTGTTATGTAATATTATTTCGTAAAATCCCAGTAAAATAAATTGAAATTTCCTTTCCTATGTTAGTCTTTAGCACTAACCTTAAGAAAAGTGTTACTATAAAAAATGTCTACACAACTTTTTGAATATGGAAAATTATTTGTCTTTAATGAAAGGATTGTAGTCACAAAAGTGAACACAATTTTGAGCGCTTTTTCGTTTTATCTGGCTTTCCTTGGGATTCTTTACTTTGCTGATTTGTTCCTTCTGCTTCGACATCAATATTTTTATCTTTCATCGGTTTACCATCTATTTGACCGTATAAAGATTTTGATAGTCTAGATCTGACTGCTTTCGCAAGGACGCCCGATTTTCGAATGCTGCTGTATTTCTGTCGATGTTCAGGACTCGTGGATTCAATATTGTCGCTATGTTGACAATTAAGAGTCGTCACCGTAAATTCAATATCTGCAATTTCTTCTTTGCATGCTGAAATATTTAAAAATTATCGATTTTACTTTGGTATCCAAACTGAATTGTTTTAAATATTTATTAGTTTGCTACTGTGGTAATATTTTAATAATGAATTTCATTCATTTTCATTTTATTTTTCAGTATTACAAAATTCGTTACAAATCAAATCAAATCAAGATCAAATTTCATATAAAAATTAAATTATATTGGTTTATAGCTTTTCTTACCGGCGAACTCTTCCACAGGCTTATCAATGGTGTCGTGGTCTATCCATGTTAAACCCATTTCCACCTTTTCTGCAAGATCCTGCCAATGTTTCCGATTTTCTAATGTTCCATCATACAACGGTTGTATCCAAGGAAAAGTATCACATAATACCCGATAAAGGGGCAAACAAATTACATCTATGAATCCTACTTGCATTTTTGGAAGTTCATCCTTTCTTTCTCTGTAATAACATACAACGCAAATCATGTTAGTAGTTCATAAGTTGAGTAGCAAACTTTAATTAAAAAATTGTATTCTTATATTTACCTATCCATCATAGCTACAGGCTGCGTATTCAACTGTAATTTTTCCAAATCGCCCTGATCAAAAAATTCATCTGCAACTAATTTTGCAACGCGATGTTGCACTTCCCACGGTTTTGCTATGGCACTAACGTCGCACGCCGTCATCATCATACCACATAAAACTATAATAAAATAATAAGAAAATTGAAAATTAAAATAAAATATTTATTCGTAATAAAATCCACTTACGTTCCTTTTTCTCTTCACTTTGCCAATCGAACTCTCCGTTCTCCACCAGCTCAAGAAAACTATTCCGTTTTTTAAAATACATGGCCAAGTCTGTTGACAAAATTGCATTTTCAACAGTTTTCATTACTCTCCTATAATCATCTGGTGACAATGCCTTGAGATTGTTGAAAAAGTAAATCAGTTATATGTACATAGGCAGGTTTTTATATGTATATCGCTGGTTTATTTAATTTTCGACATGTTTTGAAGTTATGATACAAATTATGTTAAAATGCATCCAATAGATTACATGCACTAGTCAAAAGTTACTAAACGAGGAGAAGGTCTGATATTTGAGTCACTCTGGTAACTTATGGGGTACTAAATTTTAAAAGTAACTGATATTGGAGCATTTGGTTGCGTTGTATATTGTTTCTCATTCTTTATTTAATAAGTCAAATGAGCATAAATCACGTACGAATTTTAAGCAAGAAAGGAGATGAGTGCGCTGAGGTGTACATCAAGTGTTTAACAGCAGTAAAAGAATCATCTAAAAAATAATGGGTTCATACCATCAACACCAAATTGATAAAATTGGTCTGTGTGACTTGTATACTTTCTGCATAAAATATTAAAATTTTTCAACCCAAAGAGGGATACTAAAACACGCTGGGATTGTTTGCGAATTAAAAATTATAATGAGATTAAAATTGTATGGTAAATAATAACATATCCTTGCTATATTGCTTTAAATTATGCTACTATGTCAAAACTGTTTTTATTTTTACAATATATATGATAGAAAAAACACTGAAACAGCAAATTACCTGAAAGATATTGTTCCCTTCAGAGTTAAGTATCATAACACATTGATCAAAGTGGTGGTGTTCCATTGTGCTTGTTGTATACAAAATAGCCAGAGGGCTTTCGGTTTTTGTTTGAAAAGCGTTATTTGTCCCTCTATGGTCAAGATCATGGCAAAAGCATGCAACCAGTAGGCCCAGTATTTCTAAATCAGTCATAAATCGTTCCATTTTACCCGTCTTTAACATAGCAAACATCGTTTGGGCCACATTTAATGCATGCCTCCAATTATGATATTTAACCGGACGATAATTCTTGCGGACACTCAACACCCATCGGCATAGAACCTGAGAAAATCGAACAACAAATTTTAGTGGTATAGTTAGCTTCTTATACAAATATAAACGACACAAGTATTAGCGGACCATTTGCACGCTCAGCATGCCGTACATTAGATGTGGTGCCATTAATCGATTTTAATGTGCTCTCAAGCCAAGAGAAATGCCCTTAAATAGCGTTGTACTTACATCGTATGGTATGTGAAATTGCTGGACCAAATTGCACTGCAGGAACATGCGAACCGCTGCCCTGCAAGTGTCGTCATCCGAAAGATCAAAGTCTATGCAAGATTTATGAAATAATAAAAAAATTAAAAAGATCTGGTGCACTTGTGTGACCTATCTGCAGACGTACCGATGAACTTAAAGCTGTAGAGACTGTACGCCTCCGCCGAGGGTATGGTGTCCTGGACCAGTTTCATCGTCTGATCCTGACTCGCCGTCGCATGATATGACAAACATTCGAGAGCCACCTTCTGTTTCGCCATTAGCTTGCATGCATTCTCATACATCTGGGTGTTATGTATCCCCAGGCCGCAAAATATTGCAAATGCTTCAAATATGGATACGTCTGAGTCCGTAAATGGCAGACCATTTCCCTAATGCAATAACAAATTATGTTCCAGCCCAACAGTATTGATGGTGCCAATTTTGCTGACTTACCTTATTTATAAGTTGAGCGACTCCCACAACATTCTTTTGAGCATTTACAATTGGCATACATAAAATGGCTTTAGTACAGTCAATTTCACAGTCGCTTTGAATTTGATTGTGTTCACGCACCCATTCCCTAACGTCTGCTATATTCAAAGTTTGCCCAGTTGACGCAACACATTGTGCTATTTGAGCAAGAGTTGAGCTATTTAAATCATCGGTCGAGGGTCGGGAAACATTTGCGGATTGATTGGCTGCACCAAGTTCAAACAATATCGTAAATCGGGTACTTTTCTAAACAATATTTTACGAAAGGATACTTGAGGGTAAACATCAAACAATTTTCGATATGTATGCTTTTATATACCTGCCGCTCCAAAATATCCTCGACTTTAACATTGTTACTTCGTCTCCTCAACAAAATAGATCCACCTGTGCTGGGTTTCTCAATAATTTTTTCCAAATGACTCTGAAAATACCATAAATTATATTTTTATGAGTACGAACAAGATTTTATTGTAATAGTTTAATAGCAGGACAGATATAATGCTTTCAGTGAAATACCTGGAACATAAGATATTATGCTTATTTTTTATTTACAAAGAAAGTGCTTTCATGAAAAGCATTTTAACGAATATGTAAAATACAAGCAGCCATCTAAAATAATTTGGATACATGAAAAGTGGTATGCAAATTTTCTATATTGTATAGAACTTTTCATTGTTATAAGTTAGATCAACTTTGTAAAAAATAACAGGCCACATAATTTAAGTCTAGAACCTGCCAATTACATATATTTATTATATGGTGCAGGTAAATTATATAAAACAAGGGGATAATATATAGAAAATTAATTATTTTGTTTGGAAATGAATTCTTAGATTAACAAAAAAAATGGAAAACTATCCACCAAAATCGTTTAAAAATAAAAATGTTTTATTATAAGTACTATTTCTAGTAGACCTAAGTTACGTTACCTTTTTTCCTAATTTCCTAACGCGTAAACTATAGACTCATAGGTGTTAGGATTGAAATACAAGTACTCCTTATTTATACATAGCCTGCCATACTACTTAATAAATCCCCATTCAATTTTTGATCGTCTTTTTACTGTCGATAAGGTTTTTTCCCCAACATTTAATTTAGGTCTATCCTTTCCATAAGAAACTGAGTAACTCGTCTCCTTTTGTAAATGTAAAATGCATATCCAAGCATACACTGAAATCCAAAGCATATCATCCAAAAAACCGTCACTTGCATATGCACTCGAATAAAAAGATATCGCCCTTGAATTTGTGACGTAGTTCCATTTTAATTATTTCGTATATTCTGATGTTGATAATTGCACATCATAGCTTTTCATTTAATTTGTTATACTTATTATAATAAAATTTCACTTCAAACTAGTTTTTGAGGCATAGCAATAATGAAGTGTGCGAAACTTTTGCTTTTAGTCCTTATTAAAGTTTTTAATGGAAATGCATTGTACTCTCGTATGATAATAGAAAATGATTTACCAAATGAACAAGTCTTTATCTTAAAGGGGTATTTCATGGTAACCAAAAACAAGTTATAACTCGTTAGGAGATAAAATTAAAATGCACAAATTGGGTAATAGTTTAGACATTTTAATAAGATAGTTATTAACTTATATGTATGTACAATTAATAAATTAAATATCTCGGTAATTTCGTTTTTATTACTAAAAATTATGTTTCATCAAACAATGCTTAAAATAACATGCGATATGCAATTCTTAAGGGAATTAATTACTGATTCCAATTGAGAGAATGGTTGTAAATGGTGGGACTTAAAATTGTATCCTCTTGGGAGAAATATTGAGCACGTTCCGTACGATTTAATAGTCGTAATCTCAGCGCTATAATTACCAGTTAGACTAAGTAAAGGTGCTCGACAAAAATTGCCCTTCCCTGAGGTCAGGTGTACATATATTTTGTGCTATATCCACAAAATGAAAAGGACGTTTTAATAGCTTTTTTCAAGCTTTTATAAAATACTCCCCAAACGAGTCATTCATTTCCCTTTGTCATGTTGACTGAGTGCAGGTCGTTTTTAACTTATGTCCTGTTTGAGACAGCGTTTTTTGCCATAAATTCAGAGCCAACAACATGCTCATGTCCTATAAATATTTCACGCTGTGTGTGGCATGTGAATTATGTGTACCTGAGCTAACATTCGTGACTTCTGCTGCGATTATTGAAGTACTACATAGTGGCGATTGGTGCCCTTTTCACACACTGTGCTCTGAAGTGAGTTTTTTTCTCTTATTTTGCTTTTACCTTCTTGCCCGTACTAGCGAAAGTCTCATACATTTCATCAAGCTAATAAAAAGTTATCGATGAGCAACGTTTTCCATAAATTTTTGGGGATTTTAATAACTTTCACAGGATCATAATACTTACTGCCTCGCAACAATCCAAATCGACAAGGAATACGGCACATCGTTCACATTTAAGCAGCTCCCTTGCCTCTGTCATGATTTTGGTTACTAGGCACTCCAAATTATTTTGTTCTTCAAATATACTGCGGGCTAAATTAAGTAATATCTGGTTCCGTCGGTACTCTTGCACCGACATTTCAAAAAGTTGAGCGTTTTGGATTCCAATACCACAAAAGGTGAGGTATCGACGAAATATCTCTACATCGTGATCAGTAAATTCACCAGAACCTATAATCGAAATTAATTAATTCAAGGATATTACAACAGAAAATAAATATTTTATATGATATTTGAATGAATAAATTAAATGTCCTATAAAAATTATTTTAAAATTACATGAGTGATATATAAATGAATTTATTATTGTAACTTTTGGGAATAATTGAATGAATAAAACATAGCAAAAAGTCCAAACATTAATTCAGCTTTATTACCGATTTATACCAATTTTCCTAGGAGCAATGCAATTTCCATTTAACATTTATAACACTGTTCTGCATATTTCATGATTTATTTCTCGCCATGAATGACTCATAGATTTTTTTGATAGAATTATTTTCGCAGAATGATCCACTACTTTTTAGTTTTCATAAATGACCAAAATATGACTGTTTTCAGTTTTTTATATTATGTTTCTCGAAAACGTTATAAGCCTAATTTAAATTTAATGTAAGGCCACAATTATTGTAAAAATTACTAAAGGAAAGGAGAGATGAAAAACGACAAAACAATATAAAATTTGAAAAATTACATGATATTTGTTATACAAAATTTTAACAATCATTCAAGGAAGAGAATAAAAATCATAATTTATTCCATTTAATAAACAATTTATAGTTATTTTAATATGAACACATACCAGATGTTTTATTGATAATCTGAGCAACTCCAATAACATCCCCCTCATAGTTGCATATAGGCATCGATAGGATGGCATTCGTTTTATATCCAGTCTTTAAATCAATTTCACAATTAAATCGTGAATCTTTATAGGCCTCTTTTATATTAATCATCTCTTTCGTTTTAGCAACAGTACCAGCAATACCTACACCAAATGGTATTATAATTTCCTCCGAACTTGCCTTTTTAATAGCTTCACTCAGCTCTATAAAAGATATTTTGAAAATAAAAATTATAAAATAAGATTTTCATTTTATTACAATATTATAAATGACAACGATTATATTCTACAGTATCCGTTTATTAAACAAAACATGTATGCAGAAGTTGTTTCAAAATACCGTCGGATACATATGAGGGTAGGGGCTGTTGTGAGAGTAATTGGAAAATTTCATTTTCGTTATTTTCACGTCAACAAAAATAAATCTGCCCATTAACTGCAAGTCAGTCCCATTTGCTATTCATCCTAATATCCACCAACCTTGGAATATTACACTGACATGGGCAGTGTACCCTGGGAATCGGATTCAATATTTTTTCCATATGTTCATATAAATCATCAATGAGCACATCACAAGGACTAAAGGATCGTTATGCCGTATATGTCTGTACTGTATAACAAAATGCGATGATGTAGCATCACCAAAGTACAAAGAGCCATTCGCACGTAACTCAGTCCTTATCAGTGACAATGGATACTTTTTAACGATGTACAACAAAAGGGCCTTGATATCCGCCAGCAATTCAGATAAATCTAATTGAGCAAAATTGATAAGAAAAGGGAAAGAGAATGACACACAGGGAATATATGTACATTACACAATTTTATGTGAGATTCTGATAAAATTCACAAACAAAATCCGTATATCCATATTATACATATCCGGAGTAACGAACGTCCAAGTGTCCTAAGCATATTATTCAAATACGTATAGCTATGGTTTTTAGTTGGGGCTTCATATAAATCTCTGAATATTCGAATTACCAAAAGAGGCTTTGGGGACCTAAAAAGGTGTCTCCCAATACCAAATACTGGGAGAAGTATAAAGTCTGGGGAAATAAAGTAAAGAAACCATCATAAATTAAGTGAAATTCAGCCTGAACGCATATAAAAGCCTTTTTTGCGTAAGCTTGAAATTTGTCAGTTAACCAAAAAGGGTAAAACTGTAGAATTCTCTAAAATAGCTTAAAGCTATATCTGTCTTAATTCGGAAACCTAAAGAGCCTAAACGTAAAGGGATTTTAAGTGCCATTAAAGTAGAATGAGATTACCAAAAAACCAATAATCTCCTTCTTAAGAAAGGTTACATGCTTAAATTTCAATTCCCGCAATTTATTAAGACTCCCTTGTTGCGTCCCTTCGCCCTGAAGCATCCCATTTGTTTTATTATTGGGTTTATTGCATTAATGGGTGTTTTTTACAACTGAAAAAATCAGAGTTCTTCCCCAAACCTATGACGCCATGATAAACGATATGAGCTCACCGAAAGTCTTATTTAAATAAATTGAACTGGAATATTTTCAAGGACGAGATTTCCTAGTCTTTCCGGCTTGTCTTAAATTTGCAAGTAATTTACATATTTTCGTGTACTTATGCGAACGAGGACATTAAATTCAAAAACTTTTAACTCTTATCTCTCATGTAAATTGTGGTAAAGATATGTACGCATTACATTCACAAAACCCCAGATATATCAAAACTTTAAATTCTAAACAGGAACGAAACAAAATTAAGAATTCACTTAATAAACAAAAGTTTGTTCAAATAACTGTCGAAAGAAATTTTATGTTCTTGCGAACAAAACCAGTAAGGTGGCTTATTCCACATCCTCACCACTAAAATGTTAATTCGATATTAAAGTCAACTTTGTGTTTGAGATGAAAGTAAACATTTGATTTGTGTTCAGGCACTTTAAAAGTTTTATGGAAACCAGATTAGAGTCTAATAAAATTTTCTACGGTTACCTGTGCATTGTGTGACGTCAAATAGCTTTGCGACCAAATAGCGATTATTTGGTGGTCCCTTTGCCAGAAATAAGGAGCCTCGATCCGCGTTCGTTAATAAGCCAACATTAACGAGAATCTTGTGGCAAAGCACATTAATATCCAATTCGTTGGCCACATCACGGATTAATTCCATGAATAGCTCGCCTTCATCCAATCCCTGAAGGTATCGACGGCAAACAGTTGCAGCCCTTAACGTCGGTGAGCGGCATTTCTGTAAAATATTTAAATTATTTAATTACTCTTGTTGCTGCTAATTATTGAACAATTTTGTATGGGTTTTTGCCTTAAAACAACTTGTTATAGTTGTTATTTCTTATTCAATTAAGGAGTTATCCTACTGTGATGGGGATTTATAAATTTATGAAACTATTAATTATTGACTATGACTAAGGTTGATTTGTTAAGATTTTTAAATAAAAATGTTATCATTATTTTTATAATTATAACACATCAATTGTTGCAGCCTGAGATATTGTGCACATCATTTTGAAAAACAGCGGCCTAAGCAAGGGTCCTAACTTATAAAATCTTTAAAAAGTAATTTTTGTCCATGAAAATTAAATTATTGATTAAGATGAAGACATAAATTCAGTCTCGTCACAGATTTTGATGAAACATTGAATTATAGGAATGCTGATTTAAGATTAAAAGTGACGAATATGACGGTCGTTGTGTTTCCAGAAAAATATCTCTTTAAAATTTCGAAAAATTACATTTTTCTATGGCAATACACAGAAATTCCCTTAAAGTTTTGATGAAAATTGAGCAAAATCCGACAATAAAGGTACTTCCATCTTTTTGAGGAAAAAAATGTGAACGATTCCTTAAAATAGAGAAATTTAAAGAGAGCTTTCGATTTGTAATTTGACACGATAAATGTATGCTTGTCCACAAGTTGAAAAAGATATTTATCTTTAAAACGTTTATTTGGAAAGCCTAACAGTTTTGGCAAGTTTTTATTTTCAATCTACTCAGATGGGATATCTATGAATGTGTTTTATAATTTAATAGTAGACGTTTTAAGTTTTCTTTTGAGTGTGTGTTTAACTATTCGTCTAAACTTATTTCTGGTAAAGGAATCCGAAAAATGCAATGTTTTACATCGTTTTAAGGATAACGCCCAAATTTTTGGTATCATTATGCGAAATCTTTAAATAATCTGTACTTTTGTAAATTAATTTAAACCGTAAATCAGACTTAACTTTAATCATATTTATAAACTGTTTTCGTATTTGTGTGAAGGAGTGTTATATCAATTAATTTGATATTCAACCATGGGATAGAGAAAAAATTTCGTCATACAAAATTCAAATATACACCAGACTCTCGAGTTCTTATTCCACAGGAAATTTATTGTTGTAATAAATATGCTTTATTAGGGTCCAAAATGTTGAGGTTTTGTGGGAGAGAAGTAATGTGTAGATAATTAACGAAAGTGAAAATAATAATTTTTTGTTAAATAACTAGAGAAATTATCCTTCGATTCGTAATAATTCTCTGAAATTTCCACTTTCGTGGTGGGCTGCTCAAAAACACTTTTATCTTTAGCTTGACTCTCCCTTGGATTACTAAATAAGCTAAATAAACAAAATTATTTATGAAAAGTTGGTTTTCTCTAATTAACCCTGGTTGATAGACCCCATAAAATCTCATTACCCTTTTCATCGCGACTGTAATCCTATAAAATATTATCCTAAGTATGCTTATGCTTTCGCTTATCTGTAATATCATGGCATATTTGCGAAAGATTGCTTTGTACATCAAAACAAAGTGCTTACTTCTTAATTGACTCTAGGTTTGATTTAAAAACAGCAACATAATCCTTCTTAGCGGAGTCAACATGAAAAAGGCATAGATTGCTCTTTCTGTTCTACAAAAAAAGTGATACCTCTTTAAATTGAATTATCTCAAGGAAAAGAGATCCTCAACTTTCTGTAAACATGAAATAGGTACTTCAAGTTGCAAAAAAAGAAAAAAAATGTTCGTTGGAGCAAGTAGAGGATTTTACTTCTCAAAACACATTAAGAGTTTTAATAGCCCTTCGCATACTTTTTTTTTTTTTTTTTTTACAGACAAGAGGGGTTTTCAAGATGCGCAACGCTCGGAATTTACTCCTACAACTGCTCCTTATTCTGTTCTGGTGCTTCTTTGCTGTTATCTACTCAACCAACCGAAGGGGGTAGCTTAAAGGTGTTAATTTATTCTAGCTCCTTTTGCCATTTACCATTCGCCATTTGTGTTCAAGACATTAAAATTATCTTATTCCTTCCATGGAGCGTTATTGTAATGCCAGCAAATATTTGATATCGCAAGAACATTTTCAGGCAGTTCGCTTGGCGGGATAATTGGCATGAACGGTACTCATTTGCACATCTTAATAAGTGTGCGCACTTGAGGCTAAGTCAAAGTGGCTTCTATAGAAGATAAGTAGGCGAAATGTTCCGAATAGTCAGTTAGCTTTAATAAGCTTACAAAATAAATAACGAATTCTGTTATCATTAAATTAATCGGCAAACAAGAATCCTACAAAAGTTACTCGTTTGCAATCTAGCTGCCTTTTGCCTATATCCAAATTATTTTATAAATTTATAAAGTTCAAATTAATAAACGCCCCTCATAGTATGATTATTATTTTCGGATCAGTGGTAACTTCAAAACTAAAAAAGAGGAATTCATAGCTTTGACAATGTTGTTATTCTGTAATATCCATGCATATATATTTAATTTTTAATTAAATGAAGCACAATTTAGAGAACATTTATTTTATATTAAATTTAGTTACTATCCATTGCTCTATGAGATACGCTTATACCACTAGGACCCGTTAACGTGCTCTATTTTAATTCAATTTCCACCAAACGTGGAAACTCGTTAAAAACTTATTTATGTATATTAAAATTTATTTTATATTAGAGATACTTTCATTTTATTATATTCGTTTGAAACACCTCTGTAAAAATGCAAAACTTAAAAAGTTTGCGGCGAAAATAAAGTAATTTCAGTCAAACCACCCACTACAAACAAAATTTTTATTGCTCGCAGCTACCAAAATGTTAGTCTCTATTGAAACCTTCGCCTGGAATTTTTGAGTAAAAAGTTAAAATGTAATCAGCATTCTCTAAAGGTCGGTATAATTGCTGAAGGCGTAACAAAAATAAATGGAATTATTTTAAAATACATCCGAATTATATCAAAAATTTCAGTTGTTAAACACAAACATATAACTTTTATTTCTCTTGAAGAAGATTAAAAGTAAATTTCGAGATGATTATCAAGATCAGAAAGTAATTAGACCCATAGGCTGCATAATCCATCAACAATACATGTATTTCTAAAATCGTTATAGAAGTCTGTTTTGTTGAAAAGATGTCACAGAACAGAAGGAAATAAATTTTAAGAAATTTAATAAAAACTTAGCTATATACAAATATTTACAAAATAACACTGAGAAAAATATGATTATTAAAATATACCAAGGTTATACTGTTATATATAATAGATTTCTATTTAGTTATTTAAGTAATACAAATCAAAATCAGATTACTTCAAAAAGTGAATCTGTTTATACGCGTATATAAGACAAGATGGGTACGACATATTAACAAATGAACGATAAATTTGAAATGTTGTTCAATTTATGCCGAGTAATATTATACAAAAGTCCTTTAACTGAAATATTCGTATACTGTTAAAGTATAGAGGTTATTTATTTGTAGATTAAGTCAAACAAATTACAACAATTTAAGTATATACAAGTAGTAATTTATAATATTAAAAAGGACATTCAAAAGGGTTGAACTTTTCCTAAATGATAAAAGAAAATCACTTACTTTAAACACTTCACTAAATTTCATATATTAAATTTTATAAAAGTAAATTTAGGGCCCATACCTCGACTAAATTCGTTAGCAGAGAAAATTAGTCAAGGGTGAACGGATATGGGCTACCTTAAATTATGTACAAATGGTTTGTACCCAATCTACAGGCTTAACTGCTATCGATCAAACTTGGTGTGCGTGTATCAAAATTGGCTACAGCCATTTTAAAATACGATTTAATAACCGAGCTACCATATTTCTTAATGGGTTTTAATCAAACTGTGTGCATGCATTTATCGGATCGATATCTACCTCATATTAAAATGTGGGGTTTAAGGAAAGCGGAATCGATCGAATCAGGTCGACTAACATTGAAGTCGACGGCATAACTTTAATAATAGTTATAAGTATATTCCTTTTGTTTGTAGATTATTTAAGATTTAAAAGGTAAACAAAGTCAACACTGAAAATTGTTGCTTGATATGTCTTACCCTACCGTATGCAAGAGTCTAAAGCAGAAAAATGAAGCATTATCTAATAATGTCTATGGGATGCCACACACAATGTCTATTAAAATAATTTTGTCATTCATATTTCAGTTTTAAGAAGGCTTTTAGTATTAAAAGTTAAAGACTGCCCGCAATTACATCATTAAACTAGAAAACATTGGAGCGATTTCGTGCAGAATACCAATGGAAGAATTGATGCCATTGTCATTTGGTTACTATCTCCGAAAACAACTAAAGAAATTACCTCCGCTTTCAAACATTCCAGTCATAACTGGGCTGACTGCGGTTACCAATTCTAATTGGTATATATTTTTCACAAAAGGCCCCTCAACGAGGGAGACGTTTAACTGTGGCCCCATACTGACCGCATTTAATTGCTATTGTATTTCGCGTGCCACCGAATGCTGCTTCTATGTGAATTTTTATACAGTAGCAATAATGGACCTATTAACCTTCACAACCATCGCCGACCACACGTAAATTGTGACAAATTAATTAGATTTAGTACCCCTACGTGCCATAAGCAATTTCAGTACAGACAACCGAAGGAAATAATTGTCCCAAGCGTAATTACATTAAAATTAATTATGCACTATTCGTTTAAGTCGAATTATTCGGATAAACATTTTGTATCTTTTTAGATTGTGCCAGTTTGATTTTGTTGGTTTGAAAGATGGGTCGCATGATATTCTCATTTCGTTTTTTTTTTCCGGAGCTAAGCATAAATTTGAATAGAAATCAATTTTCCCCCACGACATGTCATGCCCAAATTTACGATCATCCTTTGTCATAAATACTGCTGCGACTTCCTTGAATTATCCTAACTTAATGCGAAATACATGTACATTCAGCTCCAGAGACATTTATGGCTATCGACTTTTCTTTATGAATTGCAAAGTTACCAATTTCGTATCAGTTGGGATATCAGATATGAAATATGAAATTACTACCAGGCGTAATTACCTCTTTCTTTAACTATCACGAAAAAGGAGAAATAATTATTGACAAACGATTTCCTTCAAATTGCCTTTACATTAAAATTACTAAAGGTTCACCAAATTGCTGCTAAACCCTCGTAAAAGCATTGACCTATATGCAGGAACCAAAAATAAAATTTTTTTTTTCATTTGAAAAGTTTACCGTCTGGGATAAATAAATTACGAAAAAATAATTCCACCGTACAACAATATTTCAGGAAGACTTCTGGCGTAACGAGGGACTCCTAAAAAGTTGACAAAAACTTCTCAATCCCGAGTGAAGCTTTGCATTGGTACAAAATTTTTTTTCATTTAACTTAAAGACTTAATTCATGAGAGAAACAGATCTCTCATTTCGTCAACAGAGGAAAACTTTTTCCATTTTTAAAGTTTATCTCCTTCCACCAGGTAGGATCTATTTTTTTAAGTAAATGTCTAGTACTCGGAAAGTCCTTATTGAAATGGGAATTTTTTTTAAATTAGTTTCTTCCTGTTTAAGTTCGACCCTAGAAATAAATAAGCATTTCAAATAAATGTTGGTCTGCCTGCTTCAAGGTTAAGGTTAGGATATGTTTATGGGCTAAGATTTAGATTAGCGTGCACATAAATTTTTCGGTTTACAAAATTATTTTGTAATATCGCTTCTTTTACAATAAACTTTTCTTTCTGGTGAAAGCTTAATTTTCTTTTGAAACTATCGATTCTTCCCAGATACACACGTGTGGCATCTTTAAAAGTTAGTCACGAATGCTAATTTAGATTCTTCCGCCTGCTAGAAAATTGGCCGTTGTGGGCACTAAGCTTGTTGAGACATTGTTGAAGTCGAGTGGTAGATGTCCTTTTAAATCTTTTATACCGATAACTTTTCAAAGGCGCTTCAAAGGCTACTTTTTAGTTTATATTACGCTTAAAAGCCTTGAATTTCTTGTTAAAGATATAATGGCACATTTTGCCATACAGTAATACATACTTTTTAGAATTTTATGCTTTATAAATACTTTTCTGTATTTCCTTGTTTCTTTTAATACAAGATATATACGTATTTTATTATTAATTAATATATTAGCTACTCCCATTAATACAAAAATATATTTAAAGAAAATATTATATACGCACTATACGAGTATAATATTGAATAAAGTATGCCGTAAACTTGGGGGTTTAGAAAAACTGATTTACTGATTTAAAAACAAATAAGTGGCTTCGTACGATGCTCGTATAAACCTTAAACAATGAGTAATTCCTCCAGGAATATGATAAACACTATTTTATAAAAGTAATTAACCAGTAATCAAGAGTCTAGGAAAACATTTCATTAGCAATTTTCAAATATTTAAGAAAAATGAAATAATTTGTAGTATAGTAAACCCCTTTTATACTTTAAATACTATAAAGTTATTTCATATTTTTTAAACCTTCAGAATACTCACAAAGTTAATTTAAAAAAAGAAAAGTTTTCCTGCCATTATGATATTACCGATTGTGGATTTATGAATAGTACAAAGCAATTTCTTCTTTGCTGTTATAGAAACGAATATTTCAATTTGATTGCATAGACAATTAATTCACTATTAAAGCTCCTTCCTACAGAAACTGTATTTAGTATAGCTAAATTATCGTAATTGTGCACCTATTCAATCAATGTTACTCCTCCGCATAATGGGAAGGACCCCACAAGAAATCGTTCGCAACAATAGCACAGAATATCTTAATTTTTAATCAATGACTCAAATCGAGTTGAAATCCCTATAAAAGTCGGTTGCTCCCACTTATTAAATTATCAAGTAATTTGCAAACTTTCCCCATAAATTTCTTAGAATAAGTATTCTGTGTAAAAATCCAAGAAAATTCAAATAGTGAATTGAATCGGAGGAGTTCAAAGAGCTCCCCCCTCCCATCCTCTAGCATTCTAAGAATTGGTATGCAAAAAATGATTTCGATTGATATAGCGTGCTAGAATGAGAGATTAAATCCGAAAATATAACTTAGCGGAAGAATGTCAGGCACCTAATCGATACGCAAAAGGAAGAAATATTGAAAGGAAATGCGGAAATTAATTAGCAAGTTAAGGCTCTATATGGGCGTATGAAATTGTATAGTAAACTAATTAAAAGCTTCCCTTATTAAGTTAGTATGGTAGCTCCCGCATAACTTTGTATTTTTCTAAGAAAAAATAATAATATCGCTTTAATTATTTTTATAGATCACGACTAAATTTCAAAGCGCTAATGGACTCCTTTAATTAGAGCATATCTCAGAGGTGTAGTTTCATAGAAAAGGAGATTTCTTAAAAATTTTTAGGAGAACCCAAAGAAAGTTAGAATGAAGAGTTAATTTGGTATACACTCGACACATAGAGTTGACGGAGGATGGGCAGTAAATCGCTGAATCAGATTCAAAGGAACTCTCTTATTCATGGAGAAATTGTGCTTCGAGATCAAACGCCGGGAGTAACCGACTCACAAAGCCATGAATGTATAATGGGCATTCAGGAGGCTCCTCAGAGCTATTTAGAATATAAGAAATACTAATCGGATTAAAAACATAAATAATTCAAATGCTTGATGAACTACAATGGTGTGGCTGCACAAAAGCCCAGCATCTTTCATAAGAAATCTTCCACTTTGCATAAATCCTTGTTTTGAAATGCTTCCTGTTTTAAATTAATGAGGGTTTTGTAAATATAAAGTGACGGGCGAAAGTGCTGTGTAAAATTAATGTAAGTTTGTTCAAGAGTGCTACCATTCAGGCAAATGCGAAGCTATTCTTACGAAATGGAATCTGCGAGGCAAGAAATCCTCAATTTGAAAATAACACTAAGGTGTAGCCATATTTCAAGGGAAAAATTTTCCTTATTCTAAAAATATAACTTACCTTCGGCGATGATGACGCTAACCACTGCTGGAATAAATCGGAGGTGACGGAGGCTCTCTTGGGGCTTTTTGGCGGTTTTTTCCCTTCAACGAAATCATGCAGCCGAGATATAACTTCGGGGGGTGCTCTTTCCGTTAGCCATTTTTCAAATGCCCCAGGCTTCTCCTCAAACAGCCTAGCGACTTCATCGACGTCACTCGACGTCGCAACATCATTCGAAAAAATATGCGATCCCTGTAATTCTGCATCCTGCGGCGAGAGATAATTTGCGTTCGCAGCGGATGGTGACAGGTCGTTTACTTGACCCCCCTCAATTGATTCCAATTTATAAATTTCAATCCGGTGCACACCTTTGTCAGACTCCTGCCCGTGGCCCCCGCAGGTGGTTGGCGGAATTTTATTAAGGACACCATTGTGTTGGCCCTCGGACCTTTCCGCGCTAAGATTCGACGGTGAATGTGCTTCTTGACTCGACAGCTTATCTAGCGCTTTTCTATTTTCGGCTCCACCTGATGTGGTCACCGAAGTGTTTTCTGTCATTTTGGCACCCCCACATTCTATGGGTTAGAGTGTCTGGTGAAAGAGATCACTTTTACATTGTTATCGGTGTGGATTTGAAAACTCCGGCTATTTCCTGTATATTACTCGTTTTCTATCCCCTACGTTATTTTCTCACCTTTCAATTCGCCCTGACCAGATTTATTGCCAATAGGTCTCGTAAATCCGGCATCCTGGAAATATCACAATAGAAAAAAAGATTACACTTCTAAACAGTTGAATAAACTAATTCGAAAATTTAAATCTATCTAAATCTATTTAAATCTCTGAAACTCTTGTTTTTTAAATAATAGGCGATTTTCTATGGAATAAATAAATTGAATTAAATAAATTAAAGCTGAACAAAAAACACAAAAGGTAAAGAACATCAAAAAACATAAACAACAACTTTAACTCCATTACAATTTATTCTCAGCTTTTTATGAGTGATGCCCTTGACGTTTTCTGTAGTCAGATATTCGCCTATATGATATAATATAACACTTGGCACTTGGCTTTGTGAAGCATTAATCTAAAGAGTTCCTTGAATGCTACATTTCTAAATCTTTTTACGTCTCGTTTGTCAGATCACTAGTCATGCTAGTCAAGTTTCGACTCATTCTCAATCCACCTACATCAATATAATTGAAACAATTCATCGTAAATTACTTCACTTTGCCTTACTCGATCTTCTCTGGTCTGATCGTCTGAACCTTCCCTCTTATGAAAATCGCCTGAACCTTATCGATTTGCAACCCTTATGAAAGCGACATGATTGCGCTGATATTACTTTCATCCATCAATTGCTCTCCGCAGCATACCTCTCTTTACCTTCGCAACCTCAGATCGTTCCTCTTCTTTCACACTGTCTAGTACCGCATAAACTATGGCCTATTTAGCGTAAATATTTTTTATAATTACGTACCACGTTAAGAAAATCGATTTTATGAAAATTATGGCCCTTTCCCTTAATAGGAGCATGTACGAAATCAATTTGTAAGTTATATCGTTGTATTTATTTTTTCATTACTGCGCAAAATATGAAACAACGATGGATTTTCTAATTTTTGAATAAGATTTCCTTTAAATTGAAAAAGTTTTAATTAAGCCAAATCATTAACTTTAAAACTTGGACTTAAGCTGAAAGCTTTATGATAATAAGAAGGATATTAGATTTTTTGTTAAAGAAACTTAAACTCAAGAACTTAAATTTTATAGCTTTATATGCAAGTAAAATTTTATTAAACTAAATATTAAAATAATTTATTGAAGGAATTTACTTTAAGAAAAACAAGAAGCTATTCCGTAATTTAAAATAATTTAACTAAGGCAAGTGAGTGAAGACTGCATTCTGCTAACGAATAGGAGTTTTAAAAATTTCTAATTTAAATTGTTTTAATGTAACCAACCAAGTTATTTAATTTTATGTTGAAATTCCTCAGTTTCTAAGAAGGATAATAAATATCCGAACTCAGCAAGAGCTATAAAGTTCTCTAACGCTATAACTTTTACAATATCCACCAAATTTTGTTTGATTTGTGATAAATTCGATTTTGCACTTGTCTTTTCAAAGTTAACGCTTGACAAACCGCACGACAACAACGCGCATCTTAATGCAAACAAGGTGCTCTTTTTACATCAAAAGATTGTGTATAATTTCTAAAAATAGTTTCATTAAAAAGTCTCTGACGCACGAAATCGAGATGTGTCCTTTGCGTAATTTAGCACTCAATTATTTTCACGATGTATGCTTCTAATTTAATAAAACAGGGAATAAAGTTATTACATTTCTCGCAACCGGTATCAATTTACATGAAAAGGGAGAATACTGGTAACAAGGGATCTTGTCTAATCAATATCCTGGTTTATGGAAGCTCATTTAAATAATGCTCCATTCATTGCGTGAGAATACCTTCTCATTTTAGGAATACCTGCGGTTTCCGTAAGGATTAATTATTTTTTAATGGAGTATTCTTATTTAACATATTTCTCTGAGTTCACCTCGAATCGAATTTCAAACGAAAATTGTTTCGCATTATACATTTTTTTCATACTATTTCAATTTTATATTATGATTAACACAATTTCAATTTATATTTTTTTAATAATTAATTTAAAAATAAGTCAAATTTCAAATAACTGATTAGTTTTTGTATTTGTCCCAGACGGTTGGACCTCCATTTGAGGTATCAGTTGTTATTTTTTATTTTAAATACATTATTTACCAACATCAATAAATTCAGTATGTTAATTAATTAAAAGTGCAGAAAAAGTAACTTTTTATCAAAAGTAAAGTTGGAAATATTCGACGTCACACTTATTTGGTTCGGATAGACCTAGGTTAGTTTTGTATAAGTAAAGTGCATAGATTTTGTTTCTACAATGATAAGTATTTCTCCATTTGAAATTTAGATCTAGTTATTAGTTTACTAGTTGCTAATAATGATATATATAAGATGCAGACTGTATAAGGAGATAGCAGTTATATTTAATTTAAAAATATCTCTTTACAGACTTTGTCGTTGAGTGGTAAAATACAATTCAAGCAATAATCATTACTTAAAACCAAAATATATAAACTCAAGCTAAAATTGTTATTTACGAGTGAACAACAAATAAAACCAATAAAATAAATAAAATTAACTTTGTTAAAATCGTCACGATTGAGTAAATTTTATTATTTTATATTATTGTTTAATTTTAATTGCTTTACATATAAAATATAAAATCTTTATGATCACTATCAAAGGCAATTCTTGAGCTTTCTCCACCATACTTAAGAAATCGATTTATTCCTTTAAATTACCTTTTATCGTAAGCAAATTTATTTCGTACAACAAATAATAAATGAAATTCAGTGTAGGAGTACTTTAATAAAACACGTGCTCCCCAAAAAGCTAAAAGTAGAAGTTGCTAATTAATTATACAACTGAGGGTGTAAGTTTTCATTCGATTTTCATTTTGAGTTTTTCCAATACTCAATGATTTCTAAACAAATTTTCAAAAATACCTAAAATATGAATTGATGTAATTCGAAATTAAATGCGATTTATAATCTGCCAAAAATCGCTATTCATTTTGTATGTAAAGCATTTGTCTGAGGTGAAACTGTCGTTGATCTATCTATGTAATTAGTTCAAAAATAAATATAGTCCAAGAAGAAGCAAAGAGATGGTTGACTTGTATAATACTAAATCTCTTGCAAATGTTGAAAGTAAAAAGAAATGATAATTAAAATTATTCATATAACGAACTTTACGTACAAAAATGCAAATTGTTGTATACTTAACACTAAACGATAACAAGTTAAGCGTAAAAGCTAACAAAAGTAGCAATTTCCCTTCTTTAATACAAAATGGGAAAAGAAATCCTACAGTTGCTATTTTTTCTTTTTGTTTTTTTTTGTTTTTGTCAATAAGATAAATTCTAGGGCTAAACAGTAAACATACCAGAGGTAATTCACTGATTCTACAATTTGCGGCAACACGTACTCCTATATAAATCCCGAAACCCAATTGTCTTCCATCAGTTAAACCAAATTAACCCAAAGAACCTTAGCCATGAATTTCTTAAAGACCACCCTCCTCTGCCTTTCTGTCGTCACCGTTCTAAGGGACTCAGGTGGTGTTAACAGACGAAGGGATTTTGCAGCGAGACTTAACTTGTGAGTATTCCACGCACACAGAAATTCCTAATAAAAATTGTTTAACCTTGATCCTCTGATTATGGCAGAAGATTTGGCAGCTGTTCAAACTATGGAGCCCAGCGTATTGGTTCTACTTTAGTCAGTGGAGTTTCGATTTGCTAGAGAAATATTGAAATAGATAATTTTTAAGCCCTTTTCTCACTTGATAAATATTTATTTTCTAATCAAAGTTCTCTTCCTTTTATTACTAGGAGTGTTAATTGGTGTTGATTTGGAGCATTGTCCTAGTTCCCAAAAGAGGAAGCAACCCTTCAAAGGACACTGACTATTAAATCAAGCAAATCCTTTGTAGAATATTTGTCATGATTGAACCAAACTTCGTAAAAATACAACAGCGCACAGGAAAAAGAATGCACTCAAGACTTTGCTGAACTGAACTTTAACTCCTAGCCGGGGAGGTTGTTTCCTCAGATACTGGGATTATTAATCAACCATTCTAGCTCCTTCCCTTTACTTTTAATAATGGAAATTTTCCCAGTAAAAACTTTTAATTAATTTCATGTGCAGACACTGTAATAACTCCTGTTGTTCTATTTTTGCACGGATCTTGTAACTTTCTCCTGATGCCTCTACAATGTGAGATCTTCATTAGTGCGACCTAGATTTTTTTTTAACAAACGAACAGCTTCTTTTTATACAAATTTGAATAAAATGAAATAAATAGTGCACTTCTCCCGAGTTAAAGTAGGGAGAATTGCTTGAAAACTCGCTTATTTAAACATTTTAATCTTAATTTGAATTTGGGTCTTAGACCTCTCAGTCTAACTCAGGATAACTTCCTCATGGAAATTTCATTAATAAGACGAACGGCTAAAGAAGGGAGGAAAATACTTTCTTTGAATGAATTTAGCTTTTCTTTACTTTAGGAATCTATATATGGAGCGGAAAGTATCAACATTTACAAACACAAACGCTAATTACTTCTCCTCCCTACCTTAACATACTAACTCCTATGGAAAAAACATCAAAACGACGGCTGTCTCAACTTTTCTACGAATTCATTTCTGTGTCTCAGAATTCCTCGAAGCATTGAAATAATATAAAAAATCGTATTTCCCAAAAATATGGCAATTTTATTTGTTAAATTAAATAAATAAAATGATTATTGCGGCTATCTAAAAAATTAACTTATTTCTTTTAGGCCTAAGCGCCCCTTATTGTTGCCAGAACATTGGCTCCTTGCTGGGCGATGGCAATCGTTTTAATAGCCGCATTTCGTATATTTTTTCCAATCTTCTCCTATTGAAATTTATAAAGAAAATAAAAAAATTACAATTTTAAAAAAGAAATATTATAACTTACTAATTTCTTTCCAAACTTTTTCAACTTTCCAGCATCTCCTCCATGATTGGCAAATATCAAAAGAAATAAAACAAGAAATACCAAAATTTTCGAGAAATTCATTTTGGGCGTTGGTATGATACTAAAGACATCTTAAATTGAATGATGTTGTATCAATGAAGGTGAGAAGCTTTATATACGAGTATATTTCATTGCCATTAAAAAAGAAGAAATGCGGGAATTCACCTTAATGCTACAAAGATATTCTTTTTTTTTGTTGGAAAACCCCACAAGAAGTTAATATTTGGGTAATTTGAATAGATGCTGAATGGAAACAAAAAGCAGAGATATCTGTGCTACAGCAAAATTTAATTATTTAATTGCTGAATAGGTCTGATGGTGAAAATTGGACGATAGGACACAGGTGACTAGGACTATTTTTCCGGTTATCAATTTCAATTTAATTATTGGTTAAGGTGGCCTTATCACTTTCAAACTTTATAAGCCCTTTGCCTTTCATAAAACTGAAGCTTCACACCGTAGTTAAATACGTATTTTTGTGTAATTTAAAGGAAAAAGGGATGCTAAGGTATTTTTTAAAGGTGAAAGTGATGCTTTAATTACTTGTTACATGAAATTCTTTCCTCTAACCACCTTACCACGAATGTAACACACAAAATAACACATCGGAGCAAAGAAATTAAATCGATAGTGGTACGGAAGTAGGTGTTCCTGAATTATGTGGACATGATTTCAGAACAGTTCAATAAGCTTATTAGTTAAGTAAAGTAGGTGCTACAACATCTTTTATTCGGAATCGACGGGAAAATTCTAAAAATAACAAAGCTTTTATGGTCTAAGTTGTCTTGTAAGTAGATACTCGAAAATAGAACTACAACTACATAATTTTCTGTGAACGCTTTGAACGAGACTGGGAAAATAATGAATAAAACCGTATTATTGGAAGCACTATTGGTTTATTGTTAGATTTAGATAATCTCAATCAATCCGTCTGAGTCCCGCATAAGGGTCAAAAATTCTTTACACCTATCAATTTTGTTTGTCTGTTTATTTGCTCTATATATTTAATCTAAACCTCTACTTCGGTTGCGATTAAGATTTGCGTACTCTTGGAGAGCGCTAGAAAAACCCATGTGTACCTGAAATATGGACAAAATGAAGGATATCGAAATAGTGACTTTAATTGTGACTTCAACTGGAAAAGTTTAAAATCAACTCTATTTTTTGGACAATTTTTACTTTAAGAATATCGTTTTATAAATATTGCAAATATATTCATAACAATCTGAAATAACAGAGATGGTCTCCAAACACGATATTAAAAAACGAGATTCTTAAAGTGAAAATACTTCAAAAAACAGAGTTGGTCTTAAATTGTTGCACAAAACTATAAATTAAACGATTTCATGAGGTTTAAGGGTAATTACAAATGCTGAACTAGAAGCGTTTTAAGTAGAACTAGAAATTTTAATTTTACTTTCGGCTACTTTTAAATAAATAAACATTTTTTTAAAATAATAAGCAAGCCCGTAGTTTCTTACCGAACGAAAACTAGTTTTGTTATCTTTCGGAAACTTGTTTTTCGATATCTTAAAACTCAGCGACATCAGGTCAAAATTTATTAAATTGCTAAATAATAATAAAGCTATATAACTCGATATTAGGACCTGTTTTTGCAAGTGTGAAACATGATTTAAGAAAAGAACAATTTTAAATCAATTGATCGATCAATCTTGATCACGATATGTTTACAAAATTTAGTATTTTATGGTTTAAAAATGTGTTAAACTAAATATTTTATATAAAATTTGACATCACCTAACAACAAAGGAATGTTTTGTAGTTCTATGATAAGAGGCGATTTTGTTTATTCTTCATGTTTTTTATGTTCAGAATATTTTGTATAAAATTAATAAAGTGAATTTTGTGTAGTACGAATCACTGAGGTGACTTCTCGAAAAAATCTCGATTATGCCGAAGGGCGGTAGATTTATGATACTGGTAAAACATTACAATTTTATACCTCCATTCCCAAAGGACATGAAGTAGGAACGTTGATCCTTGTGGCACATTCAATCAATATTATCCCCGCAGCACCTATTCTTTTGTAAAGCTAACTCACACGCCAAATAGAAATCAAAAATAATTAAATTTTCGATCGAAAGCAGAAACCTTACATAGCTCATAATTTAATTGTAACTCGCATTACGTTAAAAGGGAACCTGCAAGGCAAAAATTAAACTTTTATCACGAACAGAGAATCGATAGCTCTTCTTAGGTCGGTCGGTCGGTCGGTCGAAATCAAAGTGAACATAAATTGATCAAGAATTCGTAAATATTTGATGCCACCACCGTCATCTTCAGCCGCTCTTAACCCTTGCTAGTGTACGGCAAATAGCAATAAGCTTTCCAAAAACTTGGAAGAGCGCGCTCAGTGCCATTAATCATGCATGAATATAAGAATAAAGATTTATCCGGAACAGAATAGAATGAAGAGGCATTACCCGTAAATTCGTGGAATTTCAGCTTAATAAGTTCTTCTTCCGACTTTTGCCAAGCTGAATCACGCGGGGGACCCCTAAAACCACGCTTCAACTTCAACTTCGAGGCGGAAAACCTCAACGCAATCCGGACTGAATGTATCCCGAAGTAATTAACAAACGCGCCTCGAGAAAACTTTGTTTGTGCCCTCACAGTTCCCCGTTTGCTTAAGTAGAAAAACCCAACAAAGCTGAGAATCTGTGACAGTGTGAATATTTTTTATTTTCAATTTTGTCTCGCCTTGAACCGAAATGATTTACTGGAAGTTCCCGGGCTGGTTGCAAAACCATCTCGGGATTAGAACCATTGCAGACATGCAAATGTTCTTACTTTGTGTTTCCTCCCACGTCGTTTTAATCTTCTAGATTTTAACACTCACGAGCAGAGCACTTAGGTAAATGCACTCGTAATTAATGGAAATTCAGACTACACGTTACACAGGATAAGTTCTAAAGTGTAGACACTAAAATAGGTACCTACACAAATGTTTCTAAGTAAAGTACTCCCCGCTGGTCTCGCAATCCGTGCAAAACAGCTTAATATTATGTGTGAAGTTTTTACAAAGTCATAGATCATACTGATCATTTTATAATTAACTGAATTACCTGGCAGGACTCAATGTATCATACTACTCTACTAGTACTATTTAATTAGACTTAATGTTCTACTTTGCTATATTCTAGGTATATTGTCACTCAGTCTAGGAATGAATTTTAATATAATTTAAAATTGTTGATGATATTCAGCCAAAACATATCCCCGTAAAAATTGTAGGGTAAAACACCCAGCAGCATCTGTACTGGCAAGGAGCACCTCAGTACAGGTCAGCTGGGAAATTCAAAAAATTAAATTATATTCAGATAAAAATAACCCTTTTACGTTTGACGGTTACGGTAATTTCCCTGTAGATCAAAGTTTTCACTATAATTAAAGGATGCAGTGCAAGTGGAAGGTTGAGAAAAATTGCAGTTTTTAACGAGATTTAATTTTTTCTTTTATTTATTTTCTTAATAACGGTAAGTATATATTTGAAACATTTATTATTCAGGGTTAACATTAGAACTATCAAGGGTAATAAAATTAGCGGGTACTCTTCCCTCAACATATTTTTTGAAGTCTAAGTAAGATTTATTTCAAAAGTTAATAAGATTGAGAATTACGACATACTGCAAAACCTTTTACCCCTATTTATTATATTATAATTACTAAATGAAATGTTAAATCAATTTAAATTAAAGGTATAGATAAATTTTAAAATTACAGGCTAATAATCTAATCTATGCTCTTTTCCTATGACAAAATTAATTAATATGTATTTTATACAAGTGTGCTCGTTACTGGTCAGTGCTTTATGACCTTTATAAGTAAAATTGTGCTCGTAACTGGTAAAATGTGGAAACATTCCTTTAACCACTAATAAGCACCCTGAAAATACTGAGGCAAAAGCATATAAAACATAAAATAGAATGGTGCAAAAGGAGTGTTACGGTGGCGTAGACTTAATACAGATAAAAAACTTCACTTGTGTCGCTTTTGCTCCTTTACTTAAGACTACATACAGTTGATAAATTCAACCATAAAGGAATGATAAATCGCTTTTGAGTTTCTGGAATATATCCTTTTCATTAAGAAGCAGTTTATTCAAAATATCTAGGCCAGGATTACAATAAAGAGTGTGTAAATCTGCCCCAGCTGGTTTTCATTTGTGGTATAAGCGATTTTAAGGACTACATACACCTAGAAAGTTAAAAAACTTGCACGTTTTAAAAAAATCATATATCTTGAATTAAAGTGTAAATTTTGGTATTATATTTGCAGTTCAGACCAATATCTTTACTATACTTTTTCAAAATAGTCTTTGGGTGTCGACATATTGATGAAGTCATAATAATTTCACAATAATGAACAAACAAAATATCTCGAAGGGGAGAAATAAACAGAAAAAGAACTTGGGAAAATTGAAAATTTAAAAATATATAAAATTGTAGGACTGTAGAGTATTGGTAACAAAAGATTAAAAATTTAAATAATATGAAAATATAGAATTCGTTTTTAATATACTTGCATATGCATATAGCATATGTTAAGTAAAAATGAACAGTATACAAATGTAGTATAAGTGTACAAAATTCAAACAAGGATATAATTTTTTAAAAACAATTATATTTCATGATTTATAATAAAAAGTAAAAGTAAAGTTTTTCATAATTACGAGTATACTTTATTCGTTATGAATTTTTAAAGTCAGATGTGTTTTTGAAGGGTGATCGTTTCTAGAAGCCTTGCGCTATATTTGATTCAAAACGTTATTTTTGTTGTTATAGAATATGTGCCTATGATAATCGCCTATTTGTGCTTATAAATGATAATTCACCAAACTATTTCGTTACACAAAATTCACCTTCTCTAGCTTTGAAAGGTGAACATTTTAATCGCATAAGGTTTATCATATTTTATTTGTAAATTTCTCTACCCAATTCGAAATTAGCAATCATGCAAACCCTTTTATATTAATTTTCATGAAAATGCTTTAAATTAACAACGTTTATCGACATACGAGTATTGCATTACAAATTTTTAATTTTCATTATTTGAAAGCAGATTCGTAATGAGCGTACCTAGAGGCCTTTAATTAAATTTATAGGTTTATGGAAATAATCGTAATATAATAAATAAATGGTTCGCAAGCTTTCATTTCTATGAAAATATTATCCTTTGTACTTTTCACTCCACTCGTATTAATCTAAGGTAGGTTTAATCTACAGAAAAATTTACGATCTATGACTAACATACACGTAGATGAAAATTTGACCTAACTCCGCAATTTTAAAATTTGAGTCGCAAAATTGATTAATAATCGTTTATGTTATTGTACTTTATATCATATATTTTGCTCTCAATAGTAGGCGCTATTGATATTCATACGGCATTTCCCTAACATATCAAAAAGTTCTTATTCAAATCTATCTGACGATCCTCATCCTCAATTCGAGAGTAACTCAGATACAGAGAGGTCCGTATAAGATAACTAAAAAGCAAATTATTTATCATTTATTTATTATAGATAACTTCGGAAAAGAATCATATCAAATAAATAGTGTGTTTTGTAATTCATATTCACTTCGCACTTGATCGCGTTTCCCCCTAGTATCTTTATCAAATTCTTTATTACTATGAATATTTCCGAGATTTTTGGGTCATAAGGTTTGCTTAATGTAAGTGATGACATATGCTAACACTAAAAGAATGGCAAGAGACTATAGATATAAATCTATCATCAAGAGACGATAGCTATTAATCTATCACACAAATATAGAACATTGAATCACAAAGCCTAAATAAAAAGATATCGATTTTCTAACATTCTAGGTGTATGTAGTAGCTCTTTAAAAGGTTAACCTTCAACTTTTTGAGAACTCTGCAGTGTCTAGCGTCTTAGAAGCACAAGTGCAATATAATATAATATATTACATGTAATAGGATATAATACTATATCACAGAGACGAATTACAATACTTTGCTATGCCGCCCTTTTAATAGATGACGAAAAACTATATTTTACCATTTTATTTACCTTGTTCTATCAGAATGGGGGAAGTATTTTCAGTGAAAGCTTCTACGCTGATAGTAAGCACTTAAACATGCTCTTAAAAAAAAAACGAGATGTATTCAGAGCTTAGCAAAACAAAAAGTGTAATAAAACGTCTGGGAAAACATGAAAAAATTCAATAGCTAATTACTCTCAGGTAAATCCCCCGGAAGAGGCCAAATTTCTTCTATATAAGACTCGAGGCAGTTTATCCGATTATTATTTCATCTTCTTCAATCATAAGAAGTTCTTAAAACCAGAACCGTTTTAGCAACAATGAATTTCTTAAAATTATCGTTCTTCTTCATTTTGCTGCTCGCCGTATTCACCGGATTAATTGAAGCTGGAAAATTGAGAAAATGGGGAAAGAAATTAGTAAGTACCAAATTAAGTGAACAATTAAGATGATGATGAATAATATTGTTCAATTTAAACTTATCTTAGGAGAAAGCAGGCAAAAACATTGGAAACGCAGCTGTTAAGACGTTCGCTATTGCACAGCAAGGAGCAAATGTTCTAGCAACAGTGAAGGGCGGCTAAAATTGTGTACATATTTTTAAATATAATAATTAAGTTTAAGTTACGTTAAAAGTTTTATGTATATTTAAAAAAATAAAAATAAAATTATATCTGAATTATATGAATGAATATAAAGAATTATTTCTACAAAATCTATGCCATAAAGAATTATTTTTAAAATTGTATGATGGTTCAAAAATATCAAAAATAATATCTAAAATCGTTAATACCCAGAAACAAACATTTTACCGTACTTGCGATTAAAAAATCATTATGCTTATAAAATATTCTAGGTGTAAAGCTTGAAAGTCTAATCATCAGCTAAAGATAACAATTTAGGTCTATTCAAATAGGAAGGCTTCCCTTCAAGTTTGAAAAGGGCATATATCGCTAAAAATGCCCTCTTCCTGAATTTTTATTTTTAATCTATTTCAAATCAATGACTTACGTATGTCCTTTTCACTACCAAGTAAACATTTTAAGAAACTTATTAACTTACGACGAAAATACATTATTTGATTGAATGCCAAGCTCATCAAGAAATATTTTATGCTTGATAAAGATCAACTTGTTGAAAAATCTAAATGTAAAATATAAAAAAAAATTCCAAGTAGTTCCTGTTACTAAATACGAAATATTCAAATGTTTTATTGTTGAAATAATACATTTTTAAAAAAATATACATATGCTGTTACAACAAATTTAAAATGCAAAAACGTTTTAATAGAATGCGGATATTTCGTCAATTTGATATTAATAGAACTCGTTAATATTATTTTAGTATTGTTGATTATCTGAATTGAACACCTTTCCTAAAACCGTACAGTATTAGTTTTTATTTTATTTTCTATTCATCAAATTTCATAGGACTGTGTAAGTGAATTAATTACTCTCAAAAATTAGGTTTCCTACACAATTTTTCCAGCCTTTCTTTTAACAAGTTCCACTTATTTCTGTAAAAAAAAAAACATTTTTTAAGCGAGCAAAATGCTCATGATCTTGACCTAGTCTCATTAGCATACACACGGCCATAGACCCCAGAATATTAATTTATTTTAATCCAATCAACAAAACTTTTTCGTTGAGTTGTTAACATTTTTTGTTAATTTATATACAATAGTAAATTTTTTATTTGCATAGAAAGTTTATTTTGTTTTCCTATAACATCTCCGAGTACTTGCACTCATTAATAAAATTGAAGTCAATAAAACAAGTTTTTGATTTCTCTGATCTTGAATTGTTATTGATATGCTCGGAATCGTGCTCAAAACGTGTTGAGACCTTCTTTACATTCATTCATACTAATTTATAACTTCAATTGTTACTTTATTATTACATTTTTTATTTCAACTGCACTATGAAAATATTTACGAGATTTTTTAACTCTGAGGTAATTTCATATTGCATTGCAGTTGATTATTCGAAAAATACTCAAATTTAGGACATTATCTTATCTGGGCTATTTGTTATTTGGGGCTGACTATTAGACTAACAGATCTCCGAAGATTCTATACCTTCTTACTTCGAACTAATTGGTTCATCTTAAATCAAACAAACGGAAAAAATTAGACATTAACTGTCGTTAAATTAATTTTGGTTGTATATAAATTATAAATTCGGAATAAAACAGCTTTTTCAAATGGAGAAAACTTTATCTTTAGAAGTATTCTCCTAGAATTGAGAATCAAACTTGGATCTTTTAGATTCTAAGTCCAAAATGCTCTTCACTTTCCTTTAAATACATTTTTTGATCTATCTTAATTTTGATTCGGTAATTTTAACGCTAGAACATTTAATTATAGTTTTTTTTTAAATTATTTTCAGATTTTAGCCAAAATTTAATAAAACTGAATATTGCAACATATTCAAAAATCTTTTCTCATTTATAATTAGTGATTAAAATTTGAAAACACAATTAAATTAAAGGATTAGAAAATTGCTTACACACTTATGTGTCGGTAGTTCTAGTGTTAAAGGGCTTTTTCCCATTTTATAATGAAAATGTTAAATCTTATTAAAACAACTTAATGTAAAGAACTGTCTGCTGTATGCAGATCATATTTCAATAGTTAAAGATGTAAGAAAACGCAACAAATCAAATCTTAATTGCAAAATGTTCAGAAGTAACAAAATCATGGACTACGCTAATTTGTTGCTTCAAATCGAAATAGAGGCAACCACAAATTGTTGCTGGCCCCCCTATCAATGTTTATTAAGTTTCGAATCAAACGAGCACGAGAAAAATGAAGCCATGGGAATACCTCGAGAGCACAAATTTCGGCGTGCGCGTGAACTGCTTGCTAATGAATTGATTTCGTCCGATTAGCAGTGCCTCGAGAGCACTTTAGGCAGTCGAGTGTGGTTCTCGATTGATTTGATATGACTATATGAATAATCAATCTGGTAGTTTTGTCAAACCGTTTAATGATTGCGCCAGAACTTGTGCTCCCCCATTCACTAGCATAGTTTGGATCTTAATTTCAGGAAGGCACATGCAGGTGCACACGGGGTACCTTCGAATATTTGCATAATTCACATTCCGGCAGGAGACACTTGTCTTGAATATTCTTGGCAACTACCAAATGTGGCAGAACTCACCCTAAAGCCAGAAGGGCAGCAGTAGCAGCAGCAGCAGCAGCTATGTCGAATCTGGATGAATTCTAGCCGAGTTAAGTTTTCATTAGCCAAGGGACACAATCTCCGCAAATTTGAATACATAATTCCGGCGAAATTTTCTCTGGTCAATGCTCAAATGGTGTCTGAGGGGTAGAGGGGGTATGCTGGAATTGGTTTATGTATCACCACATCTGTCGGCGTCAGCAGACCCAAACAAACCCAATGGAGCCAGGGCAGCCCTCACCGCCCCCATCTGAACTACTGAGCAGGAGTTAGAGTGGCTTCGCATGAGCCTCAATGTTACGCAAAATTTTTATCGATTGATTTTTGTAAAAAAAAAAAGGAAAAAAATGAAAAAAAAAATTACGTAAATTGATTTGTTTACTTCCTTCGAGAGGATTAAGAGCTGCGGTCGTATATGTATCAAGATTTAGCGGCAGCTTGAGGCGTGAGATTCGGGCACCTACCAGGGATATATAGCCTCGGAAGGCCCACTTTCGGGAAATGAAAACATTTAACGAAGCCGAGCTAGAAAAGCACAAAAAGATTGATAGACACTGCTGTAGGCCATCGAAAGCAGCAGGTTACCTCCTACGTGTATACATAATAAACAAACCTTGGCTTTTGTATAACTCCAGAAAAGCCCCCCAGTTCAGTACCCCGGGATGTTCGGATGGATAGCTACCCGGAACAATGGGGTTGCTAATCGAGATCTGGGACGCTATTGTTGGCTAGGATAATGTTAACCTTGGTGCAGACAGCTAATTCTGCTTTTCTATCATAATTTGTTCACCAAATCACAAAAGTAGGAAACTTTTCACAGCGACCGACCGGTCCAACTTACACTTGCACGAATCAATCCACCGGGCTTGTGGCCTCGATATCGCGAAAAAAAAAATATTTGGGTCGAACGAGCACTTCGAATTAATAAATCGAGAAAAAAAAAAAACTATATGGTGTTTTTCACTTTACCAGAACCGAGCTTTGTTGCACAAGGTAACACAGCGGTGTACACGGCTGTAAGACACGTTCTGCAAAGTCGGCAGCAGCTTTCAGACTACTTCGGGGGGCTTCCGCTGCGACCAAGGTACCAACCGGAGTCGGTGGGTGGTGGGTAAACAACCCTCTCCGGTCCCCAATTAGGGGAAAGTAGGAGAGCTTTTCCTTCGAATTTTCCCTAGAGACCAGGATTCCAGTGATGGAAAAGCTCCAGAAAAGGATTATTATAAATGAGGGCTATATGAAAAGTGCGGTTCGCCAGTGTAAATTTTGGTCGTTACATCAATTACAAAACCCTCTTCTGATGCGGGCATGAAACAAACCCTGTAAATATTACTTTTGCGGAAACAAATACTTAAAATGGAACTTGGAGGGTTCACAACCCTACCTAATACTTAGGCTTTTCTTGCCACTAAAAGTAAAAAGGTCTACGAACGTCTCCATTCGTCTTCTTGACTTTTATTACATCTCAAATTTTCAGTTTAAACGACACCATAGAAAATTTCTAATTTCCAGGATATGCATATCTAACACTAGCAAACAAGATGTAACGATTTATTTATTTAAAGGTTCTTCAAGAAAATAGAACTGCCCCCAAAAAGCATAAGTCCTAATAAATGCAAAATAATTTTCACTTAATTGGGAACTCTCCGGTATTACTCATAAGTACAACATATGAAGATTATAAGACAAATATATTTACAAGACCATTTTAATAAAGATCACTTATTCATATTCAAAAATACCGAGAAATTGTATTTAATATCTGAATATTTAAACCCTTTCGGTACTAATGACGCCCTATAATAGGCATCCACAAAACGTTTTCTAAAATCGGTATTCACGGAAAACTCTATGGGTATGATCATTTCCTATTCTGTGCGTAAAGTCGCCAGCTGCTTTAATTATTTGGATTTTGTTTTACTTTTGTTGTCATTTACAAATTCATTTCGTTTATTTCCATGGATGATGACCAGGAGTTCGAGATTTCTATTAATGCCCACTATAAGCGACGCTGCTATGAATGAAATCTTTACACTGTGTGTTTGTAACAAAACATATTTCTTGCGGCTTACACTGCCGTACAGTCGATAACTAATTCTCGGAAATTTTTTCAGGATAGAAAACAATTTTTAAGCCACAGCAGTGTATGAATATCGCGGTAAGTAAAAAAAAAATAATAGAGCTTATTACTGAATCGTTTATATCTTGAACGAGGATTTCAAAATTTAAATATATGAAATCCGCATTCGCATTCCCCAATAAATGTCCATCAAATTTGCGCGTATCCCTAATAATTAATAAAACATTTTGAAATTGTCAGGAAGAAAAAATAAACAAATAGGAATTTTCCGTTCTCCTGGAATATGCCTCAGTTTGCATTTATTCTAAATATATGTGCTATATCCAAACAATATTATTTATCTTTACGGTAGTATTTTCACCTTGCTACAACTTTTAATTAATGATTTTGTTTAAAAATATAAATATATTTATTGTAGTCTAATTCCACAATTTTCAGGAAACTTATTCATTACTTTTTCATCGTATTAATTGATTAATATACAGAATGGGAAGGAGTAGTACTTGTATAAACAGCAAACTAAAATTCAATTACAAACTATAATACATGTAGCATGCGTTAGATTTCTCTATCTTCATATAGTTTTTACGTGATTAAATATAGCAGGCCGGATGCAAATTATAAACTTTTTCTTCATATTTTGAATTAATACAATGTCTATAGAATTTATGTAAATTGTGTTTTTAAAGTTCGATCGGTGAATTCGAGCAGAAACGATCAACTAAGCCTTCTGCAAAGCTTCTGTTAAAATGAAGGCAACTAAAAAAAAAACACAAACTATTAAACTCAAGGCAATTTAATACCACACAAATAATTTTATAACTAAACTCATTTCAAAGTAACAAATAACGCAAACTATACAAAATATCAGTAATAAATAACACAAATAAATTTTATTTAAAATACATCACAAATTTTCGTAAGCAAATTATAATAAAATTAGTATAGTTGAAACAAATTGAGTATCATTTACGGACGTCCCAATTTACAGTCATAAACTCTAGCATAACTTTCGGTATACATAAGTTTGCAATAGGCAGCATTATTATCGTATGACATTTCTGGAACCTTAAATTCTGGATTAATCGCTACTTTGAGTGTATAATCACCAAAAATCATTTCGGTTATATCTACCCACTGACAATCGATGTTATACCGATAAATATCAGAGCAATTCACAGATATGCCTGAAATAATGTAAAATAAGTACATATTTTGAATTATATTTAAATAAAACTAGCCTTGATCTCCATAATTAGCGCAAGCGTATTTTGGTTCAACATCAGGCAAACACTGGTTGTCTTCCAGACAAAATGATGCCTTGTGTCCTTCAGCCACTTTATTATTATTTTCATCATATATGTCGAAAACAGCAAAAACTTCCATGCTGTGGTAATGCCTTAATAAATATATAAAAAATGTATTAAAGGCTAACATTAATAAAAATTAAATCTTACATATGGCACATGTGCCATTCCCACAAGTGTTTAGGAATGGACGGTCGAAAATCAGCATTCCCAGAATTTATTACACGGGCAGTAAATTTTAACAGTCTTCTAGTTTCAAGATGCCAAGCAGGATTATCTTTTTGAATCTCATAAGCTTCGGATGCTACACAGTTTTCTTCCATGGCACACTGCAGAAAGAACATCGGTTTATCTTCGAGATGCGCCGTCATTTCTAACTCTTGATGATCGAACACCAGGTCTGATAAGTATTTCGTACAAGAAACAGCAGCAACATGATTCCTATGGCCGTGGCATTGTAAATGTTTCTCATGGTCATGATGCATACACTGGGCCAGAGATGTTTCATTCCCATAGCACTCAGTTCCGCTTAATATTATTTTTGAAACATTAGACCCTCCAAAATAATCGGTTTGATAGGCATCCATTGCAAATCCTAAGTCCAATTGGCGACAAACAACGTTTGCTTCAAGAAGGGACCAACCATCACCGCAAATAGTTCCCCAGGGGCCCTTGTTGAATCGCACCTGTAATAGAATTTAAGTAATAAATAAATCTCAACAGTTCTTATAAGAATACTCCGATTACCTCTACCCTTCCCTCACTGTCTAGGCGTCCTCCAACTAACCGAATTTGCATACTATACTTATGAGAAATTTTATATTTGGGCTTTTTTATAATTTGCGGTTTAACACGTTTTGGTTTCGGATTAATACAAACAACTCCGGCTGCTTCAGATGATTCGCAATCACTATTGCCCCATCCGTCGAAACGGCAATGAACAAGCTCCTTTTCTTTTCCATTACAATAGACATTATCCATCCAAAATTTTCCTAAAATATAATTACATAATCATATCCTACATGAAAAACGTATAGGAACAAATAAATTAAATACTTACTTCTGGCTGGACCAAATTTCGAACTATGAGTAACCTTTTTTAGACCTTCGAATCCCAACTGCCTACAGACAATTTCACCTTCGGAGTTATCCCATTCATCGTCACAAACAGCTCCCCATTTTTCGTCATGAAGTATTTCGACATTACCTAAAAAAAAAAAACGTATTTATTAAATGCTACTGCGCATGTTAAAAAGAAAATGTTTTATAAATTAAAAGCTAAAAAAAATTAGTAAAAACCTATCACTAACAAGCTAACCAATTAAGCAAATTAAATTTTAGCATGCCAAGACTTATGTAACTTTCAAAAACAACGACTCAATTATTAAAAGTATTACTACTATTTTATTTAATTATTTAAATTCAAATAAAACAAAATATGTAAACAGATATTCTCACATTGTTGCATTACGTAATTCCCAAAAGATTTTATTAATTCTTTTTAAACATCTTGCAAAAAGGGCCAAAACCAATTTCTTTTAATTTTCCTCTGTAAAAGGAACACGTAAAATTCGGGTTAGAGTTCGAGTTTTATTTTTTCTTTATTTTTGTATCCAATTAGTTCATATTTTCATCACATATGAATTTTATTCCCTAAAATAAATAAAACATAACTAGTTGGATTTTTAGATTTTCCAAAAATGTTTATAGTCATTCTCATCCTAAAAATGTTAAAAAAGGGTGTTATATAATGCGATCAGAAAAATTGTTATTTATTGTTTCACTTATTCTTAATTAATAAATTATTACGTCTTTGTTATGTAAAGAAATCAGAAATAAAATAAGCAATATAAAAAATTGAGTGTGACAATAATATTTCCCCATATAAGTACAATTCAAAAATGACCTAGACATGTTCGTTTCTCAAAATGGAATCGATTCTAAGAAAACGAATTCAACAGAGTCGTAGTCGTTACTCAAACTAAACGAATATCCACTTCCACTTTTAAATTTAGATTTGAACTAAATATGTTTTTGCATAATTAATTTACTAAGAAGCAATTGAACATTAATGAGTAACGTCCGTGTTAGGCTACAGAGATGTTTTTCAAGTTCTTTACCAATCCAAAGAATTTCTTAGGATTTTGAATATGAATAAAACAATTAAATTCACCTTCATACTCGTTATCACCACCAACCAGCCTTATAGCACCTTCCTCCTTTTTTAGTGTCTTAATATACTTTTTAACTAATTGCTCTCGTTCATTTCTCGCTTCCTCCAAAGATCTATGAACACAAGTCGCGATCGTAAAACAACTTAAAATCACTAAGCACTTAAACATTGGATTCATCTCCATTTCATTAATTTTAATTATCTACCTCACACGAAGTGGGTCACTAACTAATTGCAGAATGTTAAAAAGGTTTCGCACAATCGCGTCGAGGTGGTCTTCGATTCTGGGCACCAATCAATTCGTAATCGTGTATGCGCCCGCAACTCGGATCTAGAGTCTGAAGATCTGCGCTCGCAAGAATAATTGAAACATAGATTTATACTAGAAATGCATATAAGGAAGTCAAGAGAGGCGTGTCCTGACATCATCATCGTAGTCGGTTCTCACATATGTGCCGTCACATCTTTATTACTATCGCCTTTCGCGCAACGATTCGCCTAATTTGTTTGTGAGACACTTTTGTCACCAAGGCAATGTATAATTTATTACTGTTCAGGCCCCATTATATAGATGTTTGCAGACAGCTAACCGATTACAATTTTATTGAATACACGTCTTCCAGCAGCAAACTAAACAGGCGAATGGAATGTCTTCAATATGCGGGGAAAGCTGATCGTGCCGACCGCTTGATATCAAAAGATCAGTTTTTATGGGCTTGCCATCTGTTAAGTCAATATCCCTCTGGGACAGGGGGTTTACGTAACAAAATTTATTAGCATTTATCCAGATTCCAGCTTCAAGGGTGTCAAGTGATAGCCACAGACTGCAAAATATCTACAGAATTATTATGAGTTATCCAACAAAGATATCGCCCAATGTCTCAAATAACATTTTCAATGATCGTTAGAGCCACCTCAACAGTCGCCAAAGATAATTTGTTTTAGTCATTGCGATGCAATCGTAAATCTTTAATCTGAGTCATATTCAAGGGCGGACAGGCCAACTACAAGATCAAGACCACGCGCCGCATTTAACGGCTCAAGACGGTTTGGTTTTGGTATCTTTTAAAAACTTACCGACTGCAGCACGAATGACTTAAACTTTATCGTGAAGGCGTCTATTCTGATGTATAAAATAAAAGAAAAAACCCATAAATTGTATAAAACAAATTTCGAACATGACGATTACTTCAATAAGCATCGTAAGTTACCATTTACAGATGCACAGAATTAAGAAGTCGGTTAATGAGACAACCTTCTCTTTACTAAGCTCGGCTTAGCTTTTAATTATTTAATGATACATTTTTAAATTTTGGAGTGCGTTTTTTTAATCAAATAATAATAAAAAAATAATATACTGTAATTAAATTATATATCTTTGTGTGAAAACAGTAGACATTTCAAAGACTTGATTATTAATTTTGTTTTCATTATTAAACTGAGATTCAGCAAAATTTTGTTTATATCGCAATAATTTTTATTTATTCCCTTCAGTCGTAATATGAAAAATAATACCAGAGAAATACGAGTATGTGAAATGTAGTGCCACAGACCTGTATTTAGTAATTTTTAATTAATCCCTTCTCCTACTCTTGCCCTTTTCTTTTCTAAATAAAAAATACCAGAAGTGAATTTGTTGTTTTATTATACTCAAAATTACCAAAAACGATGCTGAGTTTGGGATGGGGATGGTTCACTAAAATAAGATTTCCACCACAACAAAATAAACTTCTCACTCTCCTCATCCGAACGCTTCGTAAAGTCAACTCCCTTCCATTCTTTGAGTTTTACCTAAGCAAATCAACTCTTAAAAATGACTTACGAGTATTCCATCCTTAGAATAAGTTCTGTTCTGCCCCTCCCAGCTTTCTCAGTGATCTTATTAATCTTCCTTGTTTTAGTTATATTGATTTGTTTTTTCATTTAGTTTTATTTATTCTATTTTTATTATATAAATAATATTAACTTACCACTCAAATTTTGCATTTTGAAGAAAACGAAATGAAGTTTCGAAATATGTTCCTTTTAATTAAACATTTATAATACGTTTTTTGGGTAAATCGCCAGACTTTAATTATTTTTCAATTTCATAAAGTTATACGGATATGCAGTTGTCCAGTTTTGTTCACTAGATTTTTAAATAGGGCGTAAAAAAGGTTAATAAAATATTACAAAAGTGTGACTTTACTAATTATTATTTCTGTTATATTTTCGTTCGTTTACATTCTTCTACAAAAATGTGCTTATTGATAAACGTTTAAATCACAAAAGAAATTTATTACGACTATTCTTTTTTATTTATTTATTTATTATTATTTTTTTTTTTTTTAATAAAAAACGTAATTGTGCTATCTTGATCAGTTTAATTTGATCTGCACTTATTTCTATTTGTTTTTCTTTAATAAATTAATTTGTCGGCAAACTGTGAGCTGTCTGATTCGACTTACGTAAGAGGAGATCCTTGATGATGAATACTTATTAAAAACTGTTTGATACATAATATTTTTAAAATACGTACTCCAAAATGTCCACTAGTATTTAAAAACGAAAGCCTTTTTGGCAGTGAAAAAAGTCATATGGAAGATTTATTCATTTTGTTTTACTTGTTTGGGTATGTCACATAAATTGATTTAGTTTTTGTGGTAGTTCGTGTTTCGCAAATAAGCAAACAAGATATAAGAAAATTTAAATAAAGTATTTGATACTTTACGCAAGGTAGTTAAGATATTTAATATTCATGTAGGAATCGTCCAAAGATTTGTTACGTTTTTTTCTTTTGAATCGTGGACTGATAAGGAGAGAAATTGATGTTGCTCATTCTGCTTAAATCGATACTTTAATTGCTGTACAACGGACATTATTATTAAATTTATTTTTTGTACATTACAAACTCTCGGATAAAAAAAGGAGAAAGAAAAAGAAACATTTTATTTGTTTAAAGAGCGCTTTTCGAAAAATAAAGGGACATCTTTCTTTGTAAAAACATTTTTACTATCCTTGCTTTGTGTAAAACATAAATAGCTTGTTTTTCAAAAATGCTTTGTGGGGTGGGCTTTCATTTAGAAAATATTGTCAAATTAGATGGAAATATTTTTACATCCAAATTTGAACCACACAATGAGAAAATATCCTTGAAGCTTGTGATTTGTATGGATTGAAGGTGTTAATAAATTATGTTCATTATTGGCATGAAAGTATGGAAATTATTCTAAATATCGATAGATATTTGCGTTTGCATATTCTGCGTAAAATACAAATTAATTTAAAAACAAATATTTAGTAAAAAAAAAAACATGATTTCATTTCATTCTTATAATTTCCTCCTTAGGTTCAAACAGTTTGTTTCGCTTGGATATTGTTCATTGTTTGAAATCGCTTTGATAAATGTACCTAAAATAATAATTAATGCTTTAATAAACATTTTCTACATCAATTGGAAAAACATTAATTTGCTCCTCTCTAACTTTATGAATCTCTAAACTACTTTTCTGTTTAATTTGAACTAAAATTAATTTGGGTTTTAACCCAAAAAAATAAATGAGTATCGCTTGGAGCTACATTTCTTAGTTTAAATTGATAAAACCATAAAATTTATATTATGACAGACTTTACAAAAGTTTAAAGCTGTAACATAAAATATTTTGAAGCTGTATATTTAAATTGGTATGGTATTTCTTCCCCAATTGAAATTTAAGCGGAATCCCACAGTAGCAGAAACCACAACTAAAATAGATATTTCTAAAATTGCGCCTAGGGAAAAGCCTATTCTAAAATAGATCTTAGTTTCAGATTGGGGCCTCTGATAGTTCAGTTGTTAGCGCGCTGTCCTACCGTCCCAGAGGCTGTGGGTTCGAATCCCACGAATAACCATGGTCCCCTGCGCTACGTGGTAACACAATGGGCCAAAATTGGCCTAAGTGTGCCTTTCTAGGCAGCCACAGCAACCTACCTAACCTACCTAGTTTCAGATTTTTAAAAAATACCATGAGTACAAGCTTTAAGATCACTTCAACCAGAATTGTGCATAATGCATTAATTTCGTAAACTTATTGCCATTGAATTGTTAAATGGTAATGGAAACTAAAAATTCAGTATAATTAAATCGCCAAGGACTAATTCTATATGGTTTATGTACAAAATTGGTAAGAGGTCGTTTCCTAAAAATAGTTTAATGCACTGCAAATTTACTATTGTAAATAAATGTAGTAAAATGCTAATGCTAGCTAAATAGCAATAGTATACAAATTTATTATGTTGAATTTCATTAACCCTAAATAACTTAATGATAGTACACTATTTGCAATTCTAATTTCAACTAGCGCATTTTAAGCAAAGCAGATACGGTAGAGTACAGTACAGATTTACAAAAGATGGACAAAGTACCGCATAATAGCTTTTATTTTCAAAAACTACATTAATTACATAAAAAAATTGGCACTTTTGCGGTAGGCGTCCTTTCATATCGACAGCTATAATAATTAATCTAACCAGGGCCCGAAGGTTTCATTTATTGAACTTTGTAAATACGATGAGACTAGGGCTAGCTTAATTAGCTTAATCCCTGGAAAATGTGATTTGTAGAAACAAGTTGGATATAGAATAGCAAGAAACATGGAATTAGAAAAACAAAAGAAGTTTAAAATCTCTAATGGCAAGTGAAGCTTGATACATGTAAAATACGTTTTGTTCTACAAAACTCTGCTCTAAAACAAATAACATTAATATTACCACCATAGTTTATAAATGGAATATTTACATTAACCTTTTTCAGGCAAATATGACTTGTTGCTAACTTGCTTTCGTCTACAACAGTGTTAAAGCAATTATTAAAATCTTTACATAATAAATTTTATTATCTGTTCTATTATCAATTGAAAATAATAAAATAAATTCTTATATTTTATGTCAGATGTAATTTGTGTCTATGAATTAAAAAACCCAAAAATATCAATTTGCGTTTATATTGTGCGATTTTATCCAAAATTTGTAATGCATTATCATTTCGGAACTCAATCTTTCCCCATAATTTACATTTTGAATGTGTTTCTTCTCTTATTGTTTATATTTGCAATAATTATAAATTTTTATTTAATATTTTCTTATTTTCAGATAAAGTTTGGTTTTGTTAATAAAATTAGAAACGCCGTATATTTGCAAATTATATTTTATTTACAAATCATTTCCAGAAATACTTAAGTTGAAGATATCCACGAAAAGTATTTTTATTTGTGCTTTTCTTGCAAATTTTCTTAGATTTAAATGCTTTCCGCGGCAGATCAGCAATAAATTCAATCAGCAGAAGATAGCAACAACAAAACCTCGTTTTAAAACATTGCTAATTAGTTAAAACAATTTAATATATTTGTACTGAATTCATTAGTAATTTTACTTTAAAACAATAGTACTTATTAAAAAGTAAAAAAAAAAACAAAAACATGTATGCACATTTTATATCCTGTAAGGAGGGTTATTATTATAATTACCCATCTTTCAGTCTTGTATTATTCAAATAATACTATCAAAGGTTGGGATTTTGAAAAATGTATATGCGGCATCAAACAGCTCACGAATAAATTCAATTTTAAAGCTTGCACCTTCGATCAAAGCAAGGATTTATAAAAATTTATAAATGAGTGATAACTAAATGCAATTAATTCCTTTAGATTCCCATAAAATCACACATTAAGCAGCAAGAGTATTTAAGTATAAAACTGCGGAATGAATATTCGTTTATTTTGTGCGCAGCCAACTATTTATATTACAAACATTAAGTAAACTGGATATTATTTATCCAACAAGTTAAACTTAGATAAGGAAATTCATCCATTTGCTATCAATACTTTTCGTTTATCCTTGATTTGAGCCGAAGATAATAAAGAGTTCATGTATAAAAACAAGTATATACTAAATGAGTTTTGTTACGCATTTTAAAACTGAAACCGTTTCCAAGATTGTCTGCATAAAATAAAGGTACCTTAGAGGTAAAGAAAATCAAGGAATACATTCATGTAAGAAAAGTTGTGCGAACATTTGGAATCCACTTTCACTTGACAGAATGATAAAATATTTCAAGGGCTTTATATACGCGTTATTCCAAACCATTGGAATAAACTAGAATTCCTAAAATAGAAGTACATTTAGTACGTCCATAATTATGTATATTGCGCCGAACTCGCGTCGGCAGTGCCTGACATGACTAATGCTTTTGTGTTGTAGTTAAGTCTTATGTTTGCTCTTTTTGTTGTTAATTAAATAGTTATGTTTCTAAAATTACAAAATAATTTATTTTAATTAAATCTATCAGCTTTCTGCTGGCGTTGAGGGAACACTGTGACTAGTTAATAAATGTTCAGGAATGGGTATGGGCTTCGTCCTCGCTGGTTGCTTCTTCTAAATGAAAACACATAAATCCTACAGATGAATTTGAAACTAAATTTGTATTCAATTTCATTGCAAAGTTACCTTTCGTCTAAATGGAAAACAACCAGGTTTTTCCACAACGGGAGTTGCATTGATAAGTAGATCCGGTGTAGGGCAGTCATCTGGACCAAACACATTAAGCTCGCGAAAGCACTCAGTTTCAATCATTTCATTCTGCCACGATATCGAAACAGAGCCCGTATTAAACTTTGAGTAAAAATTTGAATCGGAATCATCGATGTTGACGCCCTTAACTGTAGAAAATTGTTCAATATCTAATACATCTTTGGCATAAACCGCGTGAGGCTAAATTATAAACCATTATTTTGGGGAATTCAATGATCAAATTTTTCTTACATCCGGGACAAATGGGGGATCCACCATTCCAGCTTCAAGCCGCTTCCAATTGATACAATTAAAAAATGGATGTAACTTAACTTCTCGTGCTCCATAGCGGCCATTTCTGCATCCTAAGCGTAATTTTACAGACTTAGCTAAAAGCTGTTGGCACAACGATTTGGCTTCATCACTAAATTTTAAAGAATACTTTTCTAGGTCCTCCTGAAATAAAAGTATCAATAATAATTTGAATTATAAACTTTTCAAGGACTTTATACCTTAACACGCCTATCCACTTCTTCCCTTTTCACTTTTTCCTTCCTCATGCGGAATGGAGCTTGGCCCTCAATCATCTCATACAGTAAACATCCAAAACTAAACCAGTCTGGAGAAAATGAGTATTTTTCGTTATCGATTACCTCCGGAGCCATATATCCTATGTACATATAAAATTAAGCAATTCAAATGGTATTAAAAATAATTTTGTAACTTACCAACGGTTCCGACACGCCCTCTTACCATTTCACCCTCTGGAATTTCCACAGCTAAACCTAAATCCGATATCCGCACATGACCATGGTCATCAAGTAGAATATTTTCTGGTTTGCAATCCCTGTACACAATGCCCTGTTGATGTAAATGTTCGAGTCCACATACAACTTCAGCCGCATAAAATCTTGCTCTGACCAATTCGAATCCTGGTTCACCACCCATGTTATATATGTGAAACTTCAAATCACCACCTATTAGGGAATTATGCATTCAAGAATGTATTGACCAGCTCTTAACATCCGTACCATTCATTATTGTGAGAACCAGACATAAGGCGTCCTTCGTCTCATATGCATATGCTAAATTTACCACAAAACGTGAGTTGATTTTCTGTAAAATTTGTTTCTCTATAAGAACCATAGACTCGCCCTTCCTCTTCTTTATTCGCTTCTTTTCCAACTTCTTGCAGGCATACATTTTTCCTGTTGCACGTACCTAGGATCATTATATTTTATAACTATTTTAAACATTTTTAAGATAAATATTCCCCTGTACCTGACATGCACACACTTCACCAAAGCCGCCTTTGCCTAGAACGCGATACATCCTAAACGTTTTATATGTAATTGTTTGTGCTTCAAGCCATTTCCACTGCAAATATCTACAAAAAAATGATTTATTATTCTACCTTAAGTACATTACTTCCTCTAAAATAATAATTTTTGGCATAGGCAGGGAATCAAGAGCGCTGAAGTGAATTTGATAAAATCCTAATTGAATTGTTTTATTTTTAGTCCTTCGTACCAAATTTGGAGAAATGATTTTATAGAATCACGGTGTCAGTTAGCCTATTTTTTCATAAATCATTCGAAGCGGAGAGTTGAATAATTATTCTTAATTTTATCTTAAATGTTCATATAAAGAAATCTTAATATTTTAGGGATAAATCTATAGGTTAAAAGATCAACAAATTGTTTGTGTTCTCTTTATGCATTAAACAAATAAAATTTTCAAAAACCCCAATATACAGTGTGCTCGAATTCTAAGTAGGAAACGCTCTAAAATTATCCCTTCCCTCTCAAAATTAAAGTTAAAGTTTTTTAGAATATTCACTCACTCCTTTTAGATCCTCGTAAGCACATCGTATCATTCAAAAAAGGATAAAAGTACCTTTTCATGCTTTACTAGTTAGGATACATATTCAAATATAATAGTTGTACAGGTTCAAATAAAAAAGACGATTTTGAACAAAAGTTTTCTCAAAACAAGCCAAGGAATCGATTGATATAGCGTTTCCTACGTAACTATTCTAGCTCTCTAGACTAGATGGTTTGTCTATTCAGTTTATTACTCCCTTGGATATTTACGCCCCCAGTACATAAACATTAAGTACATTTATATTTTGTAAATTATATGCGGTGGCATTTATTATTAACATATTAAAAGTACTACAATACTAAACGAACATACATATTTTATTCGACTCCAATTAATATATGCATTGAGGAACAAAAACTAAAATAAATATTTAAGACTTATGAAATCAAAAACAATCATATAACACTAAATAATTTATTACATGTTGTTTATTCAGTTACTAATAATTTCTTCATCGGTATATTCAAATTTTTTGCGAAAGCTTTACTTTGTGACGCAAATCATTAAAATGAATTCCCGCATATTTTACCCCATTAGACGAATCAATGATTTTATAATTTTTATGGCGTCTATCAAACTCTGTTAATGCCTTATTTGGATTTAAATATATGTTAAAAATATTTTCAGGATGGTACTTAGTTGAAGCGAACATGATGTACGATTGTGATTGTTTTCCACACGTATTACCCATGATAATTAATTATATATAAACGACTTTTTATGACGAACGTTGTTAAACAATTATTTGCTTTACAAAATTTGGTTACGATAGGACTACAATTATCAATCACCTGTGAAAATACATGGATGTCTCAAATTCTCTAAATGGTTCGCCAGCCAGAAATGACTTCACCGCATTCATGCAAGCCTCAAACAATTCTTTGCTACCAACTGAAATGAAGGATTACTTGATAAGCTCGAGCACATGACCATTAATTTATTACAAATGTAATAGGATATGCACGATTATTATTAGCAAGGTATACATACTCGTTATTTTATCTCGAACCTTTGCGATAAGGTCATCATTTAATACGTCGAGTACTAATTCGTTGCCATTGCTTAATGTGCTTAAAGTGTGTGCGGCTTTTGTCTTAGCTTCTTTAGTTGTGTCGTCGTTAATCTCGATGCAATTTCCCCCGACGACAATATTGCTTCCATCCTCTCCCCCACCCTTATCCTTCCCGTGCTCCTCATCCTGATTAATGTCGTTCCCATTATCGAGAGTGGCAATATTATCTGGCTTGTGATTATCACTTTCAGGCTCGTCATCATTTGTGTGAATATTGAGAAATCTCCTACCAATTTCCTTTCCTATTGTAAGGCGGTTCTCGTCGTACTCAACTTCATATCTGTAAGATGCAAGATTAATTTGAGGCAAAGTTGCTAGTAGTATGTAATTACCTTTGAACTTGGTCTAGGAACGAAATATATCTATAGTAAATAGGCCTTTTGCTTTCACAAAACTGTCTGAATAATATTCGGCCAATAGGTTGTTGATCTACCACATAACCATAGCTTACATCTGTGAATTTTGGACAAAACAGAAATTAACCAATGCTTATTTTAAAAGTTATATAAAAATTAAATGTAGACTACTTGCAATAATACAAAAATATTTACATGCACACGAAAGAACAATGGGCAAATTCTTAATTCGTATGTACTTGAGACTTCTTCGAGAGTCAATTTCCAAGTATATTTTCTAACGTATACAGCTGAAACCACTGTTCTCCATTTCTTTATAATATTAAATAATATTGCTGTTGCTGTTGTTAAGTTCGCTCATTCTATATAACCATTATTTTTTGGTTACATCAAGCTTAAGCCTTGTCATACACAAATCAGTTAGTATGTCGGGCCACAAAATGCCTTAAGTGTCCAACAGATCATTTCTTTTAAGCTAAGCTTAATCTAGCGAGAAAACTTTTAAAATTTTTTAAAATACCATGAATTGACTGTCATATCTTTTTCAAAAATTTACCTCAAAAGGATTCAACACTTTGTTCCATAATTTTTCGCTCATCCCAGTGTTTTAAATGTCTCAATGATTTTTCATAAATTATTTTAATCGTTGGATTCTCAAAAATAATTAAATTAAATCAGTGCACAATTGTTTTGAAGAAGCAAATCTTTATTTTATTTAAAAGCTGTGGAAAATATTACATTTCTTATTCAGACAAATACTTTACGAAATAAAATAAATACGGGCTGCATGACAACAGTACATAGATATATAAGTTTTATTATATAATGCTCTTAAATAAAGAATGTGAACAAGCATCTACATTATCGCAACCGGAAAAAAATTTTTATCTATTAACAAGAATCTTACCTATTTTGTCTTTGAGGAGTATACATTGAGATATGTGTGGAAATTGTAAAATTTTTCTCCATTTTTTACTTTTCCCTTTATTGCTATCAGATCCTCCTGAAAAAGAAGAAAAATTTATATAGTCGAGTAAATTGGTTAAGGAAAAATAAATATAAAAATACAATTCATGGCATCTCGTTTCTAATTTTAAACACTAAAAATGGAAAATCATATATTTTTAAGGAGCTGATTGAAATTAACGTAAAATTATGCACTAAGGTGATGAATTAATTCACAAATATTAATAAATCAAAGCGGCGACCTTCATCCTTCACTGTAGATACGCATCGACATCAATTAACCTCTGCATTCTAAGTTTGAGGTAGATGATCTGCAGACTCATGAAAAAAATCAGATCCGTACAACAAAAGTGCCCAGATGCTGAGAATGTTTAGTGTACATTCGTGGCACCATAAATGTAATCGATTCAAAACTTTTCGTCGCTGACAATTAAACGCATAGACAGACGTGGTGCACACAATTATGTCAATTTATAGATTTATCTATATCCAGTTTACCCATTTGATTTCTAAATTGCTGCGAGCTATTTATCTTAGAATGCGTCGACAATGTTTTCCACTAGACGACATATGTTAACAAATCCGAGGTGAGTGTGCGTATCGTAAAACGAAAATGGACGTATGGTGGGCAGCATCAGGAAAAGTCCAGCGTCCAAAATGAACTGGGGGATTTATAGTATAGTTAATTCCTTTTTACTTTAAATTTGTATCCGCCAATCCGAGTCCGTTCGTCGGCGCATGGAAATTGCAAAAAAAAAAAACGAATTTGTAGTATGAGATGTGGGATCAGCAAATAATTCCACTCAAATATCTCAGACCTTTGACTTGCAGCCGCTTTATTCAACTAATTTCAAAATTATTCATTTGATTTTAGCATTTTGACTTGTTTACCCACACAGAACATTGAAGCATACAGCGTTGACTATATGACGCGTTTTAAATGAATGCTACCTGCGCTATTAATAGGTACCACATTTTATACATTTACAAATGGAGTAAAACAATACTGCGCCTCAACATTTGTATCCTTTTATTAAATTTCGTCCGTTGTTAGGAAAATATTTGAATATTCATATTTTATTAAAAAATTTTCATAGTTTCAATAAAAGCTTATAAATAAATTTATTATTACATTGCATTGCTCGAAAATTTCATGATGATTCGATTTTAAATAATTTTCTTGTATAAAAAGTTGTTAAAATAAATGCAATTAAAAATCACATGAATAAGTCAAAAAATAAAAATCATTCAATCATGATATAAAAGCGATAAAACTGTGTTATTGATTCATTTAAATAATAATTGGCTATAAAATAAAGACATAACATTACCTCGCAGTTGAAAGATCGCCAATTACCAAGAAAAACATTTTGTATTAAATTTAAAACCTTTTAATACTAATCAAAAATATAAAACCGCTATAGGAAATGCATATACGAGTATAATAAATTGGCAAACTAAATGATTACTTATAAATATTATTACAACTAGAAGAATAAGAGCTTTTAAGTGGTAGGTAAAGGAATTCAGTTACAACGCCAGCTTAAACTCACATTTAGTTAACACCAAATCTATTGCTTAACCAGACAAAGCTTAAATGATTTTGGGTTTTGGTCTAAAATTAAACTATTTGTTTCCTGCGAAAGCACTTGCATACATATTTTCTCTATCAAAATGTATTTATGTTTTTCCAGCCCAATAACTTTTTCATTTAAGTGTAATAAAGCAGCTAGTCGACTATCAAAGTACAACACAATATTACCGTGTATATAAGAGCTTAAATTCAACTCGAATAATAATTAACCAGCCTCCAATTACATTACAATCCATCAGTCAATATTTCCGTTGATTTATCGTTTACCTATCAATGCAATGTTTCTCATTGATTTTATCAAAGAAAAATTCCTATGAAAAAATGATTAATGGCCTGCCAATTTTTACTGAAGGAATAAAAATTAAAGGCAATGTAAGATATTCGATATCTCTGCTGCTTGTTTTTCATTGTCTAGATAATTCTGATATTTTTGGGTTTGCTGCAAATTTTATCACTATTAACTACATTTTTATCTTAAATATAGGCAAACACGTCATTAGTTTCAGTAAGGCGTTTGTCTATTAGTGTAAAAAAATGTTGAAGAAAATAAATAAGTTAACCTTGCTAGCTGCTGTTATTTATCACCCCCAATAAAAATAGCATCACCAAGATTAGATTAATTACATGGATCATAGTGTCTTTCGAAGTTTAATAAAAATGTGAGGAATTAAATCTCATAAAGTGATAACTGGAGGTGTTAGTCTATTCCGATATTATTATTATTTCTTATAAAGAATCAATAACTTGAAAGTAATTTTTTAGATAATGTGCATTCTAAATTTTTAAATTACGAATAAAAGTTAGATTTTCCTTTTTTTTAAAAAAAGAAAAAAACAGGTATTCTGCGCTAATATCGTCCAGCAACATTCGACTTTTAAAATATCCTGACCATGACACCAGGTATTTTTCGAATAGTCATATCTTTAAAAAAATTTTAAATTAGAACAAAAATTTTATGACATACTTTAAAATGGCATATAATAAAAATATAATATAATATATTATTATATGTAGGACCGGCCGCACTTCTCCTCAAAACTTGGAATTGCTCAAAAATGTCGGCAACTGACCACAGTAATTTAATTGATCGGTCAGAGCAGCAAAGCATAAATTTATAGATCTCCCGCTTAATCCCCGCTTCAAAGCTCCAAAACTGTTGTTTTCGAGTATTTCGAAATAATTCTATAGAAAAAAACGGCTTAAAGTGAGAGCTAAGTTTTAAAAACCACAGAACTACCGATTATTGCGAAAAGATTTCGTACGAAAAACTATCTTAATTAATGATGTTACTACTTTTACGCTGAAACGCATGAATTATAGAATAAATAAAACTGAATGAAATACGAAATTTTTTAAAGGCATTTTCTCATTCGAAAGGCAAAAAATAAAGACATATTCCATTAGTTTTTTCTATGGTTTATTAGGTAATGAAGTAAACGATTTTGTTTGTTTTTTCTTCTTTATAGAGAACGTGCAAGTGTACTCTGCAAAATTAAACAGCAAATCGGTAGCCACTTTTCTGAGAAACTGGTTAATCTGAAATAAAAGAATCAATGTGATTTTGAATGATTATAACATAAAATAGTCCTCTATAGATTATAAATCTAAAATATAGTGCGCAAAAATAATTGCCGCGATTTTGCAAAAACAAAACTCTTTTTCCTCTTTTCCTCCAAAAATGTTGTGTTAAAGATACGCATAAAACTTGATAAATTAGTAAATTAAATAAATAAACATGGTAGCAAAGAATAAATTTATTTTAATAAGCCCTAAAAAATTAACCAACTAAAACGTGTTTTCGTTGAAGCATGGTTAAAAAAACTTAAAGGAATTTACAGAAACTCATTATCAAACTAAATTTAGATAATTAATTCGTAAATAGTAAAAAGGCTTTATTTTTAATCGGATGTATATATAAAGAAAATACGGAAGGCTAAGGTAAAATTAACAAATTTAAATTCGACCTAAAACCTCTATTCATACACTTCTTTTGATAGAAATGTGGAAATTCTGTGCCAATTTCTAAAGTCGAGAAGTGTGACAACACATGAATAATTTATGTGCGTCAAAATAGTGCCTTTATATGTTTCTTTTCTTTAGTTGCGCAAACCAATTGCAGCAATTCAACTGAAGAAAATGCGAATTAAATGCTCCTTGGAATTGAAGTGAATGATCCCACGACTCGGTGCTGATACACAACCTACGTCGATTTACGGCCACTTTGCTTTTGACTCGTAAATTACCTCGTTGTCTGGGCTTACAGATCTAGCCGTTGTTGGTGCTAACTTTAATAACCGAATGGACCGCACAGAATAGAGGCCGTAAATTAGAGTTGAGGAACAGATATCAATGGAGCAAATGCCAACAGCCATTTCAACAGTGTGTCACGCATTCAGGCAGGTCGAAAATAAAAAAGTGTGCTTACTTTGCAGCAATCATCTTATAAATCAGTTTAGTAAACATTTAATTTATAACATTGCCACACTTATCGTGACACTAATTTTGTGATAAGTACATTCATTACATCAATTATACTAACGTCATAACTGGGAAGTGCGCATGGAAGACACGTTAGTTGAAATTTGGTGATTAGGTTTAATTTCATCGTTGAGTACTATTCGGTAATGAAATAAAACACCACTCCACCATAATTTGCTTTATGCTCATTATTCAGGAGGACGTCGACGTGCCGATGGAGAAAAGATTGATTATTTTCAAATATCCGGAAAATTAAAGGCGAATTTATATTTACATTACATTTACAGAGTACACATATTAATTGCAATTATTCAATTATATCACTTTAATTTGAATTGGAGCTTTGGAAGTGTAATATAAAACCTATGATGAATTTTTAAAAACAAAAAATGTTGCTCTTTATGTGCAATAACAACAAATGCAATACTTAAAGAATAGGTTAAATTAGTCTCGGATGTTTAAAACTACATATTTTCGATTTCATTAACAAATTCAATTAATTCCGCAAGGAATACATTTTACGAAGACTAAATAAAATGCCAATTTTAGATTTTCAAAATTCGTTTTAAGATACAAACTGAAATTAAATTTATTTTTAAATTCGGGTAATATGTGTTCGAATTTCATTGTATTCATTTCAAAAGTAAAGAAAAATTAAATATATTGAACTTAATCGATTAGTATTAGACTTAGAATTAGATATTATGTCTGTTAGTTTAATATTTGTACTCGGTTTTCGTGGATTAAAATTATACCGACATAAATCGAATCCAAGTGAGTCAAAAACCCTACATTTTTAAAAAGCCTCCATTCCCTCAATCCCAACTCCGCAATTTCGGAGTCCTTATTCCCCATTCGCCCCATACACAAGGTCTTAGAAATTGGCTTGCAAAACTCCTTAATATTACTGGCTATTGGGTGTTGCAATTCTACAAGTAAAAATGTAACGAACTTACTTTTACCTATCTATAGTGCGTTATATTTGGCATGAGTAAATCATACAACGTGTTAAGCTATAAATGTATCAATATGAGTTATTTTAACACATTTTTATATAAACCATGTAAATTTTAAGATATAAATATCGCTCTAGAATATAATGCAGATTATGCGTATTTAAATACTTCAATACAATGTGTGTAAATTCAGTGCAAACCGTATAAATGACTTGTTTTAACTCATAATTCGCATATCATTAAAATTTATAAATTGTTTGTGAGTTAAAATAACATCAAAAATTGTATATGTACATATATTATCCCCCGATAGTTTTTCCAAAATATATAGTGGCGATACGGTTACGAAATATTCATATTAGGAAAATAATCATATGCATGCATTTGTATGCATTGTATACATTTGTTTTCAATGCTTCTATGATCAATTTTCTTATCCCAAATAAAAGTAAGGGTACTTTTCTCTTATTTAATATATACTTATTTTCTAAAATGTTAATTATAACATTGTTGACCGGCAATTTAAAGCAGAAACTATTTCACGTCACCGGCTATTATTTCGTAATTGAATGTAGAAGTCAAAAACATTCTAAATAAACTTTATGTATACTTAATGAGATGAAATTAAGCTTTGGACATTACGACTAAGGTTAGGTTAGGTTGCTGTGGCTGCCTAGAAAGGCACACTTAGGCCAATTTTGGCCCATTGTGTTACCACGTAGCGCAGGAGACCATGGTTATTCGTGGGATTCGAACCCACAGCCTCTGGGACGGTAGGACAGCGCGCTAACAACTGAACTATCAGAGGCCCCATATCATTACGACTAAACACGGCAATATTCTCTACCGCCCTGGGTGTTATAAATTGAAATAAATAATGCAAGTGCAATGACGAGTTAACTCGTCATCGGTCAACAATGTGTTAACATGGTTTAACCGTTGTGTCAATAATATCATTAATCAATAAAATCATTAGTTAGGCCAAACGAATAATACGAATAATGTCCATTGATTATTTTTTCCTTTAACCCGTTGAGAGCGCTGAGTTAAGCGAAGCTAAAAGTATGCTATGGACTGACTACGTTTTACGACAAATCACACGCAGGGCTATCTCGTTTTTACGACGGACCGCATGCTCGGTTGGCGGTTCCATTACAAAATATGTTGATTGTTACAGAAAAGGCATTTACCCTTTGAGCGTTATAAACTCATTATAGGTCAAATTGTCCCAAATTAAATGGCTGTGTAAGAAACCTTATCTGCGTTCATAGCCCAAATCGAATGGTTGTGTAGCCACCCATCTATGTGTTCATAGTGCTTAAAGGGTTAAAATTTCAAAAAAAAAAAAAACTTATCTTCGTATTCTAACCGAGAACCCATAGTTTAAAGTGATTTTCTGAAATTGCAAGCAACATTTTCCTAAAACTGGCGTCATATTTCATACAAAATTCCCCATTCATTAAGCTTATTTCTCATCCCCAGCAATCAAATAAATCTGGAAAAATCAAAAAACACTAAATTAACTTCTAACACATGATGGATTAAGTGCAAAATAATACAAGCAAGGAAGTATGGCATGAAATTGTTTGCCTACAAAAACTATTATCCTTGAGGATCCTTGAAATTCGCGCTAAATATACAATCCGTACATTAATTTACAATTTCCGTGACACACACGATGTGACACGGTTCCAATTATGACATAATCATGGATTCGGTTTTCGTGTTTGAGGCTTTCAACGGATGAAGGATTAAAGGGAAAGTCGTTCGTTTTTGGATATATTTTACCATGACAGGCACTCATTCGCGTGAATAAGACATAAATAGATATAAGTTTGAAGCAGACAGTGGTTAATGTGGTGCGAATGACATGAACCCACTTTAGCTAAAGACCCAAATCAAATTCGGTTGTTCAACGAATTTTTTTTTCAAAATTCTATGCAGATTTTTTTATACGATGTTGGCTTTCCTTTAAGACTGACATAGAAATGTTGATGATGTTGGCTTTCCTTTAGGACTGACATAGAAAGGAAAAGGGTTGGACAGGGTTACAGGGGTCTATTTTTGTAAATTCTTCCTTGAGATTCTCCCACATCACTTTAAAAATTTTAAGGCTATCATAATATCGGATTGTGCAATCCAGAAATGAATCTTCTTTCATTAATAATAACAAAAAAAGCATCAAAAATATTTGGCATAGAAGAAAATCTATGAGAATAACAGAAAATAAAAATATTAAAACCATTTTCCTCTGCTGTGCGATTCCACGGTTGCAAAAATCTGCATTCCTCTTATTAAATAACATTGCAAAATTGTCCATTAATCAGCTGCTGCAGCAATATAATATTCAAGTATACTTAAGGAACTGGGAAAATGTCTCAGGAACTGCGAAAAATTGATATTACTCGTACAACAGATTCATCAGATTTCGCCCAAGTGCTGAAAGAATTTCAATATACCACCGCAGTGGAGCAAGTCAATTATAAAATTTGAACCATTGCCAGAAAGTATCCAGTTGTATTGCTGAAATTAAAGCATATAATTCTTTCCTGTGCTGTGTTAAAATTATGCGAGCGAATTTTATGGGAATCATATACAGGCGTCGATTCTTGATTAAATTGATTTGGATTTATTGGTACAAGGAGGAGAAGTTTTAATAAACACGCTTTGCTAAGAATAAATTTGCGTTTCCAGTTGTACTTGCTTGGCATTTAATTAATATACCAAACGTAATAAAATTATTTTGAATATTGGTGTGATATTTAATGGCTCTCTGCTCTTTCAATTATTTTTGAAATTTTCGAGAAAAACATGCCATATGTCCTTGGATTGTATATTAATTATATATACATAATGTTATATTATTTTTAAACTTTTAATAATAAAAAATACAAAATAATCCAATAGAGCAATTTGTGAATCATTTTTATTCTATACAAACAATCAAATTTTTAGTTATTGTGAAGTTATTTGTCGAATCTAAACAAAAGACTTTAATTGAATTTAAAGTCCATGAATCGAATATGCGTACTTGTCAGCGTGTAAGTTTGCAAGCATCCATTTTCCCTATTTATTACAATCAAATTGTTCTGCTATTATTTATCATACATTATGAACAAACAGAACTCCTTCTGTTGAAATATGTATTCAACTCCGTTAACATAAAATAATATTTGAAGCTATTTTCATAATTCATTAACACAATAAAACATGAGTTTAATGGTTACAAAAATCGTTTATATCTTATAAAATAAAATCCTTAAATGTCTTTCATCGCATGCATTATTTCAAGAACAATTCGAATTACTTACTTTCTATAAACAACTATAAATCGTTCTCAGCATAAACATACCAAGAGAAAATCTATTTTAATCCATAAAACATTTTCATTACTTTTTTGGAGTGAAATCAAACGAAACACGCAACGCACTCACCCAAAAAGAACATCTCCCCTGGGCACCGTAGTTACGCTTGGCGGTTCTAAATTTGAAGCGATTAAAAATTCAGGTCAGCACGACATTATTATCTTTCCGATAAGGTATCAATAACAAGTCACAAAATGACACAATTGCCCCAAATAAAGAAGGCCCGGCCTATTCATTACGAATTCCGAATTTCATCCAAAACAACGTAAAACCGATCGACTGCCGGCGCCAGAGCGGAAAAAAACAAAAAGTGAAATTATATAACTAATAAAAATTGTAATCGTATACATGAGTGACAACCAGCAACAAAGTTCAACATGACTACTTAAGGCCGCGATATATGATTGAATTAAAGAGGAGAGCGAAAAGACGAAAATTGATTGTGCAGGTCAGAGGAAAAAAAAATAATAATAAAACATTAAATGCATATGTAATAAAAATCTTGTTTAAATGACGTCAAACTGTTGATTTTGAAAAATTTTTATGGTGTCACTGGTTCGGCTACATCTGCTTTGATTAGTTATTTACGCTATTTTGATCCCCAAAAGAAACTTCATTAGATTGCAGCAACTTCAAACATTAATCGTAGACCAGAATTTGAACACCTTGACAGGTTATACAAAAATTTACTTGATACATTAATTAATCCTACTGTTTACAAAAATAGAAATGAAAAACACTTGGCACCTGAGTTAACGTCTTCATTCGATTTTTTAAAACATCAAGCAAATAAGCATCAAAAGTTTGCTGTTTCATTCAGTTACCGCTTAATCATTACAAAATAAGACTACCAAGGCTGCTTCAATAGAACGATGTGTTTTTATTTTTAAAAAGACACAGTATGAAGCCAAAATACTCGTAATATAATACCTGCTGGAGAGCAAACGATAAAAATTTATTCAAAAAGGGTAAATTGTGTAGAGTTTCAGCGTGCGTCATTGCTTCTGTTGTGCCCATCAACAGTTCCAACGATTGAATTAAAACTACTTAAAATTTAAAACTACTTCATGCATAAAACATACGAACAAATAATATGGGGACCGGATAGAAATCTTGCGGCATCCGATTTTCTAAAATATAAATAAGATAATCATTTTAGGGAGCTCTATAAACGGAGCTTACTTTTAAAATTTTATATTTAGTAAATATAAATCGTAGTTCTTAAGTAGATCTTACTCTGCAAAGATAATAAGCCATTTGTTTAATTTATTCATTATAGTGATTATACCAACGAGAATAGTTTGCTTATACCAACGAGAATAGTTTGCTTTAATTCATAGAGCTATGCGATCGCCTAATTTATTTTGGTACCGAAATTCTTGATTTTTTCATTTAACAACAAAAATTAAAATACAAGGTAAATATGTTTGATTAAGCTGTACTATACCAGTTAAAACAAATTGCGAAAACAAAGTAATAACATTTATAGTAATTAAATTATATCTTAAAGTAGCAATAATTTAAAATCAAAACAATTTGATACAAATTTTACCAAAGCTTTCGTAAGAGAGTTACTAAATGCATTTGAAGGAGGAATTTCTGAGATATTTTCAGGCTACATGACACGGAACGTATTAAATTACACAATTTCTTTTACAATGCTTGAATTAAATCACTTCTTAAAGAAAAATATTATTGTAATGATGGAAAAGTCGTATTTAGATAAGTTTTGAATTCTATTCTAAAAGCGCAACCGTTGCGACACCAACGTTAAGGTGAACCATAATATTTTAAAAATAAATGAACAAATAAATTGCTATTTTTTAAAATTTCTTTTATTTAGTCCATCTGAAAAACTGGTGTTAGAACTTTTCAGTTCGTACGTATTTTATAGTTTTCGCCTTAAAATTAATGTTGATATAAACATAAATTTAAAATGTGCATAAAGAGAAGTACTAAATTTAAGAACTTATTAAAAAATCAAATGCTCATTCGAAAATATCAAAACAAAGTACCTGGGAATTTTCTAATCTTTTAATAATTTCTTTTAGTTTATTTATGATAAATTTATAAGGCATAAATTGTGATGCTTCTTTGAAATTTATGATTAAATTACATCCAAGACAAGTAAGTCTCTGTGCCCAGCAAAAACGTCGAAGAATAGAAAATTGCAGTTAAGCCTTCGGTTTTATGGAAAACGTTGAATGCTATTTATTTAGATGAGAAGGGTTTCAGTCTGATTTAAATTTGAAAAGTCTTTGGATTAATCATTTATTTTAGCTATGGTTATTGTTTTAGTAAATGTTCACTGTAACAAGAAATGAAAAATCTACTAGTTGAAATACATCATTTAATTCATTTAATTCTATATTCGAAAAAGTTTACGTATTTAGCATACAATAATAGTAAAAAAACATTAAATTACCTTCTCTAGCTTTCAGGTAGACCGTGTTGGCCACGATGTTCTCTAATTCCATTAGTTCCAGGTTGGCGGTTTTTTGTAATCTCCAGGCGACGCTCCGAAAAAAATCCTCCAATTAAGTGTAACTTAACGCTTGTACGTGAGTTCGTTCTCCTAGTGCAGCGTCTTTCTAGGTGATTAGCGACGAGCAAATTTTTATCGGTTTTATACACTTTACGGCATTGATCTTCCATTAACGACGGTATTCACCAATTCAGCTCAATATTTCTTAACGCACTTGACATTATTGTGCTCCCCGGTTGCACCTAAATTGCTCCTCGAATCTTATGCTTAGCACTTGATTATTATTGCACTTTCATAAATATTGCTAAAATATACGTCATTCAGCGGTGTCAGCGAGTATCAACGGATACGGATCCAGCCGCCTCAATTTCGAACAGCTGAAAACTGTAATGAAAACAAAACGGCCACGTGATATTTTGGCACTTGCTAAATGTTAACAAGCATTCGATATTTATTTAAACACGTAATTGACGCAAGCAAAACTTTGACCCAGATATAAGGCGAGATGCTAAATGCCAATAAGTGTAATTGATACAAGCGCTCGTCTGGAGGCAGCCGTAGCTAGAGCCTATTATTGCGTAATTGTACCTTCGGTGCGGGATCATTCATGGAATCGCTATCGCAACGAAGAAATGAATTTCTTGGCATAGCAATTAGTGAATACACACGGCCACCCAATTGAATATTCAAAACTGGGAGAGCTTCGCGAATCGTGATAGCCAACCAGATGAGAATATATTGATTGATCGGAACAGACCTTCGTGCGGTTCTGCGAATTCAAGACCGAAAGACGAAACTTGCCAGGAAGGAATGCAATCCCCTGGACCGAGAGTCACTCAGACCTCTTTTATTTGCTTAAAAACATTGGTCAGCATATTGGGGGCATCGTCTTTGCGGATCTCTCCACAATAATTTCAACGACCGGGGGTAGTAGGCACTCATATTGCTGGCAAAGATATCCGCATAAAAGACTATCATGAAACTTTATGCTAATGCTTGCTGATAGCAAGGTTAATGCATTCCTGCAGTGTCTTATGGAGTTACTTCGTTAGAGTCAAGATAGCGTAATCTAGTTCACTTTAGCCCATCAACGTTGACACACTACATATTGTCATGAAAAAAGAGTAAAGTCTGGATTTCATCGATTGAATCATCGTTTTGATGTTACTTTTAAACTACTCTGAAATAATAACAATACTTGAAATTGCTTCTCTAGAATAAATTTAAATCCACACTTGTTGAGTCTTTCAAGACAGAATCTGATTTGGAAATATTTCCTTCATTTCAGTATTAATACCAGTAAAAATTTAATACTACTACTACTTACCCTAACTTTCTCATCATTAAATTCTAATCTATTTCCCCGATTTATTTTTTATTGACGAGACTCTTGCAAAAGGTAAACGATAAAAATATAAAAACATCATGCTAGAGTAAAGATTAAATGCTCCGGAACACCAGTTTTGCCCTTTGGAAAAAAAAAGACTAGGCAATCAGCACTATAAGAACAAATTTTCTGAATGGGGTACAAAAACCATTATTGAATGAATTATTGTCTATTAACGTTATATTTTTTCTCCCGAACTAACCTCATCGTATCATTTGCGCAACATTATCAGCTCCTGTAAATTTTTAAATATTTCATAAATGGTCAAAATATGATACGATACTAATTTTTAATTTTAAAGCCAATTTTTCTTGAAAATGAAAGCTCATGGAACATTTGCATTTATGAATTTGTAATCTACAAAGAAATCCTATAAAAATAATTTTTTTACGTAGACAGACACGTAGAAGAGAAGAGAAAAATACCTTTAAGGTTAACTTTCTTAAAATTTAAAAGAGAAATAATTCTTGTAATAAAACGATTTTGTAGTCTTGTCTAGCGATGTTTTATAATTTTATAAATTGCAGAGGTTCATTCCTTACCTTGAAAGGATTAAATCAAAGGATGCGCTCACAAAAAAAAAAAAAAAAAAAGCAGACATCCTTTTAAGAGGACATTTATCCGTCTGTAGTTCCTTTGTGTATTAAGGTTTTACTTAACTTTGTCTCGTCCTAAATTGTTGTCATTAGCACAAAGAAATAACGAAAGACATCATATTTCTGGGAATTTCCGTATAGGTAAGGGATCTTTTAATGAAGTAAGTTTCACTCATCAAGTTAACTTAACTGAGTAATTTTAGTCATCAAATACACGGAGCCCAGCTAACTTTAGGCATAAATAGGTACCATTATAATAAAGAGGAAAGTTTTATCTGTTTCTAATGCTTTCATATAAAAATCTGAAATTACATAAAACTTTTATCATCACGTCCCTGAGGAAGGGAAAGAAACTGTATGAAAAGAGCCAATTTGTATAAAAATGTAAATATGTTTACTTCGCGAAAATATAAAAACTACACGATTTTTAAATAAACTACAAAAAGAAGTGTTCTAAAGATCTTGCTATAAAAGTTTATTTTCATATTTAGGCATTGCAGGCATTCTAGTTTTCTTATAATTCCTCCGAAATAACATCGGAATATTAAGTCGAAATAAATATGTGTTTTTAAAGCTGGCTTTAACATATCTTCTGGTCGCCAATTTAATTTCCTTTTATGTCATTTGCCTCCATGAAATCGACTCAAGAAATCAATCGACGTGGGAGGTCAACATACAGCGTAAACAGGTCGGTGTATGGCAAATCCAAAGTAAACGTTTGCTGTGAGGGTGAAGAAATCGCAAAAATTTAGTTCCTTTTATCTGTGTTAAAGACCATGTATAACATGAATTCCTCCCAATAAGATGGGGATATTCGTTACAAGAATCCCATAATAATTTCTGAGATCCCCCTAATTTACGCCCACGGCCGAAGTCCTATTTCTAGAAACCTTTCTTGAATGGAATCTATTCTATTTCTATGTATAAATTTTGCTTCGTCTTCATAAAAGGCGTTGCTCCGAGCTTTATCGCGAACGTATATTATCATTAAGCTACAAAGAATAGAATTAAAACAGGAGGACTGCCGGAATAAGTCCGACTAGAGGAAAGATAAGACTCTGGGTGAAGGCATCGTCTCGAGTGACCTTTTCTCGGATATGTAGTAGATATGTTATCGCCCTTTTCAATATTGTGAACCTTAAATCATCAGAAATATCCTCGTTACAGTCCAGGGCATCAGCCAGGTCAGGCGTTTGCCTCGCAGGGAGTCCGTCTTTCAGGGACATTCTTTGGCAGCCGATCCGGAGGATTTCGTTTTTTACTTTAAAACAAGAAATCAATAGGAATCCAAAGGAGCCCATTCTTCCAACCAATCGAAGCGTTTTTGGTCGGGGCTCGGTGCAGACGAATTCTCTCGCAATATCTGAAGCAGATTTTCCTCTGCATGTACATCACCAGCCAGAGCAATTTCTCGCTATAAATTTATGTTATTCACAAACACTTGAAGAATTCAAGGAATGGAGCTTTGGAAGCTACACATTCACAGAAGGTCGGAGCTGGAGGTTAGACTGTCGGAGCATAAGCGCCGCTCGTCTAGGAAATGTAAGCACACCCTGCGACAGGCATCGCCGGCGGATGCAGCGCACGGGGAGAAGAAATGGATTGAGTCCTTAAATACTTGAGCGTGGATTCAATTGATGGGTTTAGGTTGGAAGAGCGCCTCGGGCGCTTCGGAACCTAGATGCAGGATACAGCCCGAGAACATGGAACTCCTCGGGAAGTACTCATTGAAGTGCGCATATCCAGACCGTACTGGGTGAGTTGAGTACTTCCTCTGCATTCCGTGATTAGCAAAATCGTCTCTTAAATACCTTGAGGGGGGGTCTTCGATTTTCAGGCTTGCACCAACACCCCGCAGAGCTCCAAAAACTCGACCGATTGCGGGTTCTTGCACAATGGTCCCTTTGAATCGAAGCGTGACCTCTTGCCACTAGAGAGCCCGGCCAAAATGCATGGCCCAGCAGAAAATGTTGAAATTACACCGAAATTGCGAAAAAATCACTTGTTTTGCTTATCGCAGATTCATTTACAGCGATATAATGCAAAGTGCCGCTTTTGCTGCTCATTCACAAACGCACAAATGAAAGACTACCGGAAAAAAAAATGTGGTGTTTGCTGCTGCCGAGACTGGGCTAATTTTTATTTGTATATCCGTTCCTGGGGACCCCACCGCTTTCTCACTTTTTATTTACTCTAAATCCAGCACAAGAGCGCTTCCAGCGACACAAATTTGCCACAAACAAAGTCAATTTCCGACGGGACGGGCCACCACACACCGCGGTGATATAATCGAGCAAATTGTAACGCCGCTGCCCCCGAATGGCTCAACGATTAGCAACCCTTTTGCACAAAAAGGATTTTTTTTTTATCTCTGCAGGGCACAAGCACCTGCTACGAACGAGAAATAGTACCTCACTCAAAATCCCGAACGGCGCTCCAGGGTGTGGTAATTTTCGCCGAGACGAGATCTCGATTTTTAAACGTACCTGAAGCTGGTACCCCCTGAGCGGAAAACGCCTTTCGCACTCGCTTCGCACTTGAGGAATTCACTACCGATAATAAAATTTGAGAATTATCCTCCTGTATTTTTCCAACTGTGCAAGGGCGACAAGCATCGAGCTCTGTACTTCGAACGACTATTAAAACTAAACTTTCCAGGCAAAGGTAAGACACCATGCCAGTGCGCTTTCCCACTGAACACACTCGCAGGGTAGCAATTTTACATTGAATTTGGGACTGTGTATCATGTAAAGAACAGGCAATGGTAGTGAATAAGCGGCTCACACATTGAAGGGAACTTCCAGTGAAATCGGCACTACCTTCAGAACTACATTACTTTAATACAATTGGAATTGCCAGGCCAGTCCATGTTAACAGAACACCTTTCAATAAATTTAAATTGAACCGTATTCAGGTTATTTGTTAAACCGAATTATTTATAAAATAATTGAAAAGTTAGTCCTTCAGGAATTTTTAGATATTAGATCATAATAAAGAAAATTCAGATAAAATATAGATCTACACCGTTACTAAATTTAAAAAAAAGTGATATTCCTGCAGATGGCGCTTTAAACTGTCATACAACTGGATCAGTCAACAAAATGTCAATAAATGGGAGTCATATGGTACAGAATAAGTTCAAAATTGTAAAAAGTGTTTTTTTACGAATGAATACCGGGTTAAGCTATTTAAAATTTAAAACCACCAGAATTGTGCATTAGGAATGCGATATTTCGGTTTAACGATCTGGGGGAAATAACTGGGAAATACCTTAAAACAACTTCCATCTCTCCAAAGATTTGCAACTTTCAAGCGAAACTGAATTAAAAATAACTTGAAACTTTATATTGAAATACGAAGGGATAGTATTAAAGGCATAATGAGTAAGTACAGAAAGTAAATTGTATGCTTATGATTTCGTGTTTAACTAATTGACAAATCAATCATATGTTCCTGTTTACTATGAAGTTGGAAGAGTTCGGTTATTTTTGTAATTGTCAGTTTTTGCGCGGGAGATGCTCAAATTTTATTGTGTGGCAGAAATTCTTCAAAGTAGTTCGCATGCTCTGTTTTCTTAAATCAGTATTATTTTATTGAGATTATTTTGTAGTAATAATTATCCACTCAAACAAAAGGTTAGTACGTATATTGTGATTATATTTTTGCTTTAGAAAGGTACAAAACGAGGCTCCCTAAGTTCCTTATAAATTACCCCCACGTAAGTTCATTCAAAGTGTGGCTTTTCGTTTTTATTTTTCTTTAGTTTTGCTTGAGGGAAACATGTATACTCCATAATTACAACATATTTTAAGGTAAATAGTCCGATGCCACGCTTATCGTAACCACACCTTATTCTGTAAATTTTTAGAACCGCGGAAATGATAGACGTGCCAGAATTTAAAATAAGGTACTACATAAAAATAAAAATAGCGGATAGATAATTTTAAAAAAGTAGACGTAAACGTATATAAAGATTTTGTTCCGGATGCGCTCAGGAATGATTTTTGTCCATTCAACAAATTCTGACATTTTTTCATGGAACTTGCCCCAAAGTGTTCCTAAAATAATATAATAATAAAGTTAAAGAAAAAGAAAACAAATACAATGGGATGTAACCCCTTAACCCCTTAATTATAACCGAACAATAACACAATTTAAAATTGCTCCCTTTTAAAAGATTGAAGATTTTAAACCTTTGATTTCTTATCCCATTTCTTCATAAATTTAAAATAAAAAAAAAACAATCTTAAGTCTCAGGTCAAAAGCTTATTGTTAACATTTTCGCAGATGACTACTGCATATGCAGTATTTTTTTTCTTATGCATTAGAAAAGCTCTATCGCCTGCGAACGTGTTAATATCATCATTCCAGCTGTTCCAGACTTCACTATTATAAACTGAACTTTAAAAGTTATCGGTGTGTTTTGAAATTATTTCTTAACTAATTTATTAAACCCATGTCTGTGAACATTATCAAAGGAATTAGTACATATTCGTATTCGGTAAATTTCCTAAACTTTACTTATTTTTAATTTTATTCCAGAACGCTTTATGGCATCATTACCGAGATATGCTGAAAATGCTCAACCCTTCACGGTTCTAATTGAGGGAAACATAGGAAGTGGAAAGACAACGTTCCTAAATCATTTTCGCAAATTTGACGAAATCTGCTTGCTTACGGAGCCGGTGGAAAAATGGCGAAATTGTTCCGGCGTAAATTTATTGGTAATATATTCCTTGGCTTTCGAACAAAATCCTAAAATAACTTGTTGTACTTGCAGGATATGATGTACAAGGAGCCCTACAGATGGGCGATGCCTTTCCAAACCTATGTGACCTTAACTATGCTCGAACAACATACTACTTATACTGATAAGCCCGTTAAGCTAATGGAAAGATCTCTGTACAGCTCCAGGTTGGAAATTGCATTTAGTATAAAAAATTTTTGACTTTAAAAATAACTGGGAATTTTTCAAGATACTGCTTCGTGCAAAATATGCGCGAAAATGGTAACATTCACGAGGGGATGTACAACATACTGCAACAATGGTACGCATTCATCGATAAGTCGGTTAACATTCGAGCAGATCTGATAAGTAGGTTTCCAATTTTCTGGTATTTTGATTTTTTACAATAATTTTTCTTTAGTATATTTGAAAACAACTCCTGAAGTTGTTTTAGAGAGGATGAGAAAGCGAGCGCGTGAGGAGGAGAGTTGTGTGCCACTCAAGTATCTGCAGGAATTGCACGAATTGCATGAGAATTGGCTTATTCATAAGCGTTGCGGACCCGACATTCCGGTAACTTTATTACTCTTATTAGGAAATTAACGTATATATTTCTGTTTTGTGAATACTTTATAATGTAAACAATAATAGTTGGGATAATCAATTATTACAACTGGCTTCGAATACAGCTTTAATATTAACCGCGAATCTATCTGCTTTAAGGTTTGGACTTTGGACGCTGATTTAGGATTGGACAAAATTGTAACGGAGTACATTAAATCAGAAAGCCGAATATTGCGACCAAAATTGGCACCACAACCAGTTTCATCACCTATAAAGCGAAGCAGACTAAGCAATTAAAAATGAATTTTTATTTAGAGGGGACGTGCTGTTTTGTTTTTTTCTTTAATGTGAATAATTAACTTAATACAATATATATAGATTTAAAATGCAAAAAAGAATTTCATATATGTTTGAAACGCGAGATGCCAGAAATTGAGGAAAGATATCCTGATTCATAAAATTACAAATTTCGAAATTCTGTTCTAAAAATAAAACTTCTCATGATATACAAAATTCATTGGGGGTAATATAAATTTGAACTTTAATAGAACTAAATATTGAAATGCCGAATTTTAAAGTATCTCAATATACATGAGGTAGCGTTATTTTTATAGAACCTCTAATCAAATTGACTTTAAATACGAAAAAAATAAATATAAGTCATAACATTGGTTTGCTTCTAGATAGAGAGGAAGTTATAAAGACCGTAGCTACGAAGTTCTATTTCGAATAGCCAACAACATATCCTCTAAAATCTTATTCCTCCTCCGTTCCCTTTCTAACTGCCTGTTGGCTATGCTCAACTGTTGCCTGCACCTCTGAAGGTCACGTTCTTCCTCCTTGAGAATGCCTTCAAAATCTGTATCTGAATTTTCTGAATCTTGAGCAAAATCAGGCTCCGAATTGAGTCTCCTTCTCTTGGCAACTGGTTGCGCTCTAAACCCCGTTTGAGTTTCATACATTGCCTACATAAAACAGAATTGTACATTTTAAGAGACGCAAGAAATTTCAACTTACCCTCAATTCTTCCGTTAACCTTTCCTCGGTTTCCCTTAGTTGGTAAAATCTACTTCTTTCGTCTGAAATCTCATTGGACAACCTTTCTTCAGTCTCAGCTGTACTTTCACCAGTGAACATTTCTCTAGTTTTCTTTGACCTAAGAAATTTACTTCGTAGGGATGGCGAAAGAAACTCTAATGGGTCATCGTAATCTTCTTCGTTTTGGTCCGCAAGCACATTTAACACGTTTTCCATGCATGCTTGCAAAATACTGTCCATTCTCATCGTTACGAGCTGAGAAACTGTTTACTAACAAACTTAAAAATCCTCCAAGTATCCCCTGCATCAGCACCAAAAACAAAACTATTGAAAATGACGTTACATGGGCAGTGCGTAGTTAAGCAAGAGGAGCAATGGGCGTAGTTCAAATGCTGACTGCGGTCCTCTTTTGTAATCTAACTATTTAAATACTTTTAGGTTTGTAATGCCTACATATTTAATTAAAACAATTAGTTACTGAATTATTCGTTATATATAAAATTGTAATAATTTTGTTTCCAAAAATTTAAATCATTAGAATTTCGGAACTGTTCCTAAAAAGAGTCAAACCATTGAAACGTCAATTTGACGGCATTGTGAAATTTCTTCGGGAAACATGCCGATTTTGTGAGGAGGTGCTGTGAAATTTTACTTTAAATACCTCCAAGATGATGTACGATAACGAAGAAGGTGCGTTGTTTGGAATTTTTAAAATTGTTAGAAAAATATTAACATGGTTTTAGCCCCCTCCGTTTTGTCTTACAGATGAATTTCAATGCATATCTTTAGACGGCATTTTGCTACCCTTTTCGCTTTAAATCCCTCAAATAAAACCCTTTTATTAATACTTTGAGTTTCAAAAACTATGTAGAAGGTAATCAGAGATTTACTTGTACTGAAAGCAACCAGTTAATATCCTAAAATTAGTGTTAGCGGCTGCTAATATTGCATTTGCTTTTGTTTATTTTCGGCGTAGTGTTGATTCTTTAAATGCGTTTCTGCTGAATCTACCAAAATGTGAAATTATGTACATTACAAGGAACTGTAATTTATGAGTTCCTCTGGTTTTATATGCCTACCTGATTTGTTTTTGGCAATTAATCAAAAAGTTTTAGGCGATGCTACAAATGTTTAATGTTAAATATTTCAGAGAATTATGAGGAGGAGAATGCCGAACAGATTTCTCACGAATTGTGGCAAGAAGCGTGTTGGATTGTAATAAATGCTTACTTTGATGAAAAGGGCTTGGTGCGTCAGCAGCTGGACAGTTTTGATGAATTTATTCAGGTACTTAATACTTGAAAAAAGCGTTCTTGTAAAATTTTTCAAGAAATAACTTTTATTAGATGTCCGTCCAGCGTATTGTTGAGGATTCTCCAGCCATTGATTTACAGGCAGAGGCACAGCATACATCTGGAGAAATTGAAACTCCGGTAATTATACACTTAATATAAAATAGAACCAGTAAATATTTAGAATCTATCAAAATCTTAATGCAATATTATAATTAATTCAAATGCTTAGAGATTGCAAAATCATATTTTATAAATTTCATTTATATATTGTATTTATTTAAAACTTACAGCCTAGATTTCTTCTAAAATTCGATCAAATTTACTTGTCGAAGCCAACACATTGGGAAAAAGATGGTTCGCCCAGTCCCATGATGCCAAATGAAGCGCGCCTTCGAAATTTAACATATTCAGCTCCCTTGTACGTTGATATCACGAAAACAAAAATTGTAGACGGGCAAGATCCTGTCGAAACCCAACATCAAAAAACATTTATAGGAAAGATCCCAATTATGTTGCGTTCCACTTATTGTCTACTTAGCCAACTTACTGATCGTGATTTAACAGAATTGAATGAATGCCCACTGGATCCAGGTGGTTATTTCATTATCAATGGATCAGAAAAGGTACTTATTGCCCAGGAGAAGATGGCAACAAACACAGTATACGTATTCAGTATGAAAGATGGAAAGTATGCGTACAAGTCTGAAATTCGCTCATGTCTCGAGCACAGTTCACGTCCGACGTCGACGCTCTGGGTAAATATGATGGCACGAGGAGGTCAAAGTATTAAAAAGTCAGCCATTGGACAGCGTATAATTGCTATCCTGCCGTATATTAAACAGGAAATACCTATTATGATTGTTTTTCGTGCTCTGGGTTTCGTCGCCGACAGAGACATTTTGGAGCACATCATATATGATTTTGATGATCCAGAAATGATGGAAATGGTGAAGCCATCTCTTGATGAAGCATTTGTTGTTCAAGAGCAAAATGTTGCCCTAAATTTCATTGGCGCTAGAGGTGCGAGGCCTGGTGTGACTAAGGAAAAACGTATAAAATATGCAAAGGAAATTCTGCAGAAGGAAATGCTCCCTCATGTGGGCGTTTCTGATTTTTGCGAAACTAAGAAGGCATACTTCTTAGGTTATATGGTGCACAGACTGTTGCTAGCTGCTTTGGGTAGACGCGAGTTAGATGATCGGGATCACTATGGTAATAAGCGTTTAGATTTGGCTGGACCACTTTTAGCCTTTCTCTTTCGCGGGCTATTTAAAAATTTAATGAAGGAGGTTCGGATGTACACACAGAAATTCATTGACAGAGGAAAGGACTTCAATCTCGAGTTAGCTATAAAGACAAATATTATTACAGATGGTTTGAGGTATTCCTTAGCCACTGGAAATTGGGGTGACCAGAAGAAGGCGCATCAGGCTCGTGCTGGAGTATCTCAGGTAGGTGAAGAATATTTTTATATTGTTTATTTATTTTAAAAATAATTCTTATTGCAGGTGTTGAATCGTTTGACATTTGCGTCCACATTATCCCATCTTCGCCGCGTTAACTCTCCTATTGGTAGAGATGGTAAATTAGCAAAACCCCGTCAGTTACACAACACTCTTTGGGGTATGATATGCCCAGCCGAAACACCTGAAGGTGCAGCTGTCGGTCTGGTAAAAAATCTGGCTCTTATGGCTTATATTTCTGTTGGATCCCAACCTTCTCCTATCTTGGAGTTCTTGGAAGAGTGGTCCATGGAAAATCTAGAAGAGATTGCTCCTTCAGCTATAGCAGATGCCACAAAGATTTTCGTAAATGGCTGTTGGGTAGGAATTCATCGTGATCCAGAGCAACTGATGGCAACATTGAGGAAGCTAAGGCGACAAATGGACATCATTGTGTCTGAAGTGTCCATGGTCCGTGATATCAGAGACAGAGAAATTCGAATTTACACCGATGCTGGACGTATTTGTAGACCATTGCTAATCGTTGAAAATGGAAATTTGCTCCTTAAGAAAACGCATATTGAAATGCTTAAAGAGAGGGATTATAATAACTACAGTTGGCAAGTGCTTGTTGCTTCCGGAGTTGTCGAGTACATAGACACTTTGGAAGAAGAGACAGTAATGATAGCTATGTCTCCATATGACTTGAAGCAAGATAAAGATTATGCCTATTGTACAACCTACACACATTGTGAAATTCATCCGGCTATGATACTCGGTGTGTGCGCCTCTATTATTCCATTTCCTGATCATAATCAGAGTCCCAGGAACACTTATCAAAGTGCTATGGGGAAACAAGCTATGGGAGTTTACATTACAAATTTCCATGTCAGAATGGACACCCTGGCTCACGTTTTGTACTATCCAATGAAGCCTCTTGTTACTACTAGATCAATGGAGTACTTGCGATTTAGAGAACTACCTGCTGGAATCAACTCAATTGTAGCTATTTTATGCTACACTGGTTACAATCAAGTAAATTCCCCGAGAAATATATGTGAAATGGCATCAATTAACAATTTTTTTTTTTGTTATATTATAGGAAGACAGTGTCATTCTAAATGCTTCGGCTGTTGAACGTGGATTCTTCCGATCAGTCTTTTATCGTTCATACAAAGATGCTGAAAATAAACGAATTGGTGATCAGGAAGAACAGTTTGAAAAACCTAATCGTCAAACATGCCAGGGAATGAGGAATGCTCACTATGATAAATTAGACGATGACGGTATAATAGCACCTGGCATTCGTGTATCCGGTGACGATGTAGTAATTGGGAAAACAATTACTCTCCCAGAAAATGATGATGAGGTATTTATAGAAAAATTCTAATGAATCTGTAAAACGTTGATTTGTAATATTGAAAATATTGTTTTAGCTGGAAGGTACTACAAAAAGATTCACAAAACGAGATGCGTCGACATTTTTGCGAAATTCCGAAACGGGTATTGTTGATCAGGTTATGCTAACACTAAATAGTGAAGGATACAAATTCTGTAAGATTCGAGTCCGATCAGTGCGTATTCCTCAAATTGGAGATAAGTTTGCCTCTCGTCATGGTCAAAAAGGTACTTGCGGAATTCAGTACCGTCAGGAAGATATGCCCTTCACATGTGAGGGTCTTACCCCGGATATCATCATCAATCCTCACGCCATTCCATCTCGTATGACAATTGGTCACTTGATTGAGTGCCTACAAGGTACCCTAAATTCTCCTAGTTTAAAAAAATTTCTTTAAGCTTCTGTTTCTATTTAGGGAAACTTGGATCTAATAAAGGAGAGATTGGTGATGCTACACCGTTCAACGATGCTGTGAACGTACAAAAGATCTCAACGTTCTTGCAAGAATATGGCTATCATTTAAGAGGCAATGAAGTTATGTACAATGGACACACAGGAAGGAAAATTAATGCTCAGGTTAACTGTTTATTAATTCTTAATTACTTTCAATTTTGACACGTTCTATCGGGCAGGTATTTTTGGGGCCGACCTATTATCAACGTCTTAAGCACATGGTAGACGACAAGATCCATTCACGAGCCAGAGGACCTGTACAAATTCTTGTTCGACAACCTATGGAAGGTAGGGCTAGAGATGGTGGCCTACGTTTCGGTGAGATGGAACGTGATTGTCAAATTGCTCACGGAGCTGCACAGTTCCTCAGAGAGCGTCTATTTGAAGTATCCGATCCGTATAGAATTCATGTTTGTAACTTTTGCGGTCTAATAGCGATTGCAAACTTGAGGAATAACACGTTTGAGTGTAAGGGATGCAAAAATAAAACTCAAATCTCTCAAGTAAGGTTGCCTTATGCTGCTAAGCTACTATTCCAGGAACTTATGTCTATGAATATTGCTCCAAGGTTAATGGTAGTTTAAGGTAATAAATGGTTTTATAATGTGATATTTAATGTTTTATTATTCGAATGTCGAAATAAAAAACCTTATGTATTTGGGCTTAGTATGACCGCCTATTTTTCAAAATTGCATTTTTACAGGGACGATTTGTTGAAAATAGTAAAGCTTATTAGTAGTTAACAAATATTCAATAAAATGTAGATTACTTTTTCAAATTTAAAACCACCATTCTACTTTATTCTTCTAAGAAACACTGAATACTTAGTGATTTGTGAATTGAGGAACTTGAGAAGATTACTTTACCATGATTTGGGTTTCAATAGCAAAATAAAGCAGATATTAAAAAATAAATTTCAATGTTGGAGTTGATTTTTCTAGAAAGGATATCCTAAAGTTTTACTACAAATATTAGGTAATTTCATTCGCTAAAATGTTGGCAGCAGTCTCTATAAAATCTTTTCGATTATTAGCTTTATTAGGAAATAGATAACAGTGAAAAGTTTGCTTTTTCAAGAATCACATTTAATCGAAACTCCGTCAACAGTTTTCATAAAATAAAAGTGTATTTCTAAATTACTTAGTTTTTTGCTTATTTCATCAGTCAGGGGTTGTAAATGCATGGTGCTCATGGTCAGAAATGATTCATAAATTAAATGAAAACGATTTTTGCTATAGTTTTCGATATTTGGCTTAATGTTGAGCCACATTCCCTTTTCTGTTTATTCTCATGTCCGATAAAAAAATTTTGTTTAGAATATGAAAGCGTGGAAACATCGAGCATTGCCTCCAAGTGTTTTTCGCGCCTCTTTGTAACCCGATCCGTTGAAAAATAGCCGTTTGGAAAAGCAAAAACACCCACAATCATCATATGGTACTTGTAAAATTTGCTAAAGCCAGTTCCAGAGAGACGGTCACACTGTTCTTAGTTTCTCGTTTGGCAATCACTTGACTTGGGACTTTTCAGTCAAGTTTTACGTGCATCGGATGTGCGTCGTCTCTGCGATGAAAGTGACATTTCTCCCGAGTGTTGTCAAAAGGTATTAACAGGATTCGATGGAATATTGATTTTTGATAAGTTGTGTTGCTAAACAAGGTGGAAAATGAAATAAATACGTCTGCTGCTGCCCAGTTATAACTGAGAGAATGTGGATACCAACGAACAATAAATACGGAGTTGGTAAGTACTATCGAAGAGCGGAAGTTGTTCGTGGTGTCCTTAAATTGCCCCTATTTTGGTACGGGAGCAGTCCAAATTTTTCAATCGTAGGGCGGAAACTAGACGCTTTCTTGCCTGGGATAATGTGGCTTACTGTAAATTGGCCGTCTCCTCCCGGCCGAACGAGTGCAAGTGGCGATTTCTTCGAGTGTTTTCACTAAGCCCCTGCAAATTTGTTGACATCTATCTGTTTATTAACCCGTCTTTCAATGCAAATTAGCCTCGTCTACGCTAGTTGTGTATCGCATCTAATAGGGTTTCTGAGAGATACGGCCGGACTAAATCTCAAAAATGTTAACTTGAAGTTTGACCGGAAATGCAGTGCTTGTTTTGATTACCCTTAATGAAGCTATTGACTCAACTGGTCCGGCCACTGGATAACGATAAAATTGGGATTTTACCGCAGTATCTAACTAAACTTCTGCGGCTTTTAGCTTGAGTGCAAATAATTTGCCCTGCCCATGCCCACCTAGAGACTTACAGCGTCATTCGGCCAATAATTTCGCCGCCAACACTTCACACATCTAAAAATATTCGCGATGATGAAGATGAGTCATTTACACTCAGAATTCATTGACTCCTAAAGGGAATAATACTACTAAATTGTCGCACCCGTTACGGGTCGACTCCCATACTCCCCTGGAGGATGTGGGGACATCTACCCGGGACATACGCTTTAACACTGTGTTATCAATTGAATTCTCCGGGCAGGCACACGTAAAAATATTACCCGGCCTCCCCCCGTTCTCGCATGTATCGGTGGAATCAAGGAAAGAGCCAAACGGAAGTAGCGTCGACTCGGGAATATTAGCCACTTCTGCTAATGTGAACGGAATACCTAATTACGCGCTAAGGTAAACGAATCCCCAAAGCGGTAGGACTCACGGCCGGGTCGAAGAATTTTATTTTTAAATATTCTTGGCTGCACGCAATTGATCGTTTGTTTATTGTCGTACGACCTGCAACTTGCATCTGGTTCGGATTGATATCTAATTGAGCTGAGAGCTCAAAAACAGCTCAATGGGAAGAGGAAATCCAACACCTTTAAGTCGGTAATAACTGTTAAATAATCTTATCTATGAGTCTACGGATTCGATCACTCAGCCAACTATTGCAGAAGAATTTCATGATCAGCATGCACATTTTTAATCTCTTTCTGGGAAGAAATGATAATTCATATTCTTTGTTCTCAGTCAAGATGTAATTTGCTTTATTCTTGAACTTAAAATGTTAAGCTAATTAACAGCGGAACAGTCTGCTTTAAACACTGATAAAAATCTTTAAATAGCACACTTTTTCTAATCTCACTGGCTGATTTGTTATGATTAGTTAATGATGTATTACACATCGCGCCATTTGATTTGTCGAATTTTCATTTGTTAATCCATTCAATTATTTTTAACACTTGTGGTTTTATCCATACGCGCTAACTTGGGTTATGATGGCGAAGGATTGTAAAATATTTATTTCAACTTAAAAAGTGGTTCCTAGCGATCAAGTGTCGAACCGGAACAAGTCAAGTTTAGTGAACTGATACGATAATCTGTGACTAGAAAGAACTTACCCTTGGTAGCCTAAAACATTAAGTAGAAAAATGAATGAACTTTTAATGGAAAAAATAATATTTTTCACGGGTAATGCTTTCCTGGTTCCAAAACACTTTCATAAAAGTTTTGTTTTTTACCATAATACAGTAAAGAAAAACAATTATAAATCGCTTTGAGAAGCATATGGGGAATCGCGATAGGATGAGAGGGATCTTTTGACCTTTGCTTGTACCAGTAAAGGGATCTATTCGATACAAGAAAGTATTATACGTGAATATTATGTGCTTCGGTAAAATGGACCACACACTTCCCCAAAAGCGTAAATTACATATAATTATAGATTTAGCTATAGTGTCTTTCCATTTTCTTCTTAAAATCAAAACTAATACTACTTTTGAAATACGAGCAATCTTAATACTTGACAATTTTCATACAGCTATACACAATTGGCATGGGGATGTCCGATGCGGTCTTCCATTGGACGTTGGCGATTCCGTAGAAATTTTAGAAGAATGCGACTACTGGTATCGTGGTACCTGTCCCAGAAAACCTCGGACTGTCGGACTTTTTCCTAAATCATATATTCACATTAAGGACCTCAGTAAAGTTGATCCTGTGGTTGCAGAATGCACCCAGGTACTCAGAGAATGGTCAGAAATATGGAAGCGTTTGTTTGTGGTAAGTTTTTATATTTTACATTTGTACATAATTAATTAATTTATATATTTCAATTATTTTAGGAACGAGAAACCTACAAATATACGACTTTAAGAAAGGTGATGTTTTCCTTATTAGAAAGCAGGAGGGAATTGCTTGGCGCTACATTGACGCAAGATCAAACTTTGGAATTGCAAATGATTGTGATATCAAAAATTGATTGGGGAAACCGGTAAGTGATTGTTTATGATTCCATTTTTAATAAATTCTTAGGAATAAAACTAAGTTAGTGATGCAAGAATTCATGATTGAATACAGGAAAGATTTGTTATGGTTTTCTATGCCGAATATCTTGATTTTCATGCAACATACATCAACATCTTTTCTTCTCAGTTGTATAGCTGGGAAAAAACTATGAAAAAAACTATGTTAAAATGTGAAACAATCAAAAGATTCGAGACTGGCAGCAATCAAGAAACTCCTCTGATATGTTTGTCCTTTCGAATTCCTGAGATTAATTGGAATTGGAATTGAATTTTTTAGGGTTCTGTACCTGAAATAAAAAAAATAAAACCCTTCTTCTTCTCAAGAATGGCTGAAAGTTTCAGCATTAATACCAAATAATAGTTTACAGGATCATGATTATGTAAAAAGTTTAAGTTTCTAACTTAATGCATTAAAAAGAAACTGCCTTTCAAAATGTATTTTTATACTGATTAGATTCTTGAAATTTGACACAACGGAAAGTCTCATAGCACAAAACTCCGAAAATTGATTGCAAGAATATTAAAATCCCTTAAATATATGTATTTAAAATTTGCTTGAATTTTTTAGAATTTTTAGCAAGTGTCGAATTTAATAACATTTTGAACCTTCTTAAAATATCTTGGATTTCAAATAATTTTGTGCATGTAAAAAACGGAAAAGTGGCTGGTCGCAAAGTGCAATTTCGATGCCTTTTCAATACGAAATTTAGATTTCCGGTCCTGACTCTTAGAAGTACTACAGACGCTCGTAGGCGGCTTACAAGTTAATCATGCGAATTTTTCTGATAAGATTCTATCTTGATTTGATTATTGCTAATATGGCTGCGAACTGCATCTTTGCGTGTGAAATTTTGCGAACAGTAAATATATCAGACAAAAATATGATCAAAATAAGCAATATGAATTTAAAATGATAATTGCTCATTATTTTACTTATAAACGAGAAATTAAACATGTTCACCTTTTAAGCGAATAAATCGTAGTACAATTTATTGTAAATAGAATGATTAAAACACTGATATATCAATTTATTATAAAGTATATTTCCTAAAATATTTTGCTTAAATCACTTCGAAATAATTGATTTAGGAATAAATTGCAATACTTCTTAAAGTAGATAAACGGTAAGAAAGCTGGAATTGAACAGAATTTCTGTTCAGCGAGCGAATGCATCGTTTTGTTAAAAGTAAAATGATAATATTGTAAAAAGTGTATGAAAATAAGGTGGTCTTTTACTTCGAACAGTCTTAGCTGATATGTTCCAGCAGTTTTAAACTATGTCTCGGTTTCTTTTCCAAATTTCTCAGGATATATTGGATGCATTTCCAATGTTGAAGGTGCAGAGGGTGTTCCTCCCGAGCTACCGCCGAGATTATTACATAATTCCTGTAGCATTTCACTGTAGGATGTCATGTTAATGTTCTGCCCAAGAAGATGCAGAAGGAGGAAATCGCCGATCTGAAAATAATAATAATTTTTTTTTTTGGAGTTAACAATCAGACTGAAATACATTTTGAATTTACCTCAATGCGACGTACGAGGCGTTCAATTTCCTTTGAGGATCCATGGCGGAATCTTCGTTTGATAATAGTTTCGCGAGTTGTTGGCATCATTACAACAATAGCAGAGTATAGGATAGCAAGTCCAGAAAATACAGAAAGTATAATAAACCAGAACCTAAATAGAAAAAATCAAACTATTAAGAAGCATTTATGTTTATGTATTGGAAAACTTACCACAAGAATATGTAAATTTTTTCATTAAGTATGTTTAACGCTAAAACACAAAGCGTATCGTGTTTCTGTGGAGATCCACCAGGGCCATACTTGTGGAAGGTACATTTTGTCAGTCTTGGAAATATCTCAATCATAGGATCATATCTGGTTTCTTGGTTCATGTTGGAAAATTTAATAACTTCTGTTCCATATGTCATAAAAGCTCCTCCGAGAAATTTATCAATGAAAAATATGTTTCCAACAACATTAACGAAATTTAACATTTCACAAAAGAAATATCCAAATGAGTAGGCGTTGTGGGTCCGTAAGCTGGCCAAAATGTATTCAATGATTCTGCTTTGTCGACAGATGCGCTCCTCAATAGGAGCTGTTAGAATGCCTCTCATTCCATCGGAGATCATTCGAATTTTACCATCTTCCCAATTTTTCCATATCCAGTGGGGGATGTAAAACAACAAACCCTGGATAGGTAGATAAGAGTTTTTTTTATGTATTTAAAGGAAACACTTTTATCATTACCTGGAAAAACAGCATAAACGGAACCCACTGATAGTAGCTGTGGTATCGCTTTTCTTGGTTATATTCGTTGCCTAATCCGTGGCCGGCCACATCTGTTCCAATTTGCCTGTGCTGTTGACCGGGAATTGTGAAAGTGTACGTAATCCAGCAGAATGTGTTAATAACGTGATTTGGAATTGCTCCATCATGTATGCAAGAAATTGGGTCACCTGAAGACAACACAAATTAATTTTCTTCTAAAGACCAATATTTATTTATTTATTAAAATAAATGAATTTTGATTTTTTTTCGAGATAACTAGCTCTAAATATTCAGGGACTCTCTGACGATCCCTAACCGCACCTTCTTGTTTATCTCACGTATAAAAAGGATTTTTTACTTCTTTACTCTATTTTTATAAGATAATTGTTTTGCTCTAAAATGCCGATCCCGGAATTTCTTTTAAAATCAACGATAAATTAAACTCCTTACGAATTTATTTCGGCAACTCTTGCGTATTACAAATGTCTTGAAAGCTAATGCAGATTATTGTTTTAGTCATTTAATTTACCTGAAAAACTTCTATTTTTGATTCTCATTAACAATCAAGGAATTTGCAAATTTCATTTTATTTTTACATTTTGATAAGCAATTTTAAGCAGAAATGAATTTTTTTTTGTGTATTTCTATTACTTTTCTAATATACGAGGTAAGTGTTATCGCCTTTATAGGTCCTTATGATTTTTTATTTGAAAATGAGAATTAACTGACTTTATAATTTATAATTTAATAACTCCAATCTTAATTACTCAAAATAAAATACTTAGTATTAAAACACTCAAAAAGAAAAAAACAAAAGTTTTAATAATCTAATCGAGGAAACAAATATTATTGAATAATTTTATCTTTAATTCCTTTTGATACACCACAAAATTTATTATTACTACATTAAAAGAATTACGGGGTAATGTTTTATTAATCAATTTATTTTATGTGTGTACTAAAGAAAACCCTTCACTTGCTAAATTATATCGCTGAAATTCTAACATTGAGAGACTCTCACAAAACCTTGAGCTATATGAGTTTCGTATTTGAAGTTAATACACAACCACGTGAGTTGAATTGAGTTTACAGCGATTCATTAGAAAACCCAAACATAAATTTAAATTTTCATTTCGCAATAATCCACTATTAAATCCTTCCTACACGACGAAAAAACATGTCTGGACTCCGAGAAACATTGAGAGATGAACGCCACTTACCAATTAAGTTGTTAGCTGTGACAATAATGCAACAGACGAAAAGAATTGCAGTAGTTACTCTATAATGGCACCGGAACACCATATTGTCTATGATTGCCTTGTCTATTAAATATCGTACTTTTACAAAGCCGGCTACAGCCGACAGCATGCCAAACACAGCCATCTCTGTAGCAAGTCTTCAGCGTTCAGTCCTGCCTGGAATTTGAGAAGTTATAAAGTCGTTGACGGTGATAAGTCTTTTCTTTTTTATGGAACGGGTTGATTTATAAAAAAGGCGGAATAATAAAGAGATGTACGTTTTAAAGATAAGAAATTCTGTCTTTCGAATGCGGTTCGGTTTAGCACCTCTGCCGCTACATTGGTCTTGCGAAGCAAATAAGCGTGAAAGCTTTGTAGCACTTGTTCGCTTATGTAAATGCTCTACCCTCGTCTACAGCGAATGTTTTTTTTTTTTTGGATTTTAAGTCATTAATTTCTATCGTCTTAATTATACAATCGGAAGTCACTGAGTTACACGATATTTGGGTCACAATTTAGATAAAAATTCCTCTTTTACAAAGATCTTAGTCATATTTCCAAGAAAATGTGAAATTTCACTTGGGTTAAACCCTGAAACAAAGAAGCACAGTAGCAAGATCACTTTCCTGCCTATTCTGCGATTAAAATTGCTCTGTTTATAGTATAATTTGTTTATTTGCTTATGCAAGGGTAAAAGCACATGAAGAAAACTTATGCGATTTTCTATTTCACTAAAAAAAAGCCAATGCTCACCTAACACAACTGACTGAATACCTTTCCAAGCCTAACCAAAGAAGAGCGAACGCGACTATGCTTCAGAAGATCACAGTCGTAGACTGAATGCAGAGTGTACTGTACAGAGGCAAGCAGCAAAGCCGCGAAGATCGCGGCATACCATTTTGGTAATTATTTGTATGCGAGGGATGAAAACTTGCTGGACAACACCACTACATATGTAGGAACTAGTTGCAGCTTCTGCAAATGCACCACAAAATCATAAAGGTAAAAATGCAATGTGCCCCTGTGGAAGAGCAATTCTTGCTATTTTATTTTAGAAATTTCTTTTTATTCCATGCACTAGTTTGCTGGTTTCTTGGCTTTTTCTCTAGGTGCTGTACATTCCTGAAATGGAAAGATGTAACCAAAACTTCCACGTAGTATTTGCTACTGAATTCCTCTTAAAATATTTCTTCTTTTCGCACATGCATATGTGGTAACTGGTAATATATACCTGAAAGGTGAGATATCTACATATTCAAGGATAATTTTACCGATCATTCCTAGCATACACATGTTGTACGTCATAAATGCTGAAACACATGTAGGCCAGGGACAAAACACATACATTGATCAAGTTTTAAGCCAGTTTCAAGCTTCTTTTATTTTACTCTGAAGAGTTTTCTAAACCGGCAAGCATATTGCGTTCGTCATCATTCAGGTGAATAACCAGAGCGATGTTGCCAATTTTTATATTTGATCGTAACATTGCCATATATGCCAGTTGGCGCACGATCATTTTTTTCTGGGTTCGAAATGCAACTAAATATAATTTAAAAAGTTTTATACTGTGAAAGTCTGTTCAAGCGAATGCTTATGAAGGCAATTCCTACTTTATTTAATCTGAAAGGCCGTATTTTTTTTTGATGCCGTTAGCGATATGCTCCTGCAGTTTGGTCATTGATTTAACAAGACATCTACATTAGGAGAAATTTTGTTATTGATAAGTTTGATGAACTATACCGCATATGTTCTTTCTATTAATAATTTATTTATAAGAACAATTGGTTAGATAACAAATCAATAAATAATTAGAAATAAATAATTAAGGAGGAGGTGGGGCTAGTAAAGGGAGTGTAAATTTAAGAAAAAGCTGGTAACTCCCTCCTTAAATTTAATCTCTAAAAAAAGTAAAGACTATCCAATCTGAACGAAATCTGAAAAAAAATTAATTTTCATTTAATTTTAAAGAAAACTTGGTCTTGATCTTGTCCCTCGATCTGGACCGCTCGCAGTAAATCCCCATGATGTAGGAATTGTATCTTTGCATCAAGTGCATGTTAATAGTGCCGAAAACGCAAAGGCTTCATCGGTAAGGTGCAATCCAGCTTTTAGAGTATGTAATATTAATCGGGACTTTCCTACATTGAAGAGTCGGGGGACTTTAAGAAGAAAATCATTGAAAAAAGTACTGACGCATCACTTGTATTTTTGTATGAGAGATTTTGGACACCGGATTGGAGATGATGCCGAAGTTTATTTCTTTCTGTACGATGCTTATCCAACTAGAATGCGAGCACTATCAGAACGATTTCTTGTTAAAATATCAAAGGATGGATTTTCCAACTATGTGGAAAAATTACATAGCAATTGTACTGCATTTGCTGATTTGGGTGAGTTCTTAATTCTTCAATTTTTTTTTCAAAAGTTCCACATTTATTTTATTTCGGCCGATATAATTTAATTAAACGCCTTCTCAGGTGCCGCTGAACTTGGAGAAGACTTATATTTAGTAGCTAATGTGATGAGGGTGGGAAAAATCATTCACCCAGAATCTATTAAGAGAGGTGATAAACAGAACTCATATCTAACATATAAGAGACCATATGGTGTGGGGGTTCTACCACTGATGGAAATATGTCAGTACGATAGCTCAGTAGAGTCCGAGGAGAAGGAGTATAGCTTTAAAATTTTTCAATGTGATGAAAAAGATTTCCATCAATTGCACGAGCTCATAATTAAGAAGGCAAGTGGAAAATTCTCACCCCTAAATACAGGAGGACAAAGCAATTATGGAATAGTCGTCTCGTTAAAATTGCTACACGGTGAATTAGTGCAAGCAAAACAGGAACAGCCTCTTTTATTTCAAGGAATAACAATCACCAGAAAAATGGGATTTCCCGACGTTATAATGCCGGGTGATGTAAGGAATGACTTATTCATCACGCTTGAACGCGGAGAATTTGAAAGAGGCGGAAAGAGTACAGCCAAAAATATCGAAGTATCCGTGATTATCTTAGATGCATCTGGTAAGATTTTGCCGGAGTGTTTGTGGGGTGCTTCTGGGATGGATCCTCAAAACAGCTACAAGTCGATGATTTTATACCATCAGAATTCTCCTTGCTGGAATGAGACACTTAGAATTAGTGTGCCAATTGACAAGTTTTCCACAGCTCATGTACGTTTTGAATTCAGACATTGCTCGACAAGAGACAAATCCGAACCAAAACTATTTGGTTTCAGTTTTGCAAGACTTATGGAACCAAGTGGTGCTACCTTAACTGATGGTCTACATGATCTGTTCGTATACAAATGCGAAGATTCAACGAAGCTTATTTCTGCCAACTACTTGAAACTTCCTTACAAGGCCAAAGATATACAAGCACAAGTGGAGCAAAGCACCTTATTCCACCGAAGCTCGAAAGAATCATTCACTATTAAATCATTACTTTGCTCGACAAAGTTAACTCAAAATAGTGATCTACTTTCACTTCTGCAGTGGAGGGCTCATCCTGAAAAAATTGAAGATTCTCTGAAAGGTGTGGCCAGACTTCGAGATGAAGAACTTGTAAAATTTTTACAAGATGTCTTAGACGCTCTTTTCGCTATGTTTTCAAATGAAGAAGGAAATAGTACAATTCACTCAGGATTGGTGTTTCATGTTCTTGTTAGCATATTCAGCTTGCTTCAAAGCAGCAAATTTCAGCATTTTAAACCTGTTATGAATGCGTATATCGAAAATCACTTTGCTGCTGCTCTTGTTTATAAAGGACTTATTACATCTGTTCAACACTTGGCCATACATCTAACGAAAGGTCATCCAGACCCATTCGATAAATGTTTTGGCTCATTGGAATACATCTTTAAACTTATTATACAATCAAGAAAATTGTTTGCACGAGCAACTGGAGGACAATACGAGGACTCTTTCCGAAAGGATTTATATGGGCTATTTAACTCGTTTAACAATATTCTGTCTGTTCCGCGTGACGACGTTATTTTGCCAACTCAAGAGGCTTTGCTTCAGTCTATTGGTGTTGTACTTGAACAACTAAAAGATACTCTTCCTGCTTCTGAACTCGGAGTGCTTGCAAGGAATATTTTAGATTCGGTTCCACGGGACGCCCAACAACCTCTTATTCAGGCGAAATTGCATGCTGTGAAAAATCTAGTCTCAGGCCAGCTCTTTCATGATGATGGTGGGTAATTTTTTTATTTGAAATATTGTAACTATTAAATGTTTCCTTTCAGAGTCAAGGTCTGTTATTTTACAAGTTGCTTGTAAACACTTGAGAATCCATTTAGTTCGCCGTGATGAACTCCGCTTATGTGCTGAGATACTTTCGGAAATTCTTAACCACCTTTATGAACTACAACAAAAGCAGCAAGAAAAGGTTACGAATACACTGCAACATGATTTGGATTCGCTTTGCAAAAATATTCTGAACATACTCATGCAAACGATTATTATTATAATGGAAAGCTCCCAAATGATTCTATCTTCATTGGTGGCTGTGCTTCTAGGATTACTGCAATTATTAGATGAAACCCACTATAAGCATTTTTGGGATGAACTTAGCTCGAACGGTGATACCAAAGAGTTAAAAGATTTTCTACACCGTACTCTACTTGTGTTCAAAGAGCTTCTTACCCAAGATTGGCATGTTTTTCCAGGCGATTGGTTAGTGATGAAATTAGCGGCAAACGATGTTATGAGAAAGGCTCTTGAAGAATTTGCCAAACCTTTAGTCTATAGATTTCTGGGAATACAGTCCTTTGATTCTCAACTATGGTGGTCTTACTTTAGTTTGGCTGTAGCTTTTCTTACCCAACCTTGTCTACAGTTGGAGCAGTACCACGAACAAAAACGACGAAAGATTTTGCATTCCCATGGTGATATGCGTGTCCTTATGGGATTCCAAATATTAAGTATGTGGTCGCAGTTGGGAGAACATAAGCTGCACTTTATTCCATCCATGGTGGGCCCCTTTTTAGAAGTAACACTCGTTCCAGAACCGGCATTGAGAAAAGCGACCTTAACCGTTTTCTATGATATGATGCAATGCGAACAGGTAAGAATCCAATGTAAAAACTTTAAATTTGCAAATAATATAAGTATGCGTCCCTACAGGCGGCACGAGGCTCATTCCGGTTGGTAGAAAGCGAACTGATTGATAAACTTGATTTACTAATAAGTGAAAATAAAGGCGACGATGAATACCGAGAACTTTTTAGTACTATGTAAGTAATACTTAAGTGGAAATAATTTCGACTTTTGCTAAACATTGCGCTAACATGAAATAAACATTCACGCTTCCATTCTCAATGAATAAACAACCATATCAGGGAGCATCTCAGCTTAGTGTAAGTTAATGCTTTATTCGCCTTTTTCGAAATATTTGCTCTGCACATCACCAAAAAATACTGACCTTGAAAAGAAACAAAAAGGACATTTAAATTTATATTATTGTAGTAATTTCTGCATTTGTAGGATATAACAGAAGTTCGTTCAATAGCAAGAGTTTCAATTTATAGTAAACCTTTAGAATAAAGAGATGGTTTTACATTACAATCAAATCATGAGCTGTAGGTGTTTGTTCAGAAAAAGGGTTGGGGTCTTGTTATCGCCTTTTTAAAAATAAAAACGGTCAAGGTAAATGACAATTTTTCGAAAAAGCGCAAAAGGTGTTAACGAACTAATAATCTTATAATTTTCTTGTTTGTAATTTTTTGTTAATGTGACCAACTTTAAAACTTCATGTTCTAAAAAGTATTAAACCTCCCGTACACGCAATTTGAGAGATCTAAATGTAATTTTAAGCATAAAGAGGTCATCGTTTTAGTTTGAATTTTTTATTTTGACTTTTTAAAATTGAGGGCTGCCTTTGAAATAGAAGATGGATTAATTAAATGGACAGATACGCAAAGCAAGAATTCACAGTAATCATAACAGTTTGGGTTACTGATCGAACTTTTGTTACATTCCTAGAATAAAAGTATATTACCGGGTGTTTAAAAATAACCACACCTTTCACGCACTGAAAACGTTATTTATTTTTAGAATGAAATCTTAAGCAAGCTTTTTTTCAAAGATTTTCTTTTATTTAGTTTATTGGAAAAAGTACAGTCCGAAGATCCTGCATGGCGAGAAACCGGTGCAGCTTTCATATCTTCTGTAACTAGATTGCTAGAGCGATTGTTGGATTACCGCAGCGTTATGCAAGGAGAAGAAAACAGGGATAAGCGTATGTCTTGCACCGTGAACCTTCTTAATTTTTACAAAAGTGAAATAAATAGGAAGGAAATGTATTTGAGGTAAGGGTTATTTGAATATTATCTAACTGGATAAGCGAATCTTACGTGCATTATTTTACAGATATATTTATAAGCTCCACGATCTTCACTTACAAGCCGAAAACTTCACTGAAGCTGGATTCACCTTAAAATTATATGCTGATATGCTGAGTTGGGACAAAGAAACATTGACTTTTGCGCCTAATGATAATTTAGGTCAACCGGAATGGCAACGAAAGGAAAGACTGTATCATGAGGTTAGTTATTTTCAAATAATTTAATTTACATATTTAATGCTTAATGCAAATTCCAGATATTGAAATATTTCGACAAAGGGAAATGTTGGGAGAAGGGTATACCACTATGCAAAGAATTGGCAAATTTATACGAAACCAAACGATTTGATTATAATAAATTAAGCGAAATTTTAATAATGGAGGCAAAGTTCTTCCAAAACATTTTAACTCAGCTCCGACCGGAGCCTGAGTATTTCAGGGTGGGTTTTTATGGTATGGGATTTCCGCTTTTTGTGAGGGTAAATACAAGAAATTTAAGTAGAATTTTACCAGGTTTTAATGATATTCTGTTCCAGAACAAACAGTTCGTGTATCGTGGATTGGAGTACGAACGAATTGGGGCATTCACCCAAAGACTACAAACTGAATTTCCACAAGCACAAATATTAACGAAGAACTCTCCTCCGGATAAGTCAATCTTATCAGCACCAGATCAGTATATTCAAATTAGTAACGTGCGACCTATCGGGGATCCCCAGCCTTTAAAAACATCTATGGTACCAGTGCCGGAAAAGATTGCACGATTCTATGAGGTTCGCAAAATATGCTTACGCTTTTAGATAACAAAATAGTATTTATATATTTCCCACACAGGTGAACGATGTTACCAAATTTGTTCACGATCGGCCAATCTATAAAGGACCTATTGACAAAGACAATGAATTTAAAAGCCTATGGATAGAAAGAACTACATTGGATATTTCGAATCCCTTACCAGGAATACTGAGGTGGTTTGAAATTATCTCTAAGTCGGTTCAAGAGCTAACACCTGTTGAATTTGCTTGTGAAACAATGGGAAATGTTAGAAAAGAATTGGTCGATTTGATTGCACAGTACCGGACTGACCCGAAAAGGAATATCAATCCGTTTTCAATGCGCTTGCAAGGAATCATAGACGCTAATGTTATGGGTGGAATTAGCAAGTACCAAGAAGCCTTTTTCAATGAGCAATTCCTAAAGTCTCCGCACGGTCAGGAGCAGCAAGCAAATGTGCAAAGGCTAAAGTGTTTAATCTTAGAACAAATACAAGTTCTGGATACCGCTCTAAAATTACATGGACAATTGGCACCAGCCGGTGTGCAACCATTGCATAGTAGGTTGCTTGAAAGATTTTCACAGTTGAAGCAGAGTCTTTCAGGTCTTGGGAAATTTAGGCGACAGAATTCAGAAAGTATTGTTAATACACCATTACCTCCTCTTCCTATTGAAAAGAGAACGATGAGCTTAGGTAGCACATATGGTGTATATGAGCAAGACGATATTTACACTCGTCCAGCCGAATCGAAACAGAGTTTGGTATCTAACTCAGCAGTAAACAATGGCTCTTTAAGTAGGGATGGGCTAGTTTTTACAGAAATGCCCCAAGACGAGTGCGTTGTTGCACCTCCAATTCCAGTTCGTCCAAAATCCGCAGGTTATGGACCTATCGAAAGTCCGGAGGTTCCACCGAAGCATGTTGGAAGAGATAAGGTGGGCTCACCGAATGCACCGCCACTGCCTCCTCGGGGATTAACACCAGATAAACGAGCATCAAACCCAATTCCATTTGGGGAATTTTGTGAACATCAGTGGTCTAATGTGCCAAGGAGATCATCCGGAAATCACAAGTACTCGGTAGTTGACATCAGCTTTGATGAACCGGAATCAGACTACAACCACCACATGCACGTGCAGAACTGCTTTGATATATGCAATCCGCCTAGTGATTTCAGGGACTCGGGCATTTCTACTTGCTCGAATGATCTTTCTCATATGAATAATTTCAACGCTATGGAAGAATATGCTGGAGAGCACTGTAGAACTGTTTCAAACCCCGATGCAATGAACATTCCATCCTCTGAGCACAGTTATGCAGCGAAAGCACCACCGCCAATACCTCCAAAATCAGGGAATAGCTTACCCGAAGGAATCGAAAAAGCATCGCCGCCAGCACCTCAAAACGGAGTGGACGGCTACTGCATTCCGAAACATACACCGGAAAGCAGCTCAGAAGTTAACTAACACAAATCGACCTAAGCCGTTTTTTTTTTATTTTAAATTTGATATTAATGGGTTGTCTTGTGATTGTACGCAACGTTTGTACTCATTAATCTCTTGCGCCGAACAAAAATTAATTAACAAGGAACAAGGGAATTGTGAATCTCAGTATCTATGCCTGATGTGCAAGTTATATTAGTTACCGATTACAGAAGCTTTAGTTTTTATTTATCATTTCACATATCAGATTAGTTCCTCACACAAAATGGTGGGTATCTTTGAGGGCTATAGTGCCCTTTCGTTTATTTTATATTTAAAATTCATTTGCAGTTCATTAGATCGGCTGTATATAAGGAGACAGTTCGTAACCTTCATTAATTTTATTATTGTATATTTTTATAAATTACACTAGTCAAATACAATATACTATTTATATGACGGCAAAAATACTGTTTTTTAAATATCATTGCATTGGGATACATTTAGAAAAATGTCGATAGAATCAATAATTGCAATTAACGATCCTCGTATTTCATTCCCTATTTATTTTGTTCAGCAGTTTATTAAGTTAGAATTATAGAGCATCTTTTTTACTAAAATGATCCATTTGTTATTAGAGTTTTGAGATCATTTCTGTTCGAAATGATAATGGTAAAATAATAAACAAATTAAAGCACTTCTATGGTCTGAATATAACTTCCTTATTTTATTAGAATAATAATACAAAAATGCTTCAAAAGTTAAATATTAATCAATAAACAAAATATGCAAGTTTCACTTCTTCCCAATACCAGTAAGCTCTTCTAAACTCTTTATCAAGTGCTTGTTGTACTCTTTGTAGTTGACCGGAGATGCAGCTACTATGGACATTTTATTTCTGTTCATGTCCTGTGAAAATCATAAGTACAAATTAATAATTTTTTTTTAAAAAAAGGTCTTTCTTTCTCACCCCAAACATTTCTATCTTGCTACGTATCTTGAAAACTAGGGATTTGAAATTTATAGCGGAGAATAGTTCTTGGCCATCGTCTGGATTAAGATCCAAAGCTTCTCCAATTTCTTGAGAGGTCTTACCGAGGATTTGCTCAGCTATATCGCTGAAACATGTTACCCACCTGTTGGAAGTCCAGTCACCAATACTCATCTGTAAAAATGGTTAATTAATAAGATTTGAAATGCAAGTAAGGATTTTGTTATGCTTACGTTAACCAATAACCTGTATTTAAAGTCTTGGAATGTGGCGTTACACTTCTCACATCGATATAGCCCATTGCCTTCATCAATCAATTTCTTATTACATTGTGGTTGCGGGCAAGCTTTATAAACAGCGTTACTACTCTTAACAATGTGTATAACGGCTTTTGTTTGGAAGTAATCTGGTTTATCTCCAGTTCCAAGATTCTTAAGACGAGCTTCGTGGAATGTGAGCCACTCTGTATTCATGGGACCAGCCATTCCTCCAGAGCTATAAATTGTTTTATGTTAAAACTCAAGCCAAAAGTAACATTTTCAACAAATTACCGCATAGAAACACTGTTGGATATATTTTCACCACCTCCATTGTCGAACCACCCTCGTAGTTTATGACCTTCTGGCATATCGGGATTAATTTTTATCGATGACCCCGATCCAAGACTCAAGCTTTTTCCACCTCCAAATTCATTTACCCTTCCATTTTTAACGAGTATTATTGGCTGGACATGGCCTTCAAAATTAACAGCCTCATCACCCCAGAGCGTAACTTGAACCTTAAAATATAAATTTTCTTAAAATGTGTTTAAAAAAATTATTTAGTTATAAATACAAGGTGTACCATAAAATCATTTGATTTTATTACTTACGCTCGCATTGCTGGAGTCAACGAGAGTAAGGTCCCGCTTTTTGAACTCCCGATTATTAGTCCTTCCAGTGAAAACCTGTAGTTCTCCAACCTCTTTGCAAACCCCAATTACATCTACAAATATTTTATTTTATCCTGGTCTACTTTTTTTCCAAAACTCAACTTACCAACAGCTGCCTTTGGTTCAATGTTTGCAATTTGAGAAATTGGGACAAGGTCGTATTGAATTTGGGGGATGTTCGAATCTGCTTCATGGCATGGCTGAACTGTGGTTTCATTTGTAAAAGTCATCTCGTAATCATTCTTCAGTGTTGTGAACTGCTTATTTGCTGGCTTTAGTTGGCACTTTGAAATGAAGTAGACTTTGTCCACCTCTATCAAATCGTAATATTTTTCGCACATTTCCCTGAAAGCGGTCGCACGAATTTCACCAGATTCGTCCATCAGATCCATGCTAAAAAGCTTGCCCTCACCTTTTGCGTTACTCCAAGTGCGAATGGGACTTTTTGCAGTAACTCTGGCTTTAATAACCCATCTGTAAACAAATATTTTGTAGATCCGAGTAATTGTGCTAATCGTTGGCTAGTTACTTGTTCTGATAAGGACTCAAGCTTGCAATTGGATGCGTTAGCGACTGATCAATTGGTTGGCCGCCCATGCTGCTGTTGTGGGACGATGAAGAGCCTCCAAATGAGGACGATGCTGTAGGCTTCTTTACAAATGAATTTCCATTACCTATTGCTTGATTGGATCCAAAATTGTTGGTGCTCGCTTTCGGCGGAGGGAGAGGTTTATTGGATACATCTCCGGTGAATTGGACGGGATTTCCAATTTTCTTTCCTACTTCTGAGCCGTGATTTAATACAGTAAGTTCCAAGATTATAAGAACTCGTCTGGAAGAAGATTATAGACAAAATTCAAAGGCGCGACTAGAACAGTGGCTGTCTCTTACTTGTCTCCCTTCTCCGATTTATTGACCATCGATGTGATAAATCTGTCGACACGAATAATTGTGAATTCGACTAGGTTCCCTTGAGTGTACATCTCGTTCAGCTGGGTGGCGAGCATAGCAAAGCTGTTCAAGTATTTTCCGTCCGAGACCAACAGACGGTATCGTTCATTGCCTTCGCCTCCTGCGATTTTCTTGGTACCCAGGATTTGCAGCACCGGCGCATCGTAGTCGTTTCCAGTCATTATGTACTATTGAAAAAATTGCTACAGCTCTAAAAGCCATGCATTTAGATATTGCGAAATACCTCCATGCATCCTGTCGACAATTCCGCAAGTCCGCTCATTTTGCGTCCTATTGGTTTCACAAATTTATTTCACGAAGCAATTAACAAACCAGAAGTTGCATTCGACTTTTGCCTTTTGACTTTCTAGTTTTATTTTAAAGATCTTAACCACTTCTACTCCTTCTTACTGACAGGCTTCAAATCCGAAAATGAATTGAATCTAGCGGGAAAATATCCTACCGCTGAAATGTTGTTTTAGGTTATATTTTTCTTTAGATGCGACATCTGTGCTTTCATGTTGAGAAAAGTGCTTTTTAAGGAGTCAATTTCTCCAATCTGCAAATTTATGCAAAATTAAACAGCTGTTTTTGTTTGACAGAACGTAAAAGCGGCAACAGGAAGTTGGCTAATTCGAACGTTTCATTTAAAGTATCAATAAAAAATGGTAAGTTGCTTGGGTTTTGTATGCAGTATTTTGAATAAAGTGTTCCTCTTTGTATTTTCTTTTATAGGCACGAAATGCGGAGAAGGCTATGTAAGTAGTTTCTTAAAAATATTTCGTTTTCCAGAGAAGTAATTCCTTTGGACCATTTTAGGACAACCTTGGCTCGATGGAGGGCTGCTAAAGAGGCTGAAACTGGCGAGAAGGATAGAAGACCCTTTCTAGCATCGGAGTGCACTGATTTGTCCAAATGCGAGAAATATCGTTTGGAAATTATACGGGAGATATCCAAAAAGGTGGCCCAAATTCAAAATGGTAAGTGTAACCTCTGTAGTTTTTGGATCTTGGAGGTTGTTTCTATTTTTAAATTTTGCGAATTCAGTTATCCCATTGAGAATGTCCAGCAAATTCAATTATAGTAGAATTCTAATGAATGAAAGGAGGAATATAAATCTTGTTTGGTCCTGTGTTCAATTACTGCATGGCGAAATTTAGTTTATTAGCAGATTATTCAGCTCCTCTTTCTCAGCTTAAGTGATCTAATTGTGAAAATGAATAAATAAATTCCTTTTATATTCATCAGCTGGTTTAGGCGAATTCCGAATAAGAGACTTGAACGATGAAATAAACAAATTACTTCGAGAAAAACGCCACTGGGAGAATCAAATATCAGCACTTGGTGGACCACACTATCGTCGCTATGGACCAAAGATGTTTGATGCTGAGGGTAGAGAAGTGCCGGGGAATCGTGGGTACAAATACTTCGGAGCAGCAAAAGATTTACCTGGTGTAAGGGAATTGTTTGAGCAAGAGCCTCCGCCACCACCACGTAAAACTAGGGCAGAACTTATGAAGGACATCGATGCTGACTACTATGGCTATCGGGATGACGACGATGGCATTCTAATCCCATTAGAGGAGAAAGTAGAAAAGGAGACATTGGAAAAGGCTATACTTGATTGGAAGGAGAAAGTTCTTAAGGGAGAAATAATTGGCGAGGAGGAGGAGGAAATATATCCGCAAAGTACTGCAGATAGCTCAAATAAGGCGAGTGACGCGAATAAGGATGATCCTATGGAATTACTTGGGCCGAGATTTACAGCTCATGTTCCTGTCCCCACTCAGAAGGATATTGAGCTAGCTTTGCTTAAAAAGAGAAAACAAGAACTTTTGGAAAAGTATTGTATGGATTAGGAGTAGAATAAATTCCCATTTACGTATTGCTGCTAAGATTTAATTTAGTTTTTATTTTTCCTTTTACTCCTATTAATACCGTTTTACAGTTATGGAGAAGTAAAGTAAATTTAAAAATTTTTTAAACCTTTCGGTCCTTTAACTTTAGACTTTGCATATGTAGAAAGCGAAGCTGAACTTAAACAATTCAAATCCTTAACCTATTTCAAAACAATGTGGACTAGCGGCTTGGTATATTGCAAGAACATTTAGCATTACATTATTTCTTTAACGCTTGAACCTGCAAAAAGAATTATTCATTTAAAAAAAACGATGTGATGAGCCAACGGATCGTGGATTTTTCAGTCACAAACCTTGCGAAAGATGCTGAGGTGAATACACAGCTATCTTACCTCTTACATAGATTTTATTTTTGTACAACGAAATTTATAGCGACACCTACCGCCAACTTAAACGAATCGACGTATGTGTCATCTGTTCGGGCTTCAATTATCGACTCACGATTTGTCAAAATCGCTACTTTGTCAATAGGAAAAGGAGAACGGGTCGCCCGCATATTACATTTGGGCGTAATATCCTCAATCACCGATCAGTTGTTTCCAGAGTTAATTCGTAATCGAGTTTCAAGATGTTAGCTTTAATCAATCGAATATTGGATTGGTTCAAGAGTCTCTTCTGGAAGGAGGAAATGGAATTGACCTTAGTGGGGCTGCAGTACTCCGGAAAAACAACATTTGTCAATGTTATTGCGGTAAGATTATTGCATGCGTATGTAAAAATGCAACAATTGAAAGAAATTTGATCCTCTATCAATTCATCGGTTGTTGCTGATCAAGGGAACTCTTTGATATTTGTAAGGTGTGTGTGGATTTATTGGCAAAATCAATATGACTTTTACAGCTGTAGGAGATAAGTGATTGCAGTGCGGCGAGGTCAGAAGTCTAAGTTATTTTTGATAGTGCTTAGCCGGCTAGCGAACAAAGAAGTCACACATTCAATTCTTTGGAATAGTCTGTTTAACGGACTTGTTGAAATTCAATATCCCGTAGAAACCACTGCCCCTCACGTAAATGGATAAAAGCTTCTGAATTGTTCGATTGTCTATCGTTACACACAGAACAGCTAGAAATTATTAATGACTCTTTTTTCGCCCATTATTAGTCACCGCAAATGTAGGTTACAATTTCAGAGATCTAGCAAAAATATCAACCCACAGATCAATTTGTCTGTAAATATTTAGTTACAAGGAGACTATACAGTTCGTGATTAGTTATCGGTTCATATACGTTCGTTACTCTGGCAACAATTAACTCGCACCCCCTATCTTAAATTTGATAAACAGGCTAATAAGTGAAATTGTTCCAAAAACAGATAACGTCCCACAATCACTTACTGTTTCCCTGCAAAATCCTCATCAAAATAATAACAAAGTAATTGAAATAGAAAGGTCTCGAGTGATTAAATATCATTGCTATCATTTTAAAACGCACGCAGACACTTGTAGTTTGGCGATTCTTCTCAATTTCCGAAATGCTATCGGTTTATAATACGCAAAAGTTGATTCACTTCTCTTACTTCTGCAACTTGTAATAAATTATGGTTATATAGGTAACAATAGAGAGAACCAAATATTTTGAGATTGAGATATTTGAGAGAATCTTTTAAAATGTGGCTCTACAAAAGAATATTAAAACTATCGCAACGAGATAAAATTAAAAACGGATGTTTTAGATAGAAAAAAAGAACCTAAATATTATTAGAGGAAATTTAGATATCTAGTCTACCTTTTGGGGGAATAGCACTTAAGTCTTACAATAAAAATTATTGCATGCAACAAATGGTGTAGGCGCTGTACTCGACAGTCAGAATATGTTTATGTAAATGTTAAATTACTCATTAGTATTATTAAAAAAATAATAACATAGGGACAACTGAATTCAAAAGTGAGGGCTAGTTTTCAGGGTCTCGAATTTGATTCGTCATTGTGAGTGTTGCCGGAGAACCCAGGCTCTGTACTGATGAGGTGCGCCTGACTTCTGGGATCGAAGAACTCATTATTGTTTTGAAGTAGTTTACTTTGAAAGACGAACGTAATAAAATAAAATAATTTTCCGTTAGAAGGAAATAAGCAAGTGCCTGCCCATTTTTGAATTCCATGTTTTTACAAAATGAGTTTACATTTCTTAAGTTCCAAAACTGTGTTTATTTAAATGTGTATAATTCCGCAAATAAGCAGTTGGATTGATTTGGATACTTTCAAGAATATGTATATAAATCCAAAGTGGAATTGGTTTTTTCTTTTTTGTAATATATGGAATTGCTAATTACACCAACCTAAACATGTAAATATTGATTCAAAATATAATTCTTCTTAGTCTGGTCACTACAGTGACGATATGATCCCAACAGTTGGTTTCAACATGCGAAAGATTACAAAGGGAAATGTAACTATCAAAGTATGGGATATTGGCGGACAACCCCGATTTAGATCTATGTGGGAAAGATATTGTCGCGGAGTAAATGCTATAGTGTATGTAAAAAGTTCGTACTAAAATTTTTATTTTGCTTAACAATTTAAAATACTTTAGATATATGGTGGATGCCGCTGACTTAGATAAGATGGAAGCATCAAGAAATGAATTGCATTCATTGTTGGATAAACCTCAGCTTGCCGGAATTCCTGTTCTAGTTCTGGGAAATAAGAGGGATTTGCCTGGTGCTCTTGATGAAACTGGATTGATAGACAGAATGTAAGTTGCAATGTTTTTAAAAACTACTTTTACATTTAATACCTTAATAATATTAACTCTTGATTTTTCATTTTTCATTAAAGTAAGAATCCGAATGGAATTGAAAAATTTTATGCAATTACTATTTACTTTTTTTCTTTCTAAAGGAATTTGTCCAGCATACAAGATAGGGAAATTTGCTGTTATAGCATCTCATGTAAAGAAAAGGACAACATGGACATTACACTACAGTGGCTGATCGCCCATTCGAAGAGTCAAAGTCGTTGAAATGTTTTGTATTACCCTTTATTTTTGTATTTATTTTAAGATTGTTCTGTAATTACTTAGGGTAACGATAATCTCAATTTGTTGCGACATAAGTAAAATATAAGTTAAAAGTCCTTTAACGTTCTTTTTCTTGAGACTTAAAATAGACGAGCAAAATCACTTTAGAACAAAGAGTTTAACTTAGATTTTTTGCATGAAATTCGCAAATATAGCCATTGGTGCTTTTTTCAACTGCAAATTGCTAAAATGCAAATATATAATGCAGTTTTAACGATGGTGGATAAAATAATGCCAAATGCGGCAATATATTTTTGGCTCACAATTGGGGCCCCTAGAAAATATTCTTTAATATACGGATTCTATTTATCAGAGAGTTAAACTATTTCAAATTACACCGCCACATCAAAATATCATTATATTATTTTTATGCACGTTTATACACATCATTTTAGAAAACAGTTTATTAGATTTCGAAATAAGTAATTCTATTTGTTTTATAAATCTGCAAAATACAGGCATGGTCGAGAATAAGTTTTCTTTTATGCACAAAAGTTTTTGCGGAAGAACATTTAAAATTTTTAATTTAGTTGAATAATGTGGTAAATGTAATTTAAAACACGTGTATAATTTTATATCATGCGTGTGAGTTATGCATTAGAAACGCTCGTACTATACAAACCATTTCATTGGGTTAATCTCTCTTATATTCGTTATTCGTTGTTAACAAAATGTACCGAACACCGGATTACCTACAAGACACAAATGTTCTAGAATCGAATAAGGTGTAACCGTTTTAAAGTAATTTAACAAATCTATTTCTGTAGATAGTTCGAGGCCAATAAATTTTATTCGGGATTTCATATATTGTCATTTTTGTAGTTAGGTAGAGTATTGGAAGGTATTAAAAGAGTAAACAAAGTAGGAATCCCAATGTAAATATATAAAAGAAAAAAAAATAGCTTTTAACGATTGAGACCACATGCCTCCTTTTTCTCCTAGGTAGTGAAGAGGCTCTTTGTTTGATGACCATTTTCTCTTTTTTGGATTTCCGAATTTAAGTTGTAATATTACAATAACTTGAGCGCTTTTATATAAATATAAAAATATGTGAATAAAGTGAATTAATAAAGTCGTCGTTTTTTTCCTTTCAAATGGAATTCATATGATTTTAATTTTATGTTATAAGAAAAACTTGAAAGAAAGTAAGATTGATGTTAAATACAGAAGAATATACATGCTAATTCTAGAGCAGAAAGAAGAGTTAGAAATCCTTAGCATATTTTTTAAAATTCGTTGAGTTAGTAAAATCATAAAACCTCACGATAAATTCGTTTACCTACGATCAAAAACATTAAGCTTAGATTTCTTGGAAGTTTGTCTACGTGGGTTTAGTTGAGCTTGTCCTCAAGGACTAACAGACTATTTCAACTTTCTGATGTTATTGTTTAGGGCTAGCTAGTTGAACCTTACAATGTTATTAACAAATATAAATTGGAAAAAAATTACCACTCGCCTAATCCCTCGAGCTCCATGAAAATCGACTTCTGAAAAGAGAACGTGAGAACGTGACTGAAGCCAGAGGCGCTTACCTGTAGCATAGATGAAAACTAATATTGTTTTATGCCCTCATGCAGGAGCATGAAATTATGAATTCAATTGTAAAATATTTTTCGAAAATTAACTTCCGTCCAGATCTCATTATACTTGGAGTTAAGATTCCATGTAACCTTTTTAATATTCAATCGGTTTTAAATTTGGAAGGAACACCAGTAGCTGCTGCTTCATTCCCGAGAAGCGGCCGGCCAAAGAATGTAATTAATTACATCGTACTTAAGACGGTGACATTGGTATGCTTAGAATCAAGTGAAAATTTGTCACTCCGAGGAGGGCTTTCCGCTGAAGTTCATAGACAGTGACGCTCATAACTCATGTAGGTGTCTTCAATTTAAGTTCTTTTTCAATTAAAAAGACATAAGAAAATGTCGAAATCACATCTCGCTAAATTAGTATTCAATGCGTAGCAGATCGTCATCCCACCTTGAATTTAAAATCAGATTCAACTCATGAACACTTAAATTCCAGATGCTTTTCAGGCATGCGGTAGGTATAGGCTTAAACTGCGCCTAATGCAAGAAATCCTAAAGAAGATTGTTATCATAATGATGAAATCGTCAATTTACCATTGATCCTTACCTTAAGAGTGAAAGCAATACAAAAATGGTATCTCACTAAGGCCTGAAACTGCACCTTTAAAAAAAGTTATGCATTTACCGATAGTGGTTTATCTTTACCGATCACATCAAAATAACTTTTGTTCATGATCAACGAGTGTGAGCTAATAGTCTTGGATGGGGCCCAGAACAGAAGCAATAGGGAGCAAAATCGGGGTATGCACTTCGCAGTTTCATGGCATGATCACCTCGCAAGGAGAAGAGCATGAAATACGCGGATATTTTTATTTATTTTACCAGCATACGCCTTCGTACTGCCGTAGACGTTATTAAACAAAATGTATTACAAATGAACATTGAAACGAAAACGCTCACCCGTAAACTAGTGTTTAACAATGCAAACCGATCGGTGATCAGTCAATCTTAATTTCGATCAACAATTAAGAATCTGACTGGCAGTCTTGTAATCTCCGGAGATGGCTGATTTTTCCTGTTGCCGTCTTTGTCGTAAATATCGGGAGTATCGAAGTACAAAGCTTCAATAAACTCAGGTATCTGATTAGATTCAGACCAGATAAGACGCACTGACGCATACATGAACATGTGTAAGTAACACAGGCGAAATCGGTCCGCAAAGGGTAAAACACGTCGCCTTTGCGATTTCATTGCTGCAGAGGAGGCCCAATAATCGAACAATGAGTGGACGGAGCCTCAGATTAAACCAAGACCATTCGAGCGTGGATTCACCCGCAAGCACTACTCTCTTGAATCGCAGTACGCAGAAAGCCAACAGACGACAGCGAGATCCCGGCAAACCTTTTGTATTGTAATCGATTTCTAATTAGGAGTACTGATCTTTTATTTAAATGAGCTGAAATAGGAATCATTTGGACAATTTCGCTTTGGGTAATAACAACAAATGGGGCCTGCTGTTCGACAAGAGAAGCAGAGCAACAGCGAAGTATTCTTGTGCTCTGGACATGCCATTTAATGTCGCTCAGTCCTTTCCTAACCAATTTTGGTATTTTTTAAACATTCGAGCGGATCTTCAACGTGATGTTGATAGAAAGGATAATGGTTAATAAAAAAAAATGAGAACGTACCAACGCCTGAAAGTGTTCAGTGTGGACTTTTATGAATGCTTATTATTCGTTTTACTACATATTTAAAACTAACAGTCATTTTATATAGTTTAAAATCAGAATTAATTCCATTCTTTAATAACTCCCAAATTTTCGATACTAAAGAGACGCAGGGTTCAGATTGATAGTATCAGTCTATCAGCTAGCTAAAAAGCTAGCGTGCTTTTCGAGTTGAACTTCACCAAAAATTTGAATATGAAGTTTTTTTTTGTATTGGCCAGTTCTCAGGCTGTAAATGAATTCAACGGAAATGTGAGACTATTTCGATTTTATAGAATTGATAGAACGGATAGAATGGTGCTGTTCCTTAAAATGTAGTTCTAGGACTAGAACCCAATCATGTTAAGTGCCCGATCTGTGCATAAAAGTCAGCGAGAGAAACGATGGAAAAAATAATAATAAAGCTAAGATACGAGTGGAAAATTGAAGTAAATAATTCATACCGGTTTATCCATCCATGTCAAGCATTTTTGGTTTATTGTGAAGCCAAATGCCAGCCATTAAAGTTTTTATTTATTTATTTTTTTTTTTTAGACGAGTATCAAAGTCTTCTCGCACATGCCAATGGCAGGAGTACCGCGAGTATTTTTGTGGAAAAAAAAAATGAACGAACCAAAAAATAAAAATTAAAATGGTCAGGTCAACTAGTAAAAGCGCACGCTTGAAACCCTCAAAAGTGCCGCAAATTTACGAGGTTTCTTGGCACGATTACATGCCAGACAGACGTACCGGCATTACGTTTTTTTTTGTTTTTATTCCAAGACCCGAGTCTGGCCGTTTTCCTTAAAAATTGTGTTCCACATTTTGCTACGTGCTATGAATTAAAAATATCCAGCATCTCTTAGACTGAGTATAGTTGTTTTTTTTTTTTGATAAAGTCATTGCTATGCTGTGATTCACAGATTTAAGTTGAGACCACTTTCTAGATTCGTACGTTTTTTCTTGCATTTAACTGCTGAGGACATTAGGGCTTGTGGATAAAGTAGATAAAATCACCGGTTTTGCTTAATTTCCAAATTACGCATAAGATTAGCTAAAGATTTGGGAGATTGTTAAAGCGGCCAAAGTAATAAAATAAAATATATTTGAATTGTTCAGTTATATAGTGGGTAGAAATAAGCCCCTAAACTTACAAAGTGACGGTATTTTTTGTTTTAAATTTCAAAATATATTTTTTCAAACCGATTTTATCATCATCATCATCATCTGATGCAAACCATAAATCAGTTTTCTCCAAGTACTTTTCTTTTGTTAAATAACGATGTATTTGGTCAGTCAGTAACTGAAATATAGTCATATTTGCTAACAGTTGAACTTTCCAGAATTTGTAAAGAAACAAGCCATGAACTTCTGCTAGTATTTTGATAAAAATGTGTACTTTTGGGGTCTTAATAGTCTTAATAGTGTAGATAAACGAAAATTTTATACTTTTTGATTGTTGTTACTTTTCTCCTGCAAAGACAATTATAGTAATACAAAACTAGTAGTAACTACACTGCCGAACAAAAAAAAAAACTAATTAAAAGCATAATTTCTTAAAATTTGAAAATACACGTTATATACAGCTTTCGGCTTACACAGAAAAGAGTTTATATTTTATAATTAACTAATGTTTATATTCATAATGGCCTTTATCTAGAAAAGCTATCTGAAATAGTGTGTTTGATGCTTAATGCAGTAGTAATTTTTATTTATAATTGCGATATCGCGGGGGACCGTTTATTAATGAAAGGCATTTACTAATTTTATATTTTCGAAATTTTGTGTAATCTCTAAATAGTATAAAACAAAATCTGTTTGTGTATTCGCTTAGAACTTTTAAACTACTAGGTGGATTTTAAGGCGATTTTCATTATCATTTAGAAAATTTCTTTAGGAAGAGTTAGTTTAAGAATAGTAGAGAAATGTCGAAGTTTTGTAATCAAGTCGTAACAATCTTTTCCGGGTACTTACATGGCTTACGCTGACTAAACCATCAGTGAAGCATTACCGAGGTTACAGATTAACTATCAAAATGGTTTACAGAAAAATACGCGATAGCAAAAGAGTTCTTTTTTTCCTTTCACACTCCAAGACTTTTTATAAGCCGTAACTGAATTAGCTGAATGGTCTCGCAGCGGGGCCAAAAGAGTGGTTAAAGGACTAAAGATTGTCCCATAGTATTAATTTTAGTCTTTCAAAATTTAATCAAAAATGTTGGTTTACTTGCAAAGCGCTTTTGACGGTCATTGTATTAATCCTTATCCAGTTAAATATGTTATTTTAAGCTAAACTAAATATTTATATCCAATTTTTCCTTCACAGGTTCAAAATACATTCTCAACAAAATAATTGATAGGGGTGTATCATACTCACAGTTAGGTAACATCGCAATTCACATTTAAACTTAAAATAATATACCTGCAACAATTTCTAAAATACAAACCTAGAAGAGTTGTTAAATTAAAAAGAGCAGCTTAATTTGATTTGAATTCTGACGAATAAATAATTCATGGTTTTCATTCTTCTTAAGAAGAGAATTATTGAATTGAAAAAGATATTGAAAATTGAAAAAAGTAATGCATTATTTGGATTGAATTAATTTGAATTTGCATTCGTTATAATTCAATAAATTCTCTTGCGTTTATTTGCAGAAGTAGCAAAATTAGTTTTAAACCGAGTAACTGAGCTACTCAAATAAACTTTTTCATATTTAATTAATAAAAAGTGATCAGCTTGATTTCATCTTTTTAGTTTAGCGCCTTCTTTTCGTATATGTGAAAATTAACTTGAAAATGAAAATGAAAAATATGTAAATAGACTCGATCTATGAGTTCCAATTACCAATAAGATTTGATCAATTGAGGGCTTTACTGAGAATTCATTTTAAAAATGAACCCACGAAGTTCGGTCTCACCACAGTCAGGCGCCCTCGGTGAGTCCTCATCGTTTCGGTTACAAAGGTAATAAAAAAAAAAAAGATACATAAAAATAAATAAATAAAAAACGAAAACGATCAAGCAGAACTCCAAACAGATTGCAGGTATGCAAATGGCATTGCGACAGAATCTCCACAAAATTCGATGGTTAACAAAAGGCAAAAACTGACAGCGATCTGGGCGACACTTCTTTTGTTTTCGTAATTGAACCAGTGTGGTCCTATCACGTTTTTGGTGATCATGGAACCTTTTAGCATCAGTTGTCTTCCCAGCGAGCACGGAGCAGACATATGTTTTACTTGTAGGACGACGCGAAAAGGAAAACAGTGCCCCGGACTCAGAATAAAAAAAATAATCGACTCTGCGACTTCTTTTCTTCCCGTTTAACTTATTTGCCCTCTTTAGGCTACCGATTCGAGCTGAGGAAAAGAAACGCGATCCTCTAGGTCGTATATAAATCGTCGCATGTCAATAATGTATCTGCTTGTCAAGGGAAATTATCCAATTTTCTCCCAAGTATTAACGTTCTCCTCGGTTTTTTTTCGAGCTCCTTTGCTGCGGACGACACCATCCTACGTCAACGTGTATATGCTGCACGTCCGTAGAATATCCTAAAATTTTACTACATGCGGGTCTGCTCCTTTGGGTGAACCCTTGATTTACCTCTGGCTGGATTGGGCAGAGCGACCGGTGGGAACCGATCGCGGACGATATGAGTCCGCTCTGCCAGAAAGTCGAATTACTTTTAAATATTCAAATTAAAATGATAAGTAGCAGAGGGCAGAGGAGGCGTGCGGAGGACAGGAGCCTATGCACCGATCTAGAACTGATCTAGACGCAATCTGGCTTTAATTAACGCCTTAACGCCTATTCATAATATTTTGACCAAATCTAAATCTAGCCGGTGAGCGCACACCGCACCATAAGGAGTCTGCAGCAGTTAGGGGGCATACATAGCGATTGAGCATATGCAAATTAACCCTCTGTCTGCACTATACAAAATCAATGGGAAAGTCTGTTTCGATTGGATGTCTATACGGCTGCATAAAACAGAAAAGAGTTTTCTGGAAGGTGGAATTTTCTGATCCGTACAGATGATAGGCAACAACAAGTCGCCTGGCTAGTCAGCTTGAGCTGATCATGCAATATACTGTGTATTTTCACTTGAAAGCGAGGATCGTGCACAATTATCGGATAGAATTCGAGCTATAAAATGCACAAGTGGACGGCTGCTTTCTGACAAGACGTATTTATTTCGTTTGCCGAGAATAAACATATCAGAAATTCAATTAAAATTGACAGTTGTAAAGATGGATTTTTCCAAGGGTCAATGAAACTTGATCGCTCGCTGATCCCTTCAAGATCCATATTGGACATATTGGAGGACATGCAAATCGTAACTTAGCTAAATAGAGAGAAGGCTTTAAGAGCTTTTCTAAGTTTCGTTCGTCAACACGATAACCCTATAAGATAGCATAGTTTTAATAATTTATAATAACATTTTTATTATACACACTCTTTCAAAAATAAAAATTTGTATCTAGCATCTAAAATTTACTTTAAACAAAAAACCAAAAAGTCTCGCTGAAGTGTCCTATTTTTTAATTGAAGCAATTTGCTAACTATTTAGTAGTACTAATTGCTCTATATAAATTTGAAAGACTTTATTTTGCTTAAAGGGCAAAGAACGCAGTACAAAACATTTAGGAAAGTAGTCCCAGTGGATTCGGGTAAAAAATATTGTGATTTTCTAGCCCATAAGGTTTTGCTCGAAAGTCCCAATTGGTACCACTCAAATAAAATGGCCTGATTTCGAATTATTTCGGGTCAGAGAGTTTACGAATTTACAATTAAATCCCCTAATGATCTATACATAATAGCTAATCTTATAAATAATGGTGGTGTCCGTCCCAAATGCAAGGGAAGGTCATCTAGCGAGAGATTCAATCGCTCAAACCTAACGTTCACGTAACATAATCTAGCATCTACTAAACTTAGCTCAAGCTTAGCTAGTGAGAGGCTTTAATATCCAGTAAACCACCCATAAGGTGGTCTAACATTCGGTTAAGCCGAGTATAACTTAACCTAGCACCGCTTAAGCTCGTATAATTTAACCAAATACTTATCACTGAAATTTTTCCAAAATCAGCATCAGCATAACCTAGCTAAAACTTAAACTAACTTGAATGAGGTCAATTGGGATTTGCGAGTAAAACCCTATGGACTATAAAATCTAAAAATTTTAACTAAATGCAATGGGACCAGTTTCCTATATTGCGCGGCGCTTTAGAATAGAAATACACTTACTTTTAATAAAGTTTCTAAAATTGCCATAGTGTTAAATTCTGATCAGTATAACAGATAAAAGTTTTGTTTTGGTCAAAATTTAAATATTTATATAAAATTATACCTTGAAGGGTAATTCAATTGTAATTACTCCATCTGCAAAAATGTTATTTTAAGGTATTTTTACATTGGAAAGGTCTAGGTTCATTAAGGTGACATTTTTACCTTAGACGATACGTTGGAACTCTTAATAAATAGTGAATATTCAAAAAATAACTTTATATTTTAGTAAATAAAGGTCACTTTTTGATTAGGGTTAAAAAGATTTTACTAGTCTGGGGCAATTTTAAACTGTAAAACCCTTTAGAGTTGTTAAATAATTTGTATAAGCCTTGCGTAGGGAACTAGGTATGTAAATGTGTTAAATTTTGATCCCTCTGTGCCGTGAGTTAATTGTTATCTTAACATTTTCCAATTTTTAAATATCTTTAAAACTTAGTCTCTATTTCTGAAGTATTGTTTTTATTTTTTAAGTACTTGGGGTACTTTATTCAAGAGTTAACGTATTATTGCACAATTGCTTCCACAATAATATAGTAAGAAAAGTAATTTACACTATATTTAATATCAATTTTAGTGAGGAATCTTTTTTATCCGTTTAATTCACATTTATTTTATCGTTGTTATTTTACAAAAACAACCTTATTTATCTTTATTTATAGATATGTGTTTTTTATGTTTAGGTAAAGATATTTTAATAAAATATGGAACGAAAATGCTAAACATGACAAAAAGACCTCTTAGGTCTTTAGGTCATATTATAATGTGTGTTTATTACTTATGAGTTATAGTGCTCCTCATTCAAAATATGCAGGCATACGCAGGATGTTTTTCGTGGTAAGACCAAAATGAGTGGCATCTCAACCGTTTGGGAGTTACAAGGTGATTCGTTAATTCCAATTTTTCATGTTATCCATATCACTGTTTTACTTTTACCTTTCAATCTACTCAACTCAGCGACGTGTAAGTCTCAAACGAGGACTGTTTGTCTAGGTCAGATCTTTGATCCTACTCATTTTAGCATACCTACTAAAAGACACCTTGTATTTAAAAGCATGATACGTTATAAATGGAAAGTCCATAATTTTGCATTGAATCGAATTTTGGAGGAGTGAAATTTTTATTAGTGCGTACATAATAAAACTCAATTAACCTGACACTCATTGGAGTTCTGACGAAAAGGAAAGTTGCCTAATTTGTTGTTTAGTGCCGTAAACAGGGGCACGACAAGGTCCTGAGCACGGCGACAGCATCCACAAGAGATTGCGTGCGTTTTGTGCAACTGCGGAGATAAAATTTAAAAATCATAAATTATCCCCTTTCTGGCGGTTATCTCCTGTCGAGATCTCTGCAGCAGTTACAACTCAAAAATAAGAAGAAAAGAGCCCCTGGGCCCCGATACGGGGGCTGTCATCGCCTATTGGCTCTCTGAATAGGTTCCAGCTCCACAAGCTTTTCTGAAGAAATTTTAAGATGTGGCGTTTAGTTTTAGCCTCCCTATAAATTACATCGTACGCGACATCTTGCGGGTAGCACACAGGTACAGTCGAAAGAAGCCCATCTGCGTACCTGGTGAAATGCAACTAGTGCTACTGTTGGGTGGTGTGGTGCATTAATGGAATTGCGCTGGGTGCATACAAATTAGTTATTAAAAGCCGCCCGCCGACTTCTTTGTTCTGACGGTGCATATCCCTTTAAAAGCGAATTTAAGAAATCCGGCGTGTATGGCGCAGAAACGATTATTAGAATTCCAATCATTGCGAAACGCTTAAAATTTCGGAAGATGGAAAATTTTTGGGTCTTTCATAAAGTTACGCCGTGTTGCGGCGGCGGTAGCGGCAGCATTTCGGCTTACTTCCTTTGAGTGGCATCACCGCGGGAACGACAATCGACGACACGTTGCAAAATTCATGGGAAAATATTTTGCATTTCACTGCAACTCACGGAGAAAAGTTACTCGAAGGTATGCACACGCGTATGCGGCGATTCTTTTGAGCTGCACTAACCGGCATTCATTCTTCTGCCGAAAAGGTAGTGCGTCGGTGGAATTTCGCAAAAATAAAAGTTAACAAACATCACAGGAAGTAGTTTGCGACGCAAAATCCAATCTCTGCTGGATTAATCTGAATTTCTGATACTACGACAGTAGACATATTTTGCAATTAGGTCGGGTAAGGTTATTGTAGCCGGTTTTTGAGTTATTTTAACTGTGATCGAAGAGAATGAATCTCTAATCTAATAGATTTTGATCATATTAACCTGTAATGCATGAACATGGTCCTTCGTTAATTTGCTGTTAGTCTCACCAAGTCTTATTTTAAGTTTATAGGTGTAAATTCTGAAAACTACTTCTCGTATGTGATATAGTGGTATGATACCCTCAGCAAATCTAAGCTACCTTCCTGAACTTTAAGACACTTAGCGTCCAGACCATAATCTGAATTCAGTACAACTTTCTAACCGTTGTCCCTGGCTATTCGTTAAAATCGGTTTATCCTTAAATCAACCTTTTTAGACAAAGGTATCCTAATAGACATCGGACAAGTTCTTCCTTACTTTTCATAAATATTTGAGATATATGATTTTTCAGGTTTGTTCAGGTATTTTTTATTAAGTTCTAATGTCGTTTTTGGAAGCTTATTTTGTAAGGATTGAAGAATGTCGATTTAAATATTATTTTGCTAATTATTTTAAAAACCTAGGTATTAATTTTATAAGAGAATGCCCGTATTGGTTTGTATACAACTTAAAAATTTCAGGTCAACAGTGGCAAAATTGAAAAAAATGCCTGATCTGATCAATAGAAAATATTTAAAGTCTATTTTCATGTAATTCGTATGCATCTTACTCATTGATAAAACACAGAATTTTGTTAAATTTTTAAGTTATTCTATTTTATTTATAAAATGCAAGTCTGGTTGTACAATTTTAAAAATCACCAAAAATAAATGTAGACCTTAGAATTTGTTTTCGAAAATTGAATAAATGGAATTTTTTTATTTTGTAGACTGTGTAAGTGATTAAGATTTACATAAATGTAATTGTTTTAACGAAGTTCGCACATAATATTGAAGTAGATAGGGCAAAATAACAAACAAAAAATGCCCCTTCTGATTTAATCCAAAAGAAGGTGAATGTTTTGGTTATTTGCTGGACATTATAACTTCGAATTGAAGTACAGCTGTCTTGGATTTCCTTTTTTATTCATACTGCGAGTGCAGTGAAAGAATCGGAATTGAATTAGATGAAACAGGTGTGCGCAACTGGGCTAACTAACATAACTTACCTTTCCTCCTGCCCTAGAAGGCTAAAATCTAAAGGTAAACGTTGAAACTTTCCAAGTATAATCCCTCATCCAAAGAACCGTGCCTAATCCGATGGAAAACAAAAAATGAACGCACTTAAGTTATCTTTCCGGGCGTAATAATTAAATTTCCATTAGAATTGCTAATCAGATAAACTTTTTACATTAATTTGTGTGAATTGTGCTGTCAGAGGTCTCAAGTCTTGCGGCAGTAGTACCGAGAGAGGGTTTTGTGGGGGTGGGGGCGATTGAAGTGCAGGTGTGAAGCCAGGTCGCTTGCAAAACAAATGGACGGTAATTCATTTTTCTTGTTTTTCCTCCTATTTATTTCCTTTTTTTTTGGAGAACTGTCCCAAGGTGTTCAACATAGTGCACGCTTCGGTACGCTTAAGAAAATTTTCATCTCAGCTGCTCTAACTGTTTTCTGCAAAAATGTAAATTAATAAAGCCATGGGCGTACGATCATGGTGTTTTTGGCTGCCAGATCGAATGAAATTTCCTGCAAATAATACGCGCGAAGGTTCAGTTAGCCCCCGGCTCAGATTTCAACCTGAGACTAGACCCAGATTTCTTTAATTAGCCTGAATATGTAAAACTGATGCCGCTTTCTATGGAAATCGTTCACAGACCCCATTTGCGGTGAAGTAGTTAGTTATATTTACGGCCGTTTGATCGTTTTGTCACGACAACGAACGGCAGCCCCAAAAGTAATATGTATTTTAAGAGGTGCCCCGCATGCAGACTATGCTCGCATCAAGGAACAAACTTTTCCCAGTTTCCAGCGTCGCATCCCGCATCCGACGATCGCGTTCCCGTCGTGCATATGTTTAATGTATGTATGCTCATCACTGATCAAGGCCAGCCGTGGGGACAAACAACCGCCTAGGGGACAGATAAAGCAACAAGAGCCCCGAAGGCACGAGGAAAAGAAAAAAAAAATAATAATAAAAAAAACTGCCCCCCAATTCCAGGTAAAAGATGTTTAAATAGTGTTCAGTTAATTGGGCATGAGTGGGACCATTGCAGGACCACAGACGGGAACGTGCAGAAAATGCATGCGAAGTACAACATTGGAAGCTGTGATTTATCGAATCTGCGTACTGTCCGGCCGTCGAGATTTAAATTATCTGTCGATCGAGCATTCGATGGATTCCACTGAATCAGACCACGAATGTTTTTCCCGAAGTGATCTTGTTCCTTCGGTGAATCTCACCTGAGTATTGTTTCTTTTTTGCCTCCTCCTTCTCATTCGTTGCAAACGACTAATAAAGATTTCAGGCGTGAAAATTTTATTTCTGATTTAATTGATGACATAGCCAAAGAATTTCGATGGTATTTCAAGTTTTGTTCTCATCCTTTAAGGAGCCACATCGTATCGATTTTTTTTTCGCTGGTAGACGATTAAAATGTAGCACCTGGAAACATTTTGCGTGAGAGTCGTTTTGAAATTATTTTCTGGGACATTTCTCGTTTATTTATATTCTTTATACAACGATCTTGACAATTTTTTCCGTGAAAAGGGCATGTTTCAGATACATTTGGTTATTGTAGTTAGTTGCCATTTTGACCCTTGTTTAGAATTTTTAAAAATGTTTAAATAAAAATTGTGTTAGACGAATTTAATGTTTACTGCAAGGTAAAAAGTTCCAACTACTGCGGGGGTTAGGATTTGTTCTCTAATTTTCGTTTTTGAGACCTGCACAGGGTCTTCCTTTGTTGTTATCTAAAAGAGTAATTTTGTAGGGTACATTTATTGTTTAATTGAATATTGAAAAGAACTAAAATATTGAAAAGGACTTCTCTATAACTACTTTTGTACCATCGTGCAAATGCACGTAAAATGAGAAAAATGCTGTAATGGTTAAATAAAATTTTTAAAGTTTTAGTAATAGTGCGTAATTCCACCAAATCTCCATCGTCTGTTTAAAACGATTATCTCTTTTGAGTTTATTTAGAAATAAATAATACTACCACAAATGGCAATTTACTTTTCTATGTAATTATGCTAATAATTTAGAGCATTGCCTCACGGTTATTCTAAATTATGAACGGAGTGTAATTTTTACGGTTGAGATTTTTGGGTAGAACAAATTGATGTTTTAACAAAACGGATTCGCTCATGTGTGTAGAAAATTTGCGTAATTTCAATGTTTCAGTTTTTGTTCAACATTTTTGTCTCGGTGGTGTTATTTACGCTGGTTCCATCTTATCTTTCCTCAATTTTAGAAAGTGGCACTTATTTGAGCCCACACTCCGCTCGTCAGGGTACCTCCACTGGCAATTATCATTAACGAACCGGACAAAAACTTTCGATAAGAATCTGTTACTCGCATTTACTTCCAGGTATCTAGATAAAACGGTAGAACAATTACCTTACCAAAAGCAGAATGTACTGTAGTTAGAGGCAATCTAATCTGCCGGCTCCTTTGGCTGTACAAGCGATTTCAAATAACACCTGATACTATCAAATATTTTTAGCACTACAACTTCATTCCGGTGGTAATTGCCACCTTTAAAAATGCATTTGAGAAGTGTTGCGAACAAGATGCCTCCGGCTTAGCTGCTCTCACGGAGTTATAAATTTGAGGGTTATTCAATGCAGGTAAACATGGAGAGGCATCAGAATCTGTAGTCAATCGTTAATTCATATTTTAATGCTGTTTGCTGAACGTGTTTTTACAAAATCAATGTCGCAACGTTTCTCGAACAGTCAACGAAGTTAAGTGTGATGGCACTCCTTCTGGGATTTTATACGTACCCCAAAGGAAGTCTATTAAAAATATGATTTTTGAGCAAATTACTCCTTCACAGATGTTGTAATATTTTATATAAGAAGATAATTTATTGGAAATTTTGTGCTTACAATAAACATAACAGGTTGAGGAGAATAGTGTAAAAATAGATGTTGTAGCACGAATTAATTAATTGGAATTATTTAACATCAGTTAAGATTCTTTTCTTTATCTTCGAATAAGGGTCTTTATAAGATTCGTTTGTAAATTATGAACCTGAAATCGAAAATGCTCAAATTTGATGGCCGGTTTTGAGAAAAATTTAAATGAAAGGATGAAGCTTTAATAAAACCTATGAAATTCCTTAATTTATTTTTCTTACCATATTTCATAAATATAGTTAAGGTTTTACACGAGTTTACTTAAATTTCGAGTTCAGACACAGCTATATTCCTTATACAATTTTAAAAATGGAAAAGAAATTTGATGTAGTTTTGTTTAAGGTATGCATTAATTGTAAATCGTATTACAATATAACATTGATCGATGTGATTGCGGGGTACCCTAGGGTAAGTCTAAATTGTCTATTTTTAGATAGTAAATTTGTAACTAGTTTCATATGTAGCAGCAATTTGTATTTTGTTACTTGGCCTTAGTAAAAAAGTAAACACGAAATAGCAAACAAATAGTGTCATAAAATGGTTAGAGAAATTGTGCAGACTTTCACTCCTCTCCTCTTGAGTAGATTTTTAGTAGCTTTACGACATTAATGCTGGATGCGCTTTTATGACAAAGTAGAAAATGTATTGCGTCCAACGCAAAAAGCGATTGACAACTTTTATGGGTGCGATAAGAGTTAACAATAACTGCACTTCCAAATGTGTGTTTGGCTAGTGGAGATCATCTCCAAGAAGCTCGTGCTTTTCCCTATCAAGAACAAATCTTAGGCGCTGAAACATTGTACATTTTCTTGTAAGATTTATAAGGTAAATACCGCGCGATGTGATAAACATTTACAAGGATTTCATCCAATGATTATTCTCGCTATAAAAATTTTTCTTAAGGGATGCACTGACATATGTTTTGTCGATTTCTTTTAGATCAATAATTATTTATTACTTTCCATGGCCATCTGCTCATGTTGGAAACACCATATCGAGGTGGAAAATTTATCTTAAATCGATAAATCATTAAAATTCACAAATAGTCTTATTCGCTAAGATTGTGACTGAAGATCGTTTGGTTACAACTAAACGCAAGTGCAAATCCTTATCGAAGACATGCGTCTGAGTACATACGAGCGTCCAAGTAAGGATGCTCTTATAATTTTAATCTTTTGAAATATAATCTTGAAAAATAAAATTCAGAACTCTATAATAATTTTATAGAAAAATATATTTAATACCTCAAGTTTATTAAGGCTATAAAATAATTTAGTATTACGAGATTCTATTTTTCGATATTGGGAATAGACTTAATATGATGGTTTTTTGTTATTAGCAATATTTAAAATAACGAATTATTGGATGCGGAGCTATGAGATGAATATTATAGGTATAGTTATAACTCTATGCAACAACTCTTAAATTGATTAACAGATTTTTCAGATGAGTTTCCTAATAAAATTCAAATTACACGCTTTACGCAGTAACAAATCCACGACTTGGTACATGTTTAGCAATCAATCAGACAATCAAATAATATTTCTTATTTCGTGCAATATATTTGGCTGCAATTTGCTAGACCATTAAGCAATTAAAAGCCTTAATTAAAAATAATTCGAAAAACCTGCAGGGATTCATTAATTTAATGTGTAGCACAATAATTAAAATTAATACTCATTGCTGCAGTCGTCCAATAATTATCATATAGTTCCACATTCATATCAATGTATATTGCTTCCCGATTGTAAGCATAAATACTAATTTTAATTGTTACATTTTTTATTAAATTAGTAAAGGTAGACAGCATTTTTGAATGCATATATTTTTTAATTTATTGAATGTATTTCACGTTTTCCTCACCCGAAATTCCTTCAAAATTACATTTTGCTTGTTTAGTAAAAAAATCCTTGTGGACCGCCGATCAGTGTTAACTGTGTGTGCTAAACTACCTAATTATACAAATAAATTTGTTTATATCTTAACCATGATCTCCTTCAGCAGGCTGGTCTTTTGGATTTAATTTAATTTCGAAATTCAGTCTTTTTCAAGAGCAAATTGTGGCAAATTACGACTTAATTATTTATTCGTTTTTAGGGTAAATGTCTCTTAATAAACACTATGGTCAGAATGAAGGAGAGGAATATATTTTTAGTAGTTTATGCAAACGATATTCAGATCATTCTCCGAAAAGGAAGAATTCTTATGTAAATAGACTTAAAGTTGATCTTTTCAAAAAAGGCATTCTCTGAAAACCAGAGTAGGTTGCACAGACTTCCTCTTCTAATTCGCCCGTCCGATGTTCAGAATTAACGCTCGTCAGTTTGAGAATGGCGCAGCAGCGCCTCAAGACGTTGGGGATATTTTATTCAAATTTATGCTTCAAATAAAATAATAAGAAATAAAAATGCCTAACTGGAGTTAACAGGATCCAGTGCGACAGGAAGTACAGAAACAGTACATTAGCCTCCGAGCATAGAAAAGTTCTGAATTGAACACCATTGGGGTTAACTGCTGCGGAGTGGAGTAGGTATTAACGCAAGCAGACAGACTCTTATCTGAATCTTCATACTTGGCTAACTCCACTGTTTTAATTACCACGACCTCCGGACAGAACTCAATTTCAAACTCGCATTCCCGCGGCACAGTTCTGGGTGCTATTCTTGTTGTTGGTGTCTCGTTGTTGCAGTTAGCTGCCTTCGCGGCTGGCTCAATTATTCCCCTGCGCACGTTTATCCAAGGGGTCATTTTTCGGCAAATGAATTTGAAATGCGAGAAGTATGTGTATTTTTTGAAAATAACTGGAAGGGAGCTTAAAAACAAAAACATAACGATTCATGATCGCGGTCTGCTATTTAGAATAATTCGTGTCACCCAGCACGTCATTAACCAAAAACAAAACGGACCTAACGTGAAATTTAGCCGGCCGCTCTCCCGAAAAATAGCCCCAATTATCTTGTTTTCCTCCGGCTGGTCATTTGCGGTGTCAAAAATTTAATAACGATTACAGTCGTAATAACATTTTACAAAATATGGTCAATCGCCTCTGGAACAAGATCCGAATGTCCACTTAGCAAGGTTGCAGTCGCTAATCGATCGGTTCTAATGCAAATACCTGCGGCGCAAGTGACTTAACTGACATTGCGTAACCGTTTCCAAGCCACAACTGCTAGAATATGCATATTAAACGCTATTAACTCTTTCCATATATCAAAGACTAACATTATTCGTAATATGTGCAGAAGTGCCACAGTAAAAGCCATCAATCAATGCGGCCAGGCTTGTGATGTTAATTTGTCGAGTACAATGCCACTAAGCAGCATATTTTAAAGTAGAATGCGCTTACTCACTCAGCTAAATTTGCCACATTACTAATATTTGACGATTGAAATACCTCTTCCAGTTTGTGTTGGGGCGGTATAGCGAAGGAGTGAGTACCTGCAAGTTCTTTGATTTGTTTTTATGTATAAATTTATTTATATTATTATATTGATGAAAATGAATTAAAAAGATCTTAATACCTTACTTGGTTAGTATCATTGAAAGAAAAACCATAGAGAAAAATATTCAATTAGGTTTAGGAATTGAACTTGGGTTTTTGGGATTCTTAGCCCAACGTGCCCTTCGCTGAACCTTCATCCTTTAGTTTGTAATTCTACTTGGAATTTTAAAACATTTACCTCTTTATTTTTAAATAGATTTTTAAATAAAAAAGGTATAAAACTCTAAATGTAAAGTATTGTGTGAAAATAACTGATATATATATATATATATTTAGCTGTGTACCATAATTGGTAGTAATTCGTAAGCGTATATTAGACTTTTGCAATTTTTATGCGTTATACCACAGAAAATAGTAAACAAAAAAGTAATCCCTCCTTCACCCCTTCTTTAACGGCTGAAATATTTTCCCGTGTGAAGGGAGGTGAGCTCATATAAAACGTAATAAGTTCTGTTCGAAACACAGTATAATGACAAGTAAGGTTTTGATAAATAGTTATCGTGTCCGGTGAATAATTTCGGCTTGCGAAACAGTGAGAGGTAGATTAAACTTAGGCAAAACAGAATTATAAGGTTCTTAAGACGAAGAGCGAGGTTGTACATTCGTCAAAGTGGGTTCTCGCTTATGTTTAATGGCAGAAATATTTTTGCACACGCGAAAATATTTCAGCCGTTAAAAAAGGGATGAGGGAGGGATTTTACGAAAAAATTTCTTGTCGCAAAGCTGATCACAAGCCTGTAAGGAATCGATTGGCACATACTGGAACACTTCTTTACGAATCACTTTGTAAATAATTATTTTCGACAAAATATCAAAATACTCTAACGAAACATCATACGTTTTAATTCAACTTTTTTCCAGGATGGATCAGTAGAAGCTGGATAATGGGAGAGGACCTCAATACTTAATACTATCGACTTACCTTAAGATGGTCAAAGTTAGCAATGAAATGTGGTTGGCAATTTTAATACAAATTTTCAAGTATTTCCAAACTCACAGTTTTGAGAGCCTGAACAAGTGCGCCTAAAATTTTAAAGGCGATTTTCTTAAAACCACTGGTTTTTAATTGATACAATTATTAACTACATCTTAGTTTTTCTCATCAATGGTGTGTACCATCTGTACATGAACTGGAAAAATACATTTTGGATACTATTTTGATTAATAAAGCCCATTTTTTACCTTATGTAGGCATGCTCAGCGATATACAATAGTTTAGAAGATGTTGAGGCATTTGTGACTTTTGGGACAACCTTATATTTAAAAATTAATTTAGTTATTGCAGTAAATTGTGGATCCCACGAAATATTCTATATAATTGGTTTTATCTCCTTAATTTACAAACATACTGGGTCTTGTCTTATGAGCAAAGAAAATGTGGTAACTTTATTTTTGTACCTTGTATCCTTTCCTTGCCTTTTCTTTTACTGTGGTTATATTGAACAATTCGTTGAAAACAATTCATGAGAGCACGAACATTTCGAAATCGTGAAACTAGCGCCATATTACTGAAAATCACAAATTTCGCCCATTGTAAGGTTTTCGCCCGGACACGGGCCAAAGGGTAAAAGGCAAATTCCTGTCATAACAATTCCATCATTCAAAACGCTGACAGCTCGTTTGAATACGCTAGTCAGCGAACTCGGGCGATCGGCCAGAGAATCGGATGAAAGCGGAGAGGAATTAATTGAACCATGAGATTTGAAATTAAAATTGAATGCGAAGTAATGAAGTTCGTCCAGCGCGGCGGTTTTCCAAATCATGCATGGACAGTTTACATGCCCCCAAAAATATTTCTGAACATCCAAAAATCATTTCGACACCACACTGCGTAGACCCATTGTTTTGCCGTACCGAGCTGGTCGACGGAGATTGCGTTGCTAGTTGCTAGCTGCTAGTTGCTACACATAGGGTCCAAGTCCATCTAGCATTTGTAGATGGTCACTGCGCCGGGGTCCGGCACCCGCCCTGCCAGGAACTATATGGCTGATCTCTCAGCTCTAAGTTCCGACGAGGGCCCCGGCGAGTCGGAGCCCGGCCCCGGCCCCGGCCGCGGATCACATTAATATGCTGCGGCTAGCGTTCCGCACTCCCACATCGGCGCGAGATGCCTGCGAGGCAGAGATTCATGCTACGAATTGCATAGTGCTCTAATGTTTTCCAGGTGAACGAATATCGAGCCCACAAGAGATTATACTGGCGAACATGCCGAGTCATTGGTTGTCAATTAATCAAAAAACACTTTTTGTGTTTCTGATTCTTGGCTCGTTTTATTAAAACGTTTCAATTCTACGAACATAAAACCGATTTCATGGAACCATTTAAATCAGTTAAAGCAGTCTTTTGTTGCTCTTTCTCGGCCAGACCAGACAGCTATTTGTATCTGCAGTCAGTTAATAGTAAATAAATTAGCTAAATCCAGGGGATAAGCAGATAACAGGGACGCACAATGCACAAGCAAGTCATACCACTTCAATCTACCTGCTTGCCCCATTGTACGACATTCTTCAGTTATGCCACTCCAATGCACGGAAGGACACACTCTTGGCCGGCCTAAAAAACTGCAGGTTGCACTACTGTAATGCACCAATCAGGATCCGATCTAAAGCATCTTAATGCTCTTTAGATTTAATTAGGTACCTACTTATGTCTAAATAACATTCTCATGAGTTTTCATAGTCTTTAAAAATTTATAAGTTAAAATTTCACTGATCATCCAGGAAATGAAAGATTAAATAATAAATCAGTGGTTTTAAATATACTTCTATACTTCTGAAGTAATTTATTAATCGTCACCTGAGAAGCATAATGTCGCTGCAATTCTATTTTGTGCGATTTCGGGGTTTTTACACTATCCTAGGGTATGTGAACTCCTCTTCAAAAGTATAAAATTCTAATTACAAAAATCGGCATAACCGTGGATTTGGGAAATTGTATAATTATTAATTATATGACAGTGTTATACTTCTCAGGTGCAGAAGTTAAAGTTAATTCCACTCTACTAATTTCTTCAGTAAACTAAAATTTACCTAATTCAAGCAGTGAAGTAAAATTTAACTGATTCCATCAGCAAACTAAAATTTAACTTGCTTCTTCAGTAAATTTTAACTGATTCACTGTGAGATTCTTAAAACTGGTGCCATCAGGTAAAAGTTATTGATGATTAGTCAAAAATGACTAATAAACTTTTAGAGAGTACACCATTGTAAAGGATTGCAGAAAAATTAAATTTGTTAATTTAATTTAATTTTAATTGGTTTTACTTAAGGTGTAAAAGTTTTCTTAAACTAATTCGGTTGAAGTTATTTGAAAACAAAAATAAATCGTAATTTATTATTGCAATAATAGTAGACTTAGTAAGGGCATTCGTTTCTTATTTATCCTCAGTTCAAGAAGTAGTTTTAAAATGAAGTTGATATACTTTATAACAATTTCCGGTTATTAAAATAAAATATGACTCTACATTTTAATTAGGGGGCCTCGGGTGGCCTAGCTGGCTGAGCGGTTCTGCTGTGATGTACAAAGTGTGCCATTCCGAGGTTGTGGGTTCGATTCCCATATAAAAACTCTGGTTAAAAAAATAAAATTACACCTAAAGTTGCTATATGGGCTTAGTTCCCGAGTGCACGAAAAATAAGAAAGCAATTTGAGAATTAAATTCTAAATTGTAAAAATAAATAATAAAAAAAAAAAAATTTTAATTAGACCCCCATACGAGTATTAAGGATATTTAATTGCTTAAGCACAGATCTTTTTTCCACATCATAGGTATTCTAAATATTCTTTGAATGTCAAAAACCTGTATGTAGGTCTCAGAAAATTTAGGTGCCTAAGGAAAATATGCTCCTCCGTTAACTTTAAGACATTTTCACGCAGTTTATAGGTGTTTCAATAAATAAAGTGGTAAATTACCACTTACGGTTTTTTGCCATTCAGCGGTACTCAGATGGGTTTATTGACGGTTCCATGAGGTCCATTATGCTAATAAATGACTCAAATGAGACGCTTAGTAGTCAGATTTGGGGATAATTATTTACGCACAAGAGGTCACTTTGTTTCGAGAACCTAATTAAAAATGCACCTTCAAGCCTGCGCAGCGGCATTACGAAAAGGGGAGTTTAATTAAGTTGCTCGCGCATTCCAAGGCCCATTAATTTGCGCTTCCAATGCGATTTTTAAAGCAGTCAAAACAAAACTCCTCGGTGAAATGAGTCATTGTCTTGAATCAAAGGAAGTATTTGTCGTAGAGTCAATTAAGCGTGCTGTTAACTAAATTATTAAATTATTGGTAAAAGTCATTTGAGAAACAAGCAAACCGAATAAGAAGGCACGCAATCGTGCTTCTTTAGTGTGAAATGAGAAATGAAGAGAGCGCAATGCGTTCGAACGTGATTTCGTAGGGAAGGCTAAAAAAGAAAAATCCCAATGGTATATTGCATACATCCGATGTGCTTGGTAACAAAGTGCATTATTTATTAGCAGTTAAAGTTGATAGCTGCAGGCTTCTGTGCATATTTGATATATGAAATTTATTTAGCTGGAAACTATCAAGAAAATCAGTAGTAGCTAGTCAAAATACACTGCGACACTCTTTTGGCATCATAAAATATAGTAGAAATTAATTTGTTGGTAATGTGCATCAGATAAACGCCTGAACATTAAAGTTATAAGTTTTTATATGAAACTTTAGAAAATAATAGAGGGGTCCTTGAAAAATATTCATGAAATTGATACATGGAAAAAGTATGCTCCAGAGAGTGACACAAAACTACACTTTTAACTTAACAAAAAATAGGCTTAGAAGAAATCTCAAAAAATTGCTTGTCTAAAGTCACTAAAAAGAGATACATAATATGAATAAGAATATACTACATATATTTTATTTTATATATAAGGTATAAGTGCATTTCGATTTTGGTAGGTTATAAGGAATTAATAAAAGGTTTTGAAAATATATAGAAATAAATGAAATATGAGATCAAATGTGGCAATGGAATGGAGAGAATAAAAGAGTAGTGTACCGACGAAGATAATTTAAACATTCCATTTAAAGTCTTATATATAGTAGCACAGAATACTTATCATACTTTTCTTACCAAGAATAATATTTGGATTGAATTCTTCGTTCAGTTACAATATTTGTTTGAAAAAAGGCAATTAATGTTCGAAAAGGAATGATAATCTGGAAAAGGGATATACGAGTATACCTTTTCAAAATACTTTCTTTAGTAAAATTGAAGCTTTTAACAATCTCAACAAAGTGGTAGTATTAGTTTAAATTGTGAACAAATTGGAGATCGCCACCTTTGCTTTTAAACCCCTCAAATAACCTTTTGGATAATCTAAAGTGGAGGTTTTCCAGAAAATAAATAACAATAGTAATAATTAAATAAATAAATAAATAAATTCGGGGTTAATTATTCTGACCTTCTCGGTTAAAAAACAAAAACTGAGATTGCAGAAAAAACAGAATGCTAAAGGATTCGTAGCAAAAGGTGTCTTATTGATTTACACTAAGGTAGTAAGGTGTATTAGACTAGAATAACAATTCTAGAAAGTTGCCTTATATTGAAGATGAGTGCTAAACCGTAGTTGGTTTTTATTGTTCGCAACTGGCATATGTTAAGGATATCTTAATCATGCAAATTGGTTCATCTCCACAAAATTAATCTGCATTAATCAAAACAATCCCCAGCCACGCCGCCGCTCAAAGCATCGAAGCATGCAACCATTAGAGATACAAAGTAACCTATTAGCAGGACAATTACAATAATTCGAGAGGCGCAGAGGGTACTTGTCTTGTTACGTAAACCGCAGTCAATTGATTATGTTAGAGCATGTGAGAGAGTGATGCACCTGCCCGACGATTACCGTACCATCCCTTCCGAGGAGCACTGCCCGAGCGGTACATTGAATGCATAAATTTCCTTTTTTCTCGCAGCATATCCGAATTGATCCTCCACGCGAGGGGAAATTAAAGAAATTAATAATCTCTCCCGAGGCAGGTTGATCGTTTCCATCCACCTTTCGTGAAGGTGCCCCGATTATCAAGCGGACAGGTGAAACGGCTTCAGCGGGCGTTTTGCGTCTCTGGGTGAGCTGCGGTGGCTAAAGACGAAACGGTCGCGCGGGGACTATAGCTACTCCGATGGATTTTTGAGATCATTAAAGGAATTTTCATAATTGCGCACCCGTGCCAAAGAAGCACCTTGCCTAAGCGCGTCGAGAGCCGCCTGAGCGCCCCAGATTAAGGCGATTCTATTGCAGGGGTGCCCCCTAAGTCTCAGTTCGGACTTAATCCTCATGAAATATTTTGCCACTCGATTCTTTTGGACTCGCCCGAGTGGTGGGGCCAAGTGAGATATAGCGCAATTTATCCAGTTGGTCAGTCGGAGGACACAATCGCAAATTCCTCAGCCCGGCGGGTGCACTACGTTCGCAATAATTGTCCAATCTTCTGTGAAATAAGGTCCGGCTGAGAAAATCCCGGGCTTCGGATTTGATTGAATCTGGGAAGCCGGCAAGATAGTTCTTTATGACTTTTGAATGAACAATGCGAGCGCATTGAAGCCGGTCGAGCGGGCCACTGCGGCCGGGGATTTACTTTATTGTCGCATCACTTATTTATCTGGGGAGCATCTCGAACGGATCAAATAAAAATTAAATTAGAGGAGGGTTGGTGTTACAAAATGTGGACTCTCACCCTCGTCCGTTTTGTTCGCTTGAATGATGTCCCAGCTCCTTTTGTGCTGGCGATGACAAAAATCTTCGAATTGACTCGGAGTTGTCTCAATTTCGAAACGCATAGTTATCTCCGATTGAAATAGATTGAAACTATTACACATTTTGGTTAATTTTAACATTTCCTAGATGATAAACTATAAAAACAACACTGTGCTTAAGCAGGCATGAGTTTGTCAGATATTGAAAAAAAATCTTTTACGAAAAGAACATACTCTTCTAAAATGTTCTAAATTTGTTGCAAGTACTAAGGGTAAAATTCGAATTATTAAGTAATAATATTTAAAATATATTTTGAAAGTGTCGGTGTATGTAACTTGCCAATCTGCGAAAACTACTTTCTATAAAACTAAACTAACTTCCTCCATAGTGTACCATTTTCTAAAGTTAGGGTGAGTTACACAAACATTACCAGATATGCAATGAGTCAAAGTCAAGATCAAATCGTTCTGGAGGTTATCATAGTGTTTCATATGGAGTCAATTTAAAAAAGTAGCAAAGAATATGTTGCTAGAATGTACTTCTAAATACATAAGTAATTGATATAATAACAAATCGATTACAGATTCTTCTATAGCACTCTAAGATAATTTTGCTAAGGGCTCAACCTTCAAAAACAGGCTTAATTAACCCAAATCCAAAAATTGTTTTTGTTATATTTTTAAACTGAAAAATTGGGTATGGTAAAAAGCTGAAACTGACTCGGTGTTAGCTGATGTGAGGATTTTAATAATAAATTTAATTTAGTACACTTTGAATCAAGAAAAACGATAAAGATAAGAAATTGTTGAAAATTTTAACTCCGGAAGGGTGCGCTTTGCAAGAACTATTTGTGTATAAATCTGAAGCAAGTTAGACAACGTCTTACGTTTAAGCTTGAAGTATGGCATAATAAATAAGGCATAACGGCTAGTTCTGGTCCCAGTTTCTAGTAAAGGACGCATCCTTGCTGCGCGGGTGTGCTCGCTGTGTTCGTGTCTGAGCAGCGACGATGGCACTCCTCTCCTCCTCAGAAGTGGCTACAAATGCATACGTTAACACCTCGACCCGCTAACCCGGTGTCCGGGAGGCAGTATATGAGTTATGATGTCCTCTGGGTTAATAAATTTTACTGGGGAGAGTCTGTCGGGGCTTCAAGTAGGAATCTCGAAACATGCGCCCGGAACGCAAAAAGACCCAAGGTTGCTTGATGGGCCCGAATGCCTGGAAGAAGAACCACGCTGTGGCCGGTGGATGATACCACAAACAAAATATTTGCACTCCAGACTGCTTGGGGTCCGTCGAGCAAAATCCCGAGAATCACAAAGGTAAGAAATCAGATGAAGAGGATCATGCAAGGGGCCAGAAGCCGGGTCGTGGGGTGCGGGACTCGCCGGGACACGGGAACATTTACATGTATGTTCTCCGCCATCGCGATTCCCGGCTAGCACAATTCATTTGAAATGCGCGATTAACACGGCTGATAGTGTTCTACAGTCATTTGTTCTTTGTCGAGCATTATGTGTCCCTGGAAATTTTTTCTATGAGAGTTTTATGACATCGATACTTCGCCGGGACTTCAGTGCTCCGCGAAACAATGGCCAATTCTGCCCGACTCGGGAACGAGACCAGCAGAAGAAAGGGCTAACAAGGGCGACCGAGCTGCCATATAATTTGGTCCCCGGGGCCGGATCCCTTAGCGTCTCCTCCGACTACCAGAAATAAAGTAATTTTAAATTCTATTAATCGAAATAGTTCGCTTATGAGTGCCATCGTGCATGCGTGCAAGATGATTGGATAGAAGGGGCTCCGGGGAAAATCGTGACTTCTGCTCGGTGCCAGTAACTGGCCAGTGCACCGATGCAGCGCCTCGCACTCACCGGCCCCAGTGCATGTGGCCTTATGGCCCTCGCAATTCGCAGAAATGGCAAGAAAGTATGTAAAAATGAAATATTTGTAAAAAAAAAAAATAAAAAGTAACGAAAACGCGTGGTCACAAAACTGAATCCTTCTGCAAGGTAACCCACCGGCCAGCACTCTGTTCCAGAGCCAGGTGTGCCGATTTTTTCGATTTTAGATGGAAAACGAAAAAGGCATTGCTCGATTCGGCTCATGATAAGGAGCAGCCCGGAGAACGATGCCCGAGCCCGTAGAGGTTGACGTGTTCTTGACTATTCCTTGCACAGAAGTCGACTCACCAGGGAGAATTTGGGCTTAAAGTTATCTGGAAATAATTTAAGAAAATTCAAATATGATGAGAAAGCTCAAGAATAATACTGTCCCAAAATGATAACCCCTACTTTCCTTGTATTACAGCAGTTAAATTCTTAATCGGCTTTGATTTTATGGACATAAAAATTGAGATCGTGATTTCACTTACGTGCACGTCTAATTTCTTAGAACAGGGCTATCCGTAGCCTGTAATTTTCACAGGCTAATAGAAATTACGTTTAAGGCTGGCAGACTGACAGTGACTTGGATTGAATTTGAGGAGTTTTGAGTATCCCAGTACTCGAGTATTTGAAAGAAACTCAGTTCAGGAGTATTCAAGTACTTAAATATTAAGTTCAGAACTACTCACGTTGCAATAGTTTGTACTTTGAGTATTTGGAGACAATTTATGTTTTGGGGAGACATGTGAGTATAGTACTCAAAGTTCTTGTCTGTTTGTTTAAACACGCATTACAATTTTCACTGTTTCATAGTTTGAAGACCAAATTAGCAACTATCTTGTATCCTGATCGAAGGTTTTCTAGTGATCTACAACAACAAAAAATATATGCTTACGTATAGGAGCGGATAAAAAGCTAAAGTTGTTGATTTTGAACAACAAATTGAAAGCTAACAAAAGTATATTCTGTAACCAATCCTACACTCTAAAAAGGAAATTGAATATCTTCTATAATGGTAACAAAATTATTTTTAAAATAATCACATAAATGTCTGTGCAAGAATCCATTTTTCCTGTATAAATCTATTACAGCAAGTCATTTTGACGCATTTCGAAATTTGCAAGATAAGATGCAAATAACGTTTACATTTTTCTCCTATGACTACTAACCAAAGGACTTATAAAATGCCATACTTTATTTTTATATAGACATTTTAGACATCAATACATGTCTATAACAATCTTTCCGTTAATATATAATGTTTTTTTAAAAAATAAATATGGGGTTTTGGACGTGCGTCAAATTGATTCTGTTCTTAGAGATAGCTATAAACAATTTCAGTAAATCTAGTGTTAAACATAAAAAAAGCTTTGTAGAATAATTAGGTACTTCTGTAGTATTTTTACACTATAAATGTTTATTTATCTGGTCAATAATCACATCTGTGAAAGACATTCATACGATTGTGCTTTTGTTTGTAATAAAATTAATAAGTAGAACTGCAGGGTATCTATGTAATATTTTTAGAAAATAGTTTTGCTCATACCAAAACATTGCATTTTTATGTTTGTCTATTCATTAACTATGTTAAATCCCTTGCTCTTGCCCTTATCCCAATGGACATTAATAGTTCTCCAAAATAATATAAAGAAAAGCATTATCGTGTAAAAACAATCACGAATTTGATACAAGCTTTTCCTACTTTTGGTCAGAACACGACATCACGTGCCTGATACGAGATTCTCATTTTAGGCATAGAAAGCAGAACACGTCTCCCAGATGTTGTTTTAAGACAGGTTAATAGTTATTCAGAAAAAAGTGAAGTGAAGTGATCAAACATTTAAATTAATGCTACTATTGTATAAAACGATGTATAATTAATTATAAACAAAATATTTTCGGTAAGACGTCTTCAATTCAACTTCATATATCGATTTCGTTGAAATTTAGTTCAAATTAGAGAATTAATACTGTAGATTTACATCAGTTTGAGGTAATAGGAAAAGGAGTCATAGACAATTTTTGTAATTCAAAAGTGATGATCATTGGATTACCTCAGCGATTTAGCTGACATCAGAGATCTGGCATAGTTCATCAAAGAATTTAAATGATTCAGCAAGGGTTAGCATCCCCCTTCATGTGGTATTACAATAGGCCTAAGTATGCCTTTCAGGCAGCCAATGTAACAGTGATAATATGAGCATTTTATAAGTTGTATCTTTAAAAAGAAATCTATAGCTAGCTCTATATAATACTGCGAAATACTATAAAATAACAGAAGGAAATGTAGAAGCAACGGCAGGTTTAAATAATTTTATTATCAAAGCTGGATAATTTTATATGGCAACAAAATTAAAATTATAAAGAGTAATATACTTTTAAATATTTTCAATAATAGATTCTAGCAGGTATCAAAAATACTTACGTATATACAAAGGTTAATAAGTACTATAGTTTTGTAATACGTACTATGATTCCACAGAATTCCCAATTAAATAGTCGGTAGGGTATAATTTTATGTATATGCCACAAATTACCACACAAACCATTTATTGAGGGGGCATCCAATCGATAGTAGAGATCACAAAATAGTAATGCTAACCTATATTGTATTATAATTTTTATTTTCAAGTAAAACTCTATATTAGAATTAAATTTTAAAAGATCCATATTAAAATCTAAGTCACTGACTAACACCATTGAAATTGCGAATTGATATCAGTGTTACTCAAGGTCCCTGCTAAAGATCTTCGTTTTAACACAATGTAAAGATATCTCATGTTTTAATTTCATATAATTTTACAATGCTATTTTTCTCTGAGTGTACATTTATGAAAAAACTTAGTTTCTTTCCTGAGTAAACGATTTTAAATATGAAATTATATCAAGTTTTTATCTATTCTATATATATTTTATATATAATAAAACCTTGTAACGACGCCGTGTGTCTGTCTGTCTATGCATGCATCACGCAGGTCAATATATGGTATATGATTCTTTTAATCCCAGTAAAAATAAAAGTTCTCTTGGGGTAGTTAAAAAACTATAATTCCGGAATACTTCAAATAAATGAAATAAATCCTTTATTTTTCTATTACTAACGAGTAGATGTCGCAAACAGTAATGTTTCTGATTGCTTTATGTAAAACTAGATTTTGAACTCAAAAATGCCCCGCGGATGAAGTCAGGTTCATAGCTAATATTCAGTAAAAAAAAATTAGTTTTAATTTTAAATAGTACGGGTATTTGTTATAAAACTATCATTGTTTGTTGAATTTAAGAGTTTTGGATCATTTCGAGATATCCAAAATACCGCCAAAAGCTTTATATACAAATTTCTCATCAAACCTAATAAATGATTTTAATTTTTGGTTATTGAACAATTTTTTTTGGATTTAGTAAGGTGAGCAACTTGGAAAACGCTATAAATAAGTAGGCTTTATTCATCTATTGAAATTTATGTTTGATAGTGTTATGTATGCATAGTACATATAAAAAAACGCAAATCTATGATATCAAGCAAAAGCAAAAACAAACAGATTTAAAATCTCTAAGTCGCACAAAAACTCGAAGCGACAATAAAAGAATGTGCTAGTGGATGAATTGCCTAACCGCTAGCAAACCGCTCGATCGATCGGAATCCGCACTAATCCGGCTAATCTGGTTACCTGAGTTTATACCATAAACCAATTGCTGGCTGTAAAATGAAAAGCGTCAGTCAACCAGCCGATCGGTTTTGGGATTTTGCGCCTCCTGATCAAACCAGGAGTCAAGCAGATCACCTGGGATTAGTCGTTTCAATTGGAAATTTATTTGTCCTGGGTGCAATTTTTAATTTCCTTCTGCGCCCCTCGATCAGCATTAGGAGCTAAGACCCAGACCCAGATTTTTCCGGCGCATAGATCACAAATCGTGAATTTTGCGTGTGATCGTTGTTGGCCAGCAGTTTTGCAGTTTCCCGGGATGAGAAGCCGATCGCTCAGAAAGCAAAGGAAGTGCATTCAAGAACGAAAATTATTCATATCCGTTTCCGCTTAAATACTTATCGAAACTGGCGCTTGCTGCGGTGGTGTGTAGCTCAGAAACGTTCGAGCGTGTTCCTCTCTCCGCGCACTTTCAGGTAATGAATTCACCAATTAGTCGCACGGAATTCACCTGCTGCATGCACATGCTCGCGGACTGGGAGATTTGTTTTTTTTGCCTCCACGTTTCAAGGATAAGCACGTTACACCTTTTAATTATGACGAGTCGGGGTTTTCCTTCCCCCCCCCTGGCCGGCCTATGCTATGCAGCCAAGTGCGACATGTCCTCTGCTCGTGCTTTGGGGACAACTTTTTCGCTGCTATTGTTCCGAGTTGAGAGACGTTATTCGAATTTTAGCCGAATTAAGCAATGCACGCCTACATTAAAAAGGCGGGGATTTGAAGGAATGCAGTGAATGATTCACTATCATAGGAGATAATTTTCCGTTTCCAAGCAAAATACAAAATTTCCGTTTTGATATCATTCTTCCCGACTAGACTAGAGTTCTTAATTTGATATTACTTTTGACTTTTTTCTAAAAATGTTATGTACTAAAGAAATTTTCTAAAATACAGAATAGTCTAACTTTCTGAGAGTTTCTCCTTAGATTGAAATTCTATTGTCTAATTTCAGGGGCTTATAATTAAATTAAATCTAAATATAATAATAAAACGTATAAAAATTCACTCAAAACCGTACCTCACATGTGCAAGGGTTTAGTTTCTGTTGGATCTATCCCTTAATTATAATAAAAATAGAAAGCTTAAGTCGGTCAGACAGCAGCACTTGGTATAAGACTAGTGTAAGAAAATTAATGGTTTCTAAAATTATAATTATAATTGCACTAATTTATTTTATTTGATTTATATTCGTTCTTTACTTAACATGATCCATTATAGCACTTGTGAATATGTGCAAGTCTACTATCCTCCATTTGCCTTCTGGAAGTTTATTACAAATAAACTTGCGCTGGTAATAAGTCCTGTACGACTCCTTTACGTTCTTGCTTTCTCTATCTTTAAAAACCCTTTTTCCCGTGTTTGTTATAAACGCAATATTGTTTTTTTTTATCTTTTTATTTATTCATTTTATTTCACTTAATTTAGAATACTGCTAGAGGATATGTTCTAGCATTTCCAAAATCTACCATACCATAAATTTTATTAAAACACTATGCAAGAAATTTTTCTAATCGTGATTTAGTACTCTCACAGCATATCCCTTAACACCTTAACCTCTGTAACGTTAGATCTGCCCCTACCTTTCGCCTTAAAAGTTATCGTACTAACATTATGGTTACTTCGAACCCTTTATAAGAATGTTGCGGATGACCAACAACTCTGCCGCCGTCGATTTCCATCTCACTAAAATCTTCCTTAAGCATGCCCTATACTTGCCTTACTCAACCCTACAATGAACCATCGTATCTCCCCGCCCCCCTTATCTAGTCGTATGTAATTAGGTTAATTTAATTTAGTTAATTAGCTTTTTTATCAATGTAGCTTGTATTAAGCGAAAATTAAAAAATAAAAAAGCCTACTATAACTGAATTTCTAGCATATTGTTAAAAACGATAACTTCAATTTTAGTGAAATTCTGTGGATAATCAGGAAATTGTTTTGTAGCTCCCAATATTTATTGAAATTTCGTTTAACTTAGTTCTAATTCTAGTTATATTCATACATCAACGCATCTCTAGTTGTACGAGTATATCATGGAAATTCTAGTTCTGTCTGTTCTGTAACATACGTTAAAAAATATGAATGTTGTTTTTGTATTATTCTAAAATAATCAATAAAATTTTTGTTACAAGTGAGATATATTGAGATTGATCAAAACTTTAGTTGGGTTTTATCTAAGTTAGTAAGTAAGAATTTTAAACACATCGGCGTTTATGTTTCTCAGTACTCAATTAAGTTACTGAAATGTTAGTTGTACGAATTATTGTATTTCTGCGAAATTTACTGAATTTCTAGCACAACCAAATAGAATTTAAGACTACTTACTAGATGCACTTGTATATTTTTCTAACTTTCTGAGTGATCCGATTTTGAACTGCATATGTAGCAAAACCAATTTCAGCTAAGCTGTTTCAATTTGAGCTAAATAAATTTACGCATGTAATTTAAACTACTTTTCCAATAGGTAAAATTGGTTTGCTCTATTATTAAAAAAAATCTCAGCCAGTAAAACTTACCAAAAGCCGTCGGAAAAAGAGTGGTTCTAAGTTGGCTCTCCATCTAGATGAGTCTGCCCGGGGTAAAGAAGATAGCAAACGATTGGTCGAATGAAAGAGTTTCAATTAAATTTTTGATTTTTTATTCCTTTTTTGTTTTCGCCATATCATATGACAATTTACAATGCAAGTTTATCGTAGTACGAATTAAAGTCTGCCATAATACTAATATCAACACATCAAGACAATTTGTTCACTGTTTTACACTAGGGGCTGCTTACTAACTAGCTCATAGTTATACACATCTGTTCATGTTCCACTTAAGTCTGATTCCGATCCATTTACAATTACAATGCACAGATTCACCCCATTGATCACGAAGTGCACAGTCTCGCAAGTACAAGTAAAACAAAGTACGAAGTATGTTACAGTTGGCATACCACGGGCCCCGGGTGGGGCCCAGAGCCCGGGACGCGGATATATTACAAGTTGCCAGAGTGTTTAATTTATAAAATCTTCATCTCTACCGGTACATGTACACGCCTAGCTATTTACAAATTCTCATAACTTAGCATTAAAAAATTTTCCTATACAAGTCAATTACATCGGATGCCTCTTACTAAAATACACTATACAGTTTTTATGGCATTTGTGTTGCATGATGCTGCGGCCGGGATCCGCACGGACAGGACTCTTTTGCTCGGGACTTTAAGTCGCGCCAGTGCGCAGAATCAGGGTAATTACAAGGCTCTTTGGGTTTGCTCCTTATGGAAGTATATCTTAGAAGTAATCATTGCACACATGTCTCCTGCATCTAGCAGCTATAGTCGGCCCGATTGGGGGGCTCCTGACCAGGAAACAGCTCCGATGAGTTTAAACTAATCGCTAAATACCACATGACGGCCGCCGTCTCCGTCGCCATCGCCATCGTTGTCGCCGCACCGATGCACCAGGGAGAGTCCAGTCCGCCCGGGAAGTAGGCTCTAATTCCCGGAAAGCGCCATAGCGTTCGATCGGAGGCGCTTCTTGACCCGAAGCGGGATCCGTCTCCCTCGTGCTAATCTGAATACAGCGCCTATAAACTACTCACCTTGACTTTGCAACATGACTTCATGGCACGACACGACACGACACGCTGCACCCAGAGCTCGAGCCCCGCGATTGATTTATTTATTCATTTAAATTATGCAGACGGCCAGGAGCTGAGACTCTCTCGATCAGCGAAAATCGCTAATGAACGCCAAGCGTTCGGCAGGAATGGGCAGGTGACAAGGCTGCGCGGCGGCTGCTGCTGCTGCTGCTGCTGATACTGCTGATGCTGCTGAGGCTGTTCCCTGGGAAGGCCTTCGGAGGGGACCAGCCGCCGATCGGCTGGTTGTCGCTGAGGCCGCCGTGGCGCGGTGTTGGGTGCACGCTCGCGCGCGCATTTGTTGAACTGATGATATTTTTTGTTTTTTTTTGTTTTTTTGTTTGTTTGTTTCTTCTTTTTTCTGTCTAGGATGCGTAACGACTACTTGCGGGGAGGCCGGGGCGGGGGACGACTAATTAAACAAATTATTGTTCAAGTTGCTCCCGCTCCATCACGTGTAGTCGGGCCGCCAGCTGCCCTGGAAGAGACGAGAGGCCTGGTTGAAGTCGGGCCGCTGTAGCGGGGAACCCACGGGACTCACCATTGAACTAAGTCCTAAGTGATACGATTGTGAATGAGGCACCACACCTCCCCCGAGGGAGCCGGCCGTTGAAAAGCCGCCCTGCAGCCCGCTGGATGCACTCAGGGCTCCCATGCCGCTCGTATACCATCCGCCGTGCATGTGCGCGTGCGCCGGATGTAGCCCGCCGGAAAGGTGCCCGTGTTGTCCTGTGGGAAGCAGAAATATAATAAATAAGAGCCGTTTTGTTGGCTGTTTGCCCCTTCTTCTCCATCCGCCTTTCCCCCCTCACAGTCCAGGGGGATGAAATTTTGTGTACTTACCCATGGATGCTGAGAAACCCCCGCCAAATGTCTTGGATGGATCCAGCGGCTTCATAAGGTCACTCATACCGACGCCGACTCCAAGATGGCTTCCGATGGGGAGGCATGCGCCTCCGATGCCCTTCTTTTTCTTCGACTTGGAAGAGAGTTTCCGATTCCTCGTCTGGATCCCCTCTTTTTTCATCGTTAATGGTCGATTCACCTGGAAGAAAGGGAAGAGGGTGTGGATCGTTAGTCGGAATATATTTTATTGTCGGTCTTCTGCGCATCCGTCTTTGGTACGGGACTCTTTTTATCTAGTCCAATGTTATTTTCAGGATGAAACGCAAAATTAAAAATTTCCTTTGCAATTATGCGGCAATTTTTTTCATTACTATTTTCAAGAGTTAAATTTGTATTTTGTGTACAAAGGATGTCCTTGAGTTATCTAGGGAACAGGTACAGCGAACGATGAAGATAGAAAAACAGATAAATTACAGCTCCGAGGAAACGTAAAAAATTCGTAATTATTTTTAATTTTTCCAGCCCCTTTCTTTTATATTGCACCTTAGATATTTCATTTTTCAACAAAATTGATAAGGGGGTAAAGTTATCCTAACAATTTAAAAATAATTCTTTAAAATTTCTTAATAAACTCAGAAAAATACGTATGTATCATTAAAACAAAGGAAATGTATCATTAATGGGGTTTTCCTATTTTTAAAACTAATTTTTATTAATCATATGAAATGTTTCTTAAATCAAAGAAAATTGTACTACTTTTTAAGTACAGATAACTCTCCTGTACTTATCTACCGAAAATTTCGTGTTGTAGGAAACCACAATATAAATTCAGTGGGAAAATGTGTTATAGGAGACTAGGAGCCAGTAGCAAATATTTGGATGCGTTCCGAAAATGTTTTAAAGCTCGCAAATATACATAAAAATCATAATATACATGAACTAACAAAAAAATATATAGTTTTATACAATCCATCAATCGAACACTTAAAAGACAATATAAGTTAAAATGAAATTAAATTAAAATGCAGCAGTACGTAGTAAATTTAGAATTTAGCTCAAATCGAAGAATACTGCATATTTGAATATCTGCTACTGCATGTAACGTTTTACTAGCATCCTCTCATTTGCATTGAATTAAAGGTTGTATTTTAGGCCTTAATTAAAATAGAATATCAATTTAACGTAATGCGAGTATTGTTTGAATTTTACTTTATTTTAGCGTAAAAACATTTATCTATTGTGGAAGTCTGGATAGTGCGTAATTTAATTTAATAAAGGTGTTATAAAATGCTTTTCGGAATTTTAGGAGCGTGTTAGAACGGAAATATGCTGTAGGTTGCTGTCTTCTAAATTGTGTAAGAGAGAAGCCTTGTTGTAGGATACCGTGCTCTAAAAGGGTTACATTTATATAGTTTTCTTGCTTACAAGACGATGGAAGGTTATTCATTTTAAATAAACGAAAACTTTCTAGAAAATAAGGAAAAACATTATACAATGACGGGATAAGTGGAGCACACACCTTCTAAATAACTGAAAACTACATTTTAACGAATATAAAAAGGTTAATTTAATCATAGATAATTTCATTTATTCGAGTGGCATAGTTGTCTGGGTGGTTCGGCCGTGATGTAGCTATGCCATTCCGAGGTTATTAGGTATGATTCTCATATCAAAAGCTCTGATTAAATACAAAAAAAAAATCAAAGAAGGATTTCATTTATGTTTAATAATTCGTTATATTTGAGATGGTGTTTCTTAAACGTAAGAAAAGTAATTTTTATGAAAAGATTTAAAAACAATATTTGATTTAATGAAAAATATTTCTTTCTCATTGTTTTCATTAACTTTATAGGTGCTTTTCATAACCCTTAGGAAATATTATTTGAGTGTAATTAGATTAGTTGTGTTCTTTTCGTCTATCCAGAGAAAAAGGAGATTTTGTAGAGATTTGAAATTTATTATGAAAAACTTATAGTAAATATTTTATATATTTATAAAAATAGTATCAATTTTCTAGTGATTTTTAAGTGAAAATTTAATCTGAGAAATGTTCGGTTCAGGATTTGAAATTTTGTAGGAATAAAATCATTGCAATTTGATGCATTTTTAATACAAACCCGAAATCCTTATTTTGGGAACAGGTAATTAGTTTCAGTTCAATTTAAAGTATTCTATTGTTTTGGATACATGAACAATGCGCAACTATAAAATTCAATAGATTTACTTACGAAGAAAATATAACAAGGTCGAGTATGGTAATTATTCGGATCTAACGAAAATATATTACCAAAAGAGTTACAAAAGCATTTTCTAATAGAATTTCTTGCTAGATTATGACATTTTTATAAATATCTTTGTAATTTTCAATATTGCTTTAAAAATCTTAAGATAAATCGAATAATACATTAAAATTTGATTTGCTTTGATATTTTTGCCTAGACGGGAAAGAATAGTTTTTGGCTAATGAAAAGCATTACAGACTTCTATTCTGGATACGCAGGTTCCTAAAAATCCTATTAGTAAATATTTATAATACTTTAAGGGTGTCCAAAAGAGTTTGCTTAGATGATGTGAAAGAAAACATATCAAGATAAAGCATGTTTCCAATTTCGAGGGTGGTATAAATAAAAGTGAAGAGTTTATTTAAACTTCAGCTGTAACTTAGAAAATGAGCAGAAACTTTTTACTTGAATACATTTGGCAATTGACATAGATTTGGCCGAATGTTAAAAGGTTTGGTAATATTTAAAAAATCTCTGCAAAGACAGAGCTCTCTGCCGCCGCCTTCAGCCACTATCTCAATTGGTGAAGATGTACAGAAGCGAAATTACATCAGTCCCTCGATTCTTACTGATTTGAATCCGGCGGCGCGGCGCAGCGACGTGCATCAGTTGATGATAAATTTAGCTAATCAGATGGGAGATAAGCCGCTACGGCCGGGCGGTACGCGATGATAGGCCGGGGAATTTGCGAGAAGTCACACCGTGAAAGGACCGCAGCCCGCTAATTAAAATCAGCCGCTGAAAATCTGCGATAAACGCGAAATTCCCCGGGCGCAATTAAATCCGTTTTTCACTTGAATGTCATTCATTGAGATTTTTGATGAGCAGGACCTATCTGTAGGAGCCATCAGCAGGCCACATTTACCGGGCGCGCTGCTCTGCTACCCGAGCCACACACGCGAGCAGCAAAGTAATTGTTAAGATAGTTTTCTCCCCGTGTCCGTGTCTGTGCCCGCTGCGCCCTGGAAAGGTCGCTGAATGGAGTTGAGCTGCGGATTGGTTCGGACGGTACCGAGCGGCACCAGCAACAGCAGCTCCACCGGAGGAGCTTCATGCCCCAGCAGCAATAGTGCCCAACATGTGGGAACGGGCACCAGCAGCGCAATGTCGACGTCGACGTGGACGTGTGCACATTTCTATTTCTGTCAAAAACTTGGACATCGGCCGATCTGATAAGATGGGATCAGGCCGCGACCAGGATTATAACCGAACGGCGGCTGGCCCGCCATCGAGCCCGCCACAGCGCCCACCAGCCCCCGGTCGCGGTTAGCGTCTGGGACTCTGGAGTGGGCCGGAGATTCTGGTCGCCCCGGTCCTCGGCCAATATGCGACCGGTCCAGATCCGGGCCAGAACCACTCACCCGGGTGGACGTTAATAATTTTAATTTGTTCAGCTGATGGCGGTCTAATTGACTTGAGGGTGGCACCTGGTCAACATCCGGGCTACAATGCTTTCAGTTAGCAGGTGCTTATCACCAGATTGAAATGTTGTCCTGGTCTAGTCCCGCAAATCAATTAAATAGGTAGTACAGAAAATCGATCGATGCAGTTGTTGCTAATGGTAATCAGGTCCACTCGTGAACGTGATAACTATTTACTAGCATACCTATTTACGAAATGCATTTCTATAGTTACACTTTCACTATTGAGGAAAAATGCAATTTGAGTAAGATTTTAAAAGTACCAAGTATAAATACGCAACATTTTTGAACCCTTATAATATCTACAAATGTTTTGTCAAATATACCTTGACTGATTCATTAACGTGAAGCCAAATCCCAACACGCTAAATCTTAAAACATTTAATTTTCCCACTAAAGGATTTCGAAATTTAATCCCTAAGGAAGTAACACAAAAAGTACTCCACGTATTTTGATGGGGTTTTATTTGATATCAACACAACTTGTCTATATGTTATTTTTTTATATTTAAATTATTTTTCATTATTATTTTAAAACTATAATAAAATAGTGACCTCATTTTCAAATATATCAAAATGAAAAGTGATAAATGAAACCTCTAATTTAAGTTAAATCACCTTTCTAACGATACCCAAAACCCTGAGATAAGCGAAATCATCTCCAATTCACTACAAGGGGTGGTGAATGGTTAATTTCACTTAACAAAAAAATAAATGTTATTTCACATTAAATTTTTAAAATCCTTCCCAATGTTATTTGTATAGAAACTTAGAACCTATCCGAAATGAAAATTTAATAAGCGTAAAATTTCTAAAAGCTAAATGATAAGTATCATCACCAAGCAGTAGTTAAATTACGCGTAATCAACTTTAATAGTGGTATTACATTACAAAATTAAAATACTATCAATCCCGGGGAATCAGTGAATAATGTAACCTGATGTTGATTTATCGAACCACCAGGCTCAACATGCAACATTTTATTTTTTTTTCAAGCCTCTGCTGATTCTGAATCTCATAAAGTTTTAATAGGCCTGAAATGTGTCGCGATTAATCCGTGCAGGCGATTAAGTATTAGCTGTCAGCACATTCGAGCAATTGCTTACGTAAAATGTCGTTTATGTAATAATAATGATCAGTGTCCAGCGGCGTATGAATAAATTCTGCGGCTAGCATGGATCTGAGCAGGTCAACTCAAAAAGTTCTACACAAAAAATATTTAAAAACCTTTAATAATATTGCTTCGTTTATAGTTTTAAAACAATTTTTTAAAAAAAATATTATCATTGTAGTTTTAATTACGAAAGAGATCTACATTAAACTCGAATATCACAAAATGAGATCCTATAATCCGAATTTGAATTCAATCAAGTTAGACATGATCTAATCTTAGAAAAGTTTATATGTAAAACTAGTTTACCTATATATCCGGAAGTAAATAAATTAGATTAGTTAGTTTGAGTTAATGATGTTTTTCGTGGAATCGATCGTTTAACTATTTCGGATTTTAAATGTATTTTGTATCCGTAATCCGATTATCACTTGACGCACACTAGGACTTTTGGCAACGTGACCATCTAATTTATATTTTATCGCCGCAATGTAATCAACGTGAATCAGAGATAGACGCGATATTTTTTAGCAGCAAGCAATTGCAATTCTCTTCTCGTTTTTAAATCAAATGTATCAAGTTGATTCTAAAAAGTCGTAATGTTAGAGTAAATGGATATCAAGCTATACAGAACTGCATCTTTCGTTACGCTTCTAAAAAGTTTAACAACCCTACAAACTTTGTTTGAAACAGCGGGTGCTGATTAATACACTAATTCCTTATTTGTCCTTATTAAAGATATCATTGTTCTATAAAATCAAGAAAATTTTAATAGAATCAATTCCGAACAATTGATAAAATTGCGATTGATTTTTGACAAATATAAAATGGATTGATTTTATACTATGGGAATAAAAATAAACTCAATTTGTGAAAGAATACTACTAGAAAAATGAATACTTGTAAAGATACGAAGAGTTGTATATTAGAAAAGAATGTAGCAAATTTATTAAAATTGAAAAAAGCCGTCTAAAATTATTTAATAATAATTTCTGTGACATTACATACTCCTTGAATTTGTCATAATAACAACTATCTATAAATATTTTACTCATTTTAGTAACTATCATAATTTTAACATAGTCTTTATTTTCACGGTTTCTCGCATTTAGAAAATAAGCATTATATCAATAAAATGTTAGATTGACGCAAAACCAATACAAAATCTGATTGATTTTAGACCTAATTCAATTGATATTTCTTTCTGTGAAGTCAGTACTTACTAAGTACTTCTTAGACTCGTTTTACTAAAGTACTAGGGTAAAACGATATTTTAATTCACTTTGAACTGTGGGAAAAGGATAGAATTTTTTTTGTACAATTCAGAATTAATTCACAAATTGCTATCTTATTTTCATGCACTCGGAAACTAAGCTATTGGCGTTTTTCTTTTATTAGTTTTTGGTTTTCTTTGTAATTTATTATTTTTCATTTTTATTATTTTTACTTTTTAACCAGGGTTTTCATATGCGAATCAAAACTCACAACCTCGGCATAGGATACTTAAATCATAGCCAAACCGCCCGAGTGAACTATGGCATCCGAAGCCCCTACAATAAAACTGATTCAACTAATCTCAATTCAAACTTACTTAGTTTAATTCGTTCGCAACCAACTGTCGCATATGCGTGGCAGCGGTTTCTTATCAGAGACCGTCGTCGACCATGCATGCGATGGACGCTTTTGGTCAATTTATAAAGTCAGTTTGGTCTGTTTCAGAACTGATTGTTTAGTTCTAAAACTGGGAAATATATAAATAATGTGTACTATTTTAAAAGGATGTATATTTTGTTTTTTTAGAATGCTCTAAATATTATACATATGTATGTAAAATCTATTCGAATTGGTGTTATATAATCCAAAAAGAGTTTTAGGCTGTAGAGGACGTTTTTTCCAGGAAATTCTGGCAGCGAAGAAAAAAGTTGCGATAACCACATTTGTTTCAGCTTCTTTAAGCCCAAAAACCCCGGTCACATGTGCAACTCTGTCACCTGTGAGCCATGTTACCTGGGCCGATTAGCGACAAAATGACAAACTGTCTTTGGGTGCTGGTCGAGCGGTCAGCGCCCACATTAAAATCACCTCCGAGCAGCAATTTCTTTTCAATTTTGTCTATTGTTCCCGGCGCGGCTCGACTCAGGCGGAAGACCCAAATTGTGATTTCATTTAGTGAGCCAGCGAGCCTTGATTTAGTGGCGGCTGCTGCTCGCCCTTTTGCCGGGTCGGGACTCTCGTTGAGGAGAGGCACTCAGTCAAAACAGCGATGCATCAAGCCACGCGCATTTCGTCACGCTCGATTTAGCCATTACAGGGCCATGGCTGTTCGAAGAAGTCGCGTGCGGGCCCGTTTCCGCGGAATCGCTCTTTCACCCTCATTTCCCTAATCACTTGCAAATGATGTTGTCGAAAGAAAAATCTCAGCGCAGCCAGTGCCCGGAGCCCGCTCCTGATCTTGTCCCGATTCGGCCACTTGGGAGTGCAACAAATTCGCGTCATTAGCCATTGCAGCAGCTTGCATTAAGTTTGCCCGCTTAAATAAGCGTTGCACACATCGCCAGCGAAAATTGGGTGCAACGATGAGTTCCCGAAGGAGGACAGGGCACTGTCGGCGGCCCAGCCAGGCAAGGAGTTCGTCAACAGTATCAAATTTTTGAAATGTTGATCGCTTATCACCCTGCTAAGTGCGGCTAGGATAGGATTTCCCGTGATTTCTCGGCGCAAATCTGTTCACAGGTAAAAGGGCGTGAATGAAAAGTCGGGACAGAGCAAAACGCTCCTCTCAGCGTACAATGGGCATAAAGGCGGCTAGTTTTGTCCTGCCTTTGAAGTGCACACCACCATTTGCTAGATTCGGGCACAATTGCAATCACATCCCGCTTTCACATCTCCCGGTATCCCAGCATCCTGGTACCCCAGCCCTCAGCCCTCCCGGCACAACTTTCCATTGTTAGGTTTACATCGCATCGCATCATCGTCAGCAGCCTCAACCAAGGTCCTCCTCTCCTCCGCCGGGCTGGCACAATGCGCCGCCGGATCGCTTTTTAGCGCATTGTGCGCCCGACCCGGTGCTATTTACATTTCGCATTCGATGTATCACTTACAATTGTAAATTGTTGAGTAATTGATACTTTAAGAGGTCTCGTCGTTACGCTTTTTCGCCCTTACCCTCCGCCGACGGCGATAAGCAGGGCCATTACGTAACGATCAAGTGGACCATTAGGCGGTTAGAAAGGCCCTGGTACTGTCGGCACCAAGAGAATCTGAAGGTTGCGAATGCAACTCTTTTTCTTTTGGTATCTACTGCAACTTATTTTTCTGGCTGTTATAAAAATTATTGTCAGAAATTGCTCCATATCTAAATTAGTTTTCGAAATTAAGAAATAGAATTTACGAACCTCTAGCACATAGACTAGTTGCTGACGGTGAATTTTCGAAAACGTTTCGTTACCTCATTTGATATTGCACTTTCGATTATCGAAAAACTATGTCTCATCTTGTAATTTTATACATTAATTGCATTTTACTGAGAAGTAGTGAAATTGTTATAAAATATAGTACAATTTTATAGGGGTATCATAATTCTTTTTATAAGTTGTTAATAATCAATGAAACAAGCTCGTTGTCTGTCCTCACCTTGCACGATATCGATCTGGTCTGCTGCAATATAAAACTTGCAAAAACATAAAGTTGTACACGATCGTGTGAACACGTTTGAAAAATCAAGTTCTAAGTAAAAGTAGAACCGACGGCAGGTTTTAGGTTGGGCTATGCTTGAAAATCATTTATTTTTTCCTATTATGTTATGTGCCTTATGTTCTTAACGTTAGGTAAACTTAAGTAAGTGGATAGTTGTAATTTTCAATTTTTGTCATTAACTTGCTTTAGTCGTGAAAGTTTCTTGACTCTATTTTCTCCGCATAAGACCCTAAGAAATGGACAAATACTTCAAAATGCACGAAACATGATTTGTTCTTATCATATTAAAATATTGTTAATCAATGCTTTTATAAAATAAGTAAGGGAATTTTGTCTTTTCACCCGTGAATATTTTTTATCAACTCAATTTTATTGAAAGTACCCCTGCCAGATGTTAAGGAGATTATAATTTTAAAAAGCATTCGTTTAATGCAATGAATACGATAAGCCAGCGGTTTTTAACCTCTAACTACACGACGGACTATTTGAAATTCAAATTTGGTGACTCTCAAGATTTCCCTTTATGTTTGTCGCCAAAATCTTTTACAATTACAATCTTTGAAATGGGATCAGACAAAAAAATAAACGTACTATCGCGAGGTGGTTTAGTTTCCAATTTTATAATTTTGAGATTTGTAGAATTAAAGTTCAAAAAATACCTCCTTTTACCAAAATTAACATACCAATCTTAAGCAAAAATGGCTGGACATAATTCTTCTATATTATGGCTTCTTAAATTTAATAGATTTTATTTGATTCAATGTAGAAAGGAATACGATAGACCCAATTTTGAACTTTGAGGAATAATATGGTGAACATTTGGCTATTTAACCGACTGAATCGTTTTAAATTTTTATTTATACAATTCGTGAACCTTGGCCTACCTTAAGACCGATCGATGAGGGGGTAAATGGAGCTATTTCACACGTACTATAACCCCCTGGACCTATTTTTTTTTTGCTTTATGTACGTCCCTTGGAGGAAAAGACCCGCACCGTCTTACTGTTTGGGTGCCCTTCCATCCAAGACCATCAATTTCACACACTTCAGCCTTTCTGATTTGTTAATGTCCAAAGTTTGTGCCATTGCGACTCTTTGCTAAGTATTACCAAATTAAAAAACAAACTTTGGACGAGGCCCTTATTTCAACGCAATTTCACCATCATATATTTAAGGAAATTGCTGGGGCAAGGAGGGGACGGTAATGAGAAAATGTCTCCTTAGGGCAGTTACTCCACCAATTTGAGTTATATAACTCGCTGGAATCCTGGTGTTTGTGAACATAAGGCATTCTCTGCTGACAGGGCTGGACCTGTGCCTATGTGAAAGTCAGCTGGAGAGCCTCCAGGAGTCGCCGCCGCCGCCCCTCTTCACAGAGACATCAGCATTAAAACAAATAGCCCCAAACATGGAGGGTCGCAGCGCGTAAATTTAATTTATTAACTGCCTCTCCATTCACCACCGGCGGCTGCCGCTAGAATTTATTTTATCTTTATAAAATTCACCTAGGTATGCTACCGATTTAATGTATTTAATGTACGCAATTGGGCCACTGATGTATGTCGGCGATTTATTAGCATGTCCCCTTGGAAATGTGTCGTCTGCCGTCGGATGGTGGCAGTGGTAAAACACAAAATCTGTGAGGTATCTTTGAAATGCCGACCTTTTGATTTTCGCCTATATAAGCACTATGCCGGGAGATACTTTTCCGCTTGCTCTCGAGTTGACACAAGAGAAATCGAGTTCAACTTCCGCATCAGTGGATTCTTTGAGGCGCCCAAGGCATCCGAAGTTCATCATCGTCTCCCTGTGCAAGGAGACGTCTATTTATTTAATCCTGGGGTTATCTTGTATCGGCAGACTGCAGCCAACCGATAAATGAACCCTCGGCAGATTCTCCCGCTTCCTCGATGGCCCCGGTAATCGCTTGCGAAGTACGCACGTGGTAAATGGTGTGTGAAATCGCTTAAGCGCTTAACAAACTAACGAGGAGCAACCAAGGCCAAGAGCCGGGATACGATCCCATTCCCGGATCGGAGTATCGTCCCGTCCCCTTTCTACCACCCTCCCCGTCCAGGCTAAAGTTGCTCTTTGTTTTTTCTCGCCGGCTGCGGAATCCGGCAACTGGGAATTTATCAGCAAACATATTCAAGGGATTTACATGTTAATAGTTCCGCTGTTTTATTATTATGGCACTGATCTAACTGATGTGAATTTTCCTAGCCGGTGCTGCCACCACCCTTCCTGGGGGATGCGATGGTGTCACAGGATGGCGGGATAGCGTCCCACACTTCGGATTTCCGCCTGTTCACAGGGTGCACCCGTCGGACAGGGCGGGAACAGCGAAAAAGTTTGCTACAGGCTAGCGATTGATCTTGCGATAACCGCACTCAGTCCCATCCCGATTTCGAGGTGCAGCGCCAGGACGTCAGGACGTCCCCTGCTGCGTAAAGTCGACTATCAAATTTTCCGCCCCTAGATCTAATTGAGAGCTGAAAGACGCCACTCTAGGTACTTACGTTGTGCAGTTTGTAATATAATCCGCAGGCATTACACACTGGTTCGCCGCTAGCGTTCCGCCGCCAAAGGGTTGTAGTGGTTGTTTTGCAGTTTGCACACGATGTCCCCGCTCTTTTGGCAGCGCTTTGGAGTGACTGCAAAGTCAGAAAAGGAAATGAATTATAAGTATGGTAAAAATGCAAAAAAATTATACAAAATAGATCTGAAGATATCACAAATGCATGCTTAATAAATTTACTTTTCAAAAAACTAAAAACTAATATTTGTTCCATTTTTCGTTTGATTTGCTTTTGGGCATTACGTCTTACAATTTTTGTGTTTTTGGAGGGCCAGTTTAATTTCAAATGTATCCAAAAGAAAATATGGATTCGTGAACGTTTAATGAATATTTGGACACTATGTGCAGAAATACTTCCCATACACAAATTGGTTGACAAAACTAACATATCAAATTGCAGATCAATCTCTTGAATATCTAATATAACAGAGAAAATAGACAAATCAGACAATAGACAATAAAAATATCATCCTTGGAACCCAAGTTGCTTTGGCTCATATTTCTAATTATATATAACAAACTGGATAAAAGCAAACTTACAGGGTACTATTTTAGGTCCACTTCTATTTATCTTATATGCCAATGGCTTTTAAGCAATCATTCATGTATTTTCCTTTTGGCATAATTACTCAAACTTTAAAGAAATCTATCAAATTTTCCTCAGTAAAACCAGGAAAAAATCTATCCCCTTCCCAAAAATTTCAAAAACTATTAGCAATAAAAACGATTATATAGTTGCGGTCCGACTTTATAATATGCTAACGAACCACTTAAAAACTCCGTGCAATAAGATCAAAACAATTAATAGTCACCTAAAACTCTGGATGATTGAAAACTTTTAGTAAATACACAATTAACCGGACCTATGTACAGGTGACGACGCTTACCTTTATAGGAGTTTTACTATGTACCTACATTGCAAATTTTTACTGGTTCCATAAGTAAATAAATATTTCGGAGAAGATAAAAAGGAAAGGAAACTTCGGAATACTCAATTACTCAGATTCGATTTTTGGATAGAAAACAGACCTTTAAAAATTATATCGAATTCGGTTTTTCCATGTAAAAATTGAAACAGAGCTTTTGCTAACTTTTTAAGCAATGGGTCAAATGCTTAAAAATTGAGTAATAATTCATTTTTGATTTTTATATAGAAAACCCGCCCGCGCTATCTCATTAAGTTAAGATTAATCTCGAATTTTTTATATAAAAATTGAGATTGAGCTTTTGCTCATTTATTAAACATTTTAACCAATAATTACAACTGTTTTAAAAGTTTCAATACTTAGTTTTCAAAATTTAATAAAAACACCGCAATATGTGAACTCAATGCCTAAAAATCGAATATTCAATCAGATCCAGATCCCAGAGAGAAGAAATGTTTTCAAAATTTTAACCGATGTTTATTTTATTTGTTCGTACTTGTTCGGTTTAGTACGATGAAAATAAACAACCCTAAGGTATATTTCTTTTCAACGGTTAAAATGAGGAGATAGTATTTTACTTCCAAATTTATATTCGTTGGACGAAAACTGCACAAAAGTTGTTTTTTAAGCCACAAAGTCTGGAAATTACCCTAACAGAAATTGGGTAACGTTAGAATCAAAACGTTGCTACATTCGGCATTCAAATTTGGCAAGCAAATTCTCGGTACTCGAACGATTATTTAGCATTATTTGTTAGACTACTATATAAACTTGAAATTTTCAACAAAGATTTAGATTTTAGTTTAAAACAAAAGAGTATAAATTTAATATACGACGACGAGGTTTTCGAGGAAAGTGAGTTAGAGTCTCATTAGTGCTAAGAAAAGTGTTGACCCCCTCGAACAAGGCCGCGTTGTTAGTCAGACTTTGAAACATTCAATTGGTCTTCACTCTAGCGAAGAGGCTGATGTTATCAGCGAACCCTTGACTGATCCGAGTGTCACCTGATAATTAGTGAGTGCTTCTTTTGCACACCTTTTGACACATGTGGGTGTCAGCCAAAATCACGGCTACTCAAATATATTGCCACAGGCTCCTGGAGAGTGTTCAGTTTACAAAAGACACATGTTCGTCGGGAGGGCGAATCTGAACTGAATGGTGGGTATTTTATGGCGGGTACTAGGACTTTAACGAACAACTCCGACTCCTAAATTAATTGGGATAAAATATATCGTTGCCATCAGGTAACGGGATGGTGAGCTCTTAATTAGAACTTGGCTCTGGTATCGGTCCTAATTTATACGGTCTGCTACTCTCCAGCGCAGAGATGGCATGGAGGTAGGTTGCCTGATTTGCGCCAACTTCGAACGGCCACCAGGGACAAAACCACCTAATTCCGATGGCTACTCGAACAAATTACAACCGTGGCAGCAATGCAAAAGATTATGGGCTCGGAAATGTCTCAATGAATGCCACGGACACCTCTGAGCGGGGATCAGCCGAATTTAAGGCGGTCATCCTCTTCCCGCCGACCGCCGGGGGCCATGTCTTTTGCTCTTTTATGGCCGCAGCCCGCGCTCGACATCTCTAAAAAAATATCAATAATTAAAAGTCAGAGTCAACAAGGCACAAAAAGTTTATCTGAGTCATACTGACAGCGAGATTACATGTTCATTCTCAGGTCCCCTGAATTGATGGCTGGGCATCTTCCAAGGGGCTTCGCATGGGACAAGAAGCTGCAGAAGCTGTCTCTGAGGTATTTGAGTTTTGTTTGGGGGCCCCGGGACCAGTTAGGGCCGTCGTGTACGAGTACAGGCGCATTGTGCGTCCTTTTTCTGGCATCGGTCATCCATCTATGTCATATCGAGTGACACGCCAAACTCGGAAATTAATTGATTGAATGGAGAGGACATGCACGGCTCCGCCGCCGCCGCCGTCGCAGTCAACTACGACGACCAACGTCGACGGCTAGCCGGCTACAGCAGGGCCGCGAGCATGCCACGCAAATCGCCGCTGGCTGCGGGGGCGACGATAATCCAGAATTTGCCAAAAGGTCCATTTGCATAAAATTTTTTTTGTGAGTTTTAGAGGCCCCCCAAGGTGGGCTAGCTACATCAAGACCGCGGAAGTTGCTTCAATCAGTCATGGAGGCAATGTCCTTTAGCATCTGATACCCCAGTGGGTGAAGGAGCGGTTCACCCTCTGAGGACTCCAAAAGTGGATAAAAGAAGCGCAGATGAAAGGACCGCAGATCTAAGAAAATTTATTTGTCAGGAGCTGAGTGTGCAGCGGGAGACATAAACCGAAAAGAAGCAGGAGCAGTCGTCTCCCAGGGCGTGGTAAATAGTGTCGTTGCCAGGCACTCTATGTTGTTGCTAGGGCGCCTTCTGGAGTCCTGTGATTGGTCGATATTTACCCTCCGAAACTTTTATATACAGCTGCTGGAAAATTTATGTACACTGAGGCGAAAGGAAGCACGCATGCACACTGTGCCGTAGCGAAAAACGGCGCTCTGTGAAATGTTATCCGTGCCGTGCTGCCGCCGTCCTCGTCGTAGAGCATGACATCCGATAAATCTGTTCTATAGCCGTCCGACAGCTTTAAGAATTAGGCAAATGTTCGCGGAGGCGATTTAATGAGGATTGTCACACTTTCCGAGCACCTACTTCTCACACCCGGGACTGAAGGAACTCGGCTCAGAGCAAAGGGTCTAGCCAAAAGGGTACAAAATAAATAGGTAAATTGTCAACATTAAATGCGAATTAGCAAAAGTTTTCTCTTCTTTAAATGAAGAATTAACAAAACTCATTCAAAATTCCTCGTATTTACTGAATGCCATAAAATAAACTTTCAGATAGTTGGGCAAAGGAACACGAAAAACTTCTATTTGACTATGACGAATAACTTAATTTACTTTTCGAACTAGTTTTCTTTTATTTTAATAGTGCACAACATTTCAAGTAGGTGTCAGATTCAAAATTGTTGATTGGACTCGAAATCGCATAAGTATCCATCAATAAATCTTTAATGGAACACTCAAAGAATAAAATAAATTATTTCTTTCCTATTTACTCTGATTCAATATTCTGATTAACTAAATTTAAAAATAGGACTATTGCAGTTGATTTAAACATAACTTATACCATGCCTTCTGGTAATAGTTATTATATAATATACATATAAATACTAAATACTATAGGTACACTATATATATATAATAGAAAATTATAAAAGTATCCAATCAAATTATTTCCGCGATGAAATGCAAAAACCCGGATTTGCATCATTATGTAAAAATGGATTTTTTTAATTAAAATTAAGAATTTAACACTTTGCCGACTGGAGTCACATTTATGTACCTTCAATTTGCTGGCGGTTATCGGCCGGAGACATATTTATAAAACTTTAATTTGTTTGCGATTGTTAGCTTGAATGATGCGATTTCGCTTGTTGAACTGTTGTGTTACTTATTATTATTGGTTTTTTTTTCGGAAAATAATTATCCCCATTGTCAATTTGTTGAACCTTGTTTCACTGTGTTTACAAGAAATCCCTGCAGAGCATACCGAGTATACTCCGCTGCCAAGAAAAGAAGCTTAACAGCATTCATGTACTCTTCCAGTTTTCCGTTGTATATTGGAAAATGTTTTGAAAATTATCATACTAAACGGAAATATTAATTTTAACAAAACCTTCTTGAATAATAAAATTATATGTTATGTTATAATCTTAATAAGTACGAATTTTCTTTTTTTTAAATAATAATAATGCGTACAGGCTTAAGGTTTTACTTTTAGCAAACTTGCAAAAAGTATCGGCGACCAGCGCGGAAGGCAAAATGTTAAAATCTTTAAAGGATATTAGGCCGACAAATAAATCGGTTTTGATGAAATGTTATTTTAGAAATCGACTAAAAATATATCCAATATTTGATACAAAACCAGTCGGTTATTGATCTAAATATGTTTGGTAGCATAAATTAAGCGTATTTCGATTTGTAGAATGCGTTCAGCCTTCATATTGCAGTACGTGAAACTATTTGGGGTTCGTAACTGAAAGAAGGCTTTTTATTTTCAACTCCATTGATTATGACAATTATTTACTTAATCACTTAATTTGTCGGTGAGTTCTTTCCGCTTGTAGTTAATTGTTTTCGTGAAGTAAACGCAATCCCCGACGATAGTCAACATTCTTTTCAGTGCAACACGGCGAATTGTAGAGCATTAGCTGCACAGCAACGAGGTCCAATGAGCCACTTTGGTTGAGCGGTGGCCGCATGGTTTCGACGGCGACTCATCGGTGGCCGTTTGCGATTTTCTTGCAATTAAAATTTTAAAAAAACAAGAAAAATATATAAGCCCGATGAGCACTTTCATTAATTACGACGGGCCATGCACGCGCTCAGCTGCAACCTCTTCCAAGGGTGGGAGTCATAGTAAATTACTCAAAAACCTAATTACCGCGGATTGTGTAATTATCCAACTCATTTCAGATTTTTATTCAATGCAATTTTCAGGGAGTAGGCAGAGGCGGAGGCCAGCAAAAGTATTGACCAATTTATGACGATGTTTTCACACTGCGCTTATTGTGTTTGACTGAGTTTGTTGCAAAAGACACGGTGTTGATCGCAAAAATAAAAGGAACGGGCGAATAAGACAAAATGGGGAAAAAAAGGAGATATCGACCAGCTCTTTAGCTATAAACTACAATGCAGCGGATCCGGGGCTCCAGGTTGGGGCCGCGGAACGCAAACTGCACAACTGTTCGCTGGCGAGGCCCGATGGTGCCGGTGCCGCGGTGCCCAGTGCCTCCGATGCATTCGGTTGCGCTGCGCCAGCCTCCAGTATCGGTCCCAAGATCCATGGATGCTGGATGCTGTTATCTCGTATAAATTTTCTTGTAATTTCTCGATTCTCTTCTCTCGGGCTAAATTGCCGGGATTTGTGTTCGCAGCTTCGCGGTTCTTTTCGAGACGGTTTTCTATATATTTTTGTTTGTTTTTTTTTGCAAAGCCGGCGAACTGCTCACCTTAATGTAAAATCCCCAGGCAACAACTGGTGAGGGTTTCGCAATCTAAATACAAAAAAAGAGAAGCGCACGGCTCGTTCATTACGTTATTGTCACGCCCTCTTTTGATTTTCTTCTTTTAATTGCCAGATTGTAAGCGGCTGTAACACCTGTGAGAAACTGTTATACGATAAGATTTACATACTTTTTACGCCTCCGAGTGCAAAATCGCTGCCCCTGATACTGCAATGGGCCCCATTGCGCCTCACTGGCCACTGTCCGAGGCCGTCGAGGCCTTTCTCGGCCTGGATAAATCAAAATAGGAATTCTTGTGCTGATCCAATGCCCCTGGAGACGTCTCGATCACCCATATGTTTCGCCAGCCCATAAATTGATTCCGCTAGTTCCCACGGTCTAATGGACCTGGGATTCTTTAATAACCCAAGCGGACCGAACGATGCCCTCCGCGGCCTCTCTATTCCTGGACTGATGCGCTATAAGCCCTTTTTCATTTCTTATAGACATCCGGTCGGACTACATATGCTTAAGGGATGCATCCCATTAAAACAAAAATTATAGAAAGAAATAGCAACCAGGCCTTTTAAATAAATCTTTAGTGACTTTAGATAGAATCTGTTTTTACTAAAATTTCCAAAACATTAGTACTATTTCTTTAGTTTTAATAAAAATTAGGGGCTTATTTAAGGAGTGGTCAATAATGTGGATGAAAAAAATGTTCTCTTGCAGACTTGTTAATAAAGAATGTCATTAGCAATGATTACTCTTACCATTACAAATGAGAATCCTAGTTCAATTACTTTGTTGTAATTAATTAATAATGAAGTATTGTCTCCTGTGAAAATTATAACTTATTTTGAAAAAATTTAAATAACAACAACATAAAATTTTATCAATTATTCAATTTCGATATTTAACTTAGCATTCAAAACGACCAACTTCTCTATTGTTTCGTCTGATAAGGATGACTATCAACCAGATTTAATACGTTCAACCTGGTGTACTTTTTCGACGTCTATAGGAAAAGTTGTTTATTCTTCTGACGGTACATGTTTCTTTCTCTGGTTGTTTACGTTATTAGTGGCTAGCGTTTAGTTTAAGTTTATCCCAAGAAGTGAATGACAATTTTCTTTAATTAACAGCGCATCTATCCTCTTTCCAGTCATTCAATTTATAGTATGCTTTTAAAAATAGTATAATTAGAAAGATAGGTGAACCACTGTTGGTCCACACCGCTCCAGATGGAGAAAACTAGTTCGTGGACCGTCAGTAGTTAACGCCGCCATATGAAAGCAATGCCTGTGGATCACCGGTGGTACACGTCGGATTAAACGTGTTACGAAAAAAAATCTTCTCTTAATTCTTTCGCCACAGAACAGCTTAATGCAAAACCACGTTCTATAGCCGGAGCAAAAGTAAAAGTAAAATGTCGCTGTGAACGATCAATTTTTCATGCATTTCTTATGGAATGTAAAATTACTTATGAGTCAGATGAATTATTTCTTGGAGCTCTTATATGCGCACATTAGTCACAATGCACTTATTCCTCTGAGCGTATATATGCGCCCATAGATCACAATGAGCTTATTTCTCTGGGCGCATATATGAGTCCTTAGTGCCCAAAGGATTTTTCAAAATAAGAAAGAATTGTTATAGGATACAAAATCATTGGAAAACTAAATAACAAAATTGCAATTTCTTCATTACAATTTCAATCTCAATGTGTAATGGTAATGAAAGCTTCATTTGTAATTAATTACATCATTACAGTGCAAATGGTAATTAAAAAAGAATTCAATTACTCGTAATAGAAAACTCTGACGAATAATCCTTCAAAAAAATATGTTTACATAAATTGAATTTTAATTTCGTCGGAATATGTTAATTTTCCATTTGAGTACATAGTGACATTAAAGTTTTATGTGGAGAAAGAAATAGATGATTGTGGAAAACGTTATTGATTATATAGTTAGACATTTTGAAATAATTCATAACTTAACATTCCTCAATTATTTATTAGCGATGTTTATTTTTAAAATTATTATAATATTTTTAGTGTGTCGGCATATTTGAAGTCAAGATTATTTTTTAAAATGTCTATTCAAATTGAATGATAATGAATTCTGTGAAAATTTTAAGCATGATTACAGAAGTTTTTAATTTTATAAAAAAAATTAGAAGGATTAAATATCGGGACCATTTTACCTATATGTGAATAAAAATACATCTACCGAATAAAAGTCAAGTAGAAAAAATCATTAACAGAAAGTAGTAAACTAAAAATTTCGTAGATAGACTTATTTCTTCTTATTAAACGAATTCACGAGAATTTAAAACTGCCCATTTGTCTCTCTGGAGATTTATTTTATTTGCCCACAATAAATGGTGGGCTATGTTTCTTAGTCCAAAGTCTAGTGGTCATTATCAAGAGTTGTGCTGTGCAGACTGTTTCGATTTTTGTCAACAGACCAAAATTAGTCAACTTAACCAGGATAGGTGAATTCTACCTTCACATCGTCTGGCCGTAATTTGACAAATTGAACGTTGTCACATTATGTTGGGACATTTAAGAAACAGAAACTAAATAAACGACCAAGGAGGCCCCAAAACAACTGGGGAAAATATTCAAAATTCATTATGTCGGAATTCCATGATTTTTAAATTCAAACCTGATTTCCCGCTACCGTCCGGCTGCTACTTAACGATTCAACCTTATCGGCCGAATATCTGTCCCTTATCGAAGAGGGCAGAGAAAACAAGCCATAAACATATTTCCATCTTATAAATGTGGCGCCATCACGCTAGAAACTGCGTCTTCCGAGGATCGCCCGGTGCAGCACAGAAGTCCGAGTTCATCTGGGGCCGTCTATTTAGCTACAAAATTATGACGCCCAATCGGCGGTCTGCCGCATTCAAATGGCCTCGACAAGCAATCAAGCACCTTGTTAATTATGAGAACCCGGGGCACCCGGTCGCGGAGATCGAATCCGACTTCGTTCTTTTGGGGGTTTCTCGTTATTTCAATTCTGCTTCGTTTCTTCGGGTCCTGTTGCACGTGGTTCGAGTGCATCACTTGTGCTAATTTCCTGTGATTTTTTTCCACATCAACGGCAACTGCACGCACCTGGGCCTCTGGCTCTGAATTTCTCCCAAGATCGGCACATGGAGTCTTCATGGACCCGATCGATACTTTCTGAACGGAAGAAGACGTAATGAGTTCTCACACAAGCGCCTGACCGAAAACAAATCAAATTTTCTGTGGCAAAGGGCGTTCGCCTTAATTTCGCGGCGGCGGGCGGCTGTATTGGAGCTAATGGTGAATCGCTCAGCCATCACGCCCCCTTAGAAAATTGCCAAGCAGCGCTCGATCTCGTTAATAATTTTATCAGACCGAGGAGGTGAGGCCCCAAAAAATTGCACTAAGGTGAACCCACCCTCATACCTCGAGAGATCGCTTGAGGTCTTGCTGGAACTTATTAAAATGCACAATCTCTAGCAGGATGGGAAGATTTGAAGCGTTAACCTTTGAAATTTTTTTGAAAATATAATTAAAATTACGAATTTTTGTGGATTTTAAGCATGGTAAAGCAGAAAAGATAAGAAAGATAGCTGCAAATTAGGGTTTGAGCTTCACTCGGTTAGAGTTAAGTAGGTTTGTAGCACAATACTTCTTTATATCTTGCCTAAGCCTAGTTTCAGCTTGGATACAGCACAGTTTAAGTTGAAATAGAACTCAACCTTATTTGAACCTGACTGTAAAGCTGCATATAGTCCTGTATTTATAGATAATTTTAAAACGAATTGCTCGTTAAGCAGTAACTACGGAATGTTACTAGACTTACTCGATAAGTAAAGCTTAGTAACATCTTCTATCGTTTATTTATCCCTTTACCTGCCTGACCTTTCTTCTTAGAATTTATTTCTGTTTCCTTTTTCCTATTCTTTTTCCTTCCATTCCTGTCTTTTTTCCTATTCCTTATTTTTTAGTTTTAGTGATTGTCTTTAGTCTTGTTAATTTAATTTAAGATTATTTTTCTTTTCTTGGAGCTTATATTAAGCGAAATAAATAAATAGACAATAAAGGAGTAAATTGTAAAGTAAAAGAAGTTATTGTCTAATTATTCTGTTGTCATTTAAAATGATTTTAGCCCTTAGACCCTACACTATGTTCATAAAACAAATAACCTACACTAAAGTTAATGCTAAAAGTCTTAAGAATGGGATAGCATATGTAAAAAGAACCCTAAATTAATTTTTCGCCATGAATAATGTGATTAAATAAAGTAAAGAAAATAATTTAACTAAACCCAAAAATAAAATGTGTACCATTTGTTGTACGTGTATTTTGGAAAAAATGTCTCGTTGATTCTTGAAAAGGATCGAACGTATCAAACCTACGCGAATTACGAATAAAAATCTCGAAATGCTTCAGTAATTTCACACGAGGAGTAAGTTTTTCTGTTTTTCAAAAAGTAACATTAAAAAGTTTGTCACTTAGTCTATAATTGTGCTATGATATATAGTCCTATATATTTTGATACATTAATTAATTAAAGTGGGACAGTATGAAAATACTCTGCAAAGTCACAGCATTGAGCTAAAATAGCTTATATGACTATCTGGCTATTTAGTATTAACTTCAACTTGGCATCATTTGCCGTTTCTGAAAAGAAAAGGTTTTGAAAAATAAACAGACAGACAGGCGGTGATTCTATTAGGGTTCCGTATTTTTATTTCGAGGTACAGAACTCTAAAAATCACAGGATAGTATAAAAACACATATAAAGTAATTTCTATCGATAAAACACCAAATTATAGAGATAAATGAATATATGTAAGAAATTTTATACTTAATAGAAGAATATCTGTTAGTAAAAAGTGTGGGTTACGCTAACCCCAGGCTCACAGAGAATATTCACTGTGTTACATCCAGACTACGAGTATATCTGATTGTTTTTTCTGCACTATCCTGACCTAGACAATTCGTCCTCCTAATCCGATCAAAAGGTTTGACTATCCAAACTAACAGAATACAAGAACCGTAAAAATGTTGATGGCGTTTTAGGAAACCCCTGTGCAGGGTCCTAGGTTAGGATAAGTTTCTGGATGCTTTACTTAAATTAAGTACATAGCTCTTTTTTTTTAAGAGGTATGAGTTGCGCCAAAACCAATGTTAAATTATAAAAATATGTAGTTATTATTTTTTGATGCAGCGAGTTTACTTTTTACCCATTTAATAAAGGCTAAGTTTTAGTTTTTTTAAAAAGTCATATTGACTAAAAATCAAGTTAGTAACAACTAAGTGTTTGGTCATATTCCAGCCTTTTAGCCTTGATAATGCATCTTGGCTTGTCATGTCTTACACAAATGACACTCAGAATAGGGCTCATTAATTGGTTTGAGGGACGAAAGATGGCCTGAAACTTTTAAATACCTCAGAATTTGACAATGCATTACCGTGAAAAGTTTCAATCAAATCAAAGATTTAATGACCTTCCTTTACTCTTATAGAAAGCGTTGAAATACTTTTTTCAGGCGACCAGATCAAAAAATTCAATGAACTCTGAATTGGTCGATATCTCCAAGAAGTAGAGCATTCTCCCTTTAATTGGACAAAACTGTGAATGGAGCTCTGAGTATGCTCCTTCGTTGCCCAGGGGCCAGAATGGACATTAGCAGCAACTTAAAGCGAAAGTCACCGCGCGTCTATCAGTCGATATGACCCGCATTTACCGGCCGACCTTGACGCGCATTAGTTTGGCTTTCAGTCAACCGAGCGACGCATCGGGGGGAAAAAAAAACTCGTTACGACTGTAAGGAAATATAACGTGTAACTGCTGTCAGGGCTGTCATGCATTTTTTCTTGGGTCTGCGGCCCAACCCATCACGATTTTCAGTAGCCAAAAATCTGGGCAGTGTCCAGTGCGACCAGCTAAATTGAAATGTAGCCCAGAAAACGACGTGTGTTGTTCGTCCGTCAAACGCTTTTTGGGGGGCTCTTCTGGGGGCACACACTGGAGAGTGTCTTCCACCGGGCCGAAGCTATTAGAAGTCCGATAAAAGGCCAGAAAAAAAAACATTTATTCATGCATATTGCGGCGAAACGAGTTGTGACATAATAAAAAATCAAAGTAATGAATTACCGCGTGGCTAGTTGGGAATAATTGCGTTATATGGTGCCTGTCTGGACGTATAAGTCACGAGTTTCGGTTCGGAATTTTTTTCCATGTTCGCCTACTCGATTGCGCCTAGAGTAAGAAGCCCGGGAAGGAGCTAAAGATGCGGGGAGGGGGCGGTGGCTGCGACCGCGGTCACCGTGTGGCCAGGTGTAGCAGGGAGGTACAGTGGTCGACCAGGGCAGGGGTGGGCGGGGACCCGGAGACGACCAACTCTCTCGGGAAAGGCTTCGATAAAGATTGTTATTAAAATATTTTCTGCATGATCACGGCGTGTCTTTTCTTCTCATTGGAACCAATTCGATTCTCTCCGGGCCCCTGGTGTGGTGCTCCGTGATGCCCCCATCACCCAAAACAGACGCGTATATTTCTTCCTTCAGGAAGTGCGCGGCTAAAGCTGTCTAAGCGGTGCGTTGTCATGATAACATTTTGACCAAAACAAAAGTTATGCATACTTCGAAAAAGAAAATTCCTCAGTGCCAACCGGAAAATCCCGGCCCGACCTCTTCTCTTCTATCGGTCGTAAGACGGAGCGATGCGGGGCGCAGTGGTTGAAAATATCGCGGCGCTTAATTAAGCGGCCGTTTGCGTGCTAATCGACAGTAGGTCATGGCGCACGGTATGTCATTAAATGTCAAATATCTCTTTATTTTGCTTTATTGCAACATTGTTCGCTGGATTATGGCTAAAAATTATAAACAATACTCAGCGCGAGCCCCGGTCCCTGCCCACACCCCCCCACACCCGCGCAAGTCAAGGTGAGAGGCATCGATTGTGCTTGAAATACTTTCCCGCAAATTGTTCCAAGTTAATTATTGCCGCTGGCGACGACAACAACGACGACGACTACGACGTCAGACATTTCCACCGAGATTTTATATTTATTTATTTTTATTTTTTCCTTGTATTAAAATTTTTTTATTGTCCTCGCTTTTCAACGGAAAGCTAAGAGCTAGAACCGCGGTGTTCTGCGATCCACGACTATAAAGATACCCCCCTTGTGGGGATCAGCGCTCAAAATCGAGAATTGCTTCGAGTACCCCAGAGCTATGGGAATTGTTTGGAAAAGCGCTCCAAGTCATTCATGGACCGGAGCTAAATTAAAATGTCAGAGATTACAACTGCTGCAATCGGAGTGGCGGGGTCTCGCAATCATTAGGGCCACCGTAATCGGGTGCTCCTTGCGAAAACCGCTGCGGTAAGATGAGGACGCGCGCGCAATGTGCCGCAAAATCTATGCAGGAAACTTAAAATTCACGGAGGCACCGTCATTGGAGGCCATTATTTGGAAATCAGCGTCACATTTCTTGATCGGCCGGACAACGGCGCGCATATGTGCCCCAAAGAGAGGCGGAGGCCACCTCTAAAGTGATGCTGCTTGTTGCTGCTGCTGTTGCCGGTGCACCGCGACCGGACAGTTCACCTGCAGAAAACATCGTAAGGGCGATATTATATTTAAAGTGGGCAATAAATTATTATCGCAAGAAAGAGCCGAGAGTACCGCGAAACAATGGTCGGGGCTCCGATGCGAATATAAATCAATTTCCTGCCACTGCTCCAGGGATCTCGTCTTCTTCACTTAAGGTATTTGTGGCTGGCACTTAATGGTAATTAAGCATATGCGGCCAGCACGCTAGCTGTCCACTGGCTCGGAGTCCCGGCACCGTTTTGAGGGCAACTTGTTAATATGTAAGCAAATCAATGGCATCGATTCAATGGGGTCCAACCTCTGTGTGGCCCCCTTTATTTTCGCGGAAATCCTGCCTTTAAGGACTGGCATCGCATCTAAAGGCGGCGCAAAACTTTCGTCTCGTGAGAATATTTTCGAGGTGGACACGAAATACCATAAAAAAAAGAAACAAAAACCTACGGACAATCCGTTGGGGATTTATCAAAAATCGAACACCAATTTCCAGAGAACGCTTTTATGATGAAAACTATTAAAGTCGGCCGGGAGATTGCGATAATATTAAAGTAGAAAAAGCCATTAATACCTGCCACCTCTGTTGAAACTACTTTCTGAGGGTGGAGAAAATTTTCATATTACAGCGAGGACAATGTTATGTTCGTGTGACTGTAAACATGCATTTCACCGCCCAAAGGGTCAACCTAACGAATTGGCCATAAATGTGCGAGGACCCGTGTTGTCGTGGGAAAATTCATTCGTCCTCCTGAGTTACGAGCAGTCTAAGTTTACTAGGGTAAAAGTTAAGACATATTGAACCCCCGATTTTCGATCCATTCAGTGCTTTACAAATTTCCCGCCTATACCTTATACCTGCAATATTTCACTGTAAGGCGCATAGCTTATGACGACATCATGTAAATCAGTCTAGAGTTAGTATTTTATTGTCTTGTCTATCTATCTTTTGATCTAAACCAATTTTACTAGTTGTATTAAAGATCTATGGGTATTATATAGGATTTGTGTAGCCCCCCATACTTAATATTTCAACTTAGTTTTATTTATAAATTTTAATTTGCTTTTAGTTATTTATGAATTATTAAAATTTTTAGAGTGCGAAAAGTAAAACACTTACAAAACTCAAATGAATCATAATAGCTTTAAAATATGATTAAGTGAAAATACCTAGCAAAGCAGTTATCAGCGATGCTATCGAACATGAGGGCCGCTACAGATCTTATAATATTTTAATAGTGTGAAAACAACAAATCACTCAATAGTCTCAAAAATGGTAGCCTTTTTAGGAGATAATAAATAAAAAATTCTTTACTTTCAATAATTAGGAAATTTATCTTTACCTTTTTCTACTTAACCGTCATAGTTTTAAGATATGTTGAATTTTTAGATAGTACTGCAAGCAGCAAGAAATGTAAAAACTTCTTATTTGCTTGTAGTTATACTAATCGAATCCTGTACTAAACATATATTTATTAATAATATAACCATCAAAGAGGAATTAAACTTTGATATTTCCATGACTATGAGAATTCACCTTTCATATCAACGATTTGTGAGTTTATCTATTAAAGTGGGCCGTAAGAAACAGGTTCGATGCACAACAAATTCTGCTATCATAAATAAATCATAGACCTCGGTTAAAGAAAATTACTTAATAATTCATACCAAAATATATATTATAAAACTTGAAATATTTAAATTTTATAATTTTTTAATACAATTTTTAATGGATTGCAGATAGAAATTCTGGATTAAATTGTCGATTCTTAAAATATAAAATGTTTCGTAATTACAACAATTTCATTTCATTAATAAACTTTGTCATAAACAAGTCCAATAGCTTTTGTGATATCTCAAGCTAAGTTTATAGGAAAACTTAGTAAATATTCTATTTGGTTTCTGTCTATATAAAACTTACCAGTCTTCGCTTTGGTTTAATGAGAGGTCGATTTTGACCATTCATTTTATAGTAGAGCCCACATGCATTGCACAAATAATGACCCGTTCCGTCCCTTCGCCACAAAGGGGTGGACGTCGCACCACAGTTTACACATTCCCTTCCCTCTGAAAAAAAAGAATAATAGTAAAATTATTAAAAAATTTTTTATTCATTAAGGCGAAGACTAACTGAATTCAGTATGAAATGTTAAAGTTAGTTTTGTTGAAGTTAGTAAAGTCGTATAATAAAGAGAATCTGTTAATAACATTTTATCCATGAAAATAAAAGGACAAGCCCTTACTTACATTTTTTCTAATATTATTTAGGTGTTAAACCCAAAAGTTTGTTACTAATATTTAATTATGAATTAGTTTTGTATATACAGTCTGTTTGGTAAGAATGTATCGACGATTTCTCAAAAAGAAAGAGAAAGATACAGAAATATTTGAAGTGGAGGGGATGAGTATTACCTCTATATTGAACTTTCTACTGTTAAGATCGATTTTCAACATGAGTGACTTATTTTATAAACGTTTTGAAGCTGTGTTTCTCTGCCTACATCCGAAAGGACCTAAATGGACTTATGCCCAGACAGTGAGATATATTAAAAAGTAAAACACCCAATAAAAGTTCATGTGTAAGGATGCTTATGTTCGCAAGGACTTGGAAAATTGATTGATTTTACTGGAAATCTGAATGCAGAAAGGATGCTGTAAATTTATAAAAATGGGTAATTAAAGTCTACAGATTGTTGGTTTAGAACAGGAGACCGATCATGGGTATTACAAGAAGACAACGATACAAAACACAAAAGTCGTCTTTGTACCGAATGGAAAGATCAAGAGGATATCAATGTCATGGAGTGGCCCTCACAAAATCCTGTTGCTAATCCAATTGGAATTGTGTGGATCCTTATGAAGGCAAAGCTGTAGCAGAAAAATGCTTTCACTTTGCAACAACTTGAAATCATGGGTAAAGAAAGCCTGGAAATATCTGCCACTAGAATATTCTGAAAAATTAGTTGAAAATAGGAACAATAGATTTATAGCTATAATAGAAAACGGTGACTTCACCAAATATTAAATGTATTGCGTAAAAGTAAATAATAAGGAAAAACTTTGTTAATTTGTTATCGCATTATTGAATTCTGACCGATACACTCTTACCAAACAGACTGTAACTTCATCAATTTGAATAAAAATGCATTTTTTTTTATTACATCTGAGACGGATGGAGGAATTGAATTGGTTTTAAGAGTGAGATGTGTACTATGTGATAAATTTAGTGCATGTATAATTATTAATTTAATAAACCGTGAGTGTGAACACAATTTGTTTTTAACCAGAAAGAAAAAAAAATACCTTTTTAATTTTATTATAGCACTAAATCCCAATTTGAAGGCTAGTTACTTACATATATAAATTGTATATATTTGTGTATCTATAAATAAAATATTTTCGATTTTGACTGAAACTAATCCTCGAAATTATGGTCGATGGAAAACGTTTTTTAATGAAAGTATTCACCCTGAAAAACTATTATGTGTTTGTAAAATTATATCCCTCAAAATTTATGAGGGTGTTCACAGCATACAATTTAGAGATAAAATTGGATAATGGAAGGATAAAGGCATTTAGATTAATTAGATTAATCAGAGTAAAACTACCCGCAAATATTGAACGTGAGATTACGAAACGTTATAAATAATTTGAATTGATAAAAATAAATATTTAGCTCATTGTTTGCGGTGGAGTACAAAATTGTTTTTAGTCCACTTTATTTATTCAATTCGATATTAGAGTCAAGCCAATCTACTGCCTATTAAGGTAATTGGGTGTTAGGTTTTGGTTTCTATTTGATTGGTATTGATCACCATTTTCGTTGAATGAAAGGTATGCCCCAAAAGCTCATTGGAACCGTCCAATTAAAACGATTAAGCGAATACCGGAATTGAACCGAAATTTGCAAACATTTTCGTAACATTACTAAAAAGCAGTGGATTAATTATGGGAATTATTGGCGCTGGAATTAGATCCCCTGCCAGGGGCGCATTTGCGGCATCCTCTCTGGTCTTATTGACTCCTCAGAAGTTAATCGAAAAATCGATTCGTCATAGGAATGCAGCGCGAATGTTATCGCCGATGATCGGAGGCCCACTGGCACTCACTTCCTGCAGGCAGGAGAGGATTTGTTCGGGTCCCAATATTTCGGTCCAGGACTGAATGGCTGTGCATGCCCATTTAGTCCGGTAGCAGTTAAATAAATTAAATTTTTATTAATTTATAAGTCAAACATAAAGGAGCGCTGCTGGGGCGAATTATTATTGGATCAAGAGATGGCCTGGAGGGCGAGAGGAGTCCCAGAAAAAAAGAAAAAAAGTCCAGCAGGAATGCCACCTCGTGCGGCCGCCAATAAATCAGGCAGTTAATGATGCTACCCGGCTAAATATTATTATGTGACCTTTTTGTTGGCGTTGTTTCGCTCAACGTAACTGTGTCCTCCTTTCAAGAGCCTGAGAATTGATATGGGACATTTTGTGACCAGGTAGATGCATAATATATAATATTCCCGGCCGGCGGGACACACAGGCACTCACGTTTCCAGGTTTCTTACAAAGAATCCAAGTACCTGCCGTCTGTCGCCTGGCTGAATCTCAGAATCTGATTTAGGCCCGTGTGGAAATTTTTTAATTTATTAATGGTCGTAGGAGCCATGAGAACCGGGCATCTTACTCCCGGTCCGCGTCGCCCTTGCTCGCATTCGTTTTGCTCGTTTTACCTTTTGCTGGCACATCAAACACGGTGTTCCTCAATGTCCGGAGCCCCGGTAACAAAACCAAAAAAAAAAAAAACTAAATAAATAAAAACAAAAACAAAAAGCTAAAGAAAATAACTCCAAAAATTTGAACCCGATCCCGTGCTGGTTCCTCGGCTGGCCAGGGGCTCCCTCGTTTGTGTCGATGATCATCAGAACATCATCATTTCAACAGAAAACACGATAAGATAGCCTCGATAAGGCTGGCACTACACGGGCATGCATTTTCTGAATATCTGCGTGGAAAGTAGCCACTGGCCGGGGGACACTGTTGGACACAGCAGCCCCCGCGTGACACTGTCCTTTCACACGCACTGTGCTCAAAAAGACAAAGACACATGATGTGAGTTTTAAGAAAATTATAAAAAAGCTGCATGAAGCGCTATGAAAATTAAGCAAATAAAAGGGGAAAAATATTAATTTAAACAAAATGAGGAGAGAAAAAAAAATAATAATAATAATAAACGAAAGGTGTGCAAAATTCGGGATCCAGGCGACGTGCCAACAATTGGGGCGCAACTTTACCGGGACATGAGTCTTCGACTCGCGCCAATTTATCTCTCGTCGACTCGGCCGGTATCTGGCTGGGTCCGAGCTCAGATAGATGGATACAGCCATATGCCGTGTTGATATAACCAAAATTCCAGAAACTGTCACCAGAAAAATATATCCCCCGTCCTCCAGTAAATTTTCTTGTTTCCCATTTCTTCTTCATTTTTTCAGGTGTTTAATTTTTTGTCCCTGGCTGCCCTGACCCAAGAAAAAGAGGAACATGTCAGCCACTCGGAAATTATTGCCTTAAGGGCACCTAAGGGCGCTCTAGGCCCAGGGCCCAGCTCGTTTTTACCTAAAATGTGACCAGATTTTCTAGCAGGGCACACGATTTATTTGGGACCTTTGTGTGGCGCTTATTAGTTCGTGGGTGTCTTGCTGCTGGCCCGCAGCAATCTTAGTAGCTAGTCTGTTTACATAGATGGGCCCTGGACTGGAGCCGAAATGACCGTTTGATTGGATGGCACAGCACGCGGATTTCGAATTCGAGACGTGTATTTAGATATCGTGGGCCTAGGCTCACGCTAATTAGTTGGGAACACTTTTGATGATTAATGGACTCGATTTCAGCCCCCTCGGGGAGAACTATGACGATGTGGAGCGAACATGTCCACAAAATGTTCGAAAATGTTCTAGCTGTGGACTCAATTGTTGTTTTGGCTAGACTTCACAGAGGGTGGCATGTAGCCCAGCCCGATTTGACCAGAGCCCAGCCTATTTACAAGGCAAATTTCTAGATTTTTTCCTTTCACTATTTATTGTCGGTCTTGATTGGGTCACAATAATTTGCAGCGGTCGTTCAGATAGTTCTAGTACCTTCTAAAGATTGTGTCCTTAATAAGAGTCATGAAAATAATTATTAACTTACTAACTTTTTGCACTAAAGATTTTCCTAATACCAAAGACATTTGCATAGACAAAATTCCCTTAATCCTTAATTTACTCGTTTATAATACTCGTAGCTTTTCTCTTCTTTTAAATAGCAAGTCATTTTAAACGACGTTACTTGGTATATTGGGGGAAAAATGACTAAGCGAGTCGGCAATTAAAATAACTATATATTTGTTAACTGATGTAAATAATTTAAACTCACTACAATGTAATAGTTGTTATTTATACAACATGCCATAAAATCGACTAAATTTTCTTAACTTACTACAATTGACTGGGGTCAATCGTTACTTTTAGAGTCCTAAATTGTCTTTGTTTATTACATTTAAATTTGTAGTTCACAGTAAAGAAATTTGTAAAAAGAAAGGATGTATATTTGCCAAAATTAGATATAGTAACAAAAATGTGAAAACGTGCTTATGACAGCGAACAACAGCAATTTTATTTTATTTCCCTTGGTTATTTTCCGAAATTGCAAAGATATTTTTTTTCATTTCACGTAAGTGGTAATTAATTTGAATCAAAGCCAGATTATTGCAATTACTGCATGAAGTCAAAAGAACTTTGAGTCATGTTTTGTAAAAAAGTTGAATTACCACAGTGCTTAAATTCGATTTCTAAATACAAGAAAATATTTTCCTGTTAATTCGCCATCGAATAATTTATAATAAGAAATAAAATGATAATTGTTTTGAAAATTTACATTCATCCTGATATATATGAGATAGTTTTAGAAAATTTAACGAATAAGAATTTTTAAAATTTAGTGTATTAGGTGCAATTCCAAAAATAATATCTTCTAAAAATCTATTTCTGTGCCAACGTTTCGTGCAAGTATTACGTTATGTTTGCTTATTTTGTTATCTCTGTAATTTTGCAATACAAAGTACGAATTATTACAAGTCAGGGTTGGTCTAATAATAACGAGATTTATGATATTTGGTTTACGGTTGGTGAAAAAGCAGTTGGAACGTTTATGTCCCGGAATCATGATTTTCGATATTTTAAAAAATTGTATCAAGGAGTTTTATTTTAATATTTATTATATTGCGTACGATTTTCCAAGGTATTTTTTTATATTGGATAGGATTAGCCAAAACACTAAGTTTCCTAAGATGTTGTCTATGGTTAAAAATATCTCTTGGTACTTAAATCTTATTTTAAATGTTCGTTATAAAAACAACTTTTTATAATGAGGTTTGAAAAATATAATTCTCTTTGCCATTTAAAAAGTAAAAAGTCTAAAAAAGTTGCTTTTAGGTTAATTAATTAAGCAATAATTTTTATTAGAAGACTTTTATTCATGTTTTCTTTTTATGTTAACCTTTTCCTTTTTACTAAGGCAATGTAAAAGATTGGCGTTATTACGGTCTTATAACCGAGAAAACCCTGGGGAAGATTTAACAAAATTTATTTTAAAAGCAGAGTCTTGTAAATTGCAATTGCTATCCTTCTGTTAAATATCCTAGACCTTTCTGAAGGTCAGCGCAAGAATATTTCGGAATAATTTATTTTTTTTTGATAATATAAAACGATAGCAGAATTGTGCAAAGTACTCTGGTTCCCATGACATCCTCTTGATAGCTCCCTTTCCCAGAGTGTGGTGCAGGTTTCGTACTGATTCCCAGGTGAAGTCACGTTTGGGAGCTCACCCCGAAGGAAGCATGCGTGATGCTTCGGCCAGAAATGCAGACTGAACTGCGGGCTCTTCTGTCGTCGCCGTGAGTCTGCAAATTAAGAGGCAAAGACCCACAGTGGCCTCGCCTTCGTCGTGCTATTTTTGCGGCGGAGAGGTGATATCTTTCCGTAAAAATGTGCTTAATGGACAGAAGTGCAGGCTTGGCAGTTTCTAAAAAAGCTTAGGGAAGGAGACTCGGGCTAGGCTCGTGCTCAAGTGGCCGCATTGACTGTTCCATAGGAACGCTAGGGCTGTGTTGGGGGTGGTTGGTCGATGTTGGCATCGCTGTTGCGGTGCATCACTCGATGGACAATGGGGGGCATGATGGCTGGCGCGAATTGTGATTAATTAGTGAGTGCGAAGTATTTGAAGGTCTGTGCTCTTAATTACCACTGCAATTCCTGGTGTTCGCCATGTGATGGTGCTCGGAGGAGTACACAACAATTAAAACACACAAAAGCGGGAGGACTGAAGGGGGGCTGAACGAGTGAGAGCAAAGCAGAAAAGTTCGAGTGCAGTGTATAATAAAAAGCGGACGTCATCGGTTTTTTGGGGAGATGCATTTCTTCCCGAGTCGGTTTGGTTTGGTGCAGCAGGACTATTGTTTTGGGGGAGGGGGATGTAAACATAAATTAAGGTAAAAATAATTGTGTAAAGAACTGAAAAGGAAAAACCCACACCGTATGCCTAGGTCTTACCAGCACTCGTTCTGGGCTTCGTCCTTTGGGGCTTCGAGCTTGGGCTCCCGATCGCCGGCCGGGCGGCCGACTGGAACATCCCGCTGGCCTGATGGTGGTACGCGTAGCCGCCCTCGTACCCGCCGCCATAAGCACCCTGCGTCGAGTCGAACAGACCCCCATTGAGGGCTGAATTCGCGTGGGCGTTGTGGTTACTACTACTCGTGTTATTGTTATTCGAGCTCGTACCTTCGCGCTGCTTCGGCGCCGCCTGGCTGCCTCCGTTTGGTATGGTGGGTTTGATGTCCAGCGCGCAGCTTGTGTCTGACACCGAGGTAGTGGAGGCCTGGGCTTGGTGCATGAACGCATTCACGGCTGCCTGGAACACAAAACACTTGATAGAGTGGGCCGGGATGGACTGGGCGGGGGCAACTTCCGAACCGAATACGACTCCGATTCTATTCTAACGAAAATTTGCACACAATCATTGCTCGCTCAGACAATGAAAAGTTTCAATTACCCTAGTCGCGAGAGTATATTTCTCAATTATCGAGATAATCAATACTACTTAAAAATTACTCAAATAATGGATAATTGACCAGAAAATATTATCAATTACTCAAATAATGAGTAATTGAAAATAATTCAGTAGAGCAATAATATTCTCAAAACTTTGTATTGTCCTGTTTCCATTATTCATTATTTCAGTAAATGAAAATAATTATGGTATTGAACTTTGCAGAAACCAAGGTTAGGTTAGGTTGGATTGGTTGCCTAGAAAGGCGGCACTTAGATCAATTTTTTGGCCCATTGTGTTACTAAGCAAAGCAAGAGACCATGGTTATGTGTTGGATTCGAACCCACAGCACGATAACAACTGAACTACCACAGTCCCCTTATAGAAACCAAATAAAGGAAACCTTGGGAAACCTATAACTTTTCTAAAAATCATCCGATTAAATTTTAATCAAATCTAGTGGCACATTTTTATAGATTTTTTTCTTATTTCGTCCTCTAAAATTAGTTATAGTGGAATATCCAACCGAACATAGAAAAATTCCCTATCGAAACATTTAAGCGAGACTATTTTTAGAGAATGAAATGAAATAATCTAACAAAATGCGTCGCTAGACTTCTTAAAAACAAAACGATTAGTTTTTGAAATTTTAAAACCGGATATTTGTTACAAAAATTACCAAATGTAGACAACATATTTATTTACATTATATTGTTTATTTCGCAATAACTATTTTTAGAGGTCGTTTCTATTATTTGGTTTGCGTGAAGTTCAGCATCATGTATAATTATTTGGAATTAAATATTTTCAAGTGGTATTTCAAAATATCTGTTTCTAATTACTCATTAATTACTCAATAATTGATAATAGTTCGATATTATATATTTTCTTAATTAGTATTGGTTGATTTTAATCAAATGAAATAATTTTTTCAATTTTGAACACGTAATTTTTTAGGTATGGTTTATTTTATCTTTTGTCTCAGCGAGCAATACGAGCGGCTAAAAGGTGCAAAAATGAAATAATTAAGTTTTTTAAAATCGGATTCAATTCGGAAGTTGAGCCCTTAGGGGGTGGGGAGGGGTTGCCACCTTACCTGATACTCCGAGGGTCCTGTTTGTACTGAATCCGGGGTTGAGTCCTTTGGCGGTGTCGGAGGGAACGGAAACGAGTGCTGACCCGTTTGATGGCTTTGTACTTGTCCCACTTTATCCTGTGGATCCTGCGGGCAGGCGAATGGACTGCCCCATGGGCTTCCAGGTGGAAACGACTTGTGCTCGCTGGTCAGCCAGGGGGCGAGGGGTGCATGAAAGTGCGGCCGACAAACCTGTGGCGACGTGTGTGACGATGGCATCCGGGAAGCTGTGCAAAAATAAAGAAGATCATCGTCAGTTCGCAAGCTGGATATTGGTCGCCCGAGGCGACCCGGACGACCGCTGTATCTATATTATAGTTATAAACTACAAGTAAGTGAGGCATGCGCATTGTCCCGCTTTGAGTGCCGCGCACTGTTGCTAAAGTATAGGCTGCGCCCAAAATCACTACGGGGTGTGTAATTTTTTGCAATAACATTTCCCTTAATAGGTGGAATTATGAGAAGAATGAGTTCGAACAGTCATACATCACAATATGTCCCGGGGCGAGCTGATGATCGGCCTCGCGATCCCGGCCGGGCTGCACTGTCCGATCGAAACAAGTGCGATCGGAGCCGCGGATTTGCTGCTGTGCCGGTTCGATGACACACTGCATCGCACCGTTGCAACAGCGGCAGTCCAGCGTGCCGGGTCTATAGACTTTGTCATGCCCGAAGCTCCCGACGGCATATGTTACGTGCCGGCATAAATTGTTTAATTTCTATCATAAACAATCGCGTTATGCGCACCTCGAGGATCGAAATCCCAGCAAATTCTGCGCCTTCCCCATTTTTCGGTAATGTCCCAAAGAGCAATTTAAGCGGACATATGCAAGATTTACGGGCAATGTTTTGGACCCTAAAGGATCTGAAATTTCTGCTGGATGATGCCGGAATCAATTTAAGCACCAAGATAAAGTTCAGTTACTCAGGAATGTTCAGGTAGAGTGTGAAGCATGGCGGAACGGGTGCAATTTCGGCGCGGCACCTCTGCACCCTCCCGATCCCGGACAACGATAATTCCAATTTGATTATCCTAATAACAGCTTTTTACTTGTATTATAGGTACGTGGATCTGATTATAGGCATTCGATGGCTCTTGAATCTGCGGTGTGCGCTCAGCCCGCGAATTTACCTTCCTGCTATTATCGTACCTTATTGATGTGCGGCTCTGAGGGCACCTCCGCACCTCTGCTGCGAGCTGCGCATTTTCATGCTGATTATCGGGGCCGACTGACGGGCCACGAACTCTGTCGTCGGTCGGAAACTATACATAAAGAGGATATTCTGGGACTCTGGGGGCCCCCAGATAAATTTTGAGAAACTTCACACTTTTATAGGACAGGTGAGCGCCTCCTAATAACAGTAATTCCCGAGATTCAGGAAGGCTGAGAGCTGCATAGAGCTTCTGATTATGACAATTATTTGTTTACTGGACCGACACTGTTCGGCCGGTGCTCCGATCATGTTGCCTGGATGTCTGCTAATTCCCGCCAGAATAACCTGTCTTCCTGCTGAGCGAGTCCTACACTCGCACAAATAATGGCATGCAATTTCGAAGAATCCGTGGTGGTCACGGGATGAATAAGAGCCCAAGTTATTACATCTAAATTACACGGTCGTCTTGAAAAGTCAAGTACCCGACTATGCTCAGCTAGGCTAACATTCTTGATATTGGAGGTACGAATACCTGCGAACTCTAGCGAGGGCCCGGCCGAGGAAGCGCGACCAGCGAAGCTTTCTCCGCCGGCATCGTCTTCGGATCCCAACTGCACCAGGCCCAGGCCCAAGACCAGGCACAGGCACCAGTTACGTGCCTGAAAAATGTGCAAAAACGAAGCCCGCGACGTGTGCTTCCGAACGATGTACTTGCTCCTCGCGACTTATGCGCCCCGGTAACAAGTACTACGTGTATGTATTTATTTACCGAGGCGCATTATGATTGTTATTATTTGCCATCGAGCTGGTTGTTGTTGCTGCTGCTTTATTACTGTCATTAGTGTGGCTAGTGCGCCGGCTGTGCTCCGGCACCGGCTCCACGATCATCCGCGGAGTACCCCCGCCCCAGCCACGGATGTATTGATTGCATCTGCATTGTCGACAATTTGTTCGATAGATTTTTAATGAAAATCATCGGATTCATCTGGCCGGTGATGGGACCAGGGCTGAGGTCTCATCACGGTAACTATCAGAGGTACGTTGCACGTTCTGTGCCCAGGTGCGAATGTGTGTCGGCGGAGTGTTTATGTCACGTTTCTCTATAAAACCCGGAGACCATCGTCAATATGATTTGACGCGATTGCGTGCAGTTGTTCCTGGCACAATTAACCGATCACAAATTCTCTATCATATTTCAGGCAATGATATTTAGAAGACTTGTATAAGCTAGCAAAAATCAGGAATCGATAATTAATTAAATTAATTCTATACATGATGGGGATGAGAATGTTTTAAAACTTTAAACAAAGGCTTTAGAGGTTCATTTTTTAATACCTTCCGTAAAATATGGTGCGTGTACCGAAAACGACTCACAAATGCCCTATTTTTTTTCTATACCAAATATTCGAGTAAAAGTTATCAGTGCGCATACAGCGGTAGAACAAAGCCCGCTTGGCTTTACTAAGGGCGTGCAAGAGCTGAAATTCAAGTCGAAATGAAAACACACAAATAAAACATTTATATTTAAAAATATTGTGTAATTTTGTACACCCGCGTTTGCTATGAAAGGGATCATATACGATCTATGTTCACCCGTGTCTTGTAAGGCTCAATTGTCCTGCAAGGCGACCGCGTATAGTCTAAAGTATGGCCTTTATACGCCCTGTGTACAGCCTTACACCAAATCATAAATGTTTTTCCTTGGGTAATTCAAACTTAATTCAGGGAAGACGTAGGCAATGGAGAGAAGGACATGAACTTGTTAGCGTTGATGGGGAAGAAATAGAAGCCTTAAGTGATGTTTTGATCGATAGTAAACTTTCAGCTCATGTTAGCAATAACGGAGCAAACATTGCGAAAAAAGTAGGCTTCCTGGAATGAATCCGAAAGAATGCATCAACCTATATGGCAATCAAAATTTATAATAATACCGCGAAGCCCCACTTTGAATATTCGTCAATTTTGTTTATGTGCAAATGTTGTTTCAGTTACAACGGGTTCAAAACAAAAAGGGCGATGCGAATTATTTTAAAGATTTACAGATATATTCCCATAAGTGTATCTTAATCTTATCTTCAATATTAGGAACAATATGATCCCATGTTATTTGTCAGTATTTGCGAGGTATACGAAGGATGCACAGCCGTGAAAATTATTTTGAGAAAAACGCTGTTTCAAGTCTGGTTTAGCCCATTTAAACTTTATGTTCGTCGATTTAGTCAGTTGGACGGATATTAAAAGTTGAGTAACTTCAAATTACAATTCGTAGTAAAAAATTAAATATCAAACCAATGGATACAATTAACATTGAACATTTCCAAAAATGGAGTCTACACATCCCGCCCTTCCCCTTGCTATTACCCAAATCAACGTACCATCACACACGCACGTTAGCGATCAGAAAAAATAATTTGAAATAGAGGAATGGTCCTAGACCCTAACCGCTATTTAGCACCACACCTAGAGTGAGACAGCACTTTCGTAATATGCTTAGAATGGACTCTGAAAAAGGGGGTAATCGCCCTTAATGCGACCGGCACCCGTTGCCGTCGTCTTCGAGGCTGCCGGCTTTCATCCCGCCCTTGATTCAAAACTTTGAATGATTGAAATCACATTTCAAGGGATGAAGGAAATCTGGGCTAATCCGATTGTGGGAAATGAATCAAACGATAAATGGAGGGCTGTTCTAGTCCGACCTACGGGGCAAACAGCCCTCTTTCGATAGACAAACGGAAGCTAAGTGCCTGCCACATTGACGACAGGGACCGGCAGATCGAATGAGATGTGCAGCGGTCGTTGGCTGGTTTATTTAAAAATCATTTTTCCACTTTTGAGTGCTTAATCCCTTGTCCTAGGGATAGGGCTACATTTTTACTGGATCTAAGCTCTATCAGAGTTTTAACACGCGATTTCGCACCGTATGTGCGCTGTCGTAGCGGAACCAGAGGGGGTGCTCTGATTGAAATGGGATCTCTCGGCTGGTTTAGCTTAATTTGAATAAAAGGAAATATCCCTCCTGCCCCCGAATTAATTATGCTGTGTGGCAATTCTCGCCAATTTTTGTGTTTATACAGCTAGAAAAAGCGGTGCTCTAGTTTTCGAACTGCTATAGACTTTTTTCTAGATATTTCATCTAGCACATACGAATAGTGTGCCAAAAACGTTGATAATATTCAATGCCAGTTTAAATTAGTCCAAAGCTCCGTCACCGAGCAATGGGAAGGGATCAGTCGAAGGGTTAATGCACGAATACGAGCCCTTTCCGCCGAATTGGGCCTGTTGTGCATGTTCGACACCCTACGTGCGACGATCTTATCTTTTTGGAGGTCTTTTTAGATCCAGCAGGAAAAATACAAAAGCTAGGGCATGGCGGACACAGCTGTCATTCAGCCGCATTGTGAACGGTGCTCCTCCAAATTGAAATGGCCTACAATGAGCAACGGCCGCGACCGGGGCTCCTTTTACATAAAAATAATACATAAAGCATTTATCGCGCTCGGCCCTGGAAGGAAGGAAGGAGGGTTTGCTCCCATTTCAATTAGACAGCAGCGGCCAGGGGTCGGCTCCGCTTCTCGCATAATAGAACTTTTTGATGATTTTATATACGAGCTACGCATGTACGACACATGGAAATTACCTCGCCATTACTGTGGCTCATTAAAGCGGAGCGAACTGGAAGCCGTGAAAAAGTGCTCGCCATACAGCAGTCTCTGTTGTATATTTTTGTCGCCCTGGAGGTTTTCCTTTCTCTCTCTCTCTGTGGTAACAAATTTGCTATGAAATGCACGTAGGGAATTTTTCCTTTGCGACTAGAGTCCCATGCGAAAAAATGTTGTCGCTTTAAAAATATCGGTTTAAGGTCTGGCCGCGGTCTCCTTTCATCTTTCGCTCGGAGCGGCGGCCGATCGCTAAACAATACGCAATTAATGCGCAAAGTTGGCATGCAAATTAATTTCATTCAACATCTCTGGTGTGTGTATGTATGTGGCTTTATACCGCCGCGTTCGGGTATCCGATTCGCCCTCAAGCTAAGCGATTCACTTTAATTCCAGTCCTGTTAATTTCTTAGAAGTTTCTCTTCGGATTTTCCACACTCGGAAAAGCTTCGCGCAGAATCGTTGATTAAATGGGGCGCAGCTTAAGCCATTTGCTTTTACTATGAAGATGATCAGTGTGAGAAGATTTAATTGATCAGGGTATTTTTATTAAGTTCTACAGGTATTACTTTTACCAGGATAATATCATTTATTGCGTCTTATTCTGAATGTTGTTCTGCATTCAAGACGTCGATCTAATGTCGAATGCGTCATTCTCAAGGTTAACTAACATTCTGGGCAAATTAATTAATTAATAATTAATGCAAAACGACTCTCGGACTACAAGGGTCCATTGTTTCTTTCTTCCGTTTCGATTTAACTTGTCTGCCACTTCGTACAATTCAAAATTAAGAATTTATAGGCGGAAGTTAGGAAGTTTTTTAAATACAGCATGAGACATTTAAATTAAACACTTTATATACAAATGTAGGTCTCATAAACCCTTTTAAAAGTGCCAACAGCTTGCTATTTCTAGAATATTAATTTTAGGGATGTTTAATCGAGCTGTAAACTACTTTTAAGGTCCTTTAGCCTAAGATACTCATTTTTTAATTGTTTGCATAATTTACACATTTTGTGGACCTTTAATCTACAAAATATTGTAGGTATGCATACATTTTTACATTTTTGGTAATTTAAATTATCAAATAATTATCTTAGGAAATGCAATTTGGTTATTCCTATATTTTAAAATAATTATCTCATATTATTTATTTACTAATCATTGATTTCCTACTCCAATTGAAAATTATATCATATTTTTCTGAACATCTTAGAACACTGTAATTTTCTAAAAAAAAACTATTTCTTATTTGTAAACCTGATGCCTTTTATATCTACTGAAAATAAATCTTTTGAGTCAAGAAATAAACGTAAGGAAATATTTAAAAATTTTACTTACTAACTAATTTCGGTCAATTGTTTACGCGAAAATGGAGATTTTTTTTTAAAAAGCCCGTGATATTTTTAAGAATTCAATATTTTTAAAATATTTTACATACTTCGCCAGATATATACGTGTAGATTAAAGAAAATTGTTTTCAATTTTACTCAAGATATGCTGCAAGTCTCGAAACCCGTTTTTTAAAACTATATCTTTTAAAATGCTACACTATGCTGCCATTTCATAAAATATATTTTCGTATCTCAACACATATGTAACTAAGTAGTATAGTTCGTTTTTTGAATAGCAGTTTGTTTCAATCGGTACAAAAATATTTTAAAGTTATCCCCGTATTGTTCTAAGCGGGAATGTTTTCCAACATCTCATTGCTTTAAGGCACTAAACCTAGACTTGTTTTGGTATTACAGCTAGATTATGAATTCGAAAATGAAAATATTTTATAGTATTACGTCTTTGAGAAACATAAACCAGAAAAGTGAAGTAATTTTGCAGTATTTTGATTATGTTTAAAATTCGTTCAATAATTCTTTAAGAAGTTTTTGAAAATAGTCAAAATATGGCTTTTTTCACTGTTCAACCTCAAACAAATTTTAGAACATTAGCCTCATTATCACGTACTGGAGGCAAGAATCTTTTTACGGTTATTTATAGATAAGATTTCTTGAATTATTTTAAAAGTTCTACCCCTAAACCCTCAAACTGGGGTCGTAAGTGACCTTTTCTCTCAATTTGCCTTTACAGATGTATTTGAAAAAATAATGACATTCGATAGTTTCTAGTCGAATGTATTTAGAAATTCTACAGGAGTCTTGTTGAGGTCGGATTAAGGAGCTTAAAATAGAGTTACAACTTGCAAAGTAAAAAAAAGAATGAGGTAATACCACACATTAATCCTTTAAAAATTCGAATTTGCAACTTTTTTCTCAAGCAATTGTATGCCAGATGAATTAAATGATTTTGAATGAGAAATGCCGCCAGCTCCCTCCATTTGAAGGAATGCGCCTTGAGATAATTTCTAATGTGCCAATCAGCTCACGTCACACACATCTCAGGATCTTCCATCCCCCGACCGGGCACAGTTTTGAAGACCCGCAATACCTGGCGTTCCCGCCGCCGCCGCCGCCGAATATATTTATTATCGGGAATCGGTCGGCGATCGACGTGTACCTGATGGGTATCTGATCGCTTCGAACATAATCCACGAGGGAGTACCCCGCAAGTATCATTGTCTTTAGCTGTTGATTCCGATCAAAACCCGGAGTTCGTGATCATATTTCAAAAACTTAATCGATCGTCGCGATCATAATTTTTCATGGCGTTAAATATTGCGCGTCACAGCTTGTTAGCTCGTCATAATGCACACGAGCACAGCGAGTGAGGAGAGCTAACAGTCCGGGCCGGACGGAACAGCCGGCCGCGATCGCACTGAAAAAAGTTCCACGAAAGGTAAAGTGGACGAAAGGTATGCGCAGGGCATCTCGATCTCATTGTCTTCGTACAGACGCCAAAATAGCTTCCAAATTTGGGCTCGCCGGAATGATCGGTGATCGTATTAAGGCAACAATAAATTGCGAGCCCTTCTCTCTGGCGCATGTTTCGGCCGCTAGAATGCATTAAGGTAGCGCCTGCGGTTGAGTCGCGGCCGCGACTCACAAAAAAATGAATCTTAATCGATTCGATTCGATGCGAAACTCCCCCCGCGCAGGGGATCAACCGCTCCAATCTCGTGTGGACTGTGGACCACCACTGCCAAAATTTTCTCAGCGGCTGCAGCAACATAAACTATCGGGGGTCTTAGCTGGGTCCTACGTGAATAAATCCATAAATACATTGGGCTCTGCAGAAATGATTCAAACGACCCCACTGATGAATTCAATGCGGCCAGGTATGCGCATCGGCGAGCCCGGAGGACAGGCAGCAATTCACAGATTCCAGGAGGTCCTAAAATTTTCATCTGCGATTATTGGCGGCTTTTTCGACACTATGACATGCCCGGGTAACATCTCGCTCGCTTATGTCGATCGCGTCGCTAGAAGTATCGCCCTAAACAGAAAAAAGTCTGAAGACAATCGGCTACATGAATTTTTATGATGCTTTTACGTTTCCCAGCCCCAGTCGTCCGGTGCTGGAGCACTCCCTCCGCGGTGGACAGCGGACCAGAGCCGCTCAGTCTGGCCGCCTTCTGGGGCAGCAAAAATGAATGACCACAAGGTGGACAAGGCAAGGAGCTCCGTTGAGCCCGAAGCCCAACATCCCGTCCCGTCCCGTCCCGTCCAGAGCACCACACACAGGATAAAATAATTCAGAGAAATATCAATTGGAGTAGTCATTCGGATATTTTATTCTGCTTATTCGCTGCGATAGCATCGCAAGTTAATTTATCATCGTTCCGTCCCGGACCAAGAGTGAAAGGGACATTTCGGTCGACACATCATATTGAAAGTTTTTGCACAAAGGATCCACCTCGTCTCGCCTCGTCGCATTCCAGCTTGCTCGCGGCTTTTTACCTTTTTGACAGTTTGAGCCATTGCTATGAGGCTCGGGAGCGGGGCAAAAAAAGCTGTCGGAATAACATGACGCATTTGAATTTATAATGGCCGGTGATGGAATATCAATTCGTCAATAAAAAATGACACGGACTCCTTGCGACCAAGGAGGCGGCCGTGTTTTACACTTGGCTAACAGACTGTCAAGTGAAATCAGACCTTGCCGCAGCGTCAGTCTTTTGAGAATGCTCAGAAGCCTGAGAAATCTTTTGTCAAAGTGAAGGCGAAATGAAAAGATTTTCTCAAATTAAGAAAGATTTCCCCTTTCTACTTTGAAGTAAAATAGTTTTAAGGAACAACCTTACCGTGCAGAACTTAGGAAAAGATTGCTTTAAAATACATTGGAAAAGCTATTTAAATGAATTCTTCTTAACTTCAAAATTAATTACTTGAAATTAGAAAAGAAAACTTTAACACAAAACTTAATCCTCAGAATTCATCATGAAGTTTGACTATCGCACTAAAAACTCTAATTCGAATTCTTTTTAGACTTTATTGAATGGTCTAACAAAAGCAAAATTTACACAATTAGAGAAATTATCCCTTTGTTGGAAAATAAAGTTTTGTTCAGCGTTTGCTTTCTTCAATTAGGAAATTAAATTTTCCAAACTTTATTTTACAGCCAAAAAGTTCTCCAAATTAGTTGGTTTTATTTGAAACTTGTTCCAATATTTGATTTCTTCTATAGTGGTTCAGATTCAGCTCCTACACCTTTTAGTATAACCAGAAGATACTATCAGTAATTTTTCTTGATATTTTATAAAGGAAACAGGAAACAAAGCCGTTCAGAATGAAATTAGAAAAACCATTTGGTTTACTCCAAAAAAGATTTATTATTGAACAAAACAGATTTAATTTAACATAAGCTTCTTACACCTCCACTTCCCTAGCAAGTCACGGCCCATTTGAAATAGTGAACTCTTTTGTGTAATTGTAGCAATAAGCAAAATTATTATCAATTTTATAAGTAGGCATTTATAAATATTTAGCGTATATAATTTAACTATTCATTGTTAATAAATTCGGAACTTATTTAGAACCGTTGCGTTTTACTTGATTTCTGCGTCAGTCTCAAAGAATCTTTGAGGCACAAGATAGGATAAAATGGGTAATTTTCAAAGACGTTTTGAAAACACCCTCGTCAAGCAATAATGATGAAAAAATTTAAACAATTAATCACAAGTACTTTTTAAAATTTGGCTGATATACCAGCAAAGAGACACAGAGTCTTTTCAATTCTCACGGAAAATTTCTAATGCTTACTGCTCGAAGAATAATTGAGATATGGACTTGTACCGCATCTTCGTTTCTTCTGAAGGGCCAATCTAAATTATAATGATAGGAAAAGCAGTTGGCAATGACTCGTTCTATACCTAAGACCCACTAAACTAAACTTTCCCCTACGCTTTTATAGGAGTTAAGAGACCCAAAATATTAATTATATATAGTTTCAAATAAATCAAAATATAGGGCAAAATGCAAGCATAGTAAGGTTCAAAGTCGCGTTACTAAGATTAGGAAATTTTCATTCAACCCGTCACCGTTGGGAAGAAAAGTTAAAACATAATTTCTATAGTCTAGTAATATTAGACTTAAAAAGAACAAAACTATTAAAACAAGTCCGACTAAGCTGGTTTATTGTGGAGACCGTCTATTTGATATTCTAAACAACTATTTTATCTGAAAATTGCAACTCATAAGATTTCCTAAATAAAATGTTCCTAGTTTTTAATGAATTAGTAATTTTTGAAATATAGAGTAAAAAAAATAAGTAGAGGAAACCCAAATATGGCTGCAGGGAAATTATTTATAGCTTTCAAGAAAGATGAAATTTAAAAAGAAATATTACATATGAATTTGTATGAGGAGTACCTAAATTGTATTTAATAATGTAAAGTATTTTATACTTTATATTTCTATGAACTTTTTACTGAGCTATATTCATAACTTATTCGTAAGTCATGGGGTTGGCTGATTCATTTTCCCCAGGGTTTGTTCGCATAACGTTTTAATAACATAAGGAAGCAACTAGAAAAACGTTTAGGAAAATTTTTATTTGTTAACCCTTTTTCAAATAGCTAACTAAAACGAAAAGTGCATCCAAGGAATTGAACGTTTTATCTGCATACATAAAACAAACCTTAGAGCCTTGTAAAGCATTTTATGTGCAACTATTATTTTTATGTTAATTAATATTTGCTGCTAACAGCTATTTTACATACATAAGCATCTTCAGCTGTTTCCATCCTGTAGTGTATTACGAAATATATTCAATTAACATACACAGTTTGCGTGAATTGTGGAAAAAAAACTGAAGTAATTTATAAACCCATTACTACTGTTCCACCCTAAAAAAAAGGTTAACCTTTCACAACTCCCAACGGAATATGCACCTTATCGACTTTTCTCGAGCCACCGAACCCAAAACCCATTACATTCATGTAGAGTTATGAAATGAAAATGAAAACGAATCGTTAAAATTGCTGAAATCATCGTGAATCATAAGAAATCCTTATTGAAATACAAAAAAAAAAAAAAGAAGAATATCAGCTCAAATATACGACCACTGTCGTGGCCCCCAGCAGAGAGACCTAAAAAATTATACGAATATCCCATCTCACCTGCCGAACCAGGAGAGCTCCCTTCCATCAATAGCCTTCCACAGGCCGCGTCCTGGCAGCTCCTTGCAATTATGCTGCGGAATGGATAGTCCTTAAGTCCTCGGAGAAGACAAGACAAGACACCTTCAGGCAATCAATCATATCACCGTTTATACCTTCGGCATTTTGGCCGTTAAGTCTTCTGTAATGAGCACAAGGAGCGTCTGAGCGCGGCGACGACGTCTTCGTGGTCATCACAAAAACAAAACACAAACGTTTTTAAATTGCCGGATTTCACCTGTCCTGGCGAGGAACGTGTCCTTTTTAAGATCTCTTAAGTTACAGCTCAGCCGGGCAGGTGCAGTTTACCCTTAAAAACGATAAAATGCTTTTCTTTTCGTCTCGTGGAGCTACATAGGGTTTGACTGCGCGCATAGTAAAGGGAATTTATTAATTATTATGCAACAAAGACAAGGGTCGAGACACCTCAGCGACTAGCAGTCCAAAAGAAAAGAATTTGCATAAACGGGGGATTCCTAATTGGAGGCCGCCGCTGGTTTCCCACCTGGTTAAGTCGGCGGCGGAGGCTCCAGGAAATGACTTGCTCCCGAGTAGGTGCATTCCCCGTGCAATTGACAAGTGGTCATCCACCCGTCGGACAGGTAAGTGGAGAAGAACGTAAAGTTTTGGGTGTTCATCATCAGCCGCCGTCGCGGTATTGATGGAAACCAGTTCGCGTCAATAATTGGGATGGGGAGGAGGTAGGGGCTCTCTCCACCTCTGGACACCTTCTTAAGTGCGATGTCACACAGTCGCCTGAAATTGCAGCCTTTTATGGGACAGACGGAGGCGAGGATCCCACCGGAGCGCTAAGAAATTACCCGCGATTTATCAATCTTTTGTGGTTACTACGCGATACATGCGCGCCATTGACGACGGTCATTTGTCCGCACCATTGTGGGGACCCGGACTCAATTTATGACCGGTGCCACATTTGATATTGTTGGGGCCCATGTTAAGGTAGCCCTGCCCCGAGTACGTCTAATAAAAATTCAACAGCCGAAATAAATCAATAAGAGTGTGCGCCGTCTATTAAATTGTCTCTGCGGACCCACGCCGCTTTTCGCTTTATCATCTCAGATTATGTCCTGGCGAGCCTCTTATCAGCGCTCTTTGGCCGCGCCCCCCTTTCCCGCCTCTCTGCTGGTGATAGTCACAATCGGCCGCTCGATTTAATAACGCAAAAAAAAAAGAAAAGAAAAAATTGCTTATGAGTGAAATCGCGGAATTATTTTTGGACAAAAATTCTGTCGACCGGCCCATTCAGGCGGTTTGCATGCTTCGCAGTAATGCGACAAGGCCGCACAATGTTATCTGGAATGACCCGTGCATGACAAAGAAGATAACCAGAATTATGTCTTCATCAACTAGCGACCCAATCCCTTGAAAAGAGCTCCCCACACAATCCCCAATTAATTTCAAGTTGTGCTTTATCCTGCGGCGATTTAGCTAGCTAGTTGGAGGTAATCAATTCATTACTTTGTTAATCTAGTACGCAATTTAGATTTACAAATCTTTTTAAAGTTAAAGAAATGAAAAGTTCTAATTTTTTATTGGTAAATTTAAATGTTTCAACAACTTCTGAATCAGATTCTTGCTCTCATCGGAAATTATAAATTTGTATTTCAAAACTCGATATCGAAATTATTTCAATTAAATCGATTTAACCGATAAAATTGGTTTTTTGTTAAATACTAAGCAAGAATCTTTAATGCGGTTGTGCTATGAGGGTTTTACGTACAAGATCTAAGTATTTATTTCTTAAAAACCCAACCCAAACCCAACCCAAATAATTTAATTATAAATATATAAAATTTTTAAATCGATAATCATAAATAATAACAAATATGATCGTGCAGATGCTTAGAAGTATTTCTTTTTATAAAGATTTCCTGGGAAACATAGAAATAGTTTCTTAAACCTTTTGAATTAATAATAATGGATAACAATTTAACACCTTTGCATACTCTCGATTGATTTATAGAATATAAAAGTGAAATGAAATAGACCAGCTAACTTGAATCGAGTTCGAAAACGAGTCGAGTTCCGGAATAATTCTTTCAAATTACTAAAGATAACGACTTTTTCTTATAATTTCAATTATTCTGATAAACAAAACGATTAAGTTTTGTCCTTTTTGGCCTTAAATTTTTTTTTCTTCTATCATATAAAAGAATTTGCTTCTCTTCCTTCTTATCTATGTGGGAATTACTCGAAAAAAGCTACGACTTTGACCAGGGGGCAGGGCTTGAACCTGCATCCTTCGAATTTACGCTTCGATGCTCTCTACCCAATTGAGGTACTCGTGGCCTTGCCGCTGCCTTCCCGAGAAATTTTTGTACTGATGAGAAGTTCGATCGAACGATTCCATAATTATTTATTGATGTAATTGTTTAACTATCTTATTCTACATATTTGATTGACTTAAAACTCCTGCACTGAGAGAAAAAATTGTTAAAATTAATGAAAAACTGGAGTAATATTTTGCGAATGCTCGTATAAATTGTTTAATTAACTTAAAACAAACGCATTTCCAAATCAATTATAACATGCAGTATATAAAACATATATCATGCTATATATTTTATTTTTAGTTGAATAAAAATAACTTTACTTTAAAGAAAAAAATATATTGACTTTCACAGATTTTTTCTTTTCGCGGACATGGGAGCTTAGTTCTCTTAGTAAATATAACGCGGTGGGTTAACACAAGGGTTAAATTTTAAGATTTATCGAATCAAATGCAGTGTTTCTTAACATTATTTAACGCATCTCATTTTTCTCAGTGTACGGCAGTACATTTTAAAATCCTTTATAACTATTCAGTTGAAATTTGTTAGTAGAAGAATTTTAGGGATAGTGGATGGATTTTTGTTGACAATTTAAAAGTGGTGAAGCTAAAATCAAATTGATTATTGGGTAATGTTTTAACCGAATATAGGGGATAAGTTTTGTTATTTATCTGATATTAAGGTTTTTATATATGTTTCATTAAATAGTATAAAAAGAGAGAGAGTCCAAATTGTTGATGAAAACAGCAGTACGACACCCCAGAAATCTAAATTCTTTCAAAGAGTGCCCCCATTGTCGGCGCAGTTAGCAAGTGCGCGCATACTGGCCTTAGTGCAGCTGAGGTCCAAGAAATTAAGTCAATTATGGTCGGCTTCAAGTCCGGCAACCAATTTGGCGAGAAATGCGGCCGCAGAATCAAAAGCTGACACATAAACGCCGCGGAGCTATCTCAGAACTGAACTAATTAAAATATGTGCAATCTTTTCCCCAGTCGACTGTCTCTCTTGGGAAGAGACGACAGAGGAGGATGCATTTACGCTTCATCTTAAGATACCACCCGCCCTGAGAAGCAAGCCAAGCAAAGGAGCTTTGACGAATTTTTGGGGCCCTCCGACTTTTTGGATCCTTGTTAAAACAGCTCTCGGTGCAATTTAATACGCGAAATTCCCCTGGTCGGCGCTTCGCTTGCCCGCAAATGGATTCTAATTAAATGACATAATTGCTGCGTTTGTAAGTTATCCGAGGGCCCATTGCGCACATGCCGCGGCGGCGGGCCTGCGCTGAAGGAATTCACTCATCAGCCAATTAAGTCTTCTGCGGACGAGGAATAAAACGCACTCTGCGCGGAATGACGGCGATCGTGCAAAAAATAAAAAAAATAAAAATACCATTTTAATGCACTCTGGTGCAGTGGAAGACGAGACGCTAAAACACGGGACGAGAGATCCGCGCAATCCGTAGCGCAGTACGGCTAACAAGACGACACGACGTGGAGACAGACGTTCCTTGAATTTTTATGTCCTCCTAAGCGCGCACACCTCTCCTGGGAGAGCGACCACAAAAAATTCCACGGGTCTTAGAAAAGTGGTGGCGAATGAGGTGTCAGTTTAATAGCACCAGCAGCAACATTTCGTGAATTCTAATTTGACAGGGCACAGGAGCGAAGCACCTTACCTGTTCTGGCCTCGGGATCCGGTAATCTCCTGGCCGAGCGAGACCGGCTTAAAATCGCGCGCACCACCATCACACCTGTCACCCGCCGAAGAAGTCCTTCTTGAGATATCGTCTGAATGCGCGAGGCCACGCCCGGCCCGTTATCGATTCCCTTCGCACCTCCACCAGATTACAGCAATTTTTCCACTGACTGCCAATTGATTTGTAAATTGATGTAATAACAAGTTCGGCAGGGCTAATCGGTTTGCGGTCGCTACCGCGGGCTCGGTCTGCGCGGGATGATTTATTTTTTTGGGGGTTCTCGCTTTCAGGTAACCACATCGCAGCGGCACCACTCAAATTGTGTCAAAACATGGAACGGACAGGCCCTGTCCCGAACTCTCGGGCAAGATTGAAGCAGCGCGGGCTCAGTCAAAAGAACGGAAGCGAAGCTGCTGCTCTCAGATTGTATCGGCCGCTCGAATTAGCATCAAATCGCCGTTTGTAATACAAATTAGCATTAGAACATTTATTGATGCATATCGATAAGAGGCCCCGAACGTGGCCGGGCCCGGCGAGGACGCGCCTACTGCAGAACGAGCCCGGCCCGACCCAGCCCGCCGCAACACTACCGATCCGAACAGTGGGTGCTCCGTTGGCTGCTATGAGACACTCTACCCTCCCCGTTCGGCCGGAGTGTAGATGTGTCGTGGATTTGCATATGGATATGATTAAGTAATTTTATGTAACGATTATCAATTTAATTATGCGATCCTGATTATGATTCTCTGACTAATTTATGGCACCCGGCTTGCACATGCGGCGATCGGGCCAATTGATAATCCCCCCGCTCAGTCGGGCCACATTTCTGACGCGTATAACTTTTATGCGGCTATTTACGGTCTGTTCGACTGCACGGAGACGGTCAACTTCTGAGGCGGGACCCGTCCGCTAGTTCATCTCAGGTGTAATTTAAATTCTGGCAAATCTGTGCCGCAGTTAACTAAACATCGGCTAATCTAATTTGCGTGTTTCACTCAATTTTCTATGAGGAACTGGTCTCAGTCGGGAAGACCAAGCCTTTTGTTCTGGGCGGCACTCATTGTTCGGCGCGCTACTTGCGGCAACTTAAAAAAGAATATTTTAGACATAAGCTACCGGAAGCAATACTTTCAGATTAATTAATGTGTGGGAGTCAGCGATAGCTGCTCCTGCGGCTCCAGGGACTAATCAAAGAAATGCGCGCTTTTTGGCGGCTCATGTTTAAGCATCCTAAGCGCCAAATTATCTAAACCTAATGGACGCGAATTTCTATTTTGCAACAGAAGCTGCCGCTAAATTTATGGTATGCGATATTCTAACGGATATTTGTGAATCATTTAATAATATTGCTAGATTTTAGCTAGAAATTATATTCATAATTTAAATTTTTGACCCCTATAAACTGTTAAGTAGGTAATCAACCCCTAATTAGAAAAGCATCCCGGTAGTTATTTCAAAATATAAAATAAAATAAATAAATATTTTCATATACGTTACAAAAAACGTGATTAAGAGTTTCGTCGACGACTACGACACTAACGTGGTCATTATCTTTATATATCGAATTGGAATTGGACATAGGAAATTTAATAACAAATTATAAACAGCTTGTGAGCGCTACTAGATTTTAAATAGCTGAGATTCAACGAGTATTTATTGAATTTTATTTTCTATTCAATTGCTTTAACTTTGTAATTTTCCATTGCTACTTCTACTTATAATACAAAAAATAAAAATAACTACTATTTTTTTTCTAGAAGTTCAAAGTTTCTCACGAAAACCAAACAGATAATTAAGGGTTAAATAATAATAACATTTGAATTACCCGAATAATATTCAAGAAATTTATTCAAAAGAATGTAGCTGGAATTTCTAAATAATTTCTTTGTCGCAAATAATAAATTAAAATTTGCTTCAATCTATGAAGTAAATTTAAATACCATCAAAGTAAAAGTGACCCAATTTATTTTTCTAAAATGTGATTTAATTTATTTTTCAGTTAATTATTATAATAGTCTAGCAGAAGAACCAAGAAATGCTCTTAGTACGTATTTTAGAATTTAAAAGACTTATCAAAACGTTCGTTAACTCGAAAAATTAAGGAAAAGTTATAAAATTAAAAAAGGGACAATTAACCCTTTGCGGACAAGTATGGGCATACGAGTATAGCCGCCCAAGTCCTTTTATCGTTGGGGACGTGTGTTGGCATCTTACCGCCCAACTTAATTCATAACTGCAAAGCTAAAGTTGTTGTTTGTTTATAATTTTGTTGAAATTTATGAAAAAGTTTATTTTGTATTAAATAAAGCTTTCATTTTTATAACGCAAACGTTCAACGTTTCTTTATTGCGCGCTACAATGCCTCTAGTCCATAGCGGCAATCGTTTGTCGAACAGTTCGCGTCCGCAAACTTACTTAAATATATGTGACCCCTTATACTAAACCTTGTTTAACTAGGAAGCACAAAATTGGTTTACATTTAAAATATTTAAAATAATTATTTTCTTTTCTTTTAGTTATTTAGATTATAGGATATGAAAAATGGATCTAAAGAGCGTAAATGCTATGCTTAGGCAGTCTAGAATTAGGTGAATGTTTGTTGAATTTAAACACAATTCTGTTAAATATTTAAATCAAATCTATTGAAAAACAATTCCATAGAGATATTTGTTACAAGCTGAGTGTATTTTAGTTAAAGACTTTTCAAATATTGAAGTTTGAAACAAACATTTACTCAGTTAAAAGTGCAACTAAAATGTATGAAGGCGATATACTCGTAGAACCTTAGACAAAAATTAATTTCGCTACCACGATCCACAACTAAAGAGCTTTTTCCCTCTTCTTTATTTAAGGTTCCAAATTGTGGTAAAAGTTTTGAAATCTGTACTTTCAAAATTCCCTTTCTAGAATATACTCTACCTGTATGCAAAATAACATTCAAATCCGTTGAGCCGTTTTGCCGTGATTAAGTCACAAACGTCCAAATACACAAATTCTTTCGAATTTATAATATTATTTAAGATAAATATTAAGATTTCTTGTTATTTGTAAACCGTGTTAGTGTATCTATAGATTGTAATCAAAAATTAAACGAATTAAAAGAGAATTCTTGTTAATTTCAAATTATGAGTCCAAATGTTTTCAAGCAATAAGGAGGCTTTTACCTCGGAATTTGGTAGTCAACTATATCGAAATTAATTATATTTAATTATTACATACATATGTGCTATCTTTATTTATTCCTTGTAGATTTCTCGATAATGTAAATAAGATAACAAAACAAAATTCTTAATCTACACTATGTAACTATTCCGCCTTTTAAAACCCGAAGTATTTTACTTTAAAAATAGTTAAATTTTTCTGCTTTAAATTAAAATCTTCTTTGCTTTTGCTGTTCTTGATGTTTGATACTATTGTATGAATATTGTGAAGTTTATTTATGTTGAATTTTAAACATTTAAGAAACGATGTCGTTTAAATTTATTTGTCTGTTGAAATTACCTACAATAATTAGTTGCCTTCAATTTTAGTAATAAAATATTCAAGAAAAATGTTTAATTTTAGTATAATGTATATATATATGGGTTATGTAAGTTTCTGTACGGGAAGGGTACATTTTAAATTCTCTCTATTGAAATGAGTATAAAAAAAGAAAGCTTTTCCATTCAAATTTTTCAAGTAGGTTTTTAAACTTTGGAATTTTTTAAAAAGACGCCTGAACATTTTATACGTTAGTTTTCCATATATTTAAAAAAATAATTTGAATGAATAGGACTTCGTCGAGTAGTAGAGAAAGAGGCTTAAACTGAATAAATTAAAAAATATGCACTAATAACGAATATAATAAAAATGTTATACCTTACCTTTACAACCCGCAATGAATCGCACCGTGAAGAACAATGAAAAATACTAAACTACGATTGTTCTCGTCGGAAGATAGATATACTGTCGGTTAATACCATAAAATACCTCCGATGATCTTGGTTTTAAACACCATTTAATCGGTTTTACTAAATTTCACAAAATTGACTATTTGATTTAGTATTTTTCATCTATACCTTTAAAAAAAGCAAACAAGGACAGTCGACTCAAAAACTAGCGTATCAGAGCATTCCCTTGGATGTAACCCGGATATTCTACCCTCTCGCTGGCCGCAACCGTAATGAGCGGCAAAAATGCAAATAGCTCCTGGAAATTCAGGTACCGTCCGACCAATTGGATATGCACTGACACCTTCGTCGATTTATGGATGTCTAGCGCCGGACGGATTTATGAAGCTCATCCCGAATTCGGAGGCGCGTTCGCATTTCAATAATAATTCTCGTCCATCCGATAAATGAATGAGCGTATCCTTGGAAGAGCCGCGCAGCCGTGCGAATTTCAGGTCGTCTCAAGTGACTGTCAGTCCGCGAGAATTGCGACTATCCCGTACGTCGGCACATAGGTGAGTGTGTTTGTGTGTGTGTGTGCGAAATCGGCAAGATCCCGCGAATGGCACCGGGGGTACCAGAGCCAGCAGCGGAAAAATAAATAACAGAACCATCTATCAAGTGGTAAACAAAGGAAAAATGAACGACAGGAAGAGAAAAACAAACGTGTGCGTTTCTCCTGCTGCGGCTGTGATTGTTGCGGGCCCGCAGCAGCAGCAGCTCACATTAAGCCTGGAAATCGCATAAATAATTCCCGGACTAGTGCGAAACGCGAGTTTGCATGGCAAATGCGGTTTTACCTCCCGAGTAGCTTTTGCGGCCCTCTGACCGACGCGGGACCGTAGAAAATGGCAAAATGGCGAATTTCAATGCACCAGCGTCCGCCTAAAACGTCCGAGCCGCGCAACCGGTTTAGGAGTAGCCTATAAAAGTGCTGCAAAGTAAATAAATGGGAACGGGTCCCGCTCTGCCACAGCAGGCAGATGAATTTCCCGGGAAAATACCGCTTTCCTGTGGACTTCTCCAATTTCGCAAGTGTCCTTGATTGATGGTAGAATCGGGCTAGAATGGGCTGCCGAATTTTCCCCAGATGAAAGACCTGGACGAGCGGCGCATCAGGCGCATCAGGCGCATCAGGCAGATTGGGTGGGAGTGACCCCACCAAAGCCAAGCACTTTGCACCCGGGAATTTGCATATAATATCAGAGTACAAAGTGCTCCAGTTACCCACCTGCAAGCACCTTGCCACGCACTCTTGGCCGCATGCAACAGCGTTTTCATCGGGTGCGGCTGCATTATTGAAATGCAGGCACTCTGCTGCAACAGTGGTCACCGACAAAACCCATCATTGTAGGCCCCAAAGCCCCGGAGCCCCATTTGAAGATAGCTCCACCGATGGAGGAGGTGGTTGCGGCCGAGATGTTACATATTAAAAGATTTTCACTTTCTTTAGCGTGTTGAGGAGTGATTGCGGGCCGTTTCTGCTGCCGCTGGCTTCTAAGGCGACGACGACGACGACAACAACAACAACAACAACAACGACGACGACGCTCGAATCAAGTTGTTGTGAAAATTATTTAATAAGCGCCCGGCAATTTCGCACCATACATAGAAGAGAACGCTATCGCCTTATGCAATCTGCAGAGCAACTACCGTACAATGAACGTGATGGGGAATTTATGCAAGCGCGCGGATTCTGTTGGGTTATAATTAAAACAAACAAACAGCGCGCTATGCGAAGGCCTTGTTCCGTGCTGCTTAGAATTTTCCAGCCTGAGCTGTGGGTCAGAGGATTGCGGCCGCACAGATGCAACGACCTCATGCATTTAAAATGTCGAATCGATTCAAAACTGAGAAAAATGCATTCTTCACGCAGTGCAGAATATCTTCTAACGGCAAAGTCGCAGAGATTTTGCATCTTTTTAGTTAATGCCTTTTATCAATTAACAATTGTTTCTTTTAGTAATCTTTTAATATCTAAATTTTTTTACAAACATTCCCACAAAAGTAAAATTCACTATACAAACAAAACAAAAAATTCTCACGATTTTCATATTTTACAAAATAAATTTTGTAACCTAAGAACCACAATTAGCCCAATTTACACCGAAGTCAGATACGTTACAATGGAAATTTTGTAAAGCATGTCATGCTGCATACATGGCAAAATTTTTAAGATATGATATAGTGGGTAATTTAGCCTTTTATGTTTAATTCAATTTATTATATAACCCCACACTAGATGCAGCATTCGAATTTCGGACATAATCACAGAGCCAAGTTTAGCCGAACACTGGGCTACTAACCGCTGGATTTCTAGACTAGCCCTTGCCTCACGAAAGGGTTGAAAACCGTGACTTGATTCAATAGACAAGCTCGACTCGGTCATGAATGCCCCCATTCCACGTTTTCATTCTACAATCAAAAGATATTCAAAAACTTGGCTTTTTCGTCTACACCCAAGCTGTAAGTACCAATCTTTGGCTTTCCAGCCCTTATTCAATTTTAAGGTAGTCTTTTAATACTCAATATAAACCCATCCAAGACAGCACATTTTTCTGGAGACCATTCGCAGGAGCCGAAATATTTTCTTGCTATAGAGAGACCATTTTTGTGTTTCGGCATTCTGGCTTTGCGTCACTCTTTTTAGGGACTAATACCAAATTTTATGATTATACACTTCTAAGTATTATCTGAACAGCTGCTTTTTCCATAATGATTGATAATTGCTATTCAATATCATTGCACCGGTCTTTTTGGCTCGGAAACGCATTTTACACACGGTGTGCAGTCGGTATCGAATGGGCTAAGCGAACAGAAGTCTTTCTTTATTTTTTAATTATTAATTATTGACCAATAAGTAATCTTAATAATAATAATAGCAATTGAGATATATACTTGATTTGCACTCTAGAACCAGTTTCTAACCAGAGCTTAGCTTTAATGTTAGTCTTGGGCCAAGTTTTAATACAGGCATTCGGCCAACGTTAGATACCACGACTGGAACGAATATTATTTCAGTCTTGGACCAGGTTTTAATATCAAGTTCGGACCAATCATGAGACTTTTATTATATCCTACATTGGTTAACTCCAGCTTCGGGTCAAATTGTTTAAAATATTCAAATTAATTTTATTTAACAATTTCAATCACCATTGTCTTTTCTAGCATGAAGAGCAAGCCATAATTTATAGTACAGTGCGCCAAACTCTTTAACGTACACTGTAACTCAAAAAGTATGTATGGTATAAACAACTTCATATAATTGTGAAAATTTAGTTCCTTGTTACTATCTTTGGATATATACCGCATATAGTATACCGCAATTTCTTTCCTGTCGTAAGATTATTTTCGAAGTTATTGTTTTAAGGAAGTGTTGCGATCTAAAACTTTAGGAAATGATTTGTTATTATTTTATAAAACTGAATTGTTTGCTTAGATTGTTTATTAAATAAATGGATTTACAAGAGTTAACGAGATTTTTTTTGTCTTTTTAAAAATTCAGTTGTTCCATATTTGTGCTAATAATTAATATGAATTTAAATGTTTAAAATTTAGAACTAGAATTTGTATGATGAATTCTTCTAGTCTAATTAGCGTTCCATTTTCCCTAACAACAAAGTTTCTGCTTTCAATATAAAGCCCACCGTTTACTGGTCTCTGCATCATACATAGAAAGAAAAAAGGTTTGGACACCTCCATAAGGCGATTGTTATGGATAATGACTTAATTTAGTTTGTGATACCATAAATGATGTAAATGTTCGTTTTTGAAAATCGCTACATTCCGCGAGTAATTCGCCCTCGATTAGCTTTAACCAGAGGGCCTAGGTGAGTCCGGTGAATGCACCATGCGTGCGTCACTTGATTGGGGGACTCATGGGATGGGCGGGAGGCACACACGAAGCTATTTGGAACGATTCTTGAAAATTACTTCGCAGATATGCGTTTTTCTCATTAGTCATGTCCGTGACTTTTGTTCGATCCCAGCCACGGATTTTTGACATCCAACATGACTAGGGATTTTCTATGCCGTGCCGCGATGGGTGCATAGTCCGCGCCACGGTCCGCAGCCCAGACCCGGCGTGCCTGGTGAAAAGCAAAGAAATCCACCAGGTGCCGCGGATCGCTGAGGCTGCGACCGTCCGGAGCTCTCGCCGGGAGTGCGGAGGAGCAATAAAACGGACCCCCTGCCGGGTAACGATTGAATAATATTTATATGCGCGCTTATTTATTTTATCGCTGGGGCTGCCTTTGTCTTTTTGGCCAGCTGGGGCGCGCGATGTCGCTGAGACGGAGCCCTGAGATTTTTCATAATAAAATCATCTTATGTGATCCGTTTTTCCGCCGAACCCGCGCACTCTCATGTAAATTTATCACACGTGTGTGTTCCGCTGCGCCCCCACGAGCCCCATCCTAAAGTTGATGCTGCCGATGCACCTCGGAGCGGAGTCTCCTCTTTTGGCCCCGCAGCCTCCACCTATTCAAATATGAGGCACGAGCAGTCGCCACGGCCGTCGTCGGGGCCGCCGTTGCAGCCGCGAACTACCGGCAAGAAAGGCCCCAGCGGATGCTCGTCGGACATTTTCTGAGCGGTGTTCCTTGACGGTTGCATGCATTTAGCCCTGGTCGCTCCGCCGGGTAAAATATCAAATTTCTAGTTTGTAACTATCTCCCCAATCGATTTATGTTTGCTGTGACATTTTTGACAGGACTCGGGTTTTATCTGTCGGGACTAATTTGAACGACTTCCCCGTGATAGTCCGACATGCGCCTGTAAATGGTCCGATTATTTTTGGGGCCCCGGCCCCACCGCCTCCGCTCCGGTACGTGTTTACAACTATGTTAAATGGCAGTGAGTCTATCTGTCCAGTTATCACGCTTTAAATCAGACCAGGACGCAGCATCTTTTGCTGCACGGTAATTCGAGGTGTGCGCGGGCAGATGCGCGCATCTCACAAGAATCTGGCCCTGCGCGGACCAATCGTCGAAAGCGCGCAAAGTGCCCTGGCACGCTGCGAAATGCGTTCCTGCTCCAAATGGCGTGTATTACCCCGGCCGTTGTCGTTGACGCGCCACTTTGCGATCCCACTCAGCCTCCGGGACAAAGAGGGCAGCTCGAGTGGAAGCGGAAAAAATAAAGGTAAAATAAAAAATAAAAGGCCGTCAGAGCCCCAACTAATTCCGAAACTGAAGCCCATTGTCGCATTGTGTGTCATTTGACGGGCAGGTTGCCATTATTCAAATTCAGTTCGACACTCGCCGGGAATGGGCCATGGAAATGGGATTTCTGGGAGGCAGCGGGAATGTGATCAATCAGAAGCTTTTCAATTTGGAATGCGGCCCGATCGCGTGACACCGGCCCGCTCTGCTTGACCTTTTCCGCAGCAAATCAGCCTAAAGACTTGCTCAAAACGGCTCTGGTAACTCTGGAGCCGGTCCCCTCTCTACTCCCTTTAACAGCCATCAAGTCAAATAGGCTTCAATTAAAAGTAGAAAAGCAGTCAAGAAGCCAATTAGCGGGGGGTCCAAGTGGGAGAGTGGACATTTACCTATCGTTTTGTAAAATTTTCTGTAAACTGAATTCTCAGAACAGATTGAATTTGGTGTTGATAAAATCGTCTATATTTTTATTCTAAAAACTCTCTAAAATCACCGAATTAATAGTTAAGGTTATTTGCTACTTATCAAGAGTGACAAGCACGCATCTTTTGTCGCTTTTCAAATTTAAGTCAAATATCTAAGGAAATTCAAATTACCTACAAATATGACCTAAATCCCAATTTATGCAACGATTTTTTAAAGTTCTAATTTTATACTTAATTTTAAGATAACAGAACGTGATCCTTTGTACACAAGAAACAGAAAATTTACAATTTATAGAAAAAAGATTGGGTTAATTACTCAAACTTGAATTGTTATGTCTTCATATAATTGAAAACTTTAAGGCAAAAACTTATAGACAAAAAAAACAAATTCTGAAGATTTGATTGAACTCACCGTAACAAAATTAACAAAAATATTTGTAGGCTGTTCCTAAAATAATCTTAATATGCCTCGGCGTAAATCACATTTCATCGTTAAATATTTATACAGCTTTTAAAAGTAAAATGACCATAAATTTTTAAAGTTTCAAGAAATTAAGACAGATTTTGCGATAACTCTAAGACTGTGGTTGCAATAAACGCACGCGAATATCAATCCATTCAGCATAGTGTACGGGTGCGATCATCATGATTTTATTAGTTTAATCAAAACGATAAGATCGTATTTTATTGCTACTTATCACATTCAGTGGCGTTTGAAGCGTTGTAAACAAGACACACTAAAGCGAATTTGCTAGTAAAAATTTCATCTTACTTTTTAGATCACATAAAAAAGTACCAAAAGGTTAGCAATTTAAAAGCATTAGTAAACAAATAAATAAACACCTAGTAATTTTAGTGAAAGACATAAAACCAATCACGCGAACGAGCCTAGTGTTTTTCTTCTTTTTTTTTTATTATCGAAACACTCAGTTGCTTAATATTGTTTTCTGAAATTTATACCTGCACGTTACACGCTAAAGAACTGACCGTATTGCGTGCACCTTCTTTTATTTCTTAAATTAATTTGCAACGCAACTAAACTGCTATATATATTTTTTTATATATATATTTCGTTTCGAGCGAAGAATCATTGCAGCAGGTTCATTAACGCCTCAACGATGATGGAAATTATTCGCAAGTTCAACGCGCCAATAACAGCTGAGATTTCCCATAACCTCATATGTGGCATTTGGGACGAGGGTTTTCACTTTCCTGAGACCGCGACCACCGGAAATTAGCCAATGTTATGCCAAATGTTTATTTCGCATTATTTTGCTTATATTTTACATCAATTCTTCGCTAATTTCAACAGAAGCTCACTAAATCGCACAGCTTCAAATCATAATTCACACTTTACGACCAATTTTTATAAAACTGCATAAGCAGCAATTTGCAGCAACTCGCATACATATTTGCATTGTTAATTTTGAACAGGTGATTTTCTGTTTCAAAAGAAGACAAACCGAATGGAAACTGTGCAGTGTGTGGGCAGGTGATTTTGTGCTGGTTAATACTTTTTATGCTGCCCAATATTCATATTTTTTTTTTATAGTTTGCGTATTTATATGGCCCTCGAAAGCGAACTTGCGAATTGCTGGAGGAAATGGGAAATGATTTCGAGGTGTGAATGTGATTTATTGCTTACTGCATTACTATTTCGATTTTAGGCTTATGAATTTCTTCCAAAATCTTAACTGAATGAGATGAGGAGATGAGCACTGAACGAAAAAGTTTGGTTTTTGAAATAAAAAGTTTCTTCAAACAAGCAAATTGTCCTACCTTTAACTTTTATTCTTTCAATTCTTTTGGTTAAGCTCAGGGAATCGAACTGCGGTCTTTTGGGTTTTAAGTCCAATGCGTCCTTTGCTTGGTCACGGAAATCAACTTATACCTGCGATACACGAGCATTTTGAAATGAAGATCCTGTGAGGTATTCATTTCATTCAAGATTGACCTACGCTACGAATTTCATTTCCTTTAGATAGCGCGAAATTGAAGCGAGCTAAATGGAGATGTCTTTGTTTTATTGCGTAGTAATACGAAGAAAATTGAAACGAATTAGAACGCTAATACTAAAAAAGAGACAGAATATGCTATAAATTTCGTTGATAGTCGTCAATGACAGTTTTATATTGGAAATGAGCTGGTTTTTCCAGGAGTTTCCAGCTTACTTCGGTGAGATTAAGTTTTTAGAACTTCTTCAAGTAGCTTCACAAATGTAAATTAAATTCCGAACTTAATCTGCAGTGATACACGCACTACTAATGAAGACTTCGGCTAGAATTTCATTTCGAAGTGCTAGTGTATCGTAAGTATAACCCCCAGATAAAAATTGGAATTAGTTTTTCCTTCACTTTGGAATCGTCAAGTAAATTCGCACCACAGAATCAGAATTATTTTAAGTTATTTTACCTTAAAACATTTTGTATGTAATGATTCTAAAAACATGATTTTAAATTAATTCTTAACATTAAACATAAAGAAAACCACTCTTGAAATAAGTTTAAAATCGATTTAAAACTAATTCGTGTTAATTTCGTTATTATTTTTTTTATCTAATCGGTGATATTGTTTATATCCAATGATTTTTACACAAAAATAAAACATTAAGAATGAAATTAGTGTTCTTTTTTTCTTTAGTGAATGTCTCTATCCCTATTAAGTATTTTAAATTGCTAAAATTGCATTTGCATTTGTTTGGGAAAATACTTTGGTAATCATTTTGAATTTAAAAAAAAACCTTTAAACAACTGAATCGAATGCAAAACACGTAACGATTAGTATTATAGTATTAAATAAATGATTTGTACGCTACATATACAAATTCTATAAAAATTCAATTGATTACCAAGTTATAGTCCCAATCGATTATGAATTTCCATAATTAGGTTCCATAAATGATTTCCAGAATCACTTTTAAAACTGATTTTTATTAGATTACAACCCAAACATTTTCAAATAGAGAAATCAATGATTTTATTGACTTTATTCGATTCATAAAATCAATTTTTCATTGGTTGATATCGCAACTAATCATAAAAAGCGAACATACGCTAAGCAAAAACATTGCTTTTCAATCAGAAAAGAATTGATTATTCAATCTGTGTGAATTAGAGTTAAATAAATTTTGAATGGATTTATTTATAACTATAATTTAAATACAAAATGTTTCCTGTTACCTGCATACGTTTGCTCACTTAAATTGCAATATCGAATTTCGGACTGTGTTTGAATTTTATGTGTCTATTGAAAAATAGTGCCCAAATATTGAGTATATGATTAATTTTGCTAGACCAACAATAATTTTTCTATTTAAATACAACATTTGCTTTCAATATTCGAATACTTGTTACTTTAAAACTTTTTGTTTATAAATTAGAGATCAATTCGAAAGAATTAAGAAAGTCTTTTTAAATTTCGGCAGAATGTAAAGCTGTTTGATTGCAAAAACCCGATTTTCACTTTGTAAACTCATTACTAAATGGATGTGGGGTTTTAGTAGCGCTTGAGAGCAGTTTAGTAAAGTAAACTCAATTCGGTCAAACCGAATGAACAAAAGATTGGCAAAAATTGTACAGCGTGAAATCTACAAAAGAAAAAAAATGATGGTATTTCCAAAAATTTCCAATTTCCTAGGAAAGATTGATGAGTATGCAAACCAATCGAACTAATTAAATTTCGAAAATTTTAACGGATGTGTGCTTTTATTTTCCTCGCACACAAAACGCATAATGAGTGCTCGTAACTTTCAGTTCACTTTTTCTTTCATGGCAGCGGCGCGGGCAAGATCGATTCATAGTGATTTTCACGAAAAACGGTTTCTTACAACTTCGGAATCTATTAGCGAAGAAAGCAGTTATTCTCTGTGAACACAAAACATTAATCTCCGTAAAATTTTTAGTAGAGATGAAATTCGGAGGCCGTAAAAAACACATCAACAGAATCATTTGATAACTCGCCGATAAAGCTGCGACTCGGATTGATTACCATCGGGCAAATTAACGAGGGAAATAAAACTAAAAGTGAATAATGTTGCTCGTAATTCGGTGAGTTCGGTGAGTTCGATACCCGTAAAACACCATCTGACCACTGGGAGTCATTAATTACCCACGGCCCTGAGAACCAGGTGAGAAACATATTTTCTTGGAATTGAGCGCGCTTCTTATGGGGACGCATCCTAAAAAGTGGCTCGCTTGCTAGTTCCGTGAATTCCAGCCTTTATCTTTACTACATACCTAGCAAGCAGCCTTTCTACGGAGAAAATAATTAAAATGTTTACTAGCGAAGGAAGACACGATGTCTGAGACGAACCGGGGCGATTATAGAGTGGAGGCTGTGGACCCATTCGTCGTTGTCTTTGACGTCACAAGATTTAGTGTTGAGGCATAAGTTCAAGTTCGAAAATTTAGATTTAATCTTATTTCTATATTTACAAATTGTTCTATTTTTTATATAATGCCTCTATATTCTCTAGTGCACCTACACGTATACAAAAAGAAAACGTTGATAGAGTTTTTTTTTAGAAAAAATACGAAATTTCGATTTTACTACTTAAACATCGAATCTGTAATGCCTTAAATATAGCTGGAGAAAAAAGTTTAAAATCATGCTAAGGGAACCTTAACCTTCAAAAGTAAAATCGAGTTAATGTAAGCTTGAAAGATGCCGCTCCTTTATGCAAAAACCGCGGCATGTCGTCTTATGTCCTTCTTTCAATTTGAGAAAATTCTTATTCTTAACATTGGAAGACGATCACGTTTACTATGCAAATGCTTTAAGAAAATCACGAGAATTATCTTGTTTTCGTCTTTGTACATAATTTATATTGAATATTTAAAGAGTTTTTGTTCTTTCTTTCAAATTTATGCAAGAAAATCTATTTGAAATATTCGCAAAGTTATTCGACACGAAATCGCGTATGAAAGATTTCACAAGGTGATATAAAATAACTAATTACTGATGTTTAAAAAAAAAACTTAATCCCTGATAAACTCTCTTCTCGAACTACATAAGTATTATATTTTTTGAATTTTATAAAACGACTCGTGTCAGAAACTTAGAAAATGTGGAATCCAATTAAAAAATTTGTCTCAATTAATTCTTAAATTCATGTTAAGAGCTGCATTTAAAATAGATAAGATTGCAATAAATCGAACAGTTGCAATTATAAAAAGCAACATTTTATAATAATGAGAATAATTTTCACTTAATTCAAAAAAACAATGTGTAACTTAACTAGATATTCGTAATTATGTATAAAAAAAAATTAATCTTTAATTAAACAAATTGGTTTTTAAACTAGATAATTTGTATAGCTAAATTGGTATTTCGAATAACGTGAATAATTAAAAACCAGTGTATAATGACTGAATGTTTTCCTCTTCAGTGATAACAAACAGCACATTTTTAGTTATCTGCCCCTAAATTAAGATTTCCAGTTTAACTGGAAATTTTAAAAATAGACAAATTTTAAACCATATTTGCATTTATCCCAAAAGTACCTGGATTTTACGTAAGAACCATAAAATCATGCTTTAATATAATTTTATTTAATTAATTCGAATTATTTCATCACTTCACAAAATTATAAATTATCACTGTGCCCTTTTTTTTATGTTCGAATTGTGTAAATTTGATTAATTAATAATAAAATCGAAAAAAGAAAATATTCAAAAGCATAGTTGATACGAATGATAAATTATTTAAATAAAAGGGGACCGATAATAATAAGTCAATAAGTCATATTTTTAACTATTATGAAAAATTGGATGTTGCACAAACAGACGTAACTAGTTAAGTGTTAAAATTTGCTTTAAATCGGTGTGTGATCATTAAATTAATGCTATTAATTAAGTTATGCAATTTGTATAAATCAAAAGATTGATGGGTTACAATTTCTACAGTTGCGTGAATGCGATTTATTCTGAGCTACACTACAACTTATAAAAGAGTTAACGTGTTAAGACCTATTTTTCCTTATTTTTCATAAAAATTCCACACGATTCTTAACATTTTTCTTTACTGTTTTGTGTAAAATAAAAATAATGTTTCCTTGCACAGCTATTTGCGTGACCAGTATCGATTATATTTCCATTTTAATTCTATTTACACCGCCTTTCAGCTTCTGTAGTTGCATTACTGAAAGCGAGTGGTTAACTGTCTTTGACGTGTATAAATAAATATGATATTTTGTGATATGAGGAGTATACTCGTCGTGCATAAAAATATTTATTATGACTATTTAAATTGTAATTTTCTTGAAAACTAAAATATATTCGTAAATTTTAAGATGTTTAAAATGTTTTTGGACGACAAAACCGTGTAAAACGAGCAAATAAAAAATATTTTATAAAAAAAAAACTGTGCTCAGCGCGGCCAAAGCGGTCATCGCATCATTTTTGCGACACTTTTAGGTGTACGCTCTTGAAAAGGGGTCACCATAGCTGACTGGTTAAATTAGTAATCTTTTCAGACCGGATAATATTTCAATAATAATAATAATAATACAATTTCTATAATAGGTAATATAATGGGTCCTATTCTTAAATCCGTTCAGATCGAATCGAAAATAACTAAATTGTTAGCAAATTCATTTCATTTACCTTTTACTTCAACTCAGTTTTTCATTCAAAGTGATTTAAACAATTCAATTGAAAAATCCAACCCAATTATTTTGAAGTTTTTTGCGGAAAAACTAATTGAAATCAAAGATAACTTAAATGAATTTTTGTGAATTTAAGACATTTTATTAAGAATTTTTATCCAAAAAGAGCTTTTATAAACTCCTTTCGATTCGATCCGAAAGGATTTAAGAATAGGACTCAATAATTTCCTTTTGAGCTGCTAATATGAGTCCATCATTTGAATTTGAAAATTATAACTAATTATGAACTTTAAAATTGTTTTAAATCTTCACACTCTAAGACTAGAATTTAAAAGCGCAAACAAATTTTATTCAGATTTATTTAAATTCGATTTCCACTAACTACATTTACTATTGCCTATTTTAAAAACTGAAAAATTAAATTAAATCAAAACTAAATTTATCAACATGAGTAAATACTCAAGTTTTAACTTTAAGATTTTCACATAAAAAGTAACTAACTAAATAGGAATAGTTAATTATTTTTATTTATTGAAATAGCATTGGATTAAATGAAATTATAGCATATTTACGTAATATTTAACAAGTAATAATAATTTTAGAGAGAAGATATTTTAGGATACGATAGTTAAGATTTATTTTAAAAACCCATAAGATGTATTAAACTCAAGTTTTTATATTTTTCACATTTTACATTTCGAATTTAAAGAAAAATTATAGGCCGGTAGATAAAAATTGAAAAATAATCTTTTTAATTCTGTCATATTATTTAAATTCACGCATTCCAGTGTGGTAAAATATAAAAATATTTTTTAACAATTAAAATTTAAGGATAGCGATGACTTATCCCTTTTTATTAAATGTGGGATCGGTCAATTGTACTTCTTAAATAATAAATAAATAAAAAAATTGCTCGAAGGAGCATTGGCAAGCAGCTCAAGTGGTTAGAGCAGCGAAGCGCCAATTTGAAGTTCGCTGGTTCGATTCGTATTCCTTGGTTAAATTCGTTGCTTTTTCGAATAGTTTCTACATTAATATCTTCTTAAATGAGTATTGCTTTTGCAACGATGTAAATTAAACCCATTCAAGTATAGTAAGTAGCTTACCTTAACCTTATACGAAAGGATTTGAATCTAAGATTGTAAATTCGTGATAAGGTAAGCTGATTGAAGATTCTACGCGTTGAAATTTGCGGTAGAGTCTAACATAATCACGAGAATGCATTCATGACAAAAGCTGAAGTTTTGGAGGTGTTTATCAACTAGGACACCTTGCCTCAAGATGACCACCTATACTTTCAGATAACAAAGGAAATTTATAATTAGTAAACAAAATATATCAGCTTGAAACTATTCTATGTTTTTGAGCGCGAAAGTTTAATGCCATCATTTATTTATCCACTTGGAAATATCGCGTATTTCTATCTATAAAAATTTATTTTTCTTCATAACGTAAAATTAACTAATTAAGGTATACTTTGTATGTAACGATTAGAAAAAAAAGGTCTTACCAAGGTTTAGGTAAATTTAGTTTACTTCTACACTTTTGGTCTACAATAAGATAATAAATTAAATAATTGTTTTCGGTAAGCGTATATGGAATGTCCTTAACTTTAAATTTTTAATTTAATGCAGTTAACGTCTTGTTTTAAATTTATACGATAAATATTCAGGCGAAAACGCAGGTAGATTTCTTCCAACCTTATATCGAAAACTACTAAGTGATTAGGCTTCATAAAAGCCGAATGACTGAAAGAGATAGTGTTAATAGTGTTAATCATTTGAATGGTACTTAAAATAAAACTTTGCTCCACCTAGTTGGTAGGGGCGAATGCAGAAAAATGCCCCGACCTCGCATTCGCGGCAACAACAGGGTACCCGTTAAAAGCTGACGGAGCACGTCACAGCAATGATAAATTTTTCAGGACGAAATGGCTGCTTTTCGCGCAAATTAAAAGGCTCGCGGTTGCCCTAAAAAGTCCCGTGACCAGTGCACCGCCTTCCAACCACCCCGGCTGTTGCTAGCCACAAACCTTTTAGCAAACATCAACAAATTACCACTGCACACTGGCGGCTCCTCCATCAGCGCATTCTGCGGGAACGAGTAATTGTCCTCGGATCGCTGGCTGAATGGATGAATTGTCGCATTGGCTGTAAAATGGGCGGCGGGGGTGTGCGACACGACACCGGCGGCAGCCGCAGCTAAATAGCAGCTAGCACGCCAGCGGGGTGTGGGTCGCGCTTCAAAGTGTCATTAAAATCACATTAGATCCGAAATTCAATCGAACAGCGAATGCCTGCCCATTTCAAGTCGAACTTTCGCGTTTCCGCGCCAAGCTCAACGTCCCTCTTCTAGTGGAGTGGGGCTTCCGCCGAAGAAGGGCCCCCGTTGATTTATTTGCAGAAATCACAAAAGGTCCTAGATGGACTAGAGAGATAGGGGTTTTGTCAAGACGTCAGAATTGGGACTTACCGTGCGTAGGGTGGTAGCCTGTCGAATAGTAGCGTCGGTGGTGGCCGCTGCTCTCCAGCGCGTAGAACGCGCCCATATCGGAAGCGTCCAGGCCGCTGGCAGATCCGCTGGACACAGTTTGGTGGGCGCCGCTGGCCGTCAGCCCGGTGCTGTTCGGGGAGCCGCCTAGACGGGGGCTCTCGTACCAGCTACGAGCAGCCTCCGCCGTCGAGGTCATATCCATGACGGGAGTTTGTCTCTTGCGACTGTAACTATGGACAAAGCAAACACAGCTAATCCTGGCTTAGGTTGTAAATCACTGGTCTGGTTCACGAGTGGCTCGCCGACTGGCCAACTCTGTTTTCAGGCATTTCGAACGCACTTTCGCACAGGCAGAAACACTTTAAATCGTGGAATCCACTGGCCGCGCCATGTACTTTCACAGAGTGGTACGTTGCACTTTTTTTTTTAAGCGGCCGAATCACTTTTCACTATTTAAGAAAACGTTTAAGGACGCGCGATTCGAGCGCGAATTTCAGCGTTCAATGTCTGATTGAAACGGATATTTCCGGGCACGTCCTGCAAGGCAGCCTGAAAAGAAATTTTTTTTTGTTTTTGGATTAGGGCCGGAGCATACCAGAGGAAGCCGGGTCTTAAGATGGGTAGGCGGCGAGGCGCCAAAGTCCGATGACCATCAATCAATCGAAGGAGATTCGCCGGAAAACTCGTGGGCAGGGGATCAGTGGTTTTGGGTGCAACTGAGAACAGGTCCGAGCTGGAGACCCTTCCAGCGACAGCCTGATAGGAATGGACCGAAGCCCTGCACCGCGAAGAAAGTGAGAAAGATAAATAGTTCGAATGGACGCGCTAGCTAATGAGGCCGCTGAGCGATGTGATTGATTTTTTGCCCCGAACGGCAAGATAATTGATTTGGTCTTCAGCAGACCGATGATTTATGGTGCGGCCCCAAAAGCGCTGAGAACGCGTTAAATGGCGCGCGCCCCGACCGGTGATTAACACCCATCGTGCGGTGTTGCGGCAATGGAATGGTTAAAACTGCGAAAATTTAAAGGTCAATTGCCTGGTCCAGGATCAAGCTTCCTCTGGTTTGGTTGCGATCGGCCTCCTCAGAAGGTTCTTGTACTTTAAGTTAAGACAACGACACTATCCAGATCAAAACGCAGCGCTTAAACTGAGCTTTATCGGTCTGCGGCGGTTCTGATAAAGAAATTTCAAATTTAAACACTAAGCGGCTCTGATAACGATAGGTAAGTTTTGGTACACTTGATGAAAATTCTTTCACAAATATTATAATAATTTTGACGAATTGAAACGAGTATCAAAAAAAGAATTGATGAGTGTTTCAATGCAAGAAGTCAACCTGATTCCGCAACATTTTGATAAAGCTTATCGCGACTGATGAGGAATTTCGGGCGCTGATAACACAACCGGAATTGACACATAAGGGCGGGAGAAGATCAAATAAAAAAAAAAAAAATTGGGGAATCCGTCATCAGAGCCGTATTATGTAATTGCGGAATTTAATTACCCACGCGGAAGTGCGGGGATACGATGCGCGTTATATTTTAAACAAAGACGAGAACTGAGGGGGACTTGTGCAAGTACCTCATTGCGATCAGCGAGATAAGCTGGAGTCCTAGATTCCTATCAGATGGTAATCTCGGGCCGCCGACAGTGACGGCGTTGTGCAGGCCGCGCACAAAACTTTGCAAATAACAATTATCGCGTCGCGCGACAATCCTCCTGAATACGAAACGACACAAATGCCGACAACAAAACTCACGCAAACACGCCAACGGTCGCAGACCAACTGAAAATTACTCGGCCCGACACAGGCTGGCAAAAACATGAAGGAAACGCGCGCACATACACACCACCACCACCACCACACCCATAGGCGGCCCTCTGCAGCTCAGGCGTTCGCTAATCGTGCCGGGCGCCCATTTCCTGTTCTTTGCACCAACACACGAGCGCCGGGGTACCCCTAAGCAGCCGTTCGGCACCGGTCGGGTCGATTCGGCCCGCATGAATTCTTTATTCGCCGGAGCCGCTGGCCGAGTCACGCCGAGTGGGCTGACTCGAAGGCGTGTTCCCCGAGGAATGCACGGCGGCTTGAAACGAGCTGCGCTCAGTTAAATGGTCGTTCACATCCCCGACAAAAGGCGTGATAAAATTACCGACAGTCGGGCTGTCTTTAAGCTCGCTCCGTCTCGTTCTGGTGCAAACGATTAGAGCAGGCCCACCTGCCCAGCTGGCCCGGTGTGGCCTTGCGCTAGTGTTGGCGGTCCGTGCAACGCATCCCCTCCTGGCGAGCGGGGCGCGCACTCCTCCTGGTCGCGTCGGGTCGCGTTCTTTGGGGCCGCGCCGTGTCTCCTTTTCGTTTCTTTGCGCTCCGGCCGGGCCTGCCATAAGCGGGGCCGCGCGTCGTGCCCACTGCCCAGATTCGTTTTGTTTCTGTCCGCCGCATCTCCCCTGGTTCCATTTTATCAAATTCCTTGTTAGCGGCCTGTGCGAGAAGTCGCCCCGTTTTTGCTTGGCCTGGCTGCTCCGTTGTCGTTTCACTCGTTTTTTAATTTATTTTTTACTTTTTATTTTTTTTTTGGTTTTTTGTTTTTGCGGCACTGCTCTCTTAGCCGATCAACGGACTGGACGTTTTGCGGCGGGCGACGCGGACCGGTCCGGGCCGCTCGGTCCACCGTGTCTTTTGCCATTTTTCCTGGCCTACAAGCGCCCCCTTTTTGTTTTGTTTGCTTCAGCCATGGTTTTCTTATTGTCGTCGTCGGTCGTCGTCATTTTTAGCTGGGCTCGGAATGGAACAGGACTTTCGGGAGCTGCATGTGTTTTGGTGCCCCAACCGTTGATTGCATTGCTTTACCTTTACCTGTGCCTCTGGCCCTGTTCTTCGTCGCCGTGTGGGAATTATTCTCGGAAGAACCGAGCCCGGTACTGGTGGCTGTGTGTCTTCCCAAAAGAGCAAAACGTTGACCATCTTCGTACTGAGCCTCGAACGAAGTGAACAAGCCGCCGGACACACACGCAACCGTTCACAGAGCCCAGCACAGAGCGACGTGCATGTTTGTCGCACGGCCCGGCTCTACAGCTCTCGGTTCTTTGCTCGATAGTTGCACCAGGTCCGGTGCCGGGGGAGGGGACACTCCGCGTAAAAGTACTCGACAAATCGACAATGCACAACTCGAGTTGGCTCAAACAACCTGAGAAACGCTACGCCGCAAGAAGATCTGCATCTTCGGAATCTGCTTGAACATTCAGCGGGCACTTGGGGCCGTTGCTCACGGAAAATAATAATAAAAAAAAAGGTACATATATATCTTGCCTTTTTTTTTGGTCGATTTTGGCGTTAGCGAATTTGCTGGTGATGCCCCATGCCATGGCTTAACTTTTTGGTGTGGTGCTCCGCAAGGTGAGGCTTCACGAGGAGCAACGACTGCGGAGGCCCTTTCCCTCGCCAACTGTCGAATTTGATTTAAGCGCGCTCGATAATGCCGAGGACAAAGAGGTTATGTTTTGATGATTAAATTGCAACTTTACGACGCGAAGCAGATGTTACCACGATGCCACTCCTGATTGGATCGCCGGTACGGGCAACGGGAAGGGAAACAATTCCACCAGTGGCTTTGTCTCCGCTGTCAAAATGATTCGGTTGACTTTATTCGATACTGTTTCCAATTAAAAAGGTCACAAAATCGCGAGTAGCATCAGTCGTTGCGATGGGAGAATCTTTTCCACCTTCCACAAATTCGAAATTTGAGTCCTCTTTAATTGCCTAAGCAAATCGTTAACATTTACTCTATTTACACAAATCGTACACCTGATTCGAACAGTCCAGGCAGGGGAATTACCTTACTATCACTAAAATTTTCTTAACAAGTTTTAAATTAAGTTACTGCTTACATACAGGAGCGAATTTAGATCTAAAATGCTTCTCCCAAGCTATTGGAAGGAGGACTCTATTGCAAATATCGTAAATAAATTAAACACTACTAAGCATTATTCCATGAATAAGGTAAGTGGTATTGCTATATTTTATTTGTAAATATGTAAATCTAATAACTATAGTAACGTTGAAAATAAATTGACTTAGTTGGATTTTTATATAAAGTGATTCCACTGGTGGTACTTTATTCAAATATACACCTACTTCCTTCACGCTCTAGTTCTGTTAAAATAGAACAAAATTAATTGCCAATTGCCTAACCAGTTGAAGTAATCTCAAAATAAATAGTTAAAGAAATATAGGTTTCTTTATCTTTAAAAAAAAATCGAATATGTATTCACTACCTTTCTAGTAACAGATTTTCGATTTTTTACAATAACTTTACAAGTTTCGAAGTTTAAAACTTTCTACTTGCACTTCCAGCAGAATTTAATCTACAATTTTAATTTAATTGTTATCCGAAAGTAACGAAATCCAATTACCAACTGAGTGAGCGAATGAATACAATTGAAATTTTCGCGAACTTTTTCCATATGTGGAGTAATTTTTAAAATCATAATTGTAATATTTCTATATGAGTACTTTCGATATTTTGTATCGTTTTAATACTTTAATAAATAAATATATATTTATCAAAACTTTCAGCAAGGGTTGCAAGTTGTATCACCAAGCATCATACTGCCAACAGCCTTAAAAGTAAGAAATAATTCTTGGACATTGAAAAACTTACATGCATATTCCTTTACAAATGAATTCTCTTTGCTTCAGTTCACCAATAATAAACATTATTGCATAAAATAGTCTTCTTTTCACATATATTTTAAAAACAACGCTTCTCGAATTGGCATTACAAATTTAGTTTTTTCGAATTTCCATTTATTAATTCACTAATTCCTTAATTTCGAGTGTGTTTTATGAAAAATAATTGAATTTAGGACTCAGTTCTTGGTATCTTAATGCCAATAGACTAAAAATGGTATCAGATGTAGTTTCGCTAAAATCAATTCAACAAAAACTTAGGATAATATCAAAAGAATTTTAGTAAGCCATACAAACCAAGTTGGACCGAAGAAAATAAACGAGAATTAACTAAAAACTGTTCAAAAGCCGTTAAAATTGATTGTATTATCATTCTCCTTACGAAGAAACTTAAATTTAATTATCTAAACCATATAAACCTAAAATTTAACTTCTGTATCAGGAGAATTTGCTGATGGATGTTATGGTTATCTTTTTGTCTATTCTTTGAAACCTCATAAATATTGTCACCATCCCCTTCATCTGTTAATCAGAATTTATGAATGCCACCATCAGAAAAATAAATGCCTCAGGTTCCAGCACAAGTTAAAGATATCTAGCCAAAGGCCAATATTTTCTCTCTGATTTCTTCATTTTTCTGTTTTTATGGTATTAATGGCCTCAATAAGTTACTTCTAACAATCCTCTTCATAGATGGCATCAGAGTGTAGGCAAATTAAGTTTTTATTCTTAATAAAATAAAAGGTTTTTTTTTAAACCAAGAGTATTTTTTTCTTTTTTTGGTTTTCAAAAAATTAATTATAAGTCAATTACTTCAAAAACCTCCTCCTCCTCCTGTAAAAATGGGAATATAGTCAGTTTTAACGGGTATACCTTTTAAATTGACGATAAAATTCAAAGAGCAGCATAAAATATTTAATTTCGCCTATTTAGTAATTTATATAAGTCCAGTTTATTCTAATTTAATTTTGCTATAATAAATCTGAACTACAGACGGCTGTAAAAAGGCCTTCAAAAGATTTCACACCCCAAAACAGCTCTTTTTCGAATTTTGGAAAGCATTTCAATTTACCTCCTGAGGGTGATGGTTACGTGTCCTCCTTTTTCAAATTTAAATAAATAGGCCTCTGCTAAGGTATTCATAGTACTTCTTGTGTACACTTAATTAGAACATTTGAGCAGAGAAATTGGATAAGACCAAGCCTCGCCACCGTGTTTATAGCGCGTTCATTCATACTCTTTAAATTTACCTTTGCCATATATCATGCAACCCATAGGTACCATATGAATATGCGAAAAGGTGACACACTCAATGACGATGAATAATCCACGAGATAATTTTTTTAATCGATTTTCTTGCAAGGCTCTACTCCTTTTACTCGGTGGTAAGCGTCTAAATGTACGCAGGAAGGAACACACATGGTACAAGTGAATGAACCCGAGGAGGAGCTCATTTAAATTGTACTCATATCGTCCACCTACGCCTCGTGTATTGTCCGTTGATGCGGTGTGAAAAGTCTGAAAGGAGACAACCCTCTCTAACCCTCTCTATAGACGGGCTTTTAGCCGCGGGCCCACCTGTCCCCATCCATTTAAATGGGGGATAAAGTGAAAAGTGTCGTGGACTCTACTCAACTTCCTGGCATGACTAACTTTCATAAAAGTTCGCACGCCTGCGGTGGACTATTTCCGTATATGAGAGCCCATAATCAAGTCTCGCGTTTTCAGGTATTTAGAAAAACTTAAAAGGCAAAAAACAAAAACATAAAAATTTTCTCAGTCAAAACAATTTTGTTTTTGTTTTTATTAAGAAGTTTTTAAAGGAGCTTTGAAGAAAGGGTACGATTTTTGAATAGAATTATCTTTTCATCAGGTAATTTTGGGAACATTTTATGTTATTTCCTATTTTTTGTAAATAAAAATTCAATTCAATTTTATAAAAGGTTTTTTTTGAATGCTTAATACACCCGAATAGCTTTTGAATAAATAAGATTAAGGGTTTGAGTTTTAATGTTTAAACATACATTTGAACTAGAACCTCTTTCCCCAATCTCCTTCTTCCCTTTACCAAAATTTCCAGGTTCGAATGAATCGATTTAATAAGTTTTATGTTTATTTTTTCAAAAAATGAATGCGTTTAGTTCCGTTATAGTCTACTAAAGTTAGAATGCTGTCTAACATTAGACAAATATGTCTTCAATTTTTGATGACATTAAGATTTTTAATCAGGTATACATCAGATTTAAATTTGAATTGAGACAGCATTAAGTGAAGTTTAAATTTTAGCTTGGGCTAATTGAGGCTAATTTTGAATGGAGTTTGAACCAAGCTCAATTTAAGGTTGAGCTCCTCTTAAAAATTGTAGTATAATATGAGAAGTAACGACCTTCTAGTCCATAGTTATAGTCATGGAAACAAGTCTCTGTTACAGTAGATTAACGCAGAAATTTCGGAAAGCTACAAATTTGTAGCTCAACGTTTCTTACAAACGTTTAGTTAAGCTTTATCCCGAGTAAAAATAATTTGTCTGGTATCTTTACGCCCAAACTAAGTACAAACATTTAAATTTTTTAAATTATACATGCGCCCGAAACTAGCAGGCATAGCGAACAAATGAGCCCAGTACTATCATGATACTCTCCCGCTACAGGTACGAAAATAAAAAAATCCACCCGCTACAGAGTTATACTCGCTTCCGCTACAGGCCCAAAAATTTAAAAATATGCCAGCCACACGGGTATGCACGCTCCCGCTACAGGCACAAAAATCTACAAATTTGTTTAGTTTCTACAAATTGAATTAGACGACAGATAAAAACAACAATAATATATTACACATATATTATATATTACACATATATGAGTAGAATACATTATTTATTTTATGAGACGTCACAGACCTTAATCTACGAAAATAATTTTATTGCATTTATTTTCAATTTTTAACCTGGAAAAAGGTAAGCGTACCATGCTACGTTTGTACTATTTCGTGCGTCTTTTAACAATACGTGCCTGCAGCGGGCCGCATTTGAAAAAATAAGGTTTTCGATCAGACGTACGGTGCCGCGTTTGGGAGCCATACAGGCGTTTTGATGCCGTGCGTGCCTGTTTCGGGCTAAAAATGGGCGAGCCTTAGTTTTTACTCGGGATATTGTTTAAAATTTTAATATTATATAAAGATTTTAAATATCATGTATTTTATGATTGCTAAAATGATAAAAATTCGTATAGTGTCGACTAGCCTAGCATTTTAGTACTACCAAGAATTGAATACACAAATTTTAATATTTTATGATTAAGACTCGTGACTTCCAACAGTATATTTGAAGGAATATGCATATGTATCGTGAATATTTAAAAGTTATAAAATTTTTATAATGTCTACCATAAGCATAAAAGTGATATAGATCATAGCATAGTTACCTCGATTGATCCTAACTCAAGGCACTGTATTTTGTTCAATTTCAGAGCTCGTTGCCTTGAATATTTTCGAACGAGTTAACCAGTGGGGCTGTTCCACCCGCTCGTAAAAAAAAAAAACCGTGGAGTGCCCGTCTGAGTCCAGTTGGAGCTGGTGCCTTGTTATGATATCGATTCGCATCGTCGAGGAGGTCACTCAATAAATAGCCGACCCCCACAAAAAAAAACGTTCAGTCGGAACTGAAGTAATAACTTGGAAGGGGCAGTCAGTCGGTCATTTACAGGTATTGCCCGAGCCGATATGCAAATTTTAAAGCTCATCCAAAAACGGACCTGGACTTAAGCGCGCAGCTCTGAATGGGTCAATTATGCTAATGACCGCTGCGAGCCTTCAGCTAAATGAATAGACGCTGGACATGCATTCGCCCTGCAACCGGAGCACCCACAGCAGAGCCCAGTGGATTCACGGTTCTCCGTGCACAAGAATGTTTCCTATTCGCACACAATCGTCGAAATAAATTGATACCCGGGGTGGGCACCCGTCCCAAAAACTACCCTCAGCGGCAGCGAATTACGGCCTAACACAAATCCTGCCGCAACCCCTACGCCTGTTCGGGCCTACCACCTACCAAAACAAGGCCCACCGTTGCTGTGCTTTGAATGCTAATGCGGGAGAAAGTCACCCTCGCTTTTACTTTTTTTTACCCCGATTTCAGCAGGACGACGATGAGCGCCCGGGGGTGCTGCAAGGAAACTTATGACGTGTCTTTCTAGTAATTTTACGATTTCCTCGCATAGAAATGGCCCTATTAGGCGGCAGCGCCATCTACCGAATTGACGCTGCGTTCGCCTCTGGTGCTGATGAAACCGTTACCTTAATGGCTGTTTTGACATGACAACTGCCATGTTGGGACTCTACTCTGATTTGTCACAATTGGTGCTCTGGAATATTTACAAGGAAACTTATGTCTCCGCGTGAGCGCCATCAAACTTTATGTCTCAATTCGTCGAAGGTATGGGAAAACTTTGATGGCACAGTGTGGATCGAGGATGTCACGCCGTGCGCTGCTCAGATATGACGGCTAACCGTCAGGGTCCGTACTCGGACCATTGTACTTTATAGACATAAAATTCTACCACCTACCCATAGTGGGGCGGTAATTAAAATGTTTATGATTTTGTGGAAATCGATGAATTGATTTTTCCCACACCTCGACCTGTAGAGGGAACGCATATTCGCCCCTAGTGGGGTTCAGCAGGTATAGGAGTATATCTGCCGGTCGGGCAATTATATTTGCGCTGAAACTGTTTCAAGGCTTCAGTCTATTTTAGAATCGCTAAATTGCGCTCAGAACAGCACATCAATCGCGAACTTCATTGAATAAAAAACTAATTATTTTTACTGCGTGATATATTGCAAGGTTTTCCACAATTTTCCCTTGTACGTAGAAGGGTGGGCTCGAAACAAATGTTATAAATTTCAGGACTTACAATTTTCCTTACATGAATGAAAAAAAAGAGAAAATTAGAAAATGATTTATAAATCTGTTGTTTTTCATCGTGTTATAACAACTTGTACCTATTATAACGATAAATTGAAAGATATTTTGACAATTATCAATAGGTACTCGTATAATTACAATTTTCATATATTTTTTACTGCATCAAATAAATTTAAAAATAATATTGGTTACCTAATAAATTTAATTTTATGTTTTGTCTCCAAAGAATTGGTAAATTATTTCTGTAGGATTTCTTTTCGTAGATTACGAATTCGTAAATTAAAATGCTCCATCACATAATGTTTTCGAGTGGAAGTACAAAATAAAGAAAACCTTATTTCCGGCATTTTTGGAAAAATCATTAAAAAATAAAAGTTCTTTATAGACGTTTGTAACGTAGCTTAAATGAAAGCCTGGGTCCTAATCTAGACTTACCGAATACAACTTATCTCTATAAAACTTTTTATATATTTTGACGAACAAAATTTTCATGAGTGTGCCCTTACCATGATCATATTACGCATATTCCCTTTCTATTGTATGAAACAATCAGTTTATGTGAAAAAGTAAAACTGGCGGATTATTTTGAAAGGTTTTAAATATTTTTATATCTTTATATAATAATTTAAGATTTCAACTATCATTTGAGCAACAATTTAAGCTCCTGGATGAATCTCTTAATTTTTAATAATTTTTCAAAAATGCCCAAAATACGACCTTCTGTATTTTTTAATTCTATTTTTCTCGAAAACGTGATGTGATGGAACATTTTAAAAGAATTTTTAGTAAAACGATTTAAAGAAAAAGATAACGATGTAATTATTCCACATTTACTGATTGAGTTTATCACTTACAATAAAACGCTACAACTTCATAATTTGTTGTATGACGATGGTATACGTGTTGTAGAAATAAGACTCACTCAGGCATAGTTGGAGTTAATGAAAATACTGAGTGTATTTTTATTAAGTTAATTTATAATTCATTACATTAAATTGTGATAATAATTTTACTAATTCTTATTTAATTTGCCTAAATATTCTTAATAAATCTTTTAAATTCTTTTAAATTATAAAAATGAATGATGGTGATTTTAATTTATTTGCAATAAATCAAATTAAATATTTTTATTCATACTTAATATGTCATGAGAATTAATCAACTTTGAATTTTAATCCAATCTAAAAACATGAGTAATTATACTAATTAATTTTAATTAATTTATATTCTTTTTAACCATTTCGGCTCGAAGCTTTTTTCACCGACGTTAATTTATTCAGTATTGTTGTGACTGAGAGGTATCACTCGAGTGCAATGGGTTAAATTAAGTATAAAAATGCCACTTAGCAATTTAACCCTTTTACTATCTTAGAGCTGATAAATCAAGACAATTTTTGTGAGAAATACTTTGAGCCGATATATTGGCTTTTTATTTTCAAAACAATTATAACAGATTTTAATAAATAAAGGGTTATGGCATGGGATAAAGTAAATTGATAGCCAAAAGGGAATTAATAAATCCTCGATAGATTAAGAGTTAAGAAAACAATTTACTGGCATCAAACAGTAGTATATAATTTAAGTTTGTAACGTATCGGAGGTCGGACGGGTTCAGGGTTCAAAACCTGGTCTAAAAATATCCTTAAACGCTCCTTAAATTTGTTTAAAAATCAATGGATATTATATAGCTACTTGTAAGATTCGTCGCAAGTTTTCTTAGCAATAATCCGTCCAGAAATTGCCACCGTTCACCCACCGTTCGTTACTTTTTCCACTGTTTGCCTTGTCGTCCTCAATCAAAGCCAGAGGGGTTATAAAAGCTTAACTGGAGCACCGGAGTTCTATAGTATCCCCCATTGGGATGCGTTTGGTGTGGCAATATTATTCAAATCACAAGTCCTCCCCCGTACGTCTCTTCTAATAAAAAATGTAAATGACCAGCGTCCTGACCTTTTCTATAAGTTGTCTAAAGGGGATATTAAAATAAAGAGAAATTGCTAGCACCTTACCAAACTAACCCCCCGGTTACTTTAATCTAGGGCTAGACAGTCGCTTGTGTAATTAGACCTACATTCAGTCCCGGACGCGGGGGTGGGGGTTGGTATCTGAGATTGTGAAGAGGTGCTAATTCGGTCAGTTTGGTTTTTGCAGCTTCCCAATCAAAGCGAAGTGATGACTTTTTTCTGAGGTACTTAGCAGCGCATCACTGCATTTCACTAGCGGTTAAGTGATTTTCATTCGACCCAAAAAACCCTCTTGAGGGGGTGTTGCGCTGCGAAAGGGAGCGACGGGGCTTCGTCCTACATACAGAGGAGCGCACCTACCAAATAGTCTGCCCCACACTAGTGCGTGTCCGTGCACTCCAGAGGGCAGGACGAGCGCAACCACAGCGCTGCTTTGGTATTCACGGTCAACTGCCCGAGGTGCCCTGGTATGATGGATGGCTCCGGAAGGGGTTGAGCCACCTTCAAAACATGGTCGCCTTTATTTCGGCCGTTGGCAGGGCTCAGGGCTGGCATTCGGAGGGCCCTTAAATTATTTGGTTTGCGGCGGGGGAGGGAACAGTTTCGTCATGCACTTTTCGTTGCACGTGAATTTTTCCTGAAACGTAATGTGACACGCCACTGTGCCTCCCCGCTTAGCTGCCCCCCCTCAAGGCCCATTGCTCTGTGTGCAATCGAAAGGGAATTATCGAATTGAAAATCCCGGCGTACGTTCACTGAACCCAAGTGCGCGGGTATCGCGCGAAAATCGAACCCAAAAAGAGCAATCGACCCGGTCGCACACACACCCGAACGTCGCCTAGAAGAGGCTGCGGAGTGTCGTTCTCCCCCCAGCACACTAACGGCATCGACACAGTGTGCCAGCGCGCGCAGAACTTGCGCTGCGCGGCGGCTCCTCCTGCCCCTCCTCGAGAACAAACTATTCCAAGAAATTGGCCTCGCATAAATTCAAATTGATTGGGGGCGCCGCGTGATTAGTGCGGCTGCGTGGAACCAATAGTACCGCGGTCTGCGCACTGTGGCCCCGCCCATTTCGAAAATGGCGAACGAAAGTGCTTCCTCTCGCTCGCCGCGACTGCAGTTCAGATTTTATATAATCACGATCGACATGCACTGGTGTGAGTGGTGCATCTCAGGAGGACCGGGCCGGACCCCATGGTGTGGGCTGGTGCAACGCCAGTGACGTGCTCCCTGAAATTCGTTTTGGGGACTCGCCTCACCCGAGGAGCCTTTTTGGGAGTATGGAGGGAATAAAAAAAAAAAAACAATTTTATTTTTTACAGACCCCTTCCTTGAAGAAAGTGTCGAAATTAACGAAAGTTAACAGACCTGGGGAGTGGGGCATCCCTGCGCCTGATGGGGAGCAAATCCAGGCAGTGCATATCGATAATTGCTTTTTGGCGATTATCGCGGGGCTGATTGATTCAATTATTTTCCACAGACAAAGGACCTTAATGGAAAAATCGCCTCAGAGAGAAGAACATGGGGTGGGGATGCGACGACAGTGTCATTGGGTTTTCCCGCCTCGATTTAGGCGCTGCACTGCGCTTTTTGTAGGTAAATCGAACCGAGTTATCTCGTGATGAATTCAATCAATTCCCGTTGATAGTCGACTATGAAAAAAGTCGGGAAAGAGCGAATTGAAAACGCCTTTGTCCTCGACAATTGATTTTTACTATATTCTCATATTATGCCAACATCGACAAGGATGTCGTGCACCGCCTACTCCACCATCTCCCGATTTTGTGTTTGTTGGCGGATGCATATAAGCGAATGTAAACTCGGCGGGGTTCATAGCATCAATCCATATTTTGTCAAATGTCAACCATTTTTCTCAAAATATTCTCGAAATCTTCATCTACAAAGGTAATAATCTGATTTTTTAAATTTATTCGTATTAGAATTTAACTTTTGTCTTCAAGATATGGGTCTCATATGAAAGGTCTAGTTATAAGGGCTCAAAACATATTTATACCAAAATTTTGTAGACCTTAGTTCTAGTGATATTGCTGGAAAAGTGAATGAAAAACATTATTTCCCTGATAATTTTAGGTACGATTAATAAATTCGGACATTTACACAAGGAATACGATAGTACAGAAATCATGTGATAAAATGTCTCTTAAGATTTTTTTTAGATACATAGGCATACCATGTCCTAATAGAAAATAAAAATCTGAAAGGTATATACCTTCAAATTAAAGATTGGAAAAAGGCTTAAAAAACATATTTGATCCTGTACTCTTATAGTCGGAAATAGTTCCCAGAATACAATCGTTTTGTTTTTTAGAGCGAAATGTATGTAGAGTAATTTAAGGAAATCTGCTATTTAAAAAGATATTGCGTCCGTCATCAGCGGTAACCGCACCCTCAAATCGGTAAAGTTATCTCTGCCCTGGGCGGGTGGCGTACATCAAACTCCCAAATCCCGACTATCACCCTTATGTAAAGCCACATTCACATTACGCCTCACGACCGACAGAAGTGATGGGCTCTTTCTGGGTACGAATGTCCCGGCGTCGTCATCGCCTCCGTAAGCGAATTGTCTTCGTCGCCTGCAAATTGACCGTGTATGCGTGCGGGGCACCTCCTTAGGCCTAGCATGAAGACATTGCATGTGACGGATCAAAATTATGTTGCTTCCTTGTCTGGCTTTTCACATTGTCAGCGAGGAGCGCTTGCCGAGAGACGTGCCTTATCTTGGATCGAACATTTTTAGCCAGATGGTACTTCGGTAAGGCCATCGTAAAGACAAGGAAATGTCATCCTGAAAGGACGTCACTCTCCCAGAGCCCGGGCACACGAATACCCCTTTTCGAGGGCCCCCATCTGTTGTTAAGGGCTCGGGTTAAGTTTTCAATTGCTCAACGACTCAGCCTTAAAATAGGTCCTACAAATGATAAAATGGGAGCAAGAGACGGGGGTATTTTATTCCTTGTAATTGGACACATTTATTTTTGTGGATTTGCCGTTTTAGTTCTCATCCATCAACAATTTTGCATACATTCTAAGTATTTATATATTTTAAATCTTTAATTTTCAGATACTAACGCACCGAAATTTAGAAAAAGTTGCATTAAGACTTAGTGACTTATTGATTTTAGTTTCAAACAAGCACCAGCCTAAAAAATACTCTTTCTAATACTTTTTTTCTCTAATTTTCACTTTTTAGAATTTATAAGAGGCAAACCCTATATGGCATTTGGTCCTCATGTTGTAAAAGAGGCGTATGCCGATAGAGGGCCCCTTAGATTCCTCATAAGGATTACAAAAAAAAAAAAAAAATTCTGAGATACCACGGCGAAGTAAGCCTTATAAGTTTTTACTGGGGGCGTTATGAGGCGAGCCTAGCATATGTGCGACGTCATAAAGTCATGGGCAAAATTTACTGCCTTATGAGGATTCCATCAGGCTAGCATTAAATGTACCCTTCAAACTTGCAAACTTGTGGTTATCTGTATTTTATTAATATAATTTATATTAATCCAATTGATACTTCCAACAATTTTTAAATCCTAGCTGTACTCGCCCCAAAATCCTAGTATAAAAATAATTTTCTATTTAATTAAGAATCTTTTAAAAGCAATATTTATTTATTGTTTCTGAGGTAACTCTTTTAAAACTTATATTTCAAACTACTAACTATTGTTGTCGATTCTCTTCTCGACTTTTCATATATTTTTACATTTTATATGCACGTATATTTTATTTTACTCTATAGCCCTTTATGCTGCTCCTATCTGGAGCTTAAGGTACCTCGAAAAGCTTGACTCAGTTCAGAATGCATATTTTAAAAGTCTATTACAGCTACTTAAAAAAACTCCAAGTTATGCCCTACGAATTGAGGTGCGCACTCTAAGCTTAAAGGCCAATCAAAGTATTCGCCCCGCAGGTGCGTAAGCATTTCTTCGAAATAATTGGAGGTACTGAATTATGGGATAACCTGGACTTAACCTTACTAAGGAAAGAAAAAGCTGATTTAGTCTTCAGGATAAAGCTATAAGCTAAGGGCCGGGATGAAGGTAACAATTCGTCTTCCCTAACTTTCTAGGTCTCAAGGAAAGAAGTTCATTCAATTACTTAGATTTAATGATACCTTTATGACAAAAACGAATAATAACTCCAGTTTGGTTTTTAAATACGTATAATAGCCGGAATCATCGGTAAAAATGAACTTTTCACTCTCACAGAAGATGAATATTGTCACCTATGTGGTGAAACGGATAATTTTTTCCATAAATAGGCATATCGTACAAAATTTAAGGTGATGAGATAAAAATTTATACTAAATAACTCATCTTTAAATAGTGAAACCATTATAAACATATTGAACTCTCAGAATCCATTAACCATTTAAAAATTAGTAACATTTGTACTTGTACTAATGAAAGAACAGAATTTGTCATCAATTTAATAAAGGGTGAAAGAAAAGATAATGTATGCTTAAATATATGTATATATGTATTTAATTAATTGCAGGTAATTTTTATAAAGCCAATACTCAGGAGAACACTAATTTCAAACAAAGTTTAACTAAATTGCACTTAAAACCACTCGAGCTGCGGTTAGGGATAACTTTTCTCATTAATCAGTAGGTTAACTAAATTGTACTATGCAATACTACACTATACTGTTCTATACTATACCTTAGCTTTGTTTCAGCACTTATATTTGTATAATTCTCTATTCTCTATTTTAATTTACGACACATATTCAAAAAAATATATTTATATTTATGTATACTCTATAATATAAAAGTTAAAAGTTTAATGGTCTACGATCTCAAAAGAAATTCGTTCACTAAAATCGATAGTACTAAACATATTACTACTACATTAGAAAATTGTAAGAAGTTACCTTTTTTTTTCAGACGTAGGTAGGTTCGCAAAATGTTACTTTGGTATATCAATAAAAAGTTATTAACCTTGAGGATCAGATCAGAATTACAAAGCATATGAGTTATTAATATTAATTAATTAAAATATTGCTTTATTTCAAAATTTAAGCTTTCAATTATATTTTGTAGCTAACCATACTACAGAGCAATACTTACAGTCTTAAATTTTAAAACGTCGTAATTCGAAATTTGTGTAATTAAGAAACCAACCATCCAGCCACCATCAAATCTCGGTGGCTAATGCTAAAATTATTAGTCATAAGCTAATTCACCCAGGAGCTGACTATTACAGAGGCAAATCCTCGTAAAAGTTGCACTGTAGCAAAATCGAGCCCGAATGATGAACGGTGAAAACGGTGCGGGTCGGGGCGGTCCTTTAACCCTCCAAAGTTCTGGCGCGATGGTGACACACGCACCCCCACGCATCATCGTGGTGTTTTAATCTCCGGGGTGTGCGAGATAAAGATAAGAGTGATTTGCTGTGCACAATAAGATTTGTGCAGGAGTTGCATGGGGGTCGACAGAGCGCCCTTGTTTTTAGGGTTGCCGGTACTGCTCTGATTGAGGGTTTCGTCTAACATTTAAAAAGTAGATTTTTTTTTGGGAACAAGTAGCCGGAAATTATGCATTTAGCGTTTGGAATAAGATCGCGAGGGAGCCATCCGATACGGCACGCGTCTACTCATGAATATATTTAGAGGAGGACAAAAAGCTTATGCGCTAAGTAAATCAGAGCAAAATCGTGATTGACATCATTTCATTTTTCAATGGGCACATAATGACTTAAATCTTATAACCTAATTTAATATTCTTTAGAGCGCCCTATAGTCTTAGAATACGCATGAGAAGATTTTTATAAAATTGAGACTATCCTCATTCGACCGTTTGCTATTTTATTATCATATCAGAACTTTTCATTCGTTTGACCTATAAACATTATTTTGTTACTGGTTTAAATGATCCTTAGCTCTAAATATACGTGGAAAACAGAATTGGCTAAATTCAATAAAATACCATTCCACGTTTTTAGAAGCTTATTAAACTTTAATAAGGAAACTAATTTTTTAATTAATAGCTTTAATAATAAAAGAAAGAGTATATTAAATGATATAATAATTATGTGTTTTTCTGATCTATTTATCTAAAACAGTATTATGAAACAAGAAACTTGTATTTTGCGATCACATTTTTAAAAGTGATATTTCAGCGATATCGTGTAATTCCGAGGTGGCAACGTACCACAGTAAATTTAAGATAATTTTAGTTATTATATTTTGTATCGTTTGTAACTTTCTTATATGTCTACATGCACATTTAAACCATATCGGAGGCTTGGAATATTACTTTAAATATAATCAATTGATTTTTCCGATAAAGGCTCGACTTTCTATTGATAAAACGAGACAATGTTTTAATCACAATGTTATATTTGATTATAGTTATTCATTTTCGAAAAAATTCAGTGTGACGAAAATAAACATTTAAACAAGTTAATTTTTATGTTGAAGAAGTTTTAAAACTAACTGAAATTGAGGAAAACTACCGAATTATCAAAGTATTTTAAGAATAGAAAGTGACTTTAGTTTTTGTAAGAGATTTTTGGTCTGGTTCTGAAATAGGTCACGGTTACCTTTCTAGCTAATTTGCACTAGGTATGTGTTTTTTACAAAGATTCTTAAAACGCTACAGTTTCTGAAGAATTTCGTAACACCGAAAAAATTAAACCAAGTGTTACAAAGTTACAAATGTTTAGCCCGATCCTAATGCTAGACGATTAGCAACAACCCAATCGTAGATCCTTTAATTAACCGTTCACAGATTTGAATTAAACGTCCCTTAGGCATTTGCCTGTCATAACCCACCCCTGAACCCCCGTGAGGTTGGGTGCGCCAAACAAGATTGTGCCTTGATAGCACTTGGACAAGGATGTGAGGGTGGTTCGCCATAATACGCTCGTGTCTTTCTTATCTCAATTGTGCAGTTTTTGCGTTTGATTTACTTTTAGAGGGGGACTGAGTCTAAGGGGTGGAGGCGGTCTCGGTTTTTGGGGTTAGATCATCGGTAGAGATTGGTGAGGACGACGGGTTTATTGACAAACCAATTACCCGACCGATTCTTGCTGCTTTCCACAGTATGTTTTGTCATTAAACCAAAAATTCGCTCCTCCGGTGACCAATGGTCACTGCGTGCTCGTCCGGCTGGGAGAAGGAACCACCGCCACCGCCACCACCGCCGCTGCCTTCGTCACGGGCAAGGAGAGCAAGAAGGAGTCCCAGCGGTGTTATGGCTCGCCTGTCGCTGGTTCTGTGTTGTCCGGATCGCTTCGCATAAAAGTGTTATCTGGAAGATTTACGAGCCGACTTTTCACATCCCCTGTTTTATGATAATATACGAGCTTTTTCCATACAAACGGCGGTATATACGGACGTGTGTACCTACAGCGATTTTTATATAAAACCCGAAGGATATCCCCGGCTAGAAATCAGTATAGGTGGCCAAGTAAGAAATAGCAGACAGATGTATTCTCGAGCTGGGCGCATTGTGCCTCCTCCCGTTCCTGTTTCCCTTTTTATGTCTACTCCAGGAGCATCTTTTCCTAGATTGCTACACCCATTGAGCTGTACGCCGGGATGCCGGAGCTCTAAGATGGGGTGGGTGGGTTACTTGAGGGGGAGGAATAAATGGAAGAAATCTTCCAAGATAAATCACTTCTAGATTTATGTGTTAGTATATCTCTGACTATCATCAGATCTCTGGACGTATCCATGTAGGTGAAGTATTGCGCCCAGATAATTCTGACTCGCTGGCCCCGCACCCCCTTAATATCCCGCAAAATGAATTCCTCCTCTGGCGCTTAAAGTCTTATTCTTGTGGCGCTTTTCGCATAAGACAGTCAGTCTCCTTGACGAGACCTTTTTACCCTAAATTCAACTCCTCCGTAGCATAATTCGAGTGTTTGAAATCTCTCGAGTCAAAACATACCTCCATCCCCCGAAGCATTTCTATTGGAAAGTTTTCATGCAAAAGTGGCCATCGCGGTTGGCGTGCGGGGACAAGCAGATTGGCGACGGTAATGTCGCTCGAATCTTACATCTGTTGCTCTTTACCCAGGTGCGATAAGATAGCGGAGCGGTAAGTGTTTTTTGATGGGATACACATCAGGATGATTTAGTGGCTTGTCTGGCAGAACATTAATTTCGAAGGCAATATCTGATTATCCCCGACGACTCTAATTCGTGCTGGGTGAGCTCTGAAGTTCGCTTGACGGAAATTAATGCGCACTGATGGGAGTCACTTTGGTGTCTTTTGCAAATTACCAGTCCTCAAGCGTGAAATTTTGAAGTGTGCCAGCCACATTAACCTAGATCAAAAAGATATCGGTTTCGGGTTTCATTTTTTGCTTATCGAAATTGAACTGATCAAGACGTTTTACAAAGTTTCGTAACAGTTCAGTCTCTAGGCACATATCTGAGTAAACCCTTTGCTTCACAAAAGCACAAGCACAAACACTCGTGAGACTCAACTTTTAGTTTTCTAAGTTTTATGTAGAAAGAAGCTGGAAAATGTGTAAAACTGATCTTATTTTTGATAAGCTTTGTATATAAAATAGTAAAATAAACCCTTTCCCTAAACTTTAGTATTTAAAATAGTAACATTTAACTTTTCGGCGAATTGTCTATTTTATTAAGAAATAGGAAACTTTAAACTTGGTGTTTTAAAACTAACCATCTCTATAATAAATTCAATTATTTAAAAATGAGCAAAGTCCCATTTTGTACTGCTTTTGAATTTAAGGTCTTTAAGCCTTTAGAAACAGTTTTTTTTATGTACTAAACATTTTTTAGTGATTCGTTACTTAATAATTAAATCAAATTTCATAAAACTTTAAAGTAATTTATTTTGGGTACACTTTAATGTAGGGAATGTACATATTTGAGCAATTGTTTTTAGAGCCCATTAAATAGATTTTGAGGAACGATAAATAAATCTCAAAATTCCCAAAATTTAAGTTGTAAAAGAAGAAAATTAATTCAAGATTGATAACATTTACAAAATCAAGATAGTGAATTTAAAAATTAGGGTAGTTATTAGTTAATTATAGCGAATGCAAATATATGTAGAGGAAAATATAGATTAAATATGTTACCCTTTTATTTATAAGGTTATCACCTTGGGTACATTTGGCGACTGAAACTCGTCATGCACCCATAACCTTCGAGTGCATGACGATGTTTCACTGTACTGTACTTATTATGGTATCTATCTATATATATATAAAAGGCAATTGTTCTTTGTCTGCATTGTATGGACTCCGAAACTACACATTTTGAAAAACACATTTTGTTTTGGTGCAGCAGAGCGCACTGGGCATTGGCATTGCATCTTAATAAGAAAGCTATTTTTTACTTTGTTTCTTTTGTAAATTTATATTTATTTAAAAATTCCAATTACTATGGATATTGTCTTAATAAGTGAATTCTCGCACAGAAATTATTACCTTTATATATGTATGTGGCAAGCACTAGTGACTCAGCAAATTAAATCTGTTCCAATCGCAAAGATCTTTTCGAATAAATCGATACCCAAAGGGTTAAGCAAGATATTAGAAACTGTTTTTAACTCTTTTAATTGTATTTTATTTGTGTATTTGAAGTCTTTAAGTTCTTCTCAACTTCTAATTGTAATTTGATTTGACTCTTCAAGAAATAGCCAATGTCTTTTGTTACTGTTACATTTATAGAAATGAGTATTTAATGCACTGATTCTAGGTCTAAATGATTGGAAGTTTAAAAGTTAGTTAAAGGTAATGGGAGACTAAACCATGAATTTAAAATTATCTTAACTAATTTTTTCAATTTTTGATTTCTGTGGCCATATAAGCAGATAAATCTCCAGAATCCTTTTCTCCAAAAACTTTAATTATCTCAAAATAAATCTCCATTCCAGATTGGCTGCAAAAGACAAGGCAAACTCTAAAATTCATAAATATATTTTGTCCATGAGGCAATGAATTATTTATGGCATGTTATGTAGGTGGTCCCTTCCTTGATACCTGATAACTTGCCCCCAAAATAATAATTTTTCACTCAGACATTATGGCATGTGCGTGCAGACAGAAATGAGCTACTGTTGGGGTATTGGGCGTCTTTTTGTTTCCTGAACTGATCTCTCTCAGTTATCGTCCGATCAGTGGGCATGCGGCTTACAACTAGTTGACTTCCATGACTAATAATCTATTTGCAAGTTTCAACGCCCCAACCACCTCCCCCGTGTCATTCATTTAAGCGCAGATCAAGATAGCCGATCGCGCTGCCTGAGGCCATCAACCAATTTCAAAATTTGAGCGATTTAATTAATCAGAAAGTTAATCCGTTCAAGATCCGATCGCATTAGAGATCTGTGTAAATAAACACATGATCACACACTTGGCTAGAGGCCCAGAACCAGTTTGGGGCCCCATAGACGAGTGGGAATACTCAAACCGCCACGGAGGACCCGCGACTTGGCCTCGGCTCGTCCGGGTGGTAGGTAGGGTACCATAGGAGCGAGGCGGAAGAGGTGATCGGGAATGATACTGATCGGCAGATAAAAATAATTGTGGGCTACTATTTATCCAGAACAGAAGTTAAACACGAGATGACATGGGAGTGGCCTCAGACGGATGCTGTCCCACGCAGAATAACTCACTTGCCCGAAAAATTGACACCGAGCCACGCAGAGGATCCGAGCCTGCGAATCTGGCCGCACGGGGACCGAAGGAACGTACTCGTCCAGGTAAAACCTCCAGCGAGGGGGTCAGAAGTGACATATTACCTGCGGCGTGATACGTGCCCGTGCGGGGATTGATAGTTGGGCTTTGATTTATTGATTTCTTCATTGACGTGACACCCGTAATTATTCTCGGTATCCTCCCAGAACTTCTGAATGAGCGTACGGCCTGGATTTCGGGCAAGCCACCAGCCCTATCTTGGGCGAAATATCAATGCGTGTGGCTCCAAATTCGATTGTATCTAAAACTGACACCTGAAGACTGTAATTCGAGGAAACCAAAATCTTGCGGTCGCCTCTCTGCCCCCGCTACAGTGCAGCAATGCGGTGCCAGAGGCGCACACCCTCTCGGCGGGACAAATATTTTGGGTAAACAAAGGCCATTCATTCGATTGTCATTAGGCGCATGTTTTGTCCGACCAGCACCCCTTTTTTGTGGGGTTCTTTATTTAAATTATTAATAGACCTGAGTGGATTCGATTGGAATGATATTTGCATTAATAACTAACCTGACATGTCTGGAGTGCTACAGTGTCTAGCTCCAACTTGATGAGGTAAAAGGGCATCCAATAAAGGCATTTTTATGTCCTTCGTTCCCATTTTAGTCACTGCTCATTTGCGACAGACACATATGTTATGAATAATGTACACAAAAACGATAAAATATAGATTATCAAAATAATCCGCAAATTGTCTAGAGACTAGAGACTAGAGACATCCATTAAATTGCAAAAACAATAGGTCTGTTCGTTGACTAATCTAGATTAATCTAGATCAAAAAAGATTAAAAGATCTGGGTTCGTTATTGCTCTTTTATGATCTAAATTGATCTGCTTTGCGCTTGTTGAGCCTGATCTAGGATAATAATTACACAGAACAAGAGTCAGTAAACTAAAACTACAATAATGATTTCCAAAACAAGGGTCTTCTCTATTTTTGAGATTATACCTACAACAAGACAAGTTAATTGTTAGCTATAAAATGGAAAAAATATATCGATATAATTTAATGTGGGTTTTGAAAGGAAAGACTTTCAAGTACCATATCAGGTTTTATGTCTAAAAAGTACTTTGTCTTGTAATCTCAATAATAAGGAAATAATAAAAACAGTGTTGCTTTACTTTTAGATTCGGACATCTCAAAATTCTAACGATAGAACTATTCTGCGGCCAAATTCAGTATAAAAAGTACGCCGAAAAGGACAGTTTGTTGTTTTCTTTTTATTTTGTATGTTTGTGTTATCAATATTTTTTCCATAAATTTTTGTAGATCAGGGCATTTGACAAGTTCTCTTGTAGTAGTTAAGGCTGCAAAATGATTTAAAGTATTTAAGATACTGCGTTTTTCTGTTTAAACTTAATTTTCATAACTTATTTTTCTCACAAATTCAATTTCGACATAACTGATGATCTTAGCTAATCTATTTGTGTTCGTTGTGACTTTTGATATCTCTTTTGATTTAATCTGTTCGGGCAATTATTTAATAGCTGATGTACTTGGATCTAATCTTGATCGAGGTCAGAACTTAACACACAGACCTAATTTCAAAAAAAAAAATACACATTTATATGTAGGAGAGAGTGAGGTAAGATTAGGTAATAAGACTAGATGGGTTACCCTAAAAATTTCTTAAGCCAAAATAATTACGAGATCGATAATATATTTGTTATAAGTGACCAATCCCGCCTCTATCAATGTTGTAAATGGCATCGAAGTAGGAGGTCTCGTAAAGCGAGTCAGAAAAAAATTTTTGTGCTCTGATCTAATTTGGCTTTGAATTTGTGGCGTGATTAATTTATAAAATATAATAAGAAATTTTTGTAACAAGCTGCATTATTTTCATAGGCTGTACAAATTAGATTTTAAAATAAAAATTTGTTTTTATAATGTTCACAAACAGGTTTTTCGGTATATGAACTTTCGTTTAGAATCACTTTTCGATGAATAAAGATGAGATTCTCCGTAGCCTATTTTATCCTTTCTGGTGATTCTATAACAAAAATGTAATTCCTTAATTGTGTTTAGAATATTATAATACTAAACCGTACCTTGCTCTTCTGGGTAATCCAACTTAACCCTTGATTGGGCCAAAATATTCTCAGACTACTTAAAATATGTTTCTATTATAGCAATTAATGAGTAGACTGATAATCAAAGTTTGATCAATAAAGTATTAGTCTTTTATATACTAAACAACGAAGTTCTATTAACCCTGAAATTAAGTACCATGCCCTACCTTTCATATCGTCAGTCTACACTTTACAGGCCATCTATAGTTGCAGATAAAATATCTTTGTTATTATGTACAATGTCAAAAATTAATAATTTCATTTTATCGTAAGTTGCTGCAAACGAAGTTTACATTGCGTTTCAAAATAACCACTTTCAGCATTAACAATAAAAAGGCTTATTTTTGCTGCATTAAATCACGAAAAAATGCTGAGAATAGTTAAATGAAATGAAAAGAATTTAATAAAAAAAAAATGTATTTTTTCGTGGTTTTATATTGCACTTTTGTGGTCGTTTATCTGTAGATGCAGGGGAGTGTTTGATAACATCTTAATCACCTCCAGACGACAAGATGTTACTCTCTCTGTTCTCAGAAGATCTAGGTAAATAAGAAAAGAAGCAGCCAAAATGCGACCAAAATGTCGAATATGCGATCCAAGATAAGATTCTCCTACTTAAGGGAGTGACTGACAGGCGAGGCATAACACAGTCGGGGCGGATTGACCCACAAAAATCGTTATCAGATTTCCTCATAACAAACGATCTGTCCCACCGCCATCCTCGCATAGTTCGCATAACGACGATCATAATCCAAAAAAAAAAGTTCTGGCAACCGGTGCGACAGTTGTAAATCATAGGACCAGATGCCTGGACAGACTCAAAATATTGAAAATTAGATTTTAGCAAGGAAAAAGTTATCGTTTTCTAAAATTTCGGAAATTTAGCAAGATCTAAGCCTCTTGTTTGTTAGTTTCCCTGGAAATGGAGATGTTACTTAAGTGGTTTGTGGGCTTGCGTGATAAATCCGAACATGAAAGCTGTTCATTTTGTAGTCTATCCCTCGAAATGTTCCCATGCCCTCTAGGATAACTAATCATGGGCGCATTAATCACACCATTCAAGCATGAGGTGATTCAAAAATCATTAGCTTCCTTATTGTGAGCTCGGCCAGGGAATCAAAATTGCCACTTTAGGGATATGCGGTCCAGCTGATGTCCACCGTGAAAGAAGCAGCTAAATGCAACTAACAATGGAACAAACCATAACAATTCAACGCATTTTTCATCAGAGACGTGAAAATTATCCAAAAAATTATTATTTGTCATTTGGTCTGACCTGCCAAAATATTTTCACAGGTAAATGCCTTTGGAACGGCAGCATCCTGAGCCGTCGTCGTCGTCGTCGTCGTCATCGTCATCGTTTTCCAGGACAAAAAGTCCTGTGTTGAACAGACAGCGATGTATTCGTTCGTATTATCAATAAAAGTCGAGGGTCGAAGAACAACCCGCAAATGAAATGTCAAATATTTCATTTGTTCACAAGGGTAAAAGGCTGTTGTACTCCAGGGTGGTTTCTATTGTCCCCGCGGGGGGTGGCTGCAAGAAAACCTCAAGCAGAATGACTTGCTATTTTTTTTTTTTTTTTGTTCCAAAACGCTTTTTGCTAACAGCTAGCCTTTATGGTCTTTATTAGGACATTCGTTTGGATCACAGTTTGGTGCAGCTTGAATCAAATAAGGGATGGGAAGAGGAATTAGCTGAGAGGCTGAAAAAAATTTGTTCTTTGTTACCTGCAGGTTGACTTGATGAACACTTCAAAATGTTTCAATTTTGTACTTTTGAACTTCATTTAATAAAAGGCTACGTATCTCTTATTCATCTTAAGAAAAGAAATATTTCATCAAAGGTAAAATGTATAGAATAAGTATTCAAGCTAAGGAAATCCTCTAGGATAGTATTCAAAAACTTTATTTATATCATACTATACTAGAAGTATTGCATAGTTGAAGAGAACCTTTTTTAAGCATGTAACAAACTTCGTTTACGAAAACGACTTTGTTTCGGTTTTCTCGTTTTTTTTTACAAACTTTTATTACACGTTTGCGGGGAAAGTACTAAATTACCGCACGCTCTTCCACGTGAGGAATGGCAAATAAAACACGGAACTTTGACTGGTATAATTTGGGTTGATTTCACTAACATTAATTTAGAATAAAAGATTAGATTTACAATCCAAAAATTACTTTTGTAAGCTGCTTTCAGACAGGTCTAATTGGATGCATTTTACACATTCCGCCCTTGTATCCTAAACTATTACATGGGCTAAATCACCTTATAACACTAAATTTACTCAGACTACGTTTGAGCCTTAAAGTGGGTCCGGTGTATGGTTGATATAATTTTTTAACCACTCATATTCATTAAATTTGATCGATTGACCAAAAACGTCGGGGTTTAACTCAGTTATCGTGGTGTTTGCTCATTTCATTTGATATTCAGTTGAATATGCCCATCTACATACATAAAACATATCCGGGTATATATAGTATTTGCCTGTTCTCTTAACTTGACATAACAAGAAAATTTTTCAGTAACAGGTGATAAATTTCGCAGAGCCAATTTTGGGCCATCAATTACGTCCGTCCACGCGCCTAATTGGCACTGTTCGAAGAAAATAAATTTAATGACCACTTCGGGAAAAGGACCAGAAGTGCGTTCGTCAAGTACTGTACCCAGCAATGACTTGCAATCGACCATCAAACAGTCGATGAGACTGGCTGCCCTAAAAAGTGGCTATAATTTGGTAATTATTTCGAAAATTGGGCACCCAAAATCTTGAATTTGCTGAAAACGAAAATCGGGAGTAGCTACACCTGATTGTGTCAACAGTATAAAAAGATAATGGTCACTTTCAGACGGTCGCAGGTGACCATTTAACGAAAGTCCTGTAAACAAATTGTCTGCTTCACCGATAAACGCTGATAATTCCGGCGAATGCGTATCTACAAGGTGTCAAGATAATCGAGACGGCTTAGATATTTTCAGTATCTCTCAGTTTGAAGTATTTGATAAAAATCAAGATTTAGGGAGAATTTAATCATGCGACTGCGCTAGTTAGATGAAGTTTCAATGAATACCTTTTTATAAATTCGGTGGTGCGCTGATAACGTCTTCCAAAATTTCTTATCATTCATCAAAAGACTGATAGCGCTAAATTAGGAAGACCAATTTCTTTTTACCTTGTATCGTTACACTTGCGATATAAATCAATCTTGTTACTTTTTTTCATTTTATTTTCTAAATTTGAACATTTGATTAGATAAAATTTTGGGAACCACTTAAGTATTAACGAACATTTCGTGAGACTTTGTGCGTAGATCGCAAAGTGGTGTTTATCGAGATCTCTTCATGGCTATCATGGAAGGATTTTTCCGTGATTTTTAAAAGACAATTTAAATGATTAAATTTTGCACTATCTACGGCTATACTCATCTAAAGTTACAAGGGTCGATTTTTTCACGTGATATGTGAATGATTGACTGACTGATTGAAAATATTAATTCAATAAATTATATCTACAAAAAACCCATTGTTAGTTGGGTAAGTGCACTTTAAAATTAAATTTTAGACTAATTTAAACAACTGAGCAAGTTGAAATTTTCATGGTAAATAATTCATTTGGTTTTAGTTATCTCGAGCAGACAAATTCTTTACCATCAATATCATAAGCTATGCAAACAACAACCAGACATTCCTTTCATACTTTAGATTTGTAGACAATTTTAGGCATTTTTAGATCGCTAAAACTCGAAATAATTATAGTATTGAAAAGTTCAAAAAACTGGCATCAGAAGTATTGAGATGAGGTGTTTATATCCCTTTTGGTCACAAAATTTATTTGAAATTGTGTTAAATAGACGTATATGTTTTAAAGTTTTGAATATTTTTAAAAGAAATATAAGAAAATCGGGGGGTTGTAAAGCTGTGTTTAGTCTTTCGGTGGGATACTAAAAGATCTTTACCAAAAATGTCTAAAAATGAATTTAATGAATGAACATAGGCCTACATTAAGTATTTAATTAAATCTCAAGATTTTCTTGCTTAGTTTTGAAGGTACAGGGTGATGATGACGATATAATCCCTCACTCTCTGTAGACCTACAAACCATCAAATAAAATAATAATAAAATGTTCTATTATTTTAAAAACTAATGGTAAAATTTCATTATAACAAACTCGAACTATCATTTATTATAAACGAGGAGTATTAATAAAATAAATAAGATTTCAGGATTCTTTTATTCCACTAAAGTAGTCGAGAATATTTGTTCGTAATTACGGTGTGTTAGTAGCCGAGTTCGTTATAACGAAGTTTTGCTGTACTATGACACTTTCTTGTGGCGTCGACCTGCCAAAGGAAGAAATTTGAAAATAAAGAGGAAAAATACGCACGTATGAGACGCTAATGTGGGTCTGTCCAGCCCTCGAGGAGGCACACCTGAAGGAGGACGCGGAACTGTTCTCCGCGGCTGACAGATGTGTTTGCCGGAAAGCAATCTCCTAGAAAAGCAGCGCCTGGGTAAAATAATAATACAAAAAAAAAAAAAAAACGAGACCGAGGACAGAAAATCATTGCGCGTTATCGGCAAGATGAGATCTGGGGAATACGCGATAACATTCAGGGCCAACAATGGGGATTCGGTGAGCGAGTGCTAGGGCTACATCGTAATCATATGGGCATGATGAATTCGTTGCAGCGTCAGCTGAAAGGAGCCGAGCAGCGTGAACTGCGGCTCTTTTGTGTTTTAAAGTAGCACTTCTTTTTCGCTCATTGTCTCTGCCCTTCGGTCCCTGTAGAACCCATTCAATCAAAATAAACGTGTATGCCTCGTCTCCCTAGCGGGCTTAGGGCAACAGCGCGCCCTCGCGACATTCGACCTGGTCGCATGGATCCCTCTAGCTGTGGCCCTTGGACTGGTGGTCCTTCTAGTGACTGAGCTAGAAACTGCCTCCCACTGGCGCCACACCGTTCCCCAAAGATAATTATTTAACTAATATTTTTGGACTATGCCGAGAATTTAAAAATTTATTGAGGAAAGCTGTGCACATAGGACTTAGCCCATGCTATCAAATCGTCAGGTAATCTAGTCTTCGAACGCACCACAATACAGCCAGTATTTGTATAGTTTTGAGGTTATGTTAGCATTTAACCAATTTTTTCAAAAGGTATTGATTGATGGTATTAATTGTCCCAAAAAATATGGGATTACTTGTCACATGCGATAACTAGCCCCCAAATGTTTTATTTTCACTTTTGCCTACTTATGATGGGGAAAAATGTCCAGTCATTAAGGTCTACCAAAAATAATGTTAAAACTAAATAGACTAAGGCTTATTATACTTATTACTAACCAATATTTTTACCTAAATGTTAATTTTGTAACAATTATGTAAGTTAATATAAGTCTTTCATATGCATATAATATGTAGGTAGGTACCTTTTTACTAATAATTTATTTAAACTTCCAAAATGTTTACGTTTTTTTAAATTTTTTGTGATTAAGAAAAGAGTATAATGCCTGGGTGAAATCCCTTATAGTAAATATATTTTCTCGGAAGCCGTTGGGGATAGGAAAGTTACGAAGTTATCAATTTTGTGATGGATAAATAGTCTGTGCTGTTAACTTTTAAACTGGTGCAGAGTCATGTAAAATGATAGGCGATAACAAAAAATAATCACTTAAACTTTTGGTAATGTCTAAAGTGATCACTTTAACAAATTTAAATGTCCAAGTCTCAACCAATTTTACGTTATCTTTAACCATGGCATATAACAAACAAAGGTCATTGATTGAATTAAGACAAATTTGACCCTAAATGAATCTTCTTGCAAATATTCGTAAGTAGGTTCTTGCTCTTATGGTATATTTGTCAGGGTACAGCAATGTAATTTAACTTAATGCAAGAATTTTGATAGTCACGGAGAAAGTTGTAGAGATAGACCTCAAAGGTCCACCTCGTCAGGTTTTTAGACTTTGCGGCTAACTTCGAATGGTTGACTTATTCCACGACCCTCGCATGGCACAACGCGATCGATCCATAACGCGAAAGAGCGAGGCATGCGGCAGCAATCTTAGGTCGCCCCTTAAAACTGCACAGTTTTCAGAAATGTTTGCTGAAATTGATGCAATCTCAATCAAGGAATTATCCATTCGAAGTCTTCCCCGGCATGACTATCTTAATCTCAGCGTGGCAAGGCTTATGTCCGGCACTACAAGTGTAGAATCTGTATCTTATAGTTGTTTGTTCATTCCACACGTATCATTTCTTTTTTCCAGGTAACCGGGAAATTTCTTCGTTTTTCCCTTTTGTATTTTATTTTATTTTTATTCATTTTTACTTTTTTTGTCGACCGAGAATCCTCGACTTAGTTGCTGTTCGCGCAACGACCTAAAAAAAAACAAAAAAAAGGCCCAAAAAATATCAGGCTGGTTCTTTCAATTAACACGAAATTCTACGAATTGTTTAATTAGAGGGAATTCAAAGGTGTCTCTGATCACTCGTTCTACCAATGACAAAAAGAAACGCGAGAAGAATCTCTGGCGGATAACCTTCTTCGCTTTATCTCATGACTACTGAGGATGCTGCGAGCCCGCTGCATCAGTTGCCTCGGTTTCAGGGCGCTTTTACATCGATTGCTTGAGAAAGGGTCATAATTAAAAATTTCACTGTAGCATCACTTCGTTTGTTGAAGATGAGTTATCACGAATTCACCTCACTTAAGGAGAGAGATATAAAACTTGATTTTGTTTTATTATACACTTTTAGATTGATAGTGAAAAAAGAGTATTTTTAATCCCTATATCGTTGGAAAGAAAATTTAAATTCATACTGTTTAGTGAATGTGGTCTAGGGGAAGTTTATTTGTTTGCAGAATCTCGAAAAGTGTAAAGAAATAGTTATTGTCTGCGATTTCGTTCCAATTTTAAAAATGCTTTCCTCATCCCTCTTGAGAAATAGCGTAATGATTAATTTTTCATGGAAATCTGTCATAGTTAGCATAATACGAGTACACAGCTAGCAGTAGTTGGCCGAATTCCTGATGTGCAAAGAAAGTTTTAGAGTAATTCTTTGAATAAATAAGCCTTATTCAAATTTGGCCGAAATCTTAATCTAGAATAAATTTTGACCCAAAACTGCTTAAGATCAAGCCGATTCAACTGTGATATTTTCGAACGTTTAAATTTTTTAGGAGCGAACCTTTTGAATTTTTTATTTTTGATTTCTTATCTTTTAAAGATTAAGTAATATTTAAGATTCCGTATCAATAAGACCTTATCAATAGTAAACCTACAAAAATGAAATCATAGATAATGTATAACCGCTAGCGTTCCTTGGAGATTTAAGCGGTTATACCATTTTTAAGATTTCAAAAAATCATTTTATTGTCTCTTTGCCTAGAATTTATACTTTTTATTTTAAGCGTATTTTTATGACAAAGTTCCAATTATTACCAGAATTATAGCAATTTGAAGTGATCGCGACAGATAACGGATGGGCAGAATGTGATAGGACAAATTATTGCAGTACCTATTGCATAGAAATCTTCACCTTTTCTTGAGAAAAATACCTTTTGAATTAATCACTTCGTCTGTGGAAGAATCAACATATGAACATGGAATTGAATGTTGAATGTAATTTTAAGACATAGGTGCACTATTATTTCCTTTTTTGCTTTTCTCGAAGGTAATTATTTTAAACTGATTTTGATTAAACCGATTTTGATAACATTTACACCATGTACCATATGCTTTACAATATTCTTTAGGATGTACCATAGGTTTGTTTTTAGTTTGGATGTCGCACTAAATTTTTATTAATTACTATAACTATAAATTTTAGTACAAATAATTCTTAAAGTTATAGTGTATGGGTTGAAATAAAAGTTATTTAATATCTCCAATCATCAAGGATGCAATGCAGTACAGGGCAAGTGTAAGTTAAAATATGATTTATTTTATTTTCGTATTTTCTGCAATAAATTTTACTGAGTATATTAACAATTTATGGTTTTAAAAATAAATAATCCTCATCGTTGATGATCTGTTTATGGGTATCATTATACTTAATTATAGTTTTTTATTCAATATTATTTCTGGTGCTATTAGATGACTGGATCTATTACCTTAAAATCAAATAGAAGCAATAATAAAATTATTTGATAGCTCAAAAACAAATTACGATTACAATTCCAACTCCTCCAGACATCTTTTATATAATTAGATAAACTTCTCATTGGCATAGGACATTCCACGTAAAGGAGTCACTCCTTAACGTCTGATTTTCTTTAAGAGAACTTTGTTATCTATAACAACGCCAGAAGTAAAATCAAAACGAGTTGAAGGGTGTATTTGGTGAATGCACGTACGAAATGACCAAAGGACACATAGCTTTTAGATATAGCAGACTTTCCGATAAGATGCACATAAACCCGTCACTAATGTGCCGCAGTTAAATTGTTACCATGGCTAATGTTTTGGGGAGGTATATCTTATTTTATGTCTCCGAATTATGATATTTCTCTTAAGATTTTCGGTAGAAATAGTTAAATGGATTAGATACTGAGAAAACGAAAAAAAATCGAATTAACATTGAACTTGTGGACGTTTTTAAGTAATGCATTTAAGAATTAAACGAATATAAGTTAAAAAGTACTAACTCTCTTGAATTTCCTAAAGCTGAAAACATTTCTGTATAAAAAAGAAAATTTAAGCGTATTTTTGATGACATTTGATAACCAACGATAAAGAAATGGTTTCATAGAAAAGCAGATAAAATGATACGACTTTAAAAATTCTGTAAATTTTGTTGTTAAATTAATAAAACCTCATTAAGTGTTACTAGAAATCAAAAGTGATTAAGGATTAAAAAATTACTGCATAAACAAGAATTCTTCTGGTATTTTAACCTAAAAACAATTTTCCTCTCATTACTTATGCTTATAATGATAACGCGTCGAGTAAATACGATGCATTCTAAAATCAATTTAGCCAGAAATAATAAATATAAATTCGATTAGCTTAATCTCATTTCCTCTTAGGCCTTGAGTCTTTATCGCGGTCTTATCTTAACATCATCTCTTTTCTGCTTGTAGCTATAATGGCACTGGCTTAATTTATTAAGTAATTTTTAAAATATTTGAAAGAAGTCATGACTAAACGTTGAAAATGCAGAGTTTATTATTTCTAGGCCATGCAAAGGAAGGGAGCCCTGAGTCTGAGAAATCTACATTTAGATCTTCCCTGTAGTCTCGTGCAGGAGACATAAAATAGCAATAAAATTTCGTGGCAATTTTTGCATAACACAATTTTCGTAATTGATCGACAGTGCGTCATATTTGGCGGGCGTGTTCCCACTATCAAAATTGTCACAACAAATCAAAACAAAACGGCTTTGGCCGGTGGCGCATTGTGTTCCTGGTACATTTCGAATTCCCCGGCCCTCAAAAATTTCACGGCAATAAAATGAAATGGATTCGTCACAGGTTGGCGGAGACCATTTTTCGTGAACTGCACCGAACCAGATCGAATCCGGCGTGAACGGTCCGATTGGATACGGCCAATTGAAGGCCTATTTAGCTTGTGAGATGCGTGCCGGGAAATTGATATAATTACTGAAGCATCGTGCAGACAAATTAGCGCATCAGCCGTGATCATAATTAATAAAATAATGAGCAGTATTAACAGCGTGCAGCTTCATGCGGTCCAGGTACGAGCCGAGATGATGGTCGCGCGTCCTAAAGAGCTGCTACCGAGCGAAAAGATAGGAAATCAGCCGCGATATCTGGTGATACACGAGAGGAGTCAATAATTCATTCACCGTCCTCTTCCTGCGGACCGGCCAGCTAAATTCCAGCCTCAGAAGGTGTTCTATTAATTTACCTGACAGTTTAATAGGTGACTTTGCTTCTGTGCAAGCCACGGAATTCCGATACTATTGAAATTGTTGGTTAAGTAAAATGAGTTCGGCGGTGGCCAAACAATCGCACTATTTGTTCACTGGTTCTACTCCGATCCGAAGATGCTGGATGAGAGTTGCCAGGACGAGATTAGAACTGAGATGCTTTGCGCGGTACCAAGAAGACCAAGAAAATGATAATGATGGATTTGCCCATTGCATCGCGGTGCTCGCGGAACAAATGGAGAAATTCCTCGAAATAAAACTAAAGTGTTAGATGCCAAGCCGAGGAGATCGTGATCGGTATCTCGTCCTCATGACGCACATTAATAACGTTGCAGATTGATGGATTTGTACGATCCAAATGAGATGCGACAAATCTGAGGCTGCTGCCTACGTGGCTGCCATAAATTACGAAGGACTCTCCTGAAGTAAATTAGGGAATAATGCCCGGACACATAGCATTGGTAGCACATATACACTCTTGAAAATATTCATGAGGTGATTTATTGCGGCCGATGGCATAGTTTTCGTTTTAAGGGGTACGACACGAAGTTTTACATCGGTGGAAAGAATGGCACAAAATTAAAAGGTAATCCGAGATGTTTTACGTCTTTTGAACGTAATATTCTGCAGATTATTGCAGCTAGATGAGCTTTGGATATTTTGAATTCATTAAAACGTTTCTAAATTGTCCAGGCAAACCTTTAGCCAGCTGAAAGTTATACCTTTTTAACAATTGGCTTTATAAAAGTAGTCCTAGTGTCCTAGTGCTATGCTAAAACGATACCTTTTTATTTCTACATCTGTGAACTTATCTTACACGAAAACCTTCTGAGCTGTCCCTCTCTTTATTTGTTCTTCTCTATTCTACTGTGCTCTACTCTACTCTCTATCAAACCAACTTATAATTCTTTCATTTACTATGATATGAAAAAAACAAGCCCGCAAATTAAAAACCCTTTTGTCCTTTCCTTTTTTTTGTCCCATCTCGTTAATAAAGTTGATTTAGATTTTAATTTTAAAATGGATTTTTAAAGTTAAACCGCTGCAATTTTTAACAGTGTCTTTCTCTTGGTTGGTAGAGTTGATCGATTTAGCATATGTTTCAATTGATAGTCCAGCTTTCTATAATTAATAATTTCAGCCTATTTTTTGTAATCTTAGAATAATTTTAAGGAGAATGTCTTATGCCTATACTTAAAACCTTTTAAGTTATGTAAAATGGATAAAAAATAGGGAAAACGCTGCCACAGTCGATAGTGTAAAAAACTCTATATGAAAGTCTATATAGTAAGTATGTATTAAATTGTTTTTGAGATAACCGAGAATTGTAAGCAGATATTCAAAGCTGAACTGAATCTCTTAGTCCTATCCCATTCGATTTTTCAGGTTTGTATTTGGAGTTAGGTTAAATAACAAAGGAGAAAATTTTATTCAATGTAATTTAAAACTATCTTTGCAACATACATTCATTCTCCGCTACTTTTGCTTCTATTATAGAAGTAAAGTGCCAAAATCAAAACGTGGACCATCACCACTTGCCGATCCCATTTAATTAGCACCCGAGATTGAGATCAATATTTCATTAAGACCAAAAAAAAAAGAAAATTTCAAACGTTTTCCTCATTGTGAACAATATGAGCAGAGATAATCCATATGTAGGATAGCGTGGCCCCGGAACACCGGAGGACCCAAAAAGGTGTTACTGGCACAAAGCCTCGCCCATCTCCCAAGCCGAAATGTTCCCCTGGGGCAGGACATTCAAGGGGTTAAAATTTTTAATGGCCAGCAGTTAAAACGAATCTACGTGTTTTATTGTAGACATTACGAACATGATAAGGCAATTTTTCTTTGCAGATAACCGATTTCTACAAGACCATATCCACCAAATTACATTCATCCATAAAAGCGATGGTGGTTGGGGCAGATTCGCACCAAAACTTCCAGGGAAACTGTTTAATTCCATTGGAGAAGGCCTTGAGCCTCTCCGCCAAGTCCGGCACCGCAAACGGGTGACATAAAGACAAGATTTATAGGCGGGAAATTTTTAAGTTACAAACGGAATTATGGCCCGTTCGTTTGTTGCGGGCGTAATTAGAGTCCTTTGTCTTAATTACTTTTTTGCTAATGGCCGCCATAAAGTGCGGTCGCCTGACTTAAATTACGTGTTTGTGTATGTGCAAAAGGCTTTGGGCCCGCTGGTGAAAATTTTTGGCCATAAAAACTCTTTTCACTTCGGGAATTGTCCCGCCAACTTGAAAAGTTTAATGATTATCTACGGAGAAAGGTGGTCGGGGTCGCTCTAAAATATCCACGTACACACCGAAATGAACTTTGGGGCTGTTCTTCGAATGTAACCCCTAAAAAGCGCTTTTAAATACAGCAAAATACCCTCGAAGCACCGATTTAATCAAATGCACTACTTTCCTAAAGCACTTGTACTTTTAATGCCTGCATAAATGCTAAAATTTAATGTAATGAACAATTTTGTTTTTCTCTGTACAATTTCACAAAAATTTATTGCATAGGCATATGCAACTTCCTTGAAAATCATCATTTAAAAAAAGGAAATAGCATATTAAATCATGTACCAATATCTTTAGTGTATCATCAAGGATTTTTCGTTTATAAATTCGTTAGGTTTTGATTTAAAAACTACGATAAACGATAGTCGTTCAAAGAAGAACCACAAAAAATTTGAAGCGAATCGGTTATGTGGTTTTTGAGATATTTTTCGTGCCATTCAAGGTACTCAGGATTCACAAAATCGCTTTGGAAAATTATCCCCACCTAAACGCAAGTGGAAAGTTTTTGGAATTACGATTTTAAATTGTTAAATTATATTCCTGATATGATAAACTTTGCAAATACTCATACATATCGGTTTTTCTATTTCAATAAATTAGGGATAATGCATGGCTAATAGAATTTTATAAAAATTCGATGTTAAACCCAAAAAACATCCTAGAGAATCGTTATATAAACGTTGGTTTCATATTAAAAAATATTAAAAATAAAATCATTTCTTACTTTTAATTTTTTAGATAATAAGCACCGAAAAGCGCCGTATCAGAAACTCCTGATTTTTATTCATATCCATGCAAAACTAAAAATCTTGTACAAAAACTTAATTTGTTTCTGTTGACTCAAACAATTTCATATTATTTTTAGTAAATGCTTATTCAGAATTTAATAATTTATGTTGAACATATGTAGGGTCAAATTAGACCCAATTAATAAATACCTCCACATATGCTTGCCTCGAGTGCCAAAAAGGAAAATAGGAACAAAAAAAAAAAAACGAAAACTGCATCATGTGTGGCGCTATTTTAGCCACTTTGAAATCCGATAAGTGAGTTCGGCGCGTGCCAACAATGTGCTCTTAATATGAAACAACTTGCAGAACAGGCAGAGCTAACAATACCCACAAGATCTACTTGGGGCTAAACGATTTAGGGGCTGTAAGTTCACTCGCCCTCAAGTAGTAGCTTTGTTTTAAAAGAAATACATCAAACCCCCTCGAGTGCAAGGCCACCATCAGTGCGACATCACTTCAGTTGACGAGGTTCACTCACAAGTGGCTCATGTTGAACAATAAAAATGTCGCACTAGCTTTTGTTTTGTCGGCCTCAATTCTTATGCACTGTACGGTCATGCGTTTTAACCTTTCTGCAAATTCCTCTACTCCTTCATAACACGCAACAGAAAAAAAAAGAAATAAATAAAAATAAAAAATAAATATTTAAGTCTTCGTGCCGCAAAGCATAAGAGCATTCTGTTATCAGTTGTTCAGGTGTATGCTACAATGCATGGCTGCGATAAATTTCGGTCATACAAACGAAACCACTGACACCGTAGTTTTCATTTGAGGGTACCTTCATTAGGGAGTTACCTCGTTATTTATGACTGTCATAAAGCAGTTTTCCTTCTGTTCGTTTTTTGTAAATTTTTGTTTTTTTAAGTTACTTCCAATTACAAAGTCAAGGTAATTTTGAAGTTTTATGTCTACACCTTGGATTTTGTAAAATTTCTCTGCATTGGTAGAGATATGAATAATTCTAATATAATAAAAGAATACAATTGCTCTCAGTTCGATTCAAATTAAAATGAAAACTAAACTTCCTTTTATATATTTTTTTTAAATGTTTGTATGCTCAACAATTATTAGGAAGGTTCGAAAATACGAGTTTGTATCTTTGGAAAGCGTCTTTTATGATTTTAAAGATTTTCATACACCAGTGAGCTGAGTTAATATTTATACCATCATATTGTTATAGTTAAAACATATGCCTATATATAAAATTAAAAAAGGGAAATCCCCCAATATTGCCACAATTACATCGAGTAAACAAAGTTTAAAAGATATATCTGCACTTGTACCATCCTGTCTATGACTACTCTGCGGGAACCAAGTACCCTCCATCGGTTCACAGACGTCAAAGCAATTCTTATACAATTACTGAACAATTTTTCCTCAAGTTCTGATTTATTTCATTTCCCAAGTGTCGTATTGCAAACAGCTCGTCTCTTAAACTTAACTAAATCGAGGGGGATTTTTTTTTGTTGTTGTTTTTGTTCTGTTTTGCACTTCGACAATTAAATAAAAGTGAACCCCAAATTATACCACAATTGGGCAATAAAACCACATGTTCACTTAAATGAGAGAGGGCTTCAGGACCAATTCAGATGTATTCTACCAAAAAGGCAATCGACACATATGCCCTAAAATTTGGACAGCTCGTGGATTAATAGTGGGTTTTGTCTCAATTACGATTACCTTTTAAATTGTTGTAGACTTTATTAAGTCTAATAGTCTAAAATCCTTATTTCTTTATTTCTTGAGAGACTATGCAACATATCACTTTGATACAACTTACATATTGACCACAATCCCAAAGTGGAAAATTTAATTTGCAGTTTAGAGGGTAAATAATTCGAATAATTTTATATGTCCTGTTTCGAATAACACATGTTTTATTGGGTCGTTTATTACGAAAACCAATAACTATAAAATTTTGTTTGTTGAATCTGGAAACACCATGAAATTAGTTGATTTTAATTACAAAAACTAAATATTTTGGGGAACTTAGTAAATTGTAACCAGAAGGTGTTATTTGACTACTTGTAGAATAAAATAGCCATAATTAATCAATCTATTTGAAATCTTGTAGTTGAGAGTCTGTTTTCATTAGACGCAACAAAATAGTTACGATTTAACCGAATTATTTTCCTAGGTATAACAAAATAAATTTATATATATTATTAAAAACTATCTTAAGCAATAAAGTCTATTTAAACTTACAATCTTCGGAAATTAAAACGTTATAAGGTATGGTACAGTCTTTGTCCCACATTATTTAAACCTGAAAAAAATATCTTTGTTCTGAAAAAGAAGACAATATTTTCGAGATTATAATCTTGCAAGGAAAAATATTTAAAGTCCTTTTCACACTTCAGAAAGTTTTGTATCAGGAAAGAATCTACAAATCCACCATTTAAGCAGAATATACCGGCATCTCGTCCACTATTGTCGAGAAAAGATATAGTATCACTCGCGATATAATCTAAACCTAAGATAAGTGTTTATCTAAGGGCTGGATCAGTTGCATTCCGGACAAAACGAATGCAAACACTAGACAGAGATTAAAGGACATTTCAGATGACACGAAACTAGAGCAAAGTATCCTTTGATTACCGAAAGGGACACATAAGTCCGCATAATCTTCCTTGCCACGCCATTTAATCCCGAAATCCCTCATTGTTATGCGAAACAAGGGCAAGGTACTTCAGAGACAAAAATATCAATTTGTACGTACAATAACGAATCCGATAATCACCGAAAACATATCCTTTGTCTTATTCCATCTCAGGATTTTCTGCAATCGAAGCCTTCAGTGTGTATACTTTAGACTCTTTTTGAGTTTAGATCGCAAAAAAACTTTTGGAGCATATTGCATTGTTCAAACACTAACTGCAGGATTATCCCTCAATTCTTACTTTTCATCTCTCAAAGGAGTCTGCTTTAATTTTTTCCCGGGACCAGCGCCAGTCAGCTACAGTGCACAGCATCCCCTGGGCTAGAACAAAATAAAGCGACAGATTTATGGCAAATAAATTATTGAGTGACCCATCGTCCTGGCAGCTAAAGTGACACGGTGTGCGTAATAACTGCAGGACAGTTCGACGGGAGGACGTGATTTTATGTGTTTTTACCTCTTTTGAACGAAGGTAATCTCTGGGCAAGCAGGCGGTACACTACCTGCCGGCCAGAATGGATGGATGCACCTTTTTCCTCCCGCATAGACGAAGACGACTGACGGCCAAAGACATTGCTAGGATTGGAGGGAAATTGCCTGCTTAAACTGGCGCCAGACAAGGTTTAACTCTGGCGCCCTAATGACTTCCTCGAAGACAGAAAAGATTTCGCCCTTCTGGGTCGGTACATGCGTCACTCGAACGACGTCGTTTTGTGTCTTTTATTCCTCAGTAGGCATTCGAGTTAATACTTTTATTCGACAAGTGGCATCCGTTAATGCCCTTACAATTGTTTCTTTAGTACCTTTATAGCGTCAAATTTGTTTTTCAACTAGCTGTACCCTCTACTTCGTTCCCGCAGCATTTTGGTATTTGAAAGGCAATTCTAAAAAACAAATCAAGTGTAGAATAAAACAGAAATAAATAATAAAAAGTAATTTAAAAAACAAAAAACATAAATACTCGTAGGGAAATCTATTGGTAAGTAACAGAAACATTATTATTTGCTGCATCTATTGGCGAATAACAAAAACACAGTTTTATTTTATTCCACTGACCTATTCCGGAGTTATAGTTTTTTTTACTTTCCCATGGAAACTTCTTCTTATGCTGGGATAAAAATTATTCTATATTTTTAGTCGTCACATAAGCTACCTGTATGCCAAGTTTCACATAAATTTGTCCAGGAGTTTTTGTATAATGAATGCACATACAGACAGTTTTATTATACCATAAATGTGTGATCGGTTGAAAAAAATTGCTCGAAACGCCAAAGATCGGCAGTGAGGCCATGGGTAGCTCAATTAGTTAGAGAGCATCGAAGCGTCAATTCGAAGAATGCAGATTCGAGCCATGCTCCCTGGTCAAAGTCATAAGTCTCACATAAATATTTATACAGATTACAGAAAAGCATTCTCAAAATGTTAAAAAGCTACACATTAAAAATAAACTTCAGAAACTGCCGAAAACTTCTGCTCTATTATATCGCAAACAATAAAAGTCTTATTCTTAATCGGGAAATGTATAACATTATCTGATAACTTTTGTATTTAAATAATGTTGGAAGAAATAAATAAACATGACTTAAAATAGAAACAAATCTTCTAACAAACAAACAAATACATTTTTTCCATTCGAAGAATTAAAATAGATTTTAAAAATACCCTGAAAATCAACAACTACCAGATCAAGACTATTAAGACAAAGAAAACGAGCCCGAACTAGAAGAAGTTAAAGTTTCTAGACCCAACTTCCCGCGTCCGTTCAATACCATAATAGCTGTTTTTTTTTCATTTTCCTATCTGGTTCAGTTTAGATAGGAAATTTTTTGTTAACTTGCGTTTTTCAAAACGTATCAAGGTTTTAAAATTTGGGAGAAATGCATCGAATTGTCATGATACATATTTACCCATCCGAACTCCAAATTTTAAATGGATTAAATTTTATGATTATGCTTTTAACGTAAAGTGTGAATAAAGCCAGGAAATTTGATTTTATTTTTGTGCATGCATGCAAAATTTACTTTAAAATATAAAAATCGTTTTTAAAGACGATTTTTTGAATTTTCTACAAATTTCTGTAGTCGTACTGCATTCCCTACTACGACTAAAGTTATTTTCAATAAACTCCTTTTAGAGATAAAACTAGTATTTTTTAAGTATATAATTTTAAAATAAAAAAAAAATGTATTAAATTTTATTCCAAGCATATTATTCCTGGGAGTATAAATTTAGATTGTAATTAAGGATTAGGACAACATATCTTTCCATTTCACTGGCAAAAAAATATAATGCATGAGTTTGGGCCTTTTGTTACCACAAATACGGTACAATGTTGAGGAGATGGGCTAAGTGAATGAAGCTATGAAGCTTTTCTTAAAAAAATATGAATATGAATATTTTGCGGGAAGTATGCTCCCAAAGCTAAGAAAATAGGCAACTTCTTATCGCCGAACAGGAGTGCACGCAGACATTTTGATCCCCTGAAATTTTCTGTTAGTGCTCAAACTGGTGTAAATTAATTTATTCGCCCACCCTCGAAGGTAATGAATTCATCACAAGTTCATAAAGGACCTATCGCACGGTTGGCGTAGTATAGTGCGGTGTGGTGCACACGCTCTTCGGTGAAAATGAATTGAATGCGCGAAGTTAATAAAATCAATTCCACGTGAGTACCCGGCATACTGTCGCTCGTATCTGCACAATGCTTCCCGTAAACTCTTATGAATTTACAGTCATAAAAGCGTAATTTCATATTTTGGGATAAATGACGGCAAAGGCCTGCATCGAGTCGGGAATTTCTAATCCCGGTACAGATTTGATTTCTACTTCACGTGATACTTCGCACCCTTGAGAAAGCGACCAGGGTCCAATCTTGCTGGGTATTTTTAGGGGACGATGATTTATCGACGACGGCTTCTTGGGCTGCAAACTGGCTCCCATTGTGCTAATCACATTATTTACACCGCCCAGGATTAACTAGGATGACTTGTCGACTTTTTGCGACCAAATTGCGCGGGGTCGGGTCGACGACGGTGATGCCGTCCACCCCTCGGGGCGCTTAGTTAAGCGGCACTCCCACGAGGATAACGTTGACATATGTAAAGTGTAAGGCCGCTTAAGCGGGTGCGAAGATCTTAAATAACCATCGGCGCGTGCTGATGCTATTTTTCAATGGACTGACCGGGGAACGAGCAGTTGATCCTTTCCCTGCCCTAATAAATGTTAAACTACTTTCGACGGCTAATCGTTACGTGAAGTTTGCGCGAACGCACGCATAATGCGTTACGCGCTCCTGAATTCAAGCAAGAAAGATGATGATTCACGGGGATTAGGTCTAAGCCCTTTTTCATATTCTACAGAAATCAAATAATGCTAATGTAAAATCGAAATATTCATTTTTTTAAAATGCTTTGAATGGGCGAACAGGTAAAACACCACGAGAAGCTTTCATCCTGAAGACTTTTCGAAAAAAAATAGTATAGTACAAATAATAAGAGAACCAAAATACGATATGTTACTTGAGCTTATTATTATAAACATAGCTTAACTTTGCCGTACTCGCGTCTTGATGTCACAGACCGACCTTATCGAATATTTCTTTCTTTCGTATTTTATGGAGCTGATTATTAAAGACAAACTTGTTTTTCCATTTTGTTTAGTTCTATTTCTACATATAAAAAACCATTATTTAATAAAATAAAAAAAGTAAACAAACGTGAATTAAAACATCTTAAATTAATATGTTAAAGTTATCGGTCTGACGAACCGACGAGAGTTTACGTGACACAGAAAATAGCGCAAGCACAAAAAGGTTAAAGACAAGTTTGAACCTTCTTAGTATTACTGAATATATAAATAAATTATATGAAGTGTGAGCCCTATTTCCTGGCGACCATAATATCTCCTTTGTCTCTTAGACTTTAGAGGGTCTGAAAGTAAAAGATTGAAATTTTTTTTTAAATTTAGCTATGTCATTATGGTTAAAACTAAAATTTTTATACCCCGAATGAAAAATAACTAAGTGGCGGACTTTTGAATTTTCTTACAACTTAAATTGTATAAAAATATGGTTCAATATGAATAAATATTTATAAGCTTAGTTCTAGCCAAAACTATGCATTTCTAGAACATTCCCTGAATATTTGAGACCAATCGGTGCAATAGCTTTTGGCAAATTGTGATCTACAGGTCGAAAAACATTGTTTCGAGAAAAAACTGGTTTACATTTTTATTTCATGAAAATACACATAAAATTAATAAATGAAAGCATGTTAGCCTTAATCAGCAATGCAACAAAACTGCTCCATACTACACTGACTACCAATGGTTTTTACCAAATTTCTATAGATATGTAATAAACAACACTGATGGTTTTCTAAAAATGAAACCCAGGCTGACCCCTTTAAAAATTTAAATTGATAACAAGCGCACTCTACTAGACAAAATCGATTGACGTACAAACATAAGGGACATGTTATCCTAAAAAGCAACCACCAATAGATTGATCCAATAATTATTTAATTTTTAATACATTTTAGAGTAAGCATTAAGCGCCAAATTGACCCTTGCACATTTAGTTTGTAGAAGTTATTTGCATATAGGTTAAATTTTACCAGCAACACCGGAACAGGTAATTTCAACTAGTCGCAATAATTCGTAAAGTAAATTTTCTGAAAAAGTTAGCTAAAATAAGCCTATAATTATTTTAAGGGTCAAAGTATATTAAATTGCCCGGAAAAGGAATCAGTGGATCAGTGGCCCTTCACTAAACTTCAAAGAACACCTCCAGGGCTATCGGAGTTCTCAAGAACAACAAACATTTGAAGTGCACTTTCATCTCGAAATTCAGCTGCGTTTTAAGATTAAAGGATTTGAGGGTCAGATGAAGATCTCTTAATAAAAAGCGATGAGTAGAATACTTTTTGGGACAAAGGGGGCATTGTCCCGCCAGAATGTCGCATCATTTTTGAGCGACTACCGCCTCTATTGAGGCAGACTCTTTCTTCCCAGTGTTCACCTCTTAACTCCTTCTTTAATAATTCAATTTAGGGGCATCTTTGGCAATGACGCATTCTGTTTAACCCAAATATGAAAGTAGGGAATAGACATCGGTGACATTTTCTAGGATTCGTCTTTTGTGTCGCAAAAGAATCAAAATTCTCTTTTAAAGGCCCCAGAATCCTAGAATTTCTCACAACATTTTCTTTTTATGGTTTAAAGGTTGCCATTGTGTTCGAAGAAGAAACTCAAGGGGGTGGAATATATCAATTTCGGATTGTGTAACAGACTAAAAATAAATCATAAATGAGGGCACACGGGAGGAGACAACCGAAAAATCGTTTCTTTGTTTGGTCAATTACTCAATCCGCAATGACTGGGCTCGGACTGCTCCCGAATTTGTATTTGAAAAAGCTCAGATTAACTTGGGAGAAAATTGGGATCTATTACGCAAATAAATAACGCGTGAAACCACTCTCTTCCAGGTCTAATAACCCGAGTTACCGGGCACCATACCGCCGCCGCTCGAAATGAGTAGTTTCATGCCACTAATGTAAACAGCTATTAAAAAACTTAAAAGCACTCGCCGCATCGAGTATGGTATAATTAAGTGGGCTGCGGAGGATCCATTTACTTAATGCAAACTAGTAATGGTCCAAGAATGGAGTCGCCATGCCCCGGATGGCTCGCGTCTCGGCGACTGGACAAGAAGACACCGGCCGCAGCCGATCAAACAATATCTAACCTGGACGACTACTGATCAGCCTCAGGTTTGAGCGAGGTCTTAAGTCTTAAGTGAGGTTGGCCCTCTGTAGTTAGCCAGCCGTATGGCAAAATAGCTCTCATCCAGAAAACCTGCAAGTCATAGTGCGGCTTCTCGACAGATGATCCATTTTCACGGGGATTCAATAAGCTCTTTCAACCATGGGTGGGTCTATTATTAGGGTCAAGCATAAGGGTGTTTTGACATGCTAATTAATGGACTACGACTTACGGCTTCTGCCGAACCAGTCGGAAAGGTAATTTTATTAAAAGTTTCGTCTACTAACGATGAAAATTGCAGACTGCTCAAAAATTTCAATTAGCCACAATGAGGTTTCGACGAAGATCGAAGAGAATTTGAAAATCTTTTATTAAAGGACCATTTTTTTTTTATTGCGTACACATTCATATATTACATGCCCGAACTAGATAGATATGCGGTCATACCAGGTTTTGAGATTCTAAACGAAAATTTGCTGCTAAACGAAAGATGATATTGCGATTTGACGGACTAAAGCGTTTGATCGGAATGTTTCCTATGCGATTTCAGGTATTCCTCAAGTAAGTTATCTTGGACCAATCTTATTTGTAATTGCCATTCATGATGTTGTCTTTTTCTACGAATTACTAAACGCTTTTTATGCAATTGATTTAAAATTATTATCCTAGAACTATTCCACTGCGAATTGCTACTTGTTGCTGTTTCATATTAACAATTTAGTCTCCTAGTATGTTACGATTTTCAGATTCACATTAATAAATGCGAATGTATATCCTACTCTCGAAATACGGTCTTTTTTTATGTCCCAATTTTTCCATACTCCATTCTTATATGAATTACCCTGTTTAGTAATGTGCACTTCTGACGGCGTTCGGCGTTGATGTTATGAGGATGGAAGATATCATTTCTCAATCTCTATCTGATATTCTTAAGTTCATGATGAGTGCAATAGACAATGTCTGTCTATTCCACCTATAACAAAAATAATAATTTTTCGATTTCCTATTGGGATGTTTTCCTCATCACTACTCTTCTGTGAATCTATAAAAAAGGCTTTTACTATAATATTTTTGCTTTAAGTTAGAGCATAAATACAGAGCACAGTAGTTGAATTGGGGAGCTTAAAAAGATGTAAGCTGTACTAAACATCCAAACCGAATACTTGGCACGGTCATTACATATCCCATATTACAACTACTGATTCCTTGCCTGTATAGGAAAGTTAAAAGAATATTGCAACCGTTCAGATAATCAAATTCCAAGCTCCGAATTACGCCCACCTCCACAGCCATGTTAACGATCACCAAAAGGACAAGTGCATCTGCGGAGCCTTCGCAGTTCACATGGCGATTCTTCGGGCCCAGCCCGACCATGCCAGTGTCCTTGCAACGCCACCCAAGACTGGGAGCGGGTGCAATTTGCATTAATCCTTTCATTAAATCGTTAGCTGCGATTTTAATCGGATCTGTAATTGAGATATTAACTACGAGTAGTGTGCCCGCACAGTGAGGATGCGGCCATCGCAGATCTCTCGGCTAAACGAGAGCATAATTATATCAATTACTTCGATTATCTACCATCTGAATTATTTTGGGCCTGGCCCAGGGATGAAAGAGTCAAACGGCGGCATGCACGGGGGTTGGGTCCAGCTCAAAGAACGTCTCGCAGACAATATCTGCAAAGGGCGACATCTGTGTTTGACAGGGCGCTTTTATATCTCTGTTTATTTTTTTCATTTTGTTTGACATCAATGCGGTCGCTTTTGACAAGTGTGGTCGTTTCCATCTGGTTCGCCATGGACAAAAGTACCACGAATCCTCCGCTGGGCTCCTTGTCCGTAGCGCCCCAAATGTAAAGAGGCAGGCAGCGGCAGTCCAGCTCCTTTTATGTCAAAAATGGTCGCTGGTATCTAATCGTAGCATCGCATCTCTTGTTTTCATACTTTGTTTTTCGAGTGTTTGAAAGGATAAAAACACGGTCTCCGGCTTAAAGTGTAAGACCGAGCGGCTGCTGAAAACCCTTGAGCCAAGGGAATCAACCAATTTAACCCGACCCCAACCCGGTTCGGCCCTCTGCCCCTGCTATGCACAGCCAGCTTCAGGACCTAAACTCGAAAATTGAGTTTGAAGCAAGATGAATCGCACCGGAACTTGCTGTGATTATCTTCTGCACAGCCACGCGATTCCTTTCTTACACAGGAAAGGATTTAATGTAAAGAGAAAAATATAAATTAATTTCCCTACTAATTGTATTTACACCTACCTTTTAAACTTTAAACTGGAAACGAAGAATAACCTTTTGAAATATTTCAAATATCTACCGCTTTGTAACACTTTGTAATCCAAAAACTACTTTTGCTTTATAAAGGATAAATTCCTGTTTATCTGATTGTTCTAAAAGTTCAATCTACTTGGGCAGATATTCGTATCACTAGAAATTTTCTAAAAAGACATATAAATAAAGTTTATTTCTATGATTTTATCTTTATCAAAGGGTAATTAGTATTCAAAAATAAGATTTTATTTCTTTATTGAAGAATTAAAAATTAATCATTGTACACAGTTAGAAATTAAACATAGCCTATAACCGAAATTTCAAATTTGAAACGTTTTCAATTTCAGAATTATAACGTTAATTTAAAATTAACTTGGATGAACTATTCAAATATTTTGCAAATAATTCAAAAAAAATTAGCTGATAAATTTCAGCTTGAATTAAGCGAAATATTAAAGTTATCACTACGCTAATTTTTTGTAGTGAGTTAATAGTTTTATAATCTGATATTTTGTAGTTGATCTACATTTAAATTAAGTATCAGTGGTATGGGTTTAGCTTTTAGGTTTAGGTTACAGTGGCTGCAGAAAAGCACACTTAAGTCAAGTTTGGCCCATTGTGTTACCACGTAGCGCAAGCGACTATAGTTATCCCCGTGAGATTTTAACCCACGGCCTCAGGAACGGTAGTCCAGCGCGCTAGCAACTAAACTACCCGAGGTCCCGTCAGTGGTATAAGTAATAATTACAGTCAAGTTAAAAGCAAATCAATAATTTTCAATAGCTCAACTCAATTGGAGTAAATCCTTAAGAAATAAATAAATCACCTAAAAACAAACAATTCACACTATTGAGATAATTACAAACAATAGGAGTTCACATGACAAAAAATTCGACTATCAGCAGCTTTACAACATCTCATCACAAGTAGTTCTAAATAGAATTGTATAACGACATCATCAAATCAATATATTCAATTTTGTTCACGGTTTCATAACATTCGATTAGCTCTGGTAGTGAATACAATCCTTTGATAACCCCTAGCGCCTCATTAGATCAAGAAAAACTAAGCCACATCTTATCGTTTAAAATTAGGGAATAATAATTTATTGATAACGAAACATATGCACATTATATTTACAATTTAAGAAATTATCCTACAAAACTTCACAGAGAGTTTGACTCCTCTTCCAGTCGAGTGGGTCTTTGTGCCTTTATACGGCCAAACGGCAAATCACATTTACAAAGCCGCCTATATTTAAAAATAATTCCCGCAAGGACCATTACTAAGATAATAACAATAGTACCTAAAACTAAGACTAAATTGTTAACATTCTGTGTTGAGTTTATTTTAACAGCAACTGTTTTATTTAAATGTTCAGGTTGATCAGATGAGGTTGAAGTTGTGTCCCAATCGATAGATTTATGTTTGCAATCCACGTGAATTCCAGGGGTTACATTTACGTGATGTTTTCGAAAGAGCTCAACAATTTCAGACAGACGAGCACAATTTATTCCACGCTTTTGTAGAACAATCAACTCCAGGTGAGGGAGTGCATACTTCAGGAGTTTGTAATCCATTTCATAAAGGCTATGTGTGTCGATGTGCAACACCCGCAAATTTTTTAAAGGACGAAAAATATTTAAATCAAGCGAAAGTAGATGATTGTGGGAAAGATCAAGTTCGGTCAGCTTCTCCTGGAGTATAAAGGTGCTAGTTGAGAAATTCCTTAGGTATGTTGCAGATAAATTCAACTTCACCAAATTCGATAGATGTGACATTGAGATCACATCTAGACTCTCCAACGGATTGTGTGATAAATCCAATTCGGCTAGATTCCTCATACAGCCTAGGTCTGAAATGGATGAAACAAAATTATTGTGGAGCTCCAGCCTGGTTATTAAATCTCGCTTTGATATGTGGAGCCGTTTCAAATTATTGTTGTTCGCTGATAAATAGGCGACACTTCCGTTAATATGGAGCTCCTTTAGTGCGATGTTGTTAGCACGCAACTCATTTACAGAATGAAGGTAGACTTCGTCAATTGGATTATTGGACACATCCAGCAGGTGTAGACTGGGCAGTTGCCTTAAGCTGTTACTTTCGAACGTTATGATGCGATTGTTATTCAGGAGTATCGTCTGTAAATTGGTGTTATGCTCGAAAATGTCGTTATCAATCTTCTCAATTTGATTGTACTGTAGATCAATGTACTGCAGTGAAAATAGATTCGCGAACAGGTGCAAGGGAATTTGGCGGATTTTGTTGTGACTTAAATCCAAGTATTTGAGTTTTGCCAAACCAAAAAATGTGTTCGAGTGAAGATTGAGCAGAAAGTTGTGATTTAAATGGAGCTCCTCCAATTTGATCAGCGAGTAGAACACTTTCTCAGTCAATTCCTCGATCGAATTATCCTGGAGAACGAGGGTCATTAGGGATCGGGCTTGTTCAAAATTCGTTTGTTGTACTGTCCGTAAATCACATCGTTTCATGACAAACACCTGAATTTTATTTTGAGCGCCAAACACTGGAGGAATTGTCGGTAGGGAACTATTCTTAATGATCATCACTTCTAAATTTTGTCCCAGTGTGCTATTAATACCAAAGTTAATTGAGTCGTTGAAACGGAGGTTGCTAATCGAGCACAGCTTGGATCCATCATTTACACAAATTTCGGATAGTCCGTACGCTAGAGCGTTATCAGCGTACGGCGCGAGACACATTACACTCAGCCACGTTACTATCAACATCTTAACGTTGGGACACATTTCGCACTTATAAAATAAAAATAATAAGCTCTAATTTCAAGCACAGCGAACAATTCGCAAGTGACTGACCAGGCGGTCTCGTCAAGTGCATATAAAGCGAAAATGTTATTTTGCGCCTTCTGTAAATTTTTTATTATTATTCCAAAGACGCGCTTAAATTGGGATTTCTTGAAGCTTTGCGTAATCATTTGTTAAACTCATTGAGAGAATCAAAGATGAGTGCTAAAGGTTAGCCGCTTAGTTGGATTCCCTTATCGCTCGAATCAAATAAAGTACAGGGTCGCATGCGGAAAACGGTAGCTTAGCTGATCTTTTTGGGATTTCAAGAATAATTCAAAAACTGCACTCTTTCTGATTATAAAATGGCGTGTGAATTCAGAACGAGTTGAGTGCAAACATTGTGCTAGATAGACGACATCTTGCTTTATATAATCATAAATTGAAAAATTGGGATTACCCATATTTTTATGATTTTTAGTAAAATTACCCTCAATAAGCAAAAACTAATTTTTAAAATGGCAGAAATCTCTACTAATTTGTAGAATTTTTATTTATTTTTGAAGGGATAAGCAACGACTTTGACCAGGGAACGGGTGTTCGAACCTATGACCTTTAAATTGGCGATTCGCTGCTCTGACCATCTGAGATACCCATAGTAACTTGCCACCGATGTCTTTCGAGTAATTTTCCGGCAGAGCACACATTTATTCTATTGCTAGGTGTTCGTTTTCCTTCATTCATGTCCAATTTCTTGAAATGCAATAAAATGCTGTGGATCAATTTAAATTCTACAGTTCTCTTTATTATTGATGTTTTCTCAGCATTAAACTTAGTGAATCTAAAATTGGAAAGAAGTATAAATTGCAATCCCATCCCAACCTATAAAATATCCCCAAAACCCACAATTCCATTTAGTTAAGTTTTCCAGGAAATTTTATTACTATCCAGCTGCGGAATCCATTCCCTCTGTCCCCATTGGTCACTTTGCCCGAGAAAAATTCCTTTTCTGATTCGCATAAGACATAAAATCCCATTGGAATCACATTTATCTCATTGCGATGATATTTATGCGAACACTGGACATACACACTTTTCACATAAATCCTGCTTAAGAAGACAGTATCATTCCATAATTCGGCGTCCTTGTCATGGAGTTTACCCTCCGACTATCTGTACCTTTTCTGGTTGGAATAAAACACACTCCCCATACATTTAAGCAGCAAAAGGAGCCATAAATCTTGGTGGATCCCAGAAGGGAACAAATAAAACCGAGTGGAACAGAATCGTAAAAAATAAACGAAATACGAAAAAGGGATCAGCATTTTAGGGGTTGGTTTTTCTAACAGCCAACGAGCTTATCTCGCTGCATTTCCCAAAGTTTTTCCTTTTATGACAATACTCGTATATGTATAACTTGCAAGGAACACGGAGACCCAGCAAAACCTTCGCCGTTTTCTGAATGGGTTCGCTTTTGGGTGATGTAGTGGCAGCAGCGCCCCACAATCAACCAAGCAAATGGCTAAGTTGTGCCTAAATTTTACAGTTCTTTGCCAACTTTCTGATTTATGGACTCCAAACCGTTTTTTTTTAATATTTATTTCTAATCTTTTTTAAAAATAGAAATTACTCTGTACGTCAAATATCTTGAATTACTTCTTCCGTGGAGGATGTTGCCTGGAAAGTTACAAAGCAGAAAATAAATTCTTTTCTCTTTTAGATTATGACATATTTGTTTTTATTAATTAAAAGAAAAAGAAAAATTTGTATGTATAATAGCGAATTATTTACAAAAGATAGTGTAGAAGAGATGTAAACAAGAAAATTGGGAGAACTACCTTCAATAAGTACGAACAAATTTTATCAGAGCTTTCGATTCTTTTAGTCTTGTTTTGATATCGCAAAAATCTTAAAAATATCGTATATTAAAATCTTGTAGGTTCACTTAAATCTATACGAATGCTCACGATCTGATGATCATGATAGATCAACAGATCTAGACAAATAAATGCTCAACTACCCCACTTTAACCCTTTCAATGCGTCGTCACTACGCTGCGCAGAGTAGTGAGTACTGATCAAAACAATACCCGGAGATTTGATATCATTCGTAGGACTTAATAATCCTTCGAAACAATTGCTGATACTTTAGTTCATATTTTTCAAAGGACAATAATTTTCATATTGAATCAATTGGTAAAATAGGGAAGGTATTATAGTAAAAATGGCGTATATTTTCTGACTTATCAGGGCGTACATATTCGCCTTTCGTAGTGAAAGGATTAATATAGTCAGTATTATAAATTTTTTGAATGATTCTTAAATTTAAATTTTAAAAAGAAACTCCAAACCCTTTTTATTTGTTACTTTTTAAGTCTACACCCTAAGGGGAATAATTTTGTAATATTAATAAGAATTCAATAATTTATCCCATTATTTTTGGTCAAGATTTATACTATTCAAAAAATATCAAAATAGAGAAAATAAAAATTGTTACAGACCTACAATTATTATTTATATAAGTGTAATGTAGTGTGCGATTGAACTTTTACCATAAGGGTTTTCTTTTTCTACTAAAACGCCATAAAAAGTTAACTTCTCTATTCAGACTAGAGAATCTGTAATACCTTTATTCAAGTTAGCACTTCAATAATGTTTATATTAATCGCAAACAAACTGCTTTCCACTTGTAAAAGAAAATTTGGTAATCCTTAATAATTTAAACAAACCGTTTGACCTTATTCAAATAAAAAGTGTACCAAGTTTTTTTAATTGAATATGTTTTGTTTATTGTTGATAAAAAGCTTAAAACCAAAACAATAGATCTTGGGGTATCAGCATACCCTACAGGATTATTTGAGACCAAGAAAAAAGAGGGTTTTAGAATGTGAAAATTGTTATGAGGTTGTTTGCAAGAAGAGACTTGTTTCAGACAACTTGCACTATGGAAATATTTTACGAAGACGATAATCTTACAAGCGCCATGGATGTGGCCTTAATTCATAGAATTTATAATGCTCAAAGTCTCCTGACACCTGCATTAGACCGGAAACAGCCCGACGATTCACTTACATGGCTCCAAATCTGCTTTGATTTCCATGTACCTCCCCTGCAACGAGATCGAAGGCGATTACGCAAACATACTGCCACAGTGCCCAAGGCGAACTGAGCCGCTTCCAACATAATCCTCTGTTTACAGATCCTTAGCTATGCATCAGATTAGGGGACTCATCCCCCAAAAATTGGCCGGGTTAAATCCGGGGTGGGTCTGGGCTCGGTGGCGTTCAGTGTGCGCCAATTCAAAAGTTCTATGTCAACCACTACACAGCGGCAGTCGGGCACAAACACTATGCTCATCGGGAGTCACTTATCATTTCCTACAAATTTAATCATTTGATATGCAAATTGACTCCGGCGTGCGAGTGGATGTGCTTGTGCAGTCTGCGGAAGGTTTGCGGGGCGGCCACTGCTCGCACTCATAATTAGTATTCATATATGCGTAGATTATGCGCATGATACCCGGCGATAAAACGATCGATTGCTGTAATTATTTAATATTCACGTTAATTATGTTTACACAGCGTCCGTGATTGATCTGATTGAAGCCAATTTAAAGCTCGTTTATACTGACTTCTGACTCGGCTTGATGGATCGACACCGGATGCTTGCCCCTGCACCACCGGCCGGGCGACGGCCCAATCGCTGCATTTCTCGAGCAACACTTTGGTGTGGTATCATCGTTCCGAGAGGGGCACGGACCCTAAGGTAGGGCTCGTTTATGTCATGAATTTGCAATGATGTGCATTATGCAAGTACGTGTACCTACAGCTTTACATAAGTAGACAACGTTTCAAAAATTCCCACAGAATTAATAATTTTGGTTTAATTTTTATATGAGAAAATTTTGTTCGTGCTACTTCGTACTAACTACTTTTGAGCGAAAACAAAGCATGCTGCTACCACTCCAATATAACTTTAAAAATATGAAAGAATTATATACCGTGGTATTCATTTTCGATTTCAGTTACCGATAGGCATAAGAAAGTTTAATAACCTTCAAAAATGCTAATCCACACTGAGATCCAAATTTTTCAAATAGCGATATTGGTAGAGTTTAGTTACTGAATTAGTAAACACTTAAGTTCTGAATAGTAAAACAACCAATTTTTTCAATTTTCACTACAATTGATATTGCAGTTTAGTCTTAAATTAACTTTATCCAATGCCATCTAATTGATGAGGAGGGATATTGCAAGTAGTCCTCTTATGTCTCAGGATAGGTACGCCAAATAATAAGACTCCTGACTATGCATTCTACTTGCTTGTTTTGACCTGGCAGGTAGTAAAATACGACAGAACTTTTCCGTCAACCCTAATTATATATCTTACCATTGATTCCAGCTCTCTCTCAAATTTATAGGTTTAACCTAGTGCTTGCTGTGTTTTAGCTTTTTCATATAAATTAAGAAAATTATAGACTCACTTTATACTCGTATATGTGTGGTTTTAAAATTCCACTCTAAATTGTCGTACATTGTTTAGGATTCAAATAATTGAATTATTTGATTATTATTTTTTATTTATATAGAAACAAAATGTAACATACCAGCCTTATGCAGTCTCTTCTAACAAATTAATAAAACAGCAAAAAATCTTGAAAGTGTAAAGACTTTCTAAATTATTTATTTATTTATTTTAGTTTACCGATTAAAAAATTGTACATACTAAGGAAGGACATATGTATACATGAACAAGTAAATAACACAAATTATTTATATATCAAATACTGAAGAAATATACGACCTGAAACTAATACTTTATAAAAAGTTATTCAAAAACAGTTCCTTAAATTAAACACGATTCATTGATCGATCTAAGAGACAAGTCCGGTGGTATTAAACACAGGCAATCTGCTCTGCAAGGGAAATTTCTTTAGAGCATACCAAATCTTGTAAAATTTTTTTGAATGCTTTCTATTCTTATAATAAGCATTAAACTGTAAGAATTTCACACAACTGACGCATATTCAAAAATAGAACGAACCAATGAAAAGTAATACCCTTAAAGTGTAAGGACCCTGAAAATCAGTAGAATTTCGTTTTATAAAACTTAGCATTTTGAAAGTTCTATTGCAAATATAGTCCAGGTGCAGGTTAACACCCAGCTTACTATCAAATATTACCTCCAAATCCTTAATTTCTTTGGGTCGAAACAGTACATGTATTACCTTTAATAAGAGAACGCTATATGTGATCTTTATATGTTTTGTGTTTCAAAGTTTATGTAAAAATTTGTTCAGACTATTTTGAAATTTTAGGCATCGTATTTAACTGGAAAACAAAAAATAGGCAATTACTTCATATTTCATCCCAGAAAGGGTGTAGCTAAAAATGGGCTGTGAACAGGAAAATGGTGAAAAAATCAACAAATTTGTTGGCACTGACAACGACTGCAATAAAGGGCGGGATTCGAGCCACAGCCACTTTTCGCCATATTTTGGTATATCCCAAATGCAATTGATAAGTAGTTTCGGGGGCCATTCTCTCCCAATTTTTTCTATATTAATCCTCTGAGTAAAATTAATCCGAATGAAACGGACAAAAATAAAAATATTTTACCAGGAAAACTGCAGACCCCCAGACAGTAATTAGTATTTCGATAACGTCGTGATAACGCAATCGTAAAAAGAAGTTGTTCAATAAATCCCCCATGCTCATAGCTGAAAAACTGCCAGCACTGCAGTTCGCCGACTATAGCGAGGTGTAATAAAATTTTTATTATTTGATAATGTACATTTAGATCGAATATAGTGGGAATTCCCTCGATAGCTGCAGGAAAAGTCGAGCAAATGGCTCTGGGATCTTACAGTCTCCTGCCATACGAAAACGTTTTAATGTCCCTGATTGTATGAGATTTTACTTTTACTCCCATTCCAAGCAAATCGATGTATAACAATTTCTTAAAATCGCAAAAAATTTTAAAGTCATAAGTGGGGTTGCTACCGCCTGACTTTAGAATGCTAGTTAATCGTTAGACTGTTTAACTTCAGACTATAGAACTGACAATTTATGTCTACATTCAGTATAAAAAAAAAAAAAAATAACAAGCACAAGCAAGTGCCAGCTAATTCCTGCCTTCAAGCAGATCAATAGAACTGCGTGCGGTCTTTGTCGTCAGGATGTAACGCCACGTGACTTCAAGAGACAGCATCCAGGAAGTTCAATTAGGTCACACTCTAAAGTGGGAAATCGGGGCGGTTTGGTCCTCGAGCGATGGTGGGCTAGTGCCACCAAGAAACCCGATACCCTCGGATATGAATGGGTCTTGTCACTCGATATATCCTGAAAATCGGTGGGTATCAATTTAAGTGACTATTGTGCCCGATGTGCGGCAAGTCATACCCCCGGCGCCCGAAAGGTTTAGGTGTGGGATCAGTTCTATGTGCAAGGACAAATCCGCACACACGTCTTTCGGTTATAAATTTCACTGACATTAAGCCACCCGATCCAGTAAAAAATTGTTTCGTGCTAATTTTTTGGCGAAAAAGGCTACTTTGTCCCCGCACCGGGGGATAAAAACAGCACTGGAATGTTAATAAATCTCATTTTTATCACTTGGCTATAAATACTGAATTTTTAGCCCAGTCCGATTTATGGACGTTATTTATGAGTATTTCTTCTATGGCTTTACTACTTTAGGATTATCCTGGTGCTCTCTTTCCTGGATTTCCTGGATCGAGGCACCAGGTATGACTGTTCTACAGGATGGTAGGAGAGTAGCAATTTTGGAATTTGTTTGAGTGGAAATTTGATTCATTTTTTGGTTTAATTGCTTCTCCGTGCAATATTTGCACACCTAAAGGACGGGGCAATTAATGGCTACTGCGAAAACAGATTCACGGTTGAGCGCGCGTGTATCATTAAGGAAGTGACCCGTCCGACTTTATCTTATTGGGAAAATATAAATTTTCAAAGGATTTACGGTGGGATATTCGATGCAAAGTTTAGTTTTATAGTTCGACAGCGATACATTTGACCATTGGCATATTTTCTAAAAAGGAAAATTTATTATTTATGTTTTCTACCTCTCCTGAAGGCAAAAGACATTTTTGAAAAAATAATATTCAAAAGGACTTTTATTATATTTCATTTAATTTACTTTTTATCTCAATCAATAGAATATATGCCAGTGATATCTATAATCCTTTCAAAAATATTTTCTTTGCGATAAAACATCTGCCAACTGAATATCTTTATGAAAACTCCTAAAAATGAAAATATTTTAATAGATATCTCTAAAAATGAGTGCATCATATGCAGTTATAACCGCTCGTAATTACCCTAATGATGGCTTTTAAGAATTATTTTAATCGTACATAGTTAACCTTGGGTACCATATAATTTTTAGTGCGATAGATATTTTTATATGTTCTATTTAATATCGTACAGTCGGAGAGCTAAATCGAAATAGATCACCGTCCTTTGGAAGCCCCTAACATTAATTATAGGGCTAATTTCTATTATGGATTTCACGACTGATATAGTTATTTCGGGATACAAGTTATGGAATGGCTTATAACTTTTCGGAATTCCTAATAACTATGCTTTCAGCTGAGTACCAAATGTAGAATTAAATAATTTATATTAAATAAATATTTACTTATTAATTCTTCAAGCATTCCTCAATGTTTTAAACTACTTCTCTATCCCTAACAGCATTCATTCATTAAGTATAAGTAAGATAATTATATAAATAAAAACGGATCAATGACCTCAATTTCAGCTCCAATGTTATTTTTAAGTTGTTGAATTGTTTACCTTTCAAATAACCCCAGAAAAAATAATCAAATGGTGTTAAATCCGGGTTTCTTGGTGGCCAAAGAACTTCAGAATTTCTTGAAATTAAGTGATCGGCAAATTTTGCACGACTTCTGTGGTATGTCACTCCGTCTTGTTGAAACCAATTCATTTAATTTTGGCCACAAAAAAAACCAATTAACTTGTTGCGATAACGTTCCCCATTTACTATAAGGGCATTTTCCTGTTCGTTTTCAAAGAAAAACGGCCCAATGATACCATCAGGTCATAAACCACACAAAACAGTGATTTTACGAACTGGAGGTTCATATTGATACAGTCTGCGACCTTCCACTGAACCAGTTTCTTCAAAATTATCAATAATTTTTGCCAATTGTACGTTCAATACGACGTCTATGTCGACCAACTGATTTAAATGAAATTTTGTTAGTGGGATTGGTTCATAAATTTAATGAAAATAACGTCAAATATATCGACAAAATACGTATTAAAATTTTTTAATGCTGATTTACATGGAAGGCGGTCTGTGGCAAGAAAACGTTTGCCCGGAACCACTAGTTCAGTTACAATTCATATATCTTTGATAACTACGGATATGCTACCCAAACAGATTTCTCTAAATATTCTTGAATTAAAATTTACTACGATTTTCTACTACTCATTGCACTAAAGTATTTTTTAAAGAAAATATGATCAAAATATTTTCTTTCGAGGCTTGTTTGCTTTTTCACTTACAATTTTGAAAGGTAGAACACCATAGTAAAGCAGGTGCAGGCAATTAACCTGCACAATGTGCAATTTGCTCCAGTTGGTCTGAATCACATTGACCAAACTGTTGAGCCAAACGTTCACTTTTGCGCTGGAACCAATTTACTGAAAATGTGTTGTGCTCCCGAAACGAAGATGCCCAGAATATTTCGAATTATTTGTAAAATTCTCGAAAGGATTCAGTGAGATGGTCCGAGATGTATATCGGCGGCAACTTCGTGGTACCTCCGATCCGCTAGCCGGTAACGCATTTTGCCGCGGATATCCTTCGCAACGATTGGATCCGCCCCAAGCCTCAAGTGAATCGTTAGTTTATAAAATATTACCTTCAAGAGTGTACCAAATGGCCTTTTCTTTATTCCGCTACTAATAACAAGTTTAAGATTTAATGTAATCCGCGATCGTGTGCAAAATACAAATATGCGATCGAAGCTGATCCGCGCGCCGACCTCTTCTTATTTGAGTTGGAGTTGGATAGGGCCAAGGGCTAAGCAGGCCAGCGATCCGCGGAGGAGAATTCCTTCGTTGTTTTTTTCCTTTTTTTTGATTTTTTTTTTTTTTATATTTTTTTTATTTTCGCGAACCTCATCCTTTCGCGTTGCGCACTATTCCCCCGGCCGTGCTCTCGGGTTTCCTCCTTTTAATGCCTTTTCCTATCACGGCGTGGATAAACAATATCGACGGCAAATTTAGTCAAGTTTATGGCTTTAATAATAGTGATTGCCTCCTTTAAATTTAAATTTATTTTTCCATCGACCTGAGCCAGATTGTGAGAAAATCATAGCAGCACTGACCTACCAGCTTGTTACCCGATCCAGCCCGCGCAAGATCCAAATCTGGATGGAATCACGCCGTTATGTGTTTTATGGTGTTATTATTTATATAAAATGTGAATACATTAAATCTGGCCGGGCATCGGGTACTCCTACTTTTGCGGTCAGCCGCAGAACAATTATGAGTACCACGGCGCGAAGATTTATCACTGGATCAGAACGTGTACCCCATACACTCATTTATCGGTTTGGGGCTCCGGCTTTTCACAAAGATCTGCAATTAGCACGATCATGCTCATTTGCTGGAAAATTCGCCTGTCAAAATGGGCGGGTTAATCGTTTCTTAGCAGCTCAGGGTTTATTTCCCATACAAATATAACTTGCGCCTTAGAAGAAGTTCTCCTTCACAACTGGCGCACAGTGTGCCACTTTTGGAATGAAACTCTCGAGGCACTTCACATAAAACGAGCTTTTTTGATTCGCCTCCTTGGATCAGCTAATTTAACACTTTGACTGCCCTAAGCTCTACTATCATCCGATCACAACAATTACGTACAATGACCTTTTATAGAGTAAATCACTTCCTTGCTTATTTCAGAGGCCTTTTTCCTCGGTTATTCTCTTTAAAATTTCTACGGGTGTAAAATAAAAACAACAACACATTTTTAGTACGATCGAATCATTCTGACGGGCTGCTAAGTGGTCGCATTATTTTTTAAGTACCGCCCCACTTGCACAGCTAATGTTCCAGAACAAATATCGCCGGAAAAGATTCTGTGTAGATTTGCATATTCCTCTCATGTATCTTCGGTTCGAATACGAACTCATCTTACATTAACCTCCTCCACGGAATGTGGTTGGCAATTTTCGCTTATGTTCACATCTTGTTCAGCGTTAGCATATTATCATAAAAAATCGATCATGCACTGACTTGGTGCATGTGAGGTAACGCATAATGTACGATATTACATAATTGCAACCCAAGAAATTTTCGCATCCGGAGCCTCTTTCAACAACATCATTTTGCCGAAGGTGCCAAAGGATCATTTCATCTTTTGCTCTCTGCTTTAGTTATTTTTTCTTTGCTTCAGACACTTTTTAGTCTTACCTTAAAAATTAGTAAATTAGTGAAAGGAGAGGAGACCAACGAAAAAACATGTTACTTTAATTAGATTAATTTTAATATTAACTTTCTATATTTATATTCCCTTTTTTTAAGTATTTAAGACCAAATACAAAAGACATCTGATGTGATTTTCAGGTCTTCATACACCAGTCTCATGAAAATATTTCTGTAAGACTCTTCGAAAATAGATTTTAATATTTTTAAATATAACATTCAAATATTTATCTTGATAAAATATGTAGAGCACATTTCTGCTTTTTTCCAAACCAAATAGAGTGCATGATATGCGAAATATGACACTGAAACTGAACTAAAACCAGTTTAAATAAACTGCAAGAAAGATCATTCTCATCATCTCAATATTAAGTGAAATGTAGTCGAGTAAAAATGTCTGTTGATAAAGTTCATTTGCGGCATTGCATTTTTGTATGAATTCCAACTAGGCAGAAATACTACATAAGCGTATTAAAATTTAATGAAGGTTTCTGTTGAAGATATAGTTTCCGACAGAATGTGCACAAGATGGTTCAAAAAATTTCAAACTTAATAGCAAGCCGCGCTCTGGGAAACCATCCCTGATCGAGAACTATATCGGTAGGACCATTATACAGAAAGATTCCTTTATGACAATATCGCAAATTACGGAAAAGTTCAGCTTAACATAACAAACCAGTTCGGGCTATATTCGAAAACTTTAATTCAAAACCGACAGAACTTTCCGGTATGCCTAATGTAAATAAATTGCGCTTCGTCTAATGACATGGTTCAGATATCTGCAGTAGAAACATTCACACAATATACGACATAATAACATATATTTTTTCGAAGACATTGTTCTGATAATTATCGAAAAACATACAAGAGACTATGTAACAGTCTTATAAAGATGATCAATTTTCGAAATGAACACTTGCACCTAAATCTAAAAAGCTTCAATCGTGATAAACGAAACAAACATATAAATTTTTATTTCAAATAAGTAAGGATAAACACCAACTTATTTTTAAGTCGGATATACAGGTATTCGTGAAGGTGTAGTATAGTTATAGTCATCTATACAGTGACAAATATTTCTGGTTCTGATGGTTTTCACTTTCAAAAGAAAAGCAAAATACCCAACTTACTCACTAGGTTCTGTTTTTACAATTAGTCATTAGCCCGGTAAGATTATAACATTTTAAACAACTAACATATAGAGTTGAAGTAAACATTATTATTATTATTATTATTATTTGAATAATCCACAATTGAGGGAGCGACTTTTAAGTATGCATTTACAACTGATACTATGCCAACGAAATTTGTAAAACTGGTCTAGGGTAGGACAGGGCTAGTTGGGCAATTTTTTGCTTAGTCTATCGTAACTCTAAAACGTCGCATGCAATTTACTTGATACTTACGCCTGTCAATATCAAATCTTTATATGTTTAATTCCTTAGAATTATACAAAGGAGTGCGCCATAGGCTTACATACTCGAAGATATTGTTAAATTTAATATTTATTTATGCTATTCTGTACATTTTTCCACAAGTTATTACAAAATATATTTCGAACTAATAGAGAAAGCTTTGATGTATCCGAAGGTTGAGGGTTTGTTAGCATATTTAGAAATATTCCATACTAATTATCTACTTGCTGTAATAGTTTTGCTCGTATTTCATTGAATTTTTCACATTCTTAGATGATATGTATAAATGAGTTGTACTTCGAGCAACAATGACAGTATTCGTGTTCATTGGCTACAAATTTGTTTTTGTTTTTTTTTTATTACTAATTAGCCTCGTAGCGTAGCGTACACGCATCTCGAAATATTTCAATTGCCCAACTTGCTCCTATGCTCAACTAGCACCGCCCAACCCTACTGAATCAAATCCAATTATAATCAAAAATTAATTGTATTTTTTACGTATTAAAAAGAAATTATGGTAAATATATAAAATCAATTGTTTAATGAAGTCTTGTTTTTACTCTAAACATAGTATGTAATATAATTAACAACTTAATTAAATAAGACCGCTTCTATCCGCTTCTAAGTCTAAAATATTCTTCAATTTTAGCCATAGTCAATTTCATTAACTCAATTTGCTGCCGGTACATTTCTAATCGAGCTCGGCTTTCCCTGATGTTGCAACGGAGTTTCAATTTCCTTAATCCAATCAGCCTATGACTCCGACCCGATCTCTGTCTTTCATGCGGTGGAGTAGTTGAATTGATCCAATGTCCATTAAGAGGAAGCCTTTCATCGGATGTATCTGGCTGAACAACAATTCTGGTCGACTCATGACCATGGTCACCAACGTCATCATCTTGGTCCTGAGGTTCCATTTCGTAGATCACTCGAAATTTCGCAAATTTACTAGATATATTTTTAGGTTCACCGGATATTTTGGAATATTGAAATTAATTAACACATTTCAAAATTGACAATCAACGAGAACGAGAAATAAGTTTGCCTTGAGTTATTTTTAAAATAACTTCGGCACCATTTTGCTTTTTCCTATAAAAGGAAAGGTCTAACGCACTCTAGCAGCCAACTAATCAAGAATCTTGTTACCCTGGCATGCTCGCGTTCCGCTTGAAATTTAATATGAGCAAATTTGTGAAAAGAAGGTCATTAATATGCGGAACCACTACTTCTGTTTGGTAAAGATGCGCTCGGAACACATTTTTTTATGGCTCGTTAATCTCTGATATAATGCCAGCTGTAATCGATAACGCTCCAAAACCGATATATCCCCTCAATCTTGATCAGTGCATCACCAGCGAGCCCGAGAAGTACTTCAATCTCATGAATCTCATTAAGGGCGGCCATAAAATTCTTGTAATAACAGCAAATTGAGTTCCATCCCACTTTCCAGTATACCTTAAAACAGCCGTTCAGATAACAAGGCCTCGCAGGGAAAACGAGAAGTATCTTAGCGAAAAATTGGCTTACCCATTCAGTCACTTGTGCCGTGCTGGTGCCCACGATATTCTTGAGGTATCTAATGAAAACCCAGTTAAGGTACCCACCTCCTTTTGCAGTTTCTTACCGTCGTCCGTCGCTTTTTGCTTATATCGCTCGTAATACACACATTAGCGGCCCAACAAATGGGAATTCCAGTTAATGCCCGCAGCGCCTCCATACAGTCATGGGGCCCGGACTGGACCCCGGTCGGGCAGCAATTTGTACCGCGAAGTGCACCTATACACCAATGGGCTCTGGCCATCCTCGCTAATGTATATTATTAAAATTTCGAACGTGCACTTTTCCCGGACCGATTTTATCTCGATGCCAAGGTCTGCATGAAACTCCCCAGATGGGTACAAACTCTGGGCACCACCCATCGCCTCATTGCGTTAATACGCCACAGCATAAGACGGAGCGGATCCTTCCCGGCATCGGATTCAGGGGCAGAAGTCGGCACTTGCACCGTCCTCCCTTGCGAATCGAACGAAATTATTCAAGGCGCAGATTCTTTATCGAGATCCTTTTTTTCTCACCTCATTCATTCACTCGCCATCGAAGAGGTCTGCACTCGCAGTGTTAGCTCTACACCTACGTCTAAGGTGATAATTATTACTGTCGATTCGGTTCCCACATCGCGGCACAGGGGCCTCTTCCTACCAAGAACGAATGGAGGAAATCCGACTCTATCGAATATTAAAATTTATTCCCGAACGCGCATTTCCTTACCGGTCTCTTCTACCTTCAATTAAGCACTTGAACGAATTAATGTTCAAGTGATTTATCCGCTTTTGTTTCGATTTTTTCACATTGCGATAGAAAGCGGTAAGTGAAGGGTTACGTTCCCAATATGTACATACCTAACTAAGATATTAACCCTTTTTACGATTAGAGTATCTTCCGTCTGTATGCGTCTCAAATTCGATCCTATTTTACTTCTGAACTACTCAAACTGCAACAAAAGAAAAATCAGTAAATAATATTCGAACTAGGATCATATGATCATGCACGTACATTTTAATATGACTTCCCTTTGAACTTAAGAAAATAATGAATTAGATTCCAACAACTGAATTGTCTTAAATTGCGACTATTTAATTTAAAGCAATGTACGAGTAATATGGATTTATTGATCATAATGGAAATATTATTTGAATTTCAGTTCCATTTAAGATTAAGATTTTTTAAAAACTTGATTTTTTTATATCATTTTCATAATGCACATCTATTTAAGCATATACCCAAAAAATTTCATTTTAATCCGACGAATATTTTCGAAGTTATACACAAATTTGTAAAGACTCCTGTGTACTATGTGTAAAGCAGCACGAATATGTTGGTAGTTGGTACATTTGTAAAGTTGTATTATTGTAATAAATATAGCAAATAGGGTATTTATTATAGTTATTATTTTTTTGTTTGTCGAAATATGTTTTTCACATTTATTTTTATCCCAACGGAAGAACATTTCCTTTTCGTTTTTGCAATTTTTGAAAATATATTTTTATACTAAACCTTCCCTACCTTTTTTATAGTATGCTGGAATTCGACTCCCACTTGACCGATTTTTACATAGTGTTAAAATAAAAAATGTTTTAAAACTAATTATTTTTCTATTATTTCTATTTTCTCGCAAAAATTGATATTTAAAAGATTTTTCTAGAGGATGTTTTGAATTGTACAAAAGACATTAAGAGTACTAATACGAGTATCGACCAAAACATTATCATTAACTAATAACAATAAATAAAAATTGATTTTATTATTATTTATTTAACGATGAAAAAGACCAGTTTTTCAAAGTCTATATAAGTTTTATTCAGGTCATAGTTTGCTTTAACATTTGTTAGGAAAATGAATGTATTTTGTTAAAATACTTTTCACAAATAGTTTCAGAAAATTTTCTCTTCAACCACTAGTTATTATACAAGCACATTTAAAAAACACAACTAGAAGAAACCAGTTCAATTCCCAGATTATCCATAAAAACCCATATTAGGACCAGACTCTACCAGTCATATGAAAATCTGTTGGGTCGCGAGTATATGAAAAATATTGTTCAACTTAATGAAGTGCGAAAATCGATTAGTCGCCCAAAACTTTCTGAACCGCACTTAAATATTTGCCCGCCGAGCATCGGTTTTCAGTGAATTTGAATCTGCAAGGAATATTAATGTTAAAACAAGCCGCTTAAGATTAAGACCACCCGAGGCATGCGGTAAATGAATTTTAATAAGTGCAACGTTTGGTCTTTATGTAAGAAGTGGCAGAATTATGAAATTTACTTTATAATTGCCGTGCTTTAAGTGAAATTAAATTATAATTTATTTTTAAGAACATATTCTATGTATTCCGTTATTTATTATTTTCCAGAAATGTTTGTACGGAGCCATCCCACTGATGGGATTTTTAGATATAATGTTCTAACATTTTATTTCATGGGCATAATTAATGTTTTTCTTGTTAGACCACGGACCACGGACCACGGATCACGGATGATTACAGGAAGGGTACAATTTAAAGAAATAGAAAGGTAGGTCCTACTCAAGCTTAGCCTGAGGAACTCATTGAGGAACTAGAGTATCAATTGGTTTACAAAATATTCTGAAAATGGATTTTAGACCCATAATCATTCCAATTATGCCAAAGCAACGGATAAGTGATATATATATAAATTGAATTTATGTAACAACGCAACATTGTGTTTGTTATATATTTAAATAAATATGTTAGCAATTTTATATCTCCTTTTGCGAAATGAAAATTTTATTAAATGTAATGTTTTTACAGGAAAACAAATATTTAAGTACTTTTCTAATGTATTTTTGAATATAAAATACTTAAACCCGCGAATACGATGAAATGAAAGGCTTTTAACATGATTCACTTTACTATCGAAAGAAATGGGCAAATTTTATTGCAAGAATAAAAACCGATGCGGGGAATCCCCGGAAAGCCAAAGAGGAGATTGCAAGGTTCGTGCAGTCGATGACTCCGAAACCGAAAATTCCAAAGAAAGAGCTTTAATGGGAAAATTTACAAAAATTACATTCACCCAAGTAATTGCCTTTAATTTACATTTTATATGTAATATTTTGTTTATATTTTTAACCAAAATTTACTTATTTTACCTGGTGAACTTGGACATGAAATCTTGTAACGGCCGCTCACTTATCCGTCTAGTTCCCGTTAATTCCGCAGCAGGCTGACCGAGCGCTAACACTCTGAGAGAGGATATTTTGACGTTCGGATCGTTTTTGACATATTTTGGGGTAAAGTGTATTGATAAAATTCTACGAAAATTGCTCGGTTCATTTGCAGAAAATTCACAAGTTTAAGTGCAATTCTTGAAACGTGTTCGGTATTTAAATGATGGGGCGCAAGAGATCCAAGCTGAAGCAATAGTTCACGCCAGGCAGGAAGCTTTTCTTAAATTGAAATAGTCTCCGTGAGGCTTTCGGACGGAGGAGTGTCTAATTTTAAATCCTATTGTTATAAAATAAGGGGACGTAAGTTCGTCAAAAAGAAAATGTCGTCGTTACGCCAATCAAACATATTTCGCCTTAAGCCGCTGATAAGCAACTTCCATTGCAAACTGTCCGCGATCACCGAGTACGACCCCAAAAAGCAGATGCTCTGTGTGGTCTCTGTGGACAACGAAATCCTTTTGCGGTACACGAACGACAGCGGCTCAACAGTCCTCAAGCTCATCTCGTGGTTCAGCAAATCGACGAGGGTTATACACGATGTCTGCTTTGATCCCACGGGGTGTTGGCTGCTGGTGCTATGTAAGTCGCAATTTTTCTGATAACTTTTCAGCTCTTCTTTCTGATAAACAATATGAGTCAGCTGCTGGGCTCTGTTGGATGTTCCGGGGAGTACGGGGGAACTTGTGACCCAAAAATTCGATAAAATCCTTCATTGTAGTCTCAGAAGAAGGAAGCAGGTCGGCTTACTTGATGATTAATCTTCCACCTGTCGAAAGCTAAATCTTTATTATTCTAAATTTAATAAATGTAGGTATGAAGGGTTTTTAGGCAGCAAATTCCAACTCATTCGGAAGGAAATGCTAACAATAATGTAACAATAAGTTATTTTTAAAAAAAAATGGAACCATTTTTAAATTTAGAACCTTCATCAAGTTTAAATTTAAAAACAAAATCTTTTTATCTGGATAGATAAAAACGTGGGTAATATCAAATACTGGTTGGTTAGTTATTTTAATTTTACCTTCTTTTAATCTCAAAGATATTTTAAATCTAACGAGCTAAGACGATATTTGAAAAAATAAGATATTTTGTTTAAATTAAGAGTTTGGTTGACTAGAAATAGAAATGCTCCGTTGTAACCTAAATTTCTCTGGATTTTTAGACATAGCTTAGTACAAGAATCATCGTATAAAAATGGCATTCTATATTTACCTAAGCCCCAACTTCTGTTGTTTTTCAGGTTTTGATAACACTTTGCATATTGTTCCTGCTTTAAAATTATTAGATGCCACCCAAGTGATGACGAATAGCTCATTCAGCACGACGGAGCTTACCTCATTTGTGATTCCCTTTGTGGGGCCCCACGAATGTCCTAGTTCTAAGACTTGCCCGAATCACGACCTAAGCACAACACCATCATCATCACCTGTGCACCTGGCAGAGTACGTTTTCGAGCGGCCACAGAAGGACTCTAGCAGTGAGAGTGCCAAGGCAGCTCCGATCCCACCAGCGATTATTGACACTACCGCTGACCCCCAAAATGCGCCATTTCTGTCAATGGACACCGGAGACCCTTCCAGCGCTGATACAAGCCGAAAGAGCTCCAAGAATGATGCGGCTAGCACAATTTCCCACTCGAATGAGACGAACGCGACCAGCCGAAATAGCACCGACTCTTTCCTAACGTCGTCCACTTGCCCCTATCCAATTAGCGCTGTTTGGTGGCAAACGCTAGACAAACGAAATCGAGCTGTGATCGGCTACTCGGACGGATCTATCTGTTTTGTCGGATTGAGCCCAAACTGCCCTTTCATTGCAAACACTTGCATTGAAAACGGAGGTGTTTTAAAACTTTTCGTGTGCCGAGACAACAGCATGGAAAATGTTACTCTCCTTGTAAGATTATCTAGAATTTATTTTATTCTCATTTTTTTCATATAATTCACATTATTTCCAGATAAACTCTTCGATCAAACAGCAGTGGAAGCTACTACTGGAGCAAAAATGTATAAATTACACGTTTCCAGGAGATATCTCACCATCGGGAAACCAGCAGAATGACTCTAGTCGAGAAGACTGGCAGTTTGTGATGCCAATAAAGTCAAACGAACAAAATTTTGTGGATGGATCCGCTAACAATGAAATTAGTAGACCAGATGAGTCGACTTCGAGTTCCCCGCAGGACGGGCAATCGTCTAGTGGCTCGTCAGACCAAAGGTCACAAGAAAATGAGGATGCTCCAAATAATAGGAGTGGAATATTGCCGGCTGCCAAGGCTCGTCTTGCCTTACTTAAAACACTGGGTACGAAAAAACTTAACGCACTGAAGATGAAGCTATCGGAACAAAAGTTTAAAATGGATGAATGTGAGTATTTTAGCATTATTAAGTCGCATCCTGGCAATATTATTGGATTATTTTTAATGAATACAAAACACCACGAACCTTGTTTGTGAATGCCAAAAGGTCAAGAATTTTCTGATCTCTAACTTTGATAATACGCAGCAGCAAATGTGTGTATAATTTTACCAGGCAGCTATCCACGGGAAGCTCAGTTAGAGCAGCAAAGCGGCAATTCGAAGGTCGCAAGTTAGATATCTGTCCCCTGGTTTTGCAATCTAAATAAACAAAAAATAATTCTTTATGGAAATTTTATGAAGAAACCTTCATTTCATTTCATTTTTCAGATATGTCCGATGGAGCATTGGGATCATTTGCTATTGTGGATTCTCCGACTACATCGCCAGAAATTTTGACCACCCCATCAGGTCCTTACTTTGTCGTTCAGAATCTTCGTAACACCTATTTACTTAGTGCCTTGCACAATTACTCCGATACTCTTTCTGTCCACAGTATGGACATTAGCTTAATTCCGTTGTTTCTATATAAAATTCCTAAGTACTGTCAGGAAGTTTTGATTGGATCGAACTTGTTATACGCGATTCAATTGGCACCAAATAACAATTCAGAATTTGCTCCCAGGGAGTGCGATGTAAAAAGCGATGAGGTGATCACGAATGAAAGCGATAGTTCGGACAAAAGTGCTTCAACCGAGGAGAGAACGCTAAACACAGTTTCAGTCATAAGTAGTGCAATGGCATCGATGAAAAACGGGGAAGAAATTGTAATTTTATAATGCAGCAATTTTAGTTTTCTTGTAACACACTCTCTTTTCAGGAATTCAATGAGAAAGCATTACTTGGTACTTTTTCCTTCCCCGGCGAAACCGTGATCAACGTCTATCGAATGGCTTCTTTTCCTATCCCCGAGAAACTAATGCCTAAGGAAGAAAGCAATGATACTCTGCAATCCGCTGAAATCCGATCCCCCGGTGGTTATGTTCGACATCAGCGCAAGAGTAATAATGAGATGTACTCTCTGCGCGATATTGAGTTCATGCAGAATGAGTTTCCACAAATAAACTACGATCCTTGTATTGTTGTTACGAATAAAAACACATATTTCGTGGATCTGCAGTAAGTCGACATATTTCTCTTTAGAGAACAATCAAACAATTTTTTATTTCAGCGCTCCTCCTTATGAAATTTTCCTAAGTTCTGCTCTGCGAAGTGATTGGGCTACATGCGAGGAGTTTTGTACTACTTTCGATCTGCACTTTCAGCAGTGCATAGAATTTGCAGGTGATTACTTACTTCGAAAGAAGAAAGTAACACAAGCCTTGGTAACGTATAACGTAGCTCGCATTGCTCCGGTACGAACTGCACTAAAGTTGGCGATTTTCGGGGAGAACTATGCCCTCATGCATCTTTGCGCCATGGCATTGAAATGTGTTTTTGTTTTAAAAAGCACCCACTTCTCAAAGCCTATAATTAAGCTATTGTTCGATGGCGCCGATTTTAGACACACAGAGAAAATTTCAAATTTATTACCAAAGAGACCAGACACTTCCGAGCTAGTGAACGAGGGAAAATCTTGCAGTGACTTCAACTACTCCGTTGATGAGTCAACCTCCTCTCTACAGATGTCGGCTTCATCTCAGTTTCATCTATCGAATTTATTGTTAATTACTCTAGCCGAGCGATCTGTGAAAGAGAAGAACTATGTTCCCCTCTGGTAAAAGTTAAAATGGTTTTTGTTTTTTAAATCCTGGCGTTAAATAGTTTCTTTTTTTCCTCCAGGAATTTTCTAGTCACCAACACCAAATTTCACACGAATATGACCAGCATTGTTCTCTGCCAAAGTGGCCTGTATTCTTCTGCGTTGCTTTTGGCTTTAATGCGCGGGGCCTGCATAGACGTGTTTGTGGGGCTCGTGAGTGTGGCAAATCAGGAATTCGGTAATTTTAATTATTTCTATGAGTTCCCTGTAAAATTACGTTTTTTTGGCAGGATGGTACTCTGAACTGAACGTGTTGCTGTATAATCTCAGTGACATAATTTTCGTAGAATGCGTGACTTACTTACGCCACATATCAACTGATTATTTCAACATTGTTCAAGACAAGTTAGGCAAGATAGAAGCGAATGTGTTAGAGGTAAGTTTTCGATTTAACAAAAGCAAACAAATTTCAACATTGAGTCATAAATTTTGCATTTAATTGTTATATAAAATTCAAATACATTAAACAAAAAACAGAATCATATTCAGAAATAAATTTAACTTAAATTGTACATCTCCAGAGACTAGAAAAGCAACTCAATCCATTCTCTTCGGCATTTCGACCAATTGTTTTCAATTTACCACTAAAAAGTTTCGACTCCAGCACAGAGGACAACTACTCCGAGCTTAGCACTTTCTGTAAAGTGTTTATAGAAACCTATCTGGGGATCATTTTACAACTAGAAACTCTGCGTAATAAATCAGATAGCTTATTGAACGCGTTGACGAGCTTTAAATTGAATCACGAAGACAATCAAGTTAGAAATTCTATTGGACCCAAACATAGATGCAAATGTGTAAAATTTCAAACATTTCAGTTTGCCATCGAATCAAGTAAATTTCCACCAATTTCGGTGGGGTGTTCTCACAGTGCATGCGTTATCGATGGATGTGCGTATTTCTGGGGATCCAATGGTGTGCCTTTCGTGTATAGCGTGACGAAATCATCAGGTATTATATTAATTTTATTTTTTATCTTATTCTGCAATTTCAACTATAGATCCCCCGGAACCACCGCACGCTATAAAGAGCTTAGATATTATTTCACAGCTAAATCTAGAAGTCCACGCAGTCAAGTGCGGTAGGTTGCATTCGCTGGTGCTTACTAATAATGGGGTAAATAATTTTCTTATTCACTTAATTTGCTTTCACTTTACTTAAATAAGCAGATATATTCGTTCGGTAATGGTTACAAAAGCGTAAAATCAAATTACCTTTATCATTTTTAGCTATATGCTTTCGGTTCAAATCAACTCGGCCAATTGGGAATCAAATCCCCAATGCTTTGTGCCCTCCAGCCAATGTTGGTTGAAGCATTCGAAAATAAAAGGATAACAATTTTGGAAGCTGGTCAGTACCACAACGCAGCGGTCGCTGATGATCAATTGTACACTTGGGGGTTAGTTCAATAGAAAAAGTTCATACAAAATTTCTAACATTTCTTAAATTTCAGTTGGGGAATCTACGGACAATTGGGTCATGGTGATACAGAAAATTGTTTGCAGCCAAAAGAGGTTTCATTTTTCAGAGGAATGGTACGTTTCTCTTTAAATTTTGCATTTCTTTGATTGTTAATGATAAAAAACAAAAATTACTAGAAAGTGCAACAAGTGAGTTTGGGTCACGCTCATTCCTTGATCTTATGCAGTATACCGAATGGATCTACCAATCTTTACGTTTTCGGCTCAAACCATTTCGGGCAATTGGGAGTGGGACTAAAACATCCATCTAGACTAAAAGAAACTAACCTAGTCAAAAGTATAGTACCGCTTAAACTAGAATTCTCTGAGAGTCCCATAAGACTGATTCATACAAAATTTTTCTCGAATGTAATTTCTTTATGCGTTTTAAAAAAATTTCTTCTAACTTATGGCATTCTTGTAGCTTGCGGTTAACGAGAAAAATGACTTGTACACGTGGGGTTCATCACCGCAAGCACTCCGTTTAGCGAACCAAATAAAAAGGCGGGCGACAGCTAAACAAAAGATTGAAGAAAATTTACGTAAGGAGATAAATAAAAGAATTGAATCAAATAAGGATGTTGAAACTGATTCGACTAAGGAAGATGTTGCTTCGAAATTGAAGAATTTTTTGAAAAAAAGCGGAGAACTCTGTTCTGGAAATGAAATTAATATAGAATGTGTTAAAAAGCAAGATGAAAAATTTACTATACCAACAACAGAGGTGGCTGCTCAAGATATAGAAATTGAAATGAAAGAATTAAAGATAGAAAATAGAGATGAGAAGAATACGACAATACCTTCTATTAAAATTGATTATGTAGCTAATCCCTCAAATGAAGAGGAAACTGCTGCGTCAACAGAGAACGTTAATGCTCCAACATCGGATTTTGCTCAAGTTAATGCTACTTCTTCAAAAAAATTTCCAGAAAAGAAACAAGAAAATATAGAGCCAGAATCTACAGACCATTTGTACCCCTTACTTGTAGATACTAGCGAAGTATCTGGACAAATTTTGCAGGTCAGTAATTTATATTTAATAGTGGCAAATAGAATTTCATATTATAGGTGTTTCCATAGTCTCTTGGTTGTTTTAATAACATGACTGAGCTATCTATAATAGTGGGATTTTATTTTAAACCATAATTTAGTACTTTATATCAAAATATTAAAAACACATTATCCTTCCAGATGTCGACTGGTCTCTTTCATTACGCCCTCATTTCTTCGACATCACTTTTATATACGTGGGGCAAAAACCTCGAGCATCAACTTGGCACAGAAGATAAAGATCGTAAAGCTGTAAGCAAACCCACTCCTTTGGAGAGTATCGAAAATCCGTTACATGTGGAATGTGGGGCCGATTTTACAGTGGTTATAACAACAAAATACGTAGTAAAGGCATTTGGTGGAAACACCAATGGTCAAGTAAGTACCGAAATTCTCCTCTTCTTTGACGTGATTACCGAACAATTTCTTAATCAGTGTGGCAGAGACTTGGGGCCACCTATAGACAAAAGTAAGTCAGGGAAGCTCTTTTGTCTTCCTACAACCAAACGGCTAATGCGGTTAGAAGGTCAATGCGTGGAGGAGCCCTCCGAAATATATTTGCCTCGTCCGCGCATTCAACTAGACCCGGAACCCATTCGGTACCTGAAGAGCGTTCCAAAATTCAAGCCTCAGCTGGTGCAACGATCCGGGCTCTCATTGGACGTTGACACTGGTCGTTCAGTGTCAAGCTGTGGAAATGTTCAGGACGCGGAGTCAGATGAGGTTGCCTCGAGCGTTGAGAATGTAAGCATCAATGATGATGACTCCCTGTGTTCCACGGCTGTTCGTGCAAAGTACATCAGTCCAGATGTGTCGCCGGATGAGGAGAGTAAGGAGTTCCAATCGGAATTGAGTGTTAACGACTTCCGCCACTACGTGCACTATTGCTTGTACATCTTTCATGGCTTATACGATGCGAAAAGAATTTCAGATTTCGCAAAGAATAGCCCCGAATTTCGTATTCGAGTTCTTATGCTCAATTTCAAATTCGTTGAAGCCTTTAAAGTTTGCTTAACTGAATGTCAAACTGCACAAAAATCTATAAAAGTTTTTGAATTCTTTACAAAAGATACTAGCATAGTGCCGATGCGTCGACAAGACTTGAAATATTTTATATATGAACTTTTTATTCACTTTTTATCACAAAAATTTGACATGGTCGAGTGCGAAAAATTCTTCCTCAGCGATTTAGATTATTACTTGTTCGAATTATCTTTTGTTCTATTCTTCAATAATAACAATACTGAAATGGAGCAGCAGCTTAATAAAAAATTCAAGAATTTCTTCTTACCGGACATGAACGAAGAGCATAAGTTGGAGGATACAGACAAAATTTTCGATATTCTTAGTGTTAAATTCAAGTCGATCGTATGCCAGAGATTGTTGCAAGTTTCTGAAAATTAGCCAATTTGCTTCAGATACCGACAAATATATTTATGCCATGTGTGATATGCTCCTCGATTTATTAAAAAATAACTTCTGATAAGTATTTAAAAAGATCCGGTTTTTGTGGAACTCCTACCCAACGAAGCTGCGTGCCATAGTTAGTTAGATCCACTATTACTTTCCTTAAGTGCCATTTTATTTATTTGAACCTTCTATCGGTCGTACTTAATTTTAAGCAATTACACATTTTTCGGTAACTTTCGCATTTTCGATAATTTCTCTATTAATTGCTGCAAGACAAGGATTGTTTTATTTTTCTATTTTAATTGCAATGCAGCAATTACTTAGAGCTGGGTCATTTTTGGTATCGCGGCTCAATACCTCTTATTTTAGGTATCAAAATTTGTTTTGTATTTAAAATGAAGAAAAGGAGTACTTAGATAAACTCTAAATGTATAATTGCAAAAAATACTTTTTATTCATAACAACTACCATTTTAAGGTGTATTTCTGCATTTGTGAATGAATGTCCTTTAAATTAGTAAGATATTTAAGAAAAAAAACCTATCTAGTTATTTCCACTAAATATGGACTACTTCTTTCTTTCGTACACCTCAAATTCAGTGGTGGAAATGATCATGGTCAGTTTTGTTTTTTGAAAATACATACAAAATTTTGAAAATTTAAATTATTTAAGGTATTAAATTTTCTTAAAATTCTGGTTTGATTGTGTTGAGATACCAAAATACAGCCCAGAATACATAAATATTAAGTTATATAATCCTCGCACTCTTCCTGAACTACTTATATCGGATTTGCAAAATGTTATAAAACGTAATAGAATTATTTTAGTATTCCCTGGAAACAGAATCATGTTGCTAAATTACTAAATAATCTGTTGCTGTTTATTATCCCTTTACTTATCTAGTTGTACGCGAAACGTTTGCGTTCGTAAATACGTAAATTAAGAACAACATTTGGAAGTGATAACTGCGACTAGTCGAAAAATATTCTTTAGTTTAGATTCAAAGTATTTTAATTTCGTATTTGTCCTTTTTAACATGTTTCTTCTTACTTAGACTTTTTAAAAATTCTGGTCGCATTTCATTATTATATAGCTTTAAAATTAAAATGAAAACAATATATAAAAATTTACACTGTTGGACTATATATAGACATATAAGGCAACGTTTAGTCGCTATTTATTATATAATCCTAATCCTCGTGGATGTTATTTGCTGCCTAAGGAAATTTTTTAAAATTAAACATGAGGATAATTCGAACATTCATGCCGTTTTTTCTTTTTTTTTTTTTCTTGTTTTTGTCAATTTTTTAATTTCAAAACGTAAATCGCCTTGTTTTTGAATAATGCTCGAATCTCAACTGAGATTAATTATTGTAGTAATTGTTCGTTGGAGCTGTAAATATTTTGTATTTTGGCAATATAGCTTTTATTGATTCATTATATACACAAAACAACATAATGTAAATAAAGGGATTGTTCTCCAATTTTAACTTTTTTTGGGGTTTTGGGGAAGAATCTGGAAGAGAGTGGAAAACGTTTATTAACACCAGAAATCCCAGGGATGAATTAGCGAGGGGTCACTTTATAAGAATTTGTATTTATGAAATTAAATATAAAAATTTTAAAATAATATCAATAACACTATTCCATCTATCCGTTCGTGTCCGGTGGCACCACATTGGTGTCCCGCAAAGACTATTGCGCAAAGTACGGTGACACCAAGAGACAAAAGAACTGACGATGGATATTAATAAAACTTGACGATTTATAATCTCACGAAAATCTCGAAAAACCACCAACGATAAGCGAAATTATCTGAACCGGTCCTATCCGGCGTCAAACAATAGAATCACAATGGGACGTGCAGACGGCATAGTGTTAAAAAAACGACGTAGTAAGAATTCAAATACTGTTGAGAATAAGTTCAATATGGTGACATTTTGTACTTTTAAAAATTATATCAATTCTTATTTTTGGGGCTCTGGGTAGTAAAATTAGGCACCATTTTGCAAATGTAATACTTCCAAGTTTTTATTGGAATTTAATTTTTCATTATCATTGGGGAATTCAATGTCATTTCATTTTCACTAAATCTTATAAGAGTAATAATAATTCAGAAGTAGTCAAGTAGTCTGAAATAACTTTTCATTTTAAAAGTTTTCGGAGGAAGGACGATATAAGGGCTTTCGACTGAAAAAGATAGAAGGGTGTATTCAAAACCTTAAATATTTCGATTATTTTATCATTGATTAACACGTTCTCGTCGGCATATACCACTAGTGGTACATAAAGAACTGTCCCATCGGGCGGCTTATACCACGGGTGGTACATACAGGATAAGAAAAATTTTTAAAAATCCAAATATCGAATATTAGCGCCCTTATTCTCAAGTTAATCGCTGTACGTTTATCAGTGAGAGCTATTTGTTTTTCCAAATTCAAATGAAAGAGCGCCGATTAAAGGTAATGAACGATATACGATTAAATTCACAACATCAGCCAGCAGCTGGAAAAGAATATAAAGAAAAAAGCCGTCAGGTGCCGCGAACTAAAAATAAGGCCGCCGACGGGAACGTTTTAACCCTTTGAGCGCTGAGTTATGCGAAGCTAAACGTGTGCTCTGGACTGACTACGTTTTACGATGAATCACACGCAGGGATGTCTGGTTTTTACGATAGAACGCATGCTGGGTTGGCTGTCACTCCATCACAAAATATGTTGATTCTCACAGAAAAGGCGTTAACCCTTTGAGTGTTATAAACTCATTATAGGTCAAATTGGCCCAAATTGAATGGGCTGTGCGAGAACAAATACTGCGTTCATGGCCCAAATCGAATGGTTGTGTAGACACCCATATATGCGTTCATAGCACTCAAAGGGTTAATGCTAATAAAAAAAAAAGCTTCAACGATAGAGAAAAATAACTTTCCTGGGGCATGTTAAAGCTACTAAAATCGAAACAGAAAAACTTCTCTACCCTACGTGGAATAGTTCTAAAATATTAGACCATATCCTTGAAATCTTTACCCTTGCAATAAAATGTGCTCCACCCCACCCAATGTCGCATTAATCGACCATAAAATAAAAATTAGATAGACGAAAGAGTTTTCCTTAAAATGTACGAGAAGTGAATTTTATTCGATGGCAATGTATGTGTTAACAGCAAAATTTATTAGAGCTCTGAAGCTGATTTTCGCCTTCTTAAGATAACAATTTGTTTATACATCACTTAAAAGTAGTTAACTTAGGAGTAGTGACTTAATTGACATATTAACAAAATTCGAGCGACGTTAAATCCTTCAAGTTATACTTGATTTGGTAAACGCAAATAGTACACATTTTTGGGCACAATTATATTAAAATACATTTTCGTGTTAGAAACTGGTTGATGAGCTCACGAAGTATCTTTTTGCTTTTATTCTTTTTGCTTGTGCATATAAAAATGGAACAATTAACTAATTAGTGTACATTGGGATCGATTAGTCGTTCGTTGAAGGTATCGTTTTGCAAAAATCACTACGTGGACGTTTTGTTCTACTTTGACTTTTTTTCTTTTGTTTTTTTCTTTTTATTTGTTTGTTTGTTTGTTTGTTTATGAGCACTTGATGAACTAGAAAGTTTTCGTTCGACTTTTAAGTTTCAGATTAATGTTTACAAATTGCTAGGCGGTCCTCTTGAACGGTGTCCCTGCACGCCGCCGGAATGTCTTGAGCCCGGCCGTGAATGAACAATTGCATAGTGATCAGAGTCAATTGGTAACGACCTTCAAGTACACGTTAAGGATATTAATGTTAATCACTGTTAGAGGATATACGACATGCTTGATACATTTTAGTATCTATCAGACCTATTTGAGTGAATGGTCGAGCCCCCACTGGTATATCCCTTGTTGTGGCCGTCACGGCCGTGCAGCGAGTACCTCGATCCGTACTGACTACCATGCCAACTTCTGTAGGGGTCATACTCTTCAATAATCGATGGTTCCTTTTCAATTATCTAAACATATTTGGATGGTTTGTAATGTTTAAATTAATTAATTAAATTTAAATTTAAATTAAATTCTCACCTCCGTTCGAGCGCAGCTACAGCTCATGGCAGTGCAGAGGAATATGTTCATTAATAGCATTATTAAGAATAGAACTCCTAGAGCAATCGTTAGCCATAGTAGCCAAGCGGGACGTACTCCGCCCTGCTCACAAATCGCTGACACTTCTGGAAAAATATATTTATTTTTTACCTCTAGGTGTAACACTAATCCTTCCCAAATTTTAGATTTCTAGATCAAACGGCGCAAACAGAGTTTAGTTCCCCCATACAATTCAGGTAAGAACATTTTGTTCTTTTACATAAACTTCACTAACTTGTTAATATTTCTCATAGCTGCAATTTCATAAGAATTAAATTTCCTCTTCCTAAAAATGGTTTATAATACCAAATTTGTAAATTCAATAATTTCAGGTATATGTTGGTTGGAAAAATTCGTTCGTTACACTACTGTAAAAATTCATATTTAATAAATTCTGACCGATTTTGACCATTTACGATAATTCAGGGTGCAAACAAAGATATTTGGCCTACGGAAATAATCGGAAAAAGTTTAAATGTTTCTATCAAGTTATTTTCAGTCATATGAATAATGGAATATGAAAAATTGTAAATTTTAAATTCAATAATAACTGAAATTTTAACCCTAATCGTACCACGATGTGACTCTGAATCACATTTTAACTTTGAACTTAAAGTTTTTAATTATTTCATATTACATTTCCGAAAATTTGTTTGGGTTTTTACTTTAAATTGCCAACTAACACTAAAATGTAAATAGATTTAAACTATGAACAAAAATAATAGCATTTTAATTATTCCCATGATTCTCATAAGTGACTGCGAGTCACATTCGTTATGAAAACGGTCGTGTTCGAACGAACATTGAAATTATTAAGAATTTAGGACTACGTAAACTTTGTAGAAAAATTAATCCTCCATAAAATGCAGCTATAAGAAATTGTTTTAAAATGTTGTTTTCCACGAATTATTTACTTATGTAAAACTGGATTTTTTTCCATTTAATTTGCATGGGGAATTAAACTCTGTTTGCGCCGATCACTGGTTTTGATCTATAAATGTGGAATTTGCTAGGATTAAAGGCAAACAACTTTAAAGAAGCGCATGCATTTCTAATCTGAGATTTTGTGAAAGCGTCAACAATTGAAATACTTACGCGGAGCTTCTGATAAATCAATTGCGTAAACTGTTGTTGCTGCTAAATGAACACCTTCTTCGGGCTCGCCAGGACGGGATGTCTTAGTGAATCCGGCTGTAGATATGCAGGGATCTTCATCCGTACATTTGGTCGAGCAGACGACTATGTCACATTGGAAATGAATTTCAGATCCTAAAATAGCAAATTTTGCTTTATTATTTCGTGATTAGGATTGTGTTAAAACTACAAACAATAACTCATTAATAATCTTCTTAGAAATTTCAATTTACTATTTTTTTTTACCCCTATTCTGAACTTTTTAAACCTTTTATAAACTTTTAATTTAATGATTTTTAGAAATAACACAGTAAGCGAGAAAAAATCTAATCTAATCTAATCTAGAATGGAATATACATTTTTCGTAAAATAAGTCCTTATGTATGACATGGTGTCAGAAGTGGGATGATAAAATACGACCGGCAGTCCAACACGGCAGTTACGCTGTACGACTTAACGTTAAGCTATTGTGTTAAGTTGTACTGTGCATTTGAAGGCAAATTAAGTTTCAGGATGGCCAAGTGTGGGATCGATCGATCGCACTTCTCATCAGAACAAAAATTGCTCGCAAAGGCATCGCCAACGAAGCGATAGCACGAAGGTTTTCCTAATTGGTTAGAGAACATCGAAGGATGCAGGTTCGAGTAAAAGTCGTATCTACGAGTAACTCCCACATAAATATATATTTCCTACAAGCTCAAGCCGTTTCAGTCAAGGGCAAAAAACACGAATTCTATTACCCGCTTAAATATTTCCATTACTAAATAACGAGTAGTAGATAGATGAAATATTTTGTATTACTCAGATAATTAATAATCAAACAACACATTCTTTCATTTTATTATAATGATAAATAACTTACCCTCTGGAAATTTAAACATCGATCTAATGACTGCAGTTGCTGACATTCCATCTGAACTAGGCACGAATTTTGATATAATCGAGCTAAGAGAACACCTACAATTTAAAATTAAAATTTATTTTTGGAATTCCCCATATAATCAGAAATAGATAATTTTATACCCTCTTTCATCTATGAGCGGAATTGAGGTATTTTTCCTATCGAAAGCAAAACAATTTTTCACTTTAATACCATTGGTAGCTGTTTAAAAAAATTTTTAATTTAATGATCCTGTTTATAACTTAGAGGTAAAATTGCTCACTATTTGGACTCTTAACTTCAGCCTTAATTGTGTACTCCCTTCCAGTGACTGTTTCTCCAATACGACGATCATTTTCCAAAAACTTAAGTGTTACGTATGAGTTATCATCCCTGAATTAGAGAAATAAATAGTCTTATTAGTTTTGGTGTTGATTTTACTTTAGTACCTCATAATGAATTTAATTTAACTTTGTCAATGAAAACATATTAGACCCTAATTAATGTCTTTGTTGACGAAAATCACTTACCTTGAAAAGCCCGTCTTTCCGCACGTTATTACGTAAAATTTATCGTCGGCCAACTCAAGTGTTTTATGTACTCGCACCGCTAGTTGGATGGATCTTTCTTCTGTTCGCTAAAAATTTATTTGTAAAAAAATGAACGTTCTCTGTGTCACAGTTAACCCAAAAAACAAAAATTATAATTTGATTAATGCACTTTTGCGGCGGTTTAATTACACCTTTCATTATTTGTTAGGTGTTACTTAATAGCATCGTAGCATTATGCTTTTTTTTTCCTTATTATATTACTATTATTTTTCACACCAGGTAGATTTTTGCAATTTCCCTTAAAACCAAAAGTGAAATTGCTTGTGATTACGTTTTTTTAGTGTAAGCTTGGAATAGTCAGGCCTGTAACCCGTTTAAAGTTAAGTTTTATATATTCTTTAAAAATAGTTTACCTTAGAAGTAGAAATCTCTATCCCAATAAAATATGTATGTTTCTTTATTTAATTTAAAACTCTAGATATACGAAATTAAGGCTTGTCGTCGAACAACCATTGTATTTCTACAACTATACACTACTACCGATAACCTTCGTTCAATTTGGACAAGATTTAAAAGATTAATCGAAATAGGGGTTTATTTTTATGTGTAAATTTTAACACCAGCAGTTTTAAATGAATAATTCAAGCTGACGAATGATTTCAGATATTCTTTCCTAAGAGCTCAGCACTCTGTAAAATTGTTTTCCTGAGGTGTAGCTATCTTCCCATCATCGCCAATACGCTTTTATTCATGTCATGATTTTTAGGGCAAAGTAAGCCGATTTACGCATTTCTTTTTTCGTTCTGCTAAGTTACAAAATCGTTTCAAGAAGTCACGAAAACTTCACCGCTACCGTCGTGATGTCTACCTGTCTCTTTGTAGAAAATACCAAAACAACAACATTCTGAATACAAATTAAATTATGTGACAAAATCAGCATTCGCCATCCATCATTTAATTTTATTCTCGCGCCCAACACTTTGTCTTAGCCCAACCCTAGAGTAACCTTCACCGGGGAGACCTCATTCAGGTTCCCCCGTTCTATTCTAATTTCGTGTTAACCTAGTAAAATTGCGGCTGGTTCCCTACCCACTCCTGGTCTTCTTGCAACTCAGGTGCGCGCGCGAACTTGGCTCGTCCGTTAGAAAATTGCAGCTAAGTAGTAGCCGTTTTCTTTGTATTTTTAGTGCGTTTCTTTCTTTTAGTAAAATTAGTTACTTGAAAGCGTGCTTACATCACCACTCACGTTGCTGACAAGGATCCCACAATAGTCAGGCTGGCCCTTCTTTGCAAGCAAATTGAGGCTGAGGGCCACCGAATTGGAGCCGTTGCCGTAAGTCATGCAATTCGAATTGCGGTAGTCGCGGGCGTGTACCGCCCCCGTGTACGGCCCGTTGAAGAGCACCTTAACATTCATCGTCCCGGAACCCGCTTTGCACGTCGCCGTAACGTGCGGCGCAAAATCGACTGCACCTTCTTGCGAAGATACCTGCGAAAATAAAAGGTAAAATATAAAAACTGGGAAATTAAAGAGCTCACAGCACATACTCATTAGAAATGGTAATTAAGACAAGAGGAATTTGATACAAGGCTCTGTGTGCGCCATTTCTTCATAGTAAAATTAATAACAGTTTTTGGATATATACCCGTTTTGTGCAAGGTAACGCTGCACTCGTTATGAACTAATCAAGAATTTTATTTTTTTTCGAATAAATTAAGACTAATTATTTAATCGCAGCGAATTCATCATTATTATATTATTTCGATTAGTAAAGAATTATTTCTGTAACTTAAGCATACCTTAGAAATGTTTACTACAATTATTGGAGGCAAACAGATATGATATAATTAAAATCTTAAGGCCGCTTCAAAGTGTTTCTGGATTACGTATCAAAACTGGGATAAATCAAATTAACTAAAAAGTATATAAGACCTGCAAAGGTTCGTATGTAACACAACCATTGCAATTGCAAATATGTAATTTTTTACAATATCGTTTTGCCAATTTTTAAACTATGCGCTTTATTACGAAGAATTAAAGATTTGCTATTGGGTGTTCAGTACTTCTATTGATATTTTTATACCCTAGGTTAGATTAGGTTGAGGTGGCTGCCTATAAGACACACTTAGCCCAAAGCTTAAAGCCATTACATGCCACACGAGGTGACCTAGAATTTTTTATACCCCAACATTGAAACAAATCAATTTCAGCCTGTAGGTCTTTACGTCTGTTCCGTCCTTTCGCCCATGCATTCATCCAATTGTATACAAAATAAATCGAGAATGAATTGGATTAAAATGCTGAAATTTGGTATGCATCACTTATGGAAAGTTTGTAGATTTGAGTTTCATAATAGAAAGAGTGCACAGTCGTTTTTATCCTACCATTTCAAAAAGCCATGCCATGTTGAGTTTTTTTAAATTATTGAATATAATGTGAAATAAAAGCTAATTTATCCAAAGCAGTCTTATAGAATATTAAAATAATATTAGATTTTATAATTAATATTTAGGGTATTATGTAAATAGTCACGCTGATTATAAGCACGTTGTTTTTTCGAATAAGAGCGTGGTATACATATGTGCATGTTTGGGTGAAAATTAATTAGTTGAAATTTTCAGAATCTAACACTTCTCTTTCTTATTCACATTTATTCGATACGATGTAAGGATGCAAAGTTGCTCAAATCTGATGTTGAGCTTTTAAAGATTTATTTACCTTCATATGGACTAGACAGAAATAGTCTCTTAAGTTTTTAACTTTTGTATGGAGCCTAAATGTTCAATATGAAATTGAACACTTACACGCTGAGCCAATGGTCATATATCATTCTTCGAACCCCCTTTATATATCTACTATATATTTATTTAATAATTTAAGTTACCTTTTTAGCTACATAAGACGCAACAAAACTAGTCGTTAAAACTAAAATATCCCTTTCTCTTATTATTGTAATGAATTTAGCATATAGGTATATATTTTTTGATCTGTTTAATTAAATCATTCTTTTATTATTAATTTTAATAAAATTTTATTTATACTGCTACTGTGCAAAATGTACTTAGAGATCATTAGGAAAGGCGGAAGAAAAACAGAAATAATGCATTATAAATACAAAACTAATTAAACTTACTTCCACTTCCTAAAGTGATGCATTCATCATAAATTTAAAGATATCAAAAATCATTAAATTAAATTATGTAATTTTGCCATTCATCCAAGCAAATTATGTCATTGCGATCAAAATCAAATTAGTGCATTTGTTTGCTTTGGTTAATACAAATGAAACGGACTTTCTTTTTTAATTGTACATCTTGGCGGCTACTAAGAGGTGAATGCGGCCAAAATGAAGAGAGATCTCTGCAATGCAAATGACTGCAATCAAATTTCACACCTTTCAGAAATTACTTAAGCTTTAAGATTGAGGGCTATTTGGGCTCTGCAGCAATTAAATGAAGCATTACTCAGTATTATGCAAGTTTTCTCCAGTGCACGATCCTCTTGTTGCAATATAATTTTAAAATAAAATCTTCGCTGCATATTTCATTTCTCTTTCCGTGAGTTGTTCCGAGTAAAATTTTATTTCAAAAACCGCAAAATATGTGACGCAATGTTCTTTTCTGCCGCATACATCTGAGGATCTGGCTGTTATAGGTCCAGTGCGCAGCTGCGAACGGCTCTGATATTCAACGGGATACGTCACATCAGATTTAGTCGCGGGGCTCTATGAAGCGATTGCGACAATTAGGGCGTGAGATTATGTGCAGCATAACTATGCATTCGGGGGCCCCACAGCCGATCCGAAGGGGACCATTGAACCCACCAGCGCGCTTCGGCGAGTGCCGCAATTTTATAAATCTACAGAAGTTGGAATAATTCGAAACGGTCTGTCCGGCTCCCATTGATCCGATATTATTCCATGGAAATCGCGTCGAGCTTCAGACTGGTTTGAGAAGTAAACCCGGCGTAGGATTATTTCGCGAATAAAAATAAAAAAAAAAAAATAAATGTAAAAAGATAACAACGCTTTGTCTGCCCAAGGATTTTGACTCGCCCATGTTTGATGGAGGCGGGTAGAAGTTTCTTTTTTCTTCGTTATTTTTCAGCCGCTCTAAACCTGTATCTGCCGACAGACTTGCTCCAGGTGAACAATCTCTGAAATTTTTGTACGTTAGCGAGCTCAGAATTTTTCAATTTTTAAAAGAGCTCATGTATTTGAAGAATAATGCTGTATGGCCTACAGAGATTTGGTTTTTTTTAATACCTATCGCCTGCAATGCACGATCGATAGATTTGCCGATCGGTTGCGTAAGAGCAAAGTTTCAAGACCGCAGACGTTTCTACTCGTTTGCGTTGGCATCGCCTTCTTAAGATTGAGGCCCATACTTAGTCGACTGTTAAAGCATATGGGCAATTCTTTTGGTTTTTTGGGTTAATCAAAATCTATAAGTAAGATTTCGAATTTTCTATGCATTAAAAAATGTTGAAACTTTACCAGATACAAATTGAAGAGTGCTTCAAAATTTCACCTTCTTCAAATCGAATCTGGTTTGTATTTTATTCATCGTTTTGCTAATTAAAATTATTTTTAACCAAAGCACGTTAATACCTTGCTAGAATTAAGCACAGTGCTAATGTGACATCATCGGTAGCAATAAACGATCAAAATAAGTTGATTTCAACCAGATGGTTAGCGTAGTTAAAAAATGTAGGCAAGGTTAAGCGGATTCATTTGGTCATCGCACCGGAAAATACTGCGTTACTTATACAATTTATTCATGACCTAGTCGTAGTTACTGAATAAGGTGGAACAGAGCGTTCGCCACCGCTCGATGACATGGATTGAATTTAACGAATCCATTGGTCATGCATTGCAGGAAAATATTTACGTACCTATCCGTGTTTGATTATAACCTACAAACCTACTCAGTCGACAAGGCAAGAAAAGTGAACTTGTTGAATTTAGCTGGCTCCCAGCAATACTCACGTTAGAAGGTATGCCGCTGAGAAAATTCTTTGTGGCAATTTTATTTTAAAACTGAACTGGTCGTGCACGTGTGCGGCATAAGAAAAAGATATAACAGATTCCGGTCCAATGCAAAATGAGATATCCGACTGTTTTATAGTTTTGCATATATCAAGAATACTTATTAGGCATCTAACTCTCCGTACTTGTGCTGCATCTCTGCCTCTAATGCTCCTCGGATCTTTGAATTTTACAAATGAGGGGTACTACTTTGATTTTCGTTTTTATACCCATGGGGAAAGCTTCCCGAATAAATATGCGCATCCTCTTAATCTTGTACGACTTCTGTATTTTGTGAAAGTCGCCAAAATGAATAGACAAAATTGAACTAGTTGGTACATCAATTTAAACGACTTCAGTTTGAGATGTTCAAGACTCTTCGGTACATCAATCTAAACGACTCCAGTTTGAGATATTCAAAACTCTTTTATTCTATAGTACGAGAATGCTTCAGACCGTGTTATTAGTTTTAGGTAAACTTTTCTTTATCTTTATGATGATTACTAGTTCAATTTATACATTTCTTAATAATTCACGACTAAAGTCCTACTTTAAATTGCGCACCCAATTTCGTCTATAGTATGGGGCAAATATCTCTTATAAAATTATTTGATTCCTATCATTTGTTCAAATAAAAAATAAGTGCAAACGCATTTTTGTGTAAGAAAGTAAATCTCAAGCATAATTGGAAAATATTTTGAACTTAACATAAAGGTTTTTAGGCCTACGAGTTTTGAATAGAATGTCCTATCTTTACTCATCATACGACATTTCGCGTTGAGTATACCTGTCCTTTCGAATTGACTTACATTAGATTTGAAACGATCATTTCAAAAACCATATAAATCAAGCTTTTTTCCAAACATACTTTTTTATTGTGAATGCAAAGAGTCGATTAATAGTAAAAAAGACGGAGTTTTATTCGCGCCTTGAGGGTTCCGTGCCCATTACAATAATTTACCCTAACTAGTTAGTAAGTAGTTACTATTTAAATTGAATCATTTATCACGTAATAAGTCTATCATTTTGAGTTATTTATATAAAAAATGTTCTCCCATACATCGATATACGTCACGGTCAATTATCCAACTGCAAATGTAAGTTTGTAATCGCAATTATGTGATATATGCGACTACAAACTAATGATTTTCTCAATTTTTCCTTTACTTGTGCTGTGAGACCTTGCTTCTTGCCAAATTTCATAATTCTAGGTCAACAGGAAGTATCCATCACGTTTTGATTTATTTGTGAGTGTCAAAATGTGCGGCATAAATTGATTTCGTTGATTTCGAAACTTGATATTTTTACAGCTCGAAGGGACCGTAGACCTAAGTATTTGATATTAATTTTAATTTGATGTCTCTATGTGTTCCTAGCAAAAGAGTCTTGACAGATTAGACAGACAGAAAACGAAACAATCCTATAAGGGTTCACGGAGTCCTAAAAATTAGACGATTTAAAGGGAGTTCATTAAAATGTATTTAATTAGCCAACTGCAAATGTTGGAAATAGTCCAAATGAGAATGATGAAGACTGTTTTATTCGTACTATTTCGTACTAAAATAACATAAGTCATAAGTAGCTTGCATTAAACGAAATGAATAAATGAAACTCGCTGTCTAGCTGCCCAACCTCTCCGTACACTAGCCCGTCCCATCATGCATTTACCAGTTTAGCTTATATTCTTTTTAATTTCCCTTTATTTGTAACGCTCTGTTTTTCTCTAGTCTAGTTAGTTTTACTCCTGTTTTAGTGTTAGTTTGTGTTCTATTGTAGCGTTCATTAAGCGAAATAAATGTACCAAACTTTAAACTCATTTTATACCTACTTTCACAAAATTCGAGTACAGGATAACTGAAAAAATTATTGATGGATTCCCCTGAAATTTTAACCACATATTCGAAACAGTTTTAACTCTTAGGTGACCTTAATCCCCTTAACCCTAGAAACTTAATCTACTTTAGAGGTACATAAAGCCTTAACATACGTCTCAACGTCTCAGTATAAATAAATGACAGCCTATAGGCTGTCCTACTTATGTCCTTATTTTTTGAAAGAACTTTAAGATTGGGATATAAACTAATAATAAAACACAATTTTTTATTAATAGGTAAACAAAAAATTATGCTTTTATTCAAACTAAACAATTTTCGATTGCGTGTACGCTTCGCAGTCATAGATAAGGCTTTTAGGGTTAAGTGAATTCAATTTACTATCAATTAAAGGAAAGGAACTGAGCAATTTTGCATATGAAAAGTAAGAAAAGCGATATAATCGTGAAGTAGTAAAATGTGCTATGTCATCTAGGTATTTTGTACGTTACTAATTTCTGATATTTGAATTTGTTTTATCGTTTAGATAAATGGACATTTATACAAACTTTAACTGTGGCTTTCTTTTAAGCAAATATTTTAACTTTATTTCGAATGTAAAAATATAAAATAAATATTTCAACTAGTGAATAGTTCCATGTGATAGTTTAAATGTAAATATGCTTTAACACCAGAGGCCATATAATGTAAATATTTTAAGAATTAATTAATATGAAAATGTTAAGCTGTTTTCGTGAAAAATCTAAACAAAAAATTTAACTAATTCTAATAAAATGCTTGAATTTAAATTCAACCACCAAAACTATAATTTAATTTAAATATTTATAACTGCCTTTTGCGAAAACACATTTCAGCAAACCATAAATATAAAGTTTTTAGTGTTTTAACGTCTTACAACTGACTTTATGATTTAACGCTACCAGATAACCATCCTTACTTAATGATAATCAAAGTAAAATTTAACTAAATAGGCGTTTACTGTAAAAGGGACTGCAACGTAACTTTGAAGCGACTACATTAAGTGAAAGGGAAACTAATTTGAATAAATTAAAATCCTTCACTTTTCCAATTTTCCTAATTAGGAATTTAAATTGCCCATATCGCGAACCAGACAGTGTATGAGTAAGTCGCCGAACCATGGCGTCTGATTATCGATGAATTTCTGTTTAAATACAACAAAACTGAATGCCAACAGTGTGAATCATTTTTACGAGAATCGCAACTTTAATTAAGAATTGTTTACAGATATTGTCTTCGTATTTGATAATGACGCAACAATTTCCTCCGAAGACATTGATATGCGATCGCGTGTAAAAAATATTAAGAGGCTGGGAAGATTCACTCTTTACCGAGACTTTTATTGAATGCGAGACTTCACTTGTATATGAATCGCAGCTAATCGCCGTAAAATTTGTCAATTAGACAGTTCAAGGGAGTTTACTTACGTTCATAAAGAGTCCAACCAAAAGTAAAATGCTCCACGCCCAACTGTGCGATCGGTCACTTTTCAAGTTCCTCATTGTTCGGCGTTGAAGTCTTTTGTTTTCCACAATAATTTGGGATCGCTGTCGTAAAAAGCGAAGACTGATTAAGGTCTAAATTCTTTAATACGAAAAGTATTGCAAATCATGTCCGGAAGGCACTATAAATTTCAATCGTAAGACCGATTGTCGCAAGACACTTTACGACTGGGAAAAAGACAAAAAATTAAATTTACACCTCGTGAATGCCGATGTGAAATTACATAAACTCAAAACAACTCCTGTTTACTCTAAATGTTTAGCGATTCTTCCAGACATGATTTCAACACAGATTTATTTGTGATTTCAGTTTTACGCGCTTTGGAGAATACGTTTCACAATTACCGTTGGGATATTGCTTAACTAAGGTAAATGCTATTGTTAATGAAAAACACAGATTTTGGCAGTGCGCAACGAAGAATTATCATTGGGAGCTTCTAAAGAAAGAGCACCATACACACGCGCGATCAGAGTTATTTTTGAACATGTTGCGCGACTGATTAAAAACTACTTATTGGACCCAGTGAGGGATAAACGATTAAGCGAAATTTACACAAATCATTAAATCTTCAGATCAAAACATCACTGAAATTTAACGCGAGGGCGCAGTATTCAGCTTTCAACTCATCGGATTAATTTTCGCGGAAATCACCTGGAGTTTATCGAGGTGCACAGGTAACTGAGCAGTTGTGTGGAATCACAAAACACTTTCAGCGATGTGTTGTGCTAGCCTAAAGAAGATCGTTCTTCCATGACCACTTCTACCCGACAGGAAAGTTAGCCAAGTGATCAAGCACAGTTGGATGATCGTGGAACGATTTGACCAGGTGAGTGTGCGACTCTATTACCTGTGCAAGGTATAAACTTAGCCTAAAGTACCTTACAACTTCTTACTTACATCTGTGTATTATTTTTTAGTTTGGTTTTGTTTATTTACAAAATTCCAAGACTGCATCAATTCAGGTGTTAGATGGTAGTGGTTGAGACTGACTGCAAATATTGAATGTAGGAATTTTGTATTCAGGTTTTCCGGTTTAGTAGTTACTTTTCATTTATCTTTTGAGCCTAAAGCTTATATTTATTTTCATTGTTAGAGTCGGTTCAATCCAAAGCTTAAATATAAAGGTGTAAGCACACTACCAACAACTTTCCTTGGTACTTTGGCGCTCAATTTAACCTCTTCAGGGACGAATTATTTTAAATGTGGAAAGAATTATTTCTGTATTTGTTTAATTACTTTTTTAATTATTTTTTACCGACAACTATTCAATATTTAGGAAAAAAATTAAAAACACAATTAGTACACAAAAATAAATTTGGTTAACACGTTAAACAAGAATGCCCTATCAGTAAAAAATAAAAAATTGAATGTGGTAAATTATGCTTTTAAAATAGGTCGTCAATCATTAAAACTGACATTTTTCTATTTGAATTGGCACTTTATTATTTATAATTATTGTCATAATGTAATGTTTTTGATTTTATTGTTGGAAGACAATATAGTGAATAGTGTACAAATTTTTATTTTGATCCTAGTTGGAATAATTTTAAATTGTTAAAATAAAAATATTATTATTGTTGCACATGGTTCTCTCTATCATTCTACATATTCTACGTATTGCGCTAAAATTAATTCTCTGCACGCGTAACTATTCTTCGAGATTTAATCATAAGTTAAGGCGTTAAAAGTCACTTTTAATAGACACTATGCAGTGAACAGAAAGAGTTAGAAGAGTTAGAAGAGTAAGATGAAAAAGAAGTCAAACAAAACGAGTTTCGAAAAAAACGAATTCAAAATTTCAGGTTTTCTGTTTTTGTAGACAACTTCTTTAAATCTGTATAGCTTCGTAAATTTTTGTTATGGTTCAGTTGAAACTTTCAATTAACATAGGCAAAATGTTTTCTGTTTAAAAGAAACCTTATAGAAATCGTTTAAGACATAGTGAAAATAAAAACCGGACAAGTGCGTGTTTAACTCGCATGGAGAGGGTTTCGAACGATATGAATTTGTTTTAAAACCATAAACTTCTTATTGGTTATCCTGTAATTTATAACTGACAGATGGACAGACAGACAAACACACGAGTGATCCTATAAGAGTTCTGCTTTTTCATTTGAACGTACGGAACGCTAAAAACAAACTACGAAACTCCATTTAAAGGAGTTCTTCCGTAACACGGTTACCACTTTTATGCATAGTGCAAACTGAGCAAAAGGCCAGTCTCAATATTTATTTGAAAAAACCGAGTTCGATCTCAACTTTAAACTCTGCTTTCTATACAAAAATTTTACTAAATTTATACCTAAGACCTGTTTTTTTTTTTCATAAACAAGCCCTTTTTATTCCCAAATATTTTCAGAGGTACATACCTTAAATAGAGTAGTGTAAATACTACTTGGTCCAATATTTAACACTAGAACTACTAAGGAGTTATTTCGAACATTTTCATTTTAATACAAATTTGTTCTCTCCAAGATACTTCATGACGTATTTTACGAAAATACCCTAATTAGTCTTTATTTTTATCTTTCTTATATGTCTATAAAGAAATTTTAAAAAGATGGGGCATGAACTTTCTTAGAGAGAATAAATTTAAACGGACAGAGGTCAAAATGATCCCCTTAGTAAATCTACTGTCAAATTAAAAAAAAATTAAATAATTAAATAAAAATATCTATTTTTTCACGTCTCTGGCTTACCCTAATCCCTTAAAAGAACCCATGTTAATGTCAACACCCCATTTTATTCTGCAAGTACCCCTTTTATACTTATAAATTATAAAACCAGATAAGAAACCTTAAGAAATAGGTCTTTAATTTTGCATTAAATAAGTATAACAATTGTAACTAATTTTTATTGTATATCCTAAACAACTAAGGCGAAGGAATTAATATAATTTTTCCTAAAAACAAGTTGTAAACTGGGGTACAAGTTAATCGGTAATTTATTTTCAAACCGGTAAGCTCTAAAAATTCTGGATTATTTCTCAGATACTAAAACCAGCGATGGATCGAACCTACGAAAGCTTCTGTGGAACCTGGAAATCTGCAAAATAGAGCCGTACATCTAAAGTCCGCTTGGGTGCCCGTTACGAAACCAAATTTACAAGAGTGATCCAATGACACAGAGTCTGAACCGATGGAAGATTGATTTTTCCGAGATTTTGTAAGTGCTTGCGGTGACAAAGCGCTCAAGGATCGATATTGAGCAGACCGGCGCACTGCAAAAGTCTCATTGGGTTTCGCAAAGACTAGTGAGCGTTTTATGTCGTTTATTCAGTTCAGTTAAAAATCGAGTCCGGGTTATTTCAGCGTTAGCCAAAAAAAAAAAAAAATATATAAAAATAATACTATCGTTTGGTAGATTAGGTGGGTTACAGGAACAGCTATTAACTTGAGAAAAAAAGGTGAAAACAGTGGTTTTAGCATAAATTCTCTTAAATATTAAATTCGGAATTTTATCACCGTCGCCGACAAGTCTGCGTTAAATCTCGGAATGTTTTATCGGGTCTAGGCAATTACCAGTCGTAGTAGTACAAGGCATAAATGCAAAATACACCCGGAACTCCTTTCAAGCAGTTGTATATCTGAGACCTGGTGAGTAATTAGATATTTTTATTTTTGTAATTGCATTTAAAGTGGCTTTAAGGTGGTGGTTTTTTTGAGTGTGCCGGAGAGTAAGTGAGGAGATGAAAGGTCGAAGACTTTTCTAGTTACATAAAAATAGGAACTTTGCCAAAGTGTGCGAGGATATTTGGAATTTTCTCAAGTTATAATTTTCACGTATTCCAAATTTGTTAGTATCCTCACCCCCGTAAAAGAAAGTTAGCCCTTGGTTGCGGGTGTAACTGGGTAAAGTCCCCCTTGTTGAGAAATCGATTAAGTGATTTTCACTTAAAATTCACCCTCGTACCCCTCATACACGCTTCTGGGTAGATTTAGATTTTAAAGATATGCTGACACAGATTCTGCTGCCGACAGAGTGCTTCGTCTTCCAAACAATCGCATTTCCTTTGGCTTTCGTAACACGCTTACGGATTTTTAAACTTTTCGAATGGCTGCAAATAGCGAGGTGGAGAGTGCTTCCGGTGAGCCTTCTTTTACGATGAAAAAAAAATTCATCCGTAGCACCCACCGACGATTATGCAATCGCTCATTAAAAAGGACTCCACTTGCCGCTTCCGTTCCACCTCAGCCCCGGTATGCAGCATTCAACTAGTGATTCCTACTTTTACTTACGTTTTTCACTATGCCTTAAAAGCGGCATTTGTTTGGTCCCGGTCCACGTGCACTGTCACCGCTCCCCGGGGTAGATTGCCTCTTCAGATAGCCCCATTAAGGTGTCTCATGTTAATTCACGCAATAAAGAAATCCCCCCCCTTTTAATTACGGCCTATCCGTGAAGAGGCGATGATGACGAAAGAATGGGTCATGCATGCAATCTTCCCGAGGATACCTCGTAATTGGGGTGGGTAGTCGTTTAAGGTGCAAGCACACGAATTAATGACACGGTGCTTCTTTCGAGAAGGACATTTATCAGATTTCATTCACCTCGCTTAATACTTTCGTCTTCTAAGCGAGTTAACCAAACAAATGCAAACATCAACATGGTCATACTTAATTACGTAAGTTTAAGCCTTAATTGCAACTTTTCCACCTCTTTGGCGCTCAAACTTTATGGAACGAACTTGAGGGACATTTAACTTAATTATCGCAACGTTGTAATTTTCAAAACTTCATTAGTTTTTGGTGATAATAGACATTTGTTTTGTTGCTAACTGAAAATTAAATAAATTGAATAATCGATCCACACCACTTTTTATTCGAAAGTTTTTGGCTCAAAATCAAGTCCAATTTATGTGAAATGGAGCGTTTGCTTTTTATCTAATATCGTTCCACGACAGACGTTCGCTCTTTTTTTTTTAAGGTACTGATGATCTCTTCTTTAAGAGTTTAAAAAAAAGGGCTAGAATCCGCTTCTACGAGAAATAAAAGATTTTATCTAAAAAGGGCTCAAGAATCGAGGCGGCTTTTTGATGAATTATGTAAGGGACGTCGCTCCCTTTACAACTTTAATATGTTTGCTCGTTTCACGTCCGTACTTAAATTAATATTTGCTGAACTTCTTTCTAACACTCGAAAGAGTTGAATACCTGTTACCGAATAGTTTAAACGAGCCCATGCACGGGAATTGAAATTGAATACCTTTCTACGTAACGTTTACAAAAAAAAAAAAAAAAAAAATAAAATAAAGTGTAGGCTGCGGAAATTGTTACCTTTACCTTTGATTTGAAAAAAATAAATTGTTTTTTTATTGCGTACACACGGAAAGAGGTTTTATCTCTATTTGGATTAAAAGCGCGAAGCAAATATCGGCTTCAATGGTCCGTTTTGTTGAGACGAGTGGGTTTGTGGAATATTTTTAGAAATTTGATAAAGGTTCAAGCTACTGGAACTTTTGATACGATGCCCAACTCACATAAAGGGCCACGAAATAGACCTGCTGACATAACAAATAAGGAGTATTATTTGTTTAAGAGGGCTAACTGGGTTCATGAATTATGTATAGAGTTCCATTTCCATTGAATATTACAGAAGCTAACTAACCTTCTCGCCAGGATTTCAGACTCTACATTGGAACTTATTTATTTATTAACCATCAACTTAGCACAAACATTAGAAAAAACACAATTCAATGGCAACTTTATACAGTCGATATAAGCTTAATTGAATAGAAACAAATGACATCATAATCCAAGAACCTTACATAAATGAATTTTTCCTTATAAACGAACAATTTTTTTACCCATGAATACTCTCAATATAAAAATGTGTCTCCAATAGCGAAATTTAATGACTCTGTATAGCGAAGATATCCATATAACGCGAAAAATAAATGTGTTCATTACAAAGAATTGTTACTTTCTATATAACAAACTTCTTAAAAGTTAAGTTTTTATCAAAAAAAAACTCAATAACACTACAAATTACACAGAAATTGCGAATATTGAACACTATCATTTAACTTTAGCAGTTGTAAATGTGCTTTTTTCAATAGCATAATCTAATTATTTTAAAATATAATATAAATGAAAAAGTTGTCTCTTAATTCAATAACTTCTCTGTAAAACCAACTTTCCGTATAACGAACCGATATTAAGCGAATTCGTTATTTAAAAATTCGCCTGAGCATCAACGAAGTCTGTTAATTTTTAATAGCAATTAGCTGGTTTTGAGTTGCATGTATCATAGAAAATGCCTTTTCAAAAAATTCACGAACATTAATGTTATATCGTTAGTTATTTGCGGATGTAAAAGACCAAAGCCTAATAGGATTTCTCTAGGATTTTAAGGGTCCGCAATATGTGTCTATAAAAGAAAAAATCATTTGTATAACAATAGATGTTTAAACTTTAATCAGTGTTACTCTGTAACTAATCATTCGACTTATAAATTACAAATTAAAAACGTATACTATTTATTTTGTTTTCTTTATTTCAAGAAATTTAGCCTAACTTAAGAAATAAGATTTATAACATTTTAATTAAAAATAGAAAAGTGGAAAAGATTAGCTTTTGCAATTTTGGTAGACGTTAAAATTGTGTGGGCACATTACGAATTTTCAAAACTGTCTGGGTCCGGTAGTCTATCAAACGAATGTTTAGTTATCTATGGTTAAATAATAACAAATCTACAGTTGTACAGTTGTATAGTTGTACTTTCATTTGATTCATTCTAATTCAATTATTTTCTCATTATTTGTAACAAATGAACTGCACTAACATATCAAATATGTGGACAAAACAAATAAAATATCTCTGAATTTTATACGTTCTGGCTTCCTATGAAATTTATATTGCATGAAATCGATACGGGCGCACATCGTTTGATTTGCTTTTATTAAACTAACAATATGTTCTATGTTATCTGTATGAATTTATTATGAGATTCATCGAAATCACGAAATTTAGACTTTTTCCAATAAAAATATTTTGGTATAATCCAGCCCCTCTTCTACTATTAGCGATCCATATCATGTGTACATGTGAACAGATAAAATAATGGTCGCTGTACAGCTAGAGTTCGTATGAATTCTACAAAATAAATACGGAAAAAATGTTGTTTCTACGAAATAGACTTTTTTTAGAGAAATATATCTGCCTATATTGAATATTTTTACTTATCTTAAAAAAATTTTAACAAACAGTTCGGTTTACAATTTATTTTTCTTAGTAATTTTATATTTTTTTAATTTTCTACATATGTAACGCTTTTCTTATTTAACATTCTCTTTACGATCAAAATATAGACATTAGAAGCATTGGAAATTGTATTAAATAAGAAAATAAGATTAAGAAATACTTGGAATTACTTTTCTTTGCGAATAAAAACATAAAAGTTAAGAAAATCGTAAAATTTCGGTATATAAAAAGTGGATGAGCGCTACTGCACTAATTGTCTGAATGTGATCTGTTATTTTTTAGAATTAAAATTAAAAAATATTATATATATATAATTATATATCTGATACTATAGCACTACCAATGCTGGACAGTATGTGTAACACTTATCCCCACAAGTAATAGTCAAATCGCAGCTGCACAATGACCAGTGCTTGCACCAAAACGGCTAATAATGTGATTTTTAAAGTTCTCATGCAAAAGATCGATTGTTATATGGCTTGTGTGATACGGCGCGCTATTCTGTTGGAACTAACTAACTTCTCCAAAATCTATATCTGCGAAAATAGGCCACAAATAATCAGTTATCATTCCGTGGTCTCTTGCTCACTATTCACTGTAACGTATCTTCTTTCCTCATTTTCGAAGAATAATGGCCCAAAAGCCGATCCAAAAACCACAACAAAGTGTTACTCGCTGAGGGTGCGTTAGATTCCCTACAACCATGTGTGGGTTTTCTGTACCCCAAATGCGACAACTTTGCTCATTAAAGTAACTACCGAAGTAAAAATGAGCTTCATCAAAAAAGATGATTTTTTTCTAAAAATTCTCATCGTCCAATTAGTGAACCGAAAACTTTACGGATAGTCATGTGGCTCAGGTTCTGCGTCATTCCGAAGTCTTTATGCAAAATTCCCATCAAAGAAGTGTGAAATTTTCAATTCCTTAGAACGATGGCGAGTTGATGTGCTTGGTTATTCTTGCATAATCTGAGCAACAAAAACAATGTTTTCGGTTGTGCATACTTTAACAGGACAACGACGGATTGTTTCATGCAATAAAGATCCAGTTTCACGCACCCGTTTGTCTCACAAATTGTGTGGAAGGCACTTCTTTTATACCGAATTTTGAATGTAATTTTCTTACAGTTTCGGTAAAGGTTCACCATTTTGCAAGTAAAATTTTAGTATTTTCTAGCATTGTTCAAGCGAATCGCATCATCGAATTTCTGTCATAATGCGAAATCCAAAGTATAACCCTCTAGAATATCCAGGAAAAAATATATTCTTATAGTGTGGCAGGAGGTCTTAAAAACTATTAATAACTACTGAGAGTTGGTTAAAAAATATGAGTAATGAATAAAGTGTCGACTACTAAAAATCCATAGGTGTATGTTGGTTTTGCGAAAGGGATACCCTTGGGATAGGCAGAATTTTAACTACTTACTGTCCTCAGACTCTAGGTAAAATATTCATAAAATTTGTTGACTGTTTTCGTCCTCTACACAGCACGCGGACCCATCCGCACCCAGATTAATTAACGAATTTTATGTTTAGAGCTTATCTCTCTTGGCGACAATCTTTCTACAACAACTCTACAGTCTCTTCTAGCGAATGAATTTTTGACAATAATTTATTATACTTAACCATAAGTAGATTTATTAAAGTCATTCACAAATACTCGTATAGCTATATTTAAAAGGATAAATTTCCCCACATTCTTGAATACGCAAGCCAATCTGTGGTCAATCTGTTCAAGGTAAGCTTGTAAAATTTTACCATGGGAACAATCTCTCTTTCTCTCGACCTGCACTAATTTTAAAATAAATCATAATCGTTCACCAATTACTAAACTCATAAAATTGACTAAGCCCGTTTTTGTAATAAATTAAGTCCGTTTTTGCAATGGAATAAATTTTTGTTCTACAAATGTTCTAAAATTATCAACTTTAGGAGTGAAAAAGTAAAACATAAAATATACACAGCAGTGCTATTTAATACAACTTATAACAAGAGTATTAAAATTATCATAATCTATAAAAATAAAATTTAACTGCTTTTCTTCCTGTTTGGCTTATTGTCCGACTATAACTTCTGAACGGGTTCATATTTAGTTCCCTGGCGTTATTTTATGATAGTTATAACATATTCAAAATCGCTCAACTTAATGATATTAGATATAAAAATTTCAGTACATACAAATAGGTCTGTTTAATGACCATGAAACTAGAACAAAGCAGAGTAGAGCAGCTCAGTTTAGAGAAGCCGTCAGACTAAAACAGATCAAAAGGGAAAAGGATTGCACATTGAACACCACTTTGAGTTTTCCTGAGCTTCTAAATATGAAATATTTTGTAGCTCCACCAGTGTTTTCTGCGACAATCCACTTTAATTGTAGTACCGCCAGGTGTTTGTAGATGAATGGAGAAACCATTGTGATATACTTCTCAATTCAATTCCTTGTCACTTCTTATGTTGTTGTAAATTGATTTAACTAAGAAGATGGAGCAGAAAATCTTGCTCAAAAGTAATCTGGAGTTCAGTTTAGAGCAGCTTTAACTTTTAAAAAGAAGCCCTTTTCTGCTGGAGGTTGATCTAGAACAAGTCATTAAACAACACTAGTAGCTATTGGAGTTTTCCAGAATTCTGATTTCAAATAAGTAATACTCGTACTATCTAATCTGAAGAAATCAAGAGTTAAAATAGTTTGATCTCCTTACATCTTCTCACATCTTCTGTTAATACATTTTGAATAGATTCAGATTTTAATTCACCGCGAATGCATGTTGCCAAGAAGCTTATTCATTAGATGTAATCCATTCTTGTTCTTCGAATAATTCAATTCGATGGGTACCATCACATTTTACATGCGCTTTACCTACGAACTTTACTAGATGGGAAACTATCTGAATGTGACAGAACTACTGAATGCTTAATATGCAATCCATGATTCAATTAATAAGGAATCCAATAAATATGTTATCCTCTGACCCGTACTTGTACGATTAGCTATTTCTGTATCAATAGATGTAAATTCATTATTTTATTTGCTCTATGTTACCATCAGGAAATTGAATCAAAGTCAGGCTACGCAATTAATTACTACGCTTATATGCACGGTTACAAACATCACTTTAAGATAGTTTTGATGCCCTTCATATGCGTGCATAGCGGAAATAGTTATGAATAGGAATCGGAATTTTACACGGTTTTGAAATAACACGGTCTATATAAATAAATTCAGTTTTTTTTACACGTTTTCCTTCCGTTTAAAAAATGGTTTGACTTAAATGTTAAGGACTATTCAAGACAGTGATCTTATCAACAAACATTAAAGAGTTAATCTAAAATGTTTGCTTTTAGCTTTCTTCGCGATACATATTCAATTATAAAATATGCACATGCAATATCCGATGATATCACTATCATAGATTTGAATTTTTAATGCCTAAATTTGTAATCATTTTAAATTTATATTATATGTTATTAAATTTCTAATTTCTCAATTTGTCGTTATTTTTAATTTACATACGTTACCTTACTAAGTTGAACTGCAAATTAAATTTGGCTCTTTATAAAGACTCTTAATAAAGTCTAAAGCATATCTACTGTATAAAAAGTGTACTAAATTGCTCTTTACTATAATTACATTAACGTTTTTCCTTCTATTTTAATTTAAACCGATTTTAAATCTAAATTTCAATGAATGAATGATATATAAATATCTCTCTTTGATCTTCTGGCAAATGACTTTTACCTTCCAAGTGTGATGTATTGAAAACGAAGCTTCATTTTATTTAAGTTTAACTGCCTGTACTTACATCCCTTCTCAAATTCTTTTGATTCTAAATTTGACGTCAGGCTCTATATTTATCACATTAGCACGTGCTTAATATACCTTTCGATTAATTTCGTACATTTGTCTATTTGACTCACATAAACCAAATTAAAGTCTAGTCTATTCAACGTAGATTAATTCTGCTGTCGATAAGTGGGGTTACCTACCATAGAGACCCGGTATTTCTTCGTCCTTATGAAACACCTATTAAAATCTTTGAGACTGTATACTTTTAAAAAAATGTGTAGAACTCATAGAAACTCCCTTTTGTTTTTCCAATTATAAATAACACAATAGGCTCTACTGAATTACTTTATAAAATTTAAATCAATGCAGTACTTGTGGTAAAAGCCTTTCACATTGTAACCTCATTGCTATTACTTATGTGAATTATGTTAAAAGAATGCTTTCTCATCACTTAATTAAGCAGAAAAAAACTAACACAATGTGTGAGGGGTGTATAGAAGCCAAAGTGATCAAGCTTCACTCTTGTATCTTTTATAGAATTTAATCAAAACGTTTATTGCAAAAACATACAGATGTATGTATAGAAACAAATCAGTCTTTGAGAATAGTTATACGTCTTCCGTCTGTGAATCTCTTTACAAAAATGCTATCTTTATTACAATTGGTCAGTCAGAAATTACTATAGAGAGAGGCTCTATTTAAAAAGAGTTTTAGCCTTCAATACAATTGAGGGTAAAGATGTATGAAACCTACTTAGTATCTTGAATAATATTAAAATAGCGATAATGATAATTGTGCACTTTGCTCCAAACAGCCTGCATACCACAAAAAATATTCTTTTCAATTCTAAACAAAATAATCCTTCATAGGCGGAAAGTCTTTTTAAAATTAGACTTGAGTGATTTTTTTTTGTATCACTTTAAATAGCGTGTAACGTGTAATTATATTTATAATATTAATAAGAAGTATTAATTAAAAGTTTAACTTTTGAATTGAATGAAATTGAAACAAAACTACCAATTTGAATTTTTAATTCGACAGGTAAATATTTTTGTAAGGCAACATTGTTTAAATGGTATCAACAATTAACATGCAATCTTCGGAAATAGTTAGATTATTTTAAAATTGCGTGCTAACACAATTTTCAGTACATTTGTAAAAACTCCTATTTAACTTAAAGTATCACATCAGAAAATGTCTATGTAAATACGCGCAAGGTAAAAACTCAGTGATATACACGAATATATGGCTATAAGCTTGAGGATCGTTCTTAGTTTTTCTTTAAATTAAACTTAACGCAGAGGAACTCGTTTCATAACGAGGTATTTGAAAAGCCAGAAAAACGAATATTCCACATATTTCAACGAAAAGGCAAATATTTCCCTTTTATATCCCGTCCGCAACAAAAGGAGCAGCACATGACTTTCTTAGATGAACACGGTGAATGCACTTCGTTCTCTCTGTATCGTGGGAGTGGTGCAGTCAGCAGTAAAGGAATATTTCACCTAAAACATTTTGTATCGATTTTTTTAAAGGGAAGGACATTGCATAATGTCCCTTCTCTTATATATGGTAGGATAATAATTTTGAATTTTCATAAACAGAACTTTTGGCTTCCGTGGTCTCACATAAGCGGAGGACGTAAGTAAGGAAAGCGAAGTAAAACTATAAATTAAAAATGTATTTAATATAAGTTATAGGATACAGTTTTTATTAAATACTATTAAAAACTAAATAATATGTACCGACATATTTACATTACATCCTCAATTAGTCTGGGTACTGTCGGCTTCACAAAGTATCTCCCTTACATAAAAATAGGACTCAACATGAAATAGAGATAGCCTGACTAAATCCTGAAAGTGTTTAGGATGTCATACTTTTCTTAATAATAAGTGAAACTCTCGAGAATCCTTACTGTCACCATCAAGTACCTTTTGGGGCAATATTTCATGAAATTATTTTTTTTTTACCTTACTGAAAGTGTCCCTGCTGACAGGGAAAATTGAACCTTTTGAACATGTTAAACGATTTAGGGTTAGAGCCACAATGTGGACCACGTCAGAATGAAATTTGTTAAGGCTGATTTGATGGGAGGAAATGAAGTCTATTGAGTTTTAATAAGATGCTGGAACTCATCTTTATTTTCTTAATAACATCAACATAGTATAGGAATAATTTATAGATTTAAACGCTTTTCGATTTAATATGCCCACGCAATCCAATAGGGAGTGATTGTTGTTATTAAGAAAATTTTTGGAATTTTACTTTTCTATATGGGAACTTTTTACTTAAAGCAGCATTTCCTTTGGGGTATTTACGTAATCATTTTTTTAAAAAAAATATTTATTCTCTCTATCTAATTGTGCAGAATTGAAGAATTCCCTATTAAATAACCAAAATTGCCACAGAAATCTAAAAAGAAAATTTTGTATTAAAGAATTCAGAAGCTACCGTGTCCCTGTTTTATATTTAAAAATTCTGCATGTATCCTTTATAAATAAATCGCGTCTTAATGTATTCTATTTTTACATTCGTTCCCTTGTTGCATTGTACCTCTTATGTTGAAGAGCATTTAATTTTCCTATTAGGTATAAGTTGTGATCCTTGTAGAATCCTGATGAATGAATACCTCTCGAAGAGATTATTTTCGGTAAGAGCACAATTGAGATAATTTATAAAAAAAAAGACCAGAATTTTGAGAACTGCTGAAATACGTGTTTCATTATTTAAATTTTGGATGATAAGTTTTAAGTAAATTCGAACAAAAACAATACATTCTTTCAATACGAATTTATTGGTTGAATTTCGAAAAATCTTTCCTTAGTAGCTACATACGTTTTAAAATAAAACTACTGACCAAATTCCATATTTATAATTTTATACATTAAATTTAAATCTCTCTAACAAATGCTCTTTTCTTTTTCAGAAAATATCCGTATAAATCTAAAAGACCACGAGAGATAGATATAACGCCAATTTTCGTTGGATAGTGTTATAAATTAAAAGTGTTTTTCGGTTTGAGTGAAGGTTCTGTTTCTAAGTGTTACAAGTTGATAAATATCCTAATAAAATATTAAAAGAAAAAAGCAATCGACCAGAACAGAAAGAGCTGTTCAGTTTAACTTTCAGTAGTCAATATTAGTGCAATAGCTACTGCTGGGTGTGGGCGAATCTGCGCCCCGCCACAGGTAAGAACATTTTTTTTATATTTTGTACTCTCCTCTTATTTATTATATGAAATTCACCCAAAGGGAAAAGGTATTTTAAACTTTTAAATGAAATTCTTTCTGAGAATGAACAAAGCCACAGCATACAGTTCTCTTCAATCAGCGAAACAGGAACTGGGCATTCTTTTCAAAATTAAATTTTGCGTTCCCCATCGATTGTTCAGTAGTCCCTTCTTTGGGGAACATCTGCATCTAAACTTTGCTCCCGAACCCTGACACTTTCTTTTGGTATCCCTTCTAAGAATATTACAATTCCATCGCACCGAAGTGCCTTTTTATCTTCCCTTAATGGACGTTTCTCATATTCTGTTTGAGTGGCAACAATTCTTCTCTCCATTAGCCACTTCAAGTTTTGTGGCGCTTGATGTTTTTCTTGACCCTGACATAAGTGTAACCTTCTGAATATTATACGAACCATAATCCTTCATCTTTGATGCTTAAATGTAAGGTTTTGAGAGCTAATTTTGCACAAATTTCAGCTATTCGGCAACGTTTAACAAATTACAAGAATTTCCTTTTATCATTTGAATTACTAAGAAATCGTTATGTCCCCCACTTGTGTCTAATGCAGGTGATTAATTGACTAGTTCGCCCTGTTAAAATACTAAATTCTGTCCCCTGCAGATGTTTACATAGTTTAGAGATAGGCAAAAACACAATTCTGGTAAAATTGTAACTGAAATGTTTGTTTAATCGCTTTTATAGTACATGTATTTGAAATATTTAAAGAGGTATAAATTAAATTTAGCGAGAAAACATATTCCTAACTGAAGTTAAAGTGAAATTTAGTTGTCTCTTTAGGTACTTTAGGTTTTAAAACATAAAAATTGAGCAAAAGAACCACATTCTATCTTTTTTATTATATTTTTACTCAAAAGTAGCCCTTTTTAAATAAATTACTTTAAAAAGTCCTCGTATTACCAATTAAGTCATTCCAAACTATGAAATTTTAGTAACAAGTATTAAAATTTTAGAATACGACTTACAGAACTTAATTTAAGATGTATATTATGATCTAAATTTGACTTTAATCCACTATTTTATTTCCAAATAGCGATTGTTGAAAAGAAAAGAAGTTAGAAGTTATACTTTGTAGATGTTTTGTTAAATAACTTGATACATCTTGAACGCTATAAATTAGCACACTTATACAAAATAATAATGAACTCACAAACAAATCAAAAAGATTGAATTATTTCTGCCAATATATATAATGATCAATGTTCTGTTAATTTTAATTGTTTATATTACAAATTCAATACTTCCTAATTCTTCTTAAGCCCAAGGAAATAAAATCAGATTCTCAGGCTTCTCAGTATTCATAAATTATTTAGTAGCAATTATGCTCAGTTCGAAAATGATTGCTTTTCATTTACGAAAGGTTTACTTTTTCTCATTTCTTATGCAATCCTTTAAAAGGTTGAAAATAGACTCAAATAGTTCACTGCCTCCTTACCCTCTTTATTTTCACCTTCAGGATTTTTCGTAGTGTCCTTTTTAAGCCATTAAGTTAATTAAGTTCAAACTTTAACTCTTAGGGCTCTTGCATATGATTCATAATTATTGTAATATATTTCCTTTTCCCTTGAAAATTCTTAAATTGCAAACTTAGAGGCTTATAGACACAAATTCTATATGAATTAACGTTTTTTATGTGTGGTTTTAATAAACGCGGGGGGATATGAGGTCACGCAAACTGGCAATTTGCAATTACGATGCATTTTTCACGGCGCCCCATCGAGGACCGTACACACGCGATAGGTTTATTTATTAGCATGGGAAAATCACATGCTGGCCCTCAAATTGTAATCGTAACATTGCTTTGTAAAGGTTATGCAACCACAATTTTATACAAGGTATGTAAATCTTTTGTAGAATTTTAGCGGACAGCTTATTGATTATCTCCACTTTACAACTAATATTTAAGCATAAAGTTAAACACTATTTTGTATGCATAAATAACGTTATTAGTGTGAATTATTAGATAATCTCATAACTAATAAATATAAATATAAAACGACTAGTTAAAATCTAGAGAGAACTGTTATAAAACCAAATAAAACTGGAATCACATAGATTTTATAATATTTCAGCACAAAATAAATCGTCAAAATAGAGGGTCCACAAGGGATGGTATGTACTTGTAATTAAAATTTGAAAGCTTTCTGTGATATATTTTCTTATTGTATCTACGTAAAACACCGTTGGTTACATTTGTTACATAATTGCTTTAAATACTAATTACATCTGTTAATTGCTAGAAATATATCGCTACATTTGTATTATAATTTCGGGAGAATAGCACACTCATTTAGAGTAAATTTCATTGCATTCCAGTGGCTCCATACAAACCCGAAATTTCAATTAAATTAATTAAATTCATTGATTAAAATCTTTAATTGTTTATAGGATGTAAACACTTACACATTTTGAATAGTCAATGAAATGGATTAACGCCTTTTACTATGTGTCTTCATAATCATTGCAAGTCTTTTAATTACCATGTGATGTTAAATCCTCTTTCTGTAAATCGGTGACTTTGTCATCATTCAATTTTCTCTGTTAAATGATTTCGATTTTGTTTCAAGAACCAAAAACTGAAAGGATACGTTTGATATTTGCATGATCCTTTTATTTTTATAAATGATATTAAAAATTCATTGTTATTTATTATATTACAATAAAAGTGCAACTCCAAACATTGTTAAATTATTGATTTAATAATGTTCGAATGAACAAAGTTATATTCAATGTTTGTTCTCATTTGCACGGTGTTACTTCTTAGTTTTCTTACCTGTGTCCTGTTTATATATCGGTGATAAAGAATGTGTTTCATGTCTTCTTCTGATCACTTGTAGATTCTTCATTTACTACAAACATTTTCATAAGGCCACATATGCAGAATGAACGAAACTCTGTTGGAAAAGTATTTCAAAATAAAATTTACAATTTTTGGTTAACGAATGTCCATCAATGCAATACACGAGGGCAGTTTTGATAAGTCAGAGATTTTTTGAATTTCCTGCACAGTAATTTTAAATGCACCACTGCTCTCGTCAGCTCCCATCTATTAATAGACTACTATCAAGTCAGCAGACAACCTCGTGAATTTTAATAAAAATGGAAAAGAGTGAATTTCGTGTGCTGGTTAAGCATTATGTGTAGCATGTTTATCTGCTACCCTATCCAGCATATTCTCCAAATTTAGCCCCTGCGACTATTTCCTGTTTCCAAACCTGGGCGGTAAGAGATTTTGGTCGAATGAAGAGTTCATCATGGAAATAAACGCCTATTTTAAGGGCCTCGAGAAAATCTATTATTTGGAAGGAATAATAAAAATTGGAAAAACGCTAGACTAAATGTATAGAGCTAAACATAGTGAGAAATAAAATGCTTATTTGCCGAATAAAAATATCTTTTATTCAAAAACTCACTGATATATCAAATTGCCCTCGTATATCATTAGAAAAATCTTGTGTTTGTACTTTCCGAATTATATTAAGGAAACATTTATTGAAATAAAATGTGTTAATCAATTACAAAATAAAAGAACAATTTAAAGAAATCCTGGTTATTCAACAAAGTGTTTAAATGTGCAGTTTTTGTAGGTGATTTAGTTTAATACTTTGAAGTACCAGTCGATGTAATATCACTAAAACTATTAATAAAACTTGGTAAAATACTCTTTCAGAAATTTTACGTAGCTATATAATAAAATAACCGATGTTTCTTTATAAAATTGTAATAATTTTATAAGGTTATCTGGAAATTTCAATAAAATGTTCAAAACTGTTAATACTCCGCTAATTTAATTTGTTACTAATCGTTGTTTTAAACATAAAAAATAATAGTCTTGCAGATAAACGGAAATGTATGTCATACAATCGAAAATATTTATTTTTAATAGTCAAACTTTCTTAATTTATTCTAAACTTTATAAACAATGAGATGTAATTTTCAGTATAGAAGTTAGTCCAAATGTATTTTTACTAATAGAAGGAGAAAGATTTTTTATTTTCCTTCATATAATTTAGTTTTACGAACATTTTAATTCGTCAGAAGATTTTTCTAAAAATATTGCATAGTATTGATGAACGCAACATACCAAAAACCATACATTTCTGCCCATTTTTCCCTTCATAATGAAAATTTGTACTATATTTAGTATGCATTTGGGAAAATTAAGTTACTATTAATTTTATTTTATTGTATGCTTTTCTTTACAGGAAAACAAAGCCGGCACCCTGAATTTTTCATCTTTCCGCAATAGCTTTACATCAAATGTTAATTACTTGAAGCGAAGGTAAGAGATGAATTTACAGCCTCGTTATCCTTTTCTCTGATGCTCATTAGTCGTAATACGATTTATCTTGAATATTGCAAAGAATCACTTTAAAAATAATTCCCCCTATATCGGCGGTAGTTCTAGACTATTTAATTACATTTTTATGGGGTTTGAAAGAAGGTGATAATTTATGTCGTAATAAAAATGCGACCCCCTTGACTATTCTTCAGTGGCACCTTTATGCAAACATCACGTTTCATGGTTTTATTTACGGGAAAATAGGGAGCAGTCTGTTACATTAGACAGCTCCCTTGATGCTCATATTCAAGTTTTTTTTTTAATCAATTCACATCACCGGAATGCAGCATTTCAAGATCAACTCTAGACGACCTTGCTATTTCTGCCTCGGTTGTTAGTTTAGTGAACAACGTTACTAATGAGCACCTTGAAAAATAAACCTTTCTTCGAAAATAAGAGGATGCGATTTGCTGTTTTTGGTCTTAATCAACACTGAAAGTTCCATCCCATTCGTTATTATGTTTTAGATTTAGTTCGGGGGATCTATCTTCCGAATGTGATGATGTTGACCCAAATGAGCTACCACCAGCCGCTCGTCCTCCGCAACAACAACAGCAGCAGCCTCAGCCCCTTCAACAGCAGCAACAGCAGCAGCAGCCGCCGCCACTTCAGCAGCAACCTCTACCGCAGGGTGGGCCCCCAAACATGCCTCCGCCCCCAGCCCCAAACACCGCGAATGTCCCTCCGCAGCCAACAACAGCCGCCCCCGAATTATCTTTAAGTTTTGGCAAGGGACCAGCACGCGGAACGAGTGCACCATCTAGTCCAGCCAAATCCAGGGAGAGCCTCCTTCAGCGGGTCCAGAGTCTAACTGGCGCAGCACGCGATCAGGGGGCGTCAATTATTGGTAACGGAGAGCTTACCATTCAATTTTTAATTTCCCGAAAACTTTTGTAATTGCTTAATGGATTTACAGGAGCAGCTGTTCAGAGCGCAACACGTCCTGCATTTAATAAAGATAAGTGCTTTACGCTCCTTGTCCTGGATGATCAGAACACAGATTGGTCCAAGTATTTCCGAGGCAAGAGACTTCACGGAGATTACGACATCCGAGTAGAGCAGGCTGAATTCAGGGTAAGAACCTTAGCATACCCTCACAAAATATACTAAGAAAAAAAAAATAAATAAATCTCTACAGGAGATCTCACTCACGGCAAGCGGCGAAAATGGGGCCGTCATCTCAATGGCTGTATACCGCGGGGGGACTAAGGTACGTTACTTCAGTTTTCAACAGCTTTAATTAATTTTCCATTCTCTTCCTGGGACACGTTGAATAGCCCTTTCCCACCTTAACCCCTTTTTTAACAAGAGCTCGCATTCCGATCCTTAAATTTATTTACTGGGGCTTTTTTTTCACAGTCCCCTAAAGTATAGTGAACTAAAATGTGTTTAAAGCCTTCAATTTTTCTTATTTTTTCTTACAAGTTCTTCAACATTTTTTTTTTGCCTCGAGCAGAAAAGGAATTGACTTGCTGTGTCTTCTTTAAGATCTATTCAAACAGAGGCAACATTTGTGTGCTCCTTAAAATTCCAACCCCTTTAGGGTTTTGTGACGAACCAAAAAAAAAAATGCTGACAAGGTTCTTTAGTAAAAGAGAACTTTTGGCACTGTAGGAATAATTAAGTCGTGTTTTTTTACATTATTGGGCTCCTTTTTGGCCGTGTAGGAAGCTAAATCAATATTTGCAAACAAAATAAATTCTGGTTACATTGCACATATTGCCTAAGCTAACACTCTTCACGTTGATACAATTTTTCATCATCTTGAAAGTTGCTTAGTGTCGGCAGCAAATAAGCATTTGAGACAAAATTGGGATAATAAAAGTTGGATTCATTAGTGAAAGACGGAGGGAAATTGAATTCCCTGAGAAACTAATTAGCGACGAAGTGAGTTGTGGTCAGATCCTCTCCAAAGTTATTCAAGTTATTAAATCTCGTTATCGTTACTTACTATAAGGCCGTATTTAATTCGTACACAAAACCATAAAATTATGGTCTAGTAAAAGTTCTTTATGATGAATTTAAGAGTCTCAAGGTTAAATTAAGTCCCAGAAAATAGATTTGCCAATTATTTTTATAAATTTTCTTAAGAGAATGTTAAGAGCAGTTAAATACTATAGAAAAATTTAATTAAATATTGAAATCTCTAAATATCAATTATACCTATATATCTCGAAATTTTACTTTAGGTAATTTTACATGAACGATATTTATGAGAGAAATTCTATTCTAATTATTATTTCTTTTTCAAGAAAACTATAAAATTAATTAATTTCATAATTTTAGCCAATTTTTTGAAAGATCGACGTACCGTTTTAAGCACTAAATGAAAATTAAAAGGAAGTTATATCCCGCTTAATAATAAATAAATAAAGTGGGCATACTCTTTCTAAGCATTAATAGAATCTTACACTAGTTTTTTAAATATTGGAATTATATTGATTAGTTTAGCAAATGTTACACAACTTTCTGATATTATTTTCTTAATATACGACTACAATTCAATTCTAAAATTTAAAATATTTGAAAGTATTTCATATGAATAAGAGCATAATTATTTTCTTAACTTTAAAGAAAAGGTAATCATGAATGAATAATGAATTAATCTGAGTATTTGCAATTTTTGCTTCATTTAGTTTCTATTTAATATTTTAAGGAAGAATTCAAGAATTCAAAAATTAATCATCAATATTACCTTAAATTGTTATTCTCAGTGGAACAAAATATTTGAAATTTAAAAATGTAACTTAAAAGTAAAATTCGAAGAATTCCGGCTTTTAGTATAAAAAAATATTTAAAAACCCAGCTAGGTAATGCCTTTTTTTATAGGTAGCTATACAATTCTTCTTGTTATCGCTGATCCACTTAAAAAATTCCTGACTATTTTTCAATTTCACTCGTTTAGACTTCCCTTCTCCCAAGGTTTCTACTAAAAATTAAAAAAAATTTTAATAATTACCATTGAACAAATATTTGCAAAAAAAAATAAACAAATGTTCTAGTCATCTAAAGGAAAGCCCTCTTGAATACGAGCGCTCAATAAATTTTTATTAATTGATCAATTAGCCGCATTTCCATTTTGGCGTGTTTCAATTCAGGCCTTATTATCTCCTCTTCGTATTTGGTGCGATTTACCCTATTTGGTTGATTGCTTCTAAACCGTATGCCTGCAATTAAAATTCATTACGCATTAGATACCATTTGTTTTGAATATTGAAGCTTAATAACTGCTTGCTTCTAAACTTCTGGTTGCACGAGAAAGTAAAATAATTCCAATTTTTTAAGCAAACTGAAAGGAGAATAATATGAATTGTGTTTTTCTTTAATGTAATGGGATTTTGTTCTTTTAACGCAAGCAATCTACTACACTAAGCTTAATCTAAATTATTGCTAACTCACTAGTTGCTTAATTTATTTGCAGAGTAACGATGAGAGAACATGTTCTCCTTTGACGGGGTCCATAAAATACCCCACTTTAATCAGAATTATGTTTATTTGTTGGCAACAAGAGTTACACAAGTTTCTCCTATAAATTCTAAATTTAATGAGATTGCTGCCACTTACACAGTATCTGCGTATTCCATGAATATCAAAATGCTGTCTGCTAATAAATTTTGTTCGGCAAGCTTATAAAGTCGTAATAGTTCTAAATTTCTAGATATAAAATAGTTAAAATATGGTACCATAAAAGAAAATTACTTAGTAGTTATAGTAATATAATTTTTGTTGTTCACTACTTATTCAAAATACATCAATAGAGGAGTAATTGTTAACAGGCTTATATTTTTGTATATAGCGAAGTGGTTTTATGTATTTTGTTCAAAATAAGTTCATTTATTTTAGCTCTAATTCTCTTCGTAAGTTCTTTAAAAAAAACTATTTTTTCTATAAATTATCCTTCATGCATCCTACTTTAAATCTCTATAATTTTTAGATATATAAAAAACAACTCGTGTTTGCGTTACGTTTATAAATTGTGCTTTTGTAGAATCAACACAAATTAAAAACAATAAACTCTGGCAAAAAAAATAATTATATTTTTGGGTGTCAATCAGCAAACAATGGACGGACAGGACCGACCCTCAAGAGTTCTTTAATTATCTAAATGAATCTCATTTAAAAGAAAGTGCACAATCCCTCATCAAAACTGTTCAAACAAAAATTTATTTTTTATTCCTTACGGGGTAGGCTTAAATTAAAACACAAGAGAGCATAGTGCGCAAAGATAGCGTTTGTCCCTTATCAGTGATCCAACAATTTCCTTAATTTTAGAATGTTTAACTTAGAATAAAATTTGGTGAAGTTACTTTCGGTTCGTTTCATCTCACTGATGAGAAAACATCCTGTCCGTCGCGTTCTTATGGACTTAACGTAGCAATATTGAACGACGAGAACCCAAAAATATAATTTCCTCACAAAATCCCGAAACTTGAAACTCTTTTTCAGTTGAAAATGTTCAATAATAAGCCTTTAATTTAGTCGATGAGCTTTTGGTATTGTTCAATTTGTCTAAAAGTACCCTTTAAGTAGAAAGAAGATTTGGAATCGTTCCAAATATTTTTGTACTAATTGCTTTCTTAATTGTGTTTAAATTTCTTTATTAATATTAAATTAAGATAACAGAGAAGGAATTTATCGTTTTATTTTAGATTGAAATGATGATTTATTTTTCCTTTATGTTTAAAATTTTTCTTTCAGGTAGCGCGATCTTTTCGACCAGATTTCGTATTAATTAGACAGCCACCAAGGGATGGTTCAAAAGACTTTCGATCAACTTTACTCGGTCTAAAATACGGAGGAGTTCCTAGCATTAACTCTTTACATTCAGTGTATCAATTTCAGGTAAGTCAAATTTTAATTTTTATAATCTCTCATATTCAATAGTAATAAAGGGGTAATATTTTTTCTAAAAGGATGCAATGTCTCTATCTATATAACGATAAATATGATTTATAATAATTTAAAAACCAAATGTTTCACAAATTTCTATTGTTATTTATTATTTGAATAAAAGAGAGCAATTTTTTCGAAATTATTACTGCTTTAACATTGTGTTAAATTATTACTGCTTTAACATATGTCCGAAATTATTACTGCTTTAACATTCCGACAAAATAGTCCTACTCCTGTTTTATTTTTAAAAGTTGATTACCAGAAATTTGTAAATAAACTTCTTATTGAAACTTTTAACTAAGAGCTTAAGAAACGCAAATTCTTAGTATATAAATATACCCAATAGAAGTATTTTAAATATATTCAAAAGTTTTTCAAACTAATTTAAAAACTTTTTCTCATACAAAAGAATCACATTTTTATATATCGTAAGATTTACTTTCATCAAAAAGTAAATGAACTTTACAACTTCTGGACTTTTTTCAAATTTCTAGAATTTAAAGCATATATTTGAATGGAAGAAACTTATTTCTGAAAACATTTTAAAGAGATCTTATACACATATGTTAATCCACGCCACAAAACCATAAAGTTCACAAGAAGTTATATAGATAAAATATTGTGACTTCAAAATTTAAATACATCAAATTCATGACTTTTGTATTATTTAAAGAAAAGAATTTGAAATGGGCAAATAAAACCTCTGTACTTTTCATTTTATCCGATTACAATTTCATTTTCCTATGAGCAATGTTTACAATATAACAAAGTTCCATGTGTATGTACCTACAAAAAAAAAAGTTTCACTGTTAATATGCCCTATAAAATTCATCATTTCACTTTCTATAAAGCTTTAAATAAAAGATATACGTTTACAAATTTTCAAATTATTCCCCTAGGAAAAACCATGGGTTTTCGCCCATCTCCTTCAGCTACAGCGGCGCCTTGGAAAGGAGGCTTTTCCATTGATAGAGCAAACATACTTCCCGAACCCACGGGATTTGGTAAGTACACATTCCATTCACGCAGGCAATCAACGAAAACAACAGAGCTATTCTCAATTTACGGACAAAGAATAAATTATAAATATATTAAACTATTACATTACAAATATACATATACAGCGAAACTTAGCTTCCTAATGTTGAACAAAAATAACTCGGAACTCGATCTTTCTCCTCGTTATTAAGAGAGTAGGCACTCTTTGTACGGGGGTGTTCGACGCCAGTGGCACTTCGACACTTTTCCTATGGCGGTATATCCCCTGGCTGGCACACAAGCACTGTAATTTGTTTCACACTTGGCAAATGGTACCCAATTACAAGCCCCAATTGAAAGCGGGCAATTTCCCCGGAAACATGCGTCAACCTGAAAGGAAGAAAATATTTGCTTTATAAGAAACATGAAGGAATGTATGTTGCTATAAAAGACAGAACTGTGAAGGACATATGCATGTACATTGGGGACTACAGTTCTTTTTCATAAAACATTTATTCCAACTTAAATATAGTGCGGAAATAAAATTTCGAATGTCCCAGGAAATGACTGAAAACGTATAATAAAATTTTACGTGCAAGCAGACTATTACGCAATATGTAGTGCAGCCATAAAAAGTGTAGTATATTTAAATGAAATAAAAAAAAGGAATCATAAAAATTATGAAGGATGATTTTATAGCTAAAGGAAATTAAGCCAGTTCGACACAATCTGATTAGGTGATATTTGTACAATTTGTAATCGACTTGGGACTTCGTAAATTATGTATTTACATTTGGCGCCTCTGTTTTCCTCGGAAAATATTATACATTTCGGGCAAAACAAAATGTTAGATAAGGGATTTGAATATTGTTTCATGTTCAATAGGCTTGTACAGAGTGTTCCTAAAACGGATACGGAGTTTAATTACAATTCGTGAAAGAAATACGCACCAGATTTAAAATTAAATAAAAACTATTAATAAGGGCGAATATTTCTCAGATTCACTAGTATAATCTAATTTTAGTATAGTTGCATCATGATTGGTTAGTTTACACTAGCTGCTCAGTGCAATTAAAAAAAACAATATAATTTCAAAAATGAGCTTCCGGAGTCGGGAAAACTTGAATTTTTCTTCCAACGGCAGTTAATAGCAACTTAGTAGATTTTTTCCGTAAAATGGACTGCCGGGGACGTTTTTTTCAATTAGTCGACTTTATATAAAACAAGTTAAAAAATTCTTATAAAAAAAGGAAGAAGACCGAAGATAATCGCGAGATTTAACAATTTGAGTTTTCCTTGTAACGGCTGCTTTGGAGTCGACTTTTTCCTAGATCATCGCCCTTTTTGGTAGATTACATTACATCCAGTAATTGGAATCACATAAAATTTTAATCGATTCCTATTTGCGCATCTTTGATATGTGATTATACATAATATACTTACTCTACAAGAGCATCCCTTTTTATATGCACCAGCAAAACCACGTCTCTCCACCAATGTCATTGATGAGTACTCCTTTACATAATTACATAAATTCACTGTAAGATTTCGGCCAGCTATTACATAGAGTTTTCCAACATTAAGATCTATTCCACAAAGTGATTCAAAATGAGGAGTTAGCAGACGACCGTGTTTCAGCTCAGCTTCTGCTTTTTCAGACATCTAAACAAGCATAGTACAATAAATTTAGCCGAGAAAAGGCGATAAAAATGTCTTACCTTGTAGGCTTTTTTTATTTCAATTTTATAGATATCTTTGTTGTCCCGGGTCCGTCTTGTTGATTTTCTCAAAATTCGTGCAATAATAACTGTAATGCATGATTAGCATATTAAAAAAATATAAAAATTCGTTCATTAAACACTTAATGGACAGTTTTCATTTAAACTTACCAAAATCTGAATTGCAGTACTGAGTTTGCGGATGAGCCGGATAGCACATGCAACTTTCAACTGGTGTCGAGAAAAAAGTTAAGAGTGCAAAAATACTTAAAACCGCCAAGGTTAAAACTTTGTTTGTAGTCGTCATTTTGTCTAAAAAACAAAACAAAAAAAAGAAGAAATTGTATTTCAAATAACTTTTCTTTTATTTTCTCAGATTATTAAGTGGTTTTAACTTATCAGCAAAGTCCTGGTGCTTTTCTAACTTACTCTTAAGGGTTAATAAATATCGATTTCAAACGCCGCCGATACCAATTGAACTCTTGTCCCTCCCATCAAGTGGTAATTGCTTCAATGATACAATCTGGCACTGCTTTCATCTAAAAGTGCTTCCAGAATAACTTAGCCATTTCTTAAAGGTCAAATTAAACTCGAAATGGAAGATAAGTTCTCCAGCCACCCACATTTACTGTATTTTTTTCCCCCCCTTAAAGTAAATAAGAGAGTTATGAAGCATAAAATAGCCCATAAAATACCAGCTTGTTTCCATTTGGTGTCAATTGAATCAGGGCCCAAAAATATTTTTATTAAGTTAGAGAGGAAAACTGCATTTAATTTTTCAGGGCCCACTCGAATTGATTGCGATCGCACCGCAGTGCAACGTCAGCGCGCAGTCTAGGGCAAAGTTAAAGTTAGAAAACTGCCAGAGAAAATTGACTTAATTGACACTTCTAGCGGCATATAAGACCATCTAATTGGGCGGAAATATCTTCGCTCCCAATAGTGTCCCGCGGGTAACGGACTACCTGGAAAATTTATCGCATTGGTCACTTTAAGTTAGCGAGATATCAACTGGATTTTCTATCTACCTTTGCAATGTTCAGTCTGCAATTGTATTATACTCGTAGCTCTACTATTTTTGGGCTTTTACAACCTCGTTTTGATAAAAAAGTCAGTCAGTCATTTGCGGAATAAGTAGTTAGATATGTTTGGATAAGCTCAAGTCCGTTTAAATCCTGCCAATATTCGGTAGTACCAATTTTTGTTTTTTTTTTTATAGTAACAACTACTTCGTTATAGTGACAAAAGAATTATTGTTAAAATCAGATATTTGCTATCGGTTATTTATGAGTTATTGTGATAATCAAATCTTCTTAACAAAAGCTCCCTTAAGCTTGAACTATACTTTCCCAACTCAACCCTCTAATGAGCCATTCAATCTCCATGCCCTACCGATCTAGTCATAGTAGGTTAATTTTAATTTAGTTAATTTAGTTTTTATTTTTATTGTTTGTTGTTCTTTATCTATGTAGCCTGTAGATATATAATACTTACTAGTAATATTGTAAACTTTGTATAGTTCATAAATGTTAAATTACGAAATTAACATACCGAATTGACAATCTTGTAGGTTACCTTTTTTCCCTTCCTGACCAATTAAATCTTAAGTAGATTGCCAAAGCTCATTCAGTTTGTTAACAAGAAATAAAAAAGAAAACAACAACAGGAAAAAAGCATTTATGATATGAGGAGCGGTGTCTTATGCTTTTAATGAAGGCGTCGCAATGAATTAAAATTATTACAGAGAGATACGCATGAGTTGCATAAAATTGCCTCATCACTGCACATTCACAGCATCATACATCACTTGATGAAAGTTATTACCCAGGAAGGGCGAAATTAGCATCGTATTGAAAATAGATGAACTCTCGTGCGCACCGAATCTGTTATGTTGTATTTTCTATGCTTTTTATGTTGAATTAAGATTGTTGTATTCCCCATTAAATGAAAAGAGATTTCAACGAAAGTCACGACAGCAACGGGATCGGCATGTCGCTTCACTTTAAACAATTTTCCTGGCCTTTAAAGGTCTCTTCTTACGCATTCGTTGTGCATGACTGCAAACAATGTGATGATATTTATTGCCCCATATTAAGGGAAAATGTTTTTGCAAATAATCTAAATATAGCTTCAATTGTTTTTTTTTTCTTTTTTTTTGGAATATTCACGGTCGTTTGTTGCCACAATTAATTTTCATTTAAGGATATATCTTTTGTCATTTCCCTGTTTCGGTATCATCAAACAAGTGAAAAATTGGCGCCTCTTTTTATTATTTATGATGTCATATTACATAATTTGTATTAATAAATAATGCCGTGATGAAACTGACAATGATGCAATCATTAATTTATCTGGATTATCTATCTGATATTTTTAAAATGAAATAATCCTTCATAAATAGGATAATGAGAATTTATCGATCAGATTCGATAAGATAATAAAACGCAATATTTGCTCGAACTATAGGGGAACTCGTTGTATTTTTCTCTGCAAACGAAATTACCTTATCCGCTTACTAACTCTATATCTATGAAATGCCAGCTTAACACTTTAATAACAACTCGTCAGTAACTAGTTACAAAATCGAAAATTGTTCTATATTTACTACGTAATCCTCCGATATCAAAAAGTTCTAAAGAGCGTGGCATTCAACTTCAGTATTCCGTAGATTTTACTAAATAGTTTGCTATAAGAAAAATAAACAAGAGATAAAATTTCTTGAACAACAGAGGGCTTGCAAAATACAAACACCTCGCGATGCAGATAAAACCGATTAAAATGGAGATAAAATGTAGTCAAATAGTTCCGTCTCATGATACTTGTGCAATATTGAATGCGAAATGATAGTTAATCTAGAAAAATGTTTTAAATTACATATATATATATTTTTTTGTTATGCCAAATACGATGTTTACTTTAAATTCAACACCAGTGGATTTGCATATGCATACGAATTCATGCTTAACTTTCAAAACCTAATTCACAAGATAGTAGCAATGAATGTTGAATGGTAAAACCCCTGAAGATTTTTGAAAAGGCACTAAATCACACAACACAAGCAATCAAATAACTCTTAAGACGTGTAGGCGCTTATTTAAGAGATAAATTGGTAACGGCCACTAGAAATGTTGGCGCCACATCATTTTCTAGCAGTCTAGATGTGTCACTAAATATACAAGCTAAAATCTTTGGATTTTATTGTTTTAAAAGTAGAATAACTGATATTTAACTTTTCAAAGACATATGAATGGGCATTGTTTACATTTAACTAGAAATTGTTAATATTTATATCTTTGTATAAGTTTTAATTTCATTTGTTATAATAGCATAATAGAAATTTTCTTTATTTGTTTATAGTAACGTTGTCGTCCTCTAGAGAAATTATCTCCAAACTTTTTTCAACGCGTACCCTTATAACGAAAATAATCATAAATTGTAAATTAGCAAAAGATAGCAAATTTTAAAGATATGTCGCGCACTTCCTAAAATTTTCTGCGTACCCCACTTTGGAGACCTCTGCTCTAGAGGTTCCGGTTTTTTTTTTCAAATATTTTTATAGGAGGGTTCTGTAGCAAAATTTAAAAAGTACAAAATTTTAATAATAAAAGACTTCAAATGTCGATCGTCGTTTGAAAGGATTTATTTTCCTTTAATTTTACTTGCACTTCCGTTTAAGAAAAATCTCAAAGAAAAATATTACGAGGAAAATCTCAAAGTGATAAAATCTTGCAAAAGAAAAAAAACATTTCATTCTCCAACTACAACTTTACAGCATTGTAAGACTTAAGGTAAATTAAAGTCGGAGAAAGGTTTAACTTAACTGAACAATTTCGCGAATAAATGGAAAATTGCAAACTTTCTAATTTAAATTCTTTGTCGGCACAAATGCTTTAACTAAACCATAGGATTATACATATCTCTCTCGTTAGGAAAGTAATAAATATAATATTTCGTAGTTGTCACGTTTTAATTATACACGAATAGAACAGGTACTGAAAATTAATACTCATCGCCCGGTGTGTAATTTAAGTGGACAGTAATTAATTTCTCGCAGGTGTGGGAAGTACGGTCTACCACTCAAGTGGACACATTTACCTGAATGCAAAGTGTGACGAAAAACGAACGATGTACGGAGGGGCAAAGATTGTTATTCGATTGAAATTTTCTACTGGTCAATCTTGGCCACCTTATCGCCATTCATTCGAATTTAATTGGATTTCACTCATTTTCACATAAAATTAAACCATACTTGGTATGCAAAGTGAACATGATATTTCGCTCTAAACCAAACACTTGATTCATGTGTTCGCTGAAGCTATTTGAAAGCCGCGGATTTATGAGTGTGTAAATTATCAAGCAGCTTGACAGTTAATTAAATATAAATTGACAGGATCGATTTTAGTGGAAAACCGACTGATGTACTTATCAACAAGATCGACGGTATTGCGCAAGAAGACGACTATACTTTCATTTAAGAATTTATTTGATTTGTGTACATTTTAGATTGCCAATTTAAATACAAACCTTCAAAGTTTTATATTGTTCGTCGATTCCTATAAACTTCATAAAGCAGACACATTATTTGATCATTCAAACTATGCTCCTTAAAAATATTTAAAATTAGCCTTATCAATGTAATCCAAAAATGAATAAATAAATAAATTATTGTCATATTAATTACACTCAATAGTTGTTATTTTAAGCAATAAAAACATTTGATCAAGCCTTTAATATCGAATTTTTGAGAACACTCGTTTCTCTCTGCACTCAAGGGATTACATATATATAGTAAAACTAAAAAACTAAACACCTGATGATTTTATCCTTCAGAACATGCGGTTATTCTAAAAATAGCAATTAAAGACAATTCATGTAAAGGGAGAATGGTTTGTCATTCATTTACATGCCACTTATCCGCATTCTCGTGCTATTTTTATCAGATTATGTATAGGAACAAAATAACGATAATCATAAAGTGGTTGCGCCACATTCTTTATACATCCCTTTTCATTTTCTCTTAGGTACTCTTAAGAAAGTACAACAAAAAGACAAAAAAAAGTGTTATGAAGGATCTATTTTTGGTCTTCCAGAAATTTAAAGTGAGTCATGGCGTTTCTTCTAAATCATTTTTTTTATTATGTTGACTAAAATTTGATTCCTAGGGGGAGACATGTATTTTTTTGGAATTTATAAAAATATATTCGTCATCTCAATTTAAAGAAGGCTTTCCTAGAATAGTTTTTTACGGGAGTTTGACGAGATGCCAATGTGAGCCAATGAAAACATAAAGTTTTACTAAAACGAACGAATGGGACCTTTTCAGTTTTAGCAAAGATTTTTTGAGATACTAAATATGAATTTTAAAACAAAACCCCAAAATGCTATAAGTGCATAGGTAAATTATCTTTTGTAGCTATGCCTTAGGATGAAAGTTTAGGATTTTTTAGGATTAGGGTTCTTTTGATTATTTTTTAACAAATTTTTAGAACATATTTTCCTATCTCTATTAAAGTGTTATCTAAATTTCTACTAACAAGGTCCAGCAGTTTTATAGTTATGCCACAGAAAGATGGTCTAAAGGAAAAATGGACAGTAACAATAATACGAATTTCGTCTTGATGGAATTTAAAAAATCTACCCCTTTATTCAATTCCTTCAATGGCAACCAAAAAACTTTTCTTCTGGCATCAAATGATTTCTTTATTTTTGATGTGAAGATCATTGAAGCTTGAAAGCGTAAATTTTTGTTTGAATAACTCGTTGACTGACATCCGTTGATGAATATGGACATAAATTCTCAACGCAGTGTGAACAGTGTCACTTTTCGAAATATCACTAAAACGCGTTGTGCATATCGCGACTTGCTGATGATGACACAATAAAATGATCCTTATGCAGGCCACGTACGACTATTTGTTCATCCGCATCAAGTTCACTGTAATTGAGGTGAATAAGCAATACTTTTCGTATTTTCTTTTATTTCTCACTTGACACAGATATCGTAGTGCCTTAAAAGAAAGTAAGAGGAATAAAAGTGCACCCAGCATATATCGCAAATCGCACTGCGTAAAGGGTGCTTCGTATGATGAATGTTTTGATGTATGTATAGGAGGTATGCAGATGACTGATTATGACGGTTGGATTCCTTTCGTGCAAGAATGCAACGCAAAGTTGCAACTTAAGGTAGAGGCACGCAATCATCTGCAGATACGTAGAGTTGAATGGTAAAGTCTTCATAACAACTTATTGAATTTGAGAATATAAAACTAGACTTCGTTTTATTTAAGTGTTAATAAAACTGCAGGAAAATGAAATCGTAATTTGATTGAGGAAGAAGAGTCTTAAAATCAATATCAAAAATGAAATTCCGTCCAAACTCTGATCTGAAAGAAACTACAAGGACAATGATTGCCAATTTGTCTGCTATAAAATAAAATAATTTGAACTTGACCCGCACAATGTGGAAATCAAGAGGCTATAAATTTTTTGTGGCATCTATTCACCCTTCGTGCTGAGAAATAAAATGAAAATACGAAAATTTCTTCGGGTTGAGTTCTAAAAGCACACGAAATGCTTCCGCCTAATCTGATTGATATTCTACGTGCTGACGGACGCACTTTATTGTATAACCATCATGAAAACCATCTTTATAAGTTCGATAAATAAACAGTAGATGAAATTGAAACGTTTGAAGAAATTTCATTGGAAATTTCTTGATAAACACACAAGACGAAACAATTTGTAATTGGCATAAATTGAAGTTGCAACATGTGCGCTTCGTTCAGTCTGTAGAATGTTTTTATTACAAAGCAATTCTCTTAATTATCAAGCAATTTAATTTTCTGCCCAGTACACCATTACCTTTCCGTCCATTGATAAGTTGAAAGCGTTAAAAATAAATTAAAATATTTACGGAAATTGATCTTCATGATAATTCAATTGAAAGTTACAGGCGAATGCGTTCCATGACTGACCATATCCGAACTTATTCTATTTACTAATCCCAATTAGATCATAGACAGAAGCATAAACTACGTAGATTAAAGTGTGATGTATCATCATGGTTTATTGAAATTAAACTTGATTCACATAAATTTCAATTCATTTTTATTTAATATTTAACATAATGAGAACTAATTTGATAAATTTGCGTCAGTGTCAATTTAAACATGATTCAGCTTGCTATTGCTACTATGAATTGTTAGTGCTTTCGAGACACAATCCTATTTTAGTCACTCAGAAGACAACAGGGTTAATTCCAATTTTTGATATCTTCAGTTTTGTGTAAAATTTAATTTAATAAATATATTCTTTACTAGTTATTAAGGTCTGTACACGTTTCTTCGTTTTTTCTAACCCTTTTTGTATAGCTTCTGAATATGTTTTATAATAATTATATATAACAATTTTTCTTTTCTGGATTTAACCACATTGAATTCTGAGCGACTCGTTTAATAGTAAAATGATAACAAAAAAGATTAGCGATAAGAAAGGGTTTATTATTTATAGATTTTCATAATTATATTTTTAACCAACCAATAAAAACTATGCAATTAAAGTTCTGCGTACTTTCTTCAACACCTTAAAAGAATAAAAGCATATCTATATAATTTATGTCAACAATTTACAAAGTTATAGCATTTCTTCGAAGAAAAAACCGAGCGACTGACCTAGTAACCTGGTGGAAGTGATAACACAGACACTGAGTTATCCGATTGAACAATTTTTCACAAAAATATTGGTTGTCGCAGTTGCTAAAATTAAACGTATTAATTTTCTCGATGTTTTAATTAAAGATAAATTAAATCTGAGATATCGAGTTAACCGTGGGGATGAATTTTTTAAAGTCGTTAACGCGTCTTCTTCAACGATAACTACCTGGAGAGAATTCGGGATGAGGCAAACACATTTAATTTACACTACATTATGCGTCGTAATTCAAAGGATTTTTAATTCAGTCAATTCAGTCAATTAATTTGCTATGGAGTAATCTCTGACATGATGACATAATAACTTTATATGAATATAAATAATACACTGCTATTCCATTACGTGAAATGCATTTAAAATTGCTTTCAATAAATTATTATTTATTTGAACACCTCTCGTTAGCTAAACTGGTTTCCAATTTATGCAAAATACTTAGATTAATTAAAATACTAAATAAGGTATCATGCCACTCCAATCATATCATCATTTCTCAGAAGAAAAAAGATCAGTAAATATAATAAAAATATGTTTTGATTGATCGGTGGCATCATACTTTAACTGATAGTTAATTATATGTTATTTTTTGTGCTAATTGGGGCAGGAATAGAAATTAGTAAAAATCTTATCAGGCAAATAAATCAGCTTCTTGGTAGATATTGTAATTTACGTTTTAAGCGCTTCTAGCGCCTTTTCCTTAACGGAGCCGGAGGAAATATACCACATATTTTGCGAGAATATTAGACATAGAGTCTAAAAGGTAAATCTAACATATATCAATCAATTCTGCCTGAGTTTGATAAAATACTAGCGCACATATAAATTAACGATTTTCTACCTTGTACCTGGCCATTATAACGTCAATAATTCATAGATATGACGCGAAACCCTGAATTAGCTGCAACAATCTGCCCATTATCGAGTATTGCTGGAAGCAATAAGCATGGAAATCAGACCACCTGGAAGATGACTGCATCTATCGGTTCTATGCCAATAATCTGGCGCAACTAAACTAGGTAACGACGATTCTCTACGCTGCTTCTGTGGTTTTGCGAAAATCAAATATTATTTTGAATGTTGCAGTTAAGCTCAAACCGCAACGGACTAATTATAATTTCCGATTGTCATGAGACGAGATCGCGACTCTGCCACGCAAAGTACTGTAAATCAAGTGCTGATTCAGCCCCGGTCTGCTGCGATAACAATTTTCTCAAGGAATGAAAACGCCGGCGGTTTTAAGAGGATGACTCGATCTGCTTGTTGCATATGCCGGTTAAGAAATCTTTCTTAACCTGAGATAATTTCTAATTATAGATCCATAAATTTACTTTGGGAATCGACCACTTCCAGCATCAGAGGCGCAAGCGATGCGCCATGTCGGCTCGCAATAAGCCAATAATTGTGGGTCCGTAGTAAACAAACGATCGTTAATGGACTCATTAATTGGCCCGCGTCTATCTGATTTGCATTTCCACCATAGAAAGCATCGCAGCCATTGAATGGATGAATCGCATCGCCGCAAAGAAGTCTACTTACCTAATTAATATGATCAGCTAATCGTGACCGGAGTAACATGTGTTTACCGATGGTATCGGACCGCTGGTGACCGATTGAAATTAATGGCGAATATTTTGATCAATCTTTGATATGTTCTGGGTGTGACTGAGAAATTGCCGTAAATTTTTAGCCCGGGGCCGCGGATTTACCTGTGCGGTTGTGTGAAAACCCCCTCATTTGCGGTCAGGTATGAGCGCATTTGTAGATAACGAATTATTTTTTGTATCTTTTGTTTTTTTTTGCTTTTTGTTGTCACAGCCTCAACTCTCGGTTGCAGCAAGCTTAATTTTCTCTGGTGTAATATTTTCGTATCTTAATGATGAGACGGACGGGCCGCACGATGCTGTTTGGGAAGCCCGATCCAAAATAATGATTCTATAAATAAATCGCGCGAGACATTTTACTGCACGTTGGGCGGGGCGGGGCGGAAAACTCAACTTTCACATGTGACCTCAACTAATTTCTGTTTCAGCTAATAGTCCCTCGAGCGACAGCCGATTAATTAAATGCAAATGAGGGGTTACGGTTTGATCTTTCGAGACAAAATGTGAATGTTTTCGAAGTTAAAGGCAACATCAATTTTGAATGTCCATATACAAAGAGATAGACACCTCTCATAAAATTACTTGCTGGCCACAAATATGGAAGACAAGGTAGCAAATTGTGCATACAATGGTTTCTGCAGGTAATATTCAAAAGAATAACCTCTAGACTTGTGTATGATGAATTTATTGTAATTTCAATATCTGCTGCATCAACGCTGAGCGGTTTTCGCCGGCGTATGCAGTCCCTGCACTTTCAAGCGGACGTTTCAAGTACAAATTTTGAGACAGCGATTCTAATTAATCTAAAGATTTGTTTACGTTTGCGATAGCAGTTGATAACAAATGTAAACCAAGAATAAGACGGGACTCTCTTTCCTGATTTCCCGGAATATTAAATAAACTTTATCAGCAAATTTTCAGAATTATTAAAAATAAAATATGAGCTTTATGAATGGATTCTCATTGAAAGGTGTGAATTGATGAAGACATAATAATTTTATTTATATACGGTTGTGCGAAATAATTGAAGGCCACCTCTTTTTTTTTGAGTAAGAACCTCGATATCGTTTTTGGAAAACCTCTGTTATTTCTCTGTTATGAATATGAAGGCACATATGGTACATACGTTCTTTTTTTTAACAATTTGCAATATTTATGCAAACGAGGATTTTAAAGAGAAAATGTTCCAAAAATCAGAGGTGGTCTTATACTTTAGCGCACAACTGTAATAAGAGCAAATATCTTTATACCGTAACTTTTCATTATACTTGCTGTAAGTTATAAATAAAATAATAAAAACTTTATCATCTTTAACTTTTGTAGAAATAGAGCTGACTTTGTTTTACATTTTTATTCGAACTTCATTTAACATCTAAAGACAAAATATGAAGTACTATCAGAGTTCAATTTTTCCTCTGGACTAATTTCATTTTTTTTTCTTATATTTTTTGGCAATATTTTGTAAACATTTTGGAATTCTTAACCATTATTCGGCATCTAGATCGAAAAGAAAAAAATACAATTTTGGTATTACAACTAGGTCCTTTTAAAAATAAATCTTCTAATTTGATCCTCTAAAGTAAGAAAGTGAAATACTTTTAGAAGTACTTTTCGTGCTACTTTTTACTACAATAGATAAAAGGAAAAAGAAATGCAGCATTAAATATAAGAAATATAGATATGGACAAAAAATAAGTGTCAATGTTTTACTTAACAGATTTTAAGCTCAGCTTCGAATTGGAAAAATTAATTTTTACAAATATGGAAAAAAGTAACATAATCAACTACAATTTGGTGCTTCTCGTGTGTTAACTAGTAGGAAATCTCAGCTATGTACTCGTATATCTTTTTTAGGAACTAGACCATCAAGTCGTCCCTTCTTAACAATTTAAAAAAAAATTAATTGTCAGAAAAGTAATAAATGTAGTAATCTTCTACAGATTTGTTATGAACAGAAATTTTACAGAATAACAAAGCACAGAGTACATTAGAGCAAAACATTCAGTTTTTACGAGAAGTAATTTGAATTTAATTTGAACCGTAAGGTTTTATGGACTTAAAGAAAATCAAGGTATTTAACCCTATTATCTAATTATTTTTTATGGAAAAATACTCATTTGAGATTCAAATTTGCTCATTTAGATTATTTACTTACCACATATGCCTATATGGCAATTTATTAGCAGAATTGAAACTATAATCATTTATTTATATCTTATTATTTCAAAACTAGTTTATATAACAGCCGAAAAAATAATTATAAAAGGAACAATTCTAAGTTTGATGATTTTAAAGCACTTGGCGACCGTTATTGTTGATATTAAAGCCAATTTGTAATGTCAACAATAACAATTTTGAAATCAGAATATCTAGACGATGCTAAAAGGGATGTAAAGTTGTGAAATAGAAAATCTACTAAAAACTCTAGCAATTTGTTCTCAAAATATCTCTGAATTTAAGAAAAATTGGAGGTAAGTCGTAAATTGAATGAGGGGTAACATAAATACTCACCGATTGCGGGTATATCGCTGGAAATTAATCCTTAAGCCACCCACAGAATAATAAAGCTGTCCTCAGGTGTCACCAAAACCGTCCTGGCACTCTACCAGTGGTAAATTGCAGGTTATCAGCTAGATGTATATGAACTTTTGAGTGTGTACCATAAACGAAACGGCAGACGGAACTTCTTATTTTTTCACAGCCTTTTAGTCGATTCGGTTCACTAAGAGCAATTTATTGCATTGCATTTTGTTTATAAAGCAAACACCAAGGGTTAAGTGCTGTGATTAGCACTGATTCTTTCAAGTTTTCCTTTACCTTACGTTTGCCACCAACGCTTTCACAGAAAAAATGCTCAGTGTCTTCTTACTACGCAAGTTTTAAAAACAAATAATTCTGAGAACCACTAAACTCATTACGGATTATTAAAATACGCTTTCGAATTTGCAAAAATAAGAGCTGACGTATGAATTTTCACAAAGTTAGCACGAGTGCCACACATGAGGCGCTGTGAAGGGAGATTCGTTCAAAAAAGCAGTCCTCCAAGATGATCTCTCCTAGTCGCGGCTCGTTACTGCATACGGTGACGGTAGACTTCGAACTAGCGCTTCGCCGGAGTTCCGTCGATCTTTTAATATCAAATAAGCTCGCGGTCGAATTGAGGCGACAGAATCTGGTGTAGCTTCTTGGCAAATGATAAAGTGCGATCAGTAACGTCACGAAACTCAGAAAATCGCTCTTTCTTTGGCGCGATCGGCGCCAGCTTAAGAGAAAATTAATTTTCTTGATCACATCGAAGAGTGTGAAGATACACATGTTTAAGATTCCCTCAAGAAAAGACCGATCGTAGCCACGGCACGCGCTGTTCGAACGTTCGGCATATCTTTCTGGACGAGCAGAGCAATGTTACATATTATTTAAATGTCTTTAGAATTGAGCCGTAAGAAGCGCAAGAAAGCAAAATAGCAAAAACCTAGCAGTCCGCCAGACTAGTAAATGAGTAAACATCGCAGATTTAAATTCGCTGAGTGATGGCTACACGAAATTGTGGTGATTCACGTAGTCATCCCGTCGTCGTTTTCGATTATTTAAATGGAGGCGTACTCCTGACATAATTGTAACAGAATTTATCATCGATTCCTTTTATACTGACGTCATTCCCCCGGATGCTTGGATACAGTTTTATTTTTTTTAATAAACACTGATACAACAGCATTTTTTACTTCATTTTATGCCTAGTGAAAAACATATTTTTAATAATAATCATAAATATAAAAAAATTAGAACCAGTAATGTATAAATTTGAGCTAAAACACCCTAACATGTGTACCTACTTTGAAGTATTCAGAAAACCACGATAAACTTAACACTAAACATGTTAAAAGTCTTCAAAGTATGTATGAAAAAAAATCCTATTTTTATATTAAGGAAGCTTTGTCATATGCTCAACATGATTTACGGCTTGATGTTTTAACGCATGAACATACCCAAGCATGGGGACCTATCCTCAGATATTTAATTTTTCTACACAGGTTTAAAGGTTATTTTGTCGAACGACCCTAGCAAATTTGTAGGGAGTTTCTTTTTTTTATATCTGCGCACTATGATAACACAAGAAAAATTTTCGTAATAGGAATAACAAAACAGGAACCCTTGCCCTACATACTTAAAATATTTCTAATTTCGAAACAACTTTACCAAAACCTTACGCTAATAAAAACAATTTATTGTAAGTTTCAAACAAGTTTAAGCTATTTATCATAGTTTTTTTCAATTTATTTATAGCGACTATGCTATTATGGTATGATTAAAACTGCCTTTGGGACTTTATCTTCAAATTTCTCATGAGCTACGAATCGGAGATCAAAGGGGAAATTTCTTTCTATTTCAGAGACCCTTTACTCTGCGAATTTTGTACTCTCCAATGACTTTTAGGTAATATTTTGTAAATCAGAATACCTTGAAAAAAATCACCTATATCAAAGTAACGGTATCTACTATGCAAGCCAGACTGGTTGTTGAAGCGCAACATGTTAAATTCGCAAAATATTACCCTACAATGCTCTACTGATACTGATCAGGGATCGATTAATAGTCTCCCTATGAAATACGAAATTTGTGTCCTCTATAGAGAACGAATTTTTCACAGCATTAAGATGAAAGTTCGCACAAAAATAGTTTAGGATAAAATCTAGACTGACTTCGTATATGAGCCACATCCGACAAATGTAAGGCACCACCAAGGTTTTAAAATGTTCGTCTAAAAAACAATTAAATATTTTCGTGCATAAAAAAAAAACACGTCAAAACTTACGCCGTGTAATATTTTTAATATTATAGATATTCTTCAATTTAAAGGGTCCAACTTCCTCCCCTTACCTGGGGCCCTGACGTCTTCAACTCTTTGGGATTAGGTGGGTTAAAAACAGTCCCACCTTTTGCTTAGTCTTTTATGCATGGTGGGATATATTTTACCCCACCTCGAAAATGCTCATGCTCATGCTCATGCTCATTCGATTTAATATTTCTTTTCTGTGTTGAGTCTGTGCAACTTAGGTTTAAGTTTAATCGCTCTACTTATGTCAATTTGAAAAAATATAATTTTGAGAAAAACACTTTCAAAGTTTGGGTAAATAAAAATTCAAAGGCTTTAGTGACATAGGAGAATCACGTTCATAGGCAACATGAGAAGTACTTTAGAATTTCATTTTAAAACTTTGATGAGAAATTATTTTAAATATTCATAAGGTATCATACCCCTTTTGTTTATATAGCTTTAATACTTATTTACTATTCTTGCTGGAAAACATTTTTAATAAATTGAGACCTGCTCTGATAGTCCGATATCAATCTGCTGATAGAAATTCTATAAAAGAATATTAAAATTAAAAATTTATGTTAACAATTCCTCTTTCTCGTGCTGCTGCAGTTCAGTTGGGCAAAGTTCCCATGCGTGCTAAAAGCAGGACATTGTCACGGGGGAGCAGCCACGGCACGCCTGGACAATCAGAGCGCGTTACAAGATGCAGCAGGTTTGGTCACCGGAACTGTGATCAATGACGGCCAGTGCTATTGCACCATTGAGCCATACGTCGACGCTAAATTCGACGTGCACATCCAAAAGATCGGAACTAATTACAAGGCGTTTATGTAAGTAACATCGAAGCATAATCGGTTGCTTGTCGCGACCGGGCGGCCTTGGCAATTTTCAGTGCTTCAATTTAAGAATGCGACTTGATTCAGCCCGCACGATATTGTCCATTTTTCGGGCTGATCAGGTCAGCGTTCGTTGATATGCGTTTTATATGTGGTGTATGCTCGTTCCAGGCGAAAATCTATTTCTGGCAACTGGAAGACGAACCAGGGCTCAGCAATGCTGGAACAAATAACGATGACGGAGAAATACAAGCACTGGGTCGATGAGGTAAGTTTTGCTGGAATTTGATTCATTTCGCAAGTAAACGCGTCTACTTCTTACTCGCCCCATAACGCGCCTACGCCAACTCGTTGAACACTCATTAGAATATGGTTATGGCTAAATTATGCATTTTCATTTATTTTTTTGCACGCTTTTACCATATCCATTTATAGAGATGCGAAATTTTCAAGAAGTCACACTGATCTCCGTGTAAATTGCCTTTTTCAGCTTACTACCGCGCCGTAAAATTGCGGATCGAGTGATATTTTACTTAATTGTTTTATTGTTACGAATTCAGGAAACCCAGCGGTGGACTCGCATACCTCCCACAACGTTTCATAATTTGTGGTTTCTATTGATTTATTTATCTTTTTGTCTTTTTTTTTTTTAAATAAAATGTAAATAAAACCTTTCATTTCAGAATTTCTGAAGTTAAACTAATCAAAATATAATTTATACCATTTTGAGAAACCATAAATATCCATTTAGGGAATGAAATCTTTTTTTGAAATTTACAGTAACTTTTTTTAAATACAGAGGATAACCACAAACTCAATTTAATTAGGTATTTGTTCCTGAAAAGTTAATAAGATTGTTCTTTTCGCAATATGAGTATATAGCACAAATCTCCGTAGATACAATGACCTGCAGATGTATGATTCAATTTACGCAGAATGTTTCCCGGATATGGATTACTCTTATTTTTGGTGGAACAAATTACTTCCTCCGTATTTAAAGATTATACTTCCTCAATAGTAAAAGTTTACTACTTTCACATGAATTTCGCATCTATAGACTTAAAGTTGTTAGAAAAAATAGAAAAGCTTTGTAATAAATGTTCATCACAAAACAGTATGTAATATGAGGGTTTAATCATCATTTATTTCAATTTCTGTTATTTTGTCATCTACCAAATTAATTAATTTTTAGACAAAGTGAATTTTAATTTGCTAAACATGAAAAAATGATAAGAACATACCTTTTCCCTAGATATCTGAGCTGTTCGGAGGAATGGAAGTTTGTGGTCTTGCGGTCGTTGTTGGAAAGGATGGTCGTGAGCACATCCTGAGCGCGTGCGATTGCACATTTCCGCTTATGGGGGATACTCAAGAGGACGACCGCAGACAAATAGCCGATTTAGTAACTGCCCGAATGCAAGTAAGTGTTGACTTTAAGCTCCAAAGGCATTCATACAATATTCATTTTCAATTAGAACGTTTGCCGTCCGCCAATGTCGAAGGCGACTTCAAGGACATCGCTTTCTTCGCGCGGCGGAAGTCCCACTGAAGAAGTCCCACCTGCACCCACTGGCCCACGCCCCGCACCCATGGGAGGTCCACCACCAATCCCAGAACGAACTTCGCCAGCAGTGGGTTCTATCGGTCGTTTGAGCAGTCGAAGCAGCGTTTCTGATATTAACGAGGAGCCACCATCTGAAAAGGCCTCGACACTCAGTAGTTCATCTGGTCGACGAGACTCACAAGGTTCGTATTTTCGAACTGGACGACAATAAATCCAATAACACGTACACCCTCTACAGCATCACAGGCCTCGAATGTGTCCTCAACATCGAAAGCATCTCAGAAGCCCACAACTCAAACATCAGTTGTTGAGGACGCCGAAGATACGATGAAAAATTTGAGAAAGACCTTCGCTGGGATATTCGGCGATATGTAGGAATTAGCTAAGAAAAAACGTGGAAGAACTGCTAGTGATACTGGTACTTCAATTTTGGGGAAACAATTCTCGTTTGCTACAAACATAAGCGATGCAATCCAATCATCTAAAGTATCAGCAACAACTAGTGAGATTAGTAAAATAGCTGAAAAGCCCGCAATACCTGACATGAGTCCCGCAATTAAACCACTGGGTGCTGGTGGCAAGGGAATCGGGCCTTCAGTCACAAATGGGCATGATTCAATGGCTAAAAGTAGTCCTTTCAACGTTTTAGAAGCCTTCGAGCAAGAGAACAAATACAAGCCAGTTACAAATTTTAAACCACAAGAGCGTATCAATCCGTTCGATAAGGAAAACAAGGCTGGCGGTGCTAATCAGGGTGCCGTTGAAAAGAAGACAGTTTCAACGACAGCACAAAATGCTTATAATATAAAGGCATCTAATGAGTCTTTAAATAAAACTACGGACGCAACTAGCGACATAATAAGGAAGAGTGAATCAGTTTCAAAATACGTACCACCTAAAGATGATTTTAGTTCTTTTGAAAAAAGGTCCGTCACGACACCTCCTGTATTAAAGAGCACAGGCGGATCTTCAACCGTGACAAAATCGCACAGGGTACCAATGACAACACGATCCAACACTATAACATGCCAGCCTACACCTTACACGAAAAGCAAAGTCACAGAACCGGAAGGTGAGAAGCATTCTTACAACCGTTCTGCAAGCAATGAAGGTGATAAAAAATCATCGGATTTGGATATTATATTCGGTGATAAAAAAACTGCTATTGGACCAAACCGCTTCAGTCGTTCAGGAGGGTCTCTCTCAGATGCCGACATTATCTTCGGAGGACCTGCTAAGCTTGACAGGTATTAAAAGGCTTATTTAGTTTTTCCAAATGTAATGTAATAAAAGACCCTATTATTAAAAATATCCAAAGAAATATATTTTTTTACTCAACTTGATTGATTATGCTGAAAAAAACGTGTACTGGGTTAATGTAATTTAATTATAAATATGTTGTGCTAGTTAAACACATTTCTATTAAAATATAGAAATTCATTTCAGCATAATCAATTTAACTATAAAGATTTACTCAGATTTCGAAACTCAGGAAATTAGAGGTTATTAGGGCTTTAGGTAGGTATATTAACAATAACTGACATACATACATACATAAGTACATCTCCCTATTTCGCAAGACCAGCATGACTAATGGCTTGGCATTATTTCTCAATCTCCCAACTTTTTCTTGTCCAAATAATGAAATATTTTATTATTTTTATTTACAGATATGGCTCAAATCACAAAAATGAAAGTGCAATACTATCCAAAAGTATGAGCGTAACTGTAGAATCAGCTGATCGTGTATTGAACTATCGAATATACGAGGGAATTCAAAATGCAGCCTTTCAAGATTTCGATTCGCCAACAAAAAGTACAACTTCAATGCCAACAGCTCGTTGGAATAAAACTTCCGAGGACAATGATATTGATTTGAAGTAAACATCTCAAAATCAAGAAACACAGCACATATTTTTCGTTTAAGTATTTTTATTTTTGTTACTGTTTTAATATTTGTTGAATAATAAAATTTATTTACACTTTTCTTTGAAATTGTATTTACTTTTGCTGTGTTTATTTATTTATTTATTTGTTTTTTTTTTATTTTCAATCAAATATTTCCACTAACCACAAACACGTTAAATTTAAAATAAACAGAGACAAGCCTTACAAATTAAATAAAAATAAATTAAATGAAAACAAGGCAGAGCAGGTTTCAAGAATCAAATAGTAAAGACAGGACTTGCAGAATGATATTAAAACACAAATTAAGAAAACAAATTCGTAACCCTTCAACCTCTTATAAGTATAGAAACAGAATTTCAATTAGAGAAACACTTTTAGCCAATATAGTTGCAATTTGTAAAGGCTCTAGAGTAAAACATTGAAGGAAGAATGGGAAGCTACCAAAATCTACTATAAAGACAGTACTGCAATAAAACAAAGACTATACTTTACATAGATGGATTTACTTCAAGTCGGATGTACTGTAGAAAAATAAAGGCAATACCCACCTAGATAATAAGTACTAAGTGATAATAAAAAAATAACAAAGGTGTATGTATGTGTTTTAAAGAATATGATTTATATACAAGTTACTCGCTTAAATGAGAAATAGTCGTAAATATTGCTTAACGTATAAAATTATACTATTTATACTTAATGAAGTAAGCGTAATGCGATATACACTACAATTAACATTAAATGTGAATCTGATACCTAACTGTTGATGTTATAATTTTTGACTAGAGATCGAGTTTGGCTTTATTTGCTTTTGGCTACTGTTATTATGTAATTTATTTTTATTATTTGATATTAGAGCACTGGGAAATACTTTAAAACACTAGTCGCTACGACTCATGAGTGTTTTATGCTAACATTTTATTTGTGTTAATGCGACCTTCGACATATCTTTGATACTTTAATTTCTTTCAAAATTGCCACTTTGTAATGCCACTAAATAATTCCAAAATGTTACAGCAATTTTTATTTAATTAATCATTTTTCCTAATAATGGCTTTTACAATTAATATTAGCAATACCACAGTTACATATGCTTGTAACTGAAAGTACATAAAGCTAAACTTGAACAAGGTAGATTTATATATCATACATGACAATATAAAAGATAAAATAAAATATTTATTGTTAAAGTATAAAAATATATACATTATTCGTATTAGAAACATTATATACATATTAAATATTGAAAAAGAAAATGAATTATAAAGGAGTTCTAGTTAAATTTGTTCCAATAGCGTTATGCATACAACAACAAAATATATTATACAGTAAAAAACAAAACAAAAAACACCAACGGAAATGGTGCGGTGCTCAAAAAATTGTGCACGATTTGAAAATGGATAATGAAAAAATTAAGATGAAAATATAAAACGAAACATTAAAATTAACTTTCATACATCTACAACGAAAATTAAATAAAATACACCACAGTATTAAATGTCGTCGAATAAGATGCCATTCACTAGAGAATCACACACAAAATTGCAATTTATTATAAATATTAGTTGCGCACATGTATGTTTTACGTAAATAAGCAATTTTAGATTAGCTGATAACAATATTTAACCGCAACAAAATTAAGCAAACATTACCAAAAATCAAAGCAAATACATTTACTGTATTAATAGAAATTTAAAAAAAAAAATTGTTCATAAATAATCACTCTACTCTCCAAGGACAAAATTTTGCAAGTTACATTGAAAAGAATGAAAAATCGAAACGTTTACACACGTTTACCCATATTTCAAAGTTAGGAAAACCAAAAATTCAATACGCGTATTCTCCTGAAATTATTGTAATCATTGATGTGTTTTCCTCATAGCTCATGTTCGCTTATTTGTTATCATCGTCAGCCTAAATAGCCATTATATTGTTGAAAATTTCATAACATTTTTAAAACAATTCGAACGCATTTATCCCCTTCAATCTTATCTTACTCTGTGTTGTGTAAAATTAAAACTGAGTTAAATAAAAGTTTTTAAAATGGAACCCGTTTATTTCTATATCGCCCCGTGTATAAATAAATAAGTTATAGTATCTAATTATGGCATATAGCACTTCTGTGATATTTCTAGTGTTCAAATTAACAAAAGCCCCTAATAATCTATTTTCCGTTTTGGTCTGACCCTCTCTTTTGTTGATATATTAAAATTTAACTAATATTTGTAAAATGTCTTCCTCCGTAATTTTCTAGTTCACTTTTTTAACATTTTTCGTAAGTACTGCCCTCTGTTACTCTACTTTTATATTCATAATTTTCTTTTATTTGAATATATTTGTTTTAAAACTATTATAAAACTAGAATAAAGAAAGCATTCTGTTATATCCAATTTTTTATCTTTCTAGTATTATTAACGAAAGCATGACATGGACATTGTTAATATAGAAGAATGAGTTCCTCTATGGATAAATTTCTTGCCTTCACATTAATGATATATTGCATACCTAAAAAAATTCAATAATATAACCACTTTAGAGTACGATATTATAAAAGAGGCACATAAGATTAATTGCTATTTGATCTAATTAATCACTCAAGGTGATGTAAGTATGTAAATTTATTTTAACAAGAAATTGCAGTAAAGCTGCCACGATAGACGAATACCATACACACCTCTTGGCAACTATTTGCGAACAAATGAAGTGTGCATTAAACACACTGTGAATAGTTTTCTTGGAAATAAGTCATATTTCCTCTTTATTAAAATGAACTATTTCCGGACACTTACACTAAAAATAGGTAAAATACTCACGAATTTCTGAAACTCACCGTGAACGTTTTAATGGCATAATGGAAATGTAAAGCGAGGTTAATTAGGGAACGCATTAATACAGCACGCTATTGCCTTCTGTTTGGATTCTAGAAATGCTTTGAACCGGGTGTATATTTGATAATTTCACAGGTTAGATATCTTAAGGAGATTTTGGTGTTTTTTTGAAAGTATTTAGATGCCAATCGCAAAATCTTCACTATGCAACGTAAAGAATCACCGCGGATGTTTGTTCGTCTCGGCCGTGTGTTACATCAGAAATTATTTTTTCAAAGACTACGCAATGTAAAGCGCTGACTGTTAAGCATAGTTACACTTAATATTCGTCCTAAAAATATAAACGAAGAGAAGGAAAATTGTAATTTGTTATTTACGGAGTTTATCAGATATAGGGTCTATTTTATTTTTAAATAAACGTAAAAAACCATAAAATATAATTCTTATTCATATATGAAAATCTTCCTTTACCACAGTTTTCAAAAACGCGTTCTTAAAGTGTTAGCAATACCAAATTTAGAGATATGTATTTTATTCTAAGAAATATGTGCTGAGTCTTTCATTCAATAAAAATTATTAAAACTTAATAACTTAAATTTCTGCCGGGAAGCCCATACCCTTCCGAGTATTTCAAATACATAGCCCTAACTAAATTTAAAGATTTATCACCAATATTTTCAATTAATTTGAAACCGACGCAGTAAAATTCTATTTAGGAACCTTCCCAAAGGACGTAGATACCGCTGTACCGCACTGTACCGATGTTGTAGAAATCAGGCCCAAATTGCGTAATCAAAAATCATAAAATGTGATCCACATAAATTAAAAAGTATGTTTATGCTTGACTTAAAAATTCATAACTTTATTTTATCATTACTGAAATAAATAAATAGTCTATTATACTTTCTACCTGCACCAAGGGCCAATCGATTGAAAAGTGATCCCATTTATCCATTCAATTAATTATTATAATAGTCTGCCAGAAGAATTAAGAAATGCTCGCAGTATTCTAGAATTTGAAAGACTTTAGAAAATTTACTAACGGACTTAACAGTCGAAAAATTAAGGAAAAGTAATAAAACTGGGGAGCACAAAATTAAATTATATTTTTAAAATATAAAAAATCTGTTTTGTATTAGTTATTTAGATTATAGGATACGAAAAATTCGAAACCTAGCTTAAAATTCTTGAGCAATTAATTGATTTCAATGATTTTTATTTTAAAAGTTAAATTAATATGAAGCTTTTCATTTGTTAAAATTTATATTCATTTTAAAAATGTTATGATTCACTCGAATATCTCGAAAAATACTTTTCGTTTATCGAAACAAATAAGCCTTCTAAGACATCGTTGTTTCCCCTTAGGATTTTTAAAGCCGGAACAGGAATTGATTGTTAATTATTGAATACAATTAACAGAAATTTAAATAGTATTCTTCAATTTAATGTAAAACAACAAAACTGTTTGAATTAAAGCAAAAATATATTGTACTAATTTAAAATTGAATTTCCTCATTATGTTTTATTAATTACAATACTCGTATAGGTCAAGAGAAGATATCCAATTATAAAAAGATATTGTAGTACCTAAGGGTAAAAACTGTTGTATAAATAAAATTAAAATATTTTCTGAAGGTAAAAATAATGAAGAATGATATTTAAACTTTCTAGGTATATTATAGTACCTAAAAAGCGTACAAAAACATTTTTATAATTATCAAAAAGAGATTTTAGTTATTTAAAAAATTACGCTGAAGATGACCCCTCAAAAAAATGGACCTGGCCGGCGAATGATATTTTGGCTCTTTCACTTATTTGAAAAATAAAAAACAAAAGAATTTTATTAATCTATATGAGTGTAGCTATCGCCGGAACCAAAAAAGAAAGAAAAACAAATAGCACTGAATGACATATTAAAATTTGAGATGATTCGTATGAATAGTTTTTTTTTCGTAGTAGTTTCGAAATAAATAAGTTTAAAGTTTTAAGAATGCTACGAACAATGCATCCATTCATAAGGCGGGCCAACCGTGAGTTACCTGCTAAAAAAGACTGTAGAACTTAAAATAAAGTCAATATCATTACAAAAATTTAACAGTATATTCTCGAAAAACTGTACTTTCGAAATATTTTTAAAAAAAAACATTTTTTTGAAAATTCTAGACTACCGGATCCCTTAATAATTGAGGGCGTATAAATCTTGTTGCGAAATTACCTGAAATTTTGCTGATTTAAGGTAGTTCGGTTTAATTAAGCCTCAATCTCTAGCACATAGCATTAATCAGGCGCGAACAAATGTATTTGCATCTCTGAATGCCCAAATTACTTTCTATTTTGTTAAATTTATTTTACTGAATTTGTTCTTGTCAATTCACAAGAAGTCGGCCGCAGGAACACTTCCGATTCCCAAAAATCTTTAAAGCTAATGAATCCACCTAGTTTCTGAAATAGAAACTATTCAACCACTCAACAAATGACAACACCAGAGCAGGATAGAACGACTTGGCTGTCAAGTCAACCAGTTGAGGAGAGCTGGATTGCGGTTTAGTGGCTGCTGCTTTCCTCAATATTTTTAAAGTCGTCTATTCGGAGCGTTTCCTTAAAGTTACGTTTTCTTTTCTAATTAATAAACTTTTCGCAAACATGTCAAGGAGGGCTTCGCACGCTGGCAGCTGGTACTCGGATTCCGGTAGGTAGCACTCCCCGACAGTGAACAGAAAAACGCAAGTCAGGTGATTCGGTCTAGGAAAATGCTATAGAAAAGGATGTCTGATGCCATCAGCTGTTCGTTTATTAATCACAAGTGTCGCTTTTGTTTACTACCTACTTTTCCTGGAATGAAATTTTCTCATTTTCTGTATTGCTGAATTGCACTGATGATTTAGATTAAATTCCCTAGGTGGGCAAAATATTTGACACTCAGCTAAGCGCAACGAAACAATTTTGTGCACTCCACTCTCAATAAAGTTAAAAACTGAGTAGTAAAACATCAGCATTTAATTGAATTTGCCTTATAACTAAAATTTTCATACTGCTGCTTTAGGGAATTGCAAAGTTAGTTAATCTTTAGCTGACAAATTCTCAGTAAATATTTCAGAATTGTTATAAAACGTTTCCCTTCCTTATCGGTCTTAAAGTAGGACTATCTCATCTTTTCGAAACTATTTTTCAATCAACAAGTAATCTTAATAAACATCGCTATCGCTTGTGGAAGTAAATACATAACTCAGAAAGACATTATCTGAAAACTCCACTAATTAGTTTTGTTTTATAGCCAGTAAATTTTAGATTTTTGTATTGTTCAGCTGTAGTATTCTAGCTAGGTAAATGCTGACAACTTTCGCCCGTCCGGAAGAAAGAAATTGAATTAATTTTTTAACTAACAAACTAGAAAGCCCACTTAAAGCAACAAAATTTGCCTTACTTTCACTACCAAAGGAATCAGAACTAAGTAAAGGTTGGGCGCAAAAACATGGCTTTTAAGAAAAGAAATTAAAATAATTTAATTTCCATTAATTTTTTAAAATAATACTCAAATCGTATGTGAGTAAATTTATTAAGAAAACTCACAAATCCAAAAAAGAATCAATTATGCCTTCCCATTAACCGTCTAAGATCACTTTGAATTTCAATAATCCGTGATTCTTGATCCTCTGTTGCTTCAATAATCTTTTTCTCTAAATCTGCATACTCTTCGGTTTGTTTAGTCAATTTTTCAAGTCCAAGCTGTAGCTGAGAACAAGTACGAAAGAATGTATTCAATTCTGGAATATCTTCAAACTCCTTTGGATGATGTTTGAACCTTTGCTTCATTAGATCGGTTAACTCTTCGATATTCTCCTTAAATGGACGAAATTTCATGAATTCATCGATGTCAGCATCAACAGGATCGATACGTAGATGATTAATCCGATTCTTTAAATTTTCGAAATTAATTCCTTCCAATGCGTCACGTGCCGAGATCAATAGGTCGTACGTATGCTGCAGCTGCAGTCTCATCTTCTGCACATCTTTATTGATATCAGTTTGATTGAGTAAATTTTCTAAATTCCCTTCGTCGTTTTGGTCCGTCTCAAATAAAATTGGATCTGTTGACGAAGTCTCATCTTTCTCCTTGATGGGCTCGATTGCAGGCATTGAAGTAGAAATTTTGCCCTCCTTAGTATCACTTGAAATTTACCGATTAGATGTATTGCACTAGCCAAACTAACTCGTTACCTTTCGTTAAATACCAGAGCGATGTCTTTACGCAAATCATCAATTAATTGCGATATATTTGGGTTTTCCATGTCTGAATATAATCAAGCAAAACGAAATCAACAACCAGAGAGAGATTTATTTATTTGTCATTATCAGGGCAACGGCGTTGCTAGGGTCATAATAACTTTTAATTCAAGTACATTCGAACTTCGCCATCAAAGTGTTTCAAATTCTTTGTATCCGGGTCCTATAATGAAAAAAAATTAAAAGCTATACTTTTAAAACCGGAATCACTTTCCTTTAGCTGTTGAACTTTCAAGGCAATTAGATAACTGGTTAGCAGCCGCGGATTTAACTCATGGACCAGCCAAAGCTATAATAGCGCCGTAAGTATCATTTATTAACTTTTAACATACCCCAATAATATATAAAATGTCTTTAGCCATGCCGGGTATACTTACTGTGGTGCTTGTGCAGGTTACGCATATCGTCAAGTTAGTCCCGCCGTTGTGTGAGTCTAATTTTTCTAGTTTAGCTCTGAGCGGACTTAAGCATCATTTATTTCCAGAAAGCGTATTTTTATTCTGGGGCCATCTCATCACGTCCGTCTTCGTGGCTGTGCTCTATCAACGGCCACTAAATACAAAACTCCTTTATATGATCTCAAAATAGATACTCAGAGTAATTAATCAAGCCACATTTTATACAAGTAGATCATTATTTTGAAAATTTTATTTTTCCAGTTAACTCTCAACTGGAAGAGACAGAACAATTTTCATGGATGGACATGAAAACAGACGAGAATGAGCACAGTATTGAAATGCATTTACCTTACATAGCTAAAGTGATGGAAGAGTTAGTAGGCTGTTCAATAATTATTAAACCGATATTAACTAAATTTTTGTTTTGTTTTAGATTTAAAGACCAATTTACCATTGTTCCCATCTTGGTGGGTTCACTATCGCCGAACCAAGAAGCTGTATATGGAGATATTCTTTCGCGATACTTTACAGACCCTCAGAACCTATTTGTTATATCTTCGGACTTCTGTCACTGGGGACAAAGGTTCAGGTACACTTATTACGATGAGACATGTTTCGCCATTTACCAGTCTATCGAGAAACTTGATAAGATGGTAAGTTACTTACATCGTTTATAATCTTAAACGATTTTAACTGAAAGTGTAAGAGCTAGCGATTAAAATCCACAAGATTAAATTAAATTATTTTCAAAACATTACTTTTTCAAAAACCATTCGCCTTACGTTTTCATTTCTGCGAATCATGAACGCTATGCCCATTTTTGTCTAATAGTTATAACTTTGTTAAATCCACTCATTATATTGCACTTAAAGTGCTTAAGACCGATAATTTTTAAGTAAATAATTCTTGCTATTTCATAATTGTACTTTCTAGGGAATGGACATAATCGAGACCCTCAATCCAACTGCATTCACCGAATATTTAAGGCAATTCAACAACACAATATGTGGTCGCCATCCAATAGGAGTAATGCTCAATGCGGCCAAGGTGCTGAAATCACGTGGATACAATCTGAGCTTTAAATTTCTCAAGTATGCGCAGAGTAGCCAGTGTACCGACCATTCGGACTCTAGTGTAAGCTACGCTTCAGGATCTCTCGTATTCGAAAGTTAAGCCAGTTAGCAATAATTTTTTTTTAAAATTCATTTTTCACATTTTCCATCCGTTATTGTTTGAATAAAAATTTTCGATGGACACTTAAAATTTAAGTGTAGTTGGTTAATGAATTTCTGATTGACATTTTGTATTTTCAAGTAAACTTTTAATAATCAACGACATGAAACTAAATTATATTTTTTCTTAAAAGCTAACTACACCCTCTGATGTAATTAAAAATTCACAAGCTTTACATGGAACTCGGTGAGAGTAAACGACTTCCAATTTTCTTACAGGAACATTTTGACCTGTTCGCTTGCAAATTGACTGTTTTCCTGTTTTATAAATTTGTAACCGTGTGCGAACTAAATTTGACCAGGCTAGTCCCAAGCAAGGCAGATCGATGCCAGTATTCTCCACATCTGCTGTTACCTGCAACACGTACGGTTTGAGTTTTATTTTTCAATTGCTTCTAGTTACAGCCTATCTAAATTTTGCACAACTACGATTTAGTTCAAATCTTGTAGCAACTTCCAAAGCAAAACCTTAAAAGAATATTCCAAAAAAAAAAAATTACCTGATTTACGCAAATCACAGCGCAGTTGTATTGATCTATTAGATGTAATAGGTTATCAGCTAGCTTCCTCATATGGTCCGCTCTTGTAATTATATTTTCCTCAATTCTGTAAACTGCAGCAATCGAATCAATTATGATTAGTCCAATATTGTTCCTCTTCATCAAGTTAGCCAGTCGAAAAGTAATACAACAAATCAAGGCATCCTAAAAGTCATCGTTATGAATAATTGAATATTCTCATACAGATTAATTAAAATACCGCATCCAAAATATGTTCAATAAAAATATTCTCTAGAAATTTTGTTTCTACATCCGGGAAAGTGTTAGTGAAATGTTGCACTAATTGCCACAGGCGTTTCGATGGGAATGCATCTTCAGTATTTATAAAAACTGCTCCACGCCCGAGTCCACCATGATGGGAAGGTAGTTGCACCATTAACGACAATTGCAAAAGCAACTGAGTTTTACCTGAACCTGACTCTCCGCAGATTTCTGTAATTCCTCTTGTTGGAACTCCTTCGGTGCAGGCATCAATGGGACCACATCCGAAGAGTATTCGATCCCATTTGTAGGCCTGCGACATTATAACATCATGAACTAAAAGAATTGCTATTAGTAAGCAATTGATTTTGTAATGTTAATTCACCTGTTGTAAATTCGGGACAAAGGGATTTGGCAGACAAATCTCTCAAAAGCTGAATATCATTAGAAGTACAGCCATGGTTCTGAAAAACTGAGTCTGGTGTAGTTAGCACTTCTTGGGGCGATGCTAAATTAGCTAGAAAAGATTAGACTGTTATGATGGAGTATAAAAAAAATACAAAATGTTTGGATATATGACAGTAATTTTAAATACCCCGAAAGGGAAAACATGCATCTTTTAAGGAATATTTTGACCGAAATTTATAAAATCAATCATTAAAAGTTTCTCATCAGAAATTCCCCGCATTTTGTACAAAGCAGTCTCATAAGTTTCCGTAAAAAGTAAGTAAGAATCAAGCACAAAGATTAAATATATCAAAACACAGTGGAAATGTTTGTTTTCTTTCTAGGTAATTAAATAATAAATTAATCTTTACCTTTCCGCAAGCTCTCCCTTATTTTCTCTGGAATATTATCTAAAAAATCCATTTAGATCTATTCAAATTCTGAATTTACCGCCAACTAATGTACACAGAAAACAGCTGATCGAAATTTGACATTTGCTCACAAATGTGAACCGATTGAGTCTATTTTTCCTTTCGTATTTTTCATATTCTTTTTTAATTGAAATATTGTTTCTATTAACTATTTAAGTAAGATTACAACGGGTTTAAATTAAGTTTTATTGTTAAAACAATAGCATTAAATTTGTTTAAGAAACTTACAGAATCCCAGTAAACCCCCTGTTTTATGAAAGTGGCAAACTAATTGTCAAGTGACAACTGTCACACCTATCGCTAACCAAAAATTTAGTGACCGCAGGAGCTGCTGTCTTGTTTTCGAGTCGATTTTAGCTAAATGCTTCGAATTCTATAATGGAAAGAGATTATAAGGAGGATCAGAAAAATGAAATTGAAGCGCTTGATTCAATATACTGCGGCGAAATGGAAAGTAAGTCGATAAAATCGTATAAATCAAATCAATCAATTGCTTCGTATTTCAGTTCTCGAGGCTGAACCGTTCTACAAATTCCGGATACCGATAGCAACGGAGGAGTTTAACGAGGATGAAACCAATGGCCTATCTTGCCATTTAATCTTCACTTATGCGGAAAAGTATCCCGATGAAGCGCCCTTTGTTGAAATAGAGAGTCCCGTCAACTTCGAGGACTCCTACGAGAAGCTCCTGCTGGATCACATTAAGACCACAATAAGCGAGTACCTCGGCATGGAAATGATATTCTCGCTGGTGAGCAGTGCCCAAGAGTGGCTTAATGTTCGGTGGGATGAACACAAGAAAGAGCTGGAGGATGCAAAAGCGAAAAAACTGTTAGAAGTAGAGGAAGCCGAACGGAAAAAGTTTGAGGGGACACGCGTCAACGTGGAAACTTTTATGAAGTGGAAAAACGAATTTGAGCTGGACATGGGCATTACTCTTAAGCGCGAGAAGGCCCTTTTGGATGGCAAGAAGCTAACTGGAAAGGAGCTGTTCCTCCGTGACAACACGCTGAATGAGTCTGATATTAAATTCCTCCTGGAGGCTGGTGACACGATTGAGAGTGTTAAGATTGATGAGTCACTATTTCAAAATTTGGGTGACTTGGAACTCGATTCTGAGGATGATGAGGACGACGAAGACTACGTGCCGGGGAAGGATATCGATTAATTTTTTTTAGGCTTAATGAATATATGCAGAAAAAAATATCTTTTTACAATAAATTGTTGAAAATGAACAGCAAAGGCATTTCGAGCATGACTAAAAGAATTAAACATAACTAACCCATGCTAAAAATAGAATGAAGTCCCAAACAACACTAAATCGTATAGTTAGAGGCTTATATGGATCCAAATTCGTTAAATTAAATTCAATATTGTAAATATTTCGAGGAAAAATAATTCTCCGTAATAAAATTTTAATTTGGTGATACAATGATCTAAATCTTACGATATATTTTTAAGTGTGGCCCCTTTAGTTGGTTCAATATCATCCAAATCAACATCCGAATCTGAATCAGAATCCACTATCTTTTTAGTTTGCACATTTAATTTTGAAACTTGTTCGGCAGGTTTAGAGCGTGGAAAATCCAATTTTGGCCACAAGCCAGCCTCAGCCTTAGGCATTGTAATTTCAACTTTAGTAGGATACATTTTTACAGTTGTACTCTCAACTTTAATAATCTGAAAATGAAAAATGGTAACACATTTTTAGGCATTTAAAAAAAAAAGTATTTTACTCACCCCTCGCAACTCAAGATTTAAATTGAATTCTGCATCTTCCTGGTCTGGGAAAACGAGACAAACTTGTAGCCTTATTGGGTTTACTTTTATTACGCTCTTCGCGTAGTGATACAATTTAGCGTAAATTGCAACAATAACGTTCGAAGCGGTTTGATGCCAGTCATAACGGCAGTTCACTACAGATTTATCATCCTGAAGAAAACGAAAACCGAATTAATATAAAATAACTAAAAATTGGGTGTAAATGTGCCTCTTTGATCCACTTGTGCTTCCCATAGGAGCAGCCAGCTTGATTCATGAAGGCATCAAAATCGGAAGTTTTCTTCTGGCAGCAAGTCCAATATTTCATCCCTTCGTGGAAAATAGGAACTCCTGGGTGGTATCTGCACTCAGATTCTTCCGCTTCGGGCGATGTAAATTTGCAGGCGCATCCGCCATTCTTACAATTTGTGCCGATTGGGATCTCCCTAAATTGAGTCTCAGTAAAAATTTGTTTAATTAAGTCTGAGGCAAACTTACATTGATCCATCGTTGGCCGCAATTTTGGCAGCAACTTTAGGAACTAGGGAGTCGATTGCCTCTTTCAAGGCCGGCACAACATTGGGAGAGACTTCAGTAAGAGGTGACTCGAACGGAGGCCTTTCCAATGCCTGCTTTATTGGAGCTCGGACTTCCTGTACAGGTTCCTCATAATCTACACATTTTTGTGGCTTTTCAGGCTCTGGAGGCTTCTCGTTTGAATGCTTCGACAGTGTGCAGCCCTTTATATTTAGAAATTCGGTGAAATCGACAGTTTTCTTATTGCAGCAAGTCCACCCCTTGTAGGCGTCGTGGAAAAAGTGCGGCCCGGGATGGTACCTGCAGGAATCTGCAAGGTAGAAACTTCTAGCATCCATCTTAACCTCAACGTTTCCTGAACAAGCTGCTTACCCTCCTTATTTTCGTTCGGGTCGTACTTTTGACCACATCCTCTGTTGTAGCACTGGAGCATTGCTAAAAGCTGAAAATTAAGATCTTAGGAAAGCTGACGACGAACATTTCACATCTTTCGGCTTAACTTACCCTAAATTGGATCCTATCAAGTGAAAATTTTTACAAATTTCAGACTTTTAAGTAGAGAACTTTCGTGTTTAAAAATGCTCCTACCTCACAAAAACACGGCGCCTACCCTTTCCGGCTGACTAAAATGAAATGAAAATGAAATTCACCAAGCGGGATGGCCATGTCGAAGCATTTGACATTTGACAGCAACGTTCAGAAAGTATCAGTTTGTGGTTATTTCTCGGCTTCCTGTACGTAGTTTTCTTCGTTATTTTAACTTAAAAATTTACAACACGCTTTGCAATTTTTATATTTATGGTAAATTAATAATCAGTCAACAAAATAATTTGTCCAAGAGAAATAAATCATCACACACTCCTAAAAACGGATCTTGTTTTTACCACAGCGTGGACCGTTGGAAACGATTTTAAAATCCAGGGAGTTTACAAAAGCATTTTTTGAATAAAAATTCCTTTAATTTTCAACAATTCATTTCAGTTACCATTCACTTTAATTATTTCTTTATTTCTTCTGCAAAAAACTTCCCTAAAATTAATTTAAACACTTTGAACGAAAAAATGAACTGTGGTCAAACCTAACTAAAATGAATCTCCTAGAAATTAAGGAATTTTATTATGAAATTTCAATTCAAAAGAAGCGATTCGATTTGAACAAATTCAAGAATAGTGTCCTGATAATACAAAAGACATCGGTTAGTAGTTAACTACCCAGGAAATAATAATTAAATATCCCTTTTGGCTGCATATTCCAACAAAGGAAAATGAATAGGCATAGGAGTCGAAATCACTAAAAACAGACAAATTTTATGGAAATACATTTATTGTACATTTCATAATATTTCACAACTTTGAAAACTTACATTTAGCGTTTATATAAAATCACAGTTATATAAGTATGTCGTCAAATGAGAATTAAACAAAAATCAGGAACATTTCCATATCACGAAATACACCATTACAGAACATATCTACAAATCATTACTAAATGGAATGATTTTGGTTTGAACGCCTCTACATAAAAACTATATCCAATTCATTGACACACTTTTTCAGAAACACGTGAATTTATACTCATGCAAAATTTAAAGTTTTGCAGCGACAAATAAACAAATATTTGAGCAATATTTAGCTCTTTCGCCCCCATGATTATTTCCTTGAAACGTTCGTGGCGCACATAATTTTAGCATCAAAGTCATCCTGCAAAATAACAGTTATAGCACTATCTGCTGAAGGGCTGGGATAATCTTGTGCCCTTGCAGAAATCTTCACTAAAAACGAGGAATCAATGTCAGTTGGCCGAACTGTTTCACAAATACTCGCGGGCTTCGAAATTGAGTTGGAAGTCAAAGAGTCAAGCTCATGCGATTCCGAGTTTATTAAGTCACCAACCGCTGAGCTGGAAGGAGTAAGCAAATGTTCCGATACCATGGCCTGACTCTGTAATCTTCTAAGAAGATATTTCTTTATATGTTTTAAAGTAAAACCTTCAACTTACCTCTCGCTAAAGTCCTTTCCATTTACGAGTTTAGAACGCTTGCCGCATTTCGAATAATTGAACTGCATGAATCCATACTGAGGCCCAGCCAACCTTAACAAGCTCATCAAAAAAAATGTCGAGTATACCCAACTTGTACTCATGACCACAACCAAAAACAGTCCAATTTGAATGTATGCCAACACTTTTGAGGGTAGCATTAGGGCCCCAGCTATTCCAGTGGTCAAAGCTGCCATAGCGGTTGGTCCAATGATTCGGGACAGAGAGTAAGTAGTTGCCGAAGCTCGGTCTGTGTTCGATGAAAAACGATAATTAATGCTATAATGCAAGCTAAAATCCACTGCCAATCCTATGGCCGTGCTGACGGACACACTTTCAAGAATGTTGAGCCTCCATCCCAGCAATATGAGAATTGCAATTGTTGTAAAAATTGTTAGGGATACAGTCACAACCGCATAAAGGCTTATCAATAAATTTAAAGTTACAAAGAACAAGACTAACAATGATGCGCACATTGCCACTCCAATTGATATGAGTGTCCCCTTCGAAAGATTATCTTGAAGATCAAAAAAGTCAAGCTCGCTTACGAACCACCCGCCCTTCATTTCTTCGGGGGCTGAGAGGAGCTCTTTATCGAACCATGATTGGACCGATGTTACAAATTTTTTCACCTCCGAATAGGACATAGTATACGACACATTGCTTTCGTACTCCACAACAAGTGCTTTTACTTGTAAACTACCATTTTCTCCTGGTACTCGTCCGAACTTCGGACCAGCAACACCTGGAATAAAAAATTCCCTAGGGGTTGCATATAGCGATGATATACTGTGCGGCAGGCACATATCAAATATATGTGGTTCAAATGGAAATGTTGATGTCTCACAGCAAGGCGATCTATCTACACCGTCCATGCTGTCGATACATCTAGAAAATAATGGAAAATTAAAATATTGGTTGATGATAGATATTTTGTAAGATACTAACACTCGACTCATATGTGTTATAAAATTTTCTATGAAACAATTAGGCAGAAGAACTCCATAAGTCGTCTGATAAAATTCTTGCTCTTTCAGCCTTTCACAAAATCCAAGCAACCACAATTGGGATTGCATTGAAGATATATTAAAATTATTGTCAAAATACAAATCTCCTCTTGATTCGGGGTTCATGTAGTCACCTCTATCGACGGGAAGAATGCCCCAAACAAACCTCAGTGGAAGTTTAAAATTGTCGATTGACTAACGAAAAAAGCAATATTAAATTTATTATGTTTTTTTAATAATTTATCTTACTGAATTTCTTTTAATGTTATTCTGTATTTATAAAATCTTACCGGTATAACTTTTTCAAACCAAAATTCATTTTTAAATTTTGCTTCGTAAAGCTCAAATGGATGCTCGCTCACGAATAATTGGAAATCATGTGACTCAGGCAATTGTAATCCAGGCCAATATAAAACTAAAATCGAACTTACGATTCCAATAATACCTGTAGATATTCAATTTAATATTATAAATTTATAAATGGTTGATGATTTTACCTAATAATAGCACCCAAACAACGGGAAAATTAATAACAGCACCAATAATAAAGCCCTCAATGCGGGACCCTAATCGATTAATTGACTTAAAAAGTTTCTGCAAATATTTGTCTAAAAATTTGCTTCTAAAATTGTACAAATTTCGCTCCATTATAGATACAGAGGCTGGGAGCCAAGTAACCATCAAAATATAGTTTGATATTATCGCTGTACCAGCAAATATTCTAAAAATCGTTTCAATTTAAATTAATTAATTAATTTAGAGTTAAGAAAAGTTTACTTACCCAAAACACTTCACAGCAGTGATTGAACTTGCATATGAAGCATAAAAAGCTACTGCTGTAGTAAGAGATGTTACGAGCATCGACAAAGCAGCATGCCTTAGAGTTGTGGCCATCAGGTGATACAAAGTTTCACTGGATGAAGGCCCTGAAAATACAGTGCCACGAGGATTTCCCTTAATCCTTTCTGCCAGTGTACACTGCCACATTTTAACAAAGATGAATGCATCATCAGCTCCGATTCCTACGAGCAGAAAATATTAAGATCTAGCATAAGATCTTAAACTTTGATCTTACCAATGATTACAATTACTGCTAATAAATTCATGAATGGAAAAAACGATATTTCAAAAATAAGCGTATAAATAAAGTAAGCGTTTCCTAATGAGAATAATACTGCGATTACAGTCATTGCAGTCACAAAAAACGATGCAGTGTAGAGCCACATGCAAAACATTACAAAAATTCCACCAAGTCCAACGAGCCAACCATCTGTTAACAGACATTCGTCAAAGAGGGCATTTTTTAGCCCTAAATCCATTGCGGCCACTTTTACTAAGTCATTCTTTAAATTGCTGCAATAAAAAGATATGTTCCATAAGATTAAGTAATAAAGCTAAGCTAATGAATAACATTCACAATTTAATTAGATTAAGTTTATTTTTAAGTAATCTTAACGAATTTGGTTATGCCTTTGGAATTAATTAAACATTTCGTGCAAGCGAAAGTATTGTGTACTTTTCGTCATCTTTCTCTGCATAATTATTAGATTTAGTAAGTATTATAATTTCCATTATAACCGACGAAGAGTATACTTGTCCAATGGTTGATCTCTCAGAAGGTTTTTAGCTTTTAATTGTTTCATTTGCATGATTGCTGGTTCACATATATCGGTATAGTAAATTGTTTTTCCGGCCTTGTAAATCTCTTTTAATTGTTGAGACAATTTACTATCGACTGGCTTACAACTCTCAGTTCGTATTGTAAACTCTTTATCTTCAATTTCCTTTATACGATTATATGATGAAAGATATGTAGTTGGAGAATCAAATTTCCATTTCTTAGGTACTTCCACGTTATAATTCAGCCATTTAAGCTTCTCTTTCGTAGAACAGTATTCGTTTGGAGAGTAGGATCTTTGGTAACATGTCTTTTTTAATTGTTCTAATTCCCCTTTAGCAAGAGGTATATTGACGGGCGGGCAAATAAAATATTTATTAAAAACAACATCTTCTACAGTCTTAAGTTTTTTAAGATAGTTTTCATAGCCCTCATGCTCATTTTTAATGAACGGATGTTCTGCCACATCGCACAGCAGAGGCGTTTTATCAATTTGTAAATTGTTTGCAAAACATCCAGATATCAAAAGTGGATCTTCCAAGACATCTGCTGATTTTCCAATCAATTTGGTGCGTTCTCCTACCTTGGGAGAGTAATCTTTTTGGGTTGTTGTTTCCCAAAGAAGTTTCTCTTCGTATTTTACGGGATTCATTTAAAAAAAAATTAAAAGGAAAACAAAAATTTGTTGAGTAATGTTCACAAAGAATTAAAAAGAATGCTAAAATTTATGAAAAGTTTTCCGACATTTTAATGAAATAAAATGCTTGGCTTTATAGATTAATAATATTATTCATATGCTAAATAACCAGTTTAATCAGATCGAATTAAGAGCGAAAGTGTATTTAAGATTTCTCCGAAAAGTTAATATATTAGATCGACAAAAAAACTAATAATTCAATAACTAAAAGATATAGAAAATTTCGATTCGCATTTTTTTCGAAATCTTACCTTTTCTGAAGTTCATAAAACAGAGGCAGCACAGCGCTACTTTGCGCAATAGGTACAAATATCATGGCGTACTTCAAATAAATTTTTGTGCCCTATGAAATAAAAAAAATTTAAAAACTTTTACTATCTCTTTTAAGAAATAAAATACTTACATTAATTTTTACAAAATTCATATCCGCCAAATAGTGGAATATGTTAAAAATAATATTGTGATGTGTGCATTCCAAAGGGGCTCTACACTTTGATTGTGTACAATCGTCACTCAGCTTGAGATCATGATAATACTCGAAGCAATTCAATAAAAGATTTTGTAAACTAGCTACGTCTTCTGCCTAAAAATAAACAAATTTACTCTGAACCTTTTTATACAGCGTATTTTTGGGTTCTGATACAGAATATTATCGAATAAATGAAGGATTCTTTTAGAAATCATTTCCATATATATGCATATTACGTATTATATCTTAGCACTAATAAAACCTAACCGCATTTAAGGATCTTATAATACTTAAAAGTACCAAGAAAATTATATACAAAGAAATACGTAAAATAAAGCTATATAAAAAATCAATTTAGGATTTTTCATTTCAAAATTTAGACCGCGATTGTCCTAGAGTTAAACAATTTTTCTATTATCAAATCATTATAAGTACCATAAAAAAAAAATCCCATTGATTTCATACGAAATTCTCTTGTTTAAAAACTTCAATGTCACCAACAGTAGTTGTTCGATATTTTGCATCCTAGTAATTAATTGGATTAGTTATTTGAAAAGGGCGCAAGTTCAGTAATTAAAGAGTTTAGGATTACGTAGTTTTTGCTATTTCGCTTCCTATTAGTCTGACAACTTAATTGGATTAGTTATTTTAAAAGAGCGCAAGTTCACTAATTAAAGAATTTAGGATCACGTAGTGCAGGATGCATTTCAAAGCCTTCGTAAATCAATGTTAGATTTGTACTGAGCATGCATAAAAAGTATGTACGCTATGGAAGCGGTATTAAATTTACGTTTTGTGTGCATGTGTAGCATAGACAAAATAGTGAACTTTGCCTTGAAAAATTTAGGCATGCGCACCTTTTCGAAATAATTGATTTAAGGATAATAGATTTCATAGTAACAGAACTATATTTATAGACAGTCGCAGTCTTTTATTCCCATTGTTTAGCCAAACGAAAAAGTGATATCTGCGAAAAATCATTTTCTGGCATATGAATAGGAAATTTTGGCTTTTTAATTATATAATTAATAATAAATAAAGATGCATACATAAATTCAGTAGGAAATGAGTCCGAACAGCTTCGTATTCTTTGATATATGTTTGTATCAGACCACAAACACTTTGTCTATTTTGTTTTTTATAATTTACTACTTACATTAATATCAAAACATGAAGTTTTGTTTGCAAACAAAGCAACATAATTTGGAAGCGTCCAAGGCCGGCAGCAGTTGTTAGACAACATTTCCTTCTGGCAAAAATTCTTGTATTCGCCCACCTCCTGGATTTGATGCTCCAGTTGGCACATCGCTAACAAGGAGTTAATTTCAAAAAGCGAGTCTGTGAAATTCGAACCGATTCGTTCTACCGCAAAGTGCGAGAAGACACTCACTAAAGGAAGTAGAAGCTATAAAAAATGAATATTTTATTTAATATTGGCTTACATGGAGAGTCACAGAAGTAGCCATCGTTCATTATATGGATCTCATTTTGCATCGGTGGATTGATGTTCCTTAGACTCATCCATTTGTTCGTCTTCACCTGGGACAATTCTTCGTTATCCTCGTCGACCATAGTCGCGTTCCTCACCAAACCCCAATGCTCCGTCCTATTCGGGAAGGTGTCATTCGTCTCAACTTCCTTTACGGTGTCAGTCTCGAAAAGTGAATCCCTGCTCTGTGAGTTTTTGATAACTTTCAGTTTCTTCTCAAACTTTTCCTTTTTCTTCTTCCTCTGCTTTTTCTTCGGGCGAGGGGTTTTGAACATGTCCTCGTCTAAGTTGAACAGCAGATCATTGGGATCTGCTACAAGAATCCCCGAAGGACCTGTCTCCCTCAACAGGTTTTTCCACGCTGTCAGATGTTGACCAATATACGTACCACGAGCCTCAAATCCCTTTTTCGCCGAAAATAAGCGCAGCTTAGCAAAAGGGCTGGTCCCGGAATACAAAAGTCAAAAGCGCACACTTACCAAACTTGGATCCCGAAAATCGGGAAAATATCTTGTCGTAAAGGAAACTATCATGCAGGCCAGGGATAGGATCTCGATGCCCAGCACCACAAGATGGGGCTGTCGCGCTAAAAACTTGAAGTACCAATTCATCATTCTACTACTTGAAGAAGGGACAAACAGGGATGAACGCCATTACGTCTGCTGAGCAACCATATTCGGGATTTTTCTGCATCAAGGAGCCCCACTTCCGATTTTTATACCGAACGGGTTGAATAAGCCAATTAATTTGCAATGACCATCATTTGGGAAGATCTGGACTTCGTCGAAAAAAGCTGGGAATTCAAGGAACTCAGGTGGTAAACTAAACGCTATAAACAAAAATCTGACAATTCATACAAGTGGCTTTGCTGCACACACACCTGCGTATGCATGGAGAGCTTTCTTTTGGTTAAAGGGATGTTCACATAGCCAAGAATTTGACTTTAATCGCTGTTATATAAAAATGGACTACTGTGAGTTTGAATTATTGTCGAATACGTTTGAAAGCGCCTATCTAGCCTAATAAGTGAGATAGGCAGAGCTATGCTCTCTATATCTAGACTCTTCTTATGTGCAACCTGTCTAAAAGGTCTTTAGTCTTTTTAAACTGAACTAAGAATTGGGGAAACTAAGTTCTTTAATAAAGAACATAGGGTCGAAAAAGATACAATCATTTACGGTATTTTATCTTTGTTGTATATTTAAATATATTTTTTTAAATTCATAATATGGATCATATTTAAATTGAGAAAGTGTTTCGAGACGTATTCCTTATTTGCTGTTATCAACTAAAATTTTTGGATTGGCTACTCTAAAAACATTCGGGACCATTCCAGCCAATGTAGTAAACAATTCTTCGGAGATATCATGTGGTAGAAGTAATTGCAGTGTGCTATAGAATTTATTTAATTTTCAAATCTTTCAAACTTGAGAAGATAAAAATAAATTTTACCTTAGCTCAGCACCACCCCATGTAGCCGATTCAATCATAAATCCCTTAGCACACTTAAATACCAGCTCTGCCCTTCGCATGCACCACTGTACGGTCATATCCTACAAAAATAATATTCGAATTTTGAAAAGATAAAAGTAAACGAAATGATAATTACCTCCGACATATCATGTCGCAGAAGAGCTGGAATTGTAAGCATTGTAATATCGTGGCGGCTTGCAGTCTTTAAAATGTTTCTTAGGCCTAAAATCACTGGATGTCTTGAATTAATCTCACTAGGACTGTTGAATGGTTCATCAGAAATCAAATGAAAAATAATGTGGCATTGAGATAAATTCGAGTGCTTTGTAATAAAGAAATCTCCCGTTTTTAATCTAGCGGGGGTATCAAAATTTCGTGGACTATTGCCTTTCTCATTAAGATCTTTTATATCGGTTTGAATTCTCTCAAGTTGATTATCAATCTAGGAAAATAATTTTTTTTATTTTTTACATTCTCTAAGTTTAAAAAATTTAATAGGTATTAAACCTGATCAAAGTGGAATTCAGTTGACATATTAGCATTTTTTACAATTTTTGAATTGGCCTGAACTTGACCAGACGGGGTGAGAACAACAACACCACACAGCGAACTGGAATACAACCCCAGAGCCATATTAAGTCCATTCAAACTACAATTAAAATCTTAACATTGTAATTCTAATTTAAGTAATCGCAAACCTTTCTTCAGCGTGCAGAGGACTGCATAAATCTGTTACATCTGCACTTAATATTCGAATGTTGTGCATATGTTTGAGCTGAGAACCCAAATGAATTGTAAAACTTTCTTCCATCGACGGCATTTGAGAGACAAACATAGATGATCTGTTGCCTAATGGTGTAGCAACAGGGGAAGATTGGAAAGTTTTACTAACTTGACTTGTAATCCATTCCCGATATTCATTCTTTTGATGCCCCCTCTTCGCTTCCAATTCAGACTCAAACTTTTTTCGAACATAATTTTGAGTGGAATATTGCTGAGCTAGAAGTTTATTAATGTCCTATAAATAAACTATTAAGCATTTTTGTATTCCTTTATATCCTATATCCTACTTCTGAAGTTGTAGAAATATCCAATTGATCAATTTTAGTGTCCATTTCCTTTTGTTGTTCTGAGCTAAGGACCTCTACTTCTGCATCCATACGATTCATCATATCAGCAATAATTCTTGCATATCCCTTCTCTTTAACCAGAATATCTGGCAGTGATGAGGAGTGAACAAGTCTGTAATTCGAAATATACATCCTATCATTTCGTTTTTGCAAAACAACAGACAGAAATGAAATTTTTAAAGTTCTAATTTCTTCTTTCCAATTTTGCGATAGACGGACAAAGTTATGGATTAAGGGATTATATTTTATTTTCATTTCTTTTGAGAAAACCACATCAATGCCATTATTTTGGCTTATCACCAAGCCACCCACTATTTTTATTTTAGGATACTGCAATTCGGAGAATAAATTTAATAGTGCATTACCTGTGAAATGATTGCGCAAAGATATCTTCATCGGATGGTCCAATCCGGTCGGCGAATTGCAGAAGTTCCTCCTTGTACCAGCGCTCAGTCTCCCTGATAAGGGATTCGATGTCGATCTCAGAAGCCTTTACTTTCTGGATAAGTTCATCGTCCCTATCGTCGTAATATTCCTGATTCTTTCTCTTAATAAATGACTGCAGTGAATCCCTAAGCTCTGCGATTATTATTTGGAAATTTGAGGTAGAATGAAGGAAGTTCCTAGCTATTTACCTAAGTCAGCATCTAGACACTTCATGATGGGGTCCATTTGTCCTAAAAGCTTGGTAGAGACCTCTTCAACATCTCCATCGAATGGAATTTCAATATTTGTTTTGCAAGACTTCTCAGTACCGTCATAATTTGTGTAGTTATAAAGGAACTCGACTTCAGTCATGTTTTTATCAGTTCATCAGCTACTAGCCGCCTTCAAAAAGTGAAAAAGTGGATCCCACAAAAGCACTTGAAGAAAACCCGCTCTTTTTCGAATTCTTTAAGAAGCACTTCAGGAATTTCACGATGATAATTTGTTATTTAATAAGAAATTTCATCAGTAAAACAGATAACTTGTCTCATTTCCTCCCACAACGAAGCGAAGATGAACAGTTTTCATACCAGAAAAGATTTCACCACACCGCGCGCCCTCTATAAAAAACCTTCCGGTGATCGTTCTTCTGTCAAACGTGCGATTTGTCGGTGCCACGGAGTAGTTCGAGTGCTCTGCCTGAGCAGTGTTTGGAGGTTTCCAGTAAATTTTATAAAGAGGAATAAGCAAGGATGTCTATTAAGTTAACTGCAAATGTTAATAATCCGCCAATTAGTACGTACTCTGCCTAAGAATTAGTCCAAAATTTCAACTTATTTTAAGGTTATGTAGTCTGTAATTCAATACTCAAATCTCGAAATATTTTCAGGCGGATTGGCGACGGCATTACTAATTAATGATACGAATCCCGTCGAAGTTGTTTGGGGCAGTGAAACATCTCTGGTTTTCCCTGATGGTACAAAACTAGTTTGTCACTCTAACAATGATGTCCTGCGAGCCCTCGCCAGGGCAGCCCCTCAGTATCAACTGTACGGGGAATCGGCTATTGAAAAGACCCAAATCGATCACTGGCTATCGTTCAGCCTTACGTGTGAGGATGACATCTCTTGGGCAATGTCCTACTTGGAAAAATCAATCGCCCCAGTTACTTATTTAGTGGCTAATAAGCTAACAATAGCCGATTTTGCCCTCTTCAATGAAATGTTCCTGAGGTATGATGTGCTGGCAAAAAAAGGCATCCCACAGCATATCCAGCGGTGGTATAATCTAATTAAATCGCAACCTCTAATCCAAAAAGTGATCACCACACTACCCGAAGAGGCTCAAACTCAGCCGAAGCCAAAGAGGGCTGCATCTAAAGAAAAGGAGAATGAGTCAAGCGGTAGGAAACAGGAGGGAAAATTTGTTGAGCTACCTGGTGCCGAAATGGGAAAAGTTATAGTCAGATTCCCCCCAGAAGCGTCTGGTTACCTTCATATCGGGCACGCAAAGGCTGCACTTTTGAATCAGTATTATCAGCAGGCCTTCCAGGGGAAGTTAATAATGCGATTTGATGATACAAATCCAGCCAAGGAAAATGTTGAATTCGAAAAGGTTATTCTGGAGGATCTTGAGATGTTGCAGATCAAGCCAGATTTATTTACCCATACGTCCCAATACTTTGATCTCATGCTCAGTTACTGTGAGCAGCTCCTAAAGGATGGAAAGGCATACGTTGATGATACCGACCCAGAAACTATGAAGAAGGAAAGGGAACAGCGGACTGAATCCCAAAACAGAAGCAATTGTAAGATTTTTCTGTTTTTTAGTCGGAATAATACTTATGTTTTTTTTTTAGCTGTTGATAAGAACATGGAAATGTGGAAAGAAATGTTAAACGGCACTCCAAAGGGGCAAAAATGTTGTGTTCGAGCTAAAATTGATATGAGTTCTGCAAACGGATGTATGAGGGATCCAACGATATACAGGTGTAAAAATGAGCCCCATCCTCGCACAGGAACGCAGTATAAGTAAGTATATTTTCTTTCTACTCTTCAAACCCTAAGCAAGGCAAGTACTACGATCCCTTAAAATCGTTTATGAATTACACAATTATTTCAATATTAAAGAATCTTTCAAAGAATTCTCAAAAAAAAATTAAGCTAATAGAAATTGGTTTCTTCGTATAAATTTTAGAGTTTACCCAACCTACGACTTCGCCTGCCCCATTGTAGATGCTATTGAAGACGTAACGCATACTCTACGCACGATGGAATACCACGACCGCGATGAACAATTCTATTGGTTTATTGATGCTTTGAAACTGCGAAAGCCTTACATTTGGGAGTACAGCAGGTTGAATATGACTAATACCGTACTTTCTAAGCGAAAACTTACTTGGTTCGTTGACGAAGGACTAGTTGATGGATGGTATTACTTTTAAACTTAAAAATACCTCCTTGTTTCTAAACTCACATTATTTCAGGGATGATCCTCGATTCCCAACAGTACGTGGTATTTTACGGCGCGGTATGACTGTTGAAGGCCTCAAGGAATTTATCATTGCCCAAGGATCTAGTAAATCTGTAGTATTCATGAACTGGGATAAAATCTGGGCGTTCAATAAAAAAGTAATTGATCCAATCGCCCCACGATACACTGCTTTGGAAAAAGAAAATCATGTTGTGATTAATGTAGCTGGTGCGAAAAAGGAGGCTATTCAAGTACCCGCCCATCCAAAGAACAACGATGTTGGAATGAAAACTGTTTGGGTTGGGCCAAAAATATTAATTGATTATGTTGATGCTATTGAACTGAAAGAGGGCGAGAACGCTACTTTTATAAATTGGGGCAATTTGCTGATAACTAAGATTAATAAAGAAAGCGAGAAAATTACCTCTATTGACGCTTGTCTGAATTTGGAGAATAAAGATTTCAAGAAGACTATGAAACTGACATGGCTGTGTGAATTGGAAAAAGAAGAATACCCACCGACATTCTGCGTTCACTTTGATCATATCATTAGTAAGCCAGTTCTTGGCAAAGATGAGGACTTTAAGCAATATATTGGCCACAAAACAAGGGTAGGAGAATTTCCCATTTTATTATTTATAATATATAACTTTAAAATATGTAGGAGGAGGTTGAAATGCTTGGTGATCCAGAATTAAAGAAATGCAAAAAAGGTGATATTATACAACTTCAGCGGAGAGGATTTTTCAAAGTTGATAACGCATATGCTCCTCCGAGTATATATTCAAGCGTTCCTTCTCCGGTTGTCCTGTTTTCCATTCCAGATGGACATACAAAAGATGTTCCTACATCTGGTCTGAAGAAAATGGGACAAGAAGCAGAAATAAAGACAGTAAGTAGTATTATTTATTTTTATTTCAAAACTCGATAGCATTTTACTCCTTCCTCAAAAATATTTGAAATGTCGTACTATTATTAGTAATTTGACCCAAATTAATACAGGTATAGAAGATACAAAATAAAGCAAAATATATGTTGCATAATACTAATTCTTTAAAAATTAGAGAACAAATTCGTATGTAATAATATTGGAGATTGCTCATCTTCGAATAGAGATCACTATCAATCCAATCTTTTACATAATGCAAGCATGTCTCGCACTAAAACTGGTTTGAAATCACTTTCGTTTCTAAAACTTGAACCGGCACCACACCACGTGCTCTTTAATTTTACTTTGATCACTTCTTCCATTCAATCGGAGGTTTGATTAAAGCTGAAAGCAACTTTACAAAATCGCTTGCTCTGAACTTTTCCGGGGGTCATTAGTAAGCTTTCTTTCGACACAACTCGTACGTGTTTTGTACATGAAGCGAAAGTGAGTTGTGCCACATTGTCACTTCCAGACCGCTGATAAAAATTGTCTTCCTAATTAGATCTAAATCCTTCCGATTTGGTTTTATATAAAAAAATATTTAATTGTTATTTAGGCTCCTAGTGCAATAGACTCCCAAGAGTTGGACAAAAAAATCAAAGCCCAAGGGGAAATTGTGCGTGACTTAAAGGCAAAAAAAGTACCAAAAGAGGATATTGAAAAAGAAGTTAAAATTCTTTTAAGTCTTAAGGCCGATTATAAATCAACAACTGGAACAGAGTGGAAACCCGCGGCAGCAGCAACGGCTCCACAATCCTCTGTGGCAAATGGTCCACCAGGTAAGTGATTTATTTATATTTATAGTGGTTTTATAATATATCAAAATGTTCTCAAGGGGAGAGTGATGCTCTCCAGTTGAACGAGCAAATTAAAAATCAGGGTGATATTGTGCGCGACTTGAAAGCCAAAAAAGCTCCTAAGGCAGATATTGATAATCAAGTGAAGATCCTTCTTGATTTGAAGAAGCAGTACAAGGAATTTACGGGACAAGATTGGAAACCAGGTGTAGTACCACCGAAAGCCAAATCTGCGAGTCCATCTAAAGAAACATCACAAAATACAAATAGTGGGGAGGCTGAAATTCTTCAGAAAATAGCAGACCAAGGTGAAAAGGTGCGCCAGCTAAAAACTGCAAAGGCTGAAAAAGCAGTGGTTGACGCTGAGGTAAAAGTTCTTTTGGCTCTTAAGACTGAATATAAAGTTTTAACTGGCAATGATTGGAAACCGGGCACAGTTGCATCGAATAATACTTCAGTAGCACAAAAAAGTAAAGAGCAATCTCCAATTGCCAATTCTGGTGTTTCTGAAATTCTAAATAAAATCAAAGAGCAAGGAGATAAAATTCGGAAGCTAAAAACCGAAAAAGCTGCTAAAGCAGTAATAGAGGCTGAAGTAAAAACACTACTGTCGCTTAAGGAAAACTATAAGGAATTAACAGGAAAAGATTGGACGCCGGACACTAAAGTCGAGCCATCTGTTTCTCCACCAAAAATAACTGAATCATCCCCTCCAAAAATGGCTGAATCTAATTCTGCAGAAAAAGAACTTCTTACAGCGAAGATCACTAAACAAGGAGATCTTGTCCGACAACTGAAGAGCAATAAAGCTCCTAAAGAGCAGGTTGACGCAGAAATTAAAACATTATTGGAACTAAAAGCTGAGTATAAAAAGTTGACTGGAACAGATTTCCCATCAGCCCCGCGGGGAGGTTCTTCCAAGGATAAAGCGGATGGAAAAGAAAAGAAAGATAGTCAGAAGCAAAAGTCTTCGAAGCAGGATAGCGCTAAGTTGAAGGCAGAGTCTAGTAAACAATCTACCACAGGTGTTAAAAAGCAGACTAGGCTGGGACTAGAGGCTACCAAAGAAGATAATCTATCAGACTGGTATTCCCAGGTAGCTATTCCTTTTTACTCTAAGTTTTCTTTATTACAACCGAAATACTGTAGGTAATTACGAAAGGTGAGCTCATTGAATATTATGATGTTTCTGGGTGTTACATCCTCCGTCATTGGTCGTTTGCTGTTTGGAAGATTATCAGGAATTGGTTTGATAATGAAATTACAAAACTTGGCGTTAAGGAATGCTACTTCCCCATATTTGTATCACGGGCTGCATTGGAAAGGGAAAAAACTCATATTGCTGATTTTGCTCCAGAAGTGGCTTGGGTAACAAAATCTGGAGAATCAGATCTCTCGGAACCAATAGCTGTGAGACCAACATCAGAGACAGTTATGTATCCAGCGTATGCTAAATGGATTCAATCATATCGAGACCTTCCAATTCGACTAAATCAGTGGAATAATGTTGTGGTAAGTTTTTCGGGCTAAATGTTTTTATGGAATATATTTCTTTACTATAAATTTCTTACAGAGATGGGAGTTCAAACATCCTCAGCCATTCCTCCGCACAAGGGAGTTCCTTTGGCAAGAAGGTCACACTGCGTTTGCAACAAAAAAAGAAGCGGACGAGGAAGTCTTACAAATACTAGACCTCTACGCTTTAGTATACACTCATTTACTAGCTATCCCAGTTGTGAAAGGACGAAAAACTGAAAAGGAAAAGTTTGCTGGAGGTGACTACACCACAACCGTTGAAGCGTTTATTTCAGCTAGTGGGCGAGCTATTCAAGGAGCGACAAGTCATCACTTGGGACAGAACTTCTCGAAAATGTTTGAAATTGTCTATGAGGATCCAGAAACGCAGAAGAAAGAATACGTCTACCAAAACTCATGGGGTATCACAACTCGAACAATTGGTGTCATGATCATGATCCATGCGGACAATCAAGGACTTGTTCTCCCTCCTCATGTAGCTAGCATCCAAGCTATCATTGTGCCATGCGGCGTAACTGTTAGTATGAAAGATGACGAAAAGGAGCAACTGATGCAGTGTTGCAAATCATTGGAAAAAATCCTCACAAGCAATGGCATTCGAGCAGAAGGTGACTATCGAGACAATTACTCCCCTGGATGGAAATTTAATCACTGGGAACTTAAGGGTGTCCCTATTCGAATTGAGATTGGACCAAAAGATATGAAGACTAATCAGCTTGTTGCTGTGAGACGTGATACGGGAGAGAAGTTGATTCTGTCCTGCGAAGATGCTGAGAAGAAAATTTCGCAACTACTAGAAACAATTCATGACAGTATGTATGCTAAAGCTAAGAAAGATCTTACGGATCATACTAAGATTACTAAGAATTGGAATGATTTCTGTAAACACTTGGATTCTAAAAATATTATACTATCTCCATTCTGCGGAGATATGGTTTGCGAGGACAAGATTAAGGCGGACAGTGTAAGGTAAGATTCGGAGGTTTTCTTTTTTTGATCGTACAAGGTTAAAGTTATTTTGTTTTTTTTTAATCAGGGATGAAGATGCTGAACCAGGAGCTCCATCGATGGGTGCCAAATCGCTGTGTATACCTTTCGATCAACCTGCGAGCCTTACAACAGCCGACAAATGCATCCATCCAGCTTGCCATAACAAGCCCAAATTCTATGTGCTCTTTGGCCGAAGCTACTAAAAAAGAATAAATTTTTTACGAGACTTCGTTTGGCTTTCGTGTTTTCGTTTTTAATTTTAATTAATATTTTTTTCACTAAAATTGTTTAACACAAAATGAGTTGTGTTTCATTTTCAATATCCTAAATGGGTTAGGGATTGGTCTTATTCTTCATCAAAGTTGGTATTGAACATATTTTTAATCATTGGATAGTGAATAGATCACAGTAAGAAGATTGATCTAATCGAATTTGTATCTAGAGAGGAAGATTTATGAATATTTAATTAAATTCGGGGTACTGGGGCAGTAGAATGGTTAAATAATATGAAAATTATGAAAAGAAATCGGATATCAGATAATCTGTTCAATTTCATTGGTAATAAACATCAAAGTACAAATTATAAAATAAATTAACTTTTAACGGCTTCTGAATTTTTTAAAACTGTGCGGCAAAAGAGGTTCTGATGTGCACTTTACCTTCTACTCAATGCGTATAGCCATTTATCCTAATTTTCCTACGCATTAATTAATATTTCTATATTTTCGGTTTCCCTTTGCAATTATTAGCTCATCCATATTAACACAATTGCATAACAAAATCGATTTATTCCCCTTTTACGCTTGAAGAGCTTTATTCTACTGTTTTCAACTGGTTTGTTGATATGGAAACGATGCATCCTTCACCACATAAACAAAATCAGCTGAATCTTGAAAATAGAGGAAAGCATGGAAGAATATACATCAAGCAGATACAAATTAATTGGAAAAATTGGTGAAGGTGTACACGGAGTTGTTGTTAAAGCCCTGGACCTCCAGACAAATAAAGATGTTGCTATAAAGAAGGTATCATTAAAAAATAAATATGGGAACATCTCTCTAAATACTGTTCGAGAAATAAAAGTACTGCAAAATTGCGATAGTGAATATGTTGGTTGAATGATATTACGTTTACCCTATGTGATAATATATTTTTACAGATTTTAGCCCTAAATGATATATTTCCTGACCTGACCGGACTCTCATTGGTTTTTGATTATATGCCTAATACACTTTACGGGAAGCTTAAAAACGAGGCCAATCCTATGAGCCGGCAAGAAGTGAGACAGTTTACTTACATGATGATGAAAGGTATTGCATATTTACACGGCCTCGGCATAATGCACAGGGTAAAGTATAATTTTAACCTTTTAATTCCTGAAATAACTTGTTTTAAAATTGCTATTATATGTTTATTTATAGCCACTAAATTTAGCAAAGCTTTTCATAAAATTATCAGTTATCTTTCTAAAATTAAGGTATCTCCCCCCTTCTTATTATAAATTCCTATCTCGATAGTCGCCAGTATAGAGTTCGTTTCGACTCCTCGATTTCTAATCCCTTCATATCGCATTCCGGCGTCTCAGAGTAGTCACCTCGATCCTTTAATTTTCATATTGTCCATCAAAAATGTTGTAACCGTAATTAATCACTCCGAAACGCTAATTTATGCTGACAATATGAAAATATTTAAACAAATTACATATACATATGACTCCTAATTCCATTAAAACGACCTGAACAATTTTTCTACCTGGTGCCTAAAACACTTTCTCGATCTCGACGTTTGTAAATGCCAGTCTATCACTTAATCCCGCAAACATTTCCCTGCCAACCTAAATCTTACACACTTTCTGGTGAACCCATACCCTCAGTGATTTCCCTTCGCGATCTTGGCGAGCTTAACTTGCGCTCCCACTTTGACTTCATCATCATCATCATCAGCAGCGCTAACTCTGCTCTAGGCTTTGTTAAACAATGGTCTAAGGAATTCCCCAACCCTCACATCACAAAATTACTCTACATCGCAATCTAGGATCATTAACAGAATTGAATCCATTCAACATTCCATTTTTTACGTTACATTATTCCAGGATATTAAACCCGCTAATTTACTAATTGATGAAAAAGGAATTTTAAAAATTGGTGATTTTGGACTTGCTAGACTTTATTTCCCCGATGAAGAAGAAAAATTATATTCCCCCCAAGTGGCGACAAGGTGGTACAGAGCCCCAGAAATATTGTGGGGAAGCCAAAAATATGGTCCTCCTATAGACATGTGGGCAGCTGGATGTGTTTTTGCGGAAATGTTGCGGGGAATTCCACTCTTTGCTGTAAGTTTTTGTTTATTGAACACGATAATTAATCGTTACTATTTCCATAAAAAAACAATGTCGAAAGAGTGTTATTTTTTTATATTTAACTAATGATAATTATATTTTACGCTTTTTAATACATTTAACTCTACAATAATATCAAATAATCGTTTTAAAGGGAACAACTGATATTGAGCAGTTAGCCCTAGTTATTAGAACTCTGGGAACACCGAGTGAAGCAGAATGGCCTGAACTTGAATCATTGGCTGACTATAACAAGATTCGGTATGTTTGCCTTTATTTGCAATTTTAAATGAACAAAAATTAAGTATGATTTTTCAGGTTTCCTCACTCTAAGGGTGAGAAATGGGAAAATCTCTTCCCAAGCCTCACTGGGTTCTCTGAAATAAATTTGGTTGCTGATCTTGTCGTGTATAATCCAAAATATAGACTTACAGCTATAGAGGTAATTTATAATCATAATTTTATTTTGATTTTACACTGAGCATGTTGTTTTATTGTAAATTCACAACGTTCTGTTGTTTTATCGTATTTAATCAAATCAAAATATAATAAAACTAAACCTAAAATTAAATACTCTATACTTTTTCTGTATTTACAGGCGTTACAACATGAATATCTACAGGAACTAAATAATGAAAAATAAAAAATATTCTTGATGTTTGTACACAATTTCTTTGGGTTTTGTTTTGAAAGAGATGAAATTGATAAATTGTAATTATACCTAGTTAATGTATGAAATTTACGTGATCAGTAAAATTAATTTCCAAAGTAAAACCTTTGGGTTTTATTTATATGATTTTATCAACATTTTAAAAAATCTTCATGAAAATTAGCATGTAGGACTTTTAGGATTGCTGAAATTGTTATAGCAAAATTAGTTGTATTTTTTCTAGAAAACTATAAAAAGATGTTCGTAATAAACTACTGCTGCCAATAACTTTCAGGATAAATTTTTGGTTCTATATCACACCCAGGTCTAAATTAGGTAAAAAATCATTTAAAATAAAAGACTTTAATTGAACAGTATGTACTTATGATACACCGGATAAAGCCGGGTAACTCAATTTATATATTTTTATTTTATATATATTCCAAAAAGAGAATCGTTTATCCTCGTTAATGCGTAACAGTTTGAGAAAAGAAATCGCTATCCTGTGCATGTCGTGTCCCACCTTCGTTTTGCCTACCCTATATTTTTAAGGTAGCTCTCCCGTAAATCTAATTTCTTGTAACAGGAACGTAAGGATATTGCTGAGCTTGCACAGTATAAATTTCCGTGTAAATATTTAAACAGCTTTCTTAGTGCGCAGGACGATGGAACGGTGAAACTTTTTCACGTCGTACAACAAAATGACTACGTCCCGGGGCTAGTCGATACGGAAAGCTCGGGATAGAAAGTAAAAAAGTTAGTCTAGAACGTGCTCCTTGATGATCCTAGAAATTAAATTTGCTTGAATGCCTTCCTTTTAAGTGGTAATAACACGAAAATACTTTACAATGAACTGAGCATTTTAATTGTTCCAAATTATGAATTTTATATTAAAATTAATAAAAAAATAAAGTAAAATGAGTCTAAATTTAATTGAACTATGGGTGTGAGGATAAAGATAAATTTCAATTAAATTATTCATATATGTGTTCTCGTGATCTTTACTGCAAGGATAGCAAGTACTGGAACATATAAATTTATTACGGTAAGATAGCTTAACCTTTCGATTATTTCAATTATTCACAAGCAAAATTGCAACATTTAAATTTTCATTGTATAGCTGAAAAGTGTCGAACAATGAACAGAACCCCTAATGAATTTCTGCCTATCTTCCTTTTGCGTTTCATGTATAATACCGAAAAATTGATTCACATGTCGCAGTTTTCTATTATCAATAGATTTTTATTTGAAGTGCGGAAATTGAATGTCGTGTTACATTTGAAACGCTTCTCTTGAATACACCTGGAAATTCGGTGTTGTGAACTCAAAGCCCCGTGAAGGAGAATAGCGTACAATTTATTAAACTTGCAAATATGAGGTACATATTCTTTTCCCATAATGGCCATTAAGCGAATTCAGGCAAGTTATTCTTGATGAACTAAGTACAAATGCTTTTCTTTTTAACTAATTTTATAAACTGAAATATTTATTTAAAGCTATCTTTGAAGGACAACTATAAATAACTTTAAAAGGCTAATTCATCAATTCTGCCCTCTGTTTGAGAGTTCCTAGCAAAAGTGTGTATAATTTCAAATAGATAATAAATAGATTTTTTTAACTGCAATACAGACGATTTTAAAAACTATAAGTGTATTGTCTGATGAGTAGTTAATATCGCTTTATTATAGAAATTAAATTAAATGCTATATTCACATTAAAAAACCGCCATATTCAGATATAAACCTCATACATTAAAAACCCAAATCAAGTATGCATCGGCAGAATTTTGTGATTGGTAAATTTTTCAAAGAAGAGCGATAAATTAGACGCTTGATTCAACAGGTTCTTAAGAGAATTTTTTTTTTCCGCATACGAGTATAACTTGTCTATGTGATTTTTGGTCATATATTCTATGAAACCAAATCGATAATCTAAATTTGTTATATCTAGATTTATTAATGTTTTAGGCAATTCAAATTCCCATAAAAGTTATCTAGGACTATATGTACTTTTCAATACAATTGCATACTTTATTTAGAAAATTTCCTAATTTTGCAATTCTAGAAAAGCAACAACCATGAAAAATGGAAGATCACAATTTCCTTTTATATCGCTAATTTTCGTCGGATTTATTCTTGTTCTCAATGTGAAAGTAGACGCTAGTAAAAGATCGGATGTCTACATCGCAGGATTCTTCCCTTATGGGGATGGAGTTGAAAACTCGGATACAGGTATGCATTCATTTATTTTCGCAATATTAAATTAATATGGTCAATGAGAAAATTCTGAATGAAACCCTTGTTTTTTACTTTAATAGCATAGGAAAAAAATGTACTTAATGTATGGACCAGAAAACCTATAAATTACGAAACTAACTTCACTTTGGAAGTTTGTATTTATATAAATTTAAAATGAAATAAAATCCTAAAAATAATGTTAATGACCATGGCCATTAGCTTTATTTGAAAGATATTTTTATGCCATTAGTGTTTAAACATGATTTCGGGCATATGAGCGCCACGGCCGGCTCGAAGTGCAATTTTCGGCCACTATTTCGAGCAACTGAGGCCGTACTATATATCAGCAATAAAGCAGCGAATGTTGTCTCCGCGATCGTGTGATCTCACATCTATGGATTACTTTCTTTGGGGATATGTGAAGTAACTCGTCTACGCTGATAAACCACAGACGTTGGACCACTTTTAAACACACCATGACCATTAATATTATTTATACATGTTTTATTTCATTTTTAATTTGTATACCTCTAAATAAAGTCCTCTTTTTAACATTGTTAGATTTTACTAGATGATTGAAATCGCGCAAAAATAGAATTAAATTTATGTTAGTCAGGTCATTATCATTCCTTAGCTACCCTTCAAAAAATTTTAACATCTCCATAGGAAAAGAAACAGCCAGATTGGCTTTCGCATTTCAATGTAATTTACTAAACTTTTTAAACGGTTAAAAACTTAGCCTATTCTCTCTTTCCTCTAATGAGTATTTTATTTTCGAAACGTTAAAAAAATAAATTAGAATAAGTAATAAGTAAAGGTTCCTTATTTAAAATTTAAGGTATTAAAGGATAGACATAGAAAGATTTTATCTAGATAAATAGGGGACTCAGAACGTGTCGAACACATGGCATAATAAAATTAGGGGATATAATAATAAAAAAATAAAACTTGTTTAGGCCGCGGAGTTATGCCAAGCGTTAAATTGGCTTTGGATCACGTTAATGAGCATGCAAGCATCCTACGGAACTATAGACTGCACATGTGGTGGAACGACACCGAGGTATAGTATTTCTTTAAGTAATTTACCACGGAATCTTTTAATTTTCTGAATAACTCCAAAGTGTAATGCAGCAGTTGGAGTTAAATCGTTCTTCGATATGATGCATTCTGGGCCCCACAAACTTATGCTGTTTGGAGCTGCATGCACCCATGTGACTGACCCAATAGCTAAGGCCAGCAAGCACTGGCATTTAACTCAACTGTCGTACGCTGACACGCATCCCATGTTTACGAAGGATGCATTTCCAAATTTCTTCCGTGTTGTTCCATCAGAGAATGCGTTCAATGCCCCGAGACTTGCACTTTTGAAGGAATTCAATTGGACCCGAGTTGGAACGATATACCAAAATGAGCCCAGATACTCACTCCCGCATAATCATATGGTCGCTGACCTCGATGCATTAGAGCTAGATGTTGTGGAGACTCAGAGTTTTGTTAACGACGTAAGTGAGTCATTAAAAAAGCTACGCGAAAAAGATGTTCGTATTATCCTAGGGAACTTTAATGAATTCTGGGCACGAAGAGTATTTTGTGAGGCTTATAGGTAAACAAAAAATCGATTTTAGTTGCACGATATTTGGTTTAGTTATACTAAAAAGGGGAAATTGTTTAAATGCAGGCTGGAAATGTTTGGAAGATCCTATCAGTGGGTAATTATGGGAACATATTCGGTTGAGTGGTGGAACAGCACCGATACTGAGTGTACTGTGGAGGAAATTAGTAAGGCATTAGAAACTACCATTATGACGGATCTCCTTCCCCTGTCTACAAGCGGTGATATTACTGTGTCTGGAATAGTAAGATGGAATAATAAATAGAGATTTCGTTAAGTTGCAATACTCTAATATCTTTCAGACGGCTGATGAATACTTGTCTGAGTACGACAGCAGACGTGGAACAGAATATTCAAGATTTCATGGATATACGTACGATGGTATCTGGGCGGCTGCCCTAGCCATTCAGTATGTAGCGCAAAGGAAGGAACAATTTCTAACACAGTTTCAGTATCGAGTCAAAGATTGGGAGAACATATTCTTAGAAGCGTTGAAGAATACGAGCTTCGAAGGTGTGACGGTAAGTGATGAAGGAATTTAAGTTCTTTAACTTATCCAAAATTTGAATTTTTTAGGGTCCAGTACGATTTTATAACAACGAACGTAAAGCAAATATTTTACTTAAACAATTCCAATCAGGTGAAGAAGTGAAAATAGGAGAGTTCAACTCTCTTCACGGTCGATTGGACCTCTCACAAGGAAAACCTGTAAAATGGGTAATAAGAAAATACAAATAATTTAAAGCAACTGCATATTTAACTAATTTTTATATAATTACAGTTTGGAAGATCACCTCCAAAAGATAGGACTCTTATTATAATAGAGCACAGCCAAATTAATATAACAATCTACGTAGTTGCGGCTAGCTGCTCAGTGGTTGGAGTCGTTATCGCGTTTGTTTTTCTCGCTTTCAATATTAAATATAGAAACCAGAGGTATGCATCACTAAAGAAACTTCTCCAGTTAAAGCATGTTTCATTTAAAGGTACATTAAAATGTCGAGTCCCCATCTAAACAATTTGATAATCATTGGATGTATGCTAACTTACCTGAGCGTTATATTTTTGGGTCTAGACACGACCTTAAGCAGTATTGCTGCTTTTCCCTACATTTGTACAGCTCGAGCATGGTTGCTTATGGCAGGATTTAGCCTAGCTTTTGGAGCGATGTTTTCAAAAACTTGGCGGGTGCACTCTATTTTCACAGACCTGAAGTTAAACAAGAAAGTTATTAAGGACTACCAATTGTTTATGGTAGTGGGCGTATTACTAGCCATTGATATCGCTATTATAACAACCTGGCAAATTGCTGATCCCTTCTACAGGGACACGAAACAGCTCGAGCCGAGGGTAAAATTAAGATGCATAGTATCAAAAAATGCATTAAAGTTTATATTTACAGCATCACGAATCGATGGAGGACGTTCTTGTAATACCAGAAAATGAATACTGCCAGTCCGAGCGAATAACTATTTTCATTGGAATTATTTACGCCTACAAGGGCCTTCTTTTGGTATAACCGACTCTCTTACAAAGGAATAAAAATGTTTAAATATTATAAATAATTCCAGGTTTTTGGAGCTTTTCTTGCCTGGGAGACGAGACATGTATCGATTCCAGCACTAAACGACTCCAAACACATTGGCTTTTCTGTTTATAATGTCTTCATGACTTGCATAGCCGGCGCAGCGATATCTCTGGTTCTTGCAGATCGGAAAGATCTTGTTTTTGTTTTACTATCATTTTTTATAATTTTTTGTACAACGGCCACTTTGTGTTTGGTGTTCGTACCGAAAGTAAGACTGGTAGTAGATTTTTGTAGTTTAGATAAATTTTTTAAATGTTGCGAGTACAAGAACAGATCTTCAAAAAGAATTATATCCTTTTAGTTGGTTGAATTAAAACGAAATCCATCTGGGAATGTGGATAAACGAATCAGAGCAACATTACGACCGATGTCTAAAAATCGACGAGATTCTTCTGTTTGTGAGCTAGAACAAAGGCTGAGAGATGTTAAATCAACAAATTGCCGATTCAGGAAGGCACTTATGGAAAAGGAAGCTGAATTACAGGCATTAATTAGAAAACTTGGTCCCGAAGCTAGAAAATGGCTAGACGGCTCAAATTGTGAGAGTGAGCCTATTTTAACCGATACAACTCGTCTCTCTGCTCCACCAGTTAAAAGAGAATTAGCCAGCACAACAGGTATAGAATTATTTTTTATAACGCCCAGTCATTAAGGCTGTTACACAATGGTTTCTGCTTTTATAAAAACAAATTTTCGATTCATGCTTTCTGCAACAATTACGTTTGTAAGTAACGCTCTACCTCATAAATTTTGTTAAACCTAAAAGTTACACAAAATTCATATTTCAAGAGCAAAATAGAAAACATCATTCGTTTGTTCCGAGCATGTTTGTTAGCCAAATGCAATTTCATAGATTTAAAGCATTTGAATTCGAAAATTTGCAATATAATTACACATATAATTCTATTAATTTATTATCTCATGAAAAAACAAATTTTACTTCTAAAATTGCATGAATGGGGCCAACACTTTATACATTTGTCGAAATCATATCATTCTAGATTGGCAGAGGTTTAATTAATTATTTTTCTTTAATTTACACCCTATGTAGCATGATCAATTTATAAAAGACTTATAGACAGTATTACGAAAATAAGTAAAAGTTAATTAACCGATCGATTAAGCCTTGATAAAAATAGTTGCGCCATGGGTCACTAGTGGATTTTAGTAAAATCAGTCATGTTTGAATATGTCCAAACAAATTGAATTTACTGATTTTGAAAATTAAAATAAATTGAGTAGTATGAGTTTTCTATTGCATAATTTAGAAGTAGACAAAATTTTAAAATATAATTGCCAATTAATTCTGCATGTAAATTCATAATCGCTAATTAATTAAGAGTTATGGAAAGAACCTTCCGGTAAATAATTATAAAAGCCAAAACATTTTTTTTATCACATTGGATATATTTTAAAAAAACAAATTTTTCTACTAATTCTCTTCAAGATTTTTGGCCGAAAGGTTCTCTTATAAAACTCGAAAACGTGAAGTATCGCATTTCACAACTTAAAAATGTTATTTAAGAAAATCTTAAGAAAAGTACAAAGATTGTTGTAGGTGTTGAAGATTTTTAAGTATAGTGTATTAATAATTATAACATTTAAATCTGAAATACAGCCCCAACATTCATGTTATATTCCTAGCATGGAAATAAAAACATCAAACACAGAACTCAGAACATTCTAAACCACCATATTAACATACTAAAATTATATGAAACTCATAAAATTATAAACACTAACTAATAATTACTTACAGAAGTAACGGAACTCACTTCTGTAGATAGTGTAACATCTACTCATGCCGAAATAGATACAACTCCAGTAACATCAGCAGCTCCGTAAGATTTAAAAGCATTTTATAATTGTAAGTTCGTTATAAAATTAATGTTTCCGTATATTTTTAGAAAGAAAAAAGTACAAGCTGTAACGCCACTACAGGAAAACGTTTCAACAGCACCACCGACAACTACTACGATAACTAAAACAACGACACAAGTACAAAATTCCTCCGAGAATATACAGAAAAATAGCAATCCGATTAATGTAACTGAAAAAAGAAATTCCGTTTCCGCTCAAACCGATTCCCCTCCTAACCATTCCGGAAATAGTGTGCCCAAAATGCCAGAATGCAACAGTATGAAGCCTGAAGATACCCTGCGGGAACGGAAACGATCTCCCTCAACGGGGACTCGAGAAACGAAGGTATTTTTAGTATAAATCCATTTATATTTGACTTATATTTTTAAAAAATTAAATAATTTTATAGGGAAATGGAAGTCAATCATCAACACCAAAAATGAAGCCTAACACATTACATCGCAATTCGACAACAACGCTGCATTACTCTTCTAACAATGAATTGAACAACGTTTGTCCTCACACAAAAACCACAGCTAGTAAAGGTCGACTAAAAATCATTTTAAAGTAATACTTAAACTCTTTTCCTTAACAATTCCAGGTCCAACGGAAAATAGAAGGGTAAGTGTCCAGATGGGCACAAACATGAAAAGCAATTTTGTGGTGTCTCAAAGCGACTTGTGGGACACACACACTTTGTCCCATGCTAAGCAACATTCCCGACAGTCACCCCGAAACCATCCTAACCCCCAGCGATGCACGGAGCATAGCCACATAATCCCCTATGATACTAACACTTCTCCAATTCAGCGGTCTGTGTCCGAGAAGAATAGAGCCAAACATCGACACAAGCCAGCCAAAGGTACTGTGTGCCAGAGTGAAACTGATAGCGAACGGGAAAAGGAGCCTACTCCCCAGTGCGCGCAACCCCGAAAATTGGGAAAAACTATTCAGCAGCATGCTCACCATCATTCATCACCAAATGTTGCGCCGGACAAAAAGAAACATCGCACCAAAACTGAATCATCGATGTACGGCGCCAGCTCAGAATCAGAACTTTTGGACGGCGATACTGCGATTTTGCCCATTTTTAGAAAACTTTTAACTGAAAAACAACCCAGGTACAGAGGCAGGAACAACGTCGTTGGACAGAGCTGCCCAAATATCTCCATAAAATGTGATATAGTTGAATACCTGTAATATACCATTCGCCAGACACAATATGCACGTGCTACTGGTTCTAAATCCAGTGCTCATCCCTTTTGGGTATTTGCTCCTTCCTATGGCAATTTAGTCGTATACTTTAACTTAATTTGCCTTAGTTACCTTTCAAGTTATGGTGCTGTGAATAATTGTTCTATAGATTCACTAATTGATTTACTCTAAAAAAATGTTATTTTGGGCTGATTTTCTTGTCTATTCTGCTCATTGCATTTAAAATGAAACTTCTATTTATGTTATCTGGAATTAAGACATCCACGAAATACTTAAGAGACATTATTCCAATTTAAAAAACAAAGAGTATAAATGAGTGAATTTAGAACGAAATGAAAAACATTAATCAGTAATGATTAAGTAGGATATAAATAAAATTTGTTAGGTATTAATAAGTGGTTTCAATTTATCTGTATTATACCGAAAGTCTTCCTAATTCTATTTATCCAACAAGACCAATAACGAAATTAGAAGTGAGGAAATTCTTATGGTTACTTGCTTGCCTTAGGGACTCTGTATAAAGAAATTTATTTTTAAAGTCCCTCATATTTACACGATCGTTGGCATTAAATTCTATGACCGCTTACATCAATATTTTTCCACCATAATTAGTACAGTCAATGATCAAACCTTATCACTAAAATTAATTTCAAATGAAGGTCCGATTAAGACCTTTAACCCGGGTCAAAATTGGAACATTACAAATAATCCTCAACAAATGACTAAGGTCCCAAAATAAATGATTTTCTCAAAAGGTTTTTAAAGAGCAGAAAACTAAAAAGTATTCCTCGTCAGCATTGTCACTAAGTAAGCGAAGCATTCTTATCTTGCGCTGTTTAATTTGTGCTTGAACATAAGAATTGTGTTAATTATACAACTCACGCATGTTATCATCTTGCTCATTGCGAACAAGATGTGCATTTAATCGACCACTAAATATTTGAGCACAAGTTTCAAGATAGTGTCCGCAAACATCGTAAAATCCTAAAAGAGCGGAAGTGAAAAATGCTTTATTTTTTCTCAATAAATATTTCAGTATTCTTTATTTGTTGCATAATGAAAACAAACCATATAATAATTTATTAAGAAATATGAACCAGCATTGTACAAAAATAAATTTCGTTACCTTTAAACTCAAGCAGCCTGGTCTCCAGGAACTGACGCATGTTCATTCATATTGCACAATACGAAAAATTAATTGAATTACACCGAAAAATATTCGCTAGTATTACTAAATGCTTGCCCGAATGTCTTCTGCAGTTTTGCCTCGAGTTATCCTCTATCGTGTTGTGCTAGTGTGACTAATAAAATTCAGAATATAACACGGGGAGTACTAAACAAATATTTCGCATACGAAGGAAAAACGCAAAAAAAAACTTATGCAAGAGATATTCTTAAAGTTTACATAAATATTTCACAGATAAGTGTGATATGAATTGCTTGATTATCGAAAGCAACAGGTGGTTCAATTGATGTTGAGAACGTGTAGGCGTAGGGTGGGGTGGGTTTTTAAATGAACGTGTAAGGCGAAGGTCTACACAAGTTTTACCAAAAACACATGTATATCGTAAAAATTTCCAAAAATTGTAGAGTTCTCGATTTCCGTAAGGCATGTCGTTGGTTAACCCTCGCTTCCTCATACGACACATTAATTTTTTCAGGACAATCACATACATATCTATTCAACAAGGAATTTGGTTTTCTTTTTTCTTTTCTTTTTAAATACTATCGTTAACAGCGCTTCGATGGTGGAACCAAATGTTCTGGCAGTACATTAGGAAGTTCGTTTCCGTCTAGCTTAACATTTATTAAGTGCATTGCTAGTGCAAATTCTTCAGAGTCTAGGAATCCATCAGCATCCACATCGGATAACTTCCAGATTTTACTTAGTACAGAATTCGGTAGCTTTGATTTAATCAATTCAGATTTTGCAGCTGTAAAAAATTAATAAATATTTACTACTATCTACTAGATCCAAAAAAAAAATGTGGAAATTACCGGCGCCTGATATTTTGCCATCGTGCGGATTTAAGCTGTCGAATATTATGTCAGTGCGAGATTTATCACGACTGCAAATCCAATCTACTTCGCCGTAACCAGCGTCGATGCCTTCTCCTTTTCTGTAGCCAAATGGTGACACAGTGTCGTCTATGACTCCCTCAAAGGCTCCTCCTGCAGAAGAAGTTAATAAGACAATTAGTTTTCCGATGGCAAACTGTTATCGATACCAAGATAAATATTATTAAAAATTAGAAGGTATATTTAAAATTTTAAAATGGACGCGTTGATTTTAAAAATATTTGTAGAGCAACCGTCTGGATGTCCAAAATCGCAAATCGGTTTTTTTCTTTAACGTTAGGAGCCTTTTTATAGCATGGATGGACCCACACTTATAGCTAGCATAAGTGAGTGACACACATGACGAAATTAAGCACAGTTTTAAAATTTATCACAGCTCAGATTGATAGAAATTAGAAATTCAAAAATTAACTTGAACTTGAATGAGTATTACAAACACAAAAATATGCTATTGTTTGCTACTCAAACAAAATTAATTAAAGGTAAATGAATTCTCAACAATTTTACAAGATCTGAAAAAAAATTGAAAGTCTTACTTTTCATTTTGATGTGTAGCCCAGCTCGGCAATACTACAAGTTCATATAATTAGTTAACCTTGCTCTTGGCGACCTTATCCTTAGGTTCTGCGAGACGAAGATATTATGCATCTGTGTAATAACATTCCCAGAAAAAAAAACCTAAGAATCTTTCTCATAACCACTCCAGATCAAAGGTTTCCACAATTCTAACTTAAACTAGATGCAAATTAGTTAAATTGGTCTGCACTCTGTGCACAAACAAAGCACCGAGTCGCCTTACAGAAGAAGCAAGCAGATCATGAGTGTAATTAATTACCTTGAATCTATTCTGGAAGCGAAGATAAAGTACAAGCCCCATACTAGTTAACGACGGCGAATATGGAAGTAGTGACTAGCAATTTATTTAAATAAAACCGCGACTGGCTAAAAATGCACACGTTTAATTGCCGATCGACCTCAATGTAATCAACCATTCAATTCAGGCTTCTATGGGATCTATTCCCATACGCAGTTTTGCAATAGTTCAGGTACTTTTAAAGCTCGCACCGCAGATAGAGTGTAAATAAGAGCACTTTCCGTGATTAGGCGTGGGCTTAGGTAAATTTACGCTGATTTTTATAATCAAGCCGAAATTATTCAATCGCGAGACATATTTTTGAGGTTTCGTAGCTGAATGTGGTGTGTTATATATCCATTCATATTTTTCATAATGTAGCAAGTCTTCAAAAACACAAACATCAATGTCAGGTTATTTATGAATTTGCTTTTTTCTACTAAGGATTTTTGTCTAACTATTCGAGAAAGTGGAAACTGAACTTTTATGCGAAAAAATTTTAACCTAGTTATCGTAGGCTAGCCAATTTTATGATTTACATATATCAGCAAATTTTACAAATAAAAGTGCACCCAATTTTATCAAAAGAAGAATTTTTAAGAATAAACACACCTCACCCAAATACAATTTAGAAAAACGAAATTTTAATGGAATGTTGAAATATTGAGAAAGTTCGAATTCTATTACTAAATGTTAAGTACAACTTGGGTGTTTTTTTGAGAAAACTAGAGCGTTACTAGAATTATTAAGAAACGTTTGTAGCAATTATCGTTTAATAATATTTGGCATTGCATTCAAACTTTTCATTAAATAAATTTGATTTTATTAAAATAAAAATAGACATGATGATGAAAAGATGTAAGTTAAAAAAGTATATCAATTTAAAATATCGAAAATTAGTGATTCATCACGCTATATAAATCGCTGACTCTACCATTTCACCAAAAATTTGTCTAAATCAATGGCTCAACTAATAATTCTCTTCAAACAAAATATATTTGTTATATTCTTCAGGGCTCGGCTAGACGCTATGTCAAGAAAAGGGGCTTTCTGATAACACCGAAATAATATTAAATTTAACATTAGTGCTGATATGCCCAGAGATATGTGTGTTTATTTTTTAAACCTTGTTTCCACTGATAATTCATAATCTACAAATGTGTTCCTTCAGTCAATAATGACATCATTTCTATCAATTATGTTCGTAAAATTACGATTAATGTAATTTAATAAATTGATTACGCAATGCACTAAGTTTTCATAGTTTTCATAGAATCTCAATGTCTTTATAAAATTATTCTAAAATGTTTCGTTGTCAATAAAAGCAAAAATCTGCTTGAGGATTCATTCATACTGATTTAAATATCTCTCTGAAGATTTTATTCCTGGAATTTTAAAACCGCTTTAGATCTCCTGCAATATCATAAAATAATATTTCTCAGAAGTTTTTTTCACATATTTTCGAATTACATATAATTAAAAAGATAAATAAAAGCCCAAGATCAATTTGAATGTAAAAACAATTGTTAAAAATAAAAGACGAATATAAAATTGAATCCCTTGCAATGTGCCTGTACATTCTTAACATTTTGTACAATTTTGCCTGAAATCATAATTTTCTGAGAATGTGATAAGCAATATAAGAAACTATTTTCACATAAATGATGAAATCTCCAATCTTATGCTAGCGGGTCATGGTCATGATCATGAGATCATATTTTATTTATAACGAATGATATCCAAGCAAAAAGTCTTATTATTATCGAATTATTTTCTTCTCTCTTTAAGAATTCCTTACAGTATGTAGGTATAGTATAATTAAAATAATTAAAAAATTTATAAATGCAAAACTTATAACAAATAATACAAACTTGTTAATCAGGAAAATTCGCAATATTGCATCCTGTTTTTACAATATCAAATCTAGCAAGTTAGTGAAAAATCCACTTTATCTGCGCGTTTTGTTGTTAAAAAAATTGGGTAAAATAATTGGTCAGTCGGGTGGAGAAAGAAACATATTCTTGATAAGTAGACCCACTTAACAATTCATAAAAGTACACATACATATTTTTTACTAAACGCCAGCTCGATAAAGGGAGACGATTTAAGTCAATATTATTTTCAAGACTTAACAGATTGGTAGCGAGCTTAAACAATAGGTAAGCGAATATCAAAACTACAATAATTCCAAAATTCCAGAGTAGTGACGAACAAAATTCGTTTAGAATGTAGTCAAGTTCATCGCGGGAGTTTCTCGGAGAGGGGACGGATTTGTCTGAAAGACAGTAAAATAGGTCATTTTTCATTTTTTAAAATATGAAGCAAATAAATTAAGACCGAAAGTAAAAAACATTCTTTGTTTCTTACTGTGAACTGTTAAGAGGCCTCAGAAAAAAGGAAAGTATAACAGCACAGTTCGGCATATTAAAAAACTATATAGCGCCGATCTGAATATGGATTTACAAAATTTAAACTGAAGAATTTTTGTAAGGGACTTGAGACTGGCATAGCTTTTAAGATATCTCTTTAAAATAACGTGCTCTAAGCAGCTCGACACTGCTGCTCAATTAAACAAGCGAAACCACCAGATTTCCACATATTTTGTTTGGGCCATCCTATTAAAGCCAGATATGTTACGAATTGGGAGAAATATAAAATCATTAAGACCAGTGCAGAATTAAATCTTATTTTATTATTTTAATTATTTTCCCCTACCGACTTGCCTAATAGTAATGGCTAATAGTAAGTTTATTGAATCATTTCAATTTCAAGAAAACCGTCTGACGAAAATATAAGGTTAATTGTTACAACATTCGTAATTAAGAAAAATACCGTGAACGAAAATAAAAGAATGCATGGATGTACTCAAAAATTAAATTAGAAAAAGTGTTATACCGTAATTTTATTATTAAAATCATTCTCAATTAAGAATGCGTAGAACTCTCATATTAAGGAGATATTCAAGTGTGAAAAAGTTCGGTATCTTACAAGGCTTCTAATGAATTTCGAATCTAAAATGTGTTATATTTTGCACTTTACAATTACATACTTTCCTTTATATAACACAGCTTAGTTCGACTAGTTATAGTAAGTTTAAAGATGCAGAATGGCAAATAATTATGCAATATTCAGTCGTGTAGCAAATAATCTCTTGGACGAATGCAGAGATCTCGTGCTTTTCAAAAAGTGAATTGTATAACATCCGGATGGAGCGATTCTTTCATTGTCTGGCTTCATTAGCACGAAGGCATATATCTCGAGAGCATAAAGAAATCATTCAGTCGTCGCCACTACACAGGAGGAAGCTGAGCATTTGCTCATGTCGGTTCTAAAAATCTCCAATTTACTTATAAAAATAACTGGCGGGCAATTTGAGATGTGTTGTTATGAATTTTACACTTCTAATCTAATTGCACAGCGTGAGCTCCAGACGAATATATAACGCTTTTTGTCTTTCTGATAGTTGAAATACGAGCAATCGGCTCTTATTTGCCGCTTCGGAACTTAATTATTGAGAGGGAAAATTACAATTCTACAAATCTTGGAATTTCAAGGGTTTCTAAAAATAGAAACTTTTGAATCGAACCTCCAGATCTATATGATTATACATTTTAATGCAGTCATCGCAACGGAGACCACTCAGTGAGTTACCTCAAGTTCTGGTTGATAAGGGAAATCGTGGGTAGGTCCACCCAACAAGTTTTATTGATTTTATTTTAATAATTCAACTCCCACGAGTTCCCTATTTGTTAATTATCTGGCACAGAACTAAGGCGCTACCACCCATTCCTACCCGTGCAAACCATGCTATTTATTTTACTTTGAGTTTAAAGCTCCCTAAGAATTTATAGGTAGTGGCTAATGCACGTATCTGCACTAAAGCACCATTTTAGCGCCAATCTTGACTCGAGATAAAGTCAACGTGTAATTAAAGTATTGCATAATAGAACTGAGATAACGACCTTAAAAGCCCGCGAAGAGGACTTTGACGTGGTTGTGCGACTAGAAAAAAAAGCGTGCCAACCGATAAAAAAAATTTTGAACTTAGTCAGAACTTGAAAGATAAGACATTATCGATGATATGTACTCACCCTTAACCATTGGTTCGGATATTAGAGTCTGTTCCTCTTGTGGGATCATTTCCATTAACCGGGCGATGTCCTTGGCCAGCATTGTGTCTACGACTTCCAGCAGATTAGGTTTAAGGGAATGGAATCTGGTAAAATCTTGATGCTGCAGAATCTCCTGCATTTTCTTAATATCAGGAAAATCTCCTGGAGAGATTTGTTGCTCCCTCTGTATTTTGTCATAAATTTGACCGAGGTTTTTAATGAGGTCTTTTTTCTTGCTATCCTTGCCGAACACCGAGGGCATTTCCTTTCGTAGTTCTGAGATAATATAGGCGTGAACCTTAGCGAGTCTTGCTCTTTTAATTAAATCATTAAGCTTTCGTAGAGCTGCATTTCTAGGAAGCGACTGCAGGTCTCTGAACAGATCTTGCTCCTCGTCCTCAAAAAGGCGACGGTTCATGTCATACCGCAAGGGCTGATCCCAGAAGGATCCAATGTAAACACGCGCCACTTCCGGAGTCTGTAGCACTTTCCCAAGAGACCACATCAGAGCCCCATAAACCCTCATCAACTGCTGGTGGTCAATCATATCAGCCTTGTTCAAAATAATGCGAATTTTGTCATCGTGCCCTTTGAGCGCCTCAATAGATCTTCGGAATTCATCAGATATATCGAGCTTATGGGCATCAAACAGTAAAATGATACGGTCCACTCGCTCAGCGAACCACTCAAGGACCCCGGTGAAATCATATCCACGGTCGATTCTCTGCTTCTCCCCCGAAAGAATCCCGGGCGTATCCACAATCGAGATAGCCTGAAGCACAGGCGAATTTAATGTAGAACACTGGAAGCGATTCAGAAAGGCATTCCCGTATTTTCCGAGAGGCCGAAATTGTCTTTTCGGGTCAACGACAAGTGCATTCCCTGGAATTACGCCCTCCTTATCGTCATGCATAACAGCGATAAATCTATCCGTTGTCGGCTCCGGACCAATTCGTATCCCGGGAAAGTCGCGCTCCAGCAGATACCGAATAAATGTAGTTTTACCCGTCGAATACTGGCCAACAAGCAGGATCATTGGCTTCGCATCAAAATCGGGATCTTCTAATTTTGGCGAGTGAAAGTCATGGAACTGATAGTGCTCCTCCAGGGGCAGCAGTTTACTCCTGTAGATTTTCTTCAGCTCACCGATCACATCCTCCACAACTTCCGCGTGATTCTTTTCCCGCATTAACCAGCTAAACATTTCGATTGTAAATTAAACTTATCCGTAACTAAAATTAACTATTTCTCGCACGAAATACTCCAAGTGAACTCCCTCCGAAGAACACTCAGGCCAGGCCTGTCACCAGATTAGTCATCGAACTGCCGCAAGATATCGCTGCTTGGATCGGAAAAATGTGACGTACGCATTTTTCGGCCATTTGTGGGAAAGCTGGTTCAGTGGCGGCGACTAAAATTCAACATTTTTATTTGCCATCGTATTTTATGGAAGTTTATTTTGATTTCAGAAATTGTTGTTCTCAAACAAATTTTATGTTTCAAATCTTAGTAATTTTCGCTTTACGTTTTTCCATTTACAGCAAAACTCAACCGGAAATGGAAATAATTTAAAAATTTATAACGACTTTACTAATTGACATCTAACATCTGTCAAGACGAAGAAAAGTTGAGGTTCTACCTGTTTCTTCCTTTTAATCGAAATTACTGCCCAGTAACTTTATAAAATCCTGTAAAACTGCTATAAATCAATGCAAATAACGCGAATATTATTAAAACCCAAGGCATCCGAAGTGCTTACGGCCTATCTGAAGCAATGTAACGAGCCCCCTTGGACGTCGTACTTTGTCAAGGTACTTCAAGTATAAATCAGTCCTATTAACCCTCTAAAATAGCAAAAAGATGTCGTGAACGACCAATTTGGAATGTCCCACTTTAACTGGACCCTAGAAAGTGGCACAAATTATCACGTTTTACGGGCGGGCTGCTACCCTTACCTGAAGTACCATTGCAGCAAAAGGAGCTACCAGGACCTGTCGATGGAAGATAAATTTTTTAAATTTCTTAAGATTATTAACCTAGGTAAGTAATTAATTCTCTAACACAGTTTAAATGCTCAATTTTATCTTATAAGAAGGTCTTCCCTTGTTTTTCTACGGCTTGGCTGCGACACAACTTGCAACTTACAAGGAAGTGATTCTAGTGCATGGGCACGAAATTGTTCTGCGCTTTTGGTATAAGGAAGATAAAGGCTCCATGTTCTAATCTGTGTAATATAGTATCCTAAATAAAGTAAGAAATCTAGTCATTTTCAAATTATCTAGAACTCTAAACTACTGCTGGAAGTTTAACCTATGAGCTGAGGGGAAAGGGTACTGTAAGGGGCCGCAAAAAAATACCCTTTTCAAATTTGTACAACAGCAGTTTTTACAGATAAATATAAAGAAGAAAAGAGACTATAGCATATTTATTACAAGTCCATCAAAAGATCAGTTTTCACGAAGTCCATGAAATTTTTAGATTTAGTGATGATTAAGAATTATTATCGTGCAAAAGAAAATAAGGAGCATCATCAATCAATTTCATCGTAATTTGCATATCAAGACAAAAAACAGTTCTTTTATCTTTAGTCATACAAAGTCAATAACGAGGCTGAAAAATTAATTGGTTCATTATATGTTAATATTGATCTTTTATTTTCAGCCCTACATGACTACAAACAAAATCATACAGTCAAAAACAAACAGTAACTAATCCCAATACTACCGAATATTAAAAATGTGTTTTAAATTTGTTTAATACAGAATCACAATCGAAAGGCATGCTATTGTGTTCTCAAAAAATTGAATATTTACATTGATCAAGTTTATTTAGCTAATTTCGAAAACAGATCACTCTATAACGAATAAAAAGGAGATGTTTGAATTTACTACCAGTCTCGTAACTATTTATGTTTGAAATTTAAATACTTAATTTATTTTACATTTTATTGAAATACTTTTCTTTAATACATCTAAATGTACTACATTCATTTTATTCCTTTCTAAAAAGAAAAACAATTTAACAACAAACATATAACGGACGGAATACTTTTTACTGATTGCATGTAACGTTTACTGCAGGGACATTCTCACAAATTTCATCAAAATTTTCAATAATCAAATCTTTCACAGACTCTCTGAATTTTGTTAAGGAACAGGGATAATCACAGTTGGGAATATTTATTTCTTTAGGAAATTTATCATCGCTATTGTAATAGTACACGAGCTAAAAGTAAAAATCATTTAGCAATTATATTCGGTTTAGGCAAAAATATTTAATTCTTACCTTTACTTCTAAATCATTTTTGTAAATAAAGCTGTGGTGTAGTTCAAAAACAAGGGTTGCTGCATAATCGGGTTTTTTGGATGTCTGCTCTAAGATACCCATAGAATTCATGATATTTACCAGAGTAATATCATGAGCAGAATACAAAAATATTTTTCTGTCTGGTTTCAAATTTTTCCTCTGCTTATTAAGCATGTTATTAAGTACCTCAGTTACAAAAGCACCGCCTTTAACTTTCTTCATTAAAGCGGTTTCCGTGAAGAGGGCAAAACTTTTTTCCGTTGAAGCAATCATTTTTTCTGGAAAGATTCCTTTCGTCCAAGCCGGTAGTTCTAGGCCATTATCTCTTTCAACTTCAAAAGTTCCGTAAAGGAGTTCAACTTCTAATACGGACGTTATGTTCTGAAAAAATTCAAATGCATTGTTTAAATTCGAATTAATTTTTTTTTTTTTGTAATGTGTTCTGTTAAACGGAAGTGAATATTATGCTCATTTTTTATAAAAAGAGTTTATTTAGAATTGATTGTTAATATCTTTTACACAATGTTTCATTAGGAACTTCAAGGGAGATAGTACTTATACAAATCAGTTAAAAGTCAAATTTTCTGCATAAGTGTTAAATCCTTACCTTACCCGTGTGTCTTGTTAAATATTCATAAAGGTCTTTGTTTTCTTCATTCAGTCGTTGTAGATCAGGTGGGGGATTTGTATACATTTTCTTTAAGATATTATCATATTTCAAGCAAGGTTTCTTTTGTGCAAGTAACTGAAACGATGGCTGAGTTAAAAGAGAATATGCTTGTAATTGATTAATAATTCCATTACATGATCTTGTTCCCTAGGGATAGAGTTAATAGCAATTGGTTGCCACTGTATAGGTAGGACACGTTGATTTTCCAAAGGTGGAACAAAACCAGCTAAAAGGCTTTGGGCACTCATTAAACAGCGCTCCGCATAGCTGCTTAAAACAAACATTTCATCTTTCGAATACAATCCGTTTTGTGGAAGTAATCGATAATAGCGCATTCTTAAATTTTTCCCCAAATTGTATGTTTGCAGAACTCCTTTCTACACAAAGAGTCAGCTCTAATCAACAACTGTTGTGATTTATATGTTAAAAATTAACCTGTGATAGTGCACCCAACCCACCAGGCCACTCATGATGAATGTAAGGATCTCGTGGATACAATTGAGAAGGTGTTTTGTCACCATGTCTAAAAATCTAAATATCATACTATTAATATAAGTAATTTACTGCGCTATTTACGGTCTACAATCGAAATCATCCTAAGCGTCCGAAGGCCTTGTTCGTCATTGCTGTCCCCAAAAGCCATGTAGGCTATCATTACAGCACAGAGTACAGCGCCGAGAGTGACTACTGAAATAGTCATACCGCGGCGCCCAGATGGTTTGCATTGGAAACCCATCGATTTTGCCACTCACTTCGTAGATCACTTAAATTTAACGACCAAAACTTTACTCACAAACGATCGTGTAAATAAAATTTCCCTGTAACCAAGTGAACGAAATAAAGATCAGTTTTTAAAAGTCACTGAAGATCAGTGCGGTCTATCATAAAAATTGCGATAAGAGTACATTACTGATGTTGATTTTGTTGCACAACTACACTTGTTTTAATATTTTCGACTGATCATGACAAACGACATTATACTGTACGAAAAACAGCTGTTTACGCGAAGACACCTCAAGTGATCGATAAGTCATTCGACTCGCTCTCACTTTCTGGCCATGCTCCTCCTCAGAGCGGGCGTTTTATGAAAGTGGCTGAACAAGATCTCATTTATTTTATTTGCATAAAGCAGATCGCTCTGGGAAATATTGTACTTCTGCATAAAGTGCAGGCAAGATTCAAAAGTAAATGTGTACAGTTTTGACCAACAACCAATATTTTGGGAATTAAGTAAAATTACAATCGAAACGAAATCGCAACGAAATCGCAATTTGTTCAATTTTCGTATACTACATATTTGAAATTCTAAGCAGTAATAATTTATTTAAACGTTTTCACACAATTGGTCGTAATCGACAATTATTAAATCTTTTACGGCTTCACCAAAGCTAGTTAAGGAACATGGACTACCACAATTAGGTAAATGTAATTCTTTCGGCTCAGTGGCTTTACTATTTTTATAGTAAACAAGCTGAAATTCAAAAAAAAATAATTTAATTATTTGAAATATATTAATCATGTAAAAGATTACCTTAACTTCAAAATCATTTTGCAATGCCTCATTTGAATGCAATTCAAATACCATCATAGCTGCATAGTCTGGCAAGAGGGCTGCTTGGTGGAGAACGCCCAAAGCATTTAAAATGCCAATTATCGTGGAATCATGAGATGCATAGAAAAATATTTTTCTGTCCGGTTTAAGAGTTCCAGCACTCTTGCTTACCATTTTATTGTAAACTTCTGTGACCCATGCTCCACCTTTAACCTTTTTCATGTATGGTGTTTCTGTGAAAATGGAGTAGGTCCTTTCTGCAAATGGGCGCATCCTTTCTGGAAATATACCTTTTGCCCACGTAGGCAAAGTCAAATTGTTGTCTCTGTGGATAATTAGAGTATCGTAAATTTCCCCAATATCCTTGAATGTGATGGGTTTCTTTAAAATAAAATAATTTTATTAATTGAATTATTTAAAATAACAAAAGAGAGAACCAAAAATTAATTTGCAAAATATGAGCAAGTTGGTTTATTCAAACTCTAAAAGTATTTTAAGTAACGTAAAAGAGGGAATTGGAAAATTAACAAATTTTCATTTTGGCTATGAAGTTTTAATATAAGGCAAAATTTCTTCTTCAGTTTGGCTTGTTCATAAATTAATTAATTATATCTCAACGGTTTTGGTTTTTAAAAAAAAAAACTTTAATAGCAGCCGGTATTCCCCTATCAATCAGACCATAACAAGAACGATTCGCTGGCCAAACGACGTTTGCAAAAATCTATGAACCCTATTAACAATTATCAGCAAGCTTAGCAAGAACATTCTAAAAATTTTAAATCATTCGCTGCCGCATCGACTTCATATTTAAAAAGCTTGCCAACGTTTTTCGTATAGGTGGTAGATATGTAAATCAAAAAAAAATTGATAACACGATTTACTTTCAGGTAATTAGCGGTAATTTAAAAAGAAAGCTTTTAGTAAATTATCACAATATTTTAAAAACCGAACAAACAAAAACTCAAAGTAAATTTTATAATGATAAACAGAGGAGAATTTTACCTATAAAATTTAAATTTTAAATATTACTCATTTCAAGCAAACAAAAAAGGTTCACAATACACAAAGTATTATATCCCACTTACCCTTCCTGTCGCTTCCAAACGTTTATAGATGTCTTTATTTTCTTCGTTTAATTTCTGAATATCAGTTGGAGGATGTTTGAGGAAATACGCATACAATTCGTCGTACTTCCTACAAGGGCGATATAGCGATAATAGCTGTTAATGAAAATAAAGTCACCCTCATTTCACTCAATAAAATTAAATTCTTTTACTTCATCCTGGTACTGGGGAATAGTTGTAATGGGAACAGGTTGCCATTTAAAAGGTACAGGGTATGATTCATTTCGTGGAGGCATAAAGCCGGTCAGTAAACTCAGACCACTCATAACGCAACGCTCCGAATAGCTGCTCATAACGAGCATATTGTTTTGATTGTATCTACCATCTTTCGGTAATAGATGTCCATACCTCTGCCTCAGGGTCATCCCTAAATTATAATGTTGGTTAACCCCTTTCTATAAAATATGGGTAATGTTAAAAAGTAATGTGGATTGCATTTGAAGAACATTTTTGTTTTTTCACCTCAGAAAGGGATCCTTCGCCTCCAGGCCAAGCATAATTTATATAAGGATCGTTGGGCCAAAAGTAAATAGGAGAACGGTCTCCATGCCTAAACATCTGTTAAAGAGTAAACCAATTAGTATGATGATTTTTATAACAAGTTCTTTTACTTACAGAGAATATCGCTTGAATTGTACTCTCATCAGTTTTGCCGATACTTGCGCCTAACACTACATGAAAGTCGGCAAGAGCGCACGATAGTACGATAAAGAAAGTAAGGCGAATCATCTACAATAGTTCGTGTTGTAGAAAGCTAAATAAATAAGGTTCAGCAATTTCACTTACCTTACAGAAACTCTGAACTATTGAGAAATCCGAAAAGACCTGAGCAAATTTAAGTACCTCTGGCTATTTAATTGTAATTTTTCATTTGCGTGTGTGCTAGCTTTATCAACTCTGATAACTTATACCTATTGTTAAATCTTCCCCTATTGACTAGAGATTGTGCTAATTTAATTAAGTTTTAGATATTTAACAAGTGATTATATTGCGAAACTGAAAACGTGATGTTCACTCAGTAAGTGACGAGTGATAGCTTTAATGGTACCATTTATATACAAAAAAATGTTACATTCAATGTTTCCTTGTTTTTGGTGTGCATATTTTTTATCTGTATGTATCTAGAGTATTGAATTTATAAACATATTAACAACACATGATTATATGACGATGAAAAAACCCGAGTGGACGCTGGAGATTAACCAGATGGATGCATATCTGATTGTTCGATAAAAAGACTAACGCACTTGTTATAACATTATTAAGTCAACATTCAAACAGATCTCAAATTCATATTGCGCGTTTCAAGTTAGCATTATTCTTACATTGCAAACAATGAAACATTTCATCTTTACGTTGTTCTTCAGCATTGCATTAAAACGTTAGAGTAAACAATAAACACATTTATATACGACGGTTTTTACCGAGAATCCTAGATAAATATTTCTGAACTCGAGATATTAATAACTTTTGAAACAATCTTTGTATGTATTGTTATCGAATCGAAACCAAATTAACTAATTGATTATTTTATTAAAAGTATAGATGGACTAGTAGGACTGGGAATATCCCATACAGATTTTATTATATGATGAATGATCTTAAATGATAGCTCTTATATTCGAAATACTTTTGAGATTTCGATTTGAAAGAACAATAAGGCAAACTTATCGGGTTGCGATATATGTACCTCCAAGAATAGGCACTTTTCAAATATATGTATATCTACGTTTTTTTATGCCAATCTGTTTCGACATTACTTCGGAATGCATGAATCTATTCTTTTTTGAATACTTTAGACTCATCGAAGGGTACACTGTACTATAATAATACGAATTTTAATTATACCTTCCGGCATATTTATAAGAAATATGTTTTTCCTTAAATTATCATCCCTCAGATTCATTCAGAAGCTAGTACTAGAGTGAAATAATAATTTAGAAAAAAATGAATCGCTTTCAGAAATCAATAGCACTAATAAATATAAAATAACTTCCATTTATATACATTCATTCTACTCGTTTGTTGCTGTATGCTTCCATTTTTGTTTTTGCGTGGACACGACGCTAAAACCAAGTAACCTGTAGAGTCTTTTTATACTTCTTTTTTTCATTCTTACAAATATTTCCATATCTATTAACAATTTACAATTCAAAACTTTCAGTGCTATTTATATGGGGCTAGGAGAAATTATTATTTTAGTTTGTTTTAAAAACGGGGTACATTAAAAATTTTTTTTAATTCATGTAATTATTTGTTCATCCTACTGTTCACAAACGTAAAGAACTCTCTCTTAAAATTCTGATTAAATATTTTCATTCATTTATTACTTCATATTACACAATGATGTAAAGAAATAGCAAAAGTAAGTGGATAATGCAAAGAAATCGTAAAAGTAAATGATGCAAATTAATTGCAAAGCTATCTAGAAGAGGTAAAACATTTTGACGTCCTCTGATAGATTGACATCAAAAGTTTGTTGAAACAGACAATATTGAATTAAAATGTTAACAAAAGAACATCGTCATTGGAAGCATTCAACAATCATTTCGTTGGCAAATAATTTTGCATGGCAGATGTTTGGTTATCAATTGACCTTGCTACGCATTGTTTTATGCAATTTTCAAATTGTACGAAATTTTATAAATAATTATTATTTAAATTAACATAATTATTAAAGATAAGTTTTTTTTACTTTCAACTTGATATCGTCGAAGGTCATTGAAGATTAACAAAATTATTGAAACTGTACAGAATTGTCAATCTATCGCTATCTAGAATTTAATAAATTCGAGATCCGTGATCATGAAAACTTAATAAAAGAGGGTCAAAATGAATTAGCAAAGTATAGCAGAAAAAAAAACAAATCATTAATCGGAATTATGTGGTTCTATATATAAAGAAAGCCAGGCATTTGTTAATTTTTTAGAAAGCATAAAAAAAATATTAAAATAAAATCTAACATACTCCTTTTTTAAATATAAACATTTTTCACCGCAAAACTTTTATATTCGACATCAGTACAAATTTATTATTAAACATTTTCACAGATACTGTTAAAATCATCATCAATTAATAAATCCTTTACGGCTGCACCAAATCTGGACAACGAGCACGGACTACTACAATTTGGTAGTGTTAATTCCCTGGGCTCAATGGCTGCGCTATTTGGGTAGTAGTAAATCTGAAATTACAATAGAAAAAGTTGGACTTCTACTTAGCGCACAAGAATAACCCTTTATTACCTTAACTTCCAAATCATTAAGCATCGCTCGATTTGTATGTAATTCGAATACTATCATAGCCGAATATTCGGGTAAAAGAGCAGCTTGATTCAGAACACCCAAAGAATTCAAAATTCCAACCAATGTTAAGTCATGGGCGGCATAGAAGAAAATGTTTCGATCCGGTTTTAAGGCCCTCGTATACTTTTTAGTCATAGTATTGTAGACCTCTGTTACAAATGCTCCACCCTTTATCTTTTTCATATAGGGGGTTTCTGTAAAAATTGAGTAGTCTCTTTGTGCAAATGGAAGCATCCTCTCTGGGAATATATCCTTTGTCCAATCGGGCAAAATGAACTGGTTATCTTTTTGTATTTTTAGTACATCGTAGAGGTGCTCGATATCCGAAAATGTTGTGATATTCTAAAATTGATATTCCTTTAAATATCTTCTTTTATCAGAGATTATAATTTTATTTGATTTGTTTGTATTTCGTTTAAAACCTACCTACAGCCTAAAGTCAAGCCAATAATACCCAAAAATGGATTTGATGAATAGTAAAAGGCAATCAATTTTTGGGAAATATTTTTTATGTAAAGATACGGCATTTCTACAAATATATGTAATACAATAATATAATGAGTAGGTTATTTACACAAAAAAGTAATTTTTCATTTATTACTTCTTTGGCGAATTAATCAGGAAGACAATGTGTTTAAGAAATTCTCTATTCATAAAAGTGATCGTATTGAAATTTTGTTTGTTACCGAAATACTATATCCTTGAGATCTCTGATGTTTCAGGATCAATTATGCGCTATGCAACTTTGCATGAAATTATAATAAATGATAAAGCTGCAATTTAAAGTTAAACTACAAAATGAGCGATCAGATACTAAAACATGTGTTATAATTTTTTGCTTATCAACTATCGGTTGCATCTTTGCCCGTATTAAAAACATAAGTTCAACACATCTGTATTAACGTTTCTTTACGTAATATGCCCCCCACGCTTTGAAAGTTGACATATTTTGTCCTTGAAAAAAATTTTAAAAGTGTTAATTACTATATGGATTTTTTAACTGCACAACTTCTTTCAAAAAAAATTTTTTTTTTGATATCTCTGTAGTTTTTATGTCTTTAGAGTATATGGAATTTCCAAGTTTATTGAAAATTAAAATATACGAGTATATTTACACTACTTACGCTGGTGTTTATTTATCTTTTACTAATATACCGTCCCACGTGAAAACGAAATATTTAAAGATTAACAAGTGGCCTTTAAAATGTGATGTACTTTACAAAGTATAAAAATTTGAACAGGAAATGAAGGTGTGTCTAATGTAATCGTTTTGTAGCGTTCCTAAAACTGATAATAAAATCGAAAATAAACCTTTCGACAATACATCACAATACTATCAATCTACTCAAAATATAATCAAATGAAGAGATTGACGGTAACAGGAAAATCTGATAACATAAATCACTTTAAACTTTCTAGCATTTTGTTAATATTCACTTCAATTTAAATAAAATAAAGAAAATATATAGTAGTAAAAATTTCTTCCACTTACCTTTCCTGTCTGCTTAGTTAGAAGTTCATAGAGGTCCCTGTTTTCTTCGTTCATTTTCTTCAAATCAGATGGTGGATTTTTACGTATTTCTGCTAACAAATTATCGTACTTTTTACAACGACGATACTGCGACAGTAGCTGTAGAAGAGAATAAAATGAAAGTTATTGAATGAAAGAAAGATTAATAAGTTTCTATTACTTCGTCATCATATTTCGGAACGGTGGTGATGGGAACGGGTTGCCAATTAATGGGTAAAGGGTTTGAATCCTTATGTGGAGGCATAAAACCTGTTAACAAACTTTGGGCACTCATAATGCAGCGTTCAGCGTAACTGCTTCTAACGAACATATTATTTTGGGTATAACGTCCATCTTTTGGTAACAGATGCCCGTACCTATGCCTTAAATTCTTTCCCAAGTTGTAAAGTTGTCCCACTCCTTTCTATGGGGTTTATAGAAAGTTAGAAGTTAAAATTAAACAAAAAATTAACAAATAATTTTATTACTCGTGAAAGAGATCCTGGACCTCCAGGCCAGTTATAATTTAAATAAGGGTCATTGGGATAAGTGTATATAGGTGATCTATCCCCGTGCCGGAAAATCTGATGAAAAGTTTAAAATTAGTAACTTTTGAAATAAAAATGCTTTTGTTAAACAATGTACTTACAGCGGAAATCATTTGCAGGGTATCATCATTATATTTTGCTATACTTGCGCCTAATGCCACGTTAAATCCAGAAAAAGCGCACCACAACACCACAAAAGTTAAGCCAAGATGCAGACGGAGAGACATCTACAAAAGTTTGCCTTGTTGAGAAATTGAAAACGTGAAAAGGTTGAAGCAGTGGTACTTACTTTGCGCGCGACTGGTACTATAAATAAATTTGCAGAAACGAGCTAAGCAAATTTAAACCCTCCGACGACAGCCAATTAAGTGAATTCCCGGGATTTCACTTGCGTTTGTTTGGACATTATCGATTTAAAATTCTCTATCTTTTGCTAAATCCATTCTAGTTAAGATTTCAAGAGTTTAACTAATCAAATCTAGAAAACATATTGTTAGATATTTATGATATGATTATATTTATAATCAGTCTTCAAATAAGCGTGCGAAAAGCTTTTGTGGCACCATTTAGTAGCATTTAGAATCTTGTAATCGTCTTTTTATGTCTATAGAATTTTATCTATGTACTTCTATCTCTGGCATATTGCTAAAGTATTGAATTTGTATAAGTCTCAATAAATGTTTCATCAGATAAAATCATTAACTAATTGAAGAGTAAATTTCTTACGTTAGCAAGATATACGAATATCAATATCAATATAAGTACACTTTGATTAAACGAAAAAGATCTAGCACACTTCTTATAACAATTACAAATAAACAGTGCAATAGATTTTAATTCAAAAATCGACCTGCAATGAAACTGTGGTCAAGACGAGATCTTATTTTCTTTTTGAGTAAAAACGATTTTTTATGTTTAAAATAGAAGAGATGTTAACCAATGCAGATAATTCATCGATTATTAGACGTGGCCTAATTATTGCAAAATAAAATGAAACAGAATTGGTGCCAGTAATTAAAATTAAATTACACGTCAGCGAAATTATTGTGTCCGAATAGCGACTATCCTTATTTTATTTAAAAAAGAATGTGAGTCGCATTCCCTCTTGCTACTGATAAAATGACTTTTTAACGTGCGAGAGTCTAGTGTTTGAGGCAGGCTTAGCATAGTTTGTCCTGCGCCTGACTTAGGCTTAGCACTCATGATTGCAATATATCAAAAAGATTTTTCAGGTGGCTGTTTAATTTTTTAAGCAGATATACATATTACATCATAAGCAAGATTATTCTAATGATCATATTTTTACATAAGGGAAAAAACGTAGGTAAAATCTTAACATAGGCACTAATTGATTTATACAAATCCAATACACGAATTATGAATTCTTTTAATTAAAAATCTGTTTCTCTTACCAGATGTTTTTAACATAAGAACAAATAAAAGCTATACAACTCCTCTAAGGGGGTGTGAGCTTCAACACGCCTATTTCACTTGGAAACTAAATTGCATTTCTCTAGCGGAATAGATTTATTCAATTTAAATTAACATGTGTGTGACGACATTTAATGTAGATAGCTTAGAAAATTATGGCTTATATTTTGAAATCGAATCTTATGTGTCCAACTATACAATTTTCTTTTATCAGATATAATCTAAACAAATTGCCCACATTAATTAAAATAATCCCAGGAATGAGCCTTTTAATTTAAAGAACCTAAGGGGAGTTTTAAAATTTCATTCATTTACAGTACAACATATTCGGCGTCAATTTAACTGAAAATTTATAAATGCAGTTCCCCATATTCAAATTAGCACGGTAGATAGGATCCTTAAAAATGTCGGGAAACCGTATTATATTATAGGATACTATGAGCCAGTACAAAATATGGGGATGCGTCCCAAAAATATTATAAAGCTCGCAATTTTTGCATGCAGTATCGCATGTATTGGCTTCATTAACATCCTCTCATTTTCATTGAATCAAAGGTTGTCTTTTAAGCATAATTAAAAAAGAATATCAATTTGAGGGAATGCGGATATTCCCCGAATTTTACATTATTTTTGACTAATGGAATGGACAATAACAGTGTTATAAAATGGTTTCCTCAATTTCCGTACAGTGTTATAGGTTACTGTCTTATACGAGGGTTCGCCCAATTTCCTAATAGTAAAAGAGAGAAACCCCGTTACATAACAAAGCTCATACATGTTTTATTTTTAAGTAGAACAAATTAGTACAAAATCTACAGAGGACAATCATTGAAAACGTTCGAATCGAACTGAAAAGAACTCACAAAGGTCCTTTTTGGGGTAAAAACTCCCCAATAAAGTTCCTGAAATTTTCATAAATATATTTTAGTTGACTTGAATTTTTTCGCATATGTCAAATTCGATTGAACTTTGAACGTAAGCGCTCCTTTCGATTTGATTGGAAAGTTTCTTAAGAAAACTCCTTCGCTTTTCCCCCCAAGTTACTTAAAAAAGAAAACAAGTGAATGTGATCCTTTTATTCATATTTATTGAAAGTAATACAATGACTAACGCTAATCTTAATACGTAAGTTCTACATACAAAACTCTCATATTTGGAATTTTACCATTTACACACTTCCAAACCATAATATGCGAGAAACTGAATGAAATGTTGTAATGTATTCAAATAATAAAACAAAATACTTATCCTTAACGCCCATATTTTTTTTTCTTTTTTTTTTTAGGCTTTTAAAAGATGTTTTATATTTAAAATGTTAAAAATGTATTCAGGTGTTTAGTCTTCCATGCTCTCGTTATTCCTGTCAGGGGACATTCCATTGTTTTTAGGTGAGTTCGATCTCGATTTGTCCTTTTCTTCAGAAGCGGAACGATCTCTGTGGAGAATAAAAAGTGTGAATTTTATGGAATTCCAAATCCTCACAAACTACCTTGAACGTGAATCTCTGCGCGATTTCGAACGAGATCTGGACCTCGATTCGCGTTTTGAACGAGAACGAGATCTAGAGCGGGAATCACGTTTGATAGACCGAGAACGTGAACGTGACTTCGATTTTGATTTGGAGCCGTCTCTAGATTTGCTGTAAATTAAAAAAAAAAAAGAAAAGCAAGTTATAATGAATTCCACAATTTTGTGAAATCTTACTTTGAATGCGATCTGGATCGAGATTTAACTGGTGACTTTGACTTGGAACGAGCACGTGACTTGGAACGGCTGCGAGACTTTGAACGCGACCTGGATGAACGGCGTGATCGGGATCGTGAACGTCTGCGAGATCGTGACCTTGATCTTGAGCTTGAAGATCGTGATCTACCACGGCCACCTCGCCCTCCTCGTCGATCTTCGATCAAACGAATTCGTCTGCCATTGAGCTCAGTGTCGTCAAGTTTCTCAATTGCCGTCTTCATGTCAGATAAGGACGCAAATTCGACAACCCTTTTTTTATATAAATGTAAAATTTAGTTGTTGAAAAAAATGTGTCAATAAAAACACACTTACCCTTCGTTCCTTCTCTGTTTGTGAGCGTCAGCGTAGGTGACTTCTCCGGCCTGACGCATGTAATCTTTCAAATCCTAAATCAGACAAAAAGTGTTAGATAATTTGGCAATTAGCACTAAGGTGTTACACCAGGAAGAAATTTAAAAAGGCTCTTAGTGGCTTGATCGCTCCCCACTCATCATGTTTTTTTTTTTTTACTTTGGTACAGGGCAAACTTGTCTCCTCCATAGTGGATGGCATCCTCGGAACAATGACTCAAGGTAACCCGAAATTCGAGATAGCAGAATGGTGAACACCCCTGGCCTGAAACCCTTTTCTGAGACATAGCAGTGTGGACACGAAACAATTAAACGTCAATAACTCTGACTTCCTGTGGACAAGGGACCGTTTGGAGTAACCATGGGGAAGAATTCTCGAGGCGATCAGTTCCCAAGTGTGTGTGTCTAGGTTGGAGAGCGACCATCATCGTCAACATTGTGAGGGATGAGTTGGTATAATCTTTCGTAATGTGTAAAAGTGAGGAGCACAGCCACTTCAGTTTAAATTTTTTCCTGGTTGTAAGTTCTAAGAAAGCAAAAACAGCGATGAATAAAAATATGTTCCTTACATTAGATCTTCATTGAGTCAAAACCCTGTCATGTTCAAATGCTCAAATTCGTCTGTACGACAGATTGATTGGCTGTCTCAGAGACCTTAAGCGCACCGAGCGTACAACTCTCGATTTATATTTTATATGCTTTGACGTCTTTTTTGAGGGGTTGAGGGCTGGTCACACACAAAGGTCCACAACATTTTTTGAACTATACATGAGATCGTCTAAAGCCACCAAGATTAATCGCTGACTGACTGAGTGGAGAGACGACGACAATGTTCGGGAACCATGACTTCTCACACGCCTGCTCCTCCTGATTATGCGCACATATGCAAAAAATGCGGCGAATTTTATCTAAAGAGATTTCAATTCAAATATACCAGGAATGACTATGATCGGGGTCCTGACCCACTATCATAAGAGTTATTTAGCACCTCCAGTTCCAATTTTGGTAGGCTCGCATTTCGTCACTATTTGGATCTAGGCAAAACATGTGCAACCGTCTAATTAATGATTATCTCTAGCTTCATTTCCAATAGGTATTTGATTTTATTTTTATTTTTTTATTTTTGTAGTCATGGAAGCGGTTGAAGTATTTTTTTGAGTGTCTAAAGTAAAGCCCCAGGTTCCCCAAGGCCATTAATACGCACGCATCACGGTAGAAGTCATTTGGATGGAAAAATCGCTATATCGTAGAAGAACCTTGGCAGCAACCGCCAGCGTCTATTTGTTATCTCTCATAAAACGAACTAAGGCACCAGGTTCAAGCAAGCCTCATCTCCCCGTTCCGTCAATTATGTCTTTCTCTCTGATTGGGCTAACACGTACGTCTCATCGGTAGGACCATCATCATCATCAGTCAGTCTCTTTGTCAGCGACCCTTTTCAAGGTAGCATTTCTTCGAAAAAATAATTTAATTTACTTTTAAATTATTTTTGAATTATTTTTCTTACATATAAATATAAAAGTTCAAATAAAGAGTTCGATTTTAAGGAACAAGAATTTACAACAGTTTGAAGCTAATTGGTATCATGCAAAATCAAAAAATGATTACATTAAATATTCCAAAAGCGAGAGATTGCAAGCGATCTAGTTCTTGCAGAATCGACTAAAAACTTAAAAATTATTGTCCCTTGTACAAAAAGTCTCGCTGCGCAAAACGGAAAACGATAATTTATGTAACACAGTAGCCACGACATTTTGTCCATTTTCTCTTCTCAATTGTTTTATTAAGATTAATTCAGATCGATTGAGTTTCTCTGCAATTATTGCATAAATCCTTTCAGTATCATATCAGTTCCATGATAAATTTAACCATCATTGGTTTTTCCATGTGAGATCCAAAAGAATTTTTTTTTTCCAATTTTCCTTCGGGTAAGGAACAGCATTCCCAAAATCCTCCTGCCCCGAAGTGAAGGAAAGGTAAGGAAAAATCCACATACACCTACAAGTCCTCTTGATTGATGTAATCCTCTGTAAAATCAGTCATATCCTCCCTATGTTCTTTTACGGGTAATACAGAAATTTTTTTTCAGATTTCGTTTATGGTCGCTCCCTCTCATTTTAAATCCAGGTGATTACGCAACAAATCCTTTCTTTTACTTTCATTCCTTCTTCCTAAGATTAACTTTTTGAAGAAATTCCACTTCTAATTATCTTTCTGAAAAAATCTAATTTTCCTGTGATTTCCTCCCGCGAAACTGCATTCTTTAGAACAAATTAAATTTGTTTTGACGCGTTATCCTTTCGATTCAAGTTTCCTCCAATATATTTTTTTGTTGACCATATTCTAGACTTATTTCAAATAAATTCCCTGCCGCTTTGTTATTGCACAAATGACCATCGCCTCATGATATACGTCATCACAGAAAAAAAAATCATTTTTATCATAAAATCATACAAAAACTGAAATATTTAATGTAATCATTTCTACATACTCAATCTAATGCCATTCACCACTTTCGTAAGTCGTGAGCATATTTATTCAAATTTTAACAGGGGTAAAAGGTAATTATTAAAGCATACAGCTTAAAAAGTGGGAAGATTAATTAAAACCGTCTGTATTAAAAGTGCTGTTCCAGATCTCCGAGACATATCCCTGCCACAGGTACATCATCAAAGAAACAAAAAAAAAAATAAGATAACCCCAGGCGAAAAAGGTGACACACACACGGCTGCTCAGACGAGGATTGGAAGAAGGGGAGAAACTTCGCTGATCCAAAGGAGTAATTGGAAACATCAGTTAATACAAACGTTTGTTTAAAAGAAGTTTACGAAAGGACATAATAAATATGCTCACGTTTTTGTGTTACTTTTAAATTTTATAGGAAATCGATTTCATACATTAAGAAGTAAATGATACATACCTGCCAGCTAACGCGGCTCGACAAGTTTTCCACTATCAATCTGTATTCGGTGCGTAACGGGGGACCATATCTTGAAGATGATCTGGAATATTTAGATCTAGTGTATTCGCAAAATCAAACCTTAATACGTAATGTTTTTTGATAATTAGGAAGAAATAGGCGTGAAAAATATTTCGCCAAGTTTGATAATCGTGTATCACTTATTTTGAAAGTGGTAAAGTACAAAATGTCATAAGATCGATTTTACCTTAAAATATTGGAAAAATCGACCCTACGACATTTTTTACTTGTACTACTTTCAAATTAATCGACTCAATTATAGGGAAATGTTTACGAAAATTAAATATTACTGGGGAAATTTAAGTAAAAATGTATATTACTTAAACATTAATTTTTGTAAAATTTGTATATACTAATGTTTCTAAATGTTGCTTTAGTTTTGTGATAAATATATCAATAAAATAAAAATTAAAGCAATTTCAAACCAGATTTACTTAAGGAAGATTTGAGAAATTTTTAACTGTTTTCCAAACATCAGTTTGTATTTTTGCTACACCCAACAACTTTTCCCATAAGCATATTTATCAAGTAAAATTTATATATATATTTTTTGGAAATAGATAACACGAAACTATACTTATAAATACGCCTCTGCAATCTTGCGACTGTATAAACATGAGTTCGAAATTATCTCTGCTTAGTTTGATTAATAACCAAGACCTAGAACTACCCTGAATAAAAAGCTATCTGATCCATTTACCAAGTGCTTAACTATTCTGACTACTCCAAATGTTAAAACAAAATCAATAAGAGCACTCACTTGTCGTTGTATCGACCACCACCACGCCTACTGCTGTATCGATCGTCATATCTGTCGCGGTGGCTCCCACGCGCTTGGCCTCTGGCCGGCTCCACAACGACTCTGCAATTGCGGCGACTATCAGATAACACTGGTCTGATGATTTATCGGAAATTAAGTGATTTTCATACCTTTCACCAAGCAATTCCTTCCCATTTAACTCGTACACAGCATCGTCTGCGTCTCGATAGTCTTCAAATTCCTACAGCAAATATATTATAGGACACAGGAACAACTTTTTCCATGAAATATTTAAACTTACCACGAAGCCGTAACCATTTTTAATTAAAATGTCCCTGGTTCGTCCATACCCTTTAAAAAACCTCTCTAAATCACGTTCGCGGACCCCATAAGGTAATCCACCAACATAAACTCTCGAGCCCACCATAACTTCGCTGAAAAATGAAATTTTATTAAATTACGTCTGCGAAATACACGCCATCCAAAATGGCGGTCTTCTGCACGCAATGCGGTTTTCAGGTTCCGGATTTTCACTATGGCACTTACCTTCTTCTAATTATTTACGACCGCAGTTATTGAACGTTTCCTTATGTAACCTTCTTCGTCCTAAGGAATAAAACCAGAAAAATTTTGATTTTTTTATTTTTTCTTTAAACACACAGCACCACAGCGAACTGGACACCTCCAATAAACAAACGGAAATGCTCTCGAAATGAAAATCATCGGCGCGGCGCCAAGCCAACTTTGTGAGCTGAAAGCCATAAGCCGTGCTTTAGTAGTGCCATATACTAAGCAGTGCGATTGTAGTGATTACAGGTTTTTAAGATTGTTGTTTTGATGGTTTCAAGCAATTTACTTCACTTGAAGGAAATAAAATAAATTAATATTTAAAATATTCACTTAATTTCAAATGGGACATATAAAACAATAGCTGAACAAATTATTTCTTTACAAACTTTAGTCTCTACACAGATCGAATGTACAGTTCTGTGACCTTTGAGCTTAAAAGCTTAAAGTCACGCGACAGTGGCCCGCGGCTTTAATTTAACGGAATCTGACAGTAGTCGAACATGGCAGGTTTATCAACTTTAGTGAAGAGCACTTTGCCCAATTATTTATCTAATCTGCCGGTGCCCGACTCGTTTACGGGATGGTTTAAATTAGGAAGTAAGTACGCCAGTTATTTTTAGAACAGCTCATGAAAAGTTATTCGCTCTGGGACTTCTGGCTGCTTTGTCGTTTTTTAGTTCGGAAAAAAGTAAAAGTAGGCAAGGCGGCCTGATACGAAACTATACACTGCAGTGGTTATGCAACCGCTTTGTGCAGTGTAAAAAGAAATTTATACAACCTTGGAGACGTGTGTGAAACTGTGGTTTAGAGCAGTGTGGAACTACTTGAGAAACTTTTTGAGTCAGTGTTCAGCAGAAAAAAATTATGTGACTCACTTGCGAATATTCACCGAACCAGAAAACGCAGCAAAGCAAGAAACCGCAAATTGGCGGCTCAATCTGCAAGATCGGCCACTAATTGATAGTTTCTCTTTCAGTAAAGGAATGGTTTCAGCTGATACCTCCAACGGCGTTCTTAGCCGGGATCGGATACATGTCCTACTTGGCGTTCTGCCCGAAGGCGCGCCAGGATAAAACCGGGAAAGCGAATCCCGGCATCCGGAAGCATGAACCGAAAGTCGTGGACATGGTGGACGTGGAAGACATAGCGGAGAAAGCGGCATTCTGTCGCTGCTGGAAATCGAAAAATGTAATTAGCAATGTTTTCAGCTCGATGCCCTAATAACCTGAATTTCCTTCAACAGTGGCCTTATTGCGACGGATCCCACGGTGAACACAACCGGTCGACTGGGGACAACGTGGGTCCAGTTGTTGTCAAGCGAAAAGGTGCTTAGGATATTAGGAGAACATTTGGCAGTTGCACGCATTTTATAGGGTTGGGGATTCTTAGAGTAGGTCCGCATTAGGACCCACTGAATACGCTCAGAATTGTCATATTGTTTCCGAAAATATATGGCGTTTTTGTCCGCTGTTTACCCTTACTGTTACTGAGAAACCGTTTCATTATACTTTGATGAGGTCAAAGTGGATGTCATGTAAAAACCCCAATATGATAAATGTTCCTTTCCTACTTTCCTTTAAAACCGGAGGCGGTAAATATCCTTCGATTGATCATGCATTAAATTTAAGACGGATATTTTACCGTCTGCTACTAATTCCTATTACGAGTCTCTAAAACGATATTTCATATGGTTTTTTCTGTGAAAGATATTAAACCAGCTAAAAAAGTTTTCTAATATATTTTTAAAAATTGGGTCACAGCCCTTAAAAATTGAATTCATGTTTATTATGTTCTCTGTTTTTAGACAACAAGAAGGGGTTAAAATTTATTGTTTTAGAAAAAATTACGTTCCGTTAGGTCCAATAAAAGGACTGGTGGACTCGGAATATATCTACTTATGGGAGAATAAGAAATAATTTAAAATAATCTTTACCAATTGAAACTTATACACGGTGTCCTCTGCAGCGAGCTACAGAAAAATGTGAATATCCCGTGTATATGAAAAAAGACTCAAGAATAAAAGACAGGAGTCATTTCTCAGAACTTTCAGTACTTGGTTTGAAGTTAAAGCTTCGTAAAGTAAATATTGAAGATCTAAGTTAACTGAAAAATATTTTAGTACCGTTTTTTTAAAATAGCTTGAACCCAGGCTCGTATAGGTGGTAAGAAATCTCATAAACAATCCTCTCCGCTTGAGGTTGGTAATCATAACTTTTATTTTTTGTTTGCTGACGATCGATTTTACTAAAAGAACTTGTCATTTCCATTTTCAACCTTTCGGAATAGATTGAAGAAAAAATCCTAAAATATTTTAAAGTAGTTTTACTTTATTTTGCGTCCTTTTTGTTTTTGGCAACTGCAATATTTGAGAAGTAAGCTCGACGCTTTCTTTTTAAAACATGATTCAAAAGACAATGTCAAGTATTGAAAGTTTATTTGTTAGGCAATAGTTGAACAAAGTTTTGCCTTAGCGAATTATTTAAAGATTTTTCCTTGGTTGAACTTGCGTCCCTGCTTATCGGTTCCAGACCAGGAGAAGTATTGCTTGACGAGCTCCTTAGTTTCATCGGAGCCAGCGTCGAGCTTCTTCCATGCATAGCAATCGTAGTCAATTTGCCAGTCTGGAGACAGAGTGAAGGCAAGATCCTGTCCACGCCACACCCAAATACCTGAAATGGAGCTATTGTTGTCTTCACCAAATAGGCAGACTGAGGCGAACGCCTGCTTGCGCATTTTGTCCAGCCGCTGGAACATGCCCGTGATCAAATTGCAGCTCATGAATACCTTGGACAGCTCTTCGTTGTACTTGTACTCGCCGAACCAAATTGAGTAGTTCTCTGGATCGAATTTAGTCCAGAAGTAAGGAATTGAATCGGCTTCATCCTCGTTGGAGTAGAATCTTTTGAAATCATCCATGTTGAATGTGCCCTTTGGAAGGAGTTCGAAAGGATCCTTTGACTGAGGCTCAGCTGCGATAGCTTCCTCAGCTGGGTCCAATTCTTCTGCTGCGGGCTTCTCCTGCTTAGGCTTTGGAGGCTTCTTCTCTTCCTTTTTCTTTTCCTGCTTTTTCTTCTCATCCTTTCCAGTAGACTTGGCTTGGAATTCGGAATATTTTTTGGGGTCGAACTGAAGTGTGCTGGTGCAGATTTCAAAGTTCTTGACAACTTCCTTAACTTGTGGTTGGTTCAGGACTGTTGTAAACCACCTGGTCACGCAGCCGTAAGGAGCGCGCAGAGAAGGCTCGAGCACATACTGATACAGGTGCAAGAGGTTGCAGAACACAATAATGTCAGCCAGAGTGATGCGCTCCCCAACGAGGTATGTTGAGGTCAGAAGCTTCTTGTTCAGGATGTCTAGCGAGAATTTCACGTCATCCCTCGCCCTTTCGACAGAGTTCTTGTTAAAGGGCATGATCCCGAGCAAGGGGAACACCCAGGCACAAGACGCCGGAAGGATTTCGTTGTCGGCAAAACTTATCCATTGCTGGATCTGTGCCTGTGCCAAATCATCAGCTCCCCGGAGTTGTTTGTTGGCCAGGAAGTAGGCGATAGCATTGCTTTCGCTCAAGAACTTGCCATCGTCAGTCTCAAAGGCTGGAACCTGAAAGTACGCTTTAATAAGCTTCGACGCGATTTTTAATTGCTGGACAATGTTAGTTCCACTTAAAAAACGCATCTTGTGGTACTAAGCCGCGCCGGACAAAAAGGAACAGTTTTCTCTACCTCCCACAGCTGCAGCGCTGACGTTGCATTTCGTCAGAACTGACTTTATTGGGAGACGCTTTTAAATTCAAATTGATGACTTACCTTCCCGGTGGGGAATTTCTGCAAGAAATCCGGAGATTTATTGGTTTCACCAAACACAAAATTCTCGGCCAATTTCACTTTCGCCCCGGAATATTGGGCCGCAATCAGTGCCTTGAAGGCACGGAAATTTTCCGGATAAGTATATAGAGTCTGCGAAAAAAATGCATTTATTATGAAAACAATACTTCGCGCTTTTAAAATGCATGCAAAGCGGCTTGTTAATGGTCGAGATTACACGGATATTTTGAAATATTCGCACAACATTTTACTTACTCCTGCCACCATCGCTGCCAGTCGCCGGAGAAGAGATGTCGGTATGACAGTGCTTTAATGACAACTTTATTTTAGAAGGGTTGCCATATTGCTTTTCAGTGGTCATATTTTGTATTTTAACTACAAAAGGCGTTGATTAATTGCATAAAATATGCAATAAAACATTTTAACAATATTCCAAAATGCAATTATTAAATTGTGTTAATTTTTTGTGTAAATTCATAAATAATGCAAGAGAGTATTCTTCATATAAACATACGTATTTCGCGTTCCGTAGAGAGTGTCGATGCTACAGTTCATATAACCGTCAATTGTCAATTGGAGAAAAATTGAAGTAAAATGGTAGCCGAGCTGTCACTGCCGGCCGTCTAGTGTTGAAAATTATCTTTAAAAATTGATTTGTATCACTTAAAGTTGTCCCGTTATCATTCAATCTAGAGATAAAGTGCTCAAGTCGCGATAAATTCTTCCGCGAACACTCTAGTGAACTGATTTCGGGATAGCGGAGACGAAGTGAAGATTTTTTGTTTTCTTATGACAACTGAATTTGCTGGAAATCATAATTCCGAGTGAAATAAATTTTATCTACGGAACTAAAGATGTGAGCATTAAACCAAATTTATATTGAGTTGATGGTATTCCCCCTAGAACTTGAGGGTACAATACAGTGAAGGCCAACTAGGCTTTTCTGCCAATGGAAGAGATTTCAAGGTTTCCATCTGAATTTTGTGAGAATCCTTGAAAGCATCCCATACGTCCCCGTGTGCATACGTGTTAATCGGCGTGCTCTTAATTATTAATTAACTGCTTTTGGGCATACTTGCCCGTAAAACCGGCAATCAAGAAAACCAATTTCCTTTCACGGCCCGAACAGAAGCAGTAGGTTTGGCTTTTATTGATGCTGACCCTGTTTTGTTTCTTGTTTTGCTTATTGCTCCCCTTTTTCGTATTCGTTCTCGGAGCTTTTATTCTAATTTTAAAGTGTCTGTCCGGATCTCATCAAGGATTTATCTCCTGTCGTGTAATCTGTACGAATCGAACGCCACACGCCTGGTGAACTATCTGAGATCGCTTTATTTCCGCTTCAACTTTCTACTGATTCGAATCTTCCAATAATAGGCGCACTATTGAAGACCAAATTTGAATCTCTGCCCCATTGTTGTAGAGGATGCACGGTCGAGGAGTGTACTCATTTATCCCAGGGAATAATGCCTTTTCAAGGGTAAGGGAAATGGGGTTGTGCTATTGATGTGCCCATATCTTGGCTAGCATCAAAGTTTCATTTTTTAATAATCCCATCTAGGGGTGGTTTTGCGATTGCAGCTCAAATTCCTCTTTATGTTGTTTTGGTTTTCACTGTTTGCAGCTACCTATAAAAATTTATGAATATAGAAATTGTTTCTTTTAAAGTTTTATAGAAGTTACACTTAAATTGAATTTTGAGCACATTTTTATTTTACGGGAGCAGACGATTGCAAAATTTTTTTTAAAAGCATTAAATATAAAACTATAATACGTCCATAATGTGTTATATCTATGATTAAACACTATTAGCATTACTTTGCCTTTGCATTCACATTTTCATATGCATAGACAAACTTTGTTAACATTAATTTTGCCATCGTTTAAATATTTGAGAAATTATGTTTTATTATTTAAATCTTTTTTATTTCAACCTATATGAAACGACTTTTACTGTTACGATTTTAATTAGTTAATTAGCAATTAGGAGCATTCTACATAAGAAATTCATTTAATTTGGCCCGCTGCCACGAAAATTGATATTTTTTGATTTTATTTTTTTAACTCATGGGTTATTGCCCAAAGTTAACCAAAACGATTCCGTCTTCCCTTTGTCCACGTTTAAATTCTTTTTTTTTTACGATTTACAGGTTCCCAAAAAATGCGGATATTTTCATATGAACACGAACCAGATGACGAGGAGGACAAGCTTCCATTTACCACTTTAGTCACAAATCTAAGTGATCTCTATACAGGACCCAAAAATGAATACATTTCGAATTTAAGACAAAGTGACTTAGATTTACCCAAGTGTAATATAAAATTTCAGAAATCAGTACTCTCGACCTGCTTTGATTCCAAAGAGAATTCACTTAATGTAGTTAACTCAACTGATAACATTGCACTGAATGAATTACTTGCCACTGGAACAAAAATATTTGACACGATATTCAATAAAATTCAGGCTGCCCAGGCTACCGTTTTAGGAAAACGTAAGAGGATTTTTTCTTTGAACAAGGAAAACTTACAAGCAGAGTCTCCACCGCTGCCAAAAGAGCCAAAACCAATATCTTACAGCAGAAACTTGACTCCGGTCTGCCGACGTGATATTAAACGTAAATTGGACCAAGTGTCCTCGCAAATAGTTCTTGAGAGTGACATCATTGCCGAAAAAAAGCCCAAAGCTGGAATTATGTCGATGTACGATAGACGGGTCTCTTCGGACGAGCGGCCCATAGTGGGCAATGGATTCATTTCGAGAACTCACAACGACGACAATTCTATCGCCTTAACTAATCACTTTTACTCCTGTTCGCAACCGACGATGGCAACGTTATGCAACATCGGAAACACTTGCTATTTAAATTCAGTTGTGTACACCCTCCGGTTTGCACCAAAATTCTTGCATAATCTCCATCACTTAGTAAATGATCTCTCGAATGTCCAGCGCAGTATTGGAAAGTATCGCGCTAAGTCATCTTCTTTGGGAAGAAATGTTAGTGGCATTCATATGGAGAATGCCCGTAGTTGGAGTAGTAAGGATCTGGCATCTTTAGAAACCTCCAGTTGTGATATTCCGAGATCAAATCAACAGGTGAGTTACCACAAGATTTATCTATTATAGTTGAGTTTCTGAATTGCATACAATTCAGCTATATGTCGAATTTCGTAGCCTCTAAAACACATTTTTCAGAGAAGGTATAAAAAAAGTGTGTCCGCTAAAATAAGCAACATATTTCTGTTTTTGTTTACTTAGGTTGCGACAGAGAAATTGCACGAATTATACATGCATTTGCACAGAAATGAGATCAATGAGGTGACGGAGCCCTTTCACGCCGACACTTTCCTTCACGCCATCCAGGAGGTGAGTGCAATATTTGAAGGAAATCAGCAACAGGACGCCCACGAGTTCTTGATGTGTGTATTGGACAGTATTAGGGAAACCTGCCAGTCACTGATAAAGGCTGTTTTAGAATGTCCAGATGTGATATCGAATGGGTGAGATTTCTGGTGCATTTTTAAACAATTTGGTTTTAATGGTTATTCTTACTCTTAAGTTTTGTGAGCCTTCCCGAACAAACAGAGGTGCCAACAGCAAAAGAACAACCCTCGCAGCGGGAAAGTAGCACGTCAAATATAATTAAGACCTCATTCTTTAGGAAGTCGAAGAGGAAAGATGATTCAAAGAACTCAAAAAGTAGCAGATTACAGTCTCCCTTCAAAGACAATACACAATCATTAACAGGGGACTCAATTGATGGATTGAATAACGATAAAGGCACCTCAAAATCGACACCTAACTTAGACGACGATGTTACGGTTAAGGATAAGGAGCGTATTAGTGAAAAGATAAAAAAATTAGGCCTGGATTTTTTCACAGAGGATTTTGAGGGTATCACAGTATCCACTACCAAATGTTTAAGTTGTGAAACAGTGACTGAACAAAAGGAGACAATGATAGACATCGCAGTGCCTATTTCTGGTTATGGAAATACAGATATGGAGGATAAAGCTCATTCATTTATTCAGGTAAGAAACTTATTCTTATTATTATTTTTTCACTTGTAGCCTGAATATGCGAATCAACTAAATGTTTTATCAAAAACGATTAAATTTATGACAGTACAGTTTCAACATGATGTCCGCTGAGAAAGTTATTGAGTTTTACTTACAGGGATTCACAAATTTCAACTTATTTTGATGATGGGTATAGTTTTCTAAAACTGATTTCAGAACATTTTAACGATTTTTTAATAGATGAATTTAATCATTGGGGGTAATCTATTTTTTCCAACTTTTAAAACCTTTTTTTATTCAAACATTTTAATTCGGAAAGTTTGCCTTTACAAAGACTTTTTACAGTACAATAAATCAGGCACACCCTTTAGTTGTAAAACATCATTTATGAATTGTGTTATTTTTTGAATTTAAAAAACCTTTCTCTATGCGATTGTTATCTGGATCATTCTAGCCTCTACTCGTGAAGAATTATGGGACTATGTTACCCTTTTTGTGCAGTTGTTTCATAATAGCTTCCATTAATTTTCAGAATTCCTGCATTACTCGGGAATATTTCCGCGGAGAAAATAAGTACCGATGTGAGCAATGCATTGGCTATACCGAGGCTATCCGGTCAATATCATATGAAGTGCTGCCTCGTTTGTTGGTAATTCAGCTCAGCCGGTTCTCTGGCGGAATGGAAAAGATTAATAGCTACCTACCGACACCGTTCACGTTGCAGTGTTTTTGTGCAAAATGTTGCCAATTAGATGAGACCCATAAACTGCACATATATAAGCTATATAGTGTGATTACACACGTTGGCGCCACAATATCTGTAGGTCATTATATTGCCTACACATGCTCTCTAGACTGGGCCAATGATTATGTAAATTGCCCAAAAGATCGGAAAAAACAGGGCCGTTTGATTCCCGCAAGGGGGTCTATAGGATCGACAAATAATAATAGTGTGAACAATGTAAAGAAGAAACTATTCAGCCGCAATAAAGCGTCTAGTAGTGGCGATATGAGTAAGACTGTGAAGAGTATTAATGGAATCTCAAGCAAAACCATGACAAATGGCATGGAGAAGGTGAATACAACATGCACAAGTGTAAGCTGTTGTGGTGTTCGACTAAGGAACAATACGTGCACCAATCCGAGTTACAATAACGGTTCGTGCAACAGCACAACCAATGGACTCTACATAGATTTGGAAGATGCCCAAGGAAGCCACTCATATAATTCGACCAGTTTCAGCAATCCCCTGAACGTCGCAATGGGCAACCGAACAACAAAAGTACAGAACTCGAACGAGCCCGTGTGGTATATGTGTGATGATGACAAAATTAAAGTAATGACACAGCGGGAGTTCGAGGAACTACTGTCCCCGAATCGCAAAATCATGATAACTCCATATTTGCTGTTTTACGCAAGGAGCAATTTACAATAGCACTGAAAGTTGTAATCACTACTCACTATATCTACAGCCTTAATGCAATACAATAGGTATTATGTATTAAGTACAGTATTAAGCCGTTACAGCTTTTCTTTTTCGTAAAAAATTATAGACCATATTTATGCAAAGCTTTGTTATTAAGGAGGGAAAAATTTGTCCGGCCCAATTACCGTAGAAACTTGCTCTTTTATTATAGGAAAACATCTCAAATATGTCAGTACATTTCATTGGCGATAAATATCTAAAGAAAAGCTTTTTTTCATGACTCTGTTTTTTGAGTAGATACATATATATATTTTCTGTTAAGATTTCTGTATTATTTTTTAATTAAATTGTTTCTTAAAATTAATATCATCTTTTGAATTCTGCTTAAATTTTGGAATCGAATAAGAGTAATCTTTAATACGGAGGGGTTGTATAATGTTTTCACCTTTACTAATCTAATTACATTTAAATTCCATGCAGTTTGATTTCAGAAATTTCGTGCTTATGGAGGAAAAAATGTGAATTTTGTTAAGAATTGAAATATACGAGATCTTCGTTTGTTAAATTATTTATTAAACTATTTTTTTCCGCGGGAGGCAAAAAGCCATCTTGGACTGGATTTTAAAATTAAAATTATTGATTTAAGTAACTAAGAATTTCTGAAGATGTTTCGAAAAATCGTTGTAATTTCTCGCTGCCCATTGACTGTTAACCTCAATGGTTTCTAAAGCTCTCTGGACGCCCTGCATAGCTTTCTCAAAGTACGTCTTGTGGGCATCTGTGAAATCTTTCATGAGTTTATAATCCTTTTCAGAATTCATCTGACTCGCTAGAGGTTTAATTAGTCGCGCCAATTTAGACGTTTCTGGGGCATAGCTGCGGGAAAAAAAAGATAAATTAATATCACGTTAAAAGTAAATAATAAAATAGTTACAATTTATAAATGGGCTCAATGTTTTGTATGAAGTAATCTCTGGCAAGATGGAAGCCAACATCACCCTTAGCGATAGAGCTGAAGACGATGAAAGAATCCTGTTTTCGCACTCCGTAAGTTTCGTCAAAACACCATACGAGGTATCTTTGTAGGAGCCAAATTTCACGAGTACAGCCAAGGGATGATAAAATTGTTTGTCGTTCTGAAGCTACATTTGATTTGGTGTATCGTTCCCAAAGAAAATTCCATTCTTTTTCATCTCCGTGTCGAACAGTTGTGCAATACACGACTGACCTTAGATCCAGTGGAATTGGGTTGGTTTCATCTGGATTTTCAGTTTTTACCCAAGAATCGAAGTATTCTTGGGCTTTGTGGACACAGTCACCTACATCAAACCTGCAAGACCAACTGGCTATCAAGACCTTATGCTTGACGGCATGTAAATTTTCTGTAGGGGTGTTGAGTGGGTTGAGTCCACCTAATGTTTCATAAATCGGAGAGAGAATCTTTTTCATGTATTTCTGAAAATGTGGAGTTTAAACAACAAAGATATCATCACATATTTAGTTTATTTTACCTTGAAAAATTCGTACTCTGAGGTCATCCTCAGCATCTTGTTTACAGACGCTAAGTTAGTAAGTGCTGCTTTCCAAGGGATATATTCGCGTTCTTGCCGCAAGTATTCAATTAGCCTCATGGCCACGTTATAGTCCTGGTCCCCAGTCCATGCTAAATCGAGGGCATCATCTATAAGCTGAGCTCTGTTGATGACATGAATTTTCTCAAAATTCGGACCCATTAGGGCGTCTATTAGAAGGTCCCAATTTTTATCATCATATTTCACCTTGTACAGCCCCGATAGTTGGATATTAAAAATAACCCACTCCTCAGGTGCTGCCAGGTAGTCAACGGAAATATGCTGGGATTCTTTATTGTCGCACCGCATCCATTTCTGGGGCTGTGTATAGTTGAAATTGGCCTCACTTTCTTTGGTGTAACTCAATGGGATCCACCAACAATTCTCATTACCATCGCGGGCTGCATAGGTGTCCAATAAATATCGGGATTGCGCAATGGTCGCCCCACCAGTTGTATAATCCCGCATAATAGTGACAACTGGATAACCGGTTTGCAGGGTCCAGGAATCCATGATTTGCTTAATCGTAAACTCTTCGGGAATGGTCTTCAGTTTATGTGCAACTTCTGTAATTGCATCCCAAAGATAGTTCTGCTCAGCGTTACCGTACGCATGCTTCTTTAAATAGTTTGTAATGCCTCTTTGAAAGGTTTCCTCGCCCAAGAACAGATGCATCATTCGAATAACACAAGATCCTTTACCGTACGAAATAGCATCAAAAATTTGAGCTATTTCAGCCGCATGACCAATGGGGACTGAGACTGGATGGCTAGTTTTTAGGGCATCAACTTTAAAAATGTTCAGGGTATTGTCTACAGATTCTTCCTTTAAGGAATCCCATTCAGGGTGTAGGTAAGCTACACCTAAACTCGCCACATACGTGGCGAAACCCTCGTTCAACCAAAGATCAGTCCACCATTTCATTGTGACTAAATTTCCGAACCATTGATGAGCTAGTTCATGTGATATTACTTCCGCGACTCGATGTTTATTGCTGGATGACGAAATATTTTGAGCGTAGAGCAGTGCTGTTTCTCTGTACGTAACCAATCCCCAGTTTTCCATTGCTCCAGCTGAAAAATCGGGAACTGCTATTTGATCAATTTTTGGTAAGGGGAACTTTGTGTCAAAATATTCTTCGTAAAATTTAAGAACTTTTGGTCCAGTTTCTCGAGCGTATTCTGCCTGAGAGAGAGCATCTTTTCGTGCCCAAGTTTTAAAGAGGACGTCGCCCCGCATCTTAGTGGAGGATTCCGTGTATCCGAAGTCATTAATGGTGTATGCTACGAGGTAAGTGGACATTGGAACCGATTCCTCAAAATGATCCCATACCCAGTTCGTGTGGTCTTTCCTAGAAGGATGAAATTTAGAAATTAAACTCGTATACATTACTGCTTTAAAATGTTCGTTTTGCCAATTAAAAACATTAAAAAATAAGTATACTTTAAAAAAACGGACAGCCTTAAAAACAGACCTTTTGATTCAGCACGAAATCCAAACTTATTAGCACTGATTTTCTTAGTATGAAATTTATATCAGTTCTATTATTATTAAAACATCAGTTTTGTGATTTTCAAAATTAGGCAGTAGTTTAAAAAATAAATAGAGCAACGTTTATTATTCGTCTGTGCACTTACATGTCTTTGGATGTTTTGAGAGGCATGTTGCTGATGGCTTGATATTTCTTATCGTGCCCCAGGACGATTTCAAACTTTGCCTTCATTTCCGGTTCATCAAAGCACGGGAACGCCATCCGGGCACTGGTGGGTTCAAATTGGGTAACTGCAAGCCAGCTAAAATAAATATTGATTAATATGTGATTCTAAAAATTAATATGCGAAATTTGTTTATTTGTTGTTTTAGTTTTAACAAATGATTTTGATGTTGTTTAGGGTGCGAATTAAATTAAATTTGTTAATTCTTGATTTTACAATTCGCATTCAAGTTAATAAAATTGCGATTTGTAGAAAATATAATTCCATTAGTCAATATCAACCACTTACTGTGTTTCATTAGTTGCCTTGTCCACATAGCTGCTTCGATAATATCCATTCAGGTTTTTGTTCAATTCCGCTTCAAATGGAATATCAATTTTGTATTTTTCATTTTTAATCAATTTTTCCTCCAGAAAAATCACGTAGTAGTCGTGCTTCGGAATGACATCGGTTCCCTTGACTGTATACTGTTTTTTCTTGTTGGCCTCGTCGTTTACGCTTCGAACTGAGATCTTGGACGAGTCTATCGTAAGATTTCTACTATGCAAAGTAATATTGATTGTATCCTCAAACACTTTAAAAGTAATCGTAGACAATCCTGAAAATTTGAATCCATTTTCTTCGTCATTGATGAAAGTTTTCACCTTCACTGTGTAGTGTTCCGGTCGTATGGACGTTGGTAGCCGGAAATGATCGTAGGCATTTGTTTTACTTGCCCTTGCAACGGATGTTGCTACTAGGCAAAGTGCCAACACAACCTTCAGCATCTCTGGAAAATAGGAAAAATCAGGAAACACGAATGAATTCAATGTTCAAATGGCCACGGCATTCTACTGGATTTCAGTGACGATTGTAGCTAAACTGAGTGAATATGTATAACCGTGAGGAGAGAATGATTTTAAGATAAACGTATATAAATAAAAGTTGTGTTTTTAATTCAGTTCGCGCTTTTGCGCCGTGACCGAAATATTTAAATCTGACGACATTGAGGTGATGTCCCGCAAAATGTATTTTACCCAATAAATAACTGACGGATTTAATGCAATGAGAAATTAACACCGGAGCGACGACATTGATCAGTGTCGTACGCCTTTTATGTTTCAAACATTGTTAAAAATTAGTAGTCAAGAAGTTCATTAAAATAAAAAAATGCACGTATTAAAATGAAGATAATTGGAGTACTGGAAAATTCAAGATAAGAAATGTCTAATTTTACTATAAATAGGTGAACCAATAAGTTCATCTTTAATGATGAAAAATAAAAGGAGTTATCTATAAAGGAAAAGCAAAAATCCCATTGATCAGATCATGATAAACTCAAAAGGACTATTTTAAGAAGTTTACGAGTATCTTGCTTTGATATATTGCTACAATATTAATGTAGAATTCTATTTTGTGAATTAAGTTATTCTTTGTCGGGTCTTAATAGGTGAATGAAATTTAGAGGACCAAAATTTAACTTGAAAGTTCGCAAGTTCTTACTAAACGAAAAAAGAGACTCCAATTTTCAATATCCCTTAGTACAAAGTAGAACAAATTATATTAAATAGCTTTATAAATAAAAGAGAAAGCTATTTCTTGAGTTTAACTTGCACTTAACCAGCTTTTTGTGTATAGCAATCCCTCATTTTGTAGAGGTAGTACAAAATAAACTAATAAATATCACATATAAAACATAAATGATAAATGTCCATCAGTCAATTATACACAAAAATGTAAAACCTCATAATTTTCAGACAGTAAACAGATTTATTAAATATTTTCTTGACATTAAAACTAGCTTTTTTACAAGATTTATGGCTGGTTTCCAGTTCCCAAAATGTTCACAAGACCATTCTTTAAAATTGGGTCACATTCGACTTTTTAGGTAGCATAGTTTTGCGTGCTCAGGTTAATAGCCGATATATTGACAATTGTTTGCTAAAAATGTTGCTAAATTAATTAGAACGAGGAGCTGTCTTCGTACGGCGAGTCACTACTTAGAGTCGTTTTTATGCAGGAATTGAAAAAAACAAGTTTCGCATCTTACGTTCTTTTTGAATTGCTAATGATGAAATGTTCGTGATTCATCTACCGGAGTCAGATGGTGGTGGTAGGCAATATGCAAATGCACAACACGGATTGGGTTGATGAACCCTCACTTCCTCGCGGGTTTCAATTGCAACCGATATTATTTTTATGTCCAGTTAGCACGAATTCAAGAACTTGTTGGTCACATCTGAGGCACTTTAATGAATTAATAGCATTCTTATCGCTCTGCCTACTGGTACTACAAATTCAGACGTTACGGTATGTTTGCGGAAATCGGTTAATCCATTCGAATTATTGCGTGGAAGCATGCATTTCTCAGTTTCTCCGTATGATTAAATTTCTGGTTTTTACTCAATTTCCTGGAGTAAAAGATACATGCACCCTTTCCTTTATTAGCTCTATAAATTCAATGACTACTGTGCAATCCCAGAGAGATTTAGAAGAGAAGTATTTCCGATAAGAATCATTCATGTTCGTAGTTTTGTTATAATCTACAATTAAACAGAAAAAATCTGCGAAAAGGTCAAAGAACATGTAATTATTTTTCGCGGCAAATGTATTTATTACAGATGTTCTCGTAACGTATCATTATTAGTTAAAGTAAAATGGAGATAGTGCTATAAAATTATTTGTATAGAAAAGGGCCATGTGTGAACATATTCAGTTTAATAGAAAAAAAAATAAAAATAATTGGCTTTGAATAGCACACGCTCGAATTATCAAACTACGGAAGGTCACATTCTCGTCACAGAGCATGAATTTTTATAATATCAGGCAGAGGACGCAACTGGACATGATTAATAATCATTGCGACCAAATATGTGAACAAAGTAAGATACAATGAATAATAAAAAGAAATTTTAATGATTGTGCACAAAACCTATTGAATCACTCGAACAATTTGGTGTTTCTGTTTGTTATTAATTTTATTATTATGCACTATTTATATCAGCTCTGTTAGGTACAACAAATTTGAATTATTATTAGAAAAAAAATTTTTATCTAGGCTATAAAAATTTAATGTAACCTCATCGCATGCTTTATGATCTAAAATTACAACACCTTTAGCATTTTCCTCACGCGACTCTTTTAAAGAGCGTTAATGGAGCAATGCTATAAAAAGAGTTATAAATTGTAAGTTAGTTATTCTCATTCTACACTTTCATTTTTGAAATAAGTGGTCTAGGTAGACGGCTTTTTGTTTAAGGTAGCAAGCATTTAAATTGATCAGAAAGGTGTGCGTGTTTCTATGCTTGGAGTGAAACTGAATTGAGTCTAAAATAAATTATATAAGAAAGGTAATCCTGCATCTTAGTGTGTCAATTTCTTAGCAAAAGAGACAAAGGGAAATGAGAATTTGTTTTCACTTAATAAATTAAGAGTGATAAAATTAAATTGTGTTTCTATAAATGCATCGTCTGTTTCGCCTTCAATTCAAACTTAAAGGACACTTAGCCGACCTAAAATCGACTATCCTTATATTATTAAAAAAAGAATCTTGCTTTTGTCGGGCAATAAGTGGATTTCTCAAGTACTATTCTTAATGAATTACATAGAAATTAAAAGGAAAGCGGAATTTAGTCCAAATGTTGTATCAATATTTGGGAGATTTGTTAAAATATTAAATGCAATCCCCGAAGCTTAATGAAACAGAATAAACATTTCGTCTAAAAGGTAAAATAAGTAAGCATTTTCTTTGTTTTAAGAGTGCCGATCTACCAAAAATTAAATTATCTCTACATGTTATAAAATTAAGTGAGGGTCCCCTGCGTGATTGTAAATACGTTCAATAATAACTTTAGATTTTTCTTTGCATAGTCTAATTATCGGATTACGCAATAGGTTACTTAGAATTTTATATTACTATAATTCCCCTCTTAGAGAAATCTTTATCACAAAAAATTTAATTTATCGATTAAAATTATGAGGGTATTTTACCAACATGATTGGCGAGTTAAAGTAATTTTGAAGGGACGGTCACCATTACTTAATCAATATAGATATAAAATAAATCTATTTTTATACAAAATCTGGGGACTTATTCGATAGATGATGTATAATTAATTTACAGTCTAAACAAAAAATCGTATTTTTCGGAATTTACATCCCAAGTTGAAAAATCACCCCATGCCATGTCTCTTAAAAATTTCTTCCTTGCTAGTGAAAATAAATAATTTAAAGAAACTCAGTTGTTTTATTTGTATTTGTATAAATGTTATAAGTTATAAATAAAATTTAAATAAAAATTTTAAAGTCTAACTTGGAAATTTAAAAATTGTAAAAAAACGTTGTTTGGCGAACTTAATATGAATCAAGAAAACAATTAAGAAAAACTACTTCAAAAGAAATATAATACAAATATAAGTTTAATATTTATACAGCATATAACAGAAAATAAGAACAATATAAAAAGAAACGCAAAAACACTGCCTTTAGAACCTGAAGTAAATTTTTACAGAAGAAAGTCATTTTCCATGAGTAGTATAAAAAAATAAATTGCATATTTACAATTAATTTTTTAACTAAAAACAAATGAAGATATAAAAAGTTCATGAAAAACACGAAAATTATCTAATAATTTAACCCTCAACTTAACACGGGGCCAATTACCTTTTCACGCTTTTTCAAAACTTATTACCACATTTTGCATATTTCAATTAATAACCAAAAAATTGAAAAGTTAAATAAAAACCATTTTGCATCGTTACTCATTTGGAAAATTGAATTATGTTTTTCTACAAGGGCATTGTGCCAATATATAATAATTCCGAATTTGTGCACAAAATCAAATCACTTCTCTCCTTGAATGAATTTCTGAATTAATGTGAACTCAACCGGATAATTTATACTTCAGGAGCAGTGCTCAAATCAATTAGAGGCATTAAATCGACTTACTGAGGCAGGTAGTTGGACTATTGCAGTTGTGTAATATGCACTTAAGTTCACTTGAATTGCATCACTGGCCGACTAAATTTCTATCTAAAGGGGCGAACGGAATTTAACCATCGGTTGGAAACTTGAATTTTTACAATTTAACGATTGATCACTGATTTCGCGCGACCGGTAAAAGTTTCATTGAAGGAGCCCCAACACACGTCTAGAATCACCGACTTTCGTGAATTGTCTAACTCGTGAATCTGGGGAAGAGGTTCATTTATTATTTTTACCGAGTCCCCTTCCAACTTGCGCTTTCTTACCTGGGAGCAACAATTTCACTCGCGACTAAATTTACTTTGAATCTCTTCATCAGCCCTTGGGGGGTCCCACCGATAACTTTTTGGTTCAACAAAATTAAAGGGGGGCAGTAAGCTGCGAGAGTGAACAGGCCTTTGTTACAATTTGTAGTCGAAAATTTTATAATAACAATAATCAATCATTCGTAAAGACCACACCTTGCCGGTGGGCAGAATTGGATACTTGTACACGATTGTTTTTTCCTCTAGCGTCTGTTTTGTTTTCATTCAAATTGCAAACGAGAAAAAATTAGCGGGCTTCGAAAATTATGTAACATATTATCGAACTCTCTTTCTTACGTATTTCCTCTCCGAACATTGTTTTGTTCCAAATTCGGGTGGAACGTTTCAACTGTTGCGGATGGCGTAGGATAGTAAAATGCACTTTCGCTGAATGCAACTTTTGTTAGTAGTAAAACAATTTTTGCCCTACTATTTTATGTAATTCGAATAAGGCCATTAGGAGTTGAGCAAGCCCATACGTAACCCACATTACTGTTTAGTTTGTCCTCCACCTTAAAACGACAAATCAATCAATCAATCAATTTGATCAGAAAAGCCAAGAAAAACCCCTTTTGCGATTTTCTCGAACATTGTGTATTTTCGATTGATTTGCTTTTATAACAAATTATCACAAAAACTGTAACAGATAAGTCACAAAACTTAAGGTTTAAATGATAAAATAGTCCTAATAGTTCCATTGAATAAAGCCGTAACTTTTAAAATGTAAAGGCCTATAATTTTTTAAGACGACGCAAGGTAGAGCTGGATAATTAGTTCAGTAGAATGCGCAAAGTGTATACTATTGGATAAAGCTATTGCGTGGTATAGAAAATATTTATAAAGTTAATGAGGTGATTCATACAAAAACGTGTAAAAAAATTCTATTATTTCAAAAAGAGAAAGCCAGATTAAAAAAAAAAATAAGGAAAACGGATTAAATTTTTTAAATATACTCTTTAATTTATTTTAAGTACATTGTATATTTCCAAATTCATCGATCAATTTCACGCTTTCGCAGCTCTTATGATATCAAGCTCAACAATTGAAGTCCTGTTCAATATGCATAGTCTTGGTGGAGGTATAAATTAAGCCAAATAGACACTATAATTTTAATATGATGTAGTATTATTTGTAGAATACGAAGTAATTTGAATAAGTTTTAAAATATAAAATGATATAATAGCAGAAGAAGAAATTCCAAAAGAACTAATATCGTCCTTTAAGGTACTCAAATGGGTTGGACCATTTTCGGTGGCGTGGTTGTTCTATAAGTTCTTAGTATTCTTAGTAGTCGTAGTTTGGAATGTAATCAAACCACATTCATCCAATTCAAAAATTCAATTTCACTTAAGAAATGCCTTAATTTTTCACAATTACAAAAACATATGTAAGCTTTTGTTTGCCGTTCAGTGTAAACATTTTAACAAATGTAATTACATATTTCAATTTCTGAGAATTGACTAACTAATATTTACGATAATTCACACCGTAGCATTTTGAGCGTTTTAAAAGAACAAATGTGTTTTAAGGATAAAACTAGTAAACTTAATAAATCTAGAAAAACAAAATATTTTTCTTAAATCTACGAAGGATTCTGCTTAAGAATGAATTTTGGTCAGAGATCGAAAGCTAAAAAAATTCAAATTGTATTCATATGGTACATCAATTATATAATTGCTTTCCTCTACATGAAGCTTTATATAATATGATTATTTAGAAACATGAATTTTATTTTAGTAATTAGCTTAAGACTTTTATCTCACATAAATCACTGTAGCTAGAGAAGTAGCGATTTTTGGTTTTGTCAATTTATTTTAACAAAGAAGGATGATGTAAGGAAAAGTTATTCTGTAGAATATCTTTTTAAGTATTTCAATAATGTTTAAAATAATAGGAGTTGCTTATTTAATTGTTTTACTCTTTTTCTTTTGTAGTCAACTGAAATCATGCAATCCATCGTGTTCGTTATCTAAAAAAACTAGTTTAACACTTTGATTCATTAACCTTCTAGGAACTATCTGCACATAAATATTGTTATTTTAGGCGCTTGCTGCGAGGCACACAGGAGATTAGCAATAGATAATGAATATAATTAACTCCTGCTGTTTGACTACCGTTCCATTGGAGAAGAGTTTTTCTACGTATAAAGTTTAATGAGGTCGCAATGGACAATTTAGATTTTTTGATACATGTTTATATGTTCACTCAAACTAGCTAATATATTTTAGCCTTATTTAGCGTTTAAGAGTATTAAGAGGTAACTAATTAATAAAACAAATTTCTTCAATTTACACCACTCTTATAGGACAAAGCGTTACATCTGTTCTAATCATCTAAATCCGAACTTCGAAAGCCAAAAAGAATGTTTTATATTTTTTAGATTAATTTAAAAATTCGGCTAGGTGTTGCTACTGCAATAAGTCTGCGAGTTGGTTTAAAATTAAATATAAAACCAATCCTTGAATTTCTGATTTTTTGAACTTATGATAGATAGAGAAATCTCCATATTTTCATATTAGATTGAGTTGCAAATAAAATATTTCTTGTATTGATTGTATTTAATTATGATTCTCGAGAGTTATCTTCAAGGCAATTAAAATTACGCAAAATAGGTAGGATTCCAGGCATTACTTTTGATTGAAAACACATAAATTGGAAAGAACAAAAACATTAAGACTTTTTTATTCGACAAAGAGACACTCGAAGCAATTGCTCACTGCTTTTCCGGGACGGTGTTGTGGATCCATTTGAGATAGGGGAAATTTCCGTTTTCGATGGGCAACGTGACGACCTCGGCGACGACATAGGGGTGGTTCTCTCGAACGTACTTGGTCAGCTCCTCCACCCGGCTAGTCCTAGTCTTAATCATCAGTAACACCTCCTCGTCCTCGTTGATCTTTCCCTCCCAGTGGTAGATCGAGATAACTTGAGGGAGAATATTTACGCAAGCAGCAAGCTTCTGGTTGAGAAGGCCGTGGGCGATATTCTTCGCCGACGTCTCACTGGGAGTTGTAACAAACGCCACCGAGTTGGACCCAGCCTCATACTTCTCGTTTTCAGCACATTTGGAGTCTGACATGCTGCACGTCTGCTGGATACTCGCTAGGGCTCCTGTAGCTCTGGTTATTCTGGTCCGGAACAAGCAAATGTACGATGCACCGATAATGAAGGTCTGGGCTACTTTCATAATATAAGAAGAGTCGTATCAGAAGACGCTCCTAAAAGGCAACATTATCATTAATGAAAGGGCAAAGTTCAAAGAAAACGAAATCTCATTTGGACGGCATCGCTTACTCCCCGTGTTGCAAGAGTTCCAACAGAAGACTACTTGAGAATTGTTTTCCTGGAACAGCTGATCACTGACAACTCCGCTACGGACCGAAGCGGCTATGGCTTTTTCAAGCAGCTGTTTATGCTTTTATTTCGTACTGTGCAATTATTCTTTCAAGTACAAAAAGTGGTTCGTTTTAAACAGTAAATATTTCAAATTTTCAGTTTTTACGAGTTTAGTACTAATTTCACAAATATTTTAGAATTTATAACGACAATCTGGTAAAATGGCAATGCCTTTAATGAATTCTTTTAAATTGCACTAGACGTCGCTTCGAGTTTTCAAATTTATATAATTTAAAAATAAACAGGAATTTTAATTAAAATAAAATAGATCATTGTGTATAATTAAATACGTAAGATTTTAAAAATAATATTACTTTAAATAGTTGAAAAAAAACCAACAATTACCAAGCTAACATTATTTTTGAATTGCCCGCCAAAATAATGCTTTCAAAACGCCTGCTCAACTGTCAAGCGGACATCCGCAGGCTTCACCTGTTGTTTACCGTCGTTTTGTTGGGTTTACTTGGTTTTTCTTTTAGCTGAAATTGATTGTTTATTGTAACCAAACGTTAACGTGGGGCCAGTGGGGATCTGAGGATTCGCCTTTGTACTAATGTCGACCGAAGCATCGCCGAAGTCAACAATAATCGCAAATGAATTGGAGAGCAGCGAAAACAAGGAAAACGACGTTAATAATATGCAGGATTTACGTGAAAGTCACAAAACACCTTCGAAGCAAGCAGGCAGCAATGGGTCAAGGGTGGCTGGAGGAAGCCGAGAGGTAACGCCTGAGAAGTCTCAAATACGTCGTTCCTCCCGCAAGACTACTCCTAACAGAAAATATAAGGTATTTCTGTCGAATAGCCCCAAGAAGTCCTCCAAAAGGCGAAAGAAGAGTTCGGACGAGGATGTAACGTCGACTTCTCCTTCTGACCAGGAATCAGGCTCAGAAAGCATTGAAGAAAAGAGGTCCACTCAGCTGCTTTTCGAGAACGAAGTTGATGTCGAAGGTAGGAAAATGTTCTGCTTTACTACGCCAAAAAAGAGAGACGGTATGGCTCTAGCTGCGATGAATACTCCCCGGACTCCAAAAACTCCCAATACTCCAAAAGACAGAGTTTCAAGTCGATTCGATTTAGTTACACCGGACAGCAAAAGAAAAAAGGGCATCGAAAGGGAACCCAAAACACCCCGCCATGTGAGGAACAAAATCAGAGAAGGTGCTTTATGATAAAATTTCTAATTAAAGAAACTTTTGTTTTCGCTTAATTGATTTCATTAAGAATTGATAATTTTTACATATTAAGAACTGGCCAATGTGTATTATAGAAAAGTAATCTTGTTTAAACTTATCTTAAATTCATGTTCGAACTAAGAGCAGTTTAAAAACAAAAACCCAAAGTCTTGACTGCGTTATTAAGTTCTGTATCAAGTGTTATTTTAGGAGTATTAAATTAATTTTAAGATGATTTAAAGAGGCTAAAGCAATTACACTATTCTTTTGTATTCAGAGCTTGCGAAGATGGTCCAGGACAATTCAAATTCCGATTTTTCACAAGATGAAAGTGAATATAAACCTGATACCTCAGAGGAGGAAACCAGTGACGAAGATGAAGAAAGTGCAGAAGATGAAGAAATTGAAGAACTTAAAGCGCGCAAACCTAGGCAAGCAGTTGCACTTCGTGCCTTAATACAGCCTGCCCCAAAACGCAGGGTCTCCCAAAAGAGAACTGAGGAATATGTCCCCCAAAGCGATGGTTACTTTACTTCCCACGCAAGTAGCAAAGCCAAAACATCCGATCATACGTTGGATAGACTCAAAAATCCGAGACTCCCAGCCGATCACTTGTTCCGCCTCCTTGCTTCAATGAAAATATCCCCTGAACATGAAGGAGCTATTGCAGGGCTCATAGAAGAGTACAAAACTTATTTCGCCAAGTGGCAATATCTTCTTAACGAGGGTTACAATATCCTACTCTATGGACTTGGTTCCAAAAGAAATCTCCTCCAGATGTTCCACAAAGACTGTTTATCCAACCAGCATGTTGTAGTCATAAACGGTTTCTTCCCGAGTCTTACCATAAAAGATATTTTGGATAGTATCGTAAACGATCTGCTGGGCCTCAACTTCGTTTCAGCGAATCTCCACGAAATAGTTGACCGCATAGACGAGGAGCTGGCTGTGCAGAATCATGTGCACATTTTTGTTATTGTACATAATATCGATGGGACTATGCTTAGGAACGCGAAGGCTCAGGACATCCTCAGCCGGTTAGCTAAGGTGCCGAGTGTTCACTTGTTGGCCTCTATCGATCACATAAACACCCCACTTTGTAAATATTTTTCGATATCTTTGTTTTTTTGTTCAGTTTTATTGCATATTTTACTTCTTTTTTCAGTATGGGACCATGAGAAGCTCAGTAACTACAATTTTAGCTGGTGGGATGTTACAACAATGCTGCCCTACAAGGACGAGACAGCATTTGAGAACTCTTTGCTCGTTCAGAACTCGGGAGAGTTGGCCCTGTCTTCCATGAAAAATGTTGTTCAGTCCCTCACAGCAAATGCCCGAGGAATTTATATGCTCATCGTGAAATATCAAGTTAAGAATAAGGGGAACCAGACATATCAAGGTTAGTCTTTCCTGTTGAATTATAAATTTTATTTAAAAATTGCAAGCTGAAATAGGACTGGTTCAATGTTATTCACACCCTTCATCGTTATTAAAAATGCATTAATTTTCTCAAATAAGAACTCTAATAAAATGTTGTTTTTTAGGAATGCCTTTTAAGGACCTGTACAGTGCCTGTAGGGAGTCGTTTTTAGTCAGCTCAGATTTAGCCCTTCGAGCGCAACTTACAGAGTTCTTAGACCACAAATTGGTTAAAACTAAACGGACCATCGACGGAACTGAGCACCTCCAAATACCAATCGAATCGGGCCTCCTCCAGCAGTTTATTGAGCAGCAGGAGTGATTTACAGTACAAAAGCTTATTTATTGGATTTATTGTTATTTGTTTAGTTACAGCTTTGTTCAAGTGTTTTATATTAAACAGAAAATACACTAATGCCGAATGGGACGAACTTTTGTGTGCATATTTCTAAAACAAATTTTCCATTTTATACTACATAAATTTTTGGCAAAAAATCAACAGTACGGGCCATTACAAGAGAAATAAATGTTTAATTTATTTTTGAGATTAGCAAAAAGTTTAAAATTAAGAAAAAACTGTTATTTTTTGTGTTTTCCATACTCTAGTGATTTTTTAAATATTTTTGTATTGTTCGGCCTTTGCTTTCGTTTTCTTAAATTAAGACGCCATCTGTTTTCTCACTATTCAAAGTTTCATTTAAACTCCGAGAAAATTTCTACACAATGAAAATCAGGTAACTATTTTGATATAATTTGAAATTTAAAAATCTTAATTTATAAACCACTGTCTTCCACATATTTGTTTAAATTTTATTACAAAAATAATTAAAAAGAGTTAACATCCTGCGTAAAATTGCCATCTCAATTGTTGGTAGCACTGCCTGCGCTAAAGCAGTGGCTCCACAAGTTTTGCTTGAACTATCGCCTGTCAGCGGGGACGAGTCGAATTGTTATTTATTTTTGTTTTCGTCCAGATTACGGAAACAGGCAATTTACAAGTATATCGTGGCAATATCGATTCGCCCAACTGTAGTGAAAAGGATCGTACTCAGTTTTGTGTTTTTTTCGGGGGGCGAGAGGAAGGAAAAAAAAAATATCCGACGTTCGGAGTATTCGCAGTGCCCAGTGACAGATCAACATCGTCTCGATTCTTGCAATAAATAGGATAAGGTCAGTAAAGAAAGTACGAAAATTATCTTCAGTCAGCATTTGGCTATTCATATCTGTCCGCAAGGACGCACTCAATGCCCTTTCTTGATCGATTGGGACTGCGCTGTCAGCAGCCACAGCGCAGTTTTTTGCATTCTGCTGCACTCAAATTGGCAGATGCACAACTGGAAGTAGTGAGTGGAACTTTGCACTCGATTTTACTTGCTCTGTCCCTTGTTGTTGTCGTCGGCCTAATTGTCACCGGAGATGTGAGCAGTAGTTTTGACCAAGAAATGTCCAGACGATGGATATAATCTAATTCACTCTGCATTTCCTGAGGTCCCCTGAGAAAGATCCATGCTACACTCGACTTTCTCTTGGTTGGAGCCTTCGGTGGGCTCGCAACGGCAATTAGATTTGTTTTAACCTTAAAATTGCATTAAATCGCAAGAATCACTAATCAGAGGAGTCGCGTACTTGTGGGGAGGTTGTCCTTTAATTGCTGCATTGAGGGCATTCTCCTGCGATGAGTCAAGGATGGAGCAATGGGGGATGTACTTTTTCGGTGTCATCGTGGTACCAATTCTATAGGTGGATTTTAATGCTGCTCTCGGCTCTGCTGTTGTTGTTTCGGAAATCTTGATAAAGGCTGATAATGATAACCGCAATGCCAATCTTACATTCATCGATAATTCTTGCTTCACAGAAATTGGGGTATTCGTAGGACCTCGTCAAAAAGTATTGGAAATTGATGTATGGACACAGAAGTATGAAACTGTCCGAAAAGATGAGGCAAGCCTTCAAATTTACAGGGTTCGTACCAAAGTACAAAAAGGGCTATGCAGAACTTGATTTAATCCAAAATAAAACTCATTCTATAATCGTAATACAATAAAAAGTTATACTTTCAAAGGCCCATTTCAATTTACCCTCAAGTACTCGTTTTATTTATAAACAGCTCTACCCTGATCTCGTACTGTTCAAATCAGATAATTGCCTTAATAGCGAGAAAACGAAATTTCAGCGCTACTTGAAACTTATCTGTTTATTGTTTCTGTTTTTCCATGCTGTTGTCGGTTGTAAAGTTGAATACAGTCTTATATAAACTAAGTTATTTATTTCATAATGTTTTAATTTATATTAACCTTTAAACTCTGAACAGGGTGCTTTTCATAAATTCTATTATTTTCTGTAGATACGTTTGTTATATATTTATTATATTTATTAATTAAAAATGAAAACTGCAAAACTTAATAAATATCTTGTCAGCATACGCTTTTATTTTGTGAAAACATTCATTAAAAACTAAAAGTCAATTGAAAAGGCGAATGGAAGTGGTGAGCAAGTTCGCTACGGAGGCGTGCAATACAAAAAGGAAACTTGATAATACGATTTCTAATTAAAATCCACACAAGTAGTATGTTATATTTTTCTTTTTTAAATGGGCAAACGTTTTTACGATTAGTATTATATTATTACTACTAATTAATAAAATACAGAAATATATAAAAATAAATATAATTACAACGATTACTAGAAGACCAAAGAACAATTTTTAAGTTATGTAGGGATTCGGAAATATGAATTTTTCGTTCTAGCATTGGAAATGGATTCAACTCTTCGCTAAGATGCAGCGAAAATTTATTCTGCTATTGGAAATCTTACTTCATAGAAAAATTTATGTAAAAGCAATGAACAATTTTTAAGTTTGTTTGACTTAAATTTTAGAACTATGGACTCTTTTTAAAACTTGGGGGCGGTACAACCAATTTTAAATAATTTCAAAATTAGGCACAGTTGCATACGCCTGCATTTTTTTTACTACTAGATCTGCATTATTACATGCAACAAAAATATTTAAATTGTATGCGGTATACATATCATGAAATCACTAAATAATACCTGTTCATACTACAATTTCGCTGTATTTTGGTGCATTATTGCAGTGATAAAAAGATTGTAGAAGGGTAAAAACTCATATAACTTTAAAATTGATTATTTATTTTTAGAGCCATGTATCGTTTTGGAGTTTTCAGAAAAAATGTGTATGTAAAATAAATGAATAAGTCTTTTAGAAAACCTATTCAATTTTTTTAACGAAAATAGAACGCTATGTGAATTGAATTCGTTCTGTTAGCACATGTGTTCAAAACAAAACAAGAATCTCTCTCTTCTTTAGTATGGAGAATGCTGTTTTTATTATCATTGCTGATTTTTCTTGCTATATTAATTTAGGTTGTAGTACCTTGATTATACCAAATTGAAGCTTTCAGCAATTTAAACTAACTGCTGAATTAAGTTGTACTATTAGTTTAATTTGAGAAAAACGTGAACATTCCCATTTTTGTTTCTTTATACCTTATATATGCTTTCGAATATTAAATTTCTGAGAAAAACGGTGGCTGTGAACGCGTGAGTGATCATGTAAGGGTTCCATTTTATATTTTTGAGATACGAAGCCCTAAACATAAAAACGCACCTGCTTGCAATTACATTTCTGTAATTAAATTTATGCCCCCTAAGAATTTAATTATTAGAAATAGAATGTGATTAATATATGTAATCTAATTTCGAATATGGAAAACAGCAATTTTAATGATGATGCTAGTTTGTTTTCATAAAAGCTCATTAACTCTAAAATCAAAGATTCTTAAACTCTTTTAGAAAATATACAAGTTAACGCAATACCTAATCTAAACTGGAAAGGAAACTATTTAGTTTTGCGGCAAGGTACATTTTATTTGAACCACATTTTCAGAATTTGTGCAATCAATTAAATTGCACCTCGAACCAGGCAATCGGTTTGGCCAAGAGTTAGTTACCTTCTTAACATTTGGCGTTCCACGCTGGGCCCCATTATCGCCAATAAACCAAAAAACAATGATGTTTCATTTGAAAAGTGAGCAGTCGCGGAGCACGACTCGACTGGAAGTGTTTCAGCAAATAATAAATTTCGGCCAAGCAAATCGGCGTCGTTGCTTGGTTTCGAACAATATCGCCCAAACTGAGCGACACCGTGCACTGCATACAAAGCAGCGCGGAAAGGCGCAGAACTGAGGCAATCCGCCCCCAGAAAGCGGACTTTTTCGTTTTGGCGTCTTTGCAACGTATCTGTAGGATCAGACGAGCTCCATTCCGGGGCTCTTGCAAAATACTCCTTGACTGAGATATCCGACAAAACAGGTAACATACCGTCGAGCTCAGCTCTCGGGCTGTGCGATTGCGGGGCCCTCTCCTCCGGTTCGATACTGTAATGCACGGATTGACATGTTAACTGAAATAATGCGGCAATAAATTTTATTATTTTCCACATTTGAATAATTACACGTCTGCGATATTGGGCACTCAGGAGACATGCTGTGGTGTTACGTTATGGCCGCGCCAACTAGTGCATAACGCCTGGCTGGGTGTAAGCACTGAGATGTGATCATTTCGGTTTGGCTCGTTATTTTTTTCCTTTTTGTCTTATTCAAAGCGAAATGGATCTTTTCTTCGTTTTCCCCACAGTCTGTTGGCGCAATTGAACCGCACATCCGTGAAACAACAATGGGCCGATCGCACTCGCCTTTTAAGTCCACCAACTTCTGAAAGTGTGCAGAAGTGTGTAACTGAGATCTCACCCTATTACATTCTGTTCAATTTCACGCCTATACACTGATAAATAAATGTTTAAAAGAGCAGAAGGGTAAACACCTTGCTTTTATTTAAAATATTATTCGGAATGTAGGAAATTTGAAAGTAGGTTAAAATATTTAAAAAGTTAATCATGTTTTCAGCTCCCTGGAAGTGTGAAACTATCCTGATATTGCAGTTAATCATTTATTTCATTTTAAAGGTAAACTAAAGTTGAACTGAAAAAACCAAAACAAGAAGGATTATTTTAAAACATGCCGAATAAAACCTATATGTTGGACTTGAGGTCCTCTTTCACCGAACCCATTTTATGTCGTATCCTCGAGAGACCTTAGTTAAAATGATACTTAAAAAGAAAACTATTTATTAAACTTAATTAAATTAATTTCTTGGTGCTTTGCATGATCTAATTAACTAAAAGTTGCTTATTGATTTTAAGCCAATCTTGTATACATTCTCAATTTGCTGCTTTAAGCTTAGTTTATATAATTTATAATTTAAATATGTATTTATTAATAAGAAATTAAGCTCATTTAAATGTAATGCGTATTGTGAGCGTAACTGTGTTTTCTTACCTCCTTTGAATAGATAAATTACAGTTTTCCAAAGATTTTTCATATTTAATCTTTTGGCAGTTTTTTCTGCAATTGTGTAAATGAATAAGAGTTGTTTACCTTTATACGCATACATGAAGCAATTTAAAGGAAAACTTTTCTCAAATTCCATTTATTACCCTAAAAACGAACAGATTTGGAAAGTTTCCAGAAATTGTTCGTAAGTTTGGTGGTACACACAAAACTCGGCATTTTCTATATTAATACAGATTGCCGTCTGTAGGGTTTATGGAAAGCCATGTTACCCCCTTTTAAAAAGTATCAAATATGAAAAGCCCTTAATTTTCGCTGTTGCTAAAACACATTTTATGTAATAACACCTACAGCAAATTTTATACGTTTAATTGCATTTAGTAAAGGGGAATTACATTCCCAAAGCAGTGATAACATTTTTTCATGGTCATATTCCACGCAGTTAAAAGTAGAGAGATTTTAGCTCCCAAGGACTTAAGTCTCATTTTATTCCTTCTGGGAGTGTTTCCCGCAAAAGCTACTTCTATCGCGAACGTCGACGATGGAATTGGAAATGTTGCAGGCATGTGTTCTGGGCATGACGCCACGTTTCCTCCTTATTTCCGTCCTCGACGGTTCAGTGCTTAATATGAATGGCTCTAAATTGGGGCTCTCTGCACCACCAGCCAGAATCTATTCAAAAGACGTGTAACAAGTTCAGGGGAGCCAAGACGAGCACTGTATCGATTGCAGGGCGTTGTCTTCGATTCCCATAGCAGAGGCATTTACAATGTAGGGACCAAAAAAGGAAATAATGAAGAAAAGGAAGAAAAAAAAAATAATGTCGCGTCGCGGCGTTCCCCTGCCGTAATTGAAGTATAAACCTTTCGTTATTTGCGAGATTTCCAAGCGCTCCCAATGCCCTAGAGTGTGCCGCACAGAAAATCGTCAACTTAGGGGCTCTTTTCATACTTCAAGGCAAAATCCGGATGTCGTTATGAAGGGAGGAATTTGTGGGGCCCATAAGGCGACATCTTAACACGATTTGAGCCAAACATTCGTTGAGAGGTTGCAGGGTGCATCGGGGCGCACACATATCTTTTATATTCCGTGCATACGCAAGGTCTTGTCTAAATGGCCTAGCAAGCCTATGTCTTTAAGGGTGGTGGTAGCTGTGCTGGTCGCTGGAGGACCCTCGACATGTTATTCATAAAATTTTCCCTACAAGCATAATCCCTAAATTTCACTTTATTTTTAGGAATCAGTGGCTTTTGAAGAACCTCTTTCCATGCTGATTCAAGGACTGCAGAGCGCTTCGTATGTGTGTCGGGGTCAATTACCCTCTCAGCGCACCACAATAGGCAAAATGTTTGTGGCCATACTTCAGGGTACCTACCGCTTAGTAAATATGACAAAATTCGGGTGGATAACTTCCAGCAGTATGCCCTCAATTACAATGTCCTTCCCAGCGGCTGTTATAATGCGTCACATAATCCATCATTCATTTCCAGACGTTGCCTCCTCTCATGAATTTGGTGTGGTTATGACTATGAGCTGGCTTCGTGCTCCTCCCAGCCTAGTCGGTGAATTTATTTAGATAAAAGCTCCACTTTTGGGGGTAGAGGGGGATTCGAGATAAGGGCTACAATGAGTAAATTTTATAATGAAATTAAGATGATTAATACCTTCAGCTCTTTCCGTGTCACTGTTCTATTTGGGAGGAAATGAATAGAAAGATTAAGTTTCAGGATCCGTGAAGGGCCTCTTCAGATTTCTGTGAACAATCAGAGATTGTGGTTTTCTATAATTTTGGAGCACCTATATACGTAATATTTTCTTTCTCGTTTACCATTTAGCTAAAGTTATGTTATCTATTGTTTTGTCTGTTATTGTATTTTATGCATTAAAAAAAGTAAGGAGTATTTAAATAGTTTGGATGAAAATAAAAATATATCCATTTTGATTTTTAATATCATCCAAAAAAAATCTTATAATATAAACAAGCAGAACTTAAATCCTTTCGGAACATAGAAAATTAAAAAACAAAAAAAGAAAGTTTTTTGTTAAATTTTATGCAAATACAGTGCGGTGTTAGGGTATTAATTAGGTTATCTATCTGAATAAATAACTTAAAAAGTTCTTTAATGATTCATTGATTCTTAGGAGTTAATTTATACATCTAATCTGACGTTATTTATTATTATCCACCCCACCCTTAGGAAATAATTTTTCACGATTTTGGTATTTTGCTGTATGTATTGATTCATTTGTAAATTGTATTATTGTTTTTCCTCCTTAGCGCGCTGGGTTTTAGTGATTGACAATTTTTAGATTAGTTATTTTCGGATGGAGACGTGGAATTGGTACGTAAAACTCCTGCTAAGTACAAAAAATATATTTATAGACTTTCAAACTAGAACACAGTAAACCCTACACAAATCTAAATCAGATTCGCTTTAATATTCGTTAAATTACTTCTGTTGAACTGCTGCTTTGAGTCGGTCTTCACCAAAGCAGCCTTCACTTGGGATAACTTAAAAAAATCGTGACCCGCTTAGGTGTGTTCTTCGCAAACTTTGAAGTTGTCCCTAGCACTTAGCATATTTTATGATGGCACCATTCGAACTAGTTCGAAACGATCTTAGATTTCATTGCGATAAAATTATGAAAGCGACCAATTCACTTTGAAGGGGCACCGTGGCAGCTTTTGGACTGCCGGAGACAATGATGGATTCCGCGTCATTTTAGATGCATAACGGTTGTCTAAATAGCGCTTTGATTGGCAATCAAGTTTGATCCAAAAAATGTGTAAAGTAAAACGAGAATTTTAATCAGAATCAATTGAATTTATTCATTTATCATGTGAGAACAAGTCGATCTTAATTTAATTGAAGTTGAAAAGTTGATGGTGTCGCTTTGCATTCGCATAAAGGAATAGCTTTTTATTCCGCATATAAATATATTAATTAAATGGATTTCAAGGTGACATTGAAATCTATTCTGAATTATTGAGCTTTCAACTTATGTTTGGCGCGCGATTGCAATAGAAAAAAAATTATTTATACGCTATTAGCATATTATAAAGGGTTTATATACGGTTTCAATTTTGACTACCATCACTGAATTTTGCACATCTTTTAAACATGAAACAGAATGGGATTAAAAATTGTTTTAAAACAAGATATTGTTATGCTTCAGTTCTTTAACGTTAAAAATTAGCTATTAACAATTCATTTATGTCATTTTAAAATGAATAAGAAAAATTTAATATTTTGTTTTGCTAAGGTCCAGTTTTTAGCTTGAGCTTAAACATTGCTTAAAGGGATATTTAATCATTGTTTCTGACATAAATGGTTGTTAATTTTGAAGCGTTATAAAAATTAGACGACTCTTTTTAAATTTATGGGGCCTCTGGTAGATCTGCTGTTAGCGCGCTAGACTACCGTCCCAGAGGCTGTGGATTCGAATACCACGCATAACGACACTATGTAGGCCAAAAAAATAGCTTAACTGTGCCTTTCTATGCAGCCACTTCAACCTAACTTAATCTTTTAAATTTATATTAAAATTATGAAAAAAAAAAATAATTATGTATTTACATGTGGTTTTATATTTGTTTGCAGGTAAAGGATTGTAGCCTTTCATAAAGTGATAATCATAGTTAATGGACAGTTCGTCGCCGAGTTACCAAGACCTTGATTATCCAAGGTTTGTATAAGCCATATTTAAATTTAATTTAATATTAAATTTTATAAAGCGAAACATTCAAACCTTATATTATTGTAATGGTTTCGAAATTCACTATATTATCCTGATACGTTTTGCTTATTTATATTATCCTTTTGGGATTGCTTAATTGCCGTGCATTAAAGTAACTTAATTGCGAAACATCAGAGATTTCATATCTGCAGCTCCTTTTTCGTAAAGACTTTTAATTAATTGCGTCTAGAGCTATGTTTTTTTCATTTTCCAGTATAGCGTTTTATTTAGAGAAATCATGATTTTTAAATTATATTTTGTCTTTATTCAAATAAACTAAGATGTACTAGCTCTTAAACTCTTTTCCTTTTTTTTTTTAGTAAGTGTTTACTAAATAGGTTAAATTAGTAATTTAAATTTGTTATATCGACTGTTGATTGCCATGGGTAAATATTTAATTTTATAATTTTATAATGATACCGACAAATTATCACAATTGATCGAATTTTGTATGAAAATAAATCACACAAGCTATTACTACTTGACTGCTTAGCTCCGTTCAACCACCAGGAAAAGTGCGGTGAGACTAAATTGTTGGCTTTATTCAAAAAGCACAGTCACCGTCCCCAATGCCATTGGTGTACTCACAAATTGAATGAATTTTGTGGCTAATAGTGCTCTTTTTAAGGCCTACCAGTGATTTCTTACATTTGCTGGGCACCCGAGCTCCAGCCCGGTATCAGTGGACATTATCTGTGTTTGGCCCAATGCTCACGATTGCTGCGCCTGCATTCGATAGTATCTCGAGAGTAACGCAAACACACAGAGGAAGGTGTCTTTTTCGTCACCGTGAAATTATGTTGAACGAGAAAACATAAAACTCAATGAACATTTATTTCACTTTTTGTCTGTGCGTGAGGTAGAGTTTCAAGCTGAATTGAAATTATTCCTTGTGCCCATTTTGAAAGTGAGCTCTCGCATCTTGCGCGCTACCGCCAGTCTCAATGTAAAATTTCTAAAGTAATAGGCCCGAGGAGGTCGTTCTGCTTTGTGTTCCGACAATTTGTTAATGAGACTCATAAACTCGGTTCACTCACAGGTTAAGTAGATGCATTCAGATTTGAATGTCTTTTTTTTATTGATTCCCCCTGAACTTCGAGCACTTTTTCCGGTATATAAAAGGTTTGATTAATGTTTCTGCGCACATCAAGTTTATGGCAGGCGTGGTTTTCAGCATACTCATCGTCCCCAAAAGACGGATGATTTTTACATGCCTTTTGATATCATTTTATGAAATATACACTTTTATTGGTCTTGAAACATTCCTACAAAATTACTAATGGTTTTTCTGATCCAGAGTCACTATGGGGGTCCAGATATATTTTGGGTTATGTGTGGTTGAGAAAATTCTCTCAGTTTCTCACTGTAATTTTAAATATTTAAAGGCACATTGATTCACTGTCACATATGAGGGGACACCAAAAACTAAAAATTAAACGTTAAAGCTATCAAACGTATATTATTTATATCAAGCCCTTACCGCCCCATTGTGTGACTCGCAACATTTTGATTTTTAGACTATACTATCATTGCCAAAGTCGTTTTATTATGCATATTTGGACATTCGTGATCTTATTTGAAGGCTAAAAAGAAGTACATAGTTTCTTCTTCCTTATAGAAGTAGTAATCCAGGAACCCTGAAAATTTTCCCTGCAGAATAAGGGGTATATTGAATATTCTTAAGGATTAAATTCTAGAACATGATCGTAAGCACATTTTCAAACATGTAAAAGTCATGTACAAATTTTTGCGGGTACTTAGAGAAGGGCAAATATACTTGAGTAAGCGAGACGGAATGAGAAAAAATTGTAGGAGCCTCCTACAGTATTTCCAGTTTCCAATCAACTGTGGCAATAACGTTCAAATTTCTTTTTGCGCGTGTACTCATGTTTTCAGTACTACTAAAAGATTAAAAAATCCCTTAACACTATTTCTACCAAAGGTGTCAAAAGACACCTTTTAAAATTTTAACTTGAAATTAATTTAAAAGTTTAATAATTTTTTCTCAGTTAATGTTTTGACTTTTCGTATAATAATTGTTAAATTTATTTAGCGCTATCATTTTCCTCCAGCTCATCCTGGATCAGTATAAACGTACATGATATACCTATTTCTACCATGAGGTGTCTTTTGACACCTTTACGATTTTTCTCACAGCAAGAAATAAAAAATATAAAAAAACTACACATGACATAAATTTGGCAACAGTGATGGACTGAACTGTAATTTGTTCTTGTTTTTTTCCTCTTCGTATTATTATACCAAGCCATGGAAATTCTGTGCTATATGATCTTCTCAGCAAGTTTTAGAAAATGCCAGAAATTTTCGGTTAAAAATTCCAGCAATTTGAATATCTAGACCGGCAACACTGAATTCCCCGGTATAATTTTTATATTCGGTTGTTGTTTGCAATGTTGCATTTTACTGGAGATCATTGAAGTGAACATGTTTTAATAATTATTTCCATAATTATTTGCATCCAAACGCAAAAGTGTCAAAAGACACCTTTTGGTCGAAATAGGTATACACAAAACCGTGGTAGAAATAGTGTTAAATGAATTGGGTACGTTTAACAAGTCTTATCGTATTTTCTTACAAGCACAATTTAATTTTCGGTTTTTATTAATTAGGTTTGCGGGATGGGATATAAACGAAATCAGGCTTAAACTACAAGAGATCTTAATAGCCTTAGCACCTGATTAAAGTGAATAAGTTGAAGCTCAACACTCAAAAAACAAAGTCGATGTTCGTGAAAAGTATTGAGGAATTATAACTATTTTTAGCCGAGAAAATGATCGAGATACTAAACGAGTTCAAACATTCTAATCGATGATAATCTAAAATCCAAGTCCCATATAGCCAACATAACGACCAAAATGGGGAGGATGGTAGATTTCTTCTTTGTCACTCAGAGCTATTATTGTACTATTAATAAGTTTGGCTTTTAGAGAGTTACAGATCTATAATAAATTATTTGAATTTGGGTTACTATCCCTTTAATTAATACATATATTTTCTAAAAAGAATGAATCTTTTAAAAGAAAAATCGTTACAATTCCGAACTAAAACTCACTCGTTCACCTTTGACAATAATGCGGTAATTCCCCTTTGCTCAGTTCTCGCGGAGTATTGACTCCAAAAAGGGTGAACTTTGCCAGCTAAAAAGAAAAAATGCTACATACAGAGCGCAATCACCAACTGTCACAGCGGTTGTACCAAATTAAAATAATCGTGCGGTTCACTTCCCCACCGTTCCCCTAAGCTGTAAACTTTCAAATTCAGAATGTTAACAGGCGTCCTGCTCTCTTCCAGTTTTTGGTGGAACGGAACGGGCAACAATTTGTGCCCTGTTCGCATACTTGGCCTCGTTTCATGGCGAAATCGTTTAACGATCATGCGCACCGCTCTCTTTGTACTCCCCGAAAGTCTCTTTCGCTTGATTCGTCAGCGGTGTGGTGGTGGGCGCAATTATGAAAAAGCTTACGTGTTTGTGTAGTGCGTTTCCGTTTCTCTTGTGTGGCCGGACCGTTGTTTTGGGAAGCTCTTCAGTCATCAGCTGCTGCGCGTGAGGAAGTGGTCGTTGAACATTCAGTTCTCAATTTGATTTGAATCGTGTGAACGTCACCTCAGCCTGTGCGAGCCTAGTGGAGGAGGGTGTCAGAGGGTTTAAGGAGCACTACCAGCACCTGCGAAGCGCTAGCGCACAGCTGCCAGCTGAAAAGCATCGAGGAGAGGGCCAGTGCTAGTTACCCGCAACCGTCCCATTCGGCTGTGTGTCGTAAAGTTCCAATCAATGAAAGCTTGGGCCAATTCAGTCGAAAAGCTCGCTTGCATCGGTGTCGTGTCGCGGTCGAACGAGATAACCACAGCGCGGAAAGCTCGGCCCAGCCGACCGCTGTAGGAAGAGCCTTGTGCGAGGCTATCGAATTCTGCTCTGACCCGAGCGCGTAGAACGCGGACTCAAGAGCAGGACCAGCGAGCGGCCGTTTCGCTCTAGCTACCGGGCTTCCAAGTGGAGCGTTGAGCCGACGTACACGTAAAATTTGTTTTTAGATATGTTTTAGATAAACGGCCGTAATAATCGGGCACACATGTGTGGAAATCAATCGGGAATTGTTAACCTGATTCTCAGTCCAGAAGGAAAAAAGTAAAATAAGAATAAAAGAACAGAAAAATAAAGCGCCGCAGACGGGGCAGATTCACGAATCTAGTCCATTTCCTCTCGTCCTCGTTTAGGAGTTTAGGTCGCGAGTGTGCTTTTGTATCTGCGGGAAGAACTACCGTATCGACAGGAGGCTAGCGGTTTTATGCAAACGCGACAGCTACAGCGTTGATAGTGAAAAACAGCTGTCAGGGTGCGCATTGTGTAAATGTGACGTTCTTCTCGGAAATTACATGGATCAGTGATCGATTAACTTAAGGTCAAACTGAAGAGAGGCTGCCGAGAGTGTGTGTGTTTCGTTTCTTGGCGTTTACACCTTGACCTGTTAACCCTACGTGCCAGTTATACGACAAAATCCAAATATTCCTGGAAAACCATTTTGAGTTTCACATCGCGGACGGGGCGACCTCATCCGAACTGATAGTTTATCCGATTAAAACACAATGATTTTCTGTGATATACCAACAATGTTTGCCCACGGGCGTATAACTGCAACTAATAAGTGAGATTTCATCGATGATAGCTTTCCTAAATCTCAGGAAAATCTACCAAAAAGTGGTGAAGTGATTAAAGTGAAAAACGGTTTGGCCGCAAATATAACTCGAACGGAAGCTAAAAAGTTCCAGAAAATCAATTTGAATCACCTTCTTTCTCGTGGATTGTGCTCCAGAAAGTAATTCAAAGTGGATACCATATCATTGCCTCTGGGTGGATTATCTCATGTTAGGATGGCTCTGGCAAGGTAATTTCCTTTCATTTATCTAGCAAAAGGGTAAAAGGCAAAAAGTTTCTTGTGGGCCAACCAGAAATGTTTGAATAATAAAAAAGATAAAAGAACGCGATATTCTAAAGGGATGTCGTGGGAGTGACACTCTTCTAATGGGTTCTGCGGTGCATACAATCGATTTTGTGGTGTTGAAAATCGTCCTTGCTTTCCTGGAATTTTCTTTCTTTTATAGTTTGCGGAAAATCTAGTCACAAAGCTTTATTAAAAGGATTTTAATTGATTCGGCTTTAAATTATAATTTACAATCTTCTATTGGTTTTCGCTGTTGCAGCAAGTGATAATACTCCCCTGCAAGATACGGTCGCATTTAGTTTTCGTGGTGCTTGCTTTCGGTGTAATAAATTGGATGGACTTGAAGATAGGATTATTAAATTTATTAATGCATTTTCTCCCGTAATTCGATTTGGAAAATGAGTCAATTATTGGGATGTGGCTCAGTGCCAAGACTTACACGGGTAGTGGCATAATTGGTTGCCCTGGGGCAAAAAGGACGATGTCTCTGTAAGAGCTTAAAGATTTCAGTTCACACGGTCAGTAATTGCTCCGGTGGTTGGATGTTTTAACGACAGTTTAGGGTAGTAGTTATCCGATTTGCTAGAAGGACGAAACATACTTAGTTTATTGACTAATCGATCCAAGAGGTGGTTTTGACGACACGTTCATTCTCTTCGACGGTAATTGATTTTAAGGCGAAGATTGTGGTTGTTATTGAGCTTCTGATTGATTATAACTTAATATTTGATAAATTTTTGGATTTAAACATATAGTTAACTTAAGTTTTAACAAAATATTTTGAGTATTGTAGTACTAATGCCAGTTTTTATCTCAAGGAGTAGCTGTAGCTAAGATTAAGTTAAAATAATCATTAGCTTCGATGGGCTAAAGAAAAGAATAAGGTGATCGTGAAAAGGTAAACATTGTTAGAATTTTTGGAATTTAACTCATTTATTATATCTCATAATTTAGGAACTTTAAGAAGAAGAGTAAACACAATTGTAGGATGTAATGTTCAAAAAGTGGCCAAAATTATTATTTACAAATGCATTTAGACCACACAATGATGTAAGGCGCTAATTATTTGCATATTCAAATTCCTCATAAAAAGACATTTGCCTTATGTTCAGATATAAAAAAAGAAGTGAGTTGAATTCTTAAAAGGAGTCTAATTTTACATTTTAAGGACTGCTTAAATTGCGGCGGGAAAAAAGAGAAATAAAATAATTCTAAGAAAAGCCTGAAAAGTATGGTTTGTGTTTTTTACAAGAATCTACCATTCTTTAATATTTCAGTCTTCAAATAAGGAACAATTGGATTTGATATTCTTGTCGTAATGTAGCGAGATTGTGACGCTGTGCCCGCTTCAAAGAAAGCACAAGAATAACAATCATCCTTGAATCTAAATATATCTTTTGAGCTCGTAATAGTCCCCGATTTAAATGTTATGGAAAGTTTTAGGATATGAAGGAAAGGAAAGATTTAACTTAACAAATAAAAATTCCAATGTACGATTGGATTATACGAATAATTTTTCGAGATTTTTGATAAAAGTGTTATAAGAACTATTTTATCGTATAGAAGAGCTTTCAGAGTTAAAACTTTATAATTTTTCTGATTATGTTGGAAAAAAAAATTGAAAACAATAAGTGACCATATAAAATTCAAAATAAGTGAAATAAGCTGAAGTGAAGATGTTAAGACTAAGGAAACAAATATTGGTTTATGAATTTTTTACAATATGTAAGTAAGTTATGTTCCTTTTTTTCTTTTTGCACTTGTGTCATGTGTTCTCTGTTTATTGTTTCTGTAAAATAGAAAAAAAAATTTGTTTGAAAACAGTGACTGTCTGATAAATTGTAATCGATAAAGCGGAATGCTCTCTTTGGAACACATCTCATTTGTACAAATAATTTAATATAAAGAATTAAGCAGGTGTCTGCTTGATAAAGAAATTTTTTTTAGAAAAAGTTCTAAGAGGCTAAACATCAATTAAAAATAGATATTTTAAGATGTAGGCGTAAAAATTATAATGAATAGATTAATAGCGAATTATTACAGGATTATTGTATAGTTAACTGTGGGATTGTTTTTTTAAAGTCCCTGACGGGATGCGTAATTAAAATTTAACGATGACGGGTATACACGTCGAAAACAACACAAATGGTTCCATACAATTCATTGTCGAACAAGATAAAATCCAAGCGAAAGATGTGTTAAATCTTTTAAGTATTGCGTTGCTATAGAGCAGTGATTCTCAACCAATGTGCCGCGGCACTTTTGTGTGCCGCTAAAGTTTAGAAATGTATGCAGTAAAAATTATAATGCTTTTTTTATTACGAGTAAAGTTTAAATTAAAGAATAGTACTAAATATATGAATATGTTAAAATTATTAAATAATATTATTTAAAAAGAAAATTTACAAATTATTTTAGCAGAAATAGGTGTTTAAATCCATAAAAAAATTTTTAATTACTTGTTTTGTAACGCATTCTTTCTTAGAATCATAAACAGATTTTTATTCCTCAAGTGGGCTCATACGTGTCAGGTTGCCCCTCCTATGGAACCTTTTCATACGAAATTTCTTCGACCGAATAGGGACATTTACGTTGACTTGTAATTTATACCTTAATAAACGTTCTATTGTTTTTGTAGTACATATGTATTATTTTATTTTACATTCAAAATTATTATCATAAGCTATTTTACACAGTGTATTATAGGTAAGTAAACAACTTTTAAACTTATCTTTTTCTTTGAAATCGTTGAGAATCACTGCTATAGAGTTTTAGACTTAGTCTCTTTAGTTAACAAGTTAAGGAAATTTGATTTAAATATAAATAAAATAAACTCCCTCTAGAACAGAACGAAAAACCTATGGAAGGCAGATAAATTGATATTACCTACAACCACATTGATAGAGATAAGGAAATCACCTTAAAAAAGTTCGCAAAAATTATTAGATTATTATTATGATTTTTCGTGACGATGCAACATTTGAAAGCCTTGGTTTTAGACCAGTTCTCTTTAATTGAACTTACCACTTTACGTATGGGTCGAATTTGGTCAGACTTTCCCGATTTCCGCAAATTTTTTTATGAGAATTAAATAAACATGTATGTATGGTTTTAAATCATTATAGTTTTATTAAATCAACACTATGTCTTATATTTTTTTACAAAGTTATTTATTAACATGTCTAGTATAGATAGTACTATTAACTAATGGTACAAAAAAAATTGTATAAAATGAATAACTAACGCAGCGTACTAAAAATTCAAGCAAAAACGTAAATCGACGTGGTCCGTTCTAGGAAGTCGTAATGCAAAAACGAAAATTTACATTACCCGTCCGTTAAATGTTAAAGCTGAATGTGGAATTCATGAAAAAATCTAAATCGTTAAGAACTATAGATATCAGTGTGTCATTAATTTCTTCCAAGAATTTAATTTGCATAAAAGTATAGTCAAAATATTATCTTCTAAGTACAGATTTTTATGGAAAAGTAAAATACCCAGAAATTAATTGAACGTCACATAGTTTCTGAAATACCAAATTGTTACATCAGCTTTGCCTGGTGATGACAGTATGAAATCTGGAGAGTTTTGATAAAATCAATTTTGAATTTATTTATTGTAACATCGGTGAGAAAAGTGTTCTATGGGACAAAATTAAGCAAAAATTCGTTTTAATTTAAGGGACTGACATCTTGAATATTTATCCTTGTCATTTGAGAATACTACTGTCGTCATCTGACAAACTGCCAAAAATAATACCTGATCTGTCATATTAACACAGCAAAGCAAATTACTTCGATAAGTCTTGTTTTTTACGAGTTTCCAATAATGACAAGTAGCCTTGAGAAAGAATAACAAACAAAGGCAATTTTAATTTAATCGCACACGCGTGTAACACACTTGAAGCGAACGCTAAGCGTTTCCCCTTGTGAGCTTCGAGCCTCCAAGCAATATTTTATGCTAATTTCCGCCTATTCCACCCACTTTCCATTCAAGATTCATGGACCTGTACATCATCCCGCTGTCGCGACGATAAAGCCATATCAACTCGCACACAGAGGCGCCTTGCAAGAGCCCGTGAAGCGGAAAGCTCGCTGTTGACGATTGTTGATCACTAATTCATGCAAAAAACACAAAACCATCTAAAAGTGTCTCCCACTTGATTCGATGGAGCGTGTTTCTTTTCGCCACTGTGCCGTTGCAGCGAGCCGGACCGATGGGAATGGAACAGCTCTTTTCGCTTTTGTTTTCTCTTAATTCAATTGCTTCACTTTTTGATATAAATATGATGAACTGCTCTTTGTGGACTGCGTCCATACATCTTCGCTGTAAACAGAGGGGCAAGAGAGCGGAAATTTGTATCGATGCACGGCTGAAAGTCGGACTTAGGTGGCCTGCACTGGTGTTGGTGCACACGTGCGACTGGACTTGATAGAATTCGCGGAATCCCAGTCGCGGTGCAGCGAAACAACTTCGCTTTGTATTTCCCTTTTCTTTTTTTTTTCTTTTTTACGAATCGAACTTCGCATGAAATAAGAATAATATGGGGTTTGTATATTGGAGCCTTGCATTGGGTATCGGGCGATTAATCCGAGATCATGTTGCAATTAAGTGCGCGCACACATTTCTAATTGAAGAGAAATGCAAGAACGCGCGAGAGATAGGGCTGCCAACACTCGTGTCTGATTGCTGCGGGGGCTTTTTGTATTTGTTGTGACCTTCCGTAACGAGGTTACCTCATTTTAGGTGTGCCTGCCTGCCTGGTCAATCCGGAAAAGCTGAGCAACAGTTTTTATCAATCAGATATATGTACATAATCTTTGATTGTGTGATTACTGCAATAATTTCGATTATTGTGGCGGCCTTACGGCGATTTGTTTCCACGCCTGTTGTTAGTGGTGACATAGAATACAAGACGCTCTTCCGTCCTTCCCTTTTTTCCTTGCATGGGCGCTGTTAATTATTTTCACGTTTCTTCGTTTTATGAACCACCTAACGACCAACGGAGGATATTCTGGCTTAATACAATTTGGTGTTAGCTATCATTCATTCATTCCGGTATCGATTTCCGTATTGTCGGATTTCGCCATGGGTACGAACTCTAGGGCTACTAAAACATAAAAATAGACCTACTATTTACGAGCAAGCTATTTTTCCAAATTTATAAGGAATAATTGCTTTTAAGTACTTGTACAAATTATTTAAATATTTAACTGTGATTAAATCCCCTCTGTGTTCAGCTTGCATCATGCATTCGTCTTTCTACTTTATGTTAAAACCCGTATTTTATGCGTCGACTCGCTTCTGTTGCCCTCCTTGTTGTAATTTGTCATCATCTGTCAAAATGTTCTTTCGTTATATTTCGCGCATTGAATATGAATCGAGCCAATAATTACCTGCCAGAAGTGGGTGAAGACAAATGGTATATTGGGAAAGAACTGCAGGAAATAAGCGCTAAAAATTGAGCCTCGAGTTTTAATCCAAGTACTAACTAATCCCAAAGTTATTCGAAAGTTGCTGCGTATCATATAACCCCGCAATTTCGTGGCATTGATAAATTAGAGGCGCAAAGCCGTCGCCACATCTCGTTCGCAGATTGAAGAAATTACTATTTGAGTGAAAACTATTGGAAAAAAAAGATAAGGCATTCACTTCCTGCTGATTTAATAAGCTGTCGTATGCAAATTAACAAAAACTGAGGCTCGTCTCGAGTAAAACGACTTCCATCGAGCTCATGAATCACCGCGGCCATAATGTTCCATGAATTATTAATCGTCTGATAACCGCCAGTATGCAGTTCAAATTTGCCCTGGCGCACCGCTGAAAATCGCTGCAACGTCGATTGAGTGGAGGCCCAATTGCGGCACCAAGTACTTTCGACAATTTTGGACAAATCGCCTTTGCGCTAATGCGACTGGGGCCGAGGACGGGTGCCAGCGGGCCGAGATGTAAAATGTGCAAAATGCGAGAGGCGGTTCGCTCGCTTATATAACGAGAAACATGGCGGAGACGCCGAAGCCGCCGAAGCCTAGAGATCAGCGCCAATATGGAAACATGAGCGCTTTCGTCACTTAACCGCCGTATGATTTACCTTTTGGCGCGCTTGCCTAGCGCTCAACGGGATATGGAACTGGGTCAATACATAACCTTTCGAAAGTGGAGCAAAGCCCCATTCTGGCAGAGAGCTTTCATCAGATTTCTCGAGCAGTGATCGTAAATTTGGGCTGACGCGGCTCAAACCAATCTCAGTCGCGCAGGGCTTGTGGTTTGAGCGTCAAACAAAGACCAAGTAATTGTCAAAATGCAACTAGAGACACAACGGCGACTATTCCGTTTATAACACGGTCATAATGTGTTGCGAGAGAGCGAACATTTTGTCGGAATGAAAACCTGAAAATGTCCAAATTACGACTGAGCAAAATACGGCTGGTGGCACCAGCACCAGCACCACCAGCAGCAACAGTGACAATTTGAGTGACCGACAAACCTACTTGCTGACCCATTGCAGTGGTTGCTTTGTAGACCTTTAAAAATGCGCTGATCGGAGTTTTTGGGTCAAGGTCTTTTGTCAGGTTTTTGATGAGTCTTTAGACTGCGAACGAAAGCACGATGTTGCCCAAGAAAGCATCCGGATGTGACTGTATGTGGTCCAGACACGAATTGTGGGAGTTCGCCCTCGTCGAAACGGTCGATTGTCGAAACCGATCCTACCGATAACCGATTCGGAAATCGCTTTGGAAACGGCACGACGACGATGACAGCTGCACTCCAACGGCCGTTGTGCTGCAAAGTGATCACGCTGTGGGGAGACACGCGCAAGATAAAAAGCGCGCCTGCCTGGAGTGTGACGGAAAATTGGATCACTGGAGTTGAGCGAGTTTTCTTTCTTATTGTCGGCGGGGCACCACGACCCGTGGGGCGCTTCTCGTTTTATTTAAAAAAATAGGTCACCTCGATATGTTTACCAAAAAGCAGATGCAGAGCTCGCTCTGTTCAATTTAGATGCAATCCATGGCTTAAGTAATTCTTCGTTTTACAACGCGAATGTTCGAGTTCGCCGCGTCCCGCGCTTGGATTATTGGGGAACAACAACAAGTGATGCGTCAGACATTTTGCTTGTTTGTAGTTCTGACACTGGTTTCAGTGATGCAACTTTATTTAAAAATATTTTATAACTGACATTTACGTAATGAAAACATCTTTTAGGTTTTATACACCGCTGGTAGAAATTGCGTTTAAAAATGACCTTATTAACACGTTCGGGTAAAAATAGCTAATTTTTAGATTTATATATTTTTATTTTCTTCTAATAGATTTTGAGAACTGTGGTTACTTTCAACTACTTACACATGAAATATTTTACCGAATGCTATAGTATTCAGTATTAGTATTTAGTATTAGATGTAGATTATATTAACATTTATTGAAGTCGCTTTAAAATTACATTTAAATGAAATGCAACCTTTCATTTATATTTCAAAAATTTGTTTTTTATATGCAGTGTAAGAAGCATATGAAAGAGAAAGATCGGAGCTTCTATAGCCGAATAAGCATTTACGATTTAAAAGGTAAAAATTGAAATTAGAAGACTGTGATTATTTATTTCCCATAAAAGCAATTAATAGTTTACAAACAAGCGATATCAAACACTATAAAATGGTTCTTCGTTCCGTTTATTTTCCAATGCAGTAATTTGAAAACGACATTACATTTTTAGAAAACAAATCTAGTAAATTTTCCCGTTTAGAAATGAGTGTAGTAAGCTTTAAAAATTGGAAAATAAATCAAGTTTGAAAGAGCGGAAGAACAAACATTATATATAAACTTTAAAAAACTATACAAAAATATTTTGCTGCAGTTCGGGCAAGCAATTTAAATTCATTTGTAAGATATACTCGTATAACTCAGGGTTACGCGTCAAGTAGGTATACTTAAAATTTAGAATTAATTTCCTGACTACTTATTTTTTTCTAAATACGTGAAAAATGTCGAAAGATTTCTTTTATGTAATGAATTCGATCTTAGTGTAAGGATCATCGCATGCACCATGACCTCTGAAATAGACCGATATTTGGGAACTCTGTAATAAAGCATTAATTATTTTTCTTTATATACATATATATATGTTTTTGTTATCACAACTTTTGTTATTGTTATTAAGGTGAACAATTTTCTATACCTATTGAGTTATTTTCAAACTGAACAATTTGTTGCATGTGACTAATTTCTATAATCAATTCTCTTTTCGGTTCGCTCATTTTATTTTAGAAAAACCTTCATATTCTAAATTTATAGCTGTGACATTTCACAGGAAGAGAAGGTAATAAGGTTATTAGCTTGAATTGCCCTCTATCAAGCAAGATTTCATCATACGAGTACAATGAAAAATCTATCCAGAAGTCAATGGATGTGTTCTATTTTTATACGTGCGTATTTCCGTTCTGAATTTAATAAGTTCTTGTTACTCAGTGATTTAATTTCAATACGACCTTCTTCGAGCAATGCTTCAAGGATATTAGTTTTACTTTATTTTGTATAGTTTTGTAGTAACTAACTAACTAATTTTACAAATGCAGATCTGGAAGATTAAATTGTTTTTTTTTTTTACAATTCTACAAAAATTAAATAGGTAAATCAAGCGGGAGCTTAACACTAAGTTTACGGAACGCTTCACTTTTTTACAAAATATTTCCTGTTTAAAAAATAAACCACCAACAGTTCAGTTTTAACATGTACAAGTTGCTTCATTTCTAATTTGTAAAAACGTTTGATCAACCTTCCTCAGCTTTACTAAACCGTAGCATAAGATTAGTTATGTAGATTCTGCGACCCAATGTCCTTACCTCTTCAGCTAAGATATTTATTGCAATGTTTTATTAACAATTGGTTAAATACTCGTTAATATCATCAAGATATTACACTAGACGTTTTCGTTTTAGCATTCAAAATTAGGCTTACTATCTATTGCAAATTAGAGGGGATTGAGATATATTTTGAGAAAATACGCTTTCTCACTGGTGAAGTAGATTTAAAGGTAAGAAACCTTAGGAAAAGCGAAAGGAACTTCTGAGATATTTGTGCGAAAGCTTTCTCATGTTTAAAATTTTGCTAAAGTCCCTCCACGTTCCGAGGCATTGGGTTCGGAAAGTATTCGTGAAAGTCGATCTGCGCTGTGTCAATTTGTGAATGGCTCGCTTCATCACTTAAATGTTTGAATATGTAACCCCTGCGAGTATCTCCATATGAAAAACAGAGGCTGCGTGGGATAGTCAGCTTTCACAACTCGGTTAAATTTCCAATCGCCATTTCCGTGTAAAATACGTGAAAAGTGCAATTTCGCCCGACTTAAGGAGAGAAGTAACAGCAGAGAGAAACTAAGTTGCAAGTTCGTGGTTTATTCTGGGAGGGCGGGAGATCTGCGCGCGCTGGCACAGCTCTGGAGGCGCATCGGCGTTCTAAAAATTAACAATAAATAAATGGCGGAAACGGTTGCGGCGAGGTGAATCGGAATAGGAAAGCAAGAGGAAGAGAAAGTAAGTTTCGAAACGAAACTGCGCACTCTCTTTTCCAGCGGTGTTGTCATGTCACCGTGTACCGAGCCGACTGCCGCTGGTCTGTCCGCCATACTCCGAAGACTCTGGGAGATAGTGCCCCTTGTCTTCTATCTGAATCTGGCCGATGCCCGAGAAGAAGAGCAGCCCAGCGAAAGGTGGATTAGCTGGCGATTAGCCGATGATTTTAATTTGGTTCACTTCTCACTTGTCGATGGAAATTGTGCCCGAGCGCTGAAAACTGTGCAGAAGAAAAGAGAAAGTAAGACCTCAGTTGGCGAACTCGTATGAAGAAGCAGAAGGCCATCTGCTGCAATTTCAGTGCAGTCGGCGGAGAAATGCAGTTTGAGGTGCAGCGCAGTGAGTCCATAAATTTTATTTGGGCCTCTCAAGGGAAATTGTAAATTCCTTTCAGTTTGCTCCCCTACCATTTTAAGGACCGGTGCAAACGATCGGATCCGTTTAATTTCAACCTTAAGAATTGCTTCATAATAATCAAGTCAACTCACTCACCGGTCTTGAGACTGTTGAACTCACCATTTATCTAATTTATCTTCAACTCTTTAAGACTTTATTAATATTAAAAAAAATCAACAAAAATTTGTTTTTTATTTTTGTTTCTTGAAACTTCTTTCAGACAAATAAACACATCACCTAGAGAGACCTTCAAGGGGTCACTCGGATCAGTTCAGCGACTTGTCTTCATTAAACGCAACCAGTCAAGGTTTGAAACTTACTTGAAAAAAATTATGAAAATAAAATTCGCTGAATTTAAGCATTTCAAGAATATCGCATTTTATATCAGTTATGGTGTTTGGATATGGCTGAGGATTTGATATTTATTTTATTTTTTATTTTAAATTTCTAGTTTTACTTTTGGTTTTGGGGATTCTTTTATTTTGTAATTTTATAAAAATTCATCACTATTAAGAATCAACATATTGACAAATCACTAATTGTAGCACTTATCACTGATTTTTGCTTCCAAATTTTATTCAAGCGACTTGGATCTTTTTTAAATGATATTTTCTTTTCCATTAAATGATTTCTTCATATTAACATGTTTTTTTTTCTAACAAAGGCTCAGAATAAAATGAGAACTTTGGTAATCGAGGATTTAGTTAATTTTGTCTACAGATTACACCAATGATTTTGAAATGTAACTGAGGTAAATCATCATCCTATCCAAAGATAAGTTAACTCAAGTAGGTGGTCATCTGCATAGTTTTTCAAAAATTAATAAGTCAGCTTAAACAGGGACTCAAAAGGCGGTCAATTGCCAATCAGCCTGGCAGACTTAGTAAATAGTAATAGTTTTCCTTTTTTTGAGGCAAGGTTTCGTCTGTTTTTTTTTAAACATAATGCACCTATACATATTTAAAAAATATCCCGTACTTTTGATAATGTTGCTAATTGCAGGGCAAATTTATGTAATAGATATCATTTTTGTTAGAAAAAAATATAGAAATTGAAGACTTAATTGATTACATTATTCTTAAAATTTCTGTCGTTTTCTAATAGGATTAGTATATCATTTAAAAACACGGTTATATTTTTCAAATTCAGTGCTAACCTGTCTCTAGTGACTAGAAATTCGATATTTAGTAAGCTGTATAAACTCACATTCAATAGAATTGCCGCAAAACGTGTATCTACAGGTGTATATCGCGTAAATAGTACCAGATATAATAAATAAGTTCTAAATACTGGTAAGACAGCTACGTCAGTGTGCAAGAATTTATGACTTAAGTTAAGTATTTAGACAGCAGCTAATAGCAACTCTAGTTCGCAATCAAGAATTAATTAATAAGAATAATAAGTGATTAATTTTATTGTAGGTACATATCTCTACAAGCCAACACTGATGAGTAGTTATTCATCCTTCCGTTAGACAGTTACATTTAAAATCCCGCCCAAATCTATAATATAATCAATCATAAGCAGCCTGATCTTCGTAAGTTACTGTGACATTTCCGCCAGAGCGCTATAAAAATATTTACAAACGATGACTTAGACGGCTGCCACCGAGCACCGCTGCATACTTATCTGAATCAGAAATAAAGACTCACCTTAGCCAGACAAAAATAAAAAGTTTCTCTTCAATCGTCGCTTCTCTTAGAGATTCCGAGGCACCACGACCGTCTGCCAAGCCATCAATTATTAAACTTTTAGTTAAGAAACTTCTAAACTGCGTGCCGTCTGCAGTAGATGCCGCCAAGAATCGGGCAGTTTTTACCACATGATGTGTCTGTCTATGTCTGACATTGAAGAAGTCCTTGAGGCATATTTTGCTGGATATATCGTCGACGTCTTTCGGTTTAATTCTGATTGTTCTTAAATACTTCTTTCTTGAAACTTGGACGGGTCTGTTGCTTTCCTTGGCTCACCCCGATGCCCGGGAGCGATTATTTTATTCAAATGCGATGCAGAATTTCAAGTAACAAAAACTCTTGATTTTTATGGAGTCGAAATTTATTTTTCGATGGGGTATAATTTGTCCAAAATGGATTGTCTAAAGCGGGTGTTAGTTAGTTACTAGTTTTCAGTTTTGGTAAGAGTATGTTATTTAATTAATAATAGCTTTAGACTAAGGCAATTTGTGTTGAGCTAATTGTCGAATTTCCCCTCTTTTAAGTGGCAGCTCGTACGACTCCTTTCCTTGGGTTAATTGCTTTTAATTTATATATAATTTAAAATATTTTTTAAAAATAATCTTACAAAATTGTATGGTTCTTTAATTTTGGTAATAATTCTATTTCAATATCGTTATTGTGAATGTGTGGTGAAAAATTGTATTTTAAGTACTATGCCCCAAGTTGAGACAAATTCGGTGTTTTGAAAGGTTTATTGTACTTTAATTGTTATATCGCGAGTTGAAACAAATTTGTATATAAAATTGATATGGGGCTTCTATGAATTCTGAAATTCATGTCTAACTTGTACTTTACTGGCTGTCAGAATCAGGCATCCTAATAAAGAGGGATATTTTTCATGATTTCTGAATTTTTGGAAAGTTGAAAAGGCTCCTTACTTATTTTGTTTTATTTTTAAATAATCAATTCAGAAGGAACTGTCGAAAACTTAAGGATGAAATTCTAATTTTTTAATAATAGGCAGTTTATTTATATATCTATTTTTCTGTCGTATGCTATTCTGTTTATCTATTTCTCTTTCTGTTTCTTAGTCTGTTTACCAATTTGTATACTTTTTTCTGATTTATAAAATTACTAAGGGTATTCACTATTCACTGTATTTAAGTACTTTTGTAACGTTGTATCACGTGTATTGTAGTGTATAGTAATTGTTTCTATAGTAACCGATTTTATAGAACGATAATACTATAAATTAAAAATTAGAACAAAATTGGGATTGATCCAATTTAAAGAATCTGTAGTAGGAGTTTTCCACGTTTTATTGGCTAGTCTTCAATATGGACTGGATTTTATCTTTGTTCTTCACACATAACTTGTTCTCACCTTCCTGTGCATAGTTATCTCCTTGAAATTTTGATTGATTCCCGTAACATGTTCCAGTGCACGTCCGACTAAAGAACTGAGCGACGATTTTTGATTGCTTTTAGAGTGTTAATTGCATTGGGACAAGGCGGTCACTGCCCCTCCATTGTCTGGGGTGCATATTGAAAACCTTCGCAAACGCCAGGGCCCTTCTTCCAAGCGAATAACAACTACGACGCACTATGTCGTGGAGCCCTTGGTTCTTTTTTAATTTTCTGTTCATCGACGACGGGATCCGAGTAATTGACTGACTCGCCTTGAGGTTGCTCTGCCGCACTCGTCGGTAACGGCGGCGGCGTCGTCGTCGTTGTTGTCGTTGTTGTCGTTGTCCGCAACTATCGGGCGTCGCGGGAATGCGAATTGAATTAGATTTTCATTTTATATAGCACAGAAAGTGCTAAACATTAATTGCAACCTATCAAATGTTTCCGATGAGTGCATGAACTTAAAACAAATGGCCACTGGCTATCCGAGTCGGGGTCTGTGGCCCAAGACTGACCGACCGACCGATCGACCAGCCGCCAGTGCCTGCGGTGTGTCGGACTCAGTACGAAATCTCTGAACTTGTTCTTCCTTCTTTCGATGTCTAGACTTGCCCGGCACGGCCTGACCGAGCCGGACGAAGACGCTGTACGAGACATGGAGCTCAGCTTGCCATGTGCAGCCATGTCCGTGTCTCTTCTGCCCGTTCCTGTATTATTATTATATAGGAGCCGTCGTCGTTTGTTTCCAGGCACCGATTCAGGGAATTTCTTTTTCAGTGCTTTCATTTATTTGTGTGTTTGCCCTAGCGCTGGACTTTGTCTTGTGCTGAGGTCTTCTAGTTTTCTGCTCATCGAGGCCATTGCCAGTTGGAAGTTCTAACTAACCAGCTCTACGGCTGAAGGAAGGGGCTGCTCCCTGGTGCCTGCCGACTGCCGATTGCCTTTGGTGTCATTGAATACTTTTTGTTGGCACTTACATCTGATGTTCCCGCAAGTGAATGTCCTCGGTATGTGGCGATGGTGACTTCATGTTGTGCTGCACTGCATAGTAAGGCTATTGAACCTCGAGCCCTTGCCGAGCAGAATGATAAAAGGCAATATGCATCGGCAGATGGCAGTGGATTGTCCCGAAAATGTTTACGACAATGCGCTTCCCCTCGAGCGTGTAATAAAGGAGAATCGCACTTTAATAGTTGAATGATAAGGATGCGTGCTCAGATTTAATCATGGTCTTGCTCCGAGTATGCTTCAGTTGTGACTCGAGCCGTACATGCTCGCAGAGAGTTCAAGTTCAGTTCGACGACTTCGTTACAGTTTGTAGGCGCCTCAAGTTTGCGAAGGCCTTCCAATTCTATCTAGTTCTATCTGGAAAATTTCATTGTTTCTATGTAGTTGATATGGAAGATGCGATAAGGTATCATCAAGACTTGTATTCGCTGTTCATTTGCTTTGTTCTGTTTAAATAATCCCTGTTCAAATAGGGTCTTGGTTATCATATCGATAACAATGATAGTGAGCTTTTTTGAGATGATAGTCCCTGACATTCAAGCATCTAAATATTTAAAAGAAGAAAATTCTAAATGAATATATATAGTACTGGGAACCTGAGTTTTTTGACCTTTTGTTTTGCTATAATAAGTATAATACAGTGTAATTAGTATAATTTATAATAAATATTTAACATTAACTTAATCCTCTTACTTAGAGCCTTAGAGCCGATATATCGGCTTCACGATTTTTACGAAAAACACTTTCAGCCGATATATCGGTTTTTTATTTTTAAAACAATTATAACTTATTCAGTAATGGTTAATTGTAATACAATAAATATTTATTTTTAGAAGCATAATAAAACGTAGTTTCTAAAAAATTCTTCATTTTAAGTCATATGTGAATTTTTTTTCTGATTTTACGAGCTATATAAATTGAATCGAGATGAATTGCTTTCCTCGATTAAAATTGATAATTCTATTCATATGATATAATTGAAAAATTTAACTTAAAAATAGAATTAATTGAAGCTATTGCATAAATTGCGAAACTAATTATCTTCTATTTTAAACTTTTTGACCTTATTTAACGTTTTGAACGATTTGTCTTTGCGTTCTCTGCGGGAATAAATTAACAAAAATATTTTAATCGTTTTGTTAGTTTTTTTTCAATTGATTTAGTGAGGGAAAGTGACGTCACTACAGGCTCTATTAAGTTGGATTGAACTGGGTCACGGCGACAAAACCTGTCCTAATTTTCGTGCTAGAAATCTCCACAGGAAACTAATTTATTTCCTACTGCTGAATTAACTTTCAAAACGAATAATGTAACAAAATTGAATACGATCTCAAATGTTTAATATATTTCCTTTATTGTGTATTTGTATGTATATTTACTCATATTCATAACTAAGAAATACTTTCCTACTTAAAAAAGTCGATATATGTACCTAATGACAAGAAAAAACGTCAGTTTTTTAACTTTTATAAATTGGCGTACTTCAATAATTCCAATTTTCATGTCGATGATGCCTGCCAAATACACGTAGAAAGTTGAAACCAAATCGGAATTCAATAAAAAACGATGTTGCCATGAATTTCGTTTCGCCATCGTTTCTTTACAAAAAAAAAGTCTGAGGCTGAAGCTAGGGCTGAAAATCCCCCCATTTTGCTAAAGTCTGGAATCAAGTGGGAACAACAACAGCTACGGTGGTAAGGATTGGAAACTCATTTTTTATATTTTCCTCCTCAGCATCAGTTTTATACTTGGCACATCTTACAAAGTTTCTCCCTGGCATGCCAGGAGGACCCGGATTGTAGTCGTTCCTTGTTTGCAGGACGGCAAGGTGAGAGGTGTCCCCTAATGATACTACATACACTCTAAAAGGGAAAGGAGCCTCGTTTTCCTCCGCTGCCACCTCTCGAGGGAAGAATTGCCCTCTGTATTGGTGATAAAGGAGATTGAATCAAAGAATACGAGATTTTCGCTTTAGCGGAAGAGGGCTGTTCCCTAATGGGGGCACCTTGTGGAACAGTGGATAACAAAACTTATCTAGCGAATTGAAATTTTCATTTATGTATCTCTAAGACTGTTGTTTCGTTGAATTTAATAATTATTTCCGAGTGGAAAGAGGGAAAATTACTGCTTTTAACTTTGAATTAACCTTCATGGTGAAATGTTTGTAGCCTACTTTAACGCTACCCGAAAAATATTTCCTCCGCCCTAATCCAGTTTAGGGAAAAACATTTTGCTCGTGTGCGGCCGCAGAAGGGATCATTTTACTTCCATAGTATGCTCTGTTTAATCTGCAGATACTGCGGTAGGTAAAAACGGTTGTGTGCGTACACCGAAGCCGCCTGAGATTTCCGTCCTTGTAAGTTTCTTTTAAAATTCCCCGCCTTCACAGATTACAAGGAGATATTATAAATAACTGATTTTACACTCAGGAAACTCTCAAAGAAAAACGAGGAGGCTGCCTGGTTTAAGTAAAGAAACGCTACTTTAACAGGCCACCCATTAAGCAGGTTTCCCATTAAAGGATTTGATTCACGCTAACCTTTTGTTATACCTCTTCCTTAGCATAGAATTTTTTATTTTAATTTTTATTATTATCGTGGGAGATGAAGTATTTAATGATTTAATTATATGTGTGTCGAACTGATTTATGGTGAGCGATAATGTCGACGAATTATTATTGATTGATTTTATCTCTACAAGTAGTTCTAATTTTGTAAACTGAACGATATTCTTTTTCTGTTTCATAAATTTATGGGATTGATAAAGAGAAAAAACGAAATTAGATTCGATTGATTCTGTGTCCCTAATTTCGATTTTTATTGAGGGCTATATCGTTTAGGCATTGGCTAATGGTTTGATAACTATTTATTTTCTTGATTGCAAATTCTAGCACAAAAATTCGCGTTTACGAACAATATTTAATTTTAATTTGGCGTTGAAAATTAAACTGTTACTGTTAAAACTGATTGTTTACGTTTGAATTCACTTTTAGATTTCTGTACCTACAATAAGTTGTTAAAATGTTAAATTTAATTATTTATTTGAGCGAAATGGCCTTGCCAAGGCTGCTATTTAAAGTTTGCTACTTGGAGATGTGCAAATTTTTGTCTATTTTCCCTCAAAACATTTTTAAGATTTGCTTAAACTGTTTTATTTTCTAATCTTAATATTTATACACCTACATACAATAAAAAATAAGATTGCAGAATTCCACCGCTCGATCATATCGTACATTTACTCTCTGGGTACATCTGCTAGAGCAAATACATTTTTTTTCCAAAAGTATACCTATAATGCTGATTAAACGCAATTACTTCATATAACCCAGGCCATTGACACCTGTTCTCCACAGAATGTTGGAAAATTAAAATTTCACATCCGCCCGGAGCACTTTCCCGCAGAAGCAAAGTAATTTGATATTTATTATCCTGGCAACTTCTTAAGGTGAGGGTGATACCTTCACAACGAATTTAAGAAAGTCGCTTCCGGTGGATTGTGCTCACATCCCTGACAATGTTATGTTCCCTTTAGATTTTTTTTATTTTTGTTATTAATTAATCGAATTCATATGTGCTCTATGATATAAAAGAGATTTTATCAGCAATTATCGGGTCATTTAGCACTGAATCAATTACTAAAATAAAATCTTAATTGCAATCTACTGACATTGGAGCGGTGCTCCGCGCACTATCCTCCCGCGTCTCGTTCGCGGGTCGCAGTTACGAGGTTTGCCAAGCGATTTGTTTTATGGCCGTTTTATCTGCTTGGAAAAATGCGCGGTTCGAATAGGCCAAACGGTGAGCTTAGTCCCCTCGCGCGTCTTTATCGCCTAGGTTTGCTTAACTAATCTTCAGCGGAGGGAGTACATTCATCAAGTGCGTCTTCTTCGTATTGATTAAAGCCGCCAATTAAGACGTTTATTTAACCTTCGTGGCGCTTGCTTCCTTATGAGATAATATCAAGTGGGTGCGTAATGCAGAGCCCCATGTTCTCGTAATTAAAAGTTGCAGGCAACGAGTTGTTCACAACTGCTTTGCTGCTGTTTTTAAAATCCGATTGGTGTGGGAGATAGTGACACTATCGCTTGAATATTGTCTTATAAGTCATGAGCATCGTTTAGCAGAGATTTTGCTTATTACTTTATTTTTTTAAGTTAATTAGAAAAGCATTAACTCTTCTGTGTGTTCTCATAAGCTTCTTAAATTTCCATCTTCATAATTATATTCTTAATTTTAATAAACTATCAAAATTTTACTTTAACACTATCAATTTCTCTTTTCAGGTAAGCACTTGAATAGATAAAAGAAGCTATCAAACAAGATATTGGTAAGAGATTGTGTTTAATTGTTTACTTTCCATTTTGTCACATTTTACCTTTTCTCTTCAATTTCGTAATTTAGTTTTGTTATATTTTTTATTTTCTCTTTTAACGATCCCATCTCGTTTAGCTTTGAAGGCAATCGGTACAATCAAACATTTTGTTGCTCCCCTAATTGATTCAACAGTATTTTCTTCTATTTGGTTTAGGACGCATTTCGACAGAATTTTTGTTAATTTGGGCTTATCCGTTTTCAATTTGGCCTTACGAGGCTCAGAAGGACTTTCCTGAATATAAAACTAAATATGTCTGATTGTGCAGGGACAGCAAGGTCATGCTAGAAATTAAATTGATTGGATTGACCTAGTTTCCTACTTCTGATTGAATGGAAAGAAAAGGGAAGAAACAAAAAGGATATGTGGCAGGGATGAAGTTGGTAACAAGGTTTATATCGCCTTTGTTTGAAAAATTGTATTTTGTCTGAAAGATTTAACGTTTCCCCAAAGCTCTAATGTATTTTAATTATTCTATTTTAAGTAATTGAAAAGGGATAATGTAAAAGTTATTATTAGTATAATGTTTTTATGCAGTGTGTGTTATCTACATACTGAAGGATTAAACTTCTATAAATCAATAATTAAGAATAATGCTATCAAATAAAAATTAGTAAGTAATGTACATATGTATCTAACGTCATAACTTAAAAAGTGTACTTCTAAACTTATTGCGGATATTTGGTGAAAGTTGAAAAATTGTATATATTTATATATCATTAAATAATGTTATTCATTACTAATGACCATAGGTTGAGCGAAGATCGATGATTGGCATAGTGACATCATACCCAACGTAATCAGTTAATGAGAAAAATACTGATCTTGGTAAAACAGGCAAAATATGTACTATTTTTTCCATGAAAGCTAATTCAGGAGAGATGTATGAATATTTAACTGACAAGGCTTAAAAGTACCAAGGTGGGATTATATCATAAATTTCATAATTCATATTCGTCACATGACTTCAATAATTAAAAACTGTCAGTCTTTACCTACCGATGACAATGTTTGTTGTTTCTCTGATTACTTATTAATGCTCGACCTAAACTGTGAAGTGTGAATTATGTCCGAGAGAAAATTGTACCTATTTACGTAATTTCGTGCTAAAAGTACTCACCTAGGTGGTGGTAAATAGTGGTGATAAATTATGAATAATTGTAGGAATATAGTCGTCATTGTTAAATATTTAACTAAAACACTGTTGATGATATTTATTATTTGGGTTAAATGGAACCTGGACACGAATATGAGATAATTGTTTATATTATACTAATGTAAATTATAATTTATAAGTTAACCATTCTTTAGTAACTTTTTCTGTTATCTTTAGACCAGCTGTTATAAGTCAACATATTAAAATTTAATTTTGTTTAATGCATAAAATATTTGTTTTATAAATTTAGATTAAATTGTATAACATAATTCTAAAATGTTAGAATTGTTTTTAAGAAACCTCAAGTAATATAATAGTTTAGTGTCATCGATTTGTTCGCAAAAACAACCATAAATTAAAAATATACGCAACAGTTGATTCAATTTTTGGACACAAAAGCACTTATGTGACTCACATGTTTGCAGGGTTATATAGAATTACTTTCAGTTGAACATAACAAGGCCTAATGCTTTATCAAACTGAAAATTCAAAGGTTTAGCATGACTAATGCGATTTTTTGGTAGTGCTCGTAGAAGTGATGTTTGCACCTGACCAATAGTAATCTAGGAAAAAAATAAGTTTTAGCATGTTTTTGCTCTATTGTTATTTACATATTAAATTACACGAAAACAGGCGCGAAGTTCTTTAGTAGGAAAAGTTCTCTTTGTGCTCGAACGTTATCAGCCCCAAGGCCCCTAACAAACACACGAAACCACACAGAAACCTTCAAATTTGGCCATGTTCGATAAGATAACATCATCCGAGCTCTAGAAGCTTGCCCGGGCTGTGGCCACTTTCTTCAAGGTTGAAACGAAAACATTCTTTATTGAAGCGAGATTGAATTAGAGGATGCTAAAGCGCCTGGGGAGAAGTTTACCACTTCCTCGCATATGTCGCGATTTACTATTTTATTGTTACGAATAAAACGAGTAGGACCAGTGCCATTTTATTTATTTATGTCGCTTTTATATAATTTATTCATTTTTTGCTTGATCCGGATCAAGTGCCTCTATGAGCAGCGTTTTTAAAATTTTTAGTCAGCCGCGTACGTATTGTGGGATTCAAGATAGAACTTCTCCGAACCGACGAAAAGCGCATAAATAGCGAAAATTGCGATTCGGGCTTTGGTTGCTATGCGCCGCCCCTAATTGGCAAGATGTTTACTCACTACGAGCTGCGATAGAAATGTTTTGATTTCAGAAGGTCATTGATGTGCTAAATGAATGGTCTTCCACACGTTCTGTTCAGTAAATTTTGATAACATCAAAGCTTTCAGATCGCGCCTCCGTCAAAGAACATTGAGCAGTTGCTTCTCGAGCCCGAACTCTGCTTTATAGCAAAACATTAGAGCTGCTCTTAGCCTTGAAGAAAAAATTAGAACTGTTTTAAGGACATCCAAATATTGGCACACACGCCAATTCTAAATGAAAATGTTCAACTCATTTTAAAGTAAGTATACCAAATGTTATTAATTTACATTTTATTACCGTAGGATGGGGTTAAAAAACCCTTCTATCATATTTCCGCGGAAAGAAGAAATGCCGAGAAACATTAAGCAAGAAGCACAGACTATTGCGAATAATTTTTACCGGTGAAATCAAGCAGTATATACCTATGTGCTACAAAAAATCTGTAGAGAGAAAAATATTGAAAATTCATTGCGTTTGCTACAACCTAATTACCAACTCAGAAAATCCATTTACATCTAACGAATATTCTCAATTTTCACAAAGAAAATGAATCTTCATGGACTTCAATCTCAAGCTCTAAATATTTGTACTGAATTTCAATTTTAAAACTCCATTTACATCAATCGCAAACTCGAATTCAAAACAACCAATTACAATGATTGAAACTTCCATCACCGAAATTCCATCTTCATTAAACATAAATTTCAATTTTAAATAACTCCTTTCGCATCAATCGAAATTTTTCATTCCGCTGAACTATCATCTAAACGAGTAAAAATCATCAAAAGTGCAGAAAAAAAGTCTACTTAAAATCGAAAGAATAAAAATATTAGCTAAGGTGTACAAATAAATAACTGCGAAATTTTAAGCAACTTATAATTGACTGAAATAATAAGAAAGAAAATATATAGCTAAAATTTTATTCTTATTTTAATTTATTAAATTACTTAAATAATATTATTCTTATTATTACTTATAATTTTCCTATATGACGCCAAATATATTCTAAATTATTTAATATAAACTTCCAAATTAGGGATAAATGTGATAATAGTATAATTTGTAAGTTTTTTATATTCAACTTTTCTTCACAGATAATTTTGAAGACGGTTTTATTTGTTTTTTTTTTAAGAAAAGTCTTCATCACATATGTTGACTCATTAATATAATATTAAAATTAAATCTTATAAATATAATATAATAATTGTTCGATTTATATACATGGGGGAATTATTCGAAAAAGCAACGATTTTGACCAGAGAACAGGGCTCGAACTTGCAACCTTCAAATTGGCACTTTGCTGCTCTAACCAACTGAACGTCGATTCTTTCTCGAGCAATATTTTTTCTGATGAGACGTGTGATCTACCGATCTTACATATATATAGTAGACAACATACATATAATAAGAAACCTAAACGATTGTATAAAGCCGTATCGTGCATGGAAAAATGTTGTAAACAAATGTAACAATTAATTTTTAAAAATAATGAAACAGTGTCGTTGGAATGATTTTTCGAATATACTTTTATAAGAGTCACCTCATTCGTGAGTTTATAATTTTTGAAAAGCTCGCTAGAATGTAATATATCAATATTTTAGACAGTCCTGTTTTTATCAATTATATCGCTAAGTCTAACTATAGAAAGCGCGCATATAGAAAGTATGCCGTAATATGTGATTTGCGTTGAATATGAATGTCATTATGACTGCCGCGATAATTGTTAGCGCACAGAGTGTGCGTGCTGCAAATAGAAACATATTGTTGAAGTAAAACACACAAAGTTGCGATTGCACCTTGAAATCCCCAAGGTTACTTCAGGCAGCAAATAAGCGCGGAACGACATTGCCTGACGTCATACATCCAAAGTCAAATGGAAACACGCTTTTCCGGTGTTCTGAGCGGATTCTAGCTCATGAGCAAATCTTTTTTTTCTTCCTATTGTTGGCTGTGATTGTGATTATCAATTCTGATCAGCAGCCGTTCCGTTGCGGCAACTCTCAGCTGATAATGGCCGAAATTGGAGGTGGTTCTGTTACTCATGGCAGATTTGGCTAAATGTTTTCGAGGTCATTTTTTCCAGTGGTCCCATTGTGTGTTGGGGAGTCATGAGACGTCGCCTGATCTGGTGGCTCCCATGGCTCCTATGGTTCCAACTAAAAAAATTAGGCAGTCCATAGAGCGACGCACACGAGCCATCTTTTTCTGTTCGTTAATTTTTTCATCTCGTCGTTGTGTGAATATTTTTTCGCAACTCAAGGGCGTCACTCAATCGCGAGACGCATTGATAAATCTCGCGAAAAATTAGCGATGATTAATACTACATCGGATGGAAGTTGAAGCTAGAAGGGCTCTGTTCCTCTGTGTTTCACAGTCTTTTATTTGCGGCTGCCCAATACTGGCCAGCTCCACCCCAAAGGTCGCCCGAAAGATGATGCGATCAGTAGACCGCTCTGCCTTGAGGATATATTCGGTCTTTTACCTTGAACGTCTGATGACCTGTTTTGTCAACAGTTGAGCGTTTCGTTAGAAAAAGGTTCTAGTCAGTCAATGTGGGCGCAGCAACTTTTTGTTTTCTGCTACTCCGAAGGCCTCTTCTATTCGGAACTTGTTTCTTAAGAATAAGATGTGCGAAAAAAAAGGGGATGGGTGTGGAAGTAGAAGGAATCTAACTTAATTTTAAGTTAATTCCCTTTATTACGTGTTTGTTATAAATTGTAAAGGTTATCAGCCGAATACGAAGGCAATGTAAACTTAAGATCAATTTTTTCTTACTGCCTTGCGGCTGTAATTTATAACATTTATTAAAATGATAATGCTTGAAATTTCGAGGTTTTGCACTTTTTTACTTATTGACCTTAGAGATTTGGTGGACAATATAAGTAAAGTAGGTTATTTCATTTATTATATTTATTTAAATGGCCTTTTTTAGCAAGGCATTTTTGTTTTTTTTTAGATTTATGTTTTTTCATATAAGATATTTCTTGGTAAGATAAGTAAAAGGTAAATTAGAAAATCTAAACACTCCTAGGTGATAAATTTAAATATGAAATCGAGTATTTTACATTTAAACTTCGTAAAAGGGAAAAACTCAAAAGTTCTATAGGAAACAGAAATAAATGCTTTATTAGTCTCTAAATTTTCTAGGAATGCGAAAAAAATTTTCATTGTTTTGTTTACAAGCTGTAAGTGGAAGATTATTTACTGAATTTAACATGTTCAACTAAATAGACCTTCTAATGATAGTTGACTACGTGCTAATTTTTGAAAAAAATTCTTTGTATTGTAGTATTTTTCAAATTGACATACGTGATAACAAAAAAACGTTCATTATTACTCTTCAATTGGTGTATATCAATTTCAATCTAAGTAATATTCAGCTTCCTAAAGAATATAAATAATTTGTAACCAAAATTGATAGCGTCAGGGGTATTAGAAGCTTAGGGTCAAGCTACAATGAACAGTCCTACATTCAATCAACTTTATTTAACAAATGATCTTTGATTGAATCATAAGTAAATTAAAGTTGATAATATAAATGGAGTTCAATGTCAAGTTATAGTACAATGTAAAAACAATTATATTGGGTAGTAAAGCTAAAAAAATTGAAATTGCTGTGTCTTAGCAACATTAGTTTTCTTCGCGCCACATGCACGAGTGAGGAGGATTGAAACTCTCCATAAAATTGTCGTTTACTCATGTATGATGTAACTGAGCTGCAAAACAATTTGTGCACTTCGAGCAAAATACGAGGCACACTTGCGCGGAAATGGGACAGGAGGAAGTCGTCGTCTTGTTGAAATATTATTAACCCAAATAGCATTTTGATGTGCCAAAATATGCGGCCTGCGCGCCCCAGAAGCAGCACCGTCCCACCTCAAGTTTGACCCTATTTGCCTCCGGCCGATGATACACTTTATCATCATCAAGAAGCAGTAGCGAGCGGGCATTTCGAAATTATCCCAAATACCTCTTTTGTCTCAAAAATTATAATGAAAGAAATCTTAAAGACGGCGAGGAGGCACGATTCGAATGATCACCGAATCGTGACTCAGAAATGAGAAAAGCTGGTGGCTTTGATGGGGCCGTTTGGTGCGGGGCGGTTTCCTCATCGTCGAGTTGGATAGACTCCGACACGCACTGCTCGAGGTATCGTTTTCAAAGCCTGGATTTCCGTCCGGAGCGAGCCTCTAAATATTCTGAAATTCTAATTAATCATGACTGTGTCGCTCCTCCCGCACGATAGGAAGACGTCCGATGATCTATTGCCGTGGCGGAGGCTGAGATGGGGCTCCAGATCTGTAGCTTGAGGAGCCGCTGAAGGCGCGTCTCGGCGAAGTGCGATGCCACGATTGGCAACTTTCCACCAAAGATGATACTTCGGAGGGAAAAAAGAAGCGTGAAGCAACTCGGTCGATGGGCCTGTCACGGCGAACCGGGGCTCCTCCGCTGCTGTCGCTGCTCAAGCCATCGAGTTGAGAATTTCCTCAAAAATGTCTGTGTCATAATTCCCAATTTCGATTTCTCCTCTTAGGTAAGGGCTTTATGCTTTCGGCGAGGCCTAGTCACGGCCTGATCATCGATGGGGCCTCCGCTACAACAGGCTCTCCCCTGCACATATGGCCGCGTGCTGGCCTCGTTTATGAAGTGAAATTGAAACTGGGAGAAGCGAACCAAGCAATTTTCGTACTGCTTTGCATTATTTCTTCTTTCATTTTTAACTATATAGGTGCACGGCGCCCGGGCCGCTGCAGCTGCTGCTCCGCTGTTAAAAACAAAAAAAAAAAAAAAAAAAAAATAAGCGAAATTACATCACAGTTTCGACACTCTCTCGAGTTTTGCTGGTGTGCCGCATTTCAAGTTCATTTCGGGTACCCCGACAGCGGAGGCTCACGCGCGGCCCCAGTGCTTGCCGCCGCAGCGCAGCACCCGTGTCCACGGGACCCACACTCGCTTCCGTCCTTTCCCTTCCGAGCACATCTCAAATGAAACCGTTTTCACTTCACTTAAATTCCAGAACGGCTCATTTTCGACTCGTTGAAAAATTTGATGAAATTAATAGTAAATTTGAAAGTGTGCTCCCAAACGGAAGAAAGTCAGAAGGAAACAATGGGCCGGAGAAATTCGGAAATGATAACCGCGGCCCCGTCACGAAATCAGTCGCGTTCAGCGACGGCGGGGCGCTTATGTAATAGGCGCTTATTCGGCCGAGCCGCTTGCAGCTCTATGGACTCATTTCTCAAGCCGCTTTTTATGTAATTCTGAAATGCCAATTTCACGCTTTTAATTGCTTGTTTTCTGACAGTGAAATTGCCTGCTCAACAGCTCAGCGTGAGATACAAAAACACGAAACAGTATCTAAATATTATAGATATAAATTCAAAGTAGGGTCCAATCCCTTTTGGGCTTATCAACGGATCTTAAGAGAAACCCTTCAGAACATTACTTAAATTACTCACCATGAAAGCCACTTAAACCTTACAGTGTTCCGAGAAAGTTTGAGCAAGATGAACAATGCCCTTTGGGTTGTATTATTTTTACTTTTGAAATTCGTAAACATTTTCACTCGGTAAACAAACCTTAATGGGAAAGTAATTGTGAAAGTTAAACTCTGTAATGAGTAGACATTGACAGGAGAAATCCATGATCTGTATATTTTTCTGCCATCCAGGTAAAACTTGCATAATCACAAAGGAAGTGCCCTTACAAGTTTCAAGTATGCACTGCACAAACAAGGGAGCTGAAATATTTCAATAATTGCAACAAAACGAATCAGGGCTCAGTTTAGTTTATCATGCTTGAGTCATTGGCGCCAAGTATCTGTAGAACAGGAATCCGAAATAGATAGGTCATTAATCTTGAAATTTTGGGCTGGGTTTGGTCAATGTACAAAATTCTTTTTGGGTTGGGGCGGGTACGCAATAGGCCTGTTTTATGATAATTGAAGGTGATTGTAGCCTTTTACATTTCTTATATCTATAAAATTATGTTCCTTTAATGTATTTCTAGAAATATCTTTTTAAATACAATAAACCAAACTCAAGAAAGCACTAGCATAAAGAACCAAAAATGAGGTTTACAATTACCAAACACTTGGTAGGTTCGTATCTTTGGTTATAATGGAAAAATTTATTTTGTTAATTTAAACTGAACCAAATTCACTAGGCAAATCAATAAGGTTTTGTTTGAATTATGTGATGACCAATATCTTTGATTAATATACCAAAGTTGTAAACTATTTTTTGAAATAGTGTCAACCAAAATCTGAGCTTTTGTTTAAATGTGAACCAATTATCGCATTGGTTTAACTAAAATTAGAACATATTTCAATCAGTCTTATTCGATTCTAAACAAAGCAACAGTTTCAGGTTTCAGGTAAATATTTAACTCAACCCTTATTTCATTTGATTATTTAAACAAATCCACATTTAATTTTGGGTTACTTCGGCCCATAGTCCGTGGGGCTTCATTCACTAACCGTAACTTTAATTTAAACCATTCCTTGCTTTTATATTTCTTTTGATACCTTGTCTTAATCTTTTCAATAAGCTTTAATAGTATGTATATGTATAAACCTTCTCAAAATTCAATTTTAGACATACTGATATTAATTGCACTTTCACTTACACTTCGTAACTCCAGCTTATGCGATTACGTTGTCTCATATGCTACATTTATTATGTTTAACTAAATGTTAAGATAGCACTAACCATGTTTATTTGCTTAAAAATAAATGCATCAGTTTTAAACATACCTTTTGTTGAATTGCTGAAAATTACGAGATATTAACCAGTGCTGGTGATATAATTAAATTAAAAGTAACTTACAAACAATCTGTTCTTAGGGCTTTGTTGAAGTTACTTGTTGTTTTGGTTGCTACAACCTAATTTTGATTGTATTAAACTACATTTTTTTTGTATAGAAATGAAACAAGCTTTGTTAAATTTACCAGTACCTTTTCTTTTTCTTAACGTACGGATGTAGATACTTACAAGAAATTCCAAAAGACGATATTTTTGGAATTTTCAGAAAACGACCCTCATTATTTGAACATCTTTAACTTTAAGGTTTAGAACATTTTAATTATTAAACAGTTTTTTACTTTTATCACTGCCGACATTCAAAAGTTATTTATTATACGCCAAGGTGTATAAAAGTTATTCTTTATATTATATTAATTTATATTTGTATAAATATGTCGAAATTCGAATTTATAAATAAGGAATTCCTAAACGTTACCAATATATTTATTTTAAGATTAAGGAGAACTCTTCTAATTAAAATAAACAGAGTGATGGAAATTTGAGTTGAATTGCTCTTAATTTGTATAAAAAACGTGCAATTTACTTTAGTTAGTCTGCATTGAAGCAAAATATTGTGAATTTTAAGAATTTAATCTTGAGATTTTTCTAGAGAAAGAAATTGTTAAGCAAATATTCATGATACAAACTAGGATTACTTTGTAGTTTTCTCTCGACTATCGAGTGGGATTTTGCGAGCCCAAGAATTTCGACTGAAACAAATATTCGCTGCACAATATGTCAGAAATGTCTTATAATTGATATTGAGAAAATAAATAAACTTAATTAGTCTCGTATGCATGGTGTGGCTATTTTAAGTGAAACAGCCGTTTTCATCGGCGTCGCGGCAGTCCTTCCTTTCGCGAACGGCAATCGACCGAGAGCTGTGTAGGTGAAAACAGATTTTTCTTTTCACTGGATTAGAAATCGTAGAAATATTAAAAAACAAAATGTAAAAAAGAGTGCCCGATCGCGCTCGGTTTTCATTTTCTTCTCTAATTTAGTTAAACTATTATCCAATCTCTAAAATGTCGTGCGTGGTTTGCCCTCTCTAGTGATGGTATTCGTTGTGGTGGTGTCACGTCTTCGCCGCTGAGAAATTTTCTTACATCACACCAAGTTTTTCATCATATTCACCTGGTGAGAGAGTTGGCTGCAGCAGAAATGCTCGTAGTTCGTACTTTCTAAAATTGAAGGCAATAATGGCTTGGCTTGGGATTTAGATGAAAGGTATAACGAAGAGCGGCCTTAAGTCTACCTAACACCAGTTGTCGAAGTCGCCGTCTTTTGAGGCTCCCAAAAGTGAATTTCCCTAAACGAAAGAAGCTAACATCGAGATGAATCAAAAAGTCTTTGTCGTATGAGCGTAAAATAAACAAAGCGGCGGGAAAACTCAGTCGCGGTTTGGGTGCCTTGTTTACGCCCGTCTTCAGTATTATTTGAATTCTTCACCTTTATCTGGTCGCACAGAGCACACTCCTCCCAAGAAGTCTTTCGGCTGCCCAAATGTGCAGTTGACGGAAAAATAAAAAAGAATTGGGCAAAGAAAAGGCAGAAGAAAAGTGTTCAATACCCGTGTTGAGCCGAGGCCGAAAACACGTCGAATTTCAGTTGTTGCCTATCCTCCAACAACAGCGGTCGGACCGAGTCAAGGTGGCGCGTTTCGAACCACTTGAGAGTTTAATCGTTTTACGCGCGTGTTTCATTGCAGTTTTTTTTTTGTTTTTTTCTTTGTAATTAACACGCCTCACGTTTGATAACGAGTATCTGGTAGTGCTTATGAATTATTTTCGTAGATAGAATTTAAAAAGAAAAACGCGGTTCTTCTATGCAATCATAAGCCTCGAAGTGTGGAAAGTGATTGATTGATACAACCTTTGTGCCTTTGTGCCAGCTTCTACGTTTTTCGTTTAAAAGACTGTTCAGTTTTAAAATAGTTTAATGTTTCATCCTTACGTGAAAATAAAAAAGAAAAATGCGGTGCACAGGTGTTGCTACTGTAACCAGGCTGCGTATTGCGCGATTGATCCGTTCAACAACAGTTCTACAAGCAGCAACAGCAACAGCAGCAACGTTGCCATCGCTTCTTCTTCTGCATCCAGTAGTAGCAGCAACAGCAACAATGGCCTACAATCCACAGGACCTATGTGTCTTGTTCTTCTTGTGAAATGTCCCAATTCTAAGGAATTGTGTTCCGTTAATTTCTGTGATAAAAGGTATTAAAAAATGTCTTCTTTGTACGGGTTCAGTAGATTCTTACTAAGGGTTTTAAATAAAGAGCTTATTCTAAAATGTTGGTTTGTAGAAATCTAGAAGACGGTATTTTTTTTATTTTTCGTAAATAAAATCTTCTAACAAATCTAGCAGCTAGGAAAGTAGTGCTTGTGTTTAACGTGTATATTTAAAATTGAGATATTCGAATGGAACCTGTTGCAAAATACTTATTAACTGCCACTTTATTGAGATATAAACCCTGAAAGGTGGCTTTACCATAACTTATCCATCAAAAATAAAAAAAGAATATAGTTTTGATGTTCTTTGTATTTTTATACGAAAGATTTAAACCGAAATTAGAAACAGAGCTGATGTAAACCACGTAAAATGTTTGTTAAAAATATCATTGAAAATTGTCAATCATTTTGTGAAATTGTCTTTGTTGTTTATGGTTTCTGATAAAAATCAAGAAAACACCTCTACACTATCAAAACAATTTAAAAATTAAAGAGAAATTCAGAAATAACCTAAGCAGCTGCACTACAGTCTTTCAGTTGTTACAGTGCACCTTTGGGTTTATCCTTTAAAAGATATTCCCTTTTAGGTTAAGGATAAAACACTTTGTGTTCCCTGTCCTTACCTTGAACAGGTATGTGCCTCGCCTAATGCACCAATCCATCCCATTTGAAGCCTCAGGTAACCGTGAACCCGGGACCCTTGTCCTCAGTCCTTTGTGCAAGAAAATCTTTCACATTTTCCAGTTTCCTTCAAATTGTTCGCTTTACCTTAGAAACTGGAGATATTCTCAGCGACGATTACGACCGGATATAATTGTCCGTGTATTTTTCTTTTTTTTTAAACCCCACACCGACGACAGGAGTGAGAGCCTGGACCGAGGACGGAATACAGTTGATATCGGTCCTCCAGGGCGAAATAAACTCGACACATTCTGGAATTGAATTGGTTCCTCCAATTTGCGAGCAATTGCAATTTTGTGTTTTGTTCGAGAACCTTCAAATCAATTCACATTTGCTTAAAAAAAAGTAAATATGTCAGATTTAAATGATCGAGTTAAACTGTTGTGATGACATTTATTTAAATTGTGCAAAAATTTACTTAAAATGAATTACCTCTGGAACAGGTAACGAAGGCTGGTTTTAAAAATTGAATAGGTGACTGTTGTTGCCAAAAGTGGGGTTTTTTTTTAAATCTAACTGCTCACACGTTGCTTAATTCAGAGCAAATATCGATGTTGTTCCATCATATTGTTGTACGTCTAAACGATTGAAGCGCAGATAAAAAATTGATTGTTTAACGTTAGGAACAAAAAGGTTGGGAACAACAAGACAAATGTTTTGTTTTTTTTTATATTTCTTGAACCTATTGTTTCGTTTAAAACATTTGTGTTTGTACAGTATACCATACAATTCGCTAGACAGCGCGAGTTTCAGAAAAATATTCTAGATCTATTCATGTTTTAAATTTTGAATATGATCTTTATAAATTGTATTAATGGACACGTTTAAAACGTATATTATATAATTATGACTATATGTATATGAGTAGTCTAAAGTTAAACTTTATAAAAAGGCTGTTTCTAATACAAAAATAATGTTATTTTATGGTAATGCAAAAGTATAGCTGTTATTCTTTTATCAATAGTTTAATTAAAGACTAAGTTATTTAGTGTTAGAGACTTCGAGTCTGTCTATCTGCTTATTTATATAACATAGTTATTTTTCCTACTAGATCTTATGACATATTCTAAAAATGTTTTTATTCTAATTCTAGTTCTTATAGAATTCAAAAATGCATTACGCAAAATTTGGTTCACGTGTTTCATTCGAACGTTTATCGATTTTCCGTACTTTTTGTCTCAAAGTGCAGGAAGTGTCCTTACCTTATATTGAATTGTTAGCTTACGTTATCAACGTTTTCGGCAAACTTGCAAACGCAATATTAGATAACAGAAAAATGCTCGAATTTCTGCCACGCGAATCACCTTTGCCGATTAGATTATAACTTGCAGTGGAAATTTCATATTTCCATACATATCGATTGACTCAAATCCCTGAGGCGACTGGAATTGGATTGGAGCGCCAAACAAATTTTGTGTTTAAGTTTAGTTATATCAACAGTTCGGTTCTGACACTTAGTAAACCTCTCAATTTCTTTTTCTACACTTTCAGATTGCCGGTAGTTAACGAATGTCCGGCAGGCCAGACTGCTAGAGTCTCATCCAATCTGCACTCGTCCACTAGTACAATGGCGGTCAGTCGAGTCCCGTCGCCGCCTTTACCAGAAGTAAACACACCAGTTGCTGAAAATTGGTGTTACACACAGGTAAGTGCTTTTATTGATTGCCTTGTTTTTCTCATTATATTATATATAAATATAGACGAGTATATATATATATATTTGTTTTATTTTTTATTTTTCACTTAATGCTGCCTCCCTAAGACCCAGACTAAAGGGGGAGGTTATTAAAGTAATTTGCTGCTGGTTTTTGCTTTGCTCAGTCAGTTCCGTGATTCAATTTTTAAGCCTTGAATTATTATAAAAGTGGATATCTCTCGCTATGTTGCTCTCAGAGGAAGTACTTGAAAATGAGTTTTTGTTTGTTTTTGGCTCAACGAATGGACTTTCTGAAATAAAAAAAGAAAAATAATAATAAATAAATAAATAAAAATAAAAATAATTTACAAAATATCGTTGATCTGTTTGTTTTCCGAACATCCCACGAAAATTTGTACGGAATGAAATGAATTTGTTAAAATATACGTCTTGAAAGTATTTTTAGCCTATAGAAAAGTTTGGAATTTAAAATACAAGAAATTTTTCGAACTTGATTTCAAGGATAGTACTGCACGTGACCGCTCGTTTGTAGAGTAATTATAACGAGATAATAGTACTATTATTTGTCGTGGGAAACAGGAATATTTTAAGTAGTAGCAATGAGAGTATTAATTTGCAGTAATGCAATTATAAATAAATTTGTAGGCTTGACTTTATAGTAATGCCAATAATGCCAGGCAATTGAATTTTTTGCTTTAATGTTTATTACTAAGGTAAAGTTCACTTTATTGCGAGACACCCGGATGATGCTGGCATATTAAAAGATGATTGTAACAAATGCAAACGTGTGGGAATTCATATTGCAAATAATGTAATTGTAGGTGGTTTCGGATCACGTAAACAAATTATTAAAAAACAAGATCGCCATGATGTTCTTACATGGAATTCCTTAAGTTACTTTTTATTGTTATTCACTTTTAGTGTGTCTTATTGCCAATTTTTTCCCTTTGGAACATGTAAAAAAAGCGAATTTCAGTTATTTAGTGTTTAGATAATAATTAATTTCTAGCACTTAACGATTACTGTCGTACTCATTTAGATATTACGAGACTTCGACATTAAAATTATTATAACCATGTAAGGAAGATGAAACCCCATAAATAGTCTTTTTCATCGATATGAGAAAATGTGTTGATAGAAGACGATATAAGGAATTTTTAGTCATTTCTAAAATAAACGTTTTAAATGGAAGGTTAAGAAAATTTTAACAAGGTGTGTCGAACTTTAACGGATACTCTGAGAAAAATAATTTTTGTATTCCCCATATAATGCATACTAAAATGCTACCAATTTATAATTTTAAATTTATTTGTAGGATTTTCTATTGTATATAGTAGTTTTGATTATTGTACTATCACTAAGTTAAGTAAATATTGGTAACTCTAATTTCTGGATTTAAGCTTTTCAAAAAGCCAACTAATTTTTCTGTTCCAAAATATTCAAAAGAAAAAATACATTTCTTAACACAGTTTTATATAATCCAGGGTTCTTTTAATAGATTTTGGATAATTTTTCAATATTATTATCGCAAAGAAACTGTAAAACGTGGTATTATTAAATCTACACGTATAGAAAAGAAATCCCATAAGCATTTTGAACTTTATCGTAATGCCCTCCAAAATAAATTTCCGCCCAAAACATAATTATACTTTATTTATGTCTTTGAATTTAAATACATTTAATATTTAAGCAGTTTTTCCCAGAAAGTCCCACAAGTTGTCCCGAAAAAAATATCATGTTCAAACTTGACTGAATATCATTCCTTTTTATCGTTCTTTTTTTTCACGTACGGCCTTAGTTAGAGTCAACTTAAATTTTGTCTTAAGTTCAATAAACGGTGACGCGATTTCAAGGTAAACACTCAAAAGGTCTTCTTTAAAATCTTCTTCGACTGCGAAATGACGTGATTCTTAAGACTTTCAAGTCCAGCAATTCCCATTTTGATTCTTATTCTCCTCTTTCCCTCTGGTTCTTTCTGCAAGGTTAATATACTTTGGATTATTTTTGCCCAGTACGAATATATATATATATATATATATATATAGATATATAGATCAGGCGAATGTACTTTGAATCTTTTCCCTGGGCCTGGGATATTAAATATAATAAAATTGCAAACATGAAGATGTGCTTAACATACGACCAAAGTACGTGAGTTTATTTTGTAACAATGCTCTCGATTGCTCCTTGATCGTGCAGAGGTTGGTGAATATTTAAATTCATTTACCGGAATTATCATTTCGCTTTTAAGAAAAAAAACATTTGCAAGACGTGATTGAAATTTTCAATAGTACCGAGGAGGTGCGAATCACTTAGAACTTAGAAGATCGACCTCGAAATTGATCGCGATCACATCATTCTTAGTCTTGTGATCGTGATGAAATGGGACCGTAAGCTGAATTCTTTCATAAATTGCACCTTCGATTGCTGAGGTGGTGGTACAGTGGTAAGCCATAAATGAGATCAAACATACGGGTAACTATAGGTCGTTGATTCGAATTCAGATTAAAAGAATGTGTGAATGTTTTGGGTTTTCCATCATTCACTTGTCGCGGAAAACTCTCGCGCCTGTGTATATTTAAAATATGATAAGAAATTCTTGAAATTCAATTGATTGATATGAAAGATATTTTGGAAGTTGGTTTTCCTCTTTGTTTGAACTTATTTTTGGGGAAATTATACTAAATAAAGAATAAAAATTAGTAATATTTTTCTCTGAACATTTAGGATACTCTTCACTCTGAACGAGTAATGAATATTTTATTATATAAATTACCTAGTTCCGTTTAAACATTTACTACACCTAAAAGTAACTTTAAATTCTTTTTAGAAACTTATAACTACTCAAATTAAAGTCGAAATGTTTTGCTTGATTAAATAAGCAATTTTACAAAGTTCTTATTATGCATGACCATAACCTCAAAATTAATCTCGATTTAAAAGCCATTGCCCACTTTAATCCAAACTAGAATTTTTAAAGTCACTTAAACTAGATTAATATTGCAATTTTTTCTAAATTAATATGAAGCGAAAAGAATCGCCCGCAACGACAGTTTGTTGCGCGTGTAAATTTTCAATAGACCGTAATCTGATGCGGTTCCCATTGTCCTTGTGGAACGCTTTTTCAAAGAAATAGAAGCAAAAGAAAAAAAAAAATTCGCCAACGACACGCGTAAGTTTTGCTTCTTTTTTTTTGTTTTCTTTAAAGTTTTGGCATTGCTTAGAAAAATCCATGAAATCGCACGCACTTGACTCCAAAAATGCTGTGCCGCGTCCATTTGAATTCTATTTTAAAAAGCGCGATCGCTCGCGCACTAAGCAATGACCTCTGAATATCTGAGAGAATCAACCGCTCAAGGTCCGTCATCAATGAATTACATTCGACGGTGTCGTTTCCTCATCTATGGCGGAATTAAGGCCCCGGGCCAGTGGGCATCGTCAGCAATTATAAACCCATCGGAGGTGAATGTTCTTTTCGTATTTCCATAAAGCATACGGGACTGCTGCGTATACACCTGAACAGGTATTTATTTTCCAACGGCGGCTACTCGCCAGACCAGCCCCACTCTGCTGGTGCACACGAAAATATAATCTGATCTGATTTAAAATTGAAATTGCGAGGTATGCTCCTGGCTTGGGCAAGGTGCTTGCTTTCGGACAGGTGGAATCCTTTGCACCTCCCAGGAAGTCCCAGTTACTGCCTTTCTCCGACTTACAGTGGCGGATTTTTTTTTTTTTTTTGTTTTTAAGTGTAGCACTTACCACTTCCATCAGCCCGGGTCATGGTTATCGCTTTTGAATGGACTGGGCAAGCCCCGCGAAGGCACCAGCCCCATTCCGTTCTGAGGGACATTGAACCGTCGTCAGAGCATCGAACCATATCACGTTTGTCTGTCGGCCCCACGTATGTACGTAATGCTGTGCCACAAGGAAGACTCTTTATACATGTACTTCTAATTTTTTTAGGGAGCTATACAAGATCGGAAACCCGACAGTGCAACGTGCTCGTCTGCGGGCTTATTAAAAAACAAATAGTGTAATTAGCAGCGCAGTACGTTCACACCAGCCGCCCGACGCTAATTGAATTAAATACGCGAATTGTGACTCTTTCAGCGATTGCAGGCGTCGAGCAGATAAGAGTGTGCCATCATCGGTGCACGGTGGCATCGACCAGCATTTTCTGGAGTTATTTTCTTGTGTGCACGTGCTATTAAATCTTTGTCGCAATGAGACAAGACTGGTTCGCTTCTTGACACCGAGCCAAAACATTTCTTGCCGGCCACTGCACCTAGAACCAGCCATCCACCAGAGCTCATGTGATATCGGGTCTGTTGCACTTTTTCCGATTTTGTATTTAATTGAATTCATCTGAATGTGAATGCACTTGATGCAGGATGTTCGCTGCATGCACAACACGCAATGTGATGGAAATGTATAGGCAATAGTCAGTTAGAAGTCACAAAAGAGGGAAGTTTCTAGGTAATTCTGTTATGTTTTTCTTCATATAAAGAATAAAGGATTATTTCTATGAATCATGTTACTATTTCTACAAAGCGAGATGTTGCTGCATATCTTTCTTAATTACTAACCACCGACATTCCACGAGGCAGGCATCTAGGACCATTGTATTTTATGAAGTATCATAACAAATAATAATAATAAGCAAAGAACCAGTATCTCGAACAACCAAATCTCTGAGAATCTTTCCATAAACATGCATTTTGAATACGTGCTTTTGTCTATGTTGAAATTTGGTGATAAGTACGCATTTATGCTGTAGGTATTTTGAGATGTTGATCTTTTAAATATTGACTACTTATATGAAAAACTATAAATGTTTAGTCTTTAGATTTAGATTAGAGTTCTTGAATATATTGTGACATTAATCGATATGAATCTTTGGAAACTCCTCGTTGTTCGCCTTTAATTCGAGTTTTATTTTAACATAGCGTTGGTTTTCGAATAAACATGACATGAAAATGTAAAACTTGAAACCAGTGTAGTTTAAACTTCAATTTCAGGACTCTGATTAAAATTTATTAAATACAATTAAGCGGTCTATGATAGATATATTGCCTAAAAAGTTGAAAATCAACTGGCAGCTATTTATGGCTAATAAATAAATAGTACATCCGCAGATGACTATTGTAAGCAAAAAGCAGAGATTCTTGTTTGGTAAGTTACCTTCTTGTTCCGTCTCAGTCGATTAATTAAGAATGTTTTGGCAACAAATTCTTATGGTTTTCCCGTTGCGTTTTAATTGGCGCGTGTTTTCAATTTGTCTTTATTTTTGGAAATCATTCTTCAAGGTGAAAACAACACCCGAATGTCAAAAAGTTGATTAAATACGTGATCTGTACAATAAATGATCTAGAAATTGTTTCTCGCAGGTATTACATCATTTGATTTGTAATAAAATATTATAACTTGAAATAGCAGGAAGCAGATACATTTTAATTTCCAAAAATGTTAAATAACACCGAATTATATCTATCGCCTCAAACCTTTTGTTTTGGTTGCAAAAAGCGACGCAAAATGAAAACAAGAGAGAAATTCATTGCAGTTCGATGGCGGTTATGCAACACGATCGAGGGGCAATGAATTCGTAACTATGCAAAATCGAGTTACTTCACTAATTTAAATTTTCACCCCCTTTCGAAAGGTATTAATATTTAATAAAATTTCATAAAAGTAAAAACCCGCGAAAATATCGTTAACTTTCACTTTCCTTTCGAAATCTCGCATACGGGCTTGACTTCGAGCCCCAGTTACTGATGTCGGTGAGCGACTAGAAAACATCTTTTGAGTATCTCACGGCCCGGTTTAATTTCTTGTAAGACTGAAGGGACTTTATCAGACTTGGAAGTATATTATTTAGTGAAAAGGTGCCCCGGGTTTTACCTTTTCTGCTCGCAATCGAGGTTCAGTGGGACTGTAATCTGCGCCTGGAGAAAATTCTTCTAGTTGATTAGTTGCTGCTATTACTTTGCTAACTATCGTCACCGCCGTTACTGCTAACGACGAAAAGGTGAGCAAATCAAAGTCAGCCATCGCACACCGGAGTTGATTTTCTATTTTGCATCGAAAACACTTTCTAACAAGTACAAAAGCCTCGCAATGTAGCGAACAATGAAATGTAACAAAACTTACGAAATCGACCCAGCGAAGGCCCCGGTTGCCTCACCACCGCATGAATTTCGTACGGCTGGAAGCTCTGGAAAGGAAATTTCACTTGGAAAGGGCCCGAGTGCTTTGTAAAACAGAGCACCAAAGACCAGCGAGGGACACCGTCTTTGAGGAAACAATTTTCTTTCTATTTGGTGTCGCTACTTGTGCAATAATTACAGGGAAAAGAAACTCGAGAAAAGTTTTACCTGCACGAAATTTAATTGTAAGAGTTGTATGTTGCAGCGAAATCACATTCTCGAAAGTAAGCCCAGCTTTTAAAAATTGTTACGTCGTTGGGATAATTCAGTCGAAGTGAAATTTCGCGTGGGTCGCTCCATGCGGCTCGATTTCAAGCTAATTTGGGACTTCACTTTGCATTTTTCGTATGATGATTGAAAGAGGTGCTACATTAAATTTAGAAGTCTAACATTGCATGAAATCACTGATGCTTACTTGCTTTGTTGATTTTTTTTCCCCATTTTTAGTTACATCTTTTCAACTTTCCCATTATGTAAGGGCTTGAATGAAAGTTATATCTCTGTTTTCGGTAGAAATTCGGTTTAATTGAGAGGATGATGAAAAATGATTGAAATCTTTAAATTAATTTAAAAGTCGTGAGGAAAGTTAATTTCTCTACTTTATGTTTTGACGATATTTAAGTAATAATTAAACATTTCTAAATGCGAAGTCCAAAGCTAAACTGAACTCCAAAATTATTAAACTATTTAGGGGTACTTTAACAGAAAAATAGTAATGATCATTGAACCTTGAGACATTCTAAATTAATAGTTAATTATAAAAATAGAGATTCTCAATGTATACGTTTAATATGACTCAATTTGGGAGCTTGATTATAAAGTAGTATCATAAATTGCAGCTCTGTCATGTATGCAGTGACGAATTCGAATTACCTTGATTGAGCTATCCTCTGAATTCCTCATTTTTTGCATTTACTTGTTTATTTTTTTTTAAATTTCGTGAGCTACACCCTCATGGCATAATTCTGACATAATTCAGCAAAGTACTTCCCGTAAACTAAAATTCGAAGAATCCCAATGTTTTCTACAAAACGTTTCGTATTGAAAACAATCTCTTAAATTGTCGGTCACTGCATTAACTAAATCATCACGTCCCACTCAAATTAAGTATAAATTTGCGAAATTTAAGACATTGGCGGATTGATGTTTTCCTGCAAAACACCAACAGATATTTATTCAGCAGTTTCCAATGGATATATTTCGCGTGTTGGCTCTTTTAGCTGTTAAATCGTTGCAAAATACTTGATTCGATCAACTCTCTTCTGGACTGGGCGGAAATAGAACCAATGCGGGATTTTCTGGGTTAAATCAACACTCTGAATTGAGCGAAATAAAAATCAGTAGCAAGTCGCAGTAAGCGCTCCCCCGATACCCTCGCACAATTGCCGTAGTAAAGCACACAAAAACAAATTAAACGTTTTGCCCGCAAGTCACAACTGATTGAATATTTTTCCTCTTTTCAGGTCAAAGTTGTTAAATTCAGCTATATGTGGACTATAAATAATTTTAGTTTTTGCCGAGAAGAAATGGGTGAGGTTTTGAAATCGTCCACTTTCTCAGCGGGTGCTAGTGACAAATTAAAATGGTAAGTTCTCATTGCGCCGAGGCGATATTTTCTAAATGTGGTAAAAACTAATATTCGCCTCAATTCTCTATTTTTAGGTGTTTACGGGTGAATCCAAAAGGCCTCGATGAAGAGAGCAAAGATTACTTATCCCTATATCTACTATTAGTCTCGTGTAATAAATCAGAAGTTAGAGCCAAATTTAAATTTTCTATTTTAAATGCTAAACGAGAGGAGACCAAAGCAATGGAATCACAGAGGTAGGTTACGAGTTCGCTGTAATAATCCCCAGCAACTCACTCAAGCCATCGTCGCATGTTCTGTTAATAAGGAACTATTTGCCTTTGAGTTATAAGTGACATTAAATTATTTTTAGAATTATTTCATCAAGCGCTTAATATTGGCAAGTGGAGCGTTTACTCGCTCTCTGCGCTTGCCGATCAATTTGTGCCAATGGCGAATCTGGATAAAATTCCTTTATTGTTAGTCAGCATTTTAAAATTCATGTTTTTAAAGAGGTTAAGTGGATATATACAAATGTGATTTCATAGAAAGGACGAAGCTTAAAATTTTAATGAACGGTTTACTGTATTATGTTCATTGTTAGATATATAAATATAAAATATTATATATATAAAAATATAAACAACTTCAAGGGAATTAATTTCACTTCGTGTCAATTTAAACTATTCATAAACTCTTTAGTTTAAACAGCAAGACTTTAAATTACATTTCATCTGAAGCTCCTTTTTTAATTCCCCCTCTCTTAAGGAACAGCGCCTGTCTTCTATGTTTTTAAATTAAATAGTGTGTCATCTTTAAAAAAATTATTGCATTTCATATACGTTTAAAATTCCGCTTAAAAAAAAGCATATGTGGTCGCAGAACTTTTTAATGGTAAACAAGTTTTGTGATTTCATTTCCATTTTTTTTGTGAAGAGAAAATACTAAACTATTTTGGTTTTTTAGATCCCTACCGTTCTTCTTTTTAATGCATAAATTTTAAATATTATAGAGTTATATTGCTTATAGAACTTCTACCTAAATTACTTGCAGGTGTATTTTAGAGAAAACGTTAAGGAGCTGCTTTGATTTAACCTATAAGAAGTTTTCATTCCTACTTCTAAGACTTGTGCACTAGAACAAAATTCGTTTCTAAGTTTGAAAACAGATAGAAATTCTGTCTATAAAATTATTAAATCAACTAATTTGACGCACAAATTCAGCAGACTATTTACTGTATCATCAACGTCAATGAGCAGCAGGCAAAGTTTTCATGTCAGAACTTGTATTCACTAAGTATTGTCATTACAAAACAAATATAAAATTTGATATGATAAGCATGAGGATCAAATTTTTAGGGATTATCGCAATGAACAAGTTAAGCTTGACCACAGTGGTAATTATATATACCTAATATATTCAAAAGGAAGTAAATAAACAATTAATAGAAAGTAGCCAATAATTTTATTTGCAAACAACTGCACATATTTAGATGTACCCTCCTTAGCTTCAACTAGTAAAGTAAAATAAAAGTTAAGCAGTGATTTTAAAATCATTACATTTGTAAGACTATCGTAAAACCATAAACTTTACTTTTCTGGCTGCACAACGACTTTATTACGTTGGATGGCAACACGATGTAACCTCTTTTAGAAATTTAAAAAAAAAAAAAAAAATTAAATTTATAAATTATAAACTAATGTTATTTTCTGAATTTTTCAGAGCGTATCGTTTTGTACAAGGTAAAGATTGGGGTTTTAAGAAATTCATCAGGCGAGATTTCCTGCTAGACGAAGCCAACGGCCTTTTGCCCGAAGACAAATTAACGATATACTGTGAAGTGAGCGTGGTAGCTGATAGTGTTAATATCTCTGGTCAGAGTAATATAGTTCAATTTAAAGTCCCCGAATGTAAACTGTCTGAAGATTTGGGAAATTTATTTGATAATGAAAAATTTAGTGATGTAACGTTAGCTGTTGGCGGAAGAGAGTTTCAAGCCCATAAAGCCATTTTAGCAGGTAAATTATAAAAATATATTCAATTTGGATGATAATTTATGAATTAACAATTCCAGCGAGGAGTCCTGTGTTTGCTGCAATGTTCGAACATGAAATGGAGGAGAGGAAATTGAATAGAGTAGCTATAACAGATGTTGACAACGAAGTCCTGAAGGAAATGTTAGGCTTTATATACACTGGAAAAGCTCCTAATCTGGAGAAAATGGCTGATGATCTCCTAGCAGCTGCTGATAAGGTGATTGTTTTTGAATAAATGATATTTTTTAAAATATGATTTCATGTACATATTGTTCTTTTTTTTTGTATACCCGTTTTTCAGTATGCTCTAGAAAAATTAAAAGTGATGTGTGAGGAAGCGCTGTGTGTCAACCTCTCAGTAGAAACGGCTGCTGAAACCCTTATCCTAGCCGATCTCCATAGTGCAGATCAGTTGAAAGCACAAACTATAGATTTCATTAATACGTAAGTTAATTTCTTAGTGTTAAATTTAATTTATTCGTTTCATTTTCTATTGCGATTATATTACCCACTGATGTGATACAAAATGACTTGCCAGCCGATGAAATTTGAACGAATTTTATTTAATTGGCCGTACTTGGCCGTGTGGCAATGTGGCAATGTGGCAATGTAGCAATGTTTTGATGGTACAGTTAACGAATTAATCTTCATCCGTCCCTTATTTTGCCATCCTCAAAACATTAAAATGTTTTTACATAATTTTTGTAAGCTACATATAAAATTGTGTTCTTTGCACAAACATTTATAATTTGTAAATATTGTCGCATTCATTGCGGTGTAAAACTTATAATAAGGACGGATGAAGCTTGAACTTTTTTTACCCCTTGTTGAATTTAAGCTAAACTATAATTTATTTAATAACATTTTTATTATAGTCATCCAGCTGATGTGACGGAAACAGTCGGATGGAAAAACATGATCGCAACACATCCGCACCTCATAGCTGAGGCATTTCGGGCGTTAGCAACGCAACAAATCCCACCTATTGGACCACCAAGAAAACGTGTCAAGATGAGCTGAAAAATATACATGTTTCATCTACCGCATAAGCTTAGATCATTAAATCAACAACTTTTTCACCAACGGCAAGTACTATACACCATCAAACTAAAGCGAGGGGCAGCGGAAGCGAAGGACGGAAAAGGTTACGAGAAGGTTAAACAACTTCGAACAAAGCAACAGACGCGTTCAGCCCTCCTACTGCTGCAATATTGAGGATCGTAAAAACTAAAAACAAAAACAAAAAAAATTTTAAAACAAATTAAAAAAAAATACCACATCCACCAGCCGGTCGTATAAAACTAGTGAACGGCATTGGCTTTAACCCCAACCTGACTCAGCAGAGCAATAAAAGTGATAAATCAAGAGCAAAATAAGTAACTCACCAATTCTTTTATAATAACAAACTAAAATGATCACCTTTGCGTAGCGTTTTCGTTTTTCATACCTTTTAAGATTTCTGATTAAAACAAAAAAAAAAAAACAAAAAAAAGCAAAAAACAAAAAAAAAACTTTTAGGACCTCCGATCTCGTTGTGCGCGCAGCATTATCCGAAAACTTGTCGTGAAAAACTCTCAGGCGTTGTATAAAGTAATGTTTTAGCTATATGTGAAATTTGTTCAATTTTTTAAATCATTATAAATTCGTTAAGGTTTCTAAAATGTAATTTCGATGTTAAATTTAAGTGAACAGAGGGAATCAACTACTTTTACTTTACCCATCCCGCGAGCCATTTGCATTTTTATCAGCTCACACTTGACCGAATCAGCCACCTACCCAATTGTTGTAATATTTTTCGTTCTAATTCAGATCACACTTGCACGCAAACAGTTCGCTAAATGTGCCCTATTATCACTCCTATCCCCTGATTCTCACACAAAAATTACTGTAATTCCTTAAATTTAATTAACAATAATTCATCTGTAGAAATTTAATTTGTATTTATTTGTTCGTGTCTCATAAAATTAGTTTCTTGAGCATTACACGCATACTTTCCTGGTAGCCAATAGATTTCACTGACACGGAACCGCTGTACAGTACGATCGCTGCCACGGAACTGTAGCCACCTTGGCAACACTACTACTACTACAATTATTTTGCATATTTGTCGTCGTCAAGGAACTCGCAAAACTGTAAATGTGAATAGATTATATGAAGAAAAAAAAATTAGTGTAATAGAGAATCTATAATAAAAAAACAAAAAAACAAAAAAAATTAGAGGTCAAACAATCGTCTGTTGCTATGTGACTTGAATATTCTCTTTTCTAGGATATCATCTTTGTCATTTTTGTTACGCAAAACAATTTTTAACTTAATCCAATTCACACCGTTGTAATGTTTAAAATTCATTGGAACCATTTACCCCCACTTTCTGGTAAGGGTAATTTTTGTGGATCAAAATAAATTCATAGATTGATCACGTAAATTGTGAAAAGCTTGGAAGGCACTTGATCGCTGTGATAGATTGAATGATCTTGTGACTCGCCAAATGTTGCAGTTATTTTGCGATTTTATTATAGCTCAATTACGTGTAACTGTCTCAAAAGCTGGGATAGACGAATTAAACTAAATTGGTAAAGTAAAGGTCTTTACTTTTATAGAGGAGAAGCACTAACCCAACCTATTAAATTTTCTGTTATTTTAAATGTAATCTAATTTTGATACATCAAAGAGTATCTTTCTGTTTCCGTACTGGAAAATATTTATTGTATTTTTTTTTTTGTATTCCTATTTATTTAACGAGTGCTGTCCCATTTCATGTTAAAATTATATCGGATTTTTATTTAAAGTTTTTATTGAGAAAAAAAAAACTTAACGTTTAGTACTTTATGACTCTTCTTTTTCAAATCCTGTGCTTGCATTGATTTAAAAGTTTAAATTTGTTTAAGAAACATATGTGCGTAATTGCAGCTATAAAAATGCATTTCACATTAAATTCAGCAGATTCAGAAAATTGTTGTTAAAAATAAATGTAACAAATTCAATTTGTTCAAATGATTTAAAGAATATTCCAATAAAATTTTGTAGATCAGAGTCACACAGCAAATGACAAATATCCAAAAAAAAAAAAAAAATGCATAAAAAATAAAAAATGAAAGAAAAAAAAAAGTAATAATAAATAAAAATACGAAATAAAAAAAAAAATCTGTTCGTGTAGATCCATTCTTTAATTTGTATTCCCACTTTGATGTAACTCTTAAGCTTTACATTGCAAATGAAGAATATCCCACCAATTGAATAAGAATGAGCGATTTGTTTTATTTCCATAATTATGTTTAGTGTTTTTTTTTTTTTTTTTTTTTTGTCATTAATTGCTAACTGTTAACGTAACTCCCGCTCTAAACAAATACCGCGCCTCACCGCTCATTAAGCCGACTTTCTGCCATTTCACACTATCTTTAATGGATAGGTGAAAATTTAGAAGCAGTACATCATCCAGAGAAGCATCCTCGTAAAGATCAATTTGAGAGTCCTTTAGGCGGGTGAAGGAAAAACATTAATTCATTATCTTAGACACTTTTGGCTTCTTAGTTAAGCGCTAAATTTGAGCGAGCGAGCGTATTCAGCCATTTCTATCTTGTTTTAACAAGAGTAATGTAAACGATTATTAGACACAAGACTTTGTTTCATTGTATTATAATATAAAATGAGGGGAAGAAAATTCTATGAAGATAATAAATTTTGGGAAAAAACTCACTTTTGACAAAAGTCTAGACGCAGAAAGCATTTTGGCAAGCGCGTATATTGGTTTTAAGCGAGCATTTTGTGTACGTGTTAAATATTTTTAAGGGTCGATTTCGAAGAAGAAACTTGAAAAAAAAAAATAAAAAATTTACTAAAAGTGAAAGGTTCCGTAGTAGAATTGTCAGAGGTAATAGTGAACATAACTTAACCAAGTAAGGTCTCCATGAAATTTTAATATGAAAATTTCAAATTGATCAGTGAGCAGTTTTTTAATGATTTTTTGTAAATATGGTACTATAATTTATGGTTAGTTAAAAGTAACTGATAAACACATTAAAATTTTAAAAATACAAAATTATTGAATAAAATATGAAGGACTTTTATTATGTTCCTCATCCTTGATCTCCTCCTTGCATGATCCAATTCAAATGATCAAAACAATGGTTTGATATTTTCTCATATTTTTAATTATTACTTATAATTAATGTTATCAAAAATAAACAAATAATTTGAGGAAGAAATGAAATAATAACTTAAATAAGTGAACATAATACAAGAAAAGTTTACACTTACATATAGGCAAGAGAAAATTAAAACAATAGCTTCAACTATTTGAGGGTTGCGAAATTATAGTTTTCATAGTTAAGCTCCAGTTTTTCTTACTGAAAAGCTTCTAATTTTAACTGTAATTTACTACAATTTTTATGGAAGATTCCAAGAACTGAAACCGATCACACTACGAATAAATTAAGAGCAGCCTACATATTCTAAATCTAGATAAATTTTAAAGTAATCATCACAAAGGTGAGGATCAGATACAACACTTTCAAAAACAGCATTAAGAAATATTGATTTATTATAAAAAGTATGCATATAAAGAACTAAAATAATAATAATAATAAAATAAGATTTGTCATAGCTACTTCGTTGCTTCCGTTCTCACTACCTTGATTTCCGGATTTTGTTCTATTTGACTTATGCTGGCAGTGTGCTCTGACTCAGCGTACGAAGGATTCAGGTATCCTGGACTAATGATCACTTCTGTGTACGGGGGAGGAAGGTGAGTAGTCTAAAAGTAAAATAAAATTAAAATCTACTGTTAAAGCCTAAAAAAAAATAAAATAGTTACAATTATTTCACTTTCGCGGATTTCGTAGGGCGGGGGAGCTTCTGGGATATTCGTCTCAACCGATTGTCTCTCGACAGTCTGGGAGACTGTTCTGGGCCCTGCGGTACTGTCATACGGTGGAGGCCTATCTCGCAACCTCGATAGCACTCGAATTTGTATAGATGATAGCGAAGCTCGCAGGAAATTTTCCCGACGCGTATTGGCAATGTCCGGAAGACCCTGTGGGACTCTTTGGTGCCGGACACTGAAAAACTGCGTATTAAAACTATTTGAATTGAAATTAACTTGCAAATAACCTACGAAAGGTATCGGGGTTTTGTGCATAGACGATATATGACCATTACCAAAGCAGCAATCCCCATGACTAGACCTGCAGTCAGTGCGATCTGGGAAGCAGTTACGAATACTCCACTTTGACCACTAAAAAGGTAATAGGTATGATATTATTTTTTCGTGATTCCTGCACTTATTAGGCTTTTAATTTAATCATAAAGTTGTTTAGTGGTTGGTTTTAGTATATTTCGTAATTCTTTAAATAAATTAAATAAAAATAGTGTAACTAACGAAAAAGCATTAAAATTAACTTTAATGAGCATGATATTTTCTACAGATAGTATAAGAGAAAAATTTATTCTTTTGCGCCTGCTCCACAGAGTATTCTATTAAGCAAATTATTAGTCCCTTAATAATAAGAAGAATTACTCTTAAAACTAGAAATTTAATTCAGCTAGATCATGAGATTTTCTTTCGTTACATCGAAATCTGTAAAATCAACCTAGAAATTAAAAAAGAAAAAACCCAGCTTTTAAAATAACAGGATCAAATCATAAATCACAATTTTTGAATTTCTTTAAATTAAGCTTTACGAAGTATTCTCTAGAAACGGTCATTTGTTTGCGTACATTTATAAAAAAAAACAAAGTATAAATCAAGGTTAAACCTTTTTTAAATTATTTCAAAACTGTGAACTGCAAAAATAGACAATTAATCTCGTTTTTATCTAATTATTTTACGTAGTAAGGCATTTTCTTAATTGTGAATTTGTTATCTCCTCAGTCACCAAAATATGTAAGTGATAAAAAATATTGTTGGCCAATGTAGTTACATTTATTATTATTTTTATTTGCTTTTTTTACAATACTTAAAAATGGAATTTAAAGTTACATGGCTTTGAACTAGGTTAAAACAGTTGAGTGGCATGGAAATTTAAGATAAGTTAAAGAGGTGCCAATTTCTGTTTATGGAACTTATCAAACTGATAAAGCCAAAAATATCCAGGAAATGCTGGGTTGCTTAGACGAACGTGTCATATGAAATGCGTTTGTCACTTAAAAAAAGAAATTTAATCACAAGAGATATCTTTCGATTTATATTTAGTGTAGAAAACGTTGGAGTAATAAAATTGGTTAAGTCCCAGGTGAGTCACTTGGAAAATACCAATGCAGGAGCCCGTATAACGAAGATGCGGAGAATACCTTTAACAAAACTATAATAGACGATTTGAAGGTTTGAAACACCCCGCGCAATCTTTAATAAACTTCTATTGCTATGTGAGCATGCAACCAATCAGAAGAATGCTTTGTCGGCTTTAGATTATGAATGACAATAATTAATTTATAGCGGACCATAAAATGTCAAGATAGATAAATATTGTATATTGCTGGAATTACGTTCCGTAAATTTAATTCAACCAGCTCTCAAAGCTTTGCATATTCATTATGATGGTGTTAATATTTAAACCTTTAAGCATACATCCGAATTAAGTTAGGCGGGCTGATAATTTTGTTTTTTCAAAGCGAGCATTAAACTTGAAAAAATAATATTTTTAATTCAATGCTTCGATTAAAATCGATCCAAAGAGCTCTGACCTTCCGCCAAAACTATTGCGGAAATTTTAATATAAGATTTTGAAAATATAGTCCTACTACAGAGGAGTGAAAAGGACTTTTACAGAAAACAATTTTAAATTAAGCCCAGAGAGAACACAAGAAAAATAGCAAGCATAAAATCTGAAACTAGGACAGGAGAAGCCCCAGTGTAAGGGATTCAATTACTATTTTATCACTTTTAAATATTTCTACGTTACGTATGGACATAAATGTGGGAATGACTGCAAAAAGCAACTAGACTTTCACTAAGAGACACAATCACGACCTTCGAATTTGCACTTCGCTGCTCTAACAAACTAAGTTGCCCGTACACTTGCTGCAGGATTATTTGAGGTAATTTTTATTGTGATGAGAAGTTCGATTGTCCGATCACAAATAATAGTCGCCAAAAAGTACCATAGTACGGAAGGTTTTCACAAATTTAAAATGATAAAGGTTATTTTGCAAAGATTCATTTACAATTTATTTAATCTGGAAAAATAATTCTGTTTTTTTATTTTGTGAATGTAGTAAAATTTGTTGATTTATATTTCCCCAAACACGAAACCCCAACAGAGTAAGATAATCAAGTTTTATCTTTTTAATAGCAAAAATTCGGATTTTGTAACGAACACAAAAAAAAAAAGACTGGTGCTACAAAGTATCAAGTAAACATTTTAAATAGAAATATGCGTACATCATAAAAGACGTTACTCATTTAAAGTAAAACGTAAACATTTTCTACATGAATTGAGCTTTATTAGAGTTCATATTTGTGGTATAATCATATAAATTTAAAATTGTCACAGTGAAGAACAATAACAAGGTCTTTTTCGAAAGTCCTACTTTAAGGGGTTCATTTTTATTGCGGACATATGCCAGCACGTGTCACTTTTGTACAATTATTTATTTTAAGATTTTATAATCGAGAATACTTCTTTGCCTCTAGAGTGTCTAGTTGATTATTTCTAATAAACTCCAGCACCCCACTTAGTATTGTTTCTTAATAAATTATACAGTCCTTGAAGATAACGCCATAAACTTTTTCGATGCACTTTTATTAAGTCGGGGCTAATGCACTTCATTAGCCAAGCTATTAACTTAATTGAAGTGGTAATAGAACCGCGATAATGGAGATTTAAAGTACATCATTTCTATTCGTTTAGATAAATCGTTGCAATTTCTCTGTTTCCTCTAATAACACTTAAAATTACGCTGGTCAAGTTTCTACCTGCGGAACGGAACTCAAATTCTTAATTCGCATCTTAAAAGTTATATTTTTCCGCATATTTTATTCCAAATTCAAAAAGGAACAGGAGAACTCCTTTTATCCCTACATTTTGTTCCATTCTAATGTTTTTGGAATACTACAAAATAGGTAAAATATTTTGTAAACCTTAAGATATTTTTGTAATTGATATAATTGGTCTTTTTGTGAAGTTACGAATTTAAAAACTCAAGCAAAAGTTGATAGAATGTCGCAACCGAAAAAAACAGGGGCATATATCTCGTATCTGATCGATCGGTTATTATTAAATTTTAAGTAGATACGGAACATATAAATGGTATCGCTCGAATCTTGAATTTATTGCCAAATATTAAAATACTGCAGTACTGCAGCTCGCAATCTTATCGTGTTTTATTTTAAACTTTACCTAATACTTACTGGCACATACTGTAAAAGGTGTTATCCGCGGCACATACGCAACTGTTCTCAATGCAAGTGAGTCCGAGATAGCAACATGACGAACACTGATCCCCCAGACCTAGCAAATTTAAATAATTTTGGAGGACATTCTGAATTATTATTAGGGATCGGGAAATACCTGGGCATGGCTCACAAACACCATTCACTCGCTCGTAGTACGGCTTACAATCACAGAAATTGTTTATGCAAAACTCGGTGGTAGTGCAATTATCATCATATATGCAAAATTTAATTGGGAGGTGCCTGTTCATTTTAAATCCGATATCTTAAACAATTTTGGCAAAAGAAACAGGCATAACTTGTTGCCGGACGAAAATCGATTTCCTCATTTGCAATTCCTTTTGAACCGATTTTGATTAATACCGACGACGGAGGTAGTTGGAGCACGCACTTAATGCAGTTGACTTAGACTAACTTTAAAGGTATTAAAATAGGCATGTTGGCGAATGTTACGAACCGATTTTTTATCGCCCTCTTATCAACGGGCGGTATCTTTTATCAAAGCTCGGAGAAACGAATGTTATCTTTTACGAATCGTTTGTGAGCGTGTATTTGCTACCGATTTTGTGAGCAACTTTTAAGTCGCAGTTTATTTAGCTCAGAGGTTGTTAATTTTGTTTAAAACTAATTGAACTTTCAACATAATAAACGATAAAAATTTAATTATAGAGCACACCATTCAAAAAAAGCTAATTTTAAAAAATAAAAGGAGAAGGATTTCTGACATTATCCGTGCTTTGCTAATTTCTTTACAATTTAATTAAAATTTTCCATCTGGGGGACTTTTCAACGAAATTACTCCCTAGACGACTAAAAACAAAAAAAAAAAAAATATTTATACTTTCTTCTCAGCGGTATCCAACGCAAACAGCGCGGAGTACTTCACGTGGCCTGCTCAAATATTATTAGTCTGGGTCGAAATTAGAACTTCTAGATAAGCGCTAATTACACAAATGGAAAAAATTGCAATTTTACGATGTAGTTAAGTTCAGTGAAATTTATTGTTTTCATACCACTGCAAAGCTCAAGAGTATCTTTAAAATGTTCAAAATTCCTTTCTAAAGTAGACAAGTTCCAAGAAATGGTTTGAATGAGCATTTAATTTTTATTAATATTTTTTAAACTGATCTCTGAACTCAATTTTTGGTTACATAACTCTAACTGTTTAAGTCTAAGTTTTAAACTGATCGGTTAAAATTTAAGAGCAATGTTTTTATATAATTAGAATACCGAAAATGATGATTTTTTGTCCATTTTCATAAATGTATTTACTGATCTAAGCGAAGTCAGGTTTTCTACAAGTTTTGCTTTAAAAACAAAACTTAGTAAACTATTATGCAATGAAGATTTAATAAAAGTTTAAAAACCAATATTTATAGTTTCAAAATGATTTAATTTAAGCCTTATGACTTAGATTATTTCGTATTCTCGATTTATATAAATTTACAAAAATAATAATCAAATAATACCCAGCAATCGTATTCGATGATAAATTACTTTAATTATCATTTATAGTATAAAACATTTTTTAAAACGAGTTAAAGGCAGTGTCGCAAGTACCTAGTTAGTTAATTCTTCTAACGCAGCAACAACATCTCCCCTGTTCTCCCGCAGTACCTTCTCCGCCTGAGCCTTTGATATTAACATTTCATTCATCTGAAACAGAATTTTGTTAGACCTACAAAACCACCGATGACGAGATATTTAAACACTTACAATTAATTCTATGTCTTCCTTCTTCACGTGGACTTTTTGAAGTTCCCTTTCTTTGGCTAGTTTCTCTTCGTTCTCCTTTATTCGCTTATCCCCAAACTGCTCTACAGCCTGAAATTATATTTAGAAATCTATTTAATGGTTTTCAAGAATTACGCTTAACATTTTGAAAAGGATTAAACATTTTCTTTTTAATGTGCCAGTTTAAATTCATTCTTTCTTTCTTTCTTCGAGAAATCCTCCTTTTTAGTATTCGGAAATTATTTATAAGAAACGAAGTAATAACTGATGAACGAACTCTGAATCTACTAGAAATAAAAAAACGAAGATACTTGTTTTAGGACGGGAAACGTTTTTGTATTTAAAACTTTTACGTATATTTTCGTGCTATTGTATTTAAAGAAAATGCCAAGAAAACGAGTGCCAAATGCTCAAAGGATCAACCAGAAAAAAATTTATAATTCATTTAGGTTGGAAGATATCTAGGCAATCTGTTAGAGCTTACTTAAAATTAAAGAGCAGTTTTCTAAACTCTATCCAATCTCTTGATATAGCGGGACAGAATGATTTTATGCTATTCTTTGGTTTACGAAAATTTCCTGATAGTGTTTGGATCGCAAGTCTATTACGGGAACCTTAAGCATGAAAAGATGGAGCAATGAACGGATGGCAAGGAGAAACTAGCGATTCTCCAAAAAAATAAAAAAAGCAAAGTTCAGTCTTCAAGCCCTCTTGCCACAGCTGTCTTTTGGGGTCAGCTTTAATTCAAAAACAGGAGCAGTAACCCCAAATTGCTTCACGTGCTGCACCGTCTCCGCCCCCCAATATTTTGGTTTTGCTTGACAGCGTGCACTTACACTGGATATGTCTGCGGATGAGATTTCCTTTTCTTCAGCGTAATCTGTAACCCGCTCTAGGTCGGCGGCTCCTCCATCGTGCTTTGTGGCCTTTTTTTGCTTTTTATCTTGCTGCACCTCGTCAGTCCCATTAATTTCGTTCGGCTGCGACATCGCGGCTTATAAACTTCTCACGGAGCACAGAAATGTCAAAAACAACATTGAAGTTGGTTAAAGTTTAAATTAAAAATATTGTCGGGTTTACACAAAGGAATTATTTCGTGAAAAAATTGAATGTGATTATTCAGGAGTTGCAGACGACTTACTTTAATTTCTTTTGCGCTTAAGAGTTTCTACTTTGATTTTCCTTAAGTTAAATACATTGCAATAGCTAAATTTGCAAAAATAATTTCAATACAAATGCCATGAGACAAAGCTTTGAATATTTTTACAGCTGATATTGAAACGTCAATCAATTTCTGACATTTACGTTTTATTATTTACCACAAGTGGGAAGGCGATGTCGGCTACCTTTAAAATAGCGAAAAAGAAGTACACCCAAAATGATTTGCGGCGGCTAATGCAAGAGCAAAAATCCAAAACTAAACAGCCACCGACAGAACAGAAAATCGATTCACCATTGGCCAAATATCCTTTTCAATTTTTAACATTTTTCTTTATGAATTTCTTTCAGCAAACCGTTTATTGTTTTCCTTAACTAAAAAACAAATATAACGATTTAGGTCAACTTGTTTGCATATTATGCAAGAGCGTGGTTCGTTCAGAATCTGTGTGGAAAGTTCACGTAAATACAAAGAACCACAAGGAGAATGTGACTGCCGCAAAAAAACTTAAAGAGAAACTGGAAAATGCTTCGAAACAACCCACCAAGCGGACAGGAGAACCTGTGGAAACCTTTGCGCCTGGAAAAGTACCTCAGATCGCAATAGGAAACGGGACGGACAGCGGTATTAAACAAGAACCACAAGAGCAACCTGGAAAAATACCAAGCGATTTCTTCGATAATCGCACAACAAAATCATATTTTGAGGCGACTCTCGAAAAAACAAGTATTAGGAAAGATTTAATTAATATTAAAAGGGAGCGCCCCGATGAGGACAGCGACCAAATTCGAAAGAAAGTTGCCAAACTCGATCTCGAAGAAGGTAAGGATGATGTTCTTCCCGAGGGATTTTTCGATGATCCAGTCAAGGATGCCAAGATAAGGAATCTCGAATACAGGGATCCCCAGGAAGAGGAATGGGAACGTTTTCAGCGTGAAATTAAAGAGGAATCAACATTATCCAATGCGATTATTGCTGAGGAACGGGAAGAGGCTACGGCCGAGAGACAAATTGAAGAGATCGATGAGCAAATTCAGAAATGGTCAAAAGTACTGGATCTAGAGAAAAAGAAGGAGATCGTATCTAATAAGGCGCGACAAAGGACAACGAATTTAAAAGAAGAAAGCGAGGAAAGTGAAGCTTCTGATTCTGAAAGTGAGGACTTCGATGAGTTCTTAGACTGGAGGGCAAAACGCTTAGCCACATAAGACTGTAAGGTTCCGAATACAATAAACTTTTGATTTTATTAAATTTTGATTTATTTCTATGCAATATACAATAAAAAGATCTGGAATTGATTGCAATCAGAACTTCCTTCATTTTATTATATATATTTATAGGTGCTCCAATTGAGTGCATTGATCTGTTAAATATTGAGGTAAAAACATACAACAAGGAGGTTACTCATTTTGCATACGTTTTTTGTCCAAATTCCAATAAAGATTGGTACTAAAATAAAAATTATATTCTAATAAAACACGATGTTTTTTAACATTTATTACTGTGAGACAAAAGTTCTATGATTATCTACCAAGTTGTTATTTAGGTTTGAGAAATTCTGTTTGTTCCTTTTAAATGAAATATTTTAGCTTTTCTAATACTCTCCGTTGAAAAAACGGTTGTAGAAGGTTAAGGCTGTTGTATACCTATTTAGAGAAGAAAAGGAAAGTCTTTTGGCTTAAATCGTTAAGGGCTGCGATAAAGGAATTTATATCGTTTAATAAAAATAAATTTTGCTTGGTGCAAAACAATTAAATCATTGGATATTGATGCCCTGATATAATTACTTAAAATCATGTTCCTGAAATGGTTAGGATATTTATTTATTTCAATACTTATGGACTTTAATTGAAAATTCGAATGCAAGAATTATTTCAAATAAGTTTTATAACAAATGTACTAAAAAGTAATAAATACATATTTATCTCTAAATACCACAAATCGTATCCCATAAAGGATAATTAAAATGTAAGAAATTGTGTTGCATTCAATTTGTCGATATTTTACTCCATACGGTTCACCCCAAATTATTTTTCCATGTGAATATTCAAAGAGTAGTCTGTGAACATTCCAAATTTAATAAGCGAATTAGAAAATTTTTGACTACGAGGAAAGTATCGTGTCGGTACAGTGTGGGGATTGGGACCATAATATCCATACTCTGAGTTCCCTGGTCTATAGAAAGGATGTTGATTTTCTTTCTGATATCCGTATCCGGTGAATAAATCTATTAAAGTTAAAAAAGAAAGTTATATATAAGGTTAGTTTTTAAATAAGCATTGCAATTCCTCACAGGAGCACTCGAAACGTTTCGGAAGGTTGAGGGTCACATACAGTTCAGAAGTGTTTATTTTTGGCTTCTGATTATTTAATTGAATGAAGGTTTTTTCAAGATTTGCCGTCTCGATCTCATCACATTTGTTATCGCACATATTCGCCTATTACAAAATCCTATCGCAAAATTATATAATAAAAAAAACAAATAGTTCATGTCCTCGCCGAAATAATTAACTAAATCGAACGCAAATTTTTATTGAAGTAATATTCCATGCAAACGCTGTTTTTGTATTTTAGTTTATCTTTCAGCAGTGTTTGTAATAATTTTCATGTTTTTAGGACCATACATAATAAAGAATTACTAAGTAAAAATAAGAAGTACATTTCGGCGGCAGCCACAAGGAAGAGGTCGATTTTAAGTTTAGCCACTTAAACGAATGCGAAGGCCAAGAGTGGTAACAAATTTTTATAGAAATAGGTAATGTTATTCCTTTTAAGAAATAGTTGCCTCCCTTGCCAAAATCACACCATCTTCATACACGATAAAGAAGTCAATTCGGCACAAGAAAAATTTGATCGATAGTGGAATACAAGAAATATCGGGTTTTTATGATTTTTACATAATGCTTAACTCCTCACCCCTTTGAACGATTTACCTCATTTGCGAACTTAGACGAGATTTTGTCATAGAGGATATTTTAGCCTAATTTGATCAAAATTGATTAAGAAATATACGGTCTATAAGGCAGAAAATTAAAACATATCGTGAAGTGAAAGTCCCCTCTCCATTAACCAACCTTCACAAAGTTTAATCAGAATCCATTAAGAAATGCGGTAGCTATCGCAGTAACAAAATTATACTTGAAATGGTAGCAGCCTTCTTGACCAATTAACACCATTTTGATATACAGCTTTTAAACAGATGTCTTGTGATTGTGCACATAAAGTTTAGTCAATAGTGGGGTCACAAAAACTCAACAGCTAGCCCAAAAATTGTCACCGGTATGCACGTAGACTCTCCGCATAAGAACAAAAATGATCACCGGTGGGTATGCTGCACTTAACATGCTAAAGATTTCGGGTAATATAGCACCTATTGTAGTGAATAAAATTAATTTCAATTCATATTTTAAAATACGTTTTAAAGCCAAACGGGTGAAATTTCCTCTAGAGTAGAAGAGTTATTGTTAGTTAGTTGCTAAAGGTAAGACTTTAAAGAAAGTTCAGGAGACATAGAATTTATTTCATAATGTTAACTAAAGTCATAGAAAAGCGTTAGATAGGTTAATATGTATTATGTTTTTATTTTAAATGAGCGTATTTGAATACATGTTACATATTAAATAAATTTAAAAATTTTTTTTTTCAGCAAACGTAACAACAATCTTTATGAAAATGTACACATGTTTAAAAGGAAATTATAACTTAATAGAAAGACTTGTCCATGTTGGTGTTCAAAGACCAATTCCGGAACATTCCGGCTTTTGCAAGTGCAGTAGAAAATTTTTGACTACGGGGAAAGTATCGTGTCGGGATCGTATGGGGATTGGGAGCGTAATATCCATACTCTGAGTTCGCTGTTTTGTATAATGGATGATTATTCTCCTGCTGAAATCCGTAACCGGTGAATAAATCTGTTAGAATTTAAAAATTAATATATAAGCTTATTTTTGTATAAACAATAATTTGCCACTGGAGCACTCAAAACGCTTCGGAATGTTAAGGGTCTCGTACAATTGAGATGTGTTTATCTTTGGCTTTTCACAAAGGCATTTAATGTATTCTTTTTGAAGCATGTTCGCGTCTTTTTCACATTTATAATCGCACATATTCACTTTTCTCAATATCAAAATATATTGTGTGATTCAAATAATTCAATGGGTAAGTTACTTTCCACCCGAAAAACTCAAATGAACTCAATATTTATTGATGTAATATTCTATGGAAACGCTGTTTTCATTTAAAGGTTTGTAGTAGATTGCACCTATTTTCTAGTTTGTGAGCTTTAAAGGAAAATGAATTCATGAGACAGGGAATGAACGTAAATAAAATATAATAAATTAGTGCAATTTTAATGTTAGAAACCGCTAAATTTCTTACGCTGATCTTATGCCAACGCTTAGCTCTCTGAGCGGCTTTAGGGTAGATTAATTAATTAAACTTGTACTTTTTACTGTGATTTAGGGTAAATGAATGAACCCACAGAACCTAAACCCGTGCACCTCTCAGGTACGCGGTTAGGTGAATGTTTCCAATTTCATGCTGAGAAATCCGATCCAAATGAATCTATTAATAATATTAATTTTGTCTTCCTGAGGGCATTTTTCCCAATCCTTGAAAAGATTAGTACATCACTCCTATTCACAAGAAAGGTTGTAAAAGCGATATTTCAAATTACTGTCCTATTGCCAAATTATCTTGTGTCCTGAAACTCTTCGAAAGCCTTCATGCCTCCATGTCGATCCACTGCAAATCCATTTTATCCCCTATTCAATACGGCTTCCTTAAACGGTGCAGAGGTTTGTGTTATAGTCACCGATTTTAGCAAAGCCTTCAATAAAATCTCTCACAAAATTATCATTCTAAAGCTCAGCTATCTAGACTTTCCTCCCCGAATCATTTCATGGATTTCTTCCTACTTGAATAACCGCAATTTCAAAATTCGTTTTAACTCCTCGATTTCTAACCCCTTCACATCCCATTGCGGTATTCCCCAAGGCAGCCGCCTCGGTCCTTTAATTTTCTCTTTTCCCAGATCCTATGTCTTCCCTGGCGAAACCCCGATTCCTTTTGTTACTTCTCTTCGCGATCTCGGTGTCATATGCGATAGTGAGCTCAACTTTCGTTCCCCCATAGATCATTCAATTAGCAAGGCCAATTCTGCTTTGGGCTTCGTTAAACGGGTCTAAGGAATTCTCTAACCCTTACCAAGTCACTCTTCATCTTCTTTATAATTTAATTTAATTTATTTAGTTTTTTCTTGTTATTGTTTGTTGTTATTTATCAAGGAGGGGTATATTTACTATAAATTTCTTTCAGAAAAATCATTAGGAGAGTTTAGTTCTAAAAATTTTAAAATTAAATAATAAATTCGGTAAGATAAGAGTTTTACGTTTACTGATTTTATATTTGGGATTATACGGCTTTATTTAGGCATAACGTAACGAAATAAAAGTATACAATTTATTGAAATATATTTGTTAGTTTAAAGTTTAAAATTATGTGCCTGCTCTGTGCCGAATTTGAATTCCTGGAGGAACTTTGCGCATGCTGTAAAATTATCGATTTGCCTAACATGTCATAAATAGTTGCTTTAGATAATCTCAGTGAGTTAAAGGTAAATATGTCCTTCATTTTCGTCTTATTAAAGAAATTACCTATAGTACTTTAAACAGGAAGTAAAAATGGAAAAGCGTAGCTCTCACCTGCTTTATATACTCCTGCTAATTGCCCTTAAAGTAGATTTCAACATTGCGATAACTAAACGAGGTCCTCATCATCCCCGAAGTGAATTGTCAAAAACCAAAACAAAGGTCGACCAGCATCTAACGCATGAGGAACAGTAATAGGAGTAAATTTAATAATTTATACGTAAGTTTCACAAAGAGGTCTTTTTTTTCAGTCCCATTGAAGATGATATCGAGGAGAGATGGGGTGTTGATATGGATCCCGATTCCATGACTGATGACGAAAAACACTTTTACTATTTCAGAGTAACTTTTCATGTGGTATTTGTTTAACTACACTAAATTACACTTAATTAAGGTTCACGACAGCGACAACAATAATGCCCTGGATGGCTTAGAAATGCTCCAAGCTGCTCTTCACCAGGATGGGAAAAGTTCACAAATAGATCGAGACTCTTACTTACAAAACGCTTCAAAAGAACTTGATCACATCATTGGTGAACATTAAGCATTAACATAATTATATTATTATTATATAATTACTTTTTTTAGAAGTAATAGACGATTTTTTTAAAATTGCCGACATGAATAGAGATGGTTTGCTGCACTATCCAGAATACATGAAGGCGGTAGTAGAAAGTAAAGAACTTGAGGCGAATTCATAAAAAAATCTTTATTGGTTACTATTACTATCAATAATTAATAACTATATTTAAGTATTCAGAGATTGCAGCGGTACATAAGATCGCATGGCGAACCTTTGTATCCATCGTATGCTGCCCGCTCTAAGGTATCTATCAAATTCTCGTATTGTGATTTATTGTCAGTGCTCCTGGAATTTTATAAAAATAAATTGAATAATATTTATTAATATTAAATTAATGTTTAAATAATTAATTACCCTCCGAACTTGTCCATGCTATTGAGAAGTGCTTTTGCTGCTCGTGCGTATTCATAGGCAGTTGCTGGTGCATGGCAGGCTGCTTTATAAAGACACGAACTATCACCGGAGCCTTGTGATGCTAGGAATCCAACAAAAAGCATCGGCTCTCCCTCCTCAAGAAGATATGTTGCTGAGGGAAAATTGTAATATAATATGCAAAAGTGGTAAGTATTTATAACAGCCAATTAAACTTATAAATGTATAAAGTAATATTTGTTTTTCTACTCAATGAAATATTACTAAAAAGCGTTTCTGGGCCCTATTCTTGAATCCGTTCGAATTGAATCAAAAGAAGCTTAAGAAAGCCCTTTTAAGATTTTAAAATTCTCACATTTCTCATTTTAGTTACCTTTGATTTGTTTTTCCACAAAAAAACTCTATAGCTGAATTAACTAACAAATGAATTTGTTACAAACGCAGAGATTTAATTTGGAGAAATTTTCTGTCTATTACATTAGGTCTATTACAAAACAAATTCAAATTCAGTGTGATTAACTGAAGAGGATAATGCGCCTTTTTTATTTTAGAAATTTTAATTTAAGGATGTAGAACTTTCCAAACCCTTTTCCAACTTTGTCTATTTTAAATATACAAAATAAATTGTTTAGTTATGCTTTAAAAGGTGATATGTTATTTTTCGTAATCTAAATTTAGTGTTAACAGCTAAAATTGGCCTTTATTGAAAAGATTAAAGAATTAAATGTATGTTTTAGGAGAAAAATTTAAAAATTTGAAATTCAGTATTAGTAGCAGGCCTTAGTTTTCAAATTTATTTTAAATACCCTAAATAATATCAAAAACAATAACTCACTTTTGCCTGTTTCGCTGCGACCTCTTGCATAGTGATTCCAATGTCCAGCTCCAATTAAACCAGCGGCAAATATTAACGCTTTCAGTAATATAAGAATTAACAAATTGCTTAAATTTAAACTCAGCACCTGTAACATAAACTCGTTTAATAAAAATATCCAAAAATTGAGTTGTTCAGTTCAATTCACCTGACTATTTCCAAGAGATCTGTTGATCAGCTCCTTGGCGACCTGGACAATCATATGCCCAGCTGGACCAGCTAAAGTGTCCTGTGCGCTTTTCAACCAGCCAGAAGTATCCGCACTTTCAGCGACATCAGTTTGTTGCGCACAATGCGCATAATTAACCACAAATGCGAGCACCAAACACTTAAACAAACCCATGCTTAATTTCACATTGGACTGATCCCACGTGAGAGTCACTCTAACAAGACGACCAAATCTTTACTGTGTTTATTGAATAACTAAAAATGGAAAAATGCCTCAAGTCGTATAAATACACCAGGTAAAAAGTAACTCTATGCACCTTTTCATCCCCGTTCAAGTAAAGATACGAAGATACTTGAGACGCCACTTCTAATCTAGAAAAACAATGGAATTGCTACAGGGTCCGATGAGCAAAAAACAATGCACCCCGAAATAACTACAGCTTACCCCTGAGCATGTAAAGTGGATGCGCCGCGACAATGGAGGTAGTTTACAGGCATTTAACCGATGAGCTCTTACAAATTCACCTGCTATTTATTTCTCGGGCCATTAAAATTTGTTCGGGCAGGTAGAAAATGCCACAGTCATGCAAGAGTGGGAGTACCTACCTATTCATATAAGTTTTACGCAGAAATGATTATTTCAGGTTATTTTTTGCTACTTCTAAGAAAGAAAAAGTGTTAACTTAAAGGAACGCGATTTGGGAAGGAAGATAACATTTCTGGCACAATCGTTAAGTTAGGAACATTAGGCTGTAGTTAAGTTTAGTTCGGCTTGAGCCAAACTTAGTCCGACTTGTGCCAGATTTCGGACAGGTATCAGACCTGATACTGATAACTGATGAGCAAAACTGGTCAACTGGTTTTCCAACCATTCCAGAATACATTGGCGGTTTTGAATCATTCGGATATAAGTTTTACGGTGGGCTTAGAGTCGCCATCCTGCTAGAAACCTGAATAGGTTTATTATTAACACTCTTGCCTAAATCCTGGGCTTCACTTTTGCTAGTCTAGCTAGATCTCTTGCATTACTGTCTGAAAAAATTCTTTTTCTCCCATTTTTTTGACTTGTGTTTTTCGGAGAAATGCAAGATAATTCAAATGATAAGAGTGCAAAACTGATGAAATGAAGTTATACTCGTATCGGAAAAAAATTCATACCTTATAAACTAAGTGTAATAATGAAATGAAATGCTGAGAAAATGTGGCGTTAGTTAAACTGGTATAGTAACCATTCGTATACTAAGTAAAATCTTGACCATCAGTTTTGTTAGTCGGTATATAAAAATTACCCACTTCCACCTATAAAGATGTAATTCAATTAAAATCGTATTTTTATAAATCAAGTAATGCTAGTAAAATAATAAAGATCGCCATGCAAAATACTTCAATAATGAATTTTTATGTATGTTTCTCATATTTTAATTATTTTAACCCTCTATAGGAGTATCATAAAATAACTATTTTACAAATATGAGGTAAATCCTGAATCTAGCTTCATTAGAATCTTTAAAAATCTTTAATGTAGTGCTGTTCAGCAGCTTCTGGACGCCCTACTGTGGGACATTTATGGTAAAGCATCGTTCCGGTGTTTAGCGTACAAAAGGCGAAATTTACAAGTAACAAATATTCAAGAATGTGACAATAACTCATGGAAATACTCCGCAGAAATGTTGGAAAGACAAAGTATGATTTTATTTGATATATCTTTTGAGGGCTTTATACTTAAATGTTGGAATTATTGTATTTTAAGGCATCTATACTCTTACAGAGATAAGTGCTTCTCTACGAATCGAAATCCGAATTATAGGATCATATCTCACACGAGTTCTCATTGGCAGAGATAACCTCTTGCGCAAACAGGAGGTACTTTTCTATATTATTACAGCATACTTGAAAAAATTTCAAACAACAGGTAAAAACGAGTTATATTGGTTTTGTTTTCCTTTTTTATAAAAGCTTAAAGTCTTTCCGGAATGTACAGCAGGCGGACTTGGGACATATGTACTATTAAAATTCGTAACCTTTCAAATCTGCGCCAGTTACCGATACCCGGAATTAATTCAGATGTGCAATATGACCCAATTTTCTAAATATATTTTTTTTGTATCAACGTATCTATTAATTATAGTTTATATAATTTCGATCCAGAAAATTGTATTCATTTTCTGTACATAGCTTACAATTTTTTGAATTCTGTTTAGAATCCTTAAATTTATGTCTAGAAAGAAAACGAAAGTTTTCAAGGGTTGATATTTAAAGGTTCGCCCCTAATAACGGTATAAGCACAACATTTTCGAAATTGGGTGTTTGATGGATAAACGTTATAAAAGTTATCGTCTTTCAGTGCGTGAAATCAGCTATGACTAAATCATGCTAACGATTTTAGTTAGTCGAACAACGTATTTAATTGGATTTGAAAAACAACGTAAACTTTTTATATTCCAAGATCATAAAATAATGTGTTGGTGCAAAAACACATATTCAAAAATTGTATTGTAAGCTTTTCCTACAGTCTGTTGAATATACCTAAAAGTTGTGTTTTTTAAAGTTAGAACGTTAGTCGGGGCGAACCTTAATTTCTTGAGTTTTTCAGTTTTTCCCACTATCACCAGTAGCTTAGAATAAAAGGGCTGTTGGCAGTGATGAGCATAAAATTTTCCGGGAGCGCATGACTTGCTCATGTCAAAGGAGGCACAGTGTGGGTGGGCGATGCATAGGCTTGAATGAAATTCCTCAGTATTTTGCGGAAGTTTGGTGCCATAACGTTCGATGCATGGCAGGATAAGCTAATCAAAAAGTGATAATGCTGTGAAAATCAGAGTGTTTTTAAAAGACCATTGGTGGTTATCGATTATTTTCTATTTGCGATTATTAAGTGGTTGAGCTTAAGGTGAAAAATGTCTCAATATTCAAATCGCTGAAAAAAGAGCCCATTTCCTTAAGAAGTATTGATCGAGGAATCTGCCTGCAGTTCCCTCTGTGCGATGTATAATTTCTTACATTAGTTAGCCTTGGCTATTTTTAATTTGTCTGGTGTGTGCGTTATGTTGTTTTTTTTTTGTTTTCCTGTTATAATGTGGTAGCATAAATATCCGATAAATTTTATGTGTTACTTAGACTGGAATGCATCGGTCAAATCCAGGAACTATGCCGCGAGTATTTATGTGGTGCGATTGGAAGAAAATGATTCATACTTTGCGTAGTTCGCAGGAAACATGGTCTTGTTTTATAAAACTTACATGAGTTGAATGGAATTGGGTTGAAATGTGATGGAACTTTTATCAGGTGTTGCTTGCATATCGCTTCAAATTAAATACTGCAAATTGAAAGCGATTAACAATGGAGCAGTCTCAAGGGAGGACTTCAAAACAAAAGGGTGACTTAAAATTTTTGTTTTGTCCTTTCTTTGTCTCTTTCTTTTGACCTAGACACTTATTTATGATCAAAAGGTCGGTCTCTGGAATTATTTGATTAAATACTCCTAATAATGGCTTATTTTAAGATTTAAATGTTGGCGGATATAATTAACAGTCTCGTTAGTGCCTTTAAAGAGTCCATAATTAGATACATTTTTAAATTTCTTTCAACTTTCAACATAATTGCGTTACCTTATCTAAGGAAATCACCTAAACAAACTTTGACCTTTATTTCCCGCCTACACACAGTACGCCCTGGGAACGTTTTGTCCAACATTTGGAATGAAATAGGATAAGATAAATACAGGGATTTAGAAGAATATTGCACTCTCCAGAGTTTTGTTTCCAAAAATTGCGAAGAACATTTTTTTTTAACTTTCGCTCATAAGAGGCAAAAGCTATTAAATATTTATGCATAACCTTGACCGAAGGAGCTTAGCAGAAAAATTGTTATAATTTGTACTATAGCAATTGTTTTATAATGATTTATGCACCTTTTGGTAATACAAAGATTGAACAAAGCTGCACTCTGTATCATCGAATAGTTCAAAGGGTGACGTACTTTGATACTTTCGCATCACTCGCCCTTAGAGGGGTGCTGCAACCATTCAAAAATTTTCGCTTCAAGGTTAAATTGGAAGCCAGGCACTTTTATGCTTGGTGGTGCTTCACTTTCAGAATTTCTGCGAACATTGGTAAAATATAAATTGTTTTATTTTCTACGCCTAATATTCCTGGTGTAAGATAAATTTGTTTAGAAGTGCATTTTCCACTTTGTATGCAAGGACTACGAATTTAGTTATCACAAGGCCAATAAGCTTTAGTTGATTTCTCGTAATTTAGTTATTTTAACGCATATTAATTGAATACGAAATAGGTCTGTACCATGATTCAACAGTAGGAAAAAGCATTCGCACAAAATTGCATGAAACGTGTTCAATTTTGAGTATTTAACCATACAAAAATAAGAAGAATCTTGAGATTATTAGCAGAGGATATAAAATGCTGAGTGTGATATTTTAAAAGTGTATTAAGGTGGTTAAAAAAACACAATAATTTCATTTAATTTTTGCGATATTATGAAAAAAATTTATTATATATTATAGGGGTAAGATATGACATACAAATAATTTATAGTACTGAAAAAAGCTTCATAAATCAATTTAACCCTTAACGAATAATCGCATTTTTCTAGAACAACGCGCAGTAAGATCGATGAAATTTTAGCAAATTAATTGCTTTAATTCTTGAGTGGGAAAGAGTGCATAATTAATATCGTTTTTATTGGATTTTATGGAATAATAAAAATAAATTCCTTGAAATATCATGTCATGCCGCCCGTATGGAAGAATTCAATTTTCTTGGAATATTTCCCATATAATGTTGCGAATATGGGCGGCATTCGTTCGCTAAAGGTTAAAATAAACAGAAATAATAATTAAAATGTTTAATTTATTAGTTATTAATCGTTTATATGCTTTTTAGTGCTTATTTATTGGTGGTGGTATTTGTACAAAAATTCAAGGGTATCATATAATTCGTATCTTTCTTTTTGTCCACAATATGAGGTAGGATTTGGTACAAAAGCAAATTCATAGAATAGACCTTTTATTACTAGATTTATTCCCTTCCTTTGGACGTATTTATCTGTTTAGTAGATTAACTCATTACGCGCTTTACTGTTACTGTACTGTCTCTGTTTGTTTTTTTGAAATTGTACTTTTTCTTATTCTCATTGAATTAGTATCATACTGAAAAATTTCTTATATTCTTCTATAAAAAATAAGAATTATATTTGAATGAAAAACATGCATTCCATATAATCCAAATATAGATTTTTATTTTTTTTTAAATTAATCGGTTATATAAAATTTGGTTTTGTAGTTTAGATTAATAATTCTAATATCCAATCAAAATGTTACGGATATTTTGGAAATTCGAATATTACATATTTAAATGCACCAACAGTTTTTGAGTCTTTATGTCCAAGCTATATGTAAAATTTATAAAAATCGTTAATCAATAACAGAAATATGCAATTTACGATGGAAAACCGAAACAGAAATGTTTAAATCACCCAAATGAACTAAATGTTGAATTAAAAATCCAAATAAGGTATACGATAAAAATATGTAAAAAGATATTCCTATACAAGGCAACGTTTATAATGACGAAAAGTAGACCAGACAAGACGTCTTGATATGAGCTACTTACTTAATTCAATCAAAACTTTAGCGGGTAGCTACACGCAGAAGGATTTTGCTGAAGACACAGGTAACACAAAATATTTGAAATTTGATTCAAATGCTTTGCTTCTTACAATTTTATAATTCATAGCATATACTTGCAATTAGTTTTGTTACAGTTACATGTTTACACAAATTAGCTAGATATATAACACATAAATTAGTTTATTAATTTCGCAAATTTTAATATTTCTAATTAAATTATATGCAAGCAACTTTAAATTCATTTTATTTTGGTTATCATCGAAAATAGTAATTTGTTTTTATTTGAACATGTACACAATTTATGAAACTAACTTACACCAATTGGCTTTAAATGAAAATATTGATTGATCACCTGTACTACAGGCAACGGATAGTATCATCCAATTTTTAAAGCAATCTTCGATAGGTAAAAACAATTTTTATGATGGCTTTAGGGATATCACGTTCACTCTTCAGATAATCCAGCAAAATTACGACTGATATTTAGCTCTAAAAGTGGAAACATCTCTGAATTTATGTTGATGGCATTTTTTAAAAGGTTCTACTTAACTTGTTTCCTTGTCTGCTACAAAATTTTTTAATCCATATGTTCACTAACTTTTCAAAGAGCTGGAGACTTGAAATTTTGCATGCATATTCGCTCTATACAGTCTACTTTAATAACGGACAAAATTTCTAAACGTTAAATTAAAAAATAAAGGGTAAAAGTTAAGAATTTCTTAATTTAAACCTTAATAAATAAAAGAGTTTAACTCTATTGTAATATTGTACAATAATTCGCTTAGATGTTTTAGTTAATAAATGTATAAATTGCTAAGTATTTCCATAATGAGCTTAAATTGAAGAAGCTCCTACCTTTCGTCGAAAATAAGAACACAAATATTCCAGGAATTGTGAAATAGGATGTATCAAAATTGTTAGATAACTCAGAGAGGATGGAAACATATTTAATTTTTAGAATATGCTTTGAAGTCAAAACGAATATGTGAGCATACAAATTAACTTTACATTTATGATAAGATGATTTTTTTTCAATCTCCTACCATAAACAACACTAGAGCTATTTCATATGGAGTAGGCACGAAAAATAAATATTTTATTCCATCCGGTCGTTTTAGGGAGAAATTTCACTCGTATACTTATAATTTAATCCTTATGAACATGCTTTTATACTTGCCGCCCATAAATATTTAAGAACAATTCCTCAATTACCTAATCCGGTGAGATTTTCTTTATCCTCTGAATATAAAAGTGGGTAGGAATTAGCACTGTAAGTTGGTAAAAGTTGCTACTGTATGGCTTTTGCAGAGCCTTCTACGAAACCCTTCAGAAAGTTCTGTTTCCCTCACAAGGACCCTTAGTAAACTTTGTGAAAATGTGAAGATGGGAAGACAGTGAAACAGTGACATTTTTGGCCTTCAATGTAACACGATCTTAACTCAAAATGTACCAACGTTTACTGGGCTATAACAAGTGTATTTTATGCCAAAGGATATTGTTCTTGTGTTTATTTTCAGTGTCCTGAGCAGCTATGTTCATGACCTCATTGTGCCCCTTTCTTTTCTGTGTTAAATGTCTCAGACCACCTACTTTACTTTATTAGTAAGGAACTTTTACGGCTGTGCAGAGAAAAGCGTAAAGTGTTTTAGGTAAGGAGAAAACCATTTTAAAAGTGCCTACTTTCAGCACAGGAGAGCAGACGACCAGCTTTGAAAAATTGTTCCCAGAGGAACGAATCAGGGTGTCGCTGGCTTGAGACTAACCAATCTGTTTTATTTTATAAGTTGAATGATCATTTTTTATACTTTATTCACAACATAAATTCTATCTTAACAAATTACGAACCATTTTTTAGCCTAACTCCAGAAAATTGACATTATGTCACAAATCTTAAATATATGAATCTAATTTAAACCGAACTCTTCTTGCCTAGGTTATTTATAATACCAATTCAATCAATTAGGATAAACCAAAAAGTAATTTTCTTAATTTCAGATACCGCAAAAATCTCATCTCAGGCTAGACATTCAAATTATTTTCTATTATAAAACAATCGACTACCACATGATAAGATGATTTAACCGAAAAATAATGGTGGTATGCTATATTTAGCTGCCTAGAAGCAAAGTATTCTCTTTTATTTATGGAACTCTGTAGGAGGATAATCGTTGAGTCATAACCTTCACAGAAATATTAACTTGATTTCAGAGAAAAGTACTTAATAAAAGATTCCACGGCTTTTATTCAAAAGGGATGGTATTGTTGCGAGTCTGTTTGCATTTAAGAGGATGTAGAGGCGCCTTTTAGAGGATGTTGACACATCTTTTGATGTACAAAACCTTTTTCAGTTTCAAAAAGGCAAGGCGGTTAAATCTTTAATATAATGAGGGTTGACAGTAGGTAATTTGGTTGAATTGTAAGCACAAATCTGATTATGAAGATTGCTTTTTAAGTTTTTTAGCTTTACTAACCATTTTAACAGAAATAGCCTCTTTTGAAATTCTTTAAAATTTCAAATATAAAAGGGAAAATTTAAGATTATGTCTTTAAGAGTTAAGAACTTTTAATAAAACAACTTGCATATTTGTGATTAATTAAAGAAATGCTTTTAATAGGCGAATAAGTAAATTCGATCAAGTTGCACGTTTCTAGGTACTACTACAAAAAAAATATTATTCGATACCAATCGACTCAACAAGATGAAGTTTTTCGAACAACAAGAAAACAAGTATTGAAACTTTGAAAGTAGTGCTTTTTATACTTTCTCTTTTTTGCAGAACATCGGCTTCCGTATAACAAGCTAGAAAATCCGCGAGAATATATAAAACAAATTATATACCATAATATTAAGTTATTTTTACGCTGCGTTGTATTTAGGTATTTGTTGGACAGAAGAAGCAAAATAGCACAAGTCTGCAAAAAGATGTTGAAAGGTTGTTAAAAGCAGTTTTCCATTAGAATCGGTATTTTTAAATATTCCACATATTTCTTTCTTAAAAAGTTAAAATAAAAAATTTTATTTCTAAGATTAAGAAAAACTATTTTGTTTTTACTCAATTAGATTGAAATTGTTTTTCTTACAGGTGTACATGATTAATGCTAAACTTATTCTTTTAAGTTTTTGTTTAACAAGTAGTAAGTTTTTAAATTCAAAATGTTTTTATCACGCAAAGACTTTTACTTGTTACTTTGCTTAAATACTTCTTAAGAAAGATCAGTGAAAATTGCAGGTAAATTATACTTAAAACGATAGTCTAGAAAGACTTGGATATTGTTTTGAGAAATCCTCCTAAGAAACTCTGTTATTTTGTAATAAATTGTTAAAAATGACTAAAAAATAGTTTACGTTATTTTGGGCTTTTTGCAAAGATACATCGATATTCATAGGTACGATTAAAACAGAATACTCCTGCAGAAGCAGCTATGAAAATTTGAAATATTGCTTTTAAAGGAAAACAATTTTTACCTTAAATATAAAGAATGATAGTTATTTTAAATGTTAAGTCGAAAATGTGTTAATCCGATCAAATATGTACGTAATAATAAAATACAAGAAAGGAAGAAAGCAAGAATAATGTTAATACTTTTATGGCTGCTTTCCATAAAACTACGTGGAAGGTGTTAAAATTAGGTACATGTTTAATTTTGCAACCTTCTCGGCTTTAATCTGTTTTAATTTATTTAGTTGCTTTATTACATGAAATAAAGCACGGATTAACTACCACACGTTCATGACCTCTAAAGTTCCATTCGCATAAAATATTCTTGTTGAGAAAATTTCGGTTATTTTCATTTACCATAAGCAAAATTCACTTTGTTTTTGATTGGTAGGCTTAAGTTGTTATCCCACGTGCATGATGAGATCTTTTTAATCAGTTTGAATTCGTGTCAGGACTCTGATAACATTCATTCCAATTACGTTTTAATTTAAGCGGAAGCAAGGAGTATGCGATTCAGCCTCTCACCACCCCAGTCGAATGTTGAATCTTCTGGCCGAACAGATGGGTCAACATCGTCGTCGGACTTCGATCAATGGCTCCATGCTATGAAGATGGTCGCTCGACTTCCTGGAGGAATGCCACCTGAATTTCGGAAAAAGGTTCCTCTTATTTGGTATTTATTTATTGATTGTAATTAACAAAATACCCTCTGGTCTTCAGCTTTGGTTGGCACTTTCGGAAAAATATTTGCAGACGAGAAACGTCGATTGGGAAAAGGAGCAAATTAAGTGCTTCAGTGAGCAATGGAGGGAGGACGATGAGGAGCTGGGAATTCAAATTGTTAAGGTAAACTTGCTTGCCTGAGATGTTTGCAAAAGTGCATTTGATACGAGTTTGCTACTAATTGTTGTTGATGAAATTTTAATGAAATAAATTCGATATGTAATAAAAGTCAAATATTTTGCCAGGACCTTCACAGAACAGGCTCCAGCCTCTGTTCGGGCCCCGCTGGCTCCATCAACCAAGCGAAACTGAAACGTGTACTGCTAGGCTACGCTCGCTGGAACCCGGAAGTCGGGTATTGTCAGGTGAATTTTTGTCTAATTACCTCAACCCCTTTAAATTTGCCCTGCCCTTTAAACTCTATTTTCGGCTCTTCCCAATGCCTTTTCCAAGGGCCCAAAGCTTTTAAGTAATTCCTGCCCAGAAATATTTTTATGATAGATTAATTTCTTCAGGGTATAGAGAGACTTTACTAAACTGAAAACGTGCTTTGAAATCGATATCTGAAGGGGATTAGGACCGAAATTTCAAAATATAATTTCTGAAGGATAATGGTCAGGAGGGTACATTTAACGAAGCTGTCCAGAGCCAGAAAATTGGTTAAAAGAGAAAATTCAAATCAATTAAAATCATTAAAGAAGTATTTTGAGCTTTTCGGATAAAAACTTTTTTAAAGTGCTCATTTTTATTTTACATTTCTGGTAAGCAATAAATAATTCCCCTAATCAGTGAAATTTGAATTTTAAAAATAATATTCCTTTTCGAGATATCAAAAAAAGGATCTTGAAGCTGTAGATAGATACCCTGCACTTCCCATAAAGGTTAATTAAACCAAAACTCAACAAGCTAGCACCATATGAAGAAATATTTAACCATCATTCAATGGGGCATATTTTTTTGTTGGGGTTATTTCTGAAAATTGCCGATTTCTTTTGGGGTCTTGCCTAATCTTACAAGAAATAACGTACGAAAAATAGCGTTAACAATTGAAATATATATTTTGGGGGAGAGAAATTAAAACTTGTTTACCAGTATTGTTGAGGTGTTGGTTATCAATTTCCATATATTTCGAGTCCTGGGCAGGAGCCATGAAGTTTTTTATGTTCCTTATAAAGATATATAAAAGAAAAACGATTTTCCAACAGGGTTTCAATATGCTTGGTGCTTTAATTTTGCAAGTAATGGATAAGGATGAAGTTGAATCGATGAAAGTGATGATCTTCCTAGTGGAAGGTGTTTTGCCTCCTGGCTATTTCAGTGGCTCGTTGGGTGGACTTCAAGCGGATATGGCCGTTTTCCGTGAGTTTATGACATCGAAATTACCGAAATTGGCAAAACATCTTCAACGACTTCAGGGACGGAATGGAGAAGACTCTTTTGAACCGCCATTAACAAACGTCTTCACTATGCAATGGTTCCTCACATTGTTCTGTACTTGTCTGCCTATAAATTGCGTCCTCCGAGTGTGGGATTTGGTTTTGATTGAAGGTAGCGACGTCCTTCTGAGGACAGCCTTAGCTATTTGGAGTATTTTAGAAGAGTAAGAAAGTTTATTTCAAAAAATATTATTAAGGCATTCAATTTTAATTAATTTTTAGTAAAATTTTGAGTGCCAAAACAGCAGATGATTTTTATTGTAAAATGGGAATGCTTTCCGGTGAGTTGCTCAATGGGCATTTAATAGACTCAAACGGACTTATCGAGAAAGTGGTCGATTTAGGACCTGTACCAGAGCTGCAAAAACTTCGAGATAAACACCTATACAACATTGCTCCCTGGAGGGATAAAAAGGGTCTAAGGTGAGAATTTATTAAATAAGCCATATTTTCCCAATGTCTTAGGAAATAATTGCATTAAATTCAAAACCTCTATCTAAAATGAAAATCTGACTTTATTAGATGTGCACATTAAAAAACAATTTTCTAAACTTTTTATTAAGTATGTTTGAATAATTTCTAAGTTCTAAGTTCAGGAGGTTGGCTTTGCAACATTGTTATAAATTATAAGAAGTTTCTAAAAGTTATTATATATATATTTTTTTAAATTCAGGTTATACTATTCAGATGATGAAGGAGACTCAGACGATGATTCGCGACTAGCCGTAACCACAGCTTGGGGCTTACGCATCAATCGACGGGGCTCCTCCGGCCTACCTTCGAGCAGTAAACCTCCAATAGACAACAAAGATCGCATTGCTCTGGATATATCTCTTTTAAAGAAGCAATACGACCGCCTAAGAGAACGACAGCGCCAAGCACACATAATCCTGACTGCAGCTGTTGCGAGACAGGCAGTGAATCCAACACCATCGTCTTCTATTCAAATGAATCAACTTTTGATGGGCCGAAATGCAATTGTAACAAATAAGGGCCGAAGAATTGGACCACCGCAGGGGGCCATACCGCCGGCCCGTAAGCTCTCCGGGCCTGCAAAGCCGAATATGGCTACAACGAAGCAGGCCAAAAGGGGCGAAACACTTCACTGGCGAGACACAGAAGCCACCAAACGACGAAAAAGCAATATAAAATTAAAGGAAACTGATATCTCTGCCTACGCTGATACCTCGAATAATGAACCTAAGCCGCAAACAAAGGTTAGCACATCGACGCCACCCAGATCTAGGAAAAAGAGTGAATCATCGTCCTACAGTGAGGATAGTGATGCTAACTCCAGCACTAGCACAAGTCTGTGCGACGAGGACGAGAACGATAATCCAGACACATACTCTTCGCTGGAGGCTAGCCCACTCAGAAACGTGCTATCACCTAAAAACGAAGTGCCTGAAGAGGATAAGAAACTAGAGGACATTAGCAAATACATTGAATCTTTAGAAGATTTTCCTATTGATAGTAATAAGGAACAAGATTTAGATAGTACAACAATCGGCCAAATTCCTGTCATTGAGTTAACTGATCCTGCGGACTTGCTTGAGCCGAACAAGTTGAATATGGTGGAGACGTTCAGTGCCATTGTAGACGAGGATAGCTCTACAGAATGTGACCGTTTCAGCAAGATTACCGTCTCACTAAGTACGAGTGAGTTTCCTGTAACGTCTTCAAACACTGAAGAGCAACTGTTAACTCTTGACAATACGCTTCAAAAAACTGATTCCTCTAGTGCCTCATTGAGAGTTTCTCCTGATTTGCCTGCTGAGAAAACTGTCGACTATCTTCAAGTTTCTAAATCTGCTTTAACTATTACGAGCACTAGTCAACTTTCTCCAATTGCGGATATAAGCAAGTATCTAAGCTCTTCTAGTATAAGTCCATTGAAGTCTCCTACTTCGTTTTTTGGCTATACTGACCTTTTGTCGAGTGAGTCCAACGAGAATGTCGGTAAATTCGACGTAAGTGACGAAGGTGTAACTAATGAATATTTTGAACGAATTAATCTGGTGGAACGTCCAACACATTTAGAGCTCTTTTATTCGTTGAACGAAGATCAAGGTTCGGATTACGAGGGATTGACGAAAGAACCTTCCCCGACTGTGACCACACCTATATCACAGGAGCCAGAGGAAGAGGCAAAACAGGTAAATGAGGAATTTACGAGATCACTGCAACCAAGCATAACCCCATTAACCACGGACTCATTAAAAACATTGTCCCCCGAGAAGAACATTCTAGAAAATCAAATCATATGCACTGAAGAGAGTCTCGATCAGGCAGATGCCGAAATAATTTCATATTCAGAATGTAGAGCTAGCAGTAGTTTCGGCTCCATTTTCTCCCATAACATTTCTAAAGAAAAATCATTTTCATTCGATGTTTCCTCGACTGTGGAGAAACAGGAATTGAGACCAACATCCTGCCCAGAAGCAAGGGAGAGCATTGTGGAGAAAAAGGCTCAATCTGATCGTGTTTTAAAAATAATCGAGGAGAACTCTCTAATTTTGCATAGAATACTTCGAAAGAGCGTTCCTACTACCAGTCCTACGCACAACAAGGAAAACTTAAGTAAGATCGCATTATATGAAGAATCAGTGCCCGAACAAACGATCAAATCGGTCCCTGAAACTCCGGTAGAAGCCAGAAGTACTGAGATCGGCGATAACACTTTCGATTACATGACTAAAAGTTCTACTGACTTACTAAGAGAGTTAAAAAGTGTCAATGATTCGACAACACAAAAAACAGACACAGAAGATTATAGTCGCTCCTACACCCGACTTGTAGATATATCGCCCAGAGCAATTCGCTCCGATGATAACATCGCAGATAGACTAGCCTCTATTAAGAACACAATTAAATCTATAGACTCCCTTTGCGAGGAAAAGGATACCTACAAAAGGGACAGATGTCAAAGATACATTGATTCACTTTTTAGTAATACAACTACTGAAACTAGTCGAAACATTCTATCCCCGCCAAGCATTAAGATTAGCGAGACTGATCACATTTTTCCCATTACAAGATGTAGTTTACTAGATAGAACCGAAAAGGATAGTTCCCCGAACCATTCCGCTCGTAGTTTCAGAAAAGAGGTTTCCCCTAGACGTCGTAAGGATGAAGAAAAAGAGGAATATGAAAGTCGCATTCGACGCGATAAAATGCCAAAGTATTTGACTGACCCAGAAGCTTCAGAAACCACTATTGATTACAAATCCATAGATCTACATGGAGAGCACAATCAAAATACAAGTAAATTGGGATATGACTCCGACTATGGTAATCTATATAAAAAATTTCCAGATTCAAGTGATATTTACAACAAGTACGATACCAGTTTCACAAATCGCGCAATAACAGGAACAGTTTTTGAAATACAGTCACCCATGTCTACTATTTATGTTCCAGCCAAAATAGAACTTCGGCATACCACAGTAACGTCTACTTTCTATGATCGATACTTGTCCCAGAAGCAGGAGAGGATTGCTAAAGCGGAAAAATCACCTCAAAATGGTGCTCACGCTTACCTGGACACTCTAAAACCAATGCTTTCAAATAGGAATTCCAAATCTGCTGAGAATTCGCCATCACGAAAGAAGGAGCAAACCTCTCCGCCCTACTTAACAAGTGCGAAAGCCAACGTAAATAGACCCTGCTGTGAAGAGCTGACGGTTAAAAGTTGTGATAATATTTTGTTAAGATTGAAATCTTCCTCAAGCAATACCACGACCTCATCAACATACGCCACTACGCCAGAAAAAGAAAAACAGCCCACCGATTTTGGTTTTCGGTTGGGCATATACGACGGCTCCAGAACGTACGATTCAAAAAGCTGAAGCGTTACAATTTCGCATTAGCATCCTTAATTAACGCCTTCAGATATCGTCGAGAATTTTCGCATTTCCCCCTCTATTCTTAGCGCATTGTTTGCTTTATATTAAAATGAAGAAAGTAGGCTATAAAAAGCAATAAATATATTTCCCAGTTGTAAATAGATACGTCCCGCCCTCGGCGCATTCAACTAAACATTTTATTCTTACAGCTCAACGTTTCAACGGATTCGTGAAATTTTCTAAAAACAAAAACATTGTACGCTTTTCTTAATTCTTCTATGAAAACATTTACAATCTATACGATTTCTCTCGTTACTGACTGATTTATGTATGTATCATTTGAATTGTTACAAATTAGGTAAGGCGTAAACTAATTTCTTATGTAAACAAAATATTTATCTTGTGGTTAAAGTCGTGAAATGTTTTTTGAAATAAATTTGACGAAAATCAAAATCACTCTTTTTATCCCTTAGATACTCGTATTTATATATGTATATATATTTTGACTGCTATGTATTTCTTCATTAAGTTTGTTGATGAACCAAATCGGTCCATTGGTTTAAAAATGTCGGCAGCTTAAAGATTTCAAAAAATCTAAAATATTTGCAGTTTGGTACATGTAAATTGCAAAATCTGTCTTTTCAAAAGATAGAAAGTGTAACAGTCCCAAAATAACTCTTTATATTTTCTAAAAATTTATTAGTGAATAGAAAAATTAAAAATAAATAAAGTGCTAAAACGCCAATAATGTTGCGGAACTTAAAATCTAAAAATATTATTCTAAAATATCGGGTAGGATAGGAGGACAGGTGCACACCAAATGTTTATCACCATAGGCATCATCAATTCTTCCAACAGTAGGCCAAATTTTTGAGTCTGGTTTAACAAAAGACTGCAAAAGAAGTGCAATAAATAAATATAAATAATTTACGATGAATATATGTATAAAACACTTACCGCAGGGAAGGCTGCTTGTTCCCTCGAGTATGGCCTATTCCAGTCATTCGAAATAACTTGGAATTGAGTGTGTGGCGACATTTTTAAAGGATTCAGAACTTTATCCATTTTACCATCCTCAATTTCTTTAATCTCATAACGAATAGATATCATGGCCTCACAGAATCGATCCAATTCCTGCTTATCTTCAGATTCGGTTGGTTCAATCATCAATGTTCCTGTAACTGGCCAAGACATTGTTGGAGCATGAAACCCGTAGTCCATTAACCGCTTAGCAATGTCAACTGCTTCGATGTTGGCAGTTTTCTTTAATTCCCTCACATCCAAAATAAATTCGTGGGCAACCAAATCTGTTTTTGGAGCTTTGTATAAAGTCTTATAGTAGTTCTCCAATCGTTTCGACATGTAGTTGGCATTTAAAATTGCCACTTGTGTAGCTCGTTTCAATCCTCGACCACCCATTAACTATAAAGACAGAGGATGCATTAATAATTACATAAAAATTCTTCAGTTGCACGAAAAATAAGGCACATTTTGGATAATTTTGAACTCTCACAATTTTAAAATATCTACCAACATTTTGTTGATGATAATAATTGTGGCAGTACCAAAAAATTTAATAAATAAAAAATATTAGCGCTGAAAATTATGACGAAAATCGTATCTTCAGCAGTCGATTTTAATGGGATCATAGTGATAATGCACTTAAAGTATTAAGCCTATATTTACCTTAATGTAAGCCCAAGAAATTGGAAGGATAGCAGAACTGCCGAAAGGTGCTGCACTTACTACTCCAAAACTGTGGGCCTCATCCTCCAGAGGACTGATTACCGGATGTCCTGGTAGATGAGGTGCTAAATGCGCTTTTACGCCAATTGGCCCCATTCCAGGACCACCACCTCCATGAGGAATGCAGAAGGTCTTATGAAGGTTAAGATGGGAGACATCACTGCCATAATCGCCAGGTCGGCATAGTGCAACTTGGGCGTTCATATTTGCGCCATCAAGGTAGACTTGTCCTCCGTGTTTGTGGACCATATCACAAATATCTGCTACAGTTTCTTCAAACACCCCCATTGTGGAAGGGTATGTTATCATTAGGCATGATAGGTCCTTTTCATGTTCCGCAAGCTTGTCTTTGAGATGTGCAATGTCAACGCTTCCATCGGTGCAGATCCGAATTGGTTCCACTTTCATGCCAGCCATTTGCGCAGAGGCGGGATTAGTCCCATGGGCACTGATAGGAATCAAGCAAATGTTGCGATGCCCCTCGTTCCTGTGCTCATGATAGCTCCTGATGGCTCTCAGTCCGGCATACTCTCCCTGAGCCCCACTGTTAGGCTGGAACGATATTTTGTCATACCCTGTTATTTCACATAAATCCTTTTCAAGCTCTTTGAACATCAAATGGTATCCCTTGGCTTGACTCACTGGAGCAAACGGATGAATTTCAGTAAAGTGACGGAAGGAGCATGGTATCATCTCTGTAGTCGAGTTAAGTTTCATTGTACATGACCCCAATGGTATCATCGAGTGCACTAGAGAAATATCCTTGTTTTCGAGCTGTTTCATATATCTAACCATCCTTGATTCACTATGATGACTAGTAAAAACAGGATGTTTAAGGTATGCAGATGTCCTGCGGAATTTTGTATTTTCTATAGAATTCGCCTTTATATCGTGGTTTTGCAGAATTTGTTCCAACGGTTCGCATTTAAATATCCACAACAAATCTGAAACATCGCTCGTTTTCACAGTTTCATCCAATGCTATTCCTACACATCCATTATTAAAGTATCGGAAATTAATCTTCTTTTCTTCCGCCCTTGAACGAATTTCTTCCAATGTCTGTCCAACTGGTTCGACACATAATGTGTCAAAGGAAAGTTCATTCTTTAATTTATGGCCAGCCTCTTTTAGACCAGTTTGTAGAGTTAAAGTGGAATAATGTATCTTATTAGCGATTTCTTTAAGACCTTCGGCTCCATGATAAATAGCATACATTGCCGACATATTGGCTAACAATGCTTGCGCCGTGCAAATGTTGCTTGTTGCCTTATCGCGACGAATGTGCTGCTCTCTAGTTTGAAGAGCTAGACGGTAAGCATCATGCCCATCAACATCTCTAGTAACGCCAATCATACGACCAGGCATTAGACGAACCAAATTTTGTCTGCATGCAAAGAATCCGGCATGTGGTCCCCCATATCCCAGAGGTACGCCCAACCTTTGTGAGGTACCAATTGCAATATCGGCCCCAAATTCAGCTGGAGGACGCAGAAGGGTAAGTGCTAATAAATCAGTCGCTACGACTACCAGTGTCTGTAAATTATTAAAAAATAAAAATTAAAATTTTATATTCTACACCTGTAAACTAAACACCTACTCCATTCTTTTTAGCCATCTGTGCGATTTCTGTGAAATCCTTAACATCACCGTACGTATCGGGGTATTGAATTAAAATTCCAGATAATTCTCTGCTCAGGAGGTCTGCTTTTTCAATAGGTCCAATAATAACTTCTAACTCTAGGGCAGACGCACGAGTTTCCACAACGGATAGAGTTTGTGGATGAACCTTTTCTGATAAATATAACTTCTTACGTTTGTTGTGCCTAAAGGTTTAAAATTATTTATAAATGCTAATTCTTATTGAGCAAGTTATTTCTTTATATTACCTTGTACAAAGGCACATAGCTTCAGCGGCCGCTGTACCTTCATCAAGGAGTGATGCATTAGCCATATCCAATCCAGTCATCTCAGAAACCAGTGTTTGGTAGTTTAACAGAGATTCTAAACGACCTTGAGCAATTTCGGCTTGGTAAGGTGTGTACTGTGTTGTCCTTGTTAAAAGAAAGGTGTCATATTTCAAATCAGAAAGTGAGAAATAGTAGAGCATTAACTTAAGGATATGTTATTTATTCATATAGTTTTTAAATCGTAAGGCATATTAAGAAAATGAAAGCAATGTTGTAATTAGTATCGTTTTTATTTTTATATATGAGCCGTTTATTTTGAAAGTGGTGCAAGTCCAAAAAGTCATAAGAACGTTTTTACTTTAAAAGAGTATAGAAAAATAGTTTTTATGTTATTTAAGACTTGCACCACTTTCAAAATAAACGGCGTTTTTATTTTATGATGCGTATTTTGCGAATATGTGAACTCATTCTATTCAACTTGTCTAGGATATTATTTACACTTAAAATTATCGAATAAAGCAGTATACAATGGTCATATTTAATTATTTTGGTTATAGATAAAAAGCAAAAATTGATTCATGCGACTTTTAAAAATAACGTTTAATATATAAAAATTATTAAAAGTGTATTTAGCTGTTTTTCAATGAATTTTGCTTAAAATGTACATACCATCCAGGGTTTTCGAAAATATTCCTAAGAATTGGATGCGGTACATAACAATTGTGGTATCCCATACCAATGTATGATCTCCAAATCTCATTCTTATGCGCAATACCTCGAATACGGTCAATTAATTCATGTTCATCTGAAAACAGAAAATATTAACCAATTGAAAATTGATAAGGTTCCACGATATCTGAACGCATTATTCGCTGGGGGTCTATCGACACCACTGCTAGTAACACTTTATCAATTATACACGTTTGACCTTAACAACATGATAACGATTGAACTCCTGACATTAAGTCTGGTCGTAAAAGTATGATGCCTACATGGCTCGCCACAATTAAGTAAATATTATTTCGTATTCTGTTACTTACTCAGCGGCTCATCTAAATTAAGGTCTCGCTTCAGTTGTATTTGCTGTGGTACTGCCTTTTCGGTTAGCTGGTCCAAGGACTGTTGTGAATAATATCCAATAAACTATTGCAGTTCACTTTTAGTGATAGTTATTATACCTTATATCCCAGCAAATCCAACATAGCCACCACATCAGTTTTCCTGGGACCAATGTGACGACTGGGAAAATCTGTTTTATTAGGAAATACTTCCTTGAGTGTAGCTAAACATCGTGTGTGATTTGTAATATCAGTTTTCCTTCTATCGCACACCTTTAAAACGTGTGTTATGCGATTAACCGAAACTCTATACATTTTTACACTTTTAAGTATTAGAACGACAAAAGAGAAGCTATTTATGCAGAGATAACCGAAGGACTGGTAGTTTTACTCAGACTGGTTCCTCTTATAAATGTTTCCTTATCACTTATCAGTCGGTTGCAATCCCAGAGCAATTTGGCTCATTTTGAGAGCGCAAAACTTTACATACCCTCGTCTTAAGTAAGGAATTGCTTAATTTTGAGAAAGTTATTACATTTCTACGATTTTAACTATTGATAGTGCTAATCTGCGATTAACTCAGAAAGGAAATTATTTGCTTGAAACTGAAAAAACTCAGATTTGCAGTTTCATTCATTTTTCGCCAAATATTTTATTATATTAATTCTAATGATAATTTTTAATTTTATAAAAGATAAATTTAAAGAAGTTCTACTCACTTTTTTATGAGTAATAAAGACACAAAAAAAGCGTATCTCACGAAATATAACAGAGGTATTTATCCCTTTTACTTTATCATTAGCGGAGGTAGTTTTGAATGATTTATTTATTTATTTCGCTTAATAGAAGCTACATAGATAAATAACAATAACAATAACAATAAAAACTAAATTAACTAAATTAAATTAACTTACTATGACTAGATCAGGGGGTATGAAGATTGAATGGTTCATTGAAGGGTTTGGGTTGGGCAAGTATAGGGAAAGCTTATAAACTTATTTGCAATAACGCACAAACTCATACGTTTACAAGTTACTACTTGCCGTTATAAAATAACATTAAAACCGTCTTATAATCTTATAGAGGCAAAAATTTATCTTTGAACTTTTGCTGATTAGAAGAAATTGTAGCCTAATACTACAAATTCCAATTTTGGTATAGGATACTAAGCAATGTTATTTAGTTATTTACTGTTAACACATCCAATTGACCTTTTTCCATTTAGGAAATAAAACTGCTTAAAGTAAAGGAAAGGATCAACTCAAAATTAAAATACAAGCACTCGTTTTTTTGTAGACACTTTCCTTGGCATTCTTTTTTATTTATTCTTCCTTCCATGCCTTAATAGAGCAAGTACCTCCCTGAATTCATCGTTTCGATAAATTTTTATTATTATTGCATTATTACTGTGTTGTTTTTAAACCGCCTTTTGTTTTTCATTTATTAAATATTGAAAAATAAATTAGATGGCTTTTTCGAAAATTGATTCTTTTTTATTTTAATCCTTTTAATTGTGTATTGCTTTTAGGAACTATATCTATTACTAGGAGTGGAGCTATATTCGAATTTTAATCATATTTTAGAAATTGAATACGGCGGAAAAATTCGTTACAATTTTTAAATACAGTTCTAGAAATTCTATGCTTCCAACATACGGCTACTCTATTCATAGAAGAAGAAGAATATGTCATTTTCAAAAACTTCCAAAGCGTGGGAACGACCGGGAGCGTGTTTTGTTTTATCGATAAATATTGCCCTTTTTAGCCAGTGTGTGAAATTAATGCAAAATGAAGATTGAAGAAGTTAAAAGTACTGTGCGTACTCAAAGGATTGCTGCTCACAGTCATGTAAAAGGACTAGGCCTGGACGATAGTGGAATTCCTCTGCAAATTGGTGCAGGACTGGTTGGTCAAAAAGCGGCCAGGGAGGTAAGACGGGCGATTATTTACTTTTATTTTCTACATTATAAACTTTCAAAATAATTTCAGGCAGCAGGGATTGTTGTTGATTTAATAAAAACTAAGAAAATGGCTGGAAGAGCTTTACTTTTAGCTGGTCCTCCTGGAACCGGTAAAACGGCGATTGCCCTAGCAATTGCCCAGGAACTGGGAAATAAAGTTCCATTTTGCCCCATGGTTGGTTCAGAGGTTTACAGCAGTGAAATAAAGAAGACTGAAGTTCTTATGGAGAACTTCCGAAGGTCTATAGGTCTTAGGATTCGTGAAACGAAGGAGGTGTATGAGGGCGAAGTAACCGAACTTACTCCGGTTGAAACTGAAAATCCTATGGGCGGATATGGTAAAACTATAAGCAATGTTGTAATTGGATTAAAAACTGCTAAAGGTACTAAACAATTGAAACTTGACCCAAGTATCTATGAATCGCTGCAAAAAGAAAAAGTTGAAGTTGGGGACGTAATTTATATTGAGGCGAACAGCGGTGCTGTAAAACGTCAGGGTCGCAGCGACACCTTCGCTACAGAATTTGATTTGGAAACAGAGGAGTATGTGCCCCTCCCGAAGGGCGATGTTCACAAGAAAAAGGAAGTTATTCAAGATGTAACCTTACATGATTTAGATGTTGCCAATGCCAGGCCACAGGGAGGACAGGATGTTTTGTCGATGATGGGACAATTAATGAAACCGAAAAAAACTGAAATAACTGGTAAGAATTATCCTTTTCTCACTAATTAACTGGCATTACTAATTTCATATTTTACCAAAAATAACGTGAAAAAAGCTGTTCTGTAGTGAACATTCCAAATATCAAATAAGTCTGTTTTTGTTGATTGCGCAGTTTTGCAGAACAATTGGTTTTTCATATATTAAACATAAATGTTACATTTTTGAAATTTAATTTGTAGATAAATTACGGCTGGAAATAAATAAGGTCGTGAACAAATATATTGATCAAGGAATTGCTGAACTTGTTCCGGGAGTTCTGTTCATTGATGAAGTTCACATGCTTGATTTGGAGACTTTCACTTACCTGCACAAATCTCTAGAATCTCCAATTGCCCCAATAGTAATATTTGCTACAAATAGAGGAAGATGTGTTATAAGGTAAGACTAATAATCCTGAATATATGATGCAATTATTTAACTTTACTACCATACAAACTGAACAACGAGAATATTTTTTCCTAAAATTAATAAATAGAAAAGTAGAACGATCTTTGATAATTTTTTTGCTGAGTGATTTCGATGAAAGAAATAAAATGAGAAAAAAAAATTGTTCGAATTTGAGATAGTCTAATAATATGGCTGTTCTTAAAGGTTTTCTAACAGAACAATGGAAGGGATCATGATTTAGTAATTCAATTCAATTAACTAAGATATTTTTTTCGCAGGGGAACAGATGATATTTCTTCACCACACGGAATACCACTGGATTTACTGGATCGTCTTTTGATCATTCGCACTTTACCTTACTCTGTAACGGAAATAGAGCAAATTATTAAGCTTCGTGCTCAGACAGAAGGTGTGCAGTTAGAAGATCCTGCCATCGCGTTACTCAGTGATATTGGAAGCAGCTCTACCCTGCGTTATGCTACGCAACTGCTAACACCTGCCTATCAAATGTGCAAAGTAAACGGCCGAACTTTGATATCGAAGGACGATATAACTGATGTTCACTCGCTGTTTTTGGATGCGAAGCGCTCTTCGAAACATCTGTCCGAGAAGAATTCAAAATATATGATTTAAATGGTAATCGCTGGTTTCCTTTAACTTTAGTCGTAATCGGATATTGAGGAAATGTGTGAATTACTATTTTTCCACACAGGAATAACTCTGTGTGTTTTGTTGCAACAATTCGAATGCTAAGAACTCGTTACAGGATGATTTATAATAACATACCGACGAATTTTAAAGTATTTTTGGATTTGAAGTATTTTTAAAATTTTAAGTGATAAATTTTGTGGTAAAACAAATCCTTCGAGGACTGGTATATGACAAATAACTTTAAAATGACCCTAAAGTTGAAATTTTCCGGAATTTTTGGAAATGAAAATAAATTAAGGAGTTTTAGTAAATTGAAAATATTTTTGAACTTGAAGTGCAGAATTTATGTAATTCAAATTAAAAGCTTTGTATGCCCTCTGGATTTGAATATGTTTACTTATGCTTGTAAGCCGCTGTGTTTAGGAATGCCAAAGTTCCGTCATGTTGAAGTATTTTCGGAGTGACCATTCCGAAATTTTCATAATCTGTCAGAATTCTTGAAGATGGCAAAGTGTCGGGAGGTGGTGCGGTGTTGTGCGTAAAAAATACTAAAAATTCTCCCAAATTCCGGTGCATATCGAGTTGCAAATTGATTCAATGATGTGATAAACGCCTTGTTATCTCAATTAAATAAGAAATTGTAGTGTGTCTGTACTGTACATGCGACAAATTCATTTTATCGAAACATCTGTGAGTAGGTACATTTTCCTTAAAGAAATCTCTGGCCCTGGGCTTGAGAAATTCCGCGGACGCGAGGAGTAGCAGCTCCAAATTGTGGCAGTCTACAGTACAGGCTGCTCCGAGTTTAGTTCTTTTTTTTTTTTGCATAAGATACGAATGAAGCAAAGAGGTAAATTTTTTCTTTTTTTTTTTCTTTTCTTGGATGCAGTGGCGTAGTGGATGGAGTTGAGTCAGAGGTGGTTTTCATGTTCTGTTGGAATTTCATAAAAGAGAAAAAGAAATATCACGCCCACTTTCGTGTGGGAAGAAAAATCATTCAGCCGCTCAAATTTTTCTGGGAATCATTGCGTCCTCTTTTAAATATAGCGTTTTTGGTACACGGTGGGGCGCTGCTGCCAACGAAGAAGGATCCCCATTTCGCACTTTCTTGCACCACATCCGCGCCTACGATGCCAGCGCGGGTGGTTACGAGACACGAATGGACCCCCTTCGTTCCGGCTGAAACATATTCTTGTAGACGATTTTCTCAAGGATCGCAAAATCGCCTTGCACTCGCATTATATAATGAGCGCAAAACGCGCCGCGACTTCCTTCAGCACTGCTCGGAGAGGATGAAAATAACGTGGTCAAGCGCGACTGTACAATAAATAATAAAATTGAACTTTTTTACGGCTATATATAGCGAGGAAATAATTATTTTTATAACGTTTCCGGGTGAAATTAGGAAAAGTGTGGTCTTGCGGAGTTCAATGCCCAAGTGATGTGCCAGTGCGGGCCACTTCCACTGTATGTAACCCATGTGCCCCAGCCCCTTGAATATCTACATCGGGCTAATATCCTACTGGGGCTGGCCGAGATCGAGTTTACTAGAAATATGCAAATCTTTCAAGCGGCCAAAATGACTAATTTGTTGGAAATTCTAATAAGAATCCCGGCGATAATAAAAAGTACGGGCTGACTGCAACCTGGCAATGCAGCACCACCAATTCGGGTGGAGAACGCCAGCAGGCGGAGGCGTGGACTTAAGTGAAGTCTTGAGACTTCCATTCCATTTTACCTCACGGGTCAAGGGCGCGCTGCATCAGTGGCAATCTCTGCGCTTTGAGCTCGTAGTTTTTTGTAAGGTTTGTAAGGTTGGGAAAATTGCGAAAAGCGAGTACGCTGTGTGTGAGTAACTTGCTGGATAACTTTCCCTATTAGGTGTTGCTTCAGCTTCCCTCCTTGAGTTGCGGCTCCGCGCACTGTGCAATGGACCTGTGCTGTATTCTGAAACCGCAAATCTTTTTTTTCCTCATTTCAAAAGGCCTTTTTTTTCTAACGAAAAATATGAGTCTGTTTTTATTCTGAAATGTAATACAGTCGTATTTTGAGGGTAGACTCACTTACATTATTTTTTCTAACAATGAATTTCACTTGAGTGACTAAATTTTTATAGTCACACAATTTGACTAAGTTTTTGTTTATTTTCTTTCATTAAATAACAAACTGACTATCCCCTTTTCAGATAAGTAATCAAGAGCACTGATATATTAGATCAGCGAAACGATTAAGACTATCACTCGAAGGTAATCAAGCTTATCACGCAAACACTAATTGCTTCTGAATGGAGATTTGTGGGATATTGAAAATGTGGTTTTTCCTTTCCTAAACGCTTTCTTATCTACATATCAACAGTTCAATATCCAATAAAGCGGATTTAATGCATTATAGAATTTGTTCATAGTTTTCTGAAACGATATGCAATTTTCTGTTATATTTATTTTATTATTCCTTTTAATTGAAGAAAAATTACCTCATAAATTTTATTCCCCCCAATCCTGAATCGAACTCTATAAAAATTTAGTATCAACTGTTTGTTTCGAAAAAATTATTCGGTTTTCCATCTTTTGAAGATTTCTGCAGAAAATTGTGTATGACCACGTATGAGCAAGAAAAAGCGATTCTTTATATTTCTAGATATATTGAGTTATCTTGTGGTATGCAGGAATCATTTTGAGTATCCTGTGAAGTAATGGCGATCAATTTTAATCTTTTTGATTGTTGGATACCCTGTAAATATTTATACACCTTGGACATTCAGTGTTCAATTGGATCTGTTTAAGTTATAAAATTTCAATTTCATTTAAAAGGCTAAAATAGTCGATTTGGTGGGAATTATTTTTTTTCAGTTAAATAAAAATACAGGAAATGTGTTTTGTGTTTATAATTCAAACTACAATGAGAAAAATATTAAAAACTGTAGAAAATATAGAGGTGCAATAATTCATCATGTGATTTTCTTCAAGGATATTTTTTTATTTTTTTTTTAATTTATCTACACTAAAAAATGAAGAGATTTAATGGATTATTCTTATTCTAGTCTATATATAAAAGTCTTAAAGATGAAGGAAGTTAGCCTTCAAAAATAAATAGGTCGTCATTTTTTAGGTATCACAGAAAGCAGTTACAAAAACATCGAGAAGATTAAAAAGTCCTTGGATCCCAGTGTTTCTATTGGAAAGGAACTGAACAGATCTGTACGGGAAAGCAAAAACTAAATAGTTATTTGTATTTATTTAAAAGTTACAATTTTCAGAAATATAGTTATAGTACTTAACTCACGATTTGCATCCAGAAGAAGTTTTGAGAAAGCTCAGTTGTCGGTTAGGAAAAAACGATCGAATTTGCGAAGGCGTTTATGCTAACTTTGAACAAAGTATAAAAGTTGTTTACCACTTAAATGTATACATACAATTACATATTTTCATAATGTTGGAATCTCTCACTTTTCTTATTCTTAATTTTCAACCAGCTTAATCAAGATGTTCTAAACATCGCAAACAGTGACGACTTATTTTCCGCACAATGGCCGTCTTTGACCCATTTTCCCAAATCTATGAAAAATTTCTTTGTGAGTTTCTTGAAAAGAACTCATTTTCTCGGCAACTTAATAATTGTCAGAGTGTTTAAGATTTCCTGAAAAAAACAAAAAAAAAAAATTATTTTACGATATAGCTTAGTTTTTTTTTACAGCTTTATTAATCAGAATAGCAAAGCATGAACAAATTTGCCAGGCTGTTACCTTTGTTTTCCACTTATCCTGAGAGATAAATGGTTTCCCTTTTAGTTTTACCTGCAGCGTTTTAGAATTGCAACCTCTTCACTTTATGGAAAAAATATGCGAATTTATTGTAAGCTTTTCTCATTGTGAGGAGTATTACGTTGCTCCCTTTTATGGGTTCACGAGTTGAACGTAAGGCACTTTAATTTTTATATGATATGTACTTTTTAAAGTTTTAATGTATATTTATTGATTTTTTAAGTCGTATGATTTAAAGTTGATGGGATTTTATTGAAATTGATATTTGAATTTAGTTTAATATAGTCACAAAATGGTCTAAAGAATCTGTTTTTAATTCGTTTTCTATATTAAAATATGGAAGTACACATTGTCGGTTTCCCAAGTTCGAGGTTTAATATTGACAAAGTGACTACATTTTTTACAATATTACGAATTTCTGATATCACTGATTATTCTGCTAGTTTTAAGTAAGCTATTTTAGTAAAGTTGTTTTCTTAATTTTGACTTTGCTGGTGTCTTAGATAATGAGGTAACATTACGACTAACATCACGATTATCTTAAGAAGAAAGTAGAGTAGAAATAGTGAAAATACACGGTACGGAAAGCAAACATTTTTACGAAACTAGAACTTTATATAAAAATTGGGACTTGAGCTTTGTAATTGAGTCATCTATTTAACGAAGTGTATTTTTTAGATTTATTTGCTGTTTTGATAAGATAAAGACTATCTGCGCCAAGTAGAACTCAAAGCAAAATGACACTTTTTAGAATTGAAATTAATATATCTCCTTAGATCTTAAAAGACTGATTAACTAGGTAACTAGAAAATATTTTTAAAGACCAAGTCATGTTTGAGGTGGACACAAAATATTTGCACATTAAGATTTTCTTTTATTTAAAATTTGTAAAGACAATTGCGCTCCAGGAATCTTACAAGCGAAGAGTTTTGTACAAAATTGAATCGAACATACCTTAATATCAATTTTATGTTTTTAATTTGAGTAGATTATCACTCGTTAAGCACGGACAAGTTTTTTTAAATATTGTTAGGAGTTATTACAATATATTTTGATAAACTGTGCAAATTTAAAATGTAGCACCATAAAATAGAGCAATACCTAAAGATATAAATATAAATTAGAAAATATTAAAATTAAATTAACTAACTTTAGACTATTCTAAAAACCCTCTTTCCAAAAGAGGTGACTTTAAAAAAGATCAGTTACAGTGGAGGAGCCTTAAGGTACGTGTAGCGCTTTATTTGTCCTAGGACTTTAGACGTCTAAATTTTTTTGTACATAGTGCAAATGGTTTTAAAATCGCACTAGTGGAATAGGTAAACCATTTGTTTTGCATTATCAATGCGATTAAGGTCAGGTGACTCGGCTGGTAAATATATGACCTCAATCTTTTTACCCTGGTATTGCGCTTAGCTCATCGGCAGGCCACAGATCGAGCTGCGTTCGCAGGCCTAACTAGTTTGAAAAATTCGCTCTTTAAAAATCATTTAATTTTTTAAAAACTAATGATAAAAACAAGTATTGGTTTATGTTTTACTAACACGTACCTGCTATGTCAGCTACCCGATCCGCCAATTTTGTTAAGCTGTCTTTAATATTTCAAGATAATAAGATAATAATGTATCTTTGAACCGTCCAAAGTATGATGGAAAAAACCAAATATGTATTACTCTTCAGAGGTTAAAAAAAGCACTATTATTATCTTGAGAGAAGCTATAACAAAGAAATAAAATCACGGTATGCATCCTTGGCAAATGAATTTTATGCTGCAACTTATATCATGATTTGCGTTTTTGATTTGATAAATTAGCTTTACTAAAACGTTCTATTGTAAACAAAATAATGAGATGATCGGCGAGAAAATCTAGAGTCTGTGTTCTACTTGATATTTTGATCCTAATATATGTATTGAGCGCAATTTTAAAGGACATCACATGTTGTAATTTTTTGTAATCCTTTGAGAGGACGCTTGACTTACATTTTTGAAATATGTGCCACTAAAATAAATTTTTTGTTGTACCAGTAGTTTTATATATAATATTCTTTACGCCCACGATGTTATTTCGTGTATAAAAAGTTTACAAAGATCGCGCAAATTCATTTAGGTAGAAAATCAAAAAATATTTCCTTTTCACATTGCTGCTGAATTGTTATTAAATATTTCTTAATTTATTTTAAAACCAAAAATTTAGACAACCGTTAAAATAAAATAATTTATGGAAAAGAACCAATAACAAAGACAAATTTATCATATTTTTCAACAAATGATGTTGTATATTTACCCCTAAATATTGTTGTTTTCCACCCCCGTAAAAATGTGATAAAATATAAATTGATGAACTATACCCTTTAAGATAGAGACGTAAAAGAAAGATAAACTTAATTTTTAAATTATGACTTTACAGCTTGGCAACACATTGTCTTTCAGTATTTAAAAATTCATTCGTCTATCATTTTAAAAATATTGCTTCAGAATTTCTTATGATAAGAAGTTTTAGCTAAAAGTTTATTTATTACTTAATCTTCCTGTTCAAAATTTATATGTTTCCTTTACCAATAAAAATATTTTACATATCTAATTAAATAAATACTAAAAAATGAGTAATACTTGTGAAATCATGTTCAAAATAAAGTGGAATGTAAAATCCAACAACATTTTCTTCGATCTTTTACATAAAAAAATTGAAGAATTTTTAAAATTCGCAAGTGTGCACGATTTATTTTCTAATAATTCATTTAAGTATTGTTGAACCAACATAAATTAAAGAGAAGAGCATCATCGGTTCGGCACAAATACATTAAATATATTTTTTTTTAATGTAGACCCATGTGAAAAATATGTACAGGGTGCTTATATGCTAGATGAAAATCTTCGGCTTCAGAAAAGTGTCACGGCATATAAGCTGGCACCGTGCCTAAAATGAAATTCGTTCTCAGAAGTTGTATTTGAAATGAAATTTTCATGCAAAAAACTATTCCCGCTGGTTTGCAACTTGTACACCCTGTCGGTGTCTGGTTGATCCGATTGAAACACAGAGAAGAACATCGTGTCCGAAAATAACACATTCCCTTTCTGAAGCTATTTTCAGATCACAGACTCAAAATTTGTCTACGCACTTAAAACCCGAAGTGTCAAAACTTCACTATATTGTCTCGATTTGTTTCTGTATATATAAAAAAAAGGCATTTTTAATTCATTTCGTGCAGTTTAATCATATTTAACGGATGAATATTTAAAACTATAATTGAGTGAATTCTTTGTAGATGTCGGCTTATGCATACACTCGCGCTCTCTTAGCCGCAGATTGTGAAAAATCTGTACGAAGTTATAATTTTAAAACCGACTCAATGTAGTGATTTTTTCTAGACTAGGAAATTGTGAAAATTGCCGAAATGCTGTTCTATAGATATATACGAAATTAAGATGTCTCCACCAATTCTTACTTTTGTTGCATTCTTAGCACTCATCAGTTTATAGAAGTGGTGAAACAATATTACGTTATGGTGTCTGGTATTAATAGTTATAGTTAGTCGTCCTATTGTGCATCTATTACAAAATTTCCGGTGCCCGGAACGTAAACATGATAATATAAAGAAATAGAAAGAAAAAATCATCGTATTTGTTATATTACAGAAGGTAGGCATATGTTTTGTAATAAACTTATGAAGTCATGGTTAAATATTTTGGAAAATTTCCAATATTCACATTTTTAACAAAATCATTTTTCACAAACATGTTTTTTAGTCTAAACGGGAATAGCTGCACTACTTCTGCAGCTTGTATGTACATGGTCATTTTATTAGCAATGTTTACTAATCGAAGAGAAATTTGTTAAAGTATGTAGCTTTGCTAGAGTGAACACTTTTAAAGCTTCGCGTTTTTAAAAATTTAACTTATGTGGTCTACAAATTATAAGTGTTAATTTTCAATTTACGTATACATTTTATTATAAACGTTTTATACGACAACAGAATATCTAAAAAAATGTTGAATGGAGTTTTAAAAAAGAAGGTATATTTGTTAAATAAATATTTAAAAGAATAATCAATTCCTCCAAACGAAAATATATCATATTTGTTTAATGTTTTTAAAAAACCTATAATTTACGAGTAATTTAGATTAAAAGCTGTTGAAGTAAATTATTTAAAGTGAGATATTGAGATGAATATCATCATTTCCATACCTAAGGTTTTTAAAAGGATTTTAATCAGGGCACTATTTATATTTCTAAAAAGCCGGGCTCTTAATATTTTACAGAAATTGAATAAATGTTCAATGAACTTTTAAAGGTTTGCAGAAATTGAATAAATTTTCAATGAAATCATTTGTCTATCCGTAATGAATCCTGTTTTCAAAGCTAAAGGCGTTAAAATGTTCAACCGTTTTAAAAATTTGAGTGGATTACCCGGTAAAATAGTCTATTGACCTACATTTATTATTAAAATTTAAAATATCGAGAATTCTACCTTCAATTTATTAATTATTTATCGCTCAAGTATCAACTTATATTTCGAAGATATACGTGACTTTATAGTGATACTTGTAGTTATAGTTAAAGTGAGAAAAATGTACGAAATCATTAATTTCATTTATAAAAATCCTAACAGAAAGGCGAAAATTTTAAATAATAACAATATTTTAGTTCTCATAACACAGTACATTTCTTTTGCTAACAAATATTAGAGCCCAATCTCATGTTTGGAATTATTTTCTGTACAATAAAAAAAAATTTGAAGGGGAGTGCTAATTGATGCCCAAATATAAATAAAATATACGTAGTAAATGTGTGATGTATCTTGGACTAAACATATTCTTTAACTATGTCTCCACACACCACTCAGAGTTTAATTAACCAATATTTTTTAATTGTATTTATCAGCTGAAAATTGAATCAGTTGGATTTATTTATTTCTGAATGATTTGCGGAGGCAAGATTTACAGCCTTTGCGTTATTATTAAATAATTATATTTGGTGTTTTTAGAGCAAAATTTCTTCATGGTTCAGAGTCTGACCTTTTCCTATTTAGTTTCTAAAAGATATTAAAGGTTTGCAAAAGAAATTTGTATACTCATATTTTTAGATTAAATTAAAATTAATTTAGAAGTTTCAACAAATAAACGTAATTAAATTAACAAGTAAAATTTTCTCCAATATCGAAAAAATTCAATCATTAAATATTGTTGATTAAATATCCATTACATATTCATTAAGGGAATATTTGAAGGGGGCAGTATTTTTAATGCGATTTTATTAGCAGCATGACCCAGAAGTGAAAGATTTCCAATAGGGCAGTAGAAATGTGTCGGGGCTGTTGGCTAATTGAAAGTGGGTTAACAACACAAATCTCAATGATTCATTTGAGCCAATTAAGTGGTTCCAAGAAGTTTGTTGAAAGTTCCCCTGTTTGATTTGATCCTCTTGCTTTTACTCTGGTAATTAAGTAGAGTGGAGAAAGTAATAACATTAAATGGAGTAACTAGAAAGTAATCAGAGGTGGTTCTCCTTTTAGGCATAAAGACTTTGAATGTTCATATTTTAAGCAATAAGATTTAATTAAGTTTTCTTTCTTAACACTAAATAAATCCTGAATTCCCAATTTCCCAATTAAAAGCTTTCTTTCGTAGGCAAATATTTGCAGCACATGGAAATGCTTAAAATTGCTTCAATAGCACTATTTTTGTACAACCGATTTTATGATGCTCTCTAGGACAGTGGATTTGGGTGCAGTTTTTATTAGTTTTAGATACGAACATCATGATTTTCGAATGAATCTGTGCACTGATGGTTTTGGGCGAAATTTATATCCCTTCCCTTTTTGTTACATTTTACCTCATAAAGTTTACAACAGAGCGACCTATTTACAATTCAGCCATTGGATTTTAAACTTTTAATTAATCATTCGAACCATGTTAAAAAAAAAATCTAGTTCAGTTAAAAAACTTTAATAAATATATTCCAATTGAATTCTTTTGTTTAATCCTTCCTGAAAATTTTAATCAACTGTCCAATGGACTTTGGAGACAATTCAAAGGATAAAAACTGTACCAAGATTGAGACTCGAAAATAAAACATAAACAAGGAAGTGGTGGCAGCGCCCAATTGCAGGGCAGCACATGATTTCTTGCTTATCATGATACAATTTGTGCCAATGAATTTGACCGCGCGATTGCCAAAATACAGGCACCAGCCTGCCATTAGGCAGGGCGACCCAATTACCGAGCACGATGCTCCGCGGTGGCGAAGTTTACTTCTAGTGAGCATTATTTGCATTCTTATTCATTCAGAAGTTTTAATTAATTATGTATGTGGTGCATTATGCTTGGGTGTGTAAAAGTACTAAATTTAATTGTCCAACCGGAAATATAAGTCGTCGTGGCCTTATGCCTGCGTCCAAGATATTGCTATTGAAAACCGAAAATAGTTTCTCATAATCATACAGTGTTTATGTTGATTCGAAATTTGAAAAAAAACAACTACTCTTTCTAGGTTGATTCAAAATGGTCGTAGGAGAAACAAATGTCGCGGCCACGACCCCGGTGGTGAAGGCGTCTGGAGTTTCACAGGACAGAATAGACAATATTATGGGCGGAATAAGCAATACCGGCGCTGTGAAAATGAATAACCATAGGAAAAAGTTAAGGCAAAGGTAACCTTTTCAAAATGCAGACTGGGCCTGGATAGTTACTTGGGAATTATTTTAGATTTGATATTATTAAAAAACTCGGCCAAGGTACTTACGGTAAGGTACAATTAGGAATCAATAAAGAGACTGGTCAGGAGGTGGCTATTAAAACGATTAAGAAATGCAAAATCGAAGCTGAAGCTGATCTGATTAGGATACGGCGAGAGGTTCAGATCATGAGTTCCGTGCAACACCCAAATATTATTCACATTTATGAAGGTAAACAAAACCCACTTTTTTTTACTTTGGAATTTCTTTAAAGAGTATTACTTCAGTTTTTGAAAACCGCGAGAAAATGGTTCTTGTTATGGAATTCGCGGCTGGGGGAGAGTTGTATGATTACTTATCTGAGAGAAAAGTTCTTGCTGAGGAAGAAGCACGACGAATTTTCCGTCAAGTTTCAACAGCTGTTTACTATTGCCATAAACACAAGATATGCCACCGAGATTTAAAGTTAGAAAATATTTTACTAGACGAAAATGGGAATGCCAAGGTAAAGCTCTTCATACTCCAGCCAGGACATAATTAATTAAATAAAATGCTCTTTAATTTTTAAGATCGCAGATTTTGGACTCTCAAATGTTTTCGATGATCAACGATTATTGGCTACTTTTTGTGGTTCACCGCTGTATGCATCGCCTGAAATTGTTAAAGGGACTCCCTACCAAGGACCTGAAGTTGACTGTTGGTCGTTGGGTGTTTTACTTTACACATTAGTCTACGGTTCAATGCCATTCGATGGTTCAAATTTTAAGCGACTTGTGAGACAAATTAGCCAAGGTGATTATTATGAACCGAAGAAACCTTCACGTGCTTCACCGCTGATCCGAGAAATGTTGACTGTTTGCCCACAAAAACGAGCAACTATAGAACAAATATGTAATCATTGGTAATAATATTCTTGGCTTGACTGTTTGAGATATTAAAAACTAAAAATACATTTTACAGGTGGGTAAACGAAGGTTACAAAGAATCATGCTTAGATCTTGCCGAAGACTTGGCCAATCAGACCCCTGTTAGATTGGATGTATTATTATCACTTTCGCCTACATCTGTTACAGCGGATCAGCTTGTGGTACCCTCTGCTGATGGAAAGGCTAATGAAAGGGTCCCACGCAGTCATTCAGTTGGATCAATTCGTGACATTGGAAACACTGAAGCTGAGAGACGAATTATAGATATGGTTGCCGGTAAGTTTTTTATTTACTATTATATTTGAAAACATTGTTCTATAAGAAATGATTTTTTGAAAAGCTGGCGGGGAAGCTGCTTTAATGCCATCACCTACACGTACAATTACCCCCGCCCATAGTCCAATCCAAAGCAAGCGAAAACTTGAGACTACTGTCTCAACTGAAAATGCTATTGGTGCTGCTAAAAAGAAAGAGAAGCCTGCAGAAAGCCTTGAAAATGTTTTATCAAAACAATCGATTGCTGAAATGGATGTCGATCCAACTTCGGAAGTTCAAGCGGTTTCGATGGAGGACTTGGAAAAAGTTAAAAATATTTGTGAGGAATTAGTAACAGATGAAACAGCTTCCAACGATAAATCCATTGCAAAACAAAAAACGTTAACAAAACTGGACTCTGTAGAAGAAGCAGAGGAGAATCCTGAAGAGATAAATCCTACGAAAGTTATTAAGAAATTTGTGAACAAGCACAAAACAGCAGATTTAGTTGCTGCTATTAGCAAAATTCCTCCAGATAAATCAGAAGACCAGCCAAAATCACGACCATCAAGTCGTAAAAATAGTTTGCCTGACGAGAATTTAGGTAAGTTCTCAGAGCGTAGGCGATCTAGAATTTTGGAAACTGCAGAAAAGTTCCAAAACATGAGCAATGCTAACAATGAAAAGCCTAAAAAGATTGTAATTCCTGGAGTGAGTGTAGGTAATTTCAAAAAAGAATTTGAGCGAAAAGCATCGCTTACCAGCAGTAGCATTACTCCCTCCGAACGACGTTCGTTGGAAGAAAAAATGGAGCAGACTGAAGCTGGGCAAGACTCTAGTGTGTCCCCAGGAGAAAAGTCTGAAGCGAACGAATTATCTGGCTCTCGATCAGATCAAATTGAAGCAAGTGATTCAAAGAATTCATTGGTGAATTTCTCCCTTGAAGAAGCAAGGCGATCAATGGAAAATTCAATCGCCTTGTTGAATCAAGCCAAAGATGAAACTTCGAAGGAAGTAGATCAGCTATGCGCAAAAACAGAGAATTTTGGAGTCTCAGACCCCACTGTAGAGAGGGAAAGAAAATTGAAAAATGCGCGAGAAATTATTGGAAACGCGATTCAACCTGGAGGCAGATTATGCATGGGTATGTATCATATTTCGAATATACTTTTCTTTTAGAAGTGTGCTACGTAATGTGATACGTTTTAAATAGGCATTAGGAAACCACCTGTACCATTTGGCATCAACGGTCGATCAATTTCGGGAAGTGTGGTACCGCCGATGAATATTGAAAAGCGTCCAACACGCCAAACAGTTTCAGAATCTTCAACACCAGAACAGAGAGTGTTCGAAAAGGAACCTTTGAGTCCCCCTAGTAGGACCATTTCATATTTTACTGATTTAGTATAATTTTTGAATTTTTGTTTCAGTTGATAGCTCACCACCACAACAACAGCAGCCTGGTGTAAAAACTTCAAGAGCAGAAATAACATTGAAATCAGCAACACTTCCACGTCGTAAATCGGCCAAGACCGAAATTCAGTTGGACATTAAACCAAGAATTGTAGAGCAACCAATGAGATTTTCTACAGAGATGCAGCATCAAGTGCCGGATTTGCGAAGTGCTCCAGTCCGAGAAACACCTTACAGTCCCATTTCACCTTCAATACATCATCGGGCCACAAGCTTAGAACCTCAAACTAGGGAGCACATAATTTCAATTCAAAGACCGCTAGCATATAACCGAACAGGTTCTAACTCCTTCAGGTAATGTCCTGATAGTCTTGTTTGCATTGTAATGTAATGCGTTAATTAATTTCTATAAATTAATAGGTCAGGATCTTTGTCACGACAGTCTACCAATGAATCAGACACGGACACTAATCAATCCCAGTCCACTATCGCTGGGTCCTCTCAGCCAATTAAGAAAAGTCCTAGAGAGTTTATTATACCGATTGCTGTTGAAGGCGGTGGTTTTATCACCCCAAGGAGTGGTAGCCTAGAACCCACAGAATCCAGTCATACTACAAGTAGTACTTTCAGCCGAATCAGTAAACCTAGGAGAATGGGGTAAGTCAATTAAAAATTAATGAAAACTATCTTATGTCAACTTATCCTTCCAATTTTAGTTCACTTTTAACTGAGGCTGATTCGGAAGATGAATCTCCATTCCAAAAGTTACGCACCCCTTCCATAAACAGAGAGTCGGAAGACGAGCCTAGATTTACACTACATCGGCTTAGGTAAATATACTCACGTATTGTTAAAAATCTGTTGTAAAATTAACGTTGTATAGGAGCACGCGGCCTACAAAGAAAATAAGTCAGGACAACAACGATTCTCAGAGTTCTGGAGAGGATGATGACGAAGATGGATTCGAAATTCTTACAGCAGAAAATCTGTTTTCGACTCTCCTCCAGAGGGTAAATATTTGTGAAATTTTAAACCAAATTTTTATATATATTTTTATTCTGTCCTTCAGGTTCGGGCCCTAACAAATCGGTTAAATGTGAACAATGACATTACATCAGGTTTTTCAAATTCAAGATTGTTGAATAACATGAGGCAGACACATAGCCCCTTTTGGAACCAAGAGCCTTTTGGAAGGTAGGCGTTTCGTTTCAATGTCGCCTAATATTAACAGTTGTGATTTCATGCTGCTCTTACTAATTGAACTAACAAAATACACTTGATACACTAACCTGCTGAAAACAGGTCACAATTCAGCTACTCATACAAAAGCGAAACAGTTGAGAAGAAGCAACCGTAAGTACTGCTTTGAGTTTATTGTGTTCGTGTTTAGAAAAATGAGACAGTAATGAATACAAATAAATTTTGATAATTTTTTGCAATGCTTAGAATTATACATTGTGGGCAAACGGAACGATTTTATTAAGGGTTGAGCATTCATTGCGGATAGGCTAATTAAACGCACTAAAGCACTGATTCTTTGAGGAAGGGGCGATGAATTAATATTCATGTTAAAATTCTCTATTTCAGTCGGTTAAGCAACAGTACTGGAGCACCGTGGAGGCGCAGTTTCTCCCGTGATATAGGGTCGGATATGGACTCCATGTTCTCAAGAACCGGTGCCACATTGCCTAGAGGTGAATATCACAGAATTAAGAGCAAATTTCTATAAAATTTGATTCGTGATTATCGTGCGGAATAGGCTATCAAGCAAATAGCGTAAAATTTTTCATTTATTTTGATTTACTCTCTGTAACCTTTTGATGTGTTAATTTGTAACTTATCTCTATAGATACATCAATTACCAGTAGAAACAAATCAAAATTTTAACTATGTTTTTGCTCCGTGTTTAATTGTTACATGATAAATTATAGAATAGAGCTGTTCGAGCTATAATGGGAAATGATCCTTATCTCTAAAATTTTCGGCACAATAGTTTCCGTAGTAACCTTGTTGATATTTGTGTAATCGTTTCTAGGAAAATTTCTCAGCCTAAGCAAAGCATATCATTTATAAAATGTCATTTTGTTAACATAGAAGCGTTTCGTATTCAAAGTTTGACTTTTTATTTTAATATTAAGAAATTTGTTAGAATGATATTTATTAAGCACTGCTTCTTTTAAAATAAAAGGATAATTTTACAACATAATTTGATGTTTCTTTCTTTTCTTCTTGTGCTTTTATGTTGTTTCCTTTGATTTCTGTAAAGTGCTTTTCTTAGTAACAATTTTTTTACCAATCCCAATAAGAATACTAGATTTATTTACCGGAGGCATTTTTTACAGATTGAATTCATAGTCAATCAATTAAAATGTTATTGTTTTTCTGCAAAAAATGCCAATGGTTTTAAGATAATAATCAAATAACAAGAGGTAATAGATAGCATGAAATAACTCTAACAAGGATAAGTTGCTTGATTTGATGATTTAACTATAATCGTGCATATTTTCGTCTTCAATAAGATTTTAAGCAAATGATTAGATCCAGATACAAGTCTTGACCACAATACAAATAAAATTGAAATAAAATTCAGCTTTTTATAAGTGGATTTTTTTTTAAAATGAATAATAACTTTGAATACGAAAATTAAGAAATTGATGTTTCTAATTAGAGTTTATATGTACACTTAAAGAAGTTTGCCAGTAGCTGGTTTTATTTAATACTTGAAACTGAACGACGCAATTGTTAGCTTAAAAGCAATGCTTACATATAAGACGAAAATTACTTTGGTATTGCAAATAACTACTCCTAACGTCTTGGATTATAACATTTTTCGTTTAACTGCAGTAGAAGCTGTGGAGGGATGAGGACGCTAATACAATTTTAATGAATTCTATCCATTTTCACATACATTGGATCTACCACACTAAAGACCCTAATAAAACACACTTTACCACATATCTTCATAATTAATTCAAGGCCATATCTAATAATTATACATGGAATAGGTTAAATAGTCTGATGTAGAATTTAATAGTAATTCTTCCTAATTGTACGGGTAATAAAAGTAATTGGCTTTTATTTTATTATATTCCCGGTATTCTAGTTACAAAAATTCGAGTTGAAAAGCCACAAACAGAATAAGGAGCTTCTCGGAAAAGAAATATTCCCGAAGAACCAGGAGATGTACATGTGCAGATGGAAGACATCAGCCAAGAACATGCGCCTTTTAATGTTTATAGAAACGTGTATTGAATATAATGTGGTAGTAAATAATATATGGTGGTTTGTAGCGATAGTTCAAGTTTATTTAAAAAACAAAATTAAAGTGAATCAGGTTCCAAATTTAGAGTATATTGTGATTTTCTCTGATTTTCAATCATTTGTAATTAAAACACTTGATTCACTTCAATTGTGTACAACCTTTCTAAAATTAGCACTTACATTGCTGCTGATAAATTCGATATTGTTGAGCGATTTTATCGCTTAATTATTATTAGTAGGTATAATGAATACTTTTTAAACTATTAGCTGCGGGTATCTCTACCAAAATATTCCAGAAGAACAAAATTCCGATATTTTAAATTGTCGATTTTATTGACAAGAAAAAGGTAAAGGTGTAAAGAGGTGTCCTTTCAAAAATTGGGCTCTGGATCATACGGTGAGCCCTTTGAATCTACAATTTTTACACACACACAATCTAACGCCATTGATTCATTCTTTAACTTGTGTTTAATTTTTTTCTCTTATCTAGAGATGCGAGGTTACATAATTTTTTGAGAATCAATTTTTGTTTTTAAAAGGGTAATCTCAAGTGGACACTCAAATTTGGTTTTTGGCCAAAGGCATTTTCGAAAAGAAAACACAGATCAAAATTATACCCATACCCATACTTTTCACAGAATTTTCAAAATTCGAGAGATTTATTTGGATTTGAATTCATACCGCAATCATCAACTACGCCTTCTACTCTTTTTTTTTATTTAAAGAACTAGCTTACGAATGGTTTCTTTTTTTTTTTTAAGCTTAATGTCTGTTTCGAGCATAGCTAACAATTGCGTATTTAAATTGAGTTTTATTTTTAGTTTTTTTAATGTAAACTAAATTTTGATTGTTGCTTGTGGTTATTTATTTTTATGCTTGCAGTGGGGTTCCGCGTAACCTTATCGCATGCTCAAAATTCTCGCAGCCCCCAATCTGCCAACAACCAGATCAACAAATAAATATAAATGGAGCAATTTGTTGCAAAATCAATGAAATATAAATATGAAAGAAACAAGAACATAACAAAAATATATATATACAAGTTTTAAATGCAACAACTGAAATAAAATACTTCGAACCTCTAGAAAGAATAAAACCTGAACACTAACGCGCGCTCTCCTAACTACCACTACTACTACTGCGAGCAAATCAAAGCACGTGAGTTATTTTTGTTTTTTATTTATATTTTTTATTGATTTTATGGATATCATATAACTTCCTTTATTTTGGAATATTTTTGTGATGTTACTAAAATAATGCCATGTAAGTCTGCCATTAGATCTTAGAAGTGCTATGAGGACAAAACAAACATTGGTAAGCCAGTAATCAGTCATTTTGTTGGCATTTTAAACTTACAGACATAACAAATTTAACATAAACCTCTAAATTACATTAAAATTAAACTCAAAATCCTTTTGGACGAGCATTTTTCCGTAATTGCATTTGAACATAACACAACACTAGCGGGTGCCAATAGTTTCTCATATTTTATGTATAAACGTATGAAAACACTGACACTCACCGTTTTGTGCGCTAGCAATAAAATTATTGGAAAACCGAAACATCAATTGGCTTGAAAATGCTTCTGTAAATGGGTGTTGAATCCTCAAAGAGAACCTATAGTCAGATGTTTCAAAACTCGGCCCCACTTTGTGGTTCGGATGCGGCGACCGTTTTATTCCGTCTATTTAAATTGCTTTGAAAAAATAGTTCTTTCCTTGATGAAACTAGAAATTGGAAAATGTTCTGGGTAAAAGTATTACCAAATTATAGAATTTTACACTATATATGTATGTTATTTTGCTGTTTATATAATTTAATTGATTTATATGATTTAGTTCTAGTTAGATTCTAGGTGTGTCCAATTGGTCTCATGAAATGAAATTTTATTGTATTGGCTACGCGGAGGTTTTTAAAGTCTCTAGCTTTGAATTTAGTGCGTGAAGAAAGGCAGATCCAAAGCTTAAGTTGGAAATTTTTAATAACAACTCATATAAAACATTTTATGTCTAAACTTCGGAAAAAAGCTCATCTGAAAAAAGTTGTACATTTTAGCTCTATTGTAAGTGAAAAATATAAGTAAATTAATAAATAAATAATTAAATTCTACAGATAGACTTAAATACACATTTCTTTACTCACTTCCACGGTATATCGTACAGTGAATATTTAGGATCACTTCAATGCTTTGAGAATTGCTAATTATTTTTTTATTTCATTTATTTATTGTAGGCTACATAAATTAATTATCTACCCTACCTTAAAAGAGCAACACAGCATTCAGGCCCAGGCTCAAGCCCAGGCCCACCTGAGATTATTTAACTGGTAATAACGCAGTAAAAAATATTATAATTATTTTGAGTAGCTGTTGAATTTAAATTCAATGAATTATTCAAATAGAATAAAGTGTAAAATGGAAAAGAGCAAGAAGTGATCGTAAAAACGTTTACTAAATATACCCACTTACCTTGTTTGAATAGCGTTAAGTTCAATTTAGCCGTATTGAATATTTCCAAAGATTATATTAAAATTATCCCATCATCGAAATAAGTATAATTCGTAGAAATGTTAAGCAAAGCTTCAATCGTTTTATTGCATAAGAAATTTAAAAAAAAATGACTGATTACTAACACATACGGTAAGTAGGTAGAGAGATTTAAAATAAGCTTTATTTTATTATTAATTTAGATCGGCTAATATGTGTTCGATACGATTAAAAATGTTTATTCCAGGAAAAAATAAAACTAAGAATCTGCAAGCTATCCCAGACAGGGAAAGAAGTTTAAATGAAGGAGTTGAAGAAGATGATGAAGAAGCAGCTCTCGATTTGGCTGATTTAGATTTATCGAGACTTCGTTTAACTAAAAAGGATCTTGAAACACTCTCCACCATAACTCCTGGTCTTCCAAAATGCTTTCAAGAGCAATTATTGGCCAAACTTCCACCGACGCAAGCTCGAAAATTATCACGCACACTATCGATGCAAAATAATGCTCCATCTGTTCCGGTTAAGATTTATAAACGTAGTCACAGTGGGGGTCGTGAATTAACCGATAAGGTCACGAATGACAATAAACCTATAATTTCCGATTCGCTAAAGGAAAAGGAAACACTGCCAAAGCAAAGTGATAGCTCCCGGGAGGAGTCTTCCGATAGAAGTAGTGTTTTATATCGGCGAAGCACAAGCCGAGGACGCTGTGATTTTGACGCGGACTCTAAGTCTAGAAGTGCGAGCATATGCAAAAGTTCTGACGACTATGCTAAATCCCTTTGCTCATCTTACTCAAGTGATATAAGCGACAAGTATAAGTACTACTCGCCCTACATAGGGAAAAAGGGTGACAAAAGCGAGGTGGACTGCCCAGTATTAAGTTGTAAGGTGTACGAAAACACCTCCAGAGATCCCTGCTTAAGTCCAACAAAGGAGGCCTATGGAAGACCCCCAAGTGGTTGCTTATCACCACCCCCAGAAAGTTCCGCACGTCGGCGTTCTACGCAACGCCGAATATCACGTTTCTTACGACCTGATTTCTACGAACAGTCCAGAGAAGAAAGCGCCTTTTTGCGCGAAAAGAAACAACGGGAAAGGGAAACACAGAGTGTACTTAAGGAGATTCGGGAGAAGAGTCGAGAACGAAGTAAAGATAGTTACAATCAATGTATGATTAATAGTGAGTGTGTTCGAAAAGAGTGCTTAACGCAAGCGCCGGAGTCAACAACAAACGCAAGGCACGTACGTAATAAAAGTTTAGAAAGATTTTACGATACAACTGATCCTGAAAAAGAAATACCTCAAATAAGACGGAGAAGTTTATCAAGGCCTAGAGAACTTTCGCAAGAAAAAGATGATCAAATTGAGAAGGTAAATATCGCAGAGAAAATTTTACAAGAGCTACAAATGTTGTCCGCTGCGAAAAATAAGCAAGAGCAGACAGGAAGTAGCAAAAAGATTGAGAGAGCTGGCGGATCATCGAAAGCACTGAGTGCGAAATCTAAAGAAAGGGAAAATTCTACAGAAACTGTATTAGAACCATTAAAATCAAGCTCCTCTAGCGTTACCAAGAAAGTTACTAAAGTGAAAAAGAGTAAAAAGGCTGAGATAAAAGAGAACACCAATTCCGAAAGTCTCAAGAATGGAAATGTAGAACAACTTAAGGGCACAGATTCAGATAAATCTAAGAGGGAATCAAGGTTGATTAGGCCAAAATCGTACCCTAGTAAAGAACCTGAAAAAAATGCACCAAACGAACTGCCACAGGAGAAGGACGAGTCAAGCAAAATCCTACCTGAAGGTAGGGATTTTAAGATAATAAGACCGAAAAGTTTTCCTAACTCGAAACTCATAGCGCCAAAAGAAGTTAAACGGAACAATCAAAGTAGCAATGCGATTACTTCTGTTACCGACAAATTAATGGATCGAGTCGAAAAGCCTATGCAGCCCAAATCAAGCAGTAAGACCGATATTCCAGAAATCAAGTCTACATCTTCCAAAAGTAACGTACTTACGACTTTAGAAACCAAAGTGCCCGCAAAGAAAACTGTTAAGATTGTGAAAAAGACAAAATCTGAAACTAGTGAACCAAAACTTCTCGAGAAAACCGAGAAAATTCGTTCGTCTTCTAGTATACCACAACCAAAGGAAAAATCACCAGAAAAAAAGGCGGGAAAGGGACTTCTTTATGCAATAGGGCAGAAATTCGAAAAATTAAGGGAAAATGCCACCAAAAGTAAGGATAAAAAATTGGCTGCGGCGATTGCAGACGAAGATAAATTACAAAAGTGTAAGGAAAATGGTGTAGCTGTAGAAACTAAAGAAAAGGCTGATGGTAATATACTCAAAAAGAAAAAAAGTAAATCAGCTACTAGTGAGGCTACACCAGGTAAAGAGGAAAAAAGTAAAGGAGATAAAAAATCTCGCATTGATTCAATGATAAGATCATTGCGTGAAAGATCTATAACAAGAGCCCCTGTAATAACCGAATCCGGGCTAATTAAGAGGGCGGTTAGTGTAGAAGAAATGCCTGGAACATTTAACAAAACTGGGGTGAATAAAGTTCTTGGTCTATTTAAAAAATTTGAAAAGGATTCTTCGGAGCGAAGGGTCATGAACACTCGATCTACCAGCAATATCGAGAGGCAAATGAAAGGTGGGAATATAGTGCAAAAGGATCGACCGAAGTCCAGTGGTTTTCTTAGTTCCAAGGTAGCCGCTGCTACTGCAGCAAATAACCCGAAGGACTCTGTCCCGAGTAGTAACGTTTCTGAAAGTAAAACTGAGGCAAACTATATTTCAGATGTCGCACTGCCAGCACAGAATAAATGTCCTGAGTGCGAACACGAACAGGAACAAATTCAAGTGATTCCGATAAAAGCTAATATTGGTGTTGTTGAAACAAAGCCTTTGGCAGCAGAGAGCATAGCAAAAGAAAAACGCAAGGAGCTCACTTTGGACTTTTCAAAACTAGACAATAGCAATAGTAGGCATAAGAGCTACTTCAACGACAATTTGCTGCACTACTCAGACATGCCCTACGGAAACTACAACAATAACAATTTCCACATTGGTTTGCACGAGATTAATCGGAATAATTTGCTTACTCCGTCCAATGAGAACATTGCAAATTATTCTTCAGACTCGCGAAGTCCTTACGACGATTGTGCCTCGTCGAGCACATTCCTCTCCCCAAGCGAAGAGCCGGAATTGTGCTTCGACAATTGGTCTGTTTGCTCTGAGGATAACTTCATCTCAACTCCGTCTCCAAATGTTTCGCGGCTTTCGAGGGCTTCTCAGTTTTCCTCGCCAACTATTCAAGAATCCCAGCCCGAAAGTGTAATCGATCGCATTAAGCGAAAGAGTTTTTATTGTCGATTCAATGAAAAGAAACCTAAGCGACAGAGCAGCATTGTGGGTCCGGCTGCCAGGGACTACTATCGGGAGTCGGCTGCAAAATTGCGCGCAAGACCTCCTGATAGGCTAACTTCACCGGATATCGAACCAGTCCGCACAACGCACGAATACTTTAAACCTTTGAAGCTAAGTTCAGCCAGCAGCGATTTAAAACCGCCCCACTATAAGAGCAGTTTAGATTATGCGAAGCCACGCAAAAGTTTAAATGATATTTATCCACCGAGCAGCACTAAACGATACTCTGAGGCTGATTATAGTCGAACAAGGAATGGCAGTCATGACACAAATTCGACCTCCTACTACAATACGTACACCCCAAAACGGAGGTCATCGTTCACAATTAATGGGATTGCTCCGAGCTCTAACAGCAATATCGAAAGCTATGTGACTTTAGGTAGAAGACTTCGACCGTATGACCACAGAAGTTTCTCGACTTTGGATTCTACCCAGTGTTCGAATATATCGCCGAATTCCGGTGCCTTACGACGTGACCAGCGAACAAATACCGATATTGGAAACTATTCGAGGTGAGTTCTTTTTTCTTTTTCTTGTAATTACATGAGTGAAAAGCTTAATTAGGATGCAATATGTACCAGAATAGTTACGCCAAGTATTTACTGATTGGGATTTCCTAAATTTCTCTACGGATCCCAGAGCCCATTACGAAAGAAAGATAATAAGAATAAAAGTTATTACAGTAATAGTAAGGGTACTAAATATATGTAAGATATATAAAATAAATAGCCGTAACGAAGGGTTAAAAATCTTGTTCAGCCTTATATTAAATAATGTCACAATCGTTTGCTGCAAAAGCGCAACAAACAAAAATTGTTTTTTCCATTTTATTTGTAACTTTTAGAAGAAGTGCGATCAATCGATCCTATCTGTATACAAATTTTATATGGGACTATCACGATTTATTAAGTTTATATGGACACAAAATGTAAGATAATAAGTTAAAATTTCATTGCAATTGCAATTCTTATAGTTTCACTTACAATGTGAATTAAAGCTTCATTATTAGTTAATTACAATGCAAGGACTCTGTGTTGTCATTACAGTATTGGAAGGGGTAATGGTACATACAATCGTAATGGTAACAATTTTATAAATGTGATTTTCTCATATCTTGCCCGCAATTCTTTGTTTATAATTTCACGCAGTTGAATTTTTTAATTTAAGCAGTATTATCAAAATTATACTCACGGAACGTAATTTAGGAAACTGCTATTGTAATCAAAATTGTTTTGCGTTTGGTAATAAAATAATTTTGTGGTAATTCGAATCAAACGAGAATCTAAAGTTAAAATTATTTCATACTCTTTAGGGATTCTGCCTTTTGAATTAAGTTCTTTAAATTATTTCATTATTCCACAAGACAATTTTTGGATTATGTATTGTTTTTTTCTAACATTATAGAGTTAATATTTAAACCAACAGTTTCATACTCTTTTTTAATATTTCAGAACCAACTTGCACCTTCGAACATCGTCTGTACCTAGAAGCCCAACAAACATTTGATCCACACCATCTGGGAGCTTTTGCATATTCTGCTACTACCTGGAGATGAAAAATGCTGCGAAAATCTGCAACAAAGGCAGCGAACATACAACCAGAAAAATGTCTTAAGCGCTTCTATTCTCTTATAACTTCTATTGTAGATGGCGTAAGTTCGTAGCAAACTTGATCAACTTTTCTTTTTTTTTATCGAACGGAAACTGAATAGGGAACATTGTGCCGGATCAACTAAAACGATGCGCAATGAAACTTTTCCAATTTTGAGACTGAACATAAATGCTATTAAAACTGGGAGAAAATGGCTCAGCTGCGCATTATATCAATTCACGTAATTTTTATTAATAAAATATTACGGCAGTCTCCTCTGCTTTTAAAAGGTTACGAGAAAGACTTGTTCGTTATTTTGAATGAAGATTAAAGTAATACATGTATGCATACAACAGTAATTCGATTTCCTTTGGTTATTTAATTTAATACCTCGCGTGTTACGTTTAATGTAAGAGCGCCCGGAAATTATTTTGAAATTACAGAAAACAACGTGTTTTGATGAAACACACTACTCATGTTAACGTTAGCTAGTCTAGATATTTGAAGTGGACTTGTTTCAAAATTCATTTATTTATTCAAGAAAATTGTATCTGTAAAAACCAACAAATGTAAGAAGTTCACTTCTTCATGGTATGACAAATAAATGTGAGATTTGCGTCGTTTTTTGTTTTATCGCATTTTTGTTTTAATTTATATTTTTGAGAATATTTCCATGCAACCATCTATTTATGGATACTGCAAGTTGATGTTTGTTTGGTTTCTTCATTCATGATTTTAAGCATGATATTAGCGTTTCGATTGGATTCGAAGAATACTGAAAAGAACTAATAGTAACACTTTATACTGGGAAATGTCTCTAAAGAGTAATGGATAAAAATTTGCAAACCTTAAGACTTGCTTCTATTTATCCTATTTGAAAACAAAGCAAATTTTGTGATATATGGCAATAAATTATTGTTTATTTGTTAACTCTAACACATCAATTTTGGACTCATGTTTTACGCCGTTTAGCAATATTATTTAATAATAAATAGATCGGTTAGTTTTCTTGCTTTCATATTATTTCTCCTTTAAGGATCTATCTATTTAAACTGCCTTTTACTGATTTCCTGATACTTATTTTCGATAAATGCGACTATTTCTAAATGCAATCTAGTTAACATTTTACATTTAGAGCGCTTAATTTTTGTAATGTATTTTAAATTCGATACGATTAAAATGTATATCGGTTCCACTTTTGTAACGACTGCATCAATTTACTGTAGGTGAAAACTGCAGCAGCTGCTCTCCTATATGTTTTATGCCTAGGACTATATAATTAAAAACGAATTGTGATTTATATGTAACACAAATAGAAACGCAGTAGAATAGTGTCCAAAAGAGGGCATTATCTAGACACCGATTTTTCTTCAAAGCAAACTACATAGAGATATTTTAGCAATTACGAATTGTCTGAATAAAATGTAGTAGTGTTAACCAAATCAAAATGCTGATGTTCAAGTACATAGAATATTGATAATAGTAAATTTTATGATTTTTTATACTTCTAGTTTTAAAAGTACATATTTTTTTCCCGGACTTGCCTAATAGGAAAATGTTAAATCGAATTAGATCACTTAACTTAACAAAACGTTGAAACGTACACTTTGGAATGATTTTATAAACTGTAAATCAACTATATTGATTTTTATTATATTTAATAAAAGTTTTTTAAACAGAAATATCTTTAAATTGCGTTTTTAATTAGGGCTTTAGGTTTTATATAGTTGGAATTTCGAGATATATGAAATGATTTTGAAGAGTTTGGAACCAACGGCGTGGCGATGGCATTTTTTGTTTGTTAAAGAAACATATTTTGCTAATTTGCTTATATCTTGTTTATTAATCTTTCAACTACATTTAGTATATTTAAAAGAATTGTAAAAATGCTGCTCCATACAACTACAACTTTGAGCACCCACCTAAACATTTTGTGTGATAACTGCTGTCGTCAGAAATGGGAAATTTCTATGAATTGCTATCTTTGGTTATCGTTGGAACTACACTCATTTAAAAATTTCAAAAATAACGTATTTTCACACGTTATTCTTAATATTTAGCAATTTCGAATAATTGGAGAAATTCAACTAAAGTTTTAGTTCGGACGATAACCAAATATGTACCTTGTAGCGCCCAAAGTTTAAACTTGGTTGAGCGACGGGAAGAGTGTTGTCACTCAAATCAGGTAGTAGAAAAAACGGTTCCAAGAAAACTGTTTAAAATGGTCTCACCTTTTGTCTATCAATCGGCAGTCAACTATTAAGTGCATTAGGTGTTATTGGAATGGAATGGTATAAGTCTATAAGTCCACTTTTCAAAGAATGAGGACTATTTAATTGGAATAATTTAAAATGTAGATTTATGCCACTTTCAAAAATAACAACTCATGTCAGTGCGATAAACGAACCGAAAACAAATGTCCTGACCCCTAGGCATTTCGACTTTGTTCTACAAGTAGCGTTCAGTAGCATTTGGCTTAGGCCACAAACTTGATTTATTTATTTTCAAGCAAAGTTGCAATAGGCAATGAAGTTTTTAAATAAATGGGCCACGGCATGTTTGAGAAAATATCTTTTTTTTATATAAGTAAAATCCACTTTAGGTGATTCGATGATGCGATGAAAAAAATACAATATTTTGGATCTGAAATATAAATTATACGGGTCTTTAATTTCAGTTTTTGTTTTTTTAAACAGAATCAGACGAATGGCTACTCGTTAACATTAGGTGTTACAGATACAAAAGACATTTAATCGTACTCCAGCTCATTCCACGTGGATGTTACAGATTTAATATTATCGCTATTGGTATCATCTTGAATTTGGTTGGTTGTTTCAGTCTCTTGCATTGCCGAATCGAAACTGGCTGGCGGAGGTGTGCCCGGGCTGTCGTCAATTTGGCCTGATGTTGGTGTTGATTGCTTCGATAGCACAGCTGTTTCATTTATTGCAGACAGTGCCGTAATATTTGGATTAAGCGGACTGTCTAGATCTTCTAGACCTTCAGGAACTGGCAATTTGGCGAGCTCTTCCCTCAGTTGCCTGTACTGACGACGCAAGACCATCGAATTGAATGATATTGTGCGACCACTTCGTTCACTGTATTGTGGCTTGCTTAATTCCTCAATCCATGTTTCAATTTGTGTGCAAATTTCATGCCTCTTAAGCCAAAAATGCGTATGAATCACCTATGAAATTTAATTAAATAATTTATCATAAAATCAATGCAAGCACCCACCTCCTTAAAACAAGGGTTGGGATTTCGAATTTGTTCCAACATTGCCCATCGTACACAGGCTTGGTATATATTGCTGTTATATTCCCTGGAGCAGTGAGTTCCGCTCGGTGTGCCTCTGCTTCTCTCAAATCCGGGTTCATTAAAATAGGGTTCAGGGACTAAAATCAGTGACTGTATAGACACCAAAACCTACAACAATACTTATTATTAATTTGATTTCCTTAAATGGAGGCTCTATGTGGAGAACCTGTAAAAAGCTGGATGTTTGTGCGTTCCATTTTTCTTCGGGTCTTCCATGCCAGGTGTTAAGAACAGATAAACAGACTTTCCCATCGTTATATAAATTAGGATTAAATCTAACTGAATGACGCCCAGTTGTTTCTAAATTAATTAGCATTGGAGAATTGGGATAGTCTGAAGGAAAGTACACATCAAATTCGAAGCAACCATTGGCGTATGGAGTATCAGCGGGACCTGTTATAAGCACCTAAATAAAACACACAGCTTAATTTCAATATTTAAAGGTATGACGTTGTGTGAACTTACCTTCATTATATCTAGTCTGTCTGTATCACAGCGCACGAAAACGGAACTGCTATAGGATAGAGGGAGGCTTGTGGACAAAGTGACTGCCTCCTGAGCTAATCGCTTCACACGGGATGGATGACCCCGATCACCAGCCATTCTGATATTATTCTCAAAGTGATGAGATACAGCAAAACGAAAACCATTTTCTGATTCCACTATCATTTCGTATGTGTCGAACTGAAGCTTCCTCATCACCTCCAAATACCTTTGCTCAATTGAATTGCTAATTGGCCGATCCACACTCGCTTCACCACTTTCATCACGACTTTGATTCAAAAGCAGATCAGCATTTGTCGCTTTTTGCACCAATACCGTAGTTTCTTGGATATCTGGGATTAGAAGAGCTAAGCCTTCATCATCTCCGTCATCCAGAATTACAGTTACTTTTTGGGTTTGACCCTTGATGTTTGACTTTTTATTTACTCTAGAAAGCAAACAGTTTACCCAATTTTTTAAAATAAATAATAAAATTATATAAAACTTACTTCAGTCGCTTTGCATAGGTGTCCACACAAGTTTTCATGTTAGATAGCAATGCGGCAATCGACATATGAGTTTCTGTCCGTTCTTTTGGCTGTAGAATACTGACGAGTTGTGTCGAAAGTGATATGGCTCGAAGTAATTGCAGAATTGATCTATACAACGGAATGTGTCTCGTTATATCAAGAACCGAATCATTTCGTAAATAGGAACTAAGTGCTGGTATTAAGCAGGACTTTTGTAATAATTCCAAAAATACTGCCGGTAATTCTCCGCTCACATCGCTAACTTCGTGATAATTTATAATTTCATCACAATGCATATGTGCCGGAATTTTGTCGCCAGGATTTATGTAGCTTGAGAGAACCTTAAGGTAAAAACGATTCAAAGCAATTATGTATGATATCTGATTTTCCATTAAGTATTATTTAAATAATTACTTGAAGTAGAACGGTCACATGCTCCTCTTCACTCTTTTGCCTCAATAATGCCTGCTCAACGTCCCAAGATTGTTGCGTAGATCCAGTTCCAAATCCAGTGCCTTTGGCCCAATACACGTGGCTCTTATCATCAGATATTATTTGTTCGTCAACCAAGTGTATGGATTTGACTCCATTGGTTGCCTATGGATATTTTAGTAATTCCTATAAAACAGAAGATATCAGGTATGAATTTACCAACCTCGGATTGCGGTCCTAATATTTGATAGTTTTGAGATTGGTGTGTAAATATCCCTAGGCAATTTAAAATTAAGTGCATAGCGCCAACTTCGATCACCATTCTCCTCAGTAACACTCCATCATCGGTCGTAAGAGGAGAATTATCTAACAGCTGCCGAAACACTTCAAATGGCAGTGTTGGTAAAGTTGGTGCTAATGATAAGCTGTATATGTCGTCTTAAAAATATATAAGCATTAGGCCCGATGGCTATACCTATGCAAATTTATTAACATACTTCCTTCTCCATCCCCAGTCACACCTAAGACCAACCGCAGAAGACATTGTGCCTTCAACTTATCACGAAGTAAGATGTCCGAATAAGCTGGCAATCTGAGAAATAATCCGAATGCAGCGAGAGAATGCTGGGGAACAGAAGTTATTGCAGGACTTCTGGATGATGTTTCAGTTATAGCGTCTTCGATGTCTTCATAAATGTCTTCGTTGTCAACTTTAACCCAATCTGTGACTTGTGGAGCTCGGTCCTTTTCAAGAGCCGTTACAAACGATTTATTTCCATCCGAATACACTACAGGCAGATAGTGCGCCAGCAGTGATAGTCCACCTCTAGTGGAAAATCTTTGTAAAGGAGATGGAAGGGGCTCCATATTGGCAGCTTTTATTTGTGATTCGTCAATTAAATCATCATTTGTATTTTTCATTGATACCTGGATCAAAACATGATTTATAAGAGTTATTGCAAACATTAAAAAGAAATTTTAATTTTACAAGATCGTAGGCAATACGCTTTATGATAATGATTAAATTTGATGATTACAAAATTTTGAAGCTAAATCAAAACTAAGTCAAATTTTTTTCAGGGTGTAACATTTCAAATGATGAAATGAAATAGGAAATTTTATTCTACCGTATCTTTATTCACTGAAAAAATATCTAAAAATTTATTAAAGGGATGTTTTTTTCCAACGACTAGTTTTTAAATGTTTGGTATAGCACATGATTTTAGGTAAGCCCTTGGAGTATAATCTTTTTACCATTTAGCCGATTAAATAGCAATTCAGAGTTCCGGTTTTTGTTAAGTGTCTACTGCTTTGTTTAAAAGATTAAAATGAGGAACCACACACTTACCAGTTGTAATGTGATGCATGGAGTGGATAGTGAAAGACCTCTGTTATATAAAGTTGCCAAAATTTGCGATAGTGTTGTATCACCGGATAGAATCACGTCAGGTAAGTCCGGGTGTACCAGTTGAACACAATTTCGCACATTTGAGCTAGTAGAAGCGGCTAGGTCGTTAGTATTCAAAAGTCCTGGAAAAACGATTAATTTTATTATAATTATACATTTTAGATATATTTCAATGCTACTTGAAAACTTGGGAAAAATATCTTTATCTTTCAAAACAGCTGCCTGATTTCGCACATCTTTTAATCTTTTATCTTTTGCAGTAACACCAGCAGCAACACTCAAAAATTCCATTCCGTATCCACTCAAATTAAAATCGTCCAAAATATCGCGCCTGGTATCACTCTGCTGATGGCATTTTTGATTAGGATTAGGAATATTTGTCTGTTGTGAGCTTTCATTTATAGGTGGGATGATGTTACTGTAAGCTAAGGAAGAATATTTTCGTTTATCAACATTTTAAATTTCTTTTTCATTATTCATGCTTCTTACCTGAGATGCAACTCTGCAGAATATCCTGGCACTTTGTATGAGTGCTCAAATAAAATAGCAGGTGATATGAATTCATTCTTTTTGATGGGTGATTATTCACAAGCTGCATGTTATAATCTTTTCTCTGCATTGGCATTTTACTTTTTACAGATACTAAAATTCTTTCATTTTCTAGTAAAAGTTGCAAAACAACTCGTCGGGTAAAGCCCGAAATAATTGATTTATTGCTGCCAGAATTAGTAAGCTGCGGTTTCCGAATTACCGAAATTAATATATGGGTGAGGGTCTCTTGATTTTTCGGATGGCACGATGCAACACGAGTAAGGAAATGCACAGTTGATCTTTCAATTCGAATAAAAGATTGTTGCATTGGTTCACCAGAATCAATTGATGGTCGATAGTTACAGAGTAATTCAAGAAGTGGTTTCCAAAATATCGTTCCTTGATACGATCCAAGCCAATCCCTCATATGACCCTCCGAACAGCATTCTGAGAAAAAGTCTAAGATATCAGAAACCTGATCTGAATCTATAATTAAATCTCGATTGATGTCACATTTATCGCAATTTTCTGCTTTATCTGAATCTGTTAAGCAGCTAAAAACCGATGTTTGATCACTGTTCGAAGTCATTTTTCGAATTTCAGGTGACATCGAACAGCAGTATTCAAATAATGCATGAGCAAGTAATTTCGGTAGTCCAGAATCTGCCAATTGATAAATCGCTAAAGTAGATTGGCAAGCCATTGCTAACGTGTTCAAATATGTTGGTTTCAGCAACATTTTTAGATTTTGAGCAGCAACATTATTGTACCATTCACTCCCACTCACTTCTTTGTTATCATCTGTGATTCCTGAAGACTCCCTATCCCTGCCCATGGTGTTTATATTATTTGAGGATTGGAAAGGCAGCACGAAGCCAACTTTGCACAGCAGCTTGTTGAAGAACTCCGTTTTAATATAGCAGAATGAACACAGTAGCGAGTCAAAAGCTACTTTTAATGGCTGTTTGTCTTCGAGGACGTCTATCCAATACATGCAAGCCGCAAAAACTTCATTTGTTATTAAATCAGGAAGATTTAGAGAGGGATTCTTTGAATAAAGTGTCCAAAGGATTGAAGCAATACATTTAACAAAGCCACTTTGCGGATTTGTGCACCGCATAATTCGATTACTAAAGTTACGCTGCAATTTTAAAATCCAATCTAAAAGAAGTGCAACTCTGCCTATGGCATAATTATCTTGTTTTGTGCAGAGCTCATAAAGTAAATCACACACTGCTTCATTAGTTACGCGATAAGCTGTAATGAAATAGTTATAAAGAAAAATGTCTTGCTTTAAAACATTTAAAATACTTTGAGGCGTTGTGTTCCATAGAAGTGTACGTATTAAAATCAAGCCCAAATCCTTGTTATAATTCCCTAATTTAAGGAGTACTGTTTCCAAATTTTGCATTGCTGAGTTGGGTATTAATGGTACAACATTCATTAAATTGCAGCATGCCTCAAGGAAACCAGAATACTGAGCCGCTGAACCTATAACTGCTTTTGATAAATCCCAATTTGGATTAAAGGTGGCTACACTGAAGCACAAGGCCAATAGGCGTATCCAACCAATACTTGTTTTTGCAAGTGAATCATCTTCTACAAATGGAATGTCGTTGTTCCCTAAAGATCGAGAACTGTTGGTGAATATTGTGGTCCCAAGTACGGAGATTTGAGTGAGCCCAATACTAGAGCTATCTTTTGGTCTGAAAGGAAATTATTCAAAACTTACTATTGCAATGCAAGTGCTACCAATAAAAGGAAACGTTTGAAATTGCGTCAACTTACCTGTATAATCGCAGTACAACACTGGTGGCAATTTCTGGTTTAATAAGTTTCAGCCTGATACAGGTCATTCCAACTGTAGTTAGGGGTTGTCCAAAGGGAACAGACCCAAGACCATTATCCCTTGATATTTCAAGAGCTACTGCAGCTGGGCAAGAAGCGAGCGTGGGTAAATGCGGTTGCAATTGAATCTCTTTTAGTAAAACGGCTGTTGGCAGGGTAATCGTAAGATCAACATGAGATTCATTCGGATAAAACATGTAACTCCAAGCAGGAGTTCTTGCACGTCGATGAGAAGCAATCGGGGCCTGTATAAGAACTTCAGCTGGCTGAGCTGTGTTATTATCGGCAGATATAGTGCAAAATGGGGCAAAATTTATGAGGCCCTCTTGCATTTTATTCTGTTGAGGAGACTTCTTTGTGGAACTAGAAGAGCCTGAAGCAGTAGGATATTTAATTTTAGTATTCCTAGTCATGTGCTGCATTATAAGAGATATCTAGAAAATAAGCCATTTAAAAAATGTATTATATTATGTATGTTATTTTAAATTACCAATCCAGATTGCATGTTTATTAAGAGCTTATTGCATTTAATTAAGTTATGACACAAAATTTTAATTCCACCCATCTCTGCAAACACAGCTACTGCTGCTGGACACTCTAAAACCTTAAGAGCATATAAAAGGAATGGTTCCGAAAGCTGCAATCGTGGTAAAACACTTCGGGGGGACGAGCCTGTATTTAAACGTATTGTAATAAGAATAAATTTTCTCTCAGAAAAAGTGCACTTACTTGATTCTAAGTACTGATAAATTGGTTGGACCATAAGTTTTGAACATGATGCCTTATCGCAGAGAACCATTAATAAGTGGAACACAGCATCAGTGGTAGTTTGAGGTTCATTTAATGCAATTTTATGTTCCCCAGATTTAATTATAGGGCACAACAAAGGCGAAGCTAATAAAGTGAATGTAGAACTACAACTATGGGATAATGATCCCAGCAAACGTTTCATTGTGGGGAAATGTCTCAATACTGTAAGTTATTATAAGAATGAGTGAATATATTTTTGCAATTCAACGAATTTTACCTGTATCGGCCACGCAGGGAACTTTAACCCAATGCTCATTAATCCTCTGCTCCGCTTTAATTTCATCTGTTTGGCTTTCATTATTCACACCCACTTCAGCTTCTGGTTTTAATTCAATTTTCAAATCAAGTTCAGTTTGAACCAATGAAGCTGACAATTTAAGTAAACTAATAATTAATGAATTATCAGAAACATGGGCATTTTGCTTGGAATTATCTCCTCCTAAAACTGTAGCAAATAAACTTCCAAAAGCATTATTTGAATTGTTTGTGTCACAGGAACGTTGACACTGAATTTTCTCTGCATTCGAAATATTGTTGAATACCAAAAATGCTGTGAAAAAACATATTTTTATAATTTCTAAAGAGAATTTTTAGCTTATACGTACAAACACTTTCAATTATTTGCATCGCCACATTCAAATCGGCTTTATCATACTGCATTGATATCAAATCACGAACGAGTTGACTTTGAGCATCCATAGGACCTTGTTGATTACAGATCGCACCTCCAGGCTGGACCAATTGTAGGACTACGTTGAGTAAAGTATCCTTTAGTTTCTTTTTAACATTGCTTCCCATTGCCGAAAATTCTGCTTTCATTTGTAACCATAAAAGCAAATCGTGAAGACACTTACAAATTGTTGGTCCCGCCTAGGAAACAAATTTATTTAATTAATAGCTATTTAAAATTATAATTCTCTCATACTTACACATCTTTTCATACTAGTTGGTGAACTCATACCGTAGCCAGAAAAGAACCGAAGTAACATTTTTTCGAAGTTCTCATCCATTATTATAATTTCTCCTATTCGTTGGTTGCTTATTTCATTACCTAAAAGGAGACAATTTAATATATGTTTCGACTAAAATTTAACGAAGAACACTACTTTTATCCGAATTTGTTTGTGAATTGCAGGCTAGTATTAGACATTCAAAACCTAAACACCAAGTGCGTATTTTTATATCATTGTGCCAGGCTAAAGCCAAAAGAAGTCCTTGAACGGCATTTGGTCTAAATGGTATTTTTGGGACATCATTGGGATTTATGCCCATATTGTAAGGTTTTTCTGATAATTCACTGTTCAAGGTGAGCCACATTTGCAACACTTGCTCCAAGTGTACCCAAGTATCCTAGAAAATAGTTTTGTTGCAATTAAAGCTTTAAAATAACCATCACTTACCTGAATATGCAAATCTTGAAATATATTATCGAAAACATCCGTAAACATTTGATATGTCTGCAGACCGCCATTGTATTCGGGACCCGACCAAATATTTGTAATATACTCCGGCCAAACAGGCAATTCAGACGAGGTGTTAATTAGTTCACTTGTCGGAAATTGTGGCAAGGAAGCGTACATATCCATCGAAGATATCATAGTTAATCGTCGAATTGAAATTTCAACATTTGTATCCAGACCACAATCAAGCCGAGAATCAAGTGCACTTGAAATGCTTTTACAATAGAAATTAAAGGTGTTTTTGTTTTGTGACAAATTATCTTTCTTCATCAAATTTTTTCCACGATCGACAATGTCTATTTCATTGAGGAATTCATCAATATCTATTTCGGCATCCTCGCATTCAATTAAAGAGGGTAATTGTCCGTACTTTACAGCTGAAAGTTATTAAATAGCCATTTATCTTAAATTTGTTTAATATTAAAATTCTTACAATCAGCATAGCTTATATCTTTCACAACATGTAGGTGCGATTGATTCGGGATATTACCTGCAAAATAAAAAAAAAAGTAATAATCAACAAATTTAAAGAATTTGTATCTCAGTGAAGTCAAGTAGAAGCATTTGAAGAAGCGTTACCTTGAATAAGCCGTACTACTATATCACATAATCTTCTACTTTTCGCAGAATTTTCTGTTTTCTTAATTAATCTTTTTTTTCCAAATCCTGTTGATAAAAGTTTAATTATTTACTAAGTAGAGGGTATTTTTTTAATATCCATAATCATTTTGTCGATTCATTTATAGAAAAATTAAATAGACTACTCTTTTAATAGGTTGTCCACCGGTAAAATTGCTTGGTTATGACAAAACGCCGTATATAAAAAAATGTATATCTTATGTATGGGACGGCAATAAATGTGTTAATTATATTTTGATCTCTTTGTAATTATTATAGTACATATTTCCCAAATTTATTATTGTTAAAACGTAAGACTATTTCACTTACTTGAAGGTTCTATTGGAATTTCCTCAGTTTCTACACCACCTTCCATTGAGCTCACATCGTTGACATCATTTTCATTATCATAAGCTTCCTTAAAATTTTTATCAGCATCCAATAAATCCTAAAAAAATAGATATTTTAGCAAATTTCATTTACAGAAGCAATTTATCTCTACCTGCACTAAGCAAGTGACTGCATGAACAGCCCACGGTTGTTGTTGATCATTCCAAACAGCCAATCGAATTAATTGTTCAAGCTGATTTGTTGTTACCACCTTTGAAAGTTGAATTGACGGTCGGCAAGCTGAAACTAAGCGAGCAATAACCTACAGAATAAAAGAAAAACCAATAAGCCAACTATTAGGAAAATTTCAATGAAATTTATTACTTTGCAGGTTAAAAGAAACAAGTCCATATTGCACGTGAAATCCATCTCCAGTATTAAAGCAATTAATCCTCGAATTACAATTATAATATTAGAAAGTCTTATTGATTTCAAGCCCCTGTCGAAGAAGTTTTCAGCCTCAGGGGTTGTTTCCTTTGGCGTTTTTTGTGGAGCATTTGCTTTTGAAATTTTCGGTTTTGGCTTTCCAGTTAACTCCATGAAAATTTCAGGTAGCTCATTTTGTATCATGTAAATTTTCTTGCCCCAATCTGTGTTATATTGTTGCAATCCTGTATATTTCGGTTGTTGAATGATCCTCTTTTTAAAAGGTCTGTAATTCTTTCCTCCACTTGTACTAGCTTGAGAGCGAGACCTTGTGAAATCCGATTCACAAGACATAAATTCCCAGCGACTAGCGGCTGAAAATTGCTGTTTATTAAAAGGATCCTTTAATTGGTTGGCACACTTACATTTATCCTTTTTCTCAACATTTTCATCCAAACATACTGACAAAAATAGAAGCAACCAAGTAATTAGCTGTAAATCAGATTTAGACCATAAGCTGCTTGCTTCGCTCTTACTACCCTCTGAAGACTGTTCCCCTGAATTATAACGCTGAGAAATAGGAACAACTAATTTTGCAACAGTCTTTAAAATGGAATCAATCACAATAGACCGACAGGTTCCCATTGCAATGCTTCGTCTTCCTAGGTAAGTCAATAGGAAGAACACTCTAAAAGAAGATTTACAAATAAATTTCAAATACAATTTAAAATATATCAATTCGCATCACCTATCTTGAGGAAATATTTTGCTATTTTGTGAGGAAAATAAATTGCAAAACGTATTTGCTAGGAAATCACCCCACCAACTCTGAAAACAACACATTCTTACAAGTAAGGAACATGTTGCTAATTGAATGTGCGCATCTCCGTACACGACAAGTGTGTTAAAAAGGGTTTTTGCAACATCCATGTTGAAATGTGAATGCAGTGAAAAGATATTCTGTACAAAGCAAATTATAAGATTTTGAAAATTCTATCACAATATTTATTTTTACTTTACCTTTAAGCCATATTCAAGAGTTAGATGGAGTACAATTTCCACCAGCGACTCCCCGAGTACACGGAGTTTATCTCGTGGTAAAGATTGCGGAGTTAGTTGTAGGGGTTCAGTTGATTTTTGTTCCACTGAATTTTCCAACCGTTCTATAACACTTTTAATTACATTTAGCTGATGTTGCAAACTGATGCATTCCTATAAGAATTTAAAAATATTAATTTTAAAAATATGAACTCTTTCACAACATTAAGATAACTAGAGACCTATTATGAGACACATGAACTTCTTACAACCCAGACCTTGAGTTTAACAAAGATATTGAGATTTGGACAAATTGCTTATTTTACCTCATAAATGTTTACAATTTTGTTGTTGTTTGCTGAAGAATCTTCCTCTTTTTGCTTATTGATGAAAGCTTGCATATGTGCTAGATTAGATAGTTCACTATTTAAAATGGGCGAAAGAACCTCAATCATCTTCGAACTTGATAAGCTATAACGACAGTGCACGTCTTCATAAAGAGCATTCAGGGCCTTGATTTGCGCAAGAATATTTGCGGGTGGAGCTTTCATATACCGAAGTACTAAAACATAAGAATTAATTGAGGTGTTAATCTAAATATAATTTCAATGTTTCATACAAGGATCGGCATAAGCATCGTTATCCAAAATAACAACATGTCCATAAAATGAACCTATTGGAATTTTACATTTTGTAGCTGACATCCCATATCTTCCAATTATTGTGATTTTCATGTATCTGCAAATAGGAGGCGGTTGTAGATCGCTCAGAACAAGAGTTTTTGTTCCAATATCTTGTGTAACGACAAGTCGAACACTATCGGTCTCCTCATCAAAACACCAAACATCAATAAATAACGACGCCAATTCATCGCAAGCAGGAATTACCTATTAAATATATACTTTTAATTTTGTTCAATAAATAAATTAATCCTCAATCTTACCAAATCTGTTAATAAAATAGGTGATCCAAAATCAATGACTACAAATCTGCGAGCACCGGAATGAATTCTTTCAATAACTACCATTTGCTTCGGAGGGGAAGTCAGTAATTTATGCCATGATAGTAGATTACTATTATCATCACAGTTATTCTCACTTAAATATTTCTGAATTTTATTTGATAATTTTGTTTCAGCACTTGTTTCATCGCTGCAGTTGTCGTCGCACGATTCGATGTATTGGCATATTGCTTTAAATTTAGGTAAGCAATATTTTCCTGGCTTATCTGTTGGTGGAGTCTCCAAATGTTCAACTGTAAAAGAATTGATTCATATGTTAAGATACTCTAAATAGGATATGGAAATGCCTTACCAACACCATTGGGCTTTAGGTCCGAATCAAGAACCGCTTTATGTTTCTTTAAAGATTCCACTACGAGATTTTTCATATCGTTTACAAGATCGCCATTCATCTAAAATTGTTTTTATTAAAATGTTTCCGAAAGATTAAAAATATATTGAGGGAACTTACATTATCCTTATCATTCTCCTTTTTGCCATCGCTTTGACTATCAACATTGTTTTGCAGTGGAGTCACAATTATATCATCCATATTTATATTAGAGGCAGTACTCGATGCTAAAGAATCCATGTTCTCAATTCTTGTTGCTTCTGAAGCTGCAAAGCATGTGAAGTGTAAAGGCTCCACTTCAAGTAATCCGCGCATTTGGTTGCTAACACTCTTACTCTTAATTAAATGTGGAAATGATCGAAATTCCACACCATCTAATTTAAGTAAATTTAATTAATGTTAAAAATTAAACAGGTATAATGTGCAAACACCTATTGAACTAAGCTTCTTAAAATCCATTCCATTAGGTTGCAAAAGACCAGCATTTGATTTTATAATATTCACAAGCGTATTAGGTGAAGTCGCATTACCCTTTGTGATCTGAGGCAGATCAACTTCAAACAGATCAGGCTCGAATGGAAGTCCGTATAGACCGAATCTGTAAAACAATAATGTGAGTTATGTTGTATTATTATTATTTTTTTTAAATACGAACCTGGAACCTAAAAGAGAGCAAAACGGATCCCATCTGTTTTCAATTTCTCTTGTTACATCCATCAAAACTTTTACACAGCTTTCTGATATTGCGGTATGTGATTCAGGTGTTGAAGTCGCAGATGTTAGGAGCGTGAACCAACGAATTGCGCTAGCATACTTAGCAGTCTGCAGAAGCGGTATGCTCGCCATAATTGATTCTTTTAATGTATTTTCAAAAGTTTGTTTGACTTCAGTGTTAAAATTTCGTACACCTCTACAATTTAAAAAAAAGAAAATTTTAAAACGTTTACTTTATTTCTTCTGTGAATTTACTTACTCTGAAACCACTAAAACAAGTTTAACGGCCTTATGAGCCAAAATTCTATTGCCTTTTACAATGCAATTAAGGATTATTTCTTTAAGATTTTTTTCTACTATCGAAATGCAGTCTTTTTGCTGAGCCAACATGTCAACAGCTGAATTATCTTTTATGTTCGGGGCTGAGCCGGATTTTTGACCCTGATCATGGTCCTTTGCTTTAGGTCGATCTGTTAACTTTGGTGATCTAAAACGCATCAGTCTCACGGTGACTACCCAAACTAATATGTCTAACGCCAAATTTTTTTGTAATGTTGACGTATTGTTGCAAATAAGTGCTATTAAATTTTCAACAAAATTATTGGACTCAAGCATGGCCACCCTTTGTTGGCGCTCATTCGGAACATTACTGTTAGCTTTTGTACTTCTCACAGTTATGGAAATTTCATGTAGCCAATCACAACCTGTAAAATAGATATAATTGCAAGGTAAAGGGATAATCGCCAGTACAAATTAATTAAGTGGCTCAGTTTACTCAAAACAAATGAAGCTTTCGTTGCTTTGCTGTTAACAATTTTCCATATTCTTTTCATTATAGGGATGTTTGAATTTAATATTTTTTTACAGCTTCTATTTTCTAATCATAAAAATACATGGAATGATAGATTTTATGGTAACGTTGGTAATAATAAAAAATGAGTTTAGAAAAATATTAGAGGGGAATAAATTGGATAAAAATATTAGGATAGGTTAAACCAGAATACAACAATGCCAAAAAGGAAGATGCGATGTTAGTAGGAGCATGCTTGCTTTTTCAAAGTAAGCTTCTAAAGTAAAATAATACACAAAAACAGGAATTAAATCATCATACCTATGTAATAATCATTTCGTGATTGTTTTGTTGAAGAGTATTGAGAATATGTTGCGTTAGTCGGATTTTGTGATGGATTGTTTGCAAATGATGAACACAGGATGCGCAATACACCTTTTTTTCTAACAGGAACTGAAATAATTACGTTAATCATAACTTCCGCTGTTACATCTGATTCGTTAATAGGCGTTACTTATTTAATTTAACCATTTAGTTTGAAAAAGCATGCATGGAACACGTGTATATGAATGACTTAATGTTTAGTTCAATTGTAATCCTACCTCTGGTTTTCCCTTGACCGTCCTTTGAAGGATCTACCATTGTTTTAATATGCAATAGAAAATTTCTTGCACGCGTTTTAAAAAGTTTTGGACTAGTGAGAGTCACAAGACCGCCTTGATCGCATAAATCCATACATGAAGAAAGTTCAACTGGACCTGCTAAAATTTCAGCGTTGTGCGCTTGCAAGTATTCCTCAGTCAATACAGGATTATCGTGGATACCTAAAAACAAAATCTTCTTTTTACATTCAATTCAAATATTTCAATAAATGATTTTATTACTGGACATATTTAGAAACACTTTTATATATTAAGTGTTTTTAATTGTATTTAAAATTATTCCACTTACCATCACATCCATTTAAAGCAAAATCAACATTTTCATCTACGGCAGTTTCTATATGCTCATTTATACTTTCAGCATTAGGAGCCTTCATCCTGTATCCGAAACCACTCGTATTTTGCTTTAGAAGCGTTACTTGAATAGCAGGAGGGTTAGGACATTGTTGATACAGAGAGAACTTTAAATCGATATGACCCAAAGCAGCGGGTTTGGACAGTGTCAATTCAATAACATGTTCATCCCAGGTAGTGCTTTAAAACGTTATTATTATTAAGGATAGTCCTATATGTTATAAGTGTACTTACGCATCGTTATGAAGCCGCCAAGTTTTTGTGAAATTAGTATCATCACCAGGCCGCAAATGCTGCGGATGTCTCCTCTGCTTCTGAGCTTGAACTAGCTCATTCCAACAGCTAGGTACTTCTGCTGTATAAGGAGTTAACAGCTCATCGAAAAGTGTAAGAGAATACAAAGATTTCAAATCGCCTAGAGCTAGTTCTGGTTTCTGAGCCAAAAACGAAAAATTTCCTGGAGCATTGCAATTTTCATTTGACGATGAAGTAGCTTGCAATGGTTCCTGATGTTTTTGGCTATTAAATTTCAAGCTATTAGAGGCCCCATCAGTTTCAGACAATTCAATGTCGCAAGTAGTCATGGATGTGTCCGAGGTCAATAAACCTGCATTCTCATCATCGACAATTTCATCTCCAGAATCGCTATCTGTGTCGTGAAGGGAATAAAATATCAAAGATCCCTTTTCAGTGCAACCACATAGTCGCTCTAAACTCTTGCAGTATACAACAGAAATGAAACGATCATTTTTAGGCATTACATTTGCGACTGGTATAAAGTTATTAAGCAATAACAGTTCCAAAGACCCATCTTCACAAACTATACAAAATGCGCCAAGGTCTCTTGTAATACTTTCAACTTTTTGGGTAGAAGTGTCGGCTTGTGGTAAAATGCAAATTTCGCGAGGTGTTTTTAACTTATTGAAAGTCCGTGAGCAATCAGGCCCTTCTTCTAAATAACTGTTCTCGTCAATGGAAAATAATAAAAGCTGGGAATAAATCTCTCCATTAGAATCCTCGCCTGATACAATCTCCTCCTCAATTTCATTCAGCTTTTCCAGCTTTACCAAGAGTTTGGAACAGTTATTAGTGGGAATAATCTCGGTGATTACCATGTCCTTTTCCGCTGCGTAAACTGGGATCAAACAAAAAGGTAAGCAGGCTATTTCTTCTGATTTTTCCGGGGGAATAATTCTGTTTTGCGTTGTCTTGATTTGTGTTAATGTCTGAAGAAGTTTTTCTGTGCTCTGCTTAAGTTCGCTTTCAATTTTAATTATATCATCGTCAATGCTGGGAAAGTTTGTTGAGTAGGAATCTGATTTCTTTGAGTCATCAAACTTCCATCTCCAGAGATCTGATGACTGGAGAACTTCTGCACTTAGACTATCATCCTGAATAGTTTTGTTTCCAGACACATTTTTCTGATCTTCCATTTTCTTTTTCTGATCATCTATTGTATCTGCTTTTGAGTCATTTGTTAGTTGATCTAAATTTTCATCGTCGTGCTCCTCATCCTCGATGTCTAAAACAACTATGTAAAGCTGGAGTTTTTTAGATGGTTTTGCAAAGAAACCAACGATAATTTTTGAGCCAAGTATACCACTTTTGAGGCTTATAGACCGTTGCTTCCGCGAATCATGCTGGTAACCAGAGCACTGGTCAGGTAGCGTACACATTGCCGTGATCTCAAGAGTTGCAAAGAAATCCTCTGTCGCGTCCGGAAAAAACTCCTTCAGTTGATCTTTCATTTTGAAAGTATGCATCTTTTTTAATTGACGCTCAATACTCCAAACATTTATTTCTGTTGCCTTGTCGGCAGTACACAAAACATGACAAGTTTCGCTGTTTGAAATTACATGAAATCCATTTGTTGCCACAGCTGGGTTGGTTGCGTAAGTAACGGAAAGAGGGACATTTTGGGTGTACTCGCCTTTCACAAAAGGGCAGCTGGGAGAATGCCGTTCATGCTCGCTCCATGGTTCATCAGTCTTTTCCCAACAAACCAGGCATACGCTGCAAGTGAAACACATGGCACGATCCTCACCGGTAACGCTGGGCTGGTGATAAAAACCCGCTTGAGCCATTTGATCTGGTAGCGCCCATTTATAATCCATGTGGGGCCACTTTTCAAAAGTCTGTCGCCTGGCCGCCTCAGAGTACATTAAGAACCTCTGAAAATTCCCTGTATTACAAGAATCGGTTACTCTGGATCCTGATAGGAGATCAGTGAGACGCTCGTTGATAGCGGATGCAATCGCCAGAGCAGGAATATGCCGATCTAAGCGTTTTAGGTTGCAAACTACATTGTTTGCGACAAGCTTAAGACTGGAGTATGGCAGTTCCAGGCAGATGGTATTCCACTAAATGAAGTCAAATGCAAACTAATAAATTTGTTAAATAAATATTGTTTGTAAAACTTACCCTCTGGGCTTTAATTCCCTTTTTGGTGTTTGTTTGCGACTCTTTAATTTTTTCAAGAAGCTCATTGCTCACGTCAGAGGGACATTCTACGCCATGTTCTTCCAGATTCTGGAGACTTTGCTGAAATAAAATCGCCTCGGAAAGTAGCAACTCAACACGGACAATGTCGTCGTTCTGTAAAACCGGTGTTTGCAATATAGTGTCGAGCAGCAGCACTCCGTTGTAGTCACCCCGAAAGCCGATATTTTTCCAATCCCAAAACAGGATTTTCTCCTGCAAAGGCATATATCTGCCGCTGATCTCTCCACTGCCTTCTGTTAAAAAAAAAAAAATAACGAAACTCAATTACTAAGGCCCCGGTGCGTTTCAATGAAAAGACAGGAAGCAACAGACTGCTCATTTGCAGACTGCTAAGTGTCGCAGATTTTCATAATGCGGTGATCCCATCGCACAATGTTACTGCACAGAAAATTACTTATCCACCGCAAATTAATAAAAGACCACAAACCCCTAATGTATTCTGCGCAACATTTCCAAATATTGCGAAACATGGGGGGGCTCACATGAAAAATTACCTGGTAATGTGCATGACTGTAAAATGACACCCGAATTGACATCGAGCACCTTCACCTCGTTTTTCTTGTTGAACACAAGTATTACGTTTAAACTTGGATGGTATGTTATACTACTGGAATTTGTTGCGACATTTAAATAGCCATCTTCCTTCAATATGCGCTGCTCATCGCCCATTTTTCACAAAATCTTACTGGCCGCCGTTGTTTAACACTAAATCCGCCATCAGTAGCAATGTTAATTTGACAGTAATATTCCAGTGCTCCCACTCATATCCATGAGAGGGAAAGGAATGGATAATTTTTTATAGCAGGGTCGTCACAGAAAAGAAGTTGTAAACATTGGATTTTTTGTCCTGCTATTGCTGAACCTGACTATCAATGCTGAGGAATCGCATTTTGAAGTCTGCTAAATGATTGGAGAGTAAAAATAATTAAAATTATTTAAATTACGGCTTGCTTATAAATAAATAAAATATAATTTTCTAAATATAAGCATTACAGGTAGATTGCTCTGTAAGATTTTGTTAAAAAGCGAAAAATGCATACATGTGTAATAAAACGTTTAAGGTAATTAACAATTTTTTAATTCTTTTCTTTAAAATTAATTTTGAGGACTTAACGATAATCAACAATATTAAAAAAATATATTTCTATTCTTTACGTCATTATAAAGTACAATTTACTTGTCCCCCCATTTTTGCCCATTCAAAAAAAGAATCTAAACATTACTAAACTTTTTGAACTTTCCAAAAGAGCATATTCATCTTTAACGCATAATTTAATAAAAACAACAATGTTCGAATACTCAATATTTTGTAAAAGACTGTATTACATCCAGATAGAGAATAACGAAAAAATAGCATCTCTATGTTATCTGCATTCAGAGTTAAAGAAAGCTATTGTTGGCCTCTATAGCAAATTTTTTATGAGAGCTGATGAAAACGATTCCAGAATGTTTTACCTTAAGTGTACATATACCTGGGAAAAAATGTTTTAATGTAAGAGGATATAATCGGATCTTTTGCTATTTGATCATATATAAAATTTCAGCCCTTTCATATATGGACAGATCTTAATATTTATAACTAGATATTGATAATTCAATTTAACTATATATGCGTATATATGAACACAGCAATATCCAACCAAATACATATAATCATAATCAACTATAGATCCAAAGTGATACATCCAACTATTTCTAACAATAAACAATAATATCCGACTGTTTATAGTCGTGTATTTGCAGACTGAATCGTTAAAAAGAGTTTTATAGTTTACTATGTAAAAACAGAAGGTAGGGAAAAATATTTCTACAAAACATTTCGAAATTATTATCTGGAAGATAAAACAAAAACAAAACATTGAGTTAAGAGTTCCAAAAACATGTTTTCCATAAATTTATTCCCAGATCAATGTTTATAAGTAATAATAATAAGTAAAAGTGCATATTTTCCTATATACCGAGTGTACAAATATTTAAATACCTACGGTTATTATAAATATGTATATCGGCGTCAACTTATTATCTTTATAAGGATTATATACGAGTATATATTCAAATTTTGTGAAACTTTCCATAACAATTTGTTGGCGCATGCTATTTGCTAAGGATGTCGTCATGAGCTTGTTTAACACTAACACTTCATGGTGTAATAAATGTAATAAGTATTTAATTGTAGCCTGCTCAAGTGTATATGAATTTATTAATAAGATCCGCTTCAGTCCACAGGGTGCTTTTTAGATGCCAGCAAGATCACATCTATCAGTCTTATTCGAGATCTCGTATCATATGATGGAAGTTTTCCATCCCATTTTAGATGCATTAATTTGCTCCTTGTTATAGTGTTTTTGTAAAATTTTTAGAAATAATAATGGAACTTACAGAGATATCTACTTCACTTCCTGTAAGTAATTCAAATTGAGGTATAGAAAGTGTAATAAAAATGAATCAAGGAAATAAGAAGTAAAAATTTGTGATGGATAGTGATAAAATATTTACACCGTTGTGATACATAGTTGTTTTTGTCAAGGATTATTTTCTGTTTATTTTATAATATTAAATAAAATAGGATTATAAAAATCTCGTGATTACAAAATAAAACGAAACTAGAGCATGGAAAGTATATTGTAATATAGTATAGTGTAAATATTTAAGAAAATCAATTTTATAACGTTTGTGAGAACTCATGTGCTCTCGAAATTATCAGGATAATTTTATTAAGAACATATATATGATCCAAATTATTTGCTTACAGAGTTTGTTGAACATATTTTGATTCTTAACCATTATTTGGTTTGCATTTATTAATAAACGAATACAGTTTATGAAATTATTCAACAGTACCGAAAAGTTTATCAAATAATATTATCTCTCCAATCGTGAATTAATTTATTGTTGATCTGATTGATATGTATATTATTTTCTAAAAAAAAAGATAAAATCTCTTTTACCTTTACTGAAAATGAAAACGGATAGCACAATTCAATTATCCGCAATTAAGATCTATGTGCATGGAAATCATATTTAATGGACTTAAATGAACGATCTAATCTCAATGACCAATTCATACATTCAACTTACAATAGAAAGGGTTTTGAAGAAATCAATTAGTTTCCTAAGATCTTAGAAGGCCTAATTACAAAGTAAATCAGAACTTCAATTCAATTCAATCAACGCCGCATAGAACTTAAGTCCTAATCGGGTTTCCGTGATGCAAAATTGTTTTTAGTACCTACAAAAACAATAGAAAATTTGTTTTGTTTTCCACGTTTTATGCTTCAGTGAATTTCTTCAATTAAAAAATATATGGCTTTAATTATAGTCAATGAAGTTTCATAGTGATCGTTTTCATAAGAAATTCTATATATGCATCGCATTGTAATGTTCAATGAATGTTAAATTCTTAAAAATAAGTATGGGATTATATGAATTATAAAATGTAATTTCATTGACACAGCAAAATTAATAAATATAGCATGTTAGCAAAATATCATATTATTTCCTAGGAGAACAAATATGAAGCATCATTATCTTCAATTAAAATGTACGTTAAGCAAAATTATCTACATGCTTTTAAAACCATTACATTGTTTACACATTTTTATGTTTTTCAAATAAGATAAGTAATCGAAAGAACTTAATTTATATATGCCATCTTTATTATTTTCTTGTTTTTTTTTTTATCAGTTAAAGTTCAAAAATTTACCAATGTCACCAAGATCGCGAAGTAATTAGTTCTGAAGAGGTAATAAAAACATCCTAACTCTTTAAATAGAAAGTAATAAAAAACAGTTTATCATATCATAAACTAACTTTGTATGGGATTTTTTTGTAATCTTAAATCACACGTGAAATGGATCTTGTTAATCACATTAGCTGTTAATATAATCAGTTATTAAGTCTCAGTTTCAAATTGGCGAATATCGAATAGTCATTTAAAGAAAAAAAAAAACATTCCTAAAATATGCACATATTTAAGCTCCACTGGAGAAGTGCTAAGTAAATAACGTCGCGTGGAAAAATATAAAGTGCTTTGTACGGAAATTAATAATAGGCTCTGGTAAAATTACTATGATTACCTACTCACCATATTAATCAAAGGCAAAAATTCACTATATTGGATTTAATTACATAATTTAAGCACAGGCGAAGATTTTATCTGAAATAGTGCAAATCCGAACAATTAATAAATCATCGGTTGAGTCGTTAAGTCAACTCATTAATAATGTCGTGATGTGTCTATCTTGCCTTTTTCCGAGATGAAACCATTCGTTAAAGGAAGTGCGACCCAACACTCGCTGTGTGATAATACGACTGGGATTGTATAGATTTTATTATTTAACTGAAAAGATCTTTGCAAATAACTTGAAACCGCGCGTTCACCAAATGAAAAATGAATAGGCATTATTACGTTCTTTTAAATTGGTTTTGATTATTATAATTGACTTTCATGAACAATTTTAGTTTTCTTAACCTTAACGCCACACATATATGAAAGAAAAATAAAGAATTCTTATGCAAATTGTTAGCCATTAATAATTTAGAAAAACGGAAAATATCACAAAAATCTTATAAAACATTGGCTTTAATTCCATCTTTATGATTTTAAGGTTTTGTTAATTTTTTTAAAAATGGATAATATATCGGAAATTTTCTTAAACTATATTTAACTATAAATACCTCAGCATACATTTCCAACCCTTCTTTTACATAAAAGTGGATATGGTAAGGAGGCGTAATTTTAGTAGGATATAATATACCCTTTCAAACGGTTCGTTTTATTCTAATCAACCGAAAGCAAGGTGCTAAAAGTCCCAATATTAAATTTTTTAGTGCTACCTATAATAATACGAAAAAAATATTGTAAGCAAAGGCAATGAGACTCGCAGAATTCAAATTAATAATTAGATTTTATTTCAAATCTTATAGTCTTCAAACCTTTAGTTCCTTAAAAACGGCATAAGAAGAAAATATTATTAAAAATAAATAGAACAAAATATATTTTTTTCAGACTAGTGGAATCAGTCAACAGAAGGATAGTACTATAAAGAAATCAAATTTGCTATATGCAATAAATGAAACACCACCATGGTACCTGAGCATATTTCTAGCCTTCCAGCACTATTTAACGATGATTGGGGCAATTGTGTCTATACCTTTCATTTTAACTCCAGCTCTTTGCATGCAAGATGAGGACCCAAATCGAGGCTTAATTATATCAACGATGATTTTTGTAACTGGCATTGTAACGTACTTCCAGGCGACTTGGGGTGTGCGATTGCCCATAGTTCAAGGAGGCACAATTTCATTTCTGGTTCCCACTCTAGCTATTTTGAATTTGCCACAGTGGAAGTGTCCACCAGCCGAGCAAATCGCTGCCCTTGAGGAAGACGAAAAGCTCGAGTTGTGGCAAATTCGTATGCGGGAATTGTCTGGTGCAATTGCAGTATCTGCACTTTTCCAAGTTTTTATAGGGTACACTGGACTTGTTGGAAAAATCTTAAAGTTCGTTACTCCCTTAACGATTGTTCCAACAGTATCCCTCGTAGGACTCACTTTGTTCGAGCATGCCGCTGAGACTGCATCAAAACACTGGGGTATAGCTATAGGGTAAATTTTAATTTAAGATATTTAAACTACATATGTATTTCACTTTCTATCATCGCACAGAACTACTGCGATGCTTACACTGTTTTCTCAAATAATGGCTAATGTGAGTGTCCCTATTGTGCTCTACAGGAAAGGAGTTGGTGTGGAAATCCGAAAATTTCAACTGTTCAAAATGTTTCCAGTACATTATCTTGAGCTTTGTCGAATTCTTGAATTAATACTTGATTTGATTTCAGGTTCTTTTAACAATAGCGATAATGTGGGGAATTTGTGGAATTTTAACAGCGACAAATGTATTTACCGAAGGTCACCTTGCTCGGACAGATGTTAGAATTCGTGTACTTAATGACGCCTCTTGGTTCTATATCCCTTATCCAGGCCAATTTGGATTACCTACTGTGACCTTGTCAGGTAATATCTAATTTTATAATTGTAATTTAGGAATTCAGACGGAAGTTTTGCAAAATATTGTTTAATGAAAGCAGAATTTATTAAACACTATTGCAATTTACTATCACTATTATTGAATATTGTGAATGACAATACCTTATAAGTAGATGATTAAACATTAGTGTATAACATATGAATGAATGTAGAAGAATAGTCTTAGAGGTTTTCTTAATAAGTTATATTCTCTTTAATATCGTAGTATAGAAAAATGTATTACATTTTACATTCATATTCTTTTTTACCTAAGTGATAATGTTATTACCATTTAGTGATAGTAAATTTGCTGAATTTTTAATTATAATAGAATGAGTGAGTAAGGAATTAGTACAGTACACTACACACTTTGATATATTGAGATATTTTCTTTCCGATAGGTGTACTAGGTATGCTAGCCGGTGTTTTAGCATGTACAGTGGAATCAATTAGCTACTATCCAACTGTGTCGCAAATGTCTGGTAACATCGATAAAGCAAACAGTTTTAAGAAAGAATTTTAAAATTGATAATTTGAAGAGGCTGCATCTCCTCCTCTGCACGCTATTAATAGAGGTATAGCAACTGAGGGATTAGGCACCATGTTAGCCGGCCTTTGGGGATCTGGAAATGGTACGAACACATTTGGAGAGAATGTAGGAGCTATTGGCGTTACAAAAGTAAGGTAAAAGTTTGTTTTAGGTACATATAAACTTATATTGTATATTTTTAGGTGGGCAGTCGACGTGTTATCCAGTGGGCCGCTTTTATCATGGTTATTCAAGGCGTCATTGGGAAATTTGGTGCAATTTTTATTATGATACCTGATCCAGTCGTTGGGGGTATATTTTGTGTTATGTTTGGAATGATAACCGCTTTTGGCTTATCTACACTTCAGTACGTTGACTTACGATCCGCTAGAAATTTGTACATTTTGGGGCTATCGATATTTTTCCCTATGGTTTTATGTAAATGGATGCAAAATCATCCAGGTGTTATTCAAACAGGTGTTGAGACTATCGACTCAACTCTATCAGTGTTATTTGGAACAACTATTTTAGTTGGTGGTCTTTTGGGTTGTTTTTTAGATAACATGATACCAGGTATGTTTTTTTTTTTAAATTTTACTATTGTTAACTTAATTGCGTTGATTTAATTTAAATTAATTCTAGGAACACGAGAAGAACGCGGCTTAGCAGACTGGGCAAAGGAAATGCCTCTAAACGAAACAGAGGAGGTTAGTGAACATCCAACGGATTATGATTTTCCAATGGGCATGAAACTTTTAAAAAGGTAAAATTATTTACAGATACAATACAAACATTTATTTTTATCATCTTAATTTTTCAGGTGGAAATGGACCTATTATGTTCCCTTTTTACCAACATACAAACTTAAAAAGGAACTATGATTTAAATATAAAGTACTATTTAAAGAGTTATACTTGTTTGTTTTGTATGTGGAACAATATTTTGTATATAGTATCGGTTAGAATCGTAAAGGGCACAATGAAATGGTTTACAATTTTTTCGTTATTTTTAAGATTAATTATTATTACGCTTGTTTTCGTCGCGTTTCGACTTTTTGAGATTAATGGAATAATTGAGAGGTAAAGACTCAAAAACATTCAGGAAGTTACTGACGAACCACAAACCCAATAAGAAAAAGTTATAGTCTCAACATGTTTATTGAAATACTGTGCGATTTAAATTAACAACTGCTTTTCTAAGAGAGATAGAGGACAGTGGAAATATTTACTTATGAGTCACAATTACTGGATTTTAAAATAATACTGGTAATTGCCGGAAAAATCTTAGAAAGAATTTATTTTATCAGCGTTTAACGTTTTGGCGGTTGTTCATGGCCTGTACCAATTTGTGTTGCGAACATAGAACACAAGTTGTCGAATAAGAATCTGGCAACACAGAATCTATACCTTTCAAAGCGATGACAGTTCGTGGCAAAAACAAGCTCTCAGAGCGATTCCGGGGTAATTTTGTCCAATTTAAGCCGCAGAAAAAGTGTTTATTATGTCTAAGAGATGCTGTGCTCAAACGTGCTACAACGGGCAGTCAACCAATAAATCTGTGGCTTATTTGGGCTTCCCCAAGTCCACTTACTTGTGAGTTTTCCTAGCGAATTCCGACGCATTCACCTGGTCCTGTAGCCTAAGCTTGAATTTTCAGCGCACACAAGTGGGCGACGGCGGCTGGCCGAGAAGACCTCACGAAAAAGCCGATCCAAGCATTAATAAAATACTGCCTCTGTTCTGATCACTTTACGGACGAGTGCTTCGTGGACCCTATCACTAAAACGAAACTGAAGAAATGCAGAAATCCCCTGCAAGTTCCTCTTCCTACGATATTTAAAAATAATTTAGTGGATAATTTGCGCGTTAAGCAGACTTTGAATGTGGAATCCGCCTCTTTCGATTATGCCCCTGATTGCCACCAGGACGAGTCAGGAACTGCAGAAATTCCCCATCAAGATCCCTGCGAAAATTCGTACAAAAACCTAGACGAGGAATGTGTTCCAAATGTGGTGTGTGCTGCAGAGGACTACTCCAAATTGGAGGGACTGAAATCAACCAGCGATATAATATTCGTTCTCGAATCTGAAGAAATTCCCCTGCCACAAATCGCTACTGTAAGTGATGATGAATATTTTGAAAAATTAAATCGAGACATTTGCCGATTCTGTGGAGAGTCGTACTTGCTATACGAAATGTGCCCTATGTTCTCCGATGGAAAAGTGCGCAGTTTTGTAGCGAGAGTTATGCCACAGGTAACAAACAGCCATCAGAGTATGTGCTCTACTTGCATTAATTACTGATTATTCTAGATTTCAAATGAGGACCGGTATCCGCAGAGCGTTTGCTACAAGTGCTCGAATAAAATCAAAAGCTGCATGGACCTAATCAGTTTTTTCGACTCAGTCCAAGCGAAATTTAAAGAGATGGACGTGTAATGAAATTGTACCAGAAGTACAAAATTTTATGTGAAGTTTGCTTTAGAAAAGCACTGTATTTTCAACAAGCACAATAGAATAATTTTCGAAGTAACTATATAGGTGAATGGGTAATAAAATATATATAATATCGAACGATTTTTGTTTATTATTACTACCTAAAACAATTATTTTTTTGTTAAATGCAACGTAAGGTGCATTTTTAAATCAGGTATGTTCTTAGGCATGTAATTACACCTGTTACATTTCAAAGCAGACTTCGCGAGTGCGTTTGCTGCGAACTCTTCAATCTTCCCTATCGATCCATTTTCTGTCAGTTCCTTTACTGCATCTAAAAACCGTTTAATTTGAATCACCATATGTTTCTTAGTTTAATTTTACCTTCGTACGGTATAAACAGAGTTGTGTTGAAACTATTCCAGTGCAGTTTTGTTTTCAGACAGTCTGAGATGAAGTCAGTCGATATCACATGCAGATGCAATCTTTCCATGCTTGGTTGGGCGTGGAAACCTATTTTAAAATTTACAATCTGCCCCCCAACTAGTTCAATTGCATTCAGTGCCAAGAGATGCATTTCTGAAAGAAGGCGCAGGTGGCTCCTCCTAAGCTAAACATCTTAGTTACGAGCTCGGTAAAGCAGAGCAGAGTTTATTTAATAAATTACCTGGAAGATGTTCAGTATGTCCTCCTTTGGTAAAACAAGAAAGTGATACTTTGCTTTGGGGTACTTGTCCTTTATTACTACCGCCTCTGCAGAAGATATCATAAGTAAGACGTGTCTTTCATAGCGTGCAATAGGCCGAAAGCCCATGATCTTTGTTTTGATACCTTTAAAGGGTTTTTCATAGTATAGGGCCGTGAATTACGAATTTAGCCCCAGAATTTTCAAATCCTTCTTCAAATTAATCGAAGTAGTGCACGTACTGTCAAATTAACAAACAATTATTTTATTATTTCAGAACCAGATGTCGCTTCTCTGAATCTAGGAGCGGAGGAAATAAGTACTGCCTTAAATATATTTAAATTTTTGTCGGAGGTTCCGATTTATCAATTATTATTATCCTCATTCTCTCAATTCAAATTGCCTCGGGAGTAGGATATTATAACGCTCTTATTGCTTCTTTAACTTTTTAAATATTTCAGTCTGTACCAATTTTCTACATTCCAAACGAATTTTACTTACATCGGGAATGATGAGTAGGGCTGAAGAAATCAATTTAATTTGACCGTTGATTTTATATTTTAAATAAAGCACACAAAAATCGAATTAAGGATTTCTAAAAATCAATATTTGAATTAAGTTTATCGTATAAACACAAACTCAAATCGAATGTAATCTTATTAACGAAATAAACACTCATATTCCCGATTCTGAGAATTCAAATCTGTTAAAAATTTAAAATATTTGAAAGTAGGCTGGCACTTAGGGGTTAATATAAAAATTGTTTGAAAAGAACACCTCACCACAATAGTTTTGTATTATGGGTGTTATTTTCAGAGTATGATTATTTGAATACTTTTTGTCAGATCTTTAATTTTTTCATATTGATAGGGACACAACCATCATAGGAAACAGAGTAATATTTTATTAAATTTAAAATTAAATTCCTAACGGAAAATATTACCTTTTGTCTTTAGTTTTTGTAGATTTTTATGCAAAAGTTTCATCATATTTGGTTTCTAGCTCCAGCGGAAATAACTTTGATACCGGACTCAGCTTAGTTCAACCAAACTAACTTAAACCTTGCTTAAGCGTTCAAAAATTCTACAAAATTTCATTAAGATTTGATTAGAGGGTTTATAAATTATGGTGGTATAGAGAGGAAACCAACTACGGTAAAAAGCAATGTTCTTCTTGCATTTTTATACTTAAAAGATAATAGTCTTATGTTTAATATGCTTAAATTAATTTATTATTATTAATATCATCATTTACCAATTTAGCGATACTGAGTTTGAATTTCACTATCTCTAAATGATTTGATGATACAGCGTACTATGCACTCTGTTTTGCGATGTGGTGTAATAGACTAGCATTTTGACCGATTTAGATTTATCATTTTAGAGAGTATTAGCTCTTTTAATAAACTATTTAATATTTGCGTGCAACATGTAAGATTTTACCATTGTATAAATTATTATCATGTCTTATCAATGTACGTGCGTACATAATTTGAATAATCGGAACTGTTTTGCAGCAATCATTTGGTTGACGACTGTTCAATTGAAAACAATTCTGTATACCCTTGCCATTGGGAAAACAATTCTCTAGAACTCTGCCCGGCATCTTTCCAATGAAATAGCTTTCTGGAAAAATCGGAAACGAGTCGTTCTCATTTTAATGTTCCTTCAGCAGTAATCTTCGCCAATTACTGCTGCGAATGCCTACTTTCTTTTCTAGCCGCAAGAAGATAATTGTTGGTTGGAAGTTTATTAATTCCCTTATCGGAGAAATTGAATGCCCCTATCTCTCGTTGTTAGTAATTTTCTCCAAATTTGATAAGAGGCTCTAGTCTGTACGATTCCATAGACTCAGAATTGTGCACTTGTTTACAAACTCGATAAAGGCACCTTCGCCGGGTGCAAAGTCGTCAACATTCATTTCCTTCCCGAAAGTTCGTGTGTTATTTGTCGCATGGTTCGTAAATCTCTTGGGTTTCTGGTTCTGGGCTGGCCGATGGGTCTTCAGAGGGAAGCGCTACGGGCTTGCCTTTACTCAATTAATTTTAATTTAAAAAATGAAAAAGTAAATGAAGAACAGCTGAATGGTCTGAGAGGGGAACGTTGGTGGGGTAATGAATAATTCCCAAGAACCCGAACCAAGCCCGACTCGAGTGCACACAGCACACATTTTACAGAGCGTCAACTCCCAACTCCGTGAGGCATCTCCGGCTTTTTTCACTGGTGTGCGGTGTGAAATCTTCACCTCCACGTCTACCTCAGATAGTGTATATATTGGTCGCCGGCTTCCGTAGCAGACAGTATCTTCCCGAACTGAAAAAAGCGAAGTACATTAGTCAAGCGGCTTATCCGAGTTATTCAGCTCTAGAGTTTTTAGTGTTTTGAAGAAATCTACCAAAGATCGACAAGATGCCTTGTGGAGGATGTGGAAATGGTGAGTTACTTACTTACTTAATAAAAGTTTAATATTTTAATCCCCAACTACAGAGAAGCTAGTTTCTTACTATTACATAATTTTGTGGTATTGATTTTTAACCCACTTAATCTTCTTAATTTTACAGATTGCAAATGCACTTCTGAAAAGTGCGGAGACAACTGCAAATGCGATCAATCTTGCAAGTGCGCTTGCAAATCTGGAGAAAAGAAGGGCTGCTGCAAGGAAAAATCTTAAAATATTCCACACTGACCGAAGTTTTTTTTTGGTTTTAGTTTAGTTTTAAGGAATAAAGTATTATATTGTGCCAATGAAAAATAAAGCACCTTGAATCAATATCTTCTGGCTTTTAGTGAGTGGGGGCTATTGATGCGGCTGCGAAATTAAACATTACTTTTGAAGGGTATTCAGGTCGTGCGATTCTTCACATTCTAGATAAAACTACAAAACAAAGACAGTAGTTTAATAAAACCATTGGCAAGACAATCCAAAAAATACAAAGCAAACGCTAATGAATCATTAATGGGGCTAATCATAGCCACTATCCATTAATTCGGTTCAGAATGACATGGCATGATGGAAGCAAAAAGAGTAACTTTTAATCAAAATATACCCCAATAAAAAAAGGTAGACATAATGTGCCATGTTCCCATTACATGCATACATTCATATTCAAGTTAATAAGTAAAACTTTCTCGAAAATTGATGAGGGGTTTAGTTTTGTGTATTTATAAATCAATTTTAACGCAATTTAGTCGAATATAAACAATAATTATTGAAAAGATGAAATTCTCAATAGTACTTTCCCAAACAATACACAGAATTTATTTTTCGGAGAAAATGCTCTAGACACACATCTCTTATCTTTGAATTATGAGTCAATAAATAATAAAAAGTATGGTTCTCAAGGGGACAGGTCATATTGTAGGTGACTAAATAGGTCTTTAAAAATATGAAACTTACATTGTGCCGAATTTCGTTGACTTGGATATAGAGCTTAAGACTTTCGGAACAGGCAGAGACAGAATTTTAAAACTTATAGTTGATAGTGATTTGGTGTTCCTTTAAAAATTTTGAAAAAAAAATTTAATATTCCGGGAAGTGGATATATTTTGGTAAACAAACAGTTGGAGAATTTCATTTAACTAATTTTAGGACCATTATCAGACGTGTTATCTTCGCATTCCATATCTTCTACATGTAGGTTAATCTCCAAATTTACTCGGCAAACCTAGAAAAAAGAAAACAATTATCAAAGTGAAAAAAAATACTTCCCAAAATAATATAAATTGTACTAATAAAGAGTTCTAGCGTGATTTTATGATCTAACTCAAAGATAAGTTATCAATGCTAGCGTATTATGTTTATCTTGTGCATTGCATTTTTCCAATATTTGAGTATTTTTCATATCTGTTTGGTAAATTGAGCCTATTTTTGAGGATTGTAAATCAAATTTAAGTTGAACAACCTCACCTTAAAGATTTCACTTTTAAGTTTTATTAACTTATTTAATAATGAAATTTTATTTCAAAAGTTTCCCCTTACTTTGATGGCATAAGATGTAAAAAATATTACGCGTTTAGTGATATCTAAAAATGTCTGTGGGTGCGACAGCATTAAAAAAACAATCAGATACTTGAAAATAAAAAAATAAGTAGAACTTGCACAAAATTGCGTTTAAGATAAGAGTCATTATTGCGTTTTCAAAGTTAATATGCGTCTTGGTCCAATATTAACTAAAATTATTTTAAAAGTGATGCCAAGTTAAAAAGAAAAGTCCCCTCGTAAAAATCATCTTCACGTTCATCTTTATTACACAGAATCTTTACACAAATAAAGGAAGTTTAACATTTTATATAAAAAATTTATAATTTGCTTTGCAGTACTTCGGCGATCTTTAAGATTTTCACATGTGACTTAAAAACATTTTTTTTAACAATGTTCTCTTATTTTCTACCATATAAAGATAAAATATATTGTATTTTGTATTAATGTAATAATTACATTTTACATTATATTTTTTTTTCCTAAACACTTTCCCGGTGAGAAAGACTGCTTAAAGCATATGCTTTACTTATTGCAATTACATTTATAATTTTACAATTCAAGGTAACAACGTCTGAATCCTTAAGTTAGAAAATGTTGCACAATGCGCGTGGAGAGAATTTAACAAGTTATAGGTATATAATAAATGAGCAAATCTAAAATTCATTTAATGTTAAATTGTTAATGGTAGATGATAATTAATTTATTGAAATTACTTGTAGTTAACTTTTACCACCTATAAAACATAATAAGCTAATAGAAAAAAATAGTAAAAACTATGAAAATATTCAAAAACAAGATAATCTTGGTGGGATGTAACTTTTTACTATGTTATTTGTTTCCACTCTAAAAAAGCTAAATATATGAGCCAATCATTATATTGCTTGCTTAGCAGTTGTTATTCGTGTGGTCACAATAATAATGGGCAGATGTATTTTACAATTTAATCATTTAATCAAAATTCGACGTAATTTTCTATTGCAGATGTTAACCCTAAAGTACAATGCTGCAAATCGTCATTAATATCCGCGTTTTGCATTATAAAGTAATTATAATTAACGAATTTTCACATTTCTGTAATTTACTGTGACAATTAGCAGTAATTATATTAATATTTCGTAGAATTTTATTCATATTCCAATAGTTACTGTGACAAATAATGATAGATTTGGTGCGCAAAAGAAGTAAGTATAAAGTTGCTCTATAATTTTATTGTTTCTTTCTTAAAGAATTCGCAATTATTGTTATTAAACTTTTATAATCGCGTTTTTGTTTTTTAGCAATCTTATTTCAAATAATCATAAAACGGAAATAACACGATTGTTTTTATATTTGTAACACGATTTATCTGAAATGTTTCTGTGCATCGTTTTATTTTCGTTACAGCAAGTTAAGAAGTTTTATTAAATATTACGACGGATACAACATTTATTAAAAATTATATATAAGAAGAGTCAACGCTGCTAGTTCAATGCATAAAGATCGGAGATTATTTTATGTTTGAAATAGTATACCATCAGGAGATCTTTTACGTTGAAATACGAAATTATACTATAATGCAAATAATGCAATTATTTTTAAATCGTATTAATACATAATTTGGTTTTAAAATTGTTATTGAATTGCGCTTTAATATTACGAGGCTTGAGTGAAGTTTTAATTTCTCTTTTAAAACATTGTTTAAAGCTTTACAAATGTTTTAAGGTAACTAACATTCAAAATGGCAATTGAACTTTACTGGTGAATTCTGGCGCAAAATGTTTATACAGTTGAAAATCTTGCATTAAATTTTTTAAAACACATAATTAAATATTAAAACAGAGTAATTACTACAATATATTTTAATGTTTTGAAGTGTACAGATCTCTTTTAAAAATTAACATATTTCCCTCGCTCTTCTTTAAAAAATGATTAACACAAAATTTCACATTAGCAAAATATTTTGGTTTTTGTATTACTGAATTCCTCGCACGCTATATCCTATTACTTCGGACTATTTTCACTTAGTCCGCCAATTGATGCTGAGTATTTTAAATATTTTTAGAACCACTTGTTGTTTCTGGAACTTTTACTTTTCTTTTAAAGAAAGGTGATAGGGAAGGTGGGGATAATTTTGGGAAGAAATTAACAAAGATCTTAAAAGTAATTACCTGTATTCTTATGAACTTATTTTAGTGATTATTTCGCGAGATTAAGTCTCGCGAGGAATTAAAAAATTTGAATCGATGAAGGCAGTGTATCGAAATTTTCCCAAATATTATTAAAGTCTAAAAGACACAACATCAAAATTATCATTCATATCAGGGAAGACATGGTCCTTCAATTGTCCTCAGTTGTTGACATCAAATTATTATACTTTAGTATTACTCTTTCTGTTTTAATTATTTTCACAGTACTGCACGTTTCTAAGTACGTATTGAACGTATCTCTTTTGTTTATAATTATAACAAATTTTATTCTAACAAATGAATTTGGGCTTTTGTGCATGTAGTTTATTTTACATTCCGCGATTGCAATCAAAAATTATAATATCGTCGATTGGTCCCTATTATATACGTACGGCTGGTTCCTTATCTGAGGACTGAGTGCCTTCCCAAATTTTTTCTTTACGGTAAGGGAGAAGGAAAATACTTTTGGGTATTTGTACCAAAAAGGAACACATGCTGTCGACTTGAAATAATTTGGCACAGTTATAAAGCTTGTTCGCTTACACTTAGTCCATGAGCCAAACAAATTTTTGTTTTTGGGGAATTATGAGTGAGATATTATATGAAGCATCATTCTTTACACATCATATAACTGTTGTTATTACTCTATATGCATTACCAAAAATTTGCGTTCAAACTTATTGCTAATTTCTTCTAATTCCATTAAATTATTGGATACAAATTTCGCAATTTATTATTGGAAAATAAATCATTTATGTCTGTTTATTCTTTTCTTACCTCATTACCGGAATTCAAAATGTTTCCATTTCAGATTTACTCACGAGTAGAGGAAGTTCGGCATCTACATCCCTTTGTTGGAAACTTCATCTCTTTTAAACTAAAATATATAAATTTATATTTGATTGTTCCACGTACTTTTTTAGTTTTTGATAAGTTACATATGTAAGAACGCGTCAGGTCAAAATACTTTTCTTTTACATATAATTCCGCTATAAGTAAATTACTTTTGGATTGGACACATGGTTTTTTTAAAATTTTATACTTCATGTCTTAACATTTTTTCAAAGCGGTTGTTTTAATGTAGCGAATTTAACATATTTAATAATTGTGAAAGTTTTATTTTTAAAACGAAAATTATTTCTATGAGCTACTTCCAAATAAGCTGAGCTTGAGGTTGAAATACTCGTAAAATTGAATATGTTTTATTTTTAAAAGCGTCAAAACAAAAATTGAATAATTGCCAGGTGAGATACTAATTTAGGATATTTTTAACAAAGCATTTGTTAAATGTACATATTCACACTAATTATGTATTTAAATTCCACAGATAAAGTATTGAATATTTATTTAATTGGAAAATTTTTTTCGGTTGAATTTTATATTTCATGTTTTTCTTTAATTTATAGTTAGCTTGATTAGGGAGGAAACTTTCTTGCAGACAAATAACAAAAATAATTGCTAGTTTTAAAATTTCAAAATTAAAAAATAAAATAACAAAAAATGTGTCTTAGAATTTTTTAATAAACTGAGAAATAAATTCAAAAATTGAGTTGCTGGAAGCGGCCACAAGCAAATTTGTATAAAACAGCCGAAATCACGTAAATATAAATATACAAATATATCACTATTACATACTATTACAAAAATTATTTTATTTTTCGCTGAGAGCGCCCATAACCAGAATAACGGAAGAAAAATGTAATTATAGAAAATTTTTATAAGTTGTAAACGATCAGTAGAATCGAAGATCACATAACAAACGAGTCGATGTTTTTAAAAATTTACGATTTGTAATTTCTGTGACCCCTGTCACTACAATTTTAAACAAAAATCCATGCAACATAGTCAAACTTGTGTTAAATTTAAATAATTATAATAATAAAAAAATTGGTGTATAAACTAATTTTTTAATTTAGGCACACATTTCTTCGATTTTTTCTTTTTCCTGTTGAACGCCGATGGAGATGTTTGGAGCGATGCTGTATTTGATACGACTACGCCTGAACTAACTGAGGATGGGTTTTGACTAATAACACTTTGATTTCGGATATGATGAGGCTGCTGTTGTTGTTGTTGTTGTTGATGCTGCTGCTGCAGCGAATGCTGGTAGCTTTGTTGCTGCGGCTGCTTTTTTACTTGTCCGGTTTTGGCGTATTCTCATGAATTTTTCAATTTTCCATTTATTACATGTGACCGTGTTGAACTGCTACCAGCGCTGACTGCAGCTTCAGCTGCATGTGTTGCAACGTGTTGTATACCTTTCTCCATACAGCCTTGATATATTGGACGCATAAACTGTGATGATAATAAAATAGTAAGTGGATAGAATTAAAAGGATTTATAGGTGCTGGTTTAAATGAAAGCTGAATAAAAATGCTTAAAAGTGATTGTACCTTAATTAGATTTTCTTTTTGTGAAATTCAAGTCAGAATTAGAGTCAGAGAGCTTTTCTTCAAATAGTTTCTGTTTTCGAGAAGCAATCCGCTTCCGATAAAACTTATATTGTAAAAGTTTCCGGGATTACTCATTACGAAATAAATCAAAATACTTACATTCTCCCAAATCAATGATGCCAAGTCATCTAATTTGACTCCAATATCACTTAGTTCTCCGCTATACCTGTGGAAAACAATTTATATATATGTATATTTTTGCAAATGGCCATATTATTTATAAATAGTATAAAACCTTATTTAAATTTACCTAATGTATGCCCACAACGCTAAAGTCAACAATGATATTCCCATTACCAAATTGCAGAAATTGGCAAACGTATAAAGTCCAACAAGGCCGAAAATACCACTTAATATATACATGATAACAGCAATTGCAAAATACACTGCGGGCGTTCTAGCTGCTTTGAAGATATTTTTACTTTCATTGTGCGCTCTAAAGCTATTAAATGTTTCTTCCAAATCAGATTCAAGCCGTTCACGGTATTTCTCAGAAAACTCCTCACCACCCATTTTTCGTTTCGAAGAGAACTGGAAAATTAAAAGTTTTTGAAAAATGTTCTTATCTTTTAAATTTTTGCATTTTTACCTGGTACAGTGCTTTTTCCTTTACTCTCATGTGCTCGGCATCTAAATGCCCAGTGCTGAGATACGGCCGGTTTCCTCCGCACACATCTTCCATGAGTTGTGTATAGAGTTCCTTAGCAGCAGCAACCGCTGTTAAATTGTTAGCTTCAGCAGTCGCCTGTAAAATAAATTTGTAAAAAGCCAACATTGGTTTTAGATGGGCAGTCACTTACCACAAGCATGCTCTTGGGTTCGGGTAGCTCGTTGCCCTTGTATATTGCCATGTAGGACTTAAAATATTGAATGAGATCCCTTGCTCTTACTTTTTGTCCATTGATTTCCTTAGTAATTAAGTTTTCTGGTGCCAAGAGCATCGGTACCAGTTCTCGAAGGCTTTGTTTAAATTCTGTCGTTATATCTTTAAGCCTACCATCAAAACTGGGATTCGTTGCAACTGTAAGACCTGGATGCGGCATTAGAAAGCATGCGATTTCTGTAAAGCAAGACGTGATGTGTCTTCGAAGTGACTGCAACTCAGGGTGCTGTTTGTCCGATAGTTCTAGTCTGCGTTTTAGAATTGTTTGTCCACCCATAGCTCCATACTCGGCTTCATATGGGAAACTCCAGTCTCTGACTAGAAACTGCAATCTTTGAAACGGTTTTTTCCCAGAATCGGCAAGGGCTAGGCGGCCATACTCAGTGAAGAGTTGCAAATGTTGTAGGTCATCTTCTTGTATGTTTTGTGATAAGTTATAGATTTGTACGGAAGATAGCATTGTGCTGAGAGCAAAAACAGTGGCACAGTCTCTCACCGTACTTTGGCTGTCGAATGCACCCTGAGTATCTAGCAAGATGATGGCAATTTTTTCTCCTTTTGGAAAATCAAAGAGGAAAATATCGGACCACATTAAAATGCCCGTTGTATCGCGTTCAGAGCCTCCACGCCATGAAAATCCTTTCAAGGGTTCATTATCATCCCCTAACCAATCTCCCGTTTGATTTTGTACATACTGAAAATTTTAATATTGTCTTATTCGCATCGCAATAATAATGACTGGAATTACCCTAGCATACATGTATCGCAGGAAGAAATCGAGTAGGAAACTCTTTCCTTTTCGGAATGCACCAGCGACAGATACAACGCAAACATACCGATCTTTAATTTCATCCTGCAGAAGAACTTCTGTTAGTGTGTCTTCGTCCAAAACGAATGTGTGGTCCTCGCCAGTTTGCACAATTTGTAGCGCCCGGGCCTGCATGATGTCTGTCGATTTTTCTGTAACAATAGAATTTATTTTCAAAAATAACAATCTCTAGTTAAACACGATCAAGTAAATAAATTATTTTAAAAGATCGCAAAGTATGTCCCCCGAAGTTTTCGCAAAAATTTGTTAGATACGGATCCAGTTTATTTATAGCACAAGAAAAACAGAAACTACTAAATAGATTTTGGTGTTCGATGTTGCACAAATTTTTTAAATATTCACACTTACTATTCATGCAGAAATCACGCACCAATAGTGAATACGGTCCAATTAAGACTCAATATTGCCTATTAGCTCAGGAACACGTCGCGACGGAAGCGTCCCGGATCGCGGAAGTTTAAAAAAACTTTAATTATTAAAGGTACACACAAGTATGCGTCACACAAAACGAAAATGTTTAAAAATAAAGAGACCGTCGATCTTGTTCTGTTCATAAAGTTTCATAAGTCCAGTGTTGAAACAAGCCGCGGCACTTGAAGATGCAGCTACAAGAAGACGAAGAGAAAGCATTTCGGCAAAGCGAATTTGCGCTAATTATGCTATCTGTGAGCCAAAAATAATTCGAGGGCCTGTTTTTGTTCTTTTTTGATTTTAGTGTTTCGCTTTTATACCAAGTCAAGCAGTTCGAACGCATAGCAATTTCACTGAATAATTATTATCAAGCATTAGAGAAAAATGTGATACTAATTTTAAGTGATAAATACGGGCGATTATTTGGGGTGACAAGGAAGAAGCTTCAATTACCTCAGAAATAGCTAGACTTATCGAAGTGTTTGCGAACGAATGAATGTGCTGTAAAATTTCTAATTGGATGATATTTTTTCTTTGAAAAAAAAGAAGCTCTGAACACAAAATCTTTTCATTTAATATCACTTAATAAATCCATTTGAATGTATCGCACTAGAAACATTTGATAAAATGCAAATGTTCGGCAATAGAAAATCCATTCATAATTTTAGAGTTGTATACAAAATCTCAAAAAATATAGAGCATATTTACATTTGTTTTTATGGCGATTAATAATAATTGGAGAAGGTTTTTCGTATGGAAAACTTCAATATAATTAAAAAATGTGATTACAAAAAATGTTCATATACATTTATTTATTCGCTTAATACAAGCTATAAAAAATACTTAAATATAGGGATTACAACTAATTACAACTAATTAAGGGAAAGGAAGCAGGGGCTGTAAGATGGGAAGTCACGTGAGACGGTTGAGCTCAAACCTCAGAGATGATTTACTCACGTGGAAGTCAAAAGAAGGGAGAGAATTGGCGGTCCGAAGCATTCGGGTGAGGGGTTCAGAGAAACCATAGTTGGTGCGGTGGAAATTTGGACGAAAGAGGGGGGCTGTTCTTAGGTTACGGGGGTTAGTGTAAAAGAAAACTCGTTGGAGAAGGGGAGGGCAGTCAATCACACCGGAGAGGAGCTGATGTATAAAGATGACATCAGCAATGACACGCCGTTTCCGCAAGGACTGTAGGTCAATCAGCATCAGGCGGTCTTCGTAAGGAGGGAGATGCTGGCGATCAGACCAGGGGAGCAGACGTAGCGCAAAGCGGAGAAATCTGCGCTGGACTGCTTCGATGCGATTGATGGTCGTGGATTGAGAGGGAGACCAAACTTGGCTGGCGTATTCAAGGAGAGGGCGGATGAACGTTATGTAAAGGGATTTGGCTACATAGGGGTTGGAAAACTCTTTGGACCAGCGCTTGACAAACCCAAGAGTGGAGCTGGCTTTAGAAACCACGCTGTCGATGTGGTCACGAAAATTTAGTTCGCTATCACAGACGACACCGAGATCGCGCAAGGAGGATACCCTAGGTATGGCTAGGCCGGACAGCAGATAGACTCTGGGAAAGGAAGGAGGACGTCTACGGGAGAAGGTGATACATTGGCATTTGGAGACGTTCAGCTCGAGGAAGTTTTTCTGGCACCAAGTGCAAAAGTTATCGAGGTCGAGTTGGAGAAGTTGGGTGTCCGAGGAGGAGGAGATAAGTTTGGAGATCTTCATATCGTCGGCGTAGATGGAAAGGTCGGAGTGTTTGATAATGTGCTCAACATCATTAATAGCCAGGATGAAAAGTAGGGGGCCTAAGTGACTACCTTGAGGGACTCCCGAGTTGGCCACAAAGGAGTTGGAGGACACAGAGCTGAAGAGGACCTTGTATTGCCGGTGAACGAGATAGGACTCAATCCAGGCAAGAAAGAGCTGGTTGAAGCCAAGAGAGTGAAGTTTGAAGAGGATTAGCTTATGCGAGATTTTATCGAACGCCTTACTAAAGTCTGTGGCAATGACGTCGACTTCATCACCATTTTCCAAAGCACATCGAGTAGTGGAGACAAAGTTAACGAGGTTAGTGGTAGTAGATCTGCCTCTGAGGAAGCCATGTTGGGATGAGGAGAATAAGGATTTGCAATGAAAGAACATACAATCGTAGATGATGCTTTCAAAGAGTTTGGGTATGCAGGAGAGTTTGGCAATAGGACGGTAGTTGGAAATATCACTTTTACACCCTTTCTTATGGATAGGGATGATAAAAGAGTCCTTCCACCTGGCAGGGAAAAAGCCTTGGGTAATAGAGAGTTGAAAAATGAAGGTGAGGGGAACGAGCAAGTGTTGGGCACACTCCTTTAGTACAATGGCAGGGATACCATCGGGGCCGGGATTGTGATCATCCGTAAGGGTGTTGATAGAGGTTGCCACCATTACGGGGTCAATATTGATGGAAGCCAGCGAGGTCTGGGGACTTGAGCTCAGGAAATGGAAATAGCTGGCGTCAGGCTCGGAGGAGTGGTCACTGAAAGATTCACTAAAGTGAAGTGCGAAAAGATTGGCAATATCGCGAGGGTCGGAGGAAGAAGAGTCATTGAGCTTGAGAGTCGAAGGGTAGCCATTGGATTTTCTTTTAACGTTGATAAATTGGAAGAAGCGTTTAGGGTCGGAGATAAGGGTTGATTGCATCCGACTCAGGTACTCTTGATAAGAGGAGTCGCTGCGAGAGGAGAAGAGGGAATACGCCGAGAGATAATCGGAGAAGTCTCGATCGGAGCGAGAAATTAGGTAAGCTTGCCAAAGCTTGTTTCTCCTATTCCGTAGGGAACGAAGTTCTTTATTGTACCAAGGGGGAGAGGAGGCTTGGCTCTTCCGAGGTTGAGAGGGAAAGGATTGGGCCATACAATCCAAAAGTACGCTGTAGAAGACGTCGAGCGCATCAGCAACAGAGAGCTGTGAATTAGCTGACAGCGAGGAAAGGGGTGATAAGCTAAGTAAGTGATTTAGCTTACCAAAGTCACCAGCACGGAAGTTGAGGTGGTAAGACGTCTCAGGAATGGGGTGGAGAAGGGAGGGTGTGAGAGAAAGGGATAAAAAGAGAGGAGGGTGATGCGGGTCTAAGGTAGAGAGAAGATGGGGACTGCGAATGACGACCGAGTTGACGGGGTCAGATGAAAAGATCAGGTCGAGCTGTCTGCCAAGATAATTGGTTATGCCACTGATTTGGCAGAGACCTGAGTCAGAGAGCCGGTCGGAAAAGAGAGTCTCTTTGTCAGAGAGGGCGTTGGAGGGGATAAAATGGAGCTCGTCATCAGACCTAAGCCACTGAAGGCGAGGAAGGTTGAAGTCGCCAAGGACAATGACTTCATCGTTAGGCCCTAAGGTATTAAAGAGAGAATCGATCGCGTCGGTGCAAACTTTGTACGCCTCAAGCGGTCGAGAGGGGCGAATGTAGACACAGAGGATATACAGAAGTTTGCGGGTCAGTGGAATTTTGATACCGACGAAATTACAGTCAGGGGAGTTAGAGGAAGTAAAGAGACTGGCATCTAAGCGATTGTGTGCCGCAAGGAGGACGCCGCGATTAAGAGGGGTTAAGTCAGCATCACAGGCGTCGGCACGGAAGACAGTAAAATCTGCTGAAAAAAGTTCATTGCTGTAGATATTGGGGGTTAAATTAGTCTCAGTGAGGGCAAAAATGTCGAAGGGATGCATCGGAGTCGATATTTAAGATTATTCATTGTTACTACTCAAAGATCTCTATTACAATTCTATTATAATGCTATCAATTTATGGATTTATGTATATATCATAACGTGCTTTTACTGTAGACTAATATAATACAAATACAAAATAATAAAACCGATGCATTTTACATGTACAAACATATTTTGTTCGTTTTGAAGCTGTCTATTTATAAAACCATGTTTGATTTATTGCTATTATAAAAAAAAACCTCATGGCAGCTTTTATAGGAAAATGCTCTTGCATTTTTGTACTAAAAATATTAGCAAACAATGCAAGTATACACCTTCATTATCAATAGAGATAACAGATCATTAATTTAATTTAGTGGCGTACAGGTCGTGATAAATATGCCCGTGATTGTTAGATTGTTTTGATATTTTATTTATCAGATTTCGTACACGTTCATATTTTCGATTTTTTTAAAGCAAATATTGATTCGAGAGTAAATTCCACTCGATTGTCCTCCTGTTATATTTTGATAATTTCTTATAATTTTATTTATGCAATTGCCTTATTTACAAATTTATAAGTACATTGACTATTCAGATCATTTTTAATTCATTGTGTTGGTTTTCTTTTAGAAATACGTGCTTAAAATTGTAGGTCAAGATTTAAGAAATTTCCTTATTGCGAACCACGGAACAATGGTGCTTTCATTTATTTTATTATTTATTGGAAATTACTTCACAGTTGATTCTTGATGATTTCAACAATCAAGCACTAATTGTGATTTACACTTCACGGAAGTTTACAGTTTAGAGATTATTTTATATTGATCATACTTCAACAGAAATTTTGGAAAAATTAAGAAAATGGTTTATTAAGACATCGTCCGATGGATATTGTGGTTTATTCAGAAAATTATATCTATTCTACGTTCAAACGTTACAATCTTACAACATTATCAAGATAATCAAGTAAAGATTAAAAAATTTTTTTTATTTTTAAATGCGTTCTCCTAGACATTTTTAAAATAAATTAACAATTTTTTATTCTACCAAAATTAGAATGAATGCGCATTTTCGTTAATTTCTTAATTCAACGTTTCCTGTGCCATATGTACCTCTTTTTATAAATTCGTTTACAATTTTGTATACTTTTAACTTATCTATTTTAGAATATTTATTTTAAGTATTTATGCATTTTTTTAAAATAATCGTTGGAGATTTAAATACCAAAAATAAAATTAAAAATGTTGCTCACTTTGCAGGGTCTAGGAATACCATGAATTGAACATATAAATATTACAATTCATTTGATTAGCAATATTTCAAGGTGTCTCAAAAAAAACGACTTTGATCGAGGTGGGATTCAAACCTGCAACCTTTGCATTACCGCGAGAAATTCTAAGCTTTGACGATAAGTCCGAATGACTGTTCCTAAATGCATTAAGGGAAAACAATAGATAATATTTCTTACCATTCTGATGATACATTTTAGTTAGCGTAAATATTTATATGGTATACACTTCTTATAATTCTGTCTTAAAAAGTTTCGAATTGCGTTGGTTCTTTTATGAAAATTATGACTAACAATACAACCTTTTAATTAAGGACGCAATGAGGGTTGAGTATCGTTTATTGTTCGCTAAGGTCATGTTTCGCTATTACAAATGTGCAAAAAATATTGAAATTAATACAAAGAAAACGAGAAAAGTAATGTTGCAGCATTGATCAGTGGAGCAGCAAGCTATTGGTGTCAAATGCAATCCAGCGATAAGTAATTGAGAGCAGTAGGCCAAATCACGAAAATCTCTGTTGTCTACATGTGGAACGTATCTCTAGCTAATTTAGTTTCACATTTCCTTCACAGGTGAATGAGTCGCGCCGTAAAACATGTTACCTCATAATTGCCAACAAATCATCTGAGGCAGAATATGACTTCATTCTTCCTCCAAATCAACTCTAATCGAGTTGATTTGATCATAGAATAGACTTGCTTTTGCGTCGCATTCAGCACGCAAAAAACTGGCAAATCCAATTAAGAAAGCTAGATGGAAGAAGCACGCAATTAGAAGAAAGCTTTGAAAATCTTATGACTGAGTCACTTATGTTACGCCTATATCGTTAATGGCCATCTAAGAATTTAACCATTCTTGATGATAACCATGGAACCTACAACTTACTAAAAATCAAAAGCCTGTGATGTGGCTGAAGTTAGTCAGCAGACAGCACACATTAATGGCACCATCAAATCATATGCTCCTCGAAAGGTAAAAAGAGTGAAAGAAACCGGTTAAGCACGGCCGTGGATGAATACTCTTGCGTTATGATGGTCGAGAGCGCAAAAGTCATTCTAGCATTCTTTAGAGTTAATTAGCGCACGTAATTTTCTAAGAACCGATGGCTAGCACGGCTGCACGGCTGCACGACTGTACTGCTGCGTTCGTTTTGAATTCTGATGAGATGGCGAAGAAGCTCCACTAGACGAAAACATCTAACCAGTCTGATTATTTCTTTTCAGAACATCTTAAGATCTAATAATTTAAAAACAGCCTGCTTACAGACAATTAAAATAATCTATCATCCTAACAAAGTAATTTCCGTTCTTATAACTATGATGATGACTCAAGTTTAAATTATATTGAGCTATTTGGCTTTAGGCAATAAAGAGTACTTTCGACTATCAGTTTAGAAAATTTGTAATAATTATGTAATTAAATCATAATTTTACAATTTCCCTATGAACTAATTTCGAACTGTTCATTACATTTGAAATTTACGTGAAACATAAATTACTTTAATCCATAATCACAAATCAAGGTAAAATGTTATTACTCATTTACGTGAGAGATTAGAGATAAGGTCTGATGCCGAGTCGACCGTAAAACCCATTTGCGATACTAATCTTGAACTTAACGTAAATATATGTACGTTGAAATCATAACATTCATTGATAAATTTCACTTTTAATGTAATATTAATACAAAGTTCACTGATTATGAACATTTTACTATTTTTATTGTGAATTCAGATCTAATACAAGATGTTCTGGTCAATTCATAAACAATAGCGGAATATTATTTGGTATATCTTAATATTTGTCTTGCTTCGAAGATAAGTGGAAGACTAATTTACATTAACATATGAGTACTGTGCAAGGAATTTTTTACACATCATGTACTCTGTGTACAAAACGATAAAATAATTTGGAATGTTGCCATACATTTGAATATTTGATAATATCACGAGGATATGACTTTATAAACAAGAAAGATAGAGTGTACTTAAAATGCTTTTTACATAAGGTGTATGTGCATATGGTGGTAGTAAACTCTACGAAATTACCCTGGTATACCGAAGCACTACTGAAAATTATTACAGATGAATTCATATAAGAATGGAGTAAGGGCAAATTGGGACTAATAGTGGCACATAAGAGAAGTTGGTTATCGATAGCTAATAACTAGAGAAACACTATTCTTTTAGTATGACATTTTACATCAAAATCTAGACATACATTTTTATTTCAATGACTTTATAATAGATGATTTCCTACTTTTATCCTTATAATTAACTTTAATGAGAAATTCAGTAAATCTAAAGGAGAGACAAATACATATTACTTATACTATCGCTATAAAATTATAAATCGATTTCAATCTTAAGAAGTAAAGTTCACCTTTTTTATCTGACCACGATGATTTTTCCAGTCTACGCATGTAGAATTCTAGGACTTAAATGAATTTTTCACAAATGTTATTGTACTTGGTAACAAATTAAAAAATAATATAATATGATTACCAATAACTACAATAAAAAATGCAATTGTATTTAGTTTAGTTTAGTTGCGTCAATATTATCGTGCTTTAAAAGAAAGTATCCTAAAAAAAAAATCATTTTAAAAACAGCCAAATATATATGACCTCATAGAATAACCTAAAACACTACGTTAAATTGAGAAGCACGTTTGATTGTAAATTAAGATGAAGTTTGTTTTTTAGCAAAACTTATATACATGCTTGCTAAAAGATAATAATTTATACAGCACTGAGTTATATTAAGTTTCCTTTAAATTCTAAATCTTGAAAAATATTACAAATCATCATCAAACATTGTGGATGAGAGCTGAAATTCACCATGATCAAATATCAGCAGCAAGGAGCTTTTAGTCCATGACTAGATCAGAGAGAGAATTTTTTTCAATTGAATGGGCATTTAAAGCTTTTAAATTGAGTTTGCTTACTAAATATTACTTGAAAATTTAAGTTTTTCTATGTATTTTTAATAATCCGTACATATAATATAAGGTTAAACGAATGAATGATTTCTTTCCGCATAGTTTAAAATCGTTCATAAGCAAATTATCATATAAAGATCCCACCACAATGTTTATTCCACTTGTTATTGTTTACAGAAAAAATATATTTTACGAATTTTAACTAAGGACTCTTAATAAATAACTTTTGGGTAACATAATTATAAAAAAGAATATTTTTCTTGTAATTTTATCAATTTATTTCTTTAATTAACATTTTAAAATCCGTATTGATTGTCCAGGGAAATCGTAATCTTCAGAACTTAAAGATTTAAATTTTATCCTAAGCATTCGGATCCCTCTCCTAAAATTGTCCTACTATGTCTTGATGCTTGAGATCAGGTTTAACCGGGTTGAGCTTAAATCCAGCTTGAACTAGATTTGCGCCATTACGTGGAAACACTTCATAACCCTTTAATATTTCTCATTTGTTACGAGCTACATTTTCAATTTGATACGCATATTTATGAGGTTTCCACATCAATAGCAAATTTAAAATCTGTATATTCTTGCAAAAGATATAGTAATAGGTATATAATTCGAATTTGTCATTATTTCGTGATCCTAACACAATATTTTCATTTCTTTACAACGTGAAAGTAAAAAAGTAAATTAATATCTTAGCACATAGGTAATATATGTACACATATTTTATTCCTTGCAATGTAAATAATACATAATTTTGTTAATAAAGTAATTGTTTGAGATATTAAATAAATAGTTCATAAGACGAACAAAATTTATTACCAAATATACCTTAAAATAGAAAGTAACACTTTTTAAGTTGATTTAATGTGCTTCTAATTTTTTATTGTTCGGAAACATGACACGTTTTACTGATTAACTAATGCACTTCGATGCGTCTTAATAAATGCCGAGCCAATGAAAATGTGGCGTTTTTCGGTGGAAATCAAATTTCATTAAAAAACGAATGCGGCAACAGGTAGCTGAATCGTTCAAAATTTTTTCATTCCATTTGAACGTACGAACGGTGTCTAACTGCATCGAAAACTGCAGCATTTAAATTATATAACGAAACGGGAGCTGGTCGAAATTCAAAATATAAACATGTCCTTTCCAAGCGCCTTCCTTACATGGAAAATTATAAAAAAAAAGAAATATATCACAGAAAATCACGTTCCCAAATGGTTTCTGATGATCTGCAAAAACGGCATGAGCTGTGCGATCGCTGGGAAGTGATAGTAAAGTCGACGAGAGTGACTGAATTTGATTTACAAAAAGTAAAAAAAAAAAATCAAGTGAAAAAGTTGCTTCAACGCAAGAATCAAGTGTCAACCCCGAGCAACCTCTCGGACTCTGCCCAACCGGAGCCGCTCACGTTCAGTTGGAAGAAAAACGGCAAAAAGTCTCACAATTGCGAAGTTGAGAAATAATCGAAGGAATTTTCGGTTTAGTTGGAGACGAAAAATGAATAATTTTACGGATCCATGTACTTTATAACCTCAAAAGGCGTTTTCAAATTGGGCTAATTCCGATGATTAAAATTTATAAAATCCAGTACTCACAGAACTCACGGATTCCAAATTTAAGATTTCTTAAAAGTAATTCACTTCGCCAAACTAGTAAAATACGAGAAAAATAACACGAAACTGAGTGCCCGATTAATTTACATCGACGTTCGTCTTTGTTTTCATTGGCATCCCAGAGCTGAGAACCGAGTCCACAGGCGCAACGTCAAATGTATAAACGTCACACAACGCGATCCACATAATCCAACTAAAATGCAAATAAGGGATGACAAGTGAAAGTTATTCACCAATTTTATCGCCGTCACCGGCCAATTTCACTGGGACACTTTTGATGTTTTATGGAATCAATGCTTAATAAAATTCCTGTTCGAACTTCTGCCACTCAAACGCTACCAATTAACCCCCTTATCCAGAAAAACGCTCACCTCTGCCGTGTTTACGTTCAGCACTGTCTGCCATTTTGCCTACGTACGAGCGAAATTACATCACTGCTCAAATCGGGAGGTGATTCCCGTCCGACAGCCGTTCTTGTGTGGTTTGTCTACCTGCTGCGAATTGGCTAATTTCGCCTCCGGTTCATATCCCAACTAAATTTTGGTTGCTGCTTAATTCATTAACATTCATCTTTTTCAGGGACTTCCTTAAAAGGGAATCACACCACAATTTTATCTCAAGCACAGTAAACGGATAAAAGAAAATTTAATTTAAGATAAACATGGTTACAACATTAATTACATAAATAGAATAAAGTCGACCTACGATTCTTAACAATGTTTGAATTTCTATTTTAAGCCCAACCCACTCTCACGATCCCAAATTATTAGATCTCAATTTGCTTCCATAATAATTTCGTTTCTAAATTTGTTATAAACAATTTAAATGAAATATGAAATAAATTATTTAAAACGTACTATTACTTTGTAATAGAAGTAAATGTTTTGGCACTTACAATTAGAGTTTTTAAGCATTTCTTTTTTATAACTAAAAGAAATCCGATTCTCTAGTGTTCTGATCAACGTTTTTTTCGTTTTTAGGATTTCGTATCAGCGTAAAGAGCAGCGTGTGTCTGGTACAGGCGTTTTTCTCGAAAACGAAGTAGGAATTTCAAATTTTGAAGGTACTTGCGACGCTTACATCTTTCGAGGATCGATAATTATGAAATATTTATGTAATATAGTTTTTAAATTTTTAATAGGAGTGAAGCTGAACCCCTCAAAAAAAAAGTTGTATATTTCGTATCGTGTGGGGTATATCGTTTGAAAAGTCTACTTTCAAGGATTTCAAAAACACTTTTAATTCATTTTGTTGGTGAATTTGTTATAAAGAAATAATCCAAAGTATCGTCCCCCCTGATCTTCTAGGTTTCTGAAGCTAAAACTTAGAAATTATCGGTTTTAGTACGTATTAAACTAAAGATAATAGGAAAACTGTTTCGTTTTTTCGCAAGCCTAATAGTTCTTGAAACAAACAAAATTTTTTTGAATATTATTGAAATTTTACAAAAAAAACAAGAAATCTGTGAAGCGCGCACTTAAATAGAGTCCCCATCTACGAGTTTTATTCTAGAAAAACATCAAGACGAAAATAATTACAATTTGTATTTCTTTAGAAGAATTAATTTCATTCATTCTTTATTATATATAAATTAATTAATAATAACCTAATCAATAAAGTATTCCAACATAATACAATATAACTAAATTTAGTTTAAATTTAAGCGTACTTCCGTTGATCGACTATTTGTTAATTGAGTTCCGGTCCGAAATCCTGATTGCGTGGATTTTAGTAAAATGATTAATGCAAGAAATATCCAAATGAAGAAATATTCAGTGTTTTGGTTCAGATATACATAGATATGTAAGAGATATCTACGAGTACATCCTATTGAATTATTTATTTATCAAGTTGTTATATGATTGCAATGTGCTAATTAAGAAATTCTGGATGCCCCAGGGAGTGCACGAGATTTGCTATTGAACCAGCATTTCTGAAGTCTTAACAATGCCATGCCTTGCAAACAAAAACTGCGCTTCTTGCATAATCAGATTCGAATAAGATTCAGCACTAAATTTTGCCTTCAATTGAAATTTCTGAATAGTTAGTTACATATTTGAAAATTGGATTAAATTTTGGTATTATCGATTTAATAAATTCAATGCAATGCATTTGCTATTTAATAAAATCGGATCATGAAGTAGTTAATCCATTTTGAAACAGTTCCGAAGATTTTAGAAAGGAAGGAAACTAGTAAAATATTCTGGAAGTAATTGATCGACCAAAATTGTCTCTATTTTTTCAGTATGTCAAAGTTTTTGCAAGAAATGTATGTATGCAAATATATAGACATGTACCACATCGGATGAGATATATGCATATATATGCAGCACTTATAAAGGTAAATAATTTCAACATTTAAAAGAGCACATTTCTAATTCAAGTCAAATAAAATATCTACGAATGGAACATGGGCAAACTACGGAAGATATACCGAAAATGTAGAATATTCGTAGTTAAATAAAATTAAGTATGATTGAGAAGAGTTATAATTTTCCTCTTTCGTATTTCCATTACTTATGAAGGAAGCAGTGAATAAATAAATATTTCCTGAATTTAAGTGCTTACCATTTGGGAAAAAATTAAAACTTTCGTGTTAATTAATCCTTGCTGGTACTGTGAACATGCGTAACTATGCATTTTTCATACAAAAACTACGAAGCTTACCACTTTTATTTTATTGCAGTAATTCTTTCGCAGACTCAATTCAAAATTACAATCCGAAAATTACGATCGATAAGCGATGGCTTTTGGGACGCACAGGAAAGTGCCACAAGTGCATATTTGTGTGATTTTAAAAATATCCCCAGGAGTTTATATGGTAACTATTATTATTTATGGAATCTAATTTAAATGGTACGTGGTAAACGTGAAAAATAGAACAACAGCAAAACATCGCATTATGGAGGATTTCTGTTTTGTGTAATATTTACCATTTGCTATGACTGGCTACCGTCCCAGAAGGTGCAACACAGATTGGCTTAAATCTTTCCTTTCACGTTCGAACAAAAATTCCACTAAAATAAGAGGGAATTCAATCAGCGGATGTCATACATTTTCACTTCGAAGGCGGCTACCAAACTTGCGGCACTGTGCTCAAATTGAATTTGGTTCAGAGAAAAAGGAAGCTTCCCTTCGTGCCTGGAATGATAATATATTTTGTAAGGGAGTAAAAAAAAAAATATATATATATATATATATATATATAAAATATAGAGATCTAGATATACGGTATAGGAAACAGGAAGCTCTCAAGAACAATTCTGTTAGCTTACGTTCGAACAAGTGCGACATGTAAGTATAGGTGCTTCTTTGTCAGATTTATGTGCTTTCTCAAAACATCAAGCCTCGATGACGGCACCATAAGCAGATGGAGAGCATATAAAAAGGCTTTATTCCCAGATAATTGCTCAGCTATGCGAATTTTTATCCCCCTCCGTGACAGGAGTTTTATATTCGAATAATAAAATTTTCAGATTTGCCGAATCGCAAAAGAGCTCTTTACATTCAGTTTAATCCAGTGGCACAATGTTTATATGCCGCATGAAGTGAGGGATAAATTAAATTCATTTTATAACAAGATAAAGGACTCTATTTTTAGATTAATCCAACGATGTTTCATTGGCAACTTTGAGAGGTATGCAAAATATAAGAAAACAAGTAGATGGATTAATAGTAATAAAGACTTAAGACTTATTTTTTCGAGTTGATATAACACAATTTTCCTTACAAAACCTTTTCAAAAATAAGATGTTCGAACCTAATGCATAAGATCAACTTTTTCAAGTTTCCTAGAATCCAGAGTATACACAGTAAAAATATTTTTATCCTTAGAATTGATATGCCAATTAGATGCCTTCCGAAAATAGAAAACGATATGAATTATCATTATATAGTAGTTGGGAGTGTAAAACTTGTAAAGATGTTACTACATTTCTATGAGTAACTTATTACTCCGTGCTCGTTTCTTTTTCTTCTAGATTCTAAGTTTAAGATGGGTTTTGCTTAGCCACGAAGTTCAATTTTTAATATTTTTAATTTGCATGTTCTGCTTTTGAGCATAAGTAATAACGGTTGCTTTAATTTAAAGTTAATAAATTCGAGCTTGGGGTATTGCTTTACCAAGAGAAAAAAAAACACACCTTGACTCGGTTTGAGGACTTCTCATAAATTTTGATGAAACATAGGCAAACGGTGCAATTTCCGTCGGTCACTTGTATTACCTTCGTAATTTTAAGAGAATTCACAAAAATTTAATTGGAGATTGTGTTAAAACAACACTTCAATTTCAATAAAATTCCTTAAAAAAATTATAAATTGAAAAATTGAAAATGTTCTTTTAATGACTTTATTTTCAGGAATATTTTACGGTATTTTGCTGTAAATGGATGGAAATATTTTTAGTCTAAGGATTATTTAGCTTTCTTTTCTGGTTTTAACAGCCGAAGGGGTGGAAAAAAATTAGAATTGTAATTAATTCGTTAAGAGGGATGTGAAATCTAATTTTGCTAATTGTAGTACTCGTAGGCTTGTATGTGCTCAAATGAAATGCAAAAGCAGTAAATTATGTTTTCAACACATTTTTCGAGGCAATTGGTTCAAAAATTGTGGGAAGACAAATATGTCGTTTTCAGACATTTTAAAGTTAAATATCTCGATAAATTCAAGCAACTGACTTGCAAATCTATCAACTTAAGTAAGCATTTCTATAACGTTTCAACGAAATCTGTGAGGAGAGCTCAAACTGAATTTATGCGAACTTTGTACAATTTCATTATTTCAAAAGATATTCGTCGATAGAAACCACTTGAAAAGAAACTATTGCCATAACTCACTGGAACCGAATAGGTATTATGCCCTCTCCGTTTACGAATGAATTTGCTCCAATTTATCTCGCAACAGCATCATAACCCACATCCTGCCTCGCCATTAAGTTATTACATCAAGAAGCTTTAAAGCCGGAATGAATAGAACGTTTGCAGGTGGTAGTAAAAATCTTTAAGGGTGACCCCGTTCACGAACTCAACCTGAGTGGAAAAGCGCTCCATAACCTGCACTTGCTCACGCTGTACCTCTGCCATGGACCTCATCTGAAAAAAAGGAATACCCATCGCAGTTAATTGAGCTTTTTCCAATATCAAAATACTGTGCACAAGGCCATTAAAGTGATTGTATTAGGCGATTGCTGCAATAAATTCTCGTTTAATTGCAGTTGCGTAATTAAGGATTACCCTAGAGCACGTACATTTAACCCCATTTTATCCCTCCATGCAGGGCTTCCCTTTAGCGGATGTGTGAATTGGCCGGAACCAGTCTTGGCATCCCTGGCGAATACTAACACAGCAGCACCCCGTCCTCATTGGCCTCAATTAGAAAATAAAGTCTCGTTAGCGGCAAGTGGATAAAATTTAAAACAAGGCCTACATTACTTACGGGCCATTGCATCGGTATGGTGCGAGGGAGTTGGGATCGGTGGGCGTTATGCTCCTTCGGTCTGCTACTGACGGTTTAATGTTTGATTGAAAATGACTTGCGGTCACCTCAATTAAGGCAGTATTGTTTTGCACTGTCGGAATTGCAAAAAGCATTAATTTGCTCCTAACCAAGTATACTAGTCGGCGTCCGTTTTGTCTGTAGTATGAATTACGCTTTATTATTATGATGGAATTTTTTAAAGAAAATACTTGTTATTTTCTGTTTTGTTGGGACAACGCAGTCGTTTAGCGTACTGGACTAATATATCAGAAGCTGTGGTTTGAATTTCACGTATAACCATGGTCTCCTGCGTTACGTGGTAACACAATGGGCCAAAACTGGACTTTTGTGTGTGTCTTTCTACGTAGCCACATAAAAAAAAAAAACTTATGTAGTGTTATTTAATTAATGCTGTAAGATAATCCTAAGAAAGGCTTTTGATGACTCATAGAAACAACTACAGCTTATTTGAAAGAAATCTTCCGATAAAAATAGGACATGAAATTTATAATGTACTCGTACTTGGTTTTTTAAGTATCTCGATTAATTGACGTAGTCAGTGCGTCTGATTGAGTATCTGCATATACGTTTTATTCAAAAAATATAGTATGCCCTATGAAAATCGAAATTGAAAAATTATATTACATGAGTTTTTTATAACTTTAATTATGAAAACCTGCTTACTACTTTAAGTATAGCAAATAAACTCATGCAGAATAGTTTATAAAGTGTTTTGTTGAAACAAAATAGAATTTACTCCTATTTTTTATTTTTTCATAGATCCTTTGATAATATTGTCTAACACTTTTGTAGCACCCTGAAATGTTTATAACTAAATATTTACATCTTTTGAAGATTACTCCTATACGTATTATATTGTGGTTCTCTAAATTGTTCTTCATTATATTTCACACTTAGAATTTCAATAAATCATTTATAAACATCACCCTGCAACCCCTTATTGTGAGTGTGTACCACAGCTATACATATTAGATCGGTTTAGCTTCTGAGATGAAAACACTCATCACTTTAACTTAACTCGTTTACTTTGGTAGACGAGCACTACAAAATAATTTTGAGGCGAAAGGATTAATTGGCGAAAAGAAGAAGGGACGAGCCATATATTAAAATGATTAATATGTCCTTAGAAATTTTCCTATACAAAATTACCTATATATATTTCACTTGATTCCTCTATATAGAATGACTGTTCTGAAACAGTAAACGTGGGTGCCATACATTGTGGTTTTCTATAAACAATTATTCAAAAATTGCTGATATATGTATATAGGAGTGAATCTATATAAATTATGGTTACTCGGGCCAAAATGTCTTTAAATGGGTATTAATTTACTAAAGTTAATCATACAAAATAAACACTTTATTGTGTAGTATATGGTTGCATCCAAAAATTGTTTAATTACCATCATATTTTAAGAAAAACAAATTGATTTTCGCGCTGATATAAAGTTGTTATACTATACAAAATCGCTAATTACGTTTATGCGTGCACTGATTGTAATGTAGCAACACTTTGTAACGATACTTTCAAACCGAAAAACATTAGTCCTACGCTACAAAGCAATATTAATTATTACATAACTCTTAATTATTCATTTTGCGAAGCATCAAATTTCTACTGTATCTATGTATACAGAAAGTTGAGGGAAGGGAACTATTTTATGACTGTTGTATCTTAACAAAAGAATCATTTCAAATATTTGGTTAATGTCTGCATTTAATACAAGACGACATGTAAAACAGACACGACAGGAAATTAAGACTGTAAGCGTTGTTTAAAGCTCGACAGCCGCATGTTCTTGTGCGATAATCATAAAAAACTCACATGGTGCTGCTTTGTGTGTGCTTATTATCGCCGGTACCAGAGTGCAAAACAAAGATTTTCCGTGATCTTAATCAAGAAGAATTGCTAGTAAACACAACTGGCATAAATCCAAAAGCGTTCGTTGTTTCAGTGAAAATCTTCTAGGAAATTTTGAAGCGTCACTGCCATACTGTATGCTCGTAAATCCTTTTCACATGTAAATGCCTCGCAGCAACTGTTTGTACATATATGTATAATGTTAGTCGTTATACAAAGGAGGGAACTTTCAAATGCAGAACCACAAATCCTCCAAATTGCTTTCATATATGTAAATGCGTTGTCGGTATAAACCATTGACATCAACAGCTCTAGTCAAAAGTTATTAGAAGAAAGGGGGTTGGCGGGACATCTGGCTGCCAGTGAAAATTTCCAGGTTTCATTTACATTTAAGCAACCCATCATATACCTTCATATGTTAACTTCTATAAGCTTCATCTTCAGCGTGGAAAATTCTTTTCAAGTTGGTGTTCAAAAAGCCTTGGTGACGAAGTTTTTGATGACTGCCGTAAAAAATGGAACACGGACGCAGTCGTTATACAACAACTTTTACGTTTTCACTCGAATATTTTTGTTATTTAAGAATTATTAAACTAATTCATGCATTTTCTCATTTGGCTGACAACTTTAAATATGTATTTTTGTATGTATGCTGCACCTGTAATGCTTTGGTCTATTGGTGATTTGTCACAGAACGTTTTGGCAAAACTTTTTTTAATCCATATTTTCAACTGCAAGGATGTGTTTTTATTTATATTCATTTCGATAACATCTTTCCACATTTTACTTATTGATAGAGGTATATAGGTTCTGTTTCAATCTAGTGTTTTCTTTATTTTGTATATATTTGTTCTTCTTATATAGGTAGTTAGAATTTGTATAGATCACACCATTGGTGCAAACATTGAATGTTGAAGTAATTGTACTTTGAACTGGGTAATTTGTTTTATTTTATCTTGTGGGTACATTAAAGGTACAGCTTTTTCACCACGGTGGTTCTTATTAAAAGACTAAGTAATAATTTCTTCCCTAAATACCAACTATGAATTGAGAAACTGAGCTCGTACGAGTAATTTATTTTCTTCTTTCCTTCTTCTTACGTTTTGTAAGAGTACAAATTAATTCATAAATGAAGTGAAATTCCTTTAGGTAATGAATTATTGATTTACATACGGGATTCGTCGATTCCAAAATATAGGATTATCGGAGTTTAATCTAAAAATCTCTCTATACAAGGAATGCACCTATTAAATTCTTTTAATAGCTGAATGGAATCGAATCATATTGTATCTATGTATTTTAAATAAAATTATCCCCTCACTCAAATTTAATTTAGAGTTGCTACTATGATTTCGTGCATTCCCTTGTATAAACGATACGGAAGATGCACCATATCCTTTGTGCATGACAACATTATCATTGTCTTATGCATACAATAAACTATTGTTCCCGAATAGAGTATGATATTTCAGTGTTCGCAATGTAAATGTGCATCCATTACGGATATTACTCGCCGTACCTGAAAATTATGAACAGAATCCACCTCTTCTAAATTCAACACATAGTCCGGCAACTCTTGTGAGGAATTTCCTTAGAATAATATTATTCTGTGTTTGTGCATATGCACTCCACTAAAAGTTTTTACAACAAATAGCATTCTTATTTATTTACAGTTTCCAGTCGCAATTTACAAAATTAATGTTTGTCTTTAACTTTTAATATTTTTATGAATGTTTATTTTCAACTACTCGTATTACTGAACATTGAAAGAGTAATTTTAATTATGTTTGATTTAGGAAAATGTTGTTTTTGAGTGGTTGTGGTTTAATTAAAGTATTTTTTAATTTTAGCAAATACGAATATATTGCAAATATGAGTTGTTATTAGCCAATTGCTTTGATCTTTCAAATTATTTAACTATAACGTATAGTAATATAATTTTATAAAAGTACCAATCTCCTATTGCAATCGAATACATTGGTAAACCTTATTATTAATTTATTTATTTAATTTAGTTTGTATTTATTTCGAAATCTATTTTCGACATTTTTTACGATTTATCTAGAATTATGTATACTGTTCTGATATTTGTAAACTAAAATTCTGATAAAATATAGAGGTAGGCAAAACAAAAGTCTAATTCTCTGAAGTAGAACCTTGTTTTTATTATATTGGTTAACGAACATTACCCAATGTTATAACTTCATTCATAGGTAAAATTGTTTTCTTGTTTTATAATAAAAACCCCTAATTTTTTTATACTCATAAATTTGTTGAAGAATACCATCGCAAAGATCGGGAAGGAACGTGCGATTGTTTTGGATACATTGGCTGTGGATGTCTACTATGGACTAGACATCAATCGCATTCCATAGAATTACTAGCAATTTTTATGGATACAGAAATTAAAGATGATTTGTGAAGTTTGTTTTGAATTTAATTTAATTTTAAATTAGTCCCCATATAATCAATATATGTACAATTATTATCTTTTGATAAACATTACATTCATTTCGTACTGCCAATGATTCCAAGCTCCATATGTTTGTCCATATCTGGGACCATTTACAAGATTTTAAAATTGTCGTCATAAGCTGATTATCAAAGCATTTAAGTTTTTATTCAAGTTCTAAACGGCTAAGGGGTGCCAAAAAATTAGAATTTTAATTAACTCACTGAAAGGGGTGCGAAATCAATTTTTCCCTAATTGTAATACTCTTATATGTAATCAAATGAAGTGCAAAAGCAGTAAATTATGTTTTCAACACTTTCTTCGAGGCAATTGGTCCAAAAGTTTTGGCGCACTGCCAGGAAACCTTGGAAACAAGTTATCACCCAAAAGAACTATCCTTTATGCGGTACACGTTTGTAGTGCTAGGAGTACGTGCTACCACTTCTCTTTATGGTGGTCTGGTTATTTCTCGAAAACAAACAGCAATGCTTATCCAACCACCACCCGTCCTGAAAAGCATCCCTATGGGGCTTTGTGTAAACTACAATACAAAAGCATCAAGGTATCGGATGTGAAGAGAGTTTCGTCCTGTTTCCTGGCCCGTACTTTCGAGAGGTCACAGTTTGTTTATGGATGACAGCACAGCAATTCCGTGGTGTGTTTGCATTACGTCATAAAATAAATTAAGATATCAGACAAGTATTTAACGGTATTCCCTTCACCTGAAGTGGACATTTTGTTTACCAAACGAGGAATTACACTGCTAGGCATAATATTTTATGGAGCATTACTGGAAAATGCAAAACTCCTCAGTTAAGTTAGGGCGTTATGGGTTCTGTCCCAGAGCGGGTTCCTTGCTCTTCACGCTCAAAATGTTGTCTTTACGAGTATGGCAGCATTTCAACCCCAAAACAAAAAAAAAATAAACTTAACTTATGGAGATATATGTTCTTTCTTGTTTATATATTGAAGAATAATGTTGACTGTTATATGTATTGCTGTACGTGATCAATATATAAGTAATATGGAGTAAAATATGAAGGAAAGTCGTCAATTCTCTTAATTTTGGACCCTTCATGAAAATAGAAGGGGTATTCATGCTTTGTTGCATTTCATATTCTATCCTTGGATTAAGGGCGTAATTTTATGTTTATATGGTACATGTCGACTTTATTTCAATGAAAAAATTTAAATGGGTTTGAGCTAGTTATTTACCTATTTATTTCAATCAAGAATCAAGAAACCAAATACAGAACAATTTGCTAAATAAACTGAAATAAATAAATTAAGAACTAAGATACTAGGCATTTTTAAAGATTCTAAACGAACAGTTTAAGTAGTCAGAGAATTAAAATATAAAGGAAGCAATACCCTGGATAATACAAATTAAATACATCATTATTTTTATTGCAAAATGAAGGCACTCGCAGATGAAGGTGATGATGATTCCTGGATCCCATTAGATATGCGATACATTCATCGAAATAAAGAATCCTATTGTAAATAATACTTCTTGTGAATTTTCTTTGTACATATTCGACAGTGTCAACTTTAGTCTGTTGGTAAGATCGCCACATTGTTGAACAGTACTTTAAATTGAATTGAAAAATAAGCACAAATAATCGCCTTAATACTATTATAAATATTACGACAGAACGCGGAGGTACCTAGAATAAATCCGGTCCGAATCCAATGTGAGCATCAAAAGAAGTTGGCTAACGTGAAGAATGAATGAATAATGAATGAAATGAATAATAATGAAAACGAGTACGAAACATAAAACATATTTACATATCTAAGTATTCCAATTGTTGCGGATTTAAAAATTGAATATAAGAGAAAAGCTCTTCAATTTGAAATTTCGGCGAATATATTTTTCATATATTTGCCGATATTAATAAACGGAAATTGTAATAAAAAAGTATGAAATTTTTCCATGACATACCTTGTCCTCGGAATTTCAATTAAACGCAACTGCAATGGAGTAAGAATAAATTCAAATTCACCAATTCGAAAAGTTGCTAGGGGCACGGTGCTACAGGACAGCAATTCGTGCATGCACCAAAGCCATATTAAAATAATTTTGTCGAGGTTCAATTAAACAGGCAGGTTTCGTCATAAAAAGAATATTCATTTGTATTACATTTTCATTTGGATATCGAATACCATAGCCCTCGGTCTTTAGCCACAGAAATGGTTATATTGTTGGCATTTTTGATAGTTGAATATATTAATAATAATTACATTTTGCTTGCAATTTATGAGAATAGGGCTGATTTATAACTACGATATTTGCCTTTTTTTAATGATGTAGAATTAATTCATGGCATCCGCCCATAGCTCAAGCAGGACTCACCTTTTGTTCAAGTCTATCCGATAGCGATCGATTGCTAAATTTAAAGAAGGTTGCTTACTGCATTTTCACTCCATTTTCCTGGAGCAAGGAAGAGCCAGCCACATATCTCCGCAGGGATTAATTCAATTTAAAATGCTGCCTTTTCTTCTGGTAAACCTATTTCCAATGAAATAGTGTAAAATGCAGTTGCTGGACAGGTAGAGCTAAGGCAGCAGAGCAGCGTTTCTTGAATTATGGGCTCCTTCCGCAACACGATTCTGCTTTTATCCCCGAACAAAAACGTTCCGAAGGTGGAAAAAACTCGAAAACAACCTGCGACTCTATTTGGACTATGGTTGTTCGAAATTGTGTACTTGGGTATGGAAAATAAATATGACAGCGAGGGGAAATAAATAAGCCCTATAAATTTTGTTTTTTTTTCCCTGAGAGAATTCCATTTGCCGAATTTCTGAAGTTAAGGGCCCCGGTGAACGTTCGCAATAATTTGTTAGGCGCTTTTAAATTGGAAATCTGGAAATATGGCCAAAGGAAATATACCCTTCCATCGTATCGAACTGAGCAGTACTTCTGGGCCAATTTACGTGAAGGAGTGAAATAAATTGGAATACGACGCTTCCCGGCCTATCGAAGTTAATTTAATCGATAAATGACTTCCAAATGATGCTCAATTGCCCGTGAAGATAAACCTTTCGAATATCTCTGCTGCCGTTTACCTGAAGGAATGCTGCTGGCGCAGAAAGCTATTCGTGCTCGGGGAGAAATTGAAATGAATTTGAAGGGGTTAATAAAATTGAAGGGCCATCGGAATGGCTACGATGTTGGTAAAAGGTGTCAGCAGCAATACACCAATTTGTATTCTTAAAATGACTGCGATCTTAACTCCCCTGCCTCCTCGAAGGATCGATTCTTTTATTGTCTCCATCGATACGTTTCGGAAATTGCCAATCATTTTATTGAAGGAGTATAAAAGAGGTTAAAGTGTAACTATTGCGCCTTAGTTGATTATATTAGTTAGTCAGGAGTCAGATTTACATACTCGAGCTGCATACTTACGAGTATATGAAAATCTTTTACTTATCGATTGCAATAATTGTTATGTTGATATTACTAGGTCAGTAATATTTCAAGAAAGGCATTCGGACTTGTATTTGATGTCCTATTCTGTAGTTAATACTAACTAATTTAAAATTTGATACTACAAGCTTTTAATGAACATAATACACACAATTGTACTTATGTGGAAGTGAAGAGTTCAATGATTTTATAATTTTTAAATTTACTAACTTTAGAAGAGTATGTTAAAAGTTGCATTTTCTTTTATACATCTCTTAACATAGATATTTTTCTGAGAAGAACACAGGTTCGAGTTTTGGATTCGGTTACATTAGTTTCACTGTTTTGAAATTAGTTACACTATAATTTAATTTATAAAAACCTTTAATTTAAGATTAAGATTTACCCCATTTTAAAAGCCTCAAACCATAAAGTAATTTCATTAATAAATATAATGACTATTTATATTGTACTTTAAATACAACCACAGTATCTTTTTTTTCACACAAAATTTCTTAAAAATTATCTCAGTTGGAAAACTTAAGCGTTGGCGGTAAGAAGTTTTATTACAAAAAGTTGTAAAAGCCATAGGAGATTATATGAAGGCAAATCTTAAAATTCCTCAACATCGGTTACTTTCTGATTTATAGGGGGAGGCTTTTAAGTGCCGACCTTTTATAGTTAGAAAGTTTTCGAAAGCCAAAGCTTATTAAACTTTAATAAAATGTTACGAAAAGCAATTTAAGGGACCTTCACTCAAAGATATTTATCAGTTGCCTTGTAAATATAAAGCAGATATCCATTAAGGGATAGAAAAAAAAGTTAAACATAGCAAAACAACAATAGCAGTAGAGGCAGCAGACCATTAGCAATTCTTTATGACCCATTTTACAAGAGTTAGGCACTTTGACGAAGTAATTTATGCTGCTTGGGGCGTGTTATGACACGGACTTGAGGGCCCTTTTTCAAGGATAACGTTTATTTTGAATTTCTTTTGCCATGTAAAAAAAAAGAAATAAAATAAAAACAAACATCGGTGGAATATTGTCTTTGGAGCGTTAACTACCACAGCTGAAATGTCTTACCCTACTCGCAAGACCATAAAATGTAACAATCCGAAATTGCGATAACTTAATTTAGCGTATAAAGGCATATAAAGGGTTTTTTATTTCAATGAACGGGAGTACCTTTTTATGTTTGAACCCGGAAATATGTAATTGCAGAAATTAAACTTTTATAAAATCATAAAAATGGTAGTACGTAAAAGTAATATATGCAATAAGAAATTTAGGATGCAAATGTTTGTTGTACAGTGAGTGGTGTTATTAAATTCTGATTGCGTTTTAAAGTAAAAAATAATATTTAATATCTTATGCCTCTATAAATAGTCTTCGCATTTTTAAGAGTATTTGAAACATTTTAAAATGCAAGTCAGTTTCTGCGAAAAGACATTTAAGTTAAGTGGCTTCCGCTCTTCTCAATTTGCAGGTTATTTATTTGAATAAATGTGTACTTAAGAGCATTTTTGCTCCGTTGCATTAAGCAGCTATCTATTTATTAAAACCCACGCAAAAATGAAAGGATTTTGTAAAGAGCATACTCCGCAGGGAATGAATGCCCATTATGAAAATTTCTGCATTACTGCATTATTGAGGGCATTTGCGATTTAATTTAATGTGTTCTGGCAGAGTTTCCATTTCTTGTAAATGGTTCTACCAACAAAATTTTACCACCCCAATATTCTCGTATATGCGGTTATGTTGAGCTTTTATCTCCCTTAACCACTCGCTTCTTTATATATTTATCAAATCCAAGGGAGCCAACGATTTTAAATTAGCTCTGTGCGGTGTGGTTATCCAAATTTGTTCAATTTTGGTTTTTTTCTTGTCTCCTCTCAGCATTCTGCCTATTGAAGTAGACCTGAAAATATGTGTAAAATTAGGTTTTAAGCAAATTTTATATTAATGAGATAAGGGAAATGTTAAAGTTAGGGAAGATATATCTAGTGATGAGCAAAACAAAACCAAAACCAAGATTATTATAGTCTGGGTTCTTACACAACAACAAACAAACAATTATTATTATTATTATTATTATTTAAAAACCTATACTCATTACATATAGTTATTAATTTATCTATTAGATATTCATATTTTAATATTTATAGTATAATGATATGCCTGAAGGTATCCGGGTACTCGGCTATTCAGATATTGAACAAGGGCACTGTTGACTTTGTTACTTTATTAAATATATGTAAGTTGTGAAAAGAAAATTGACGAGAACATAAACTTACTTTAAATTACATTATAGGACGAATAAATTAACTTTACAATTTAAAGGTGAACATTTTTGCAAAATTATGAAATGTACCCGGTTAATGATAAAAGGGGTTAAGCAATTTCGTGCATAAAAAACTTGTCCATGTTAAAAATATTTACAATTCTTAGCTGAGCAACTGGGTGTAAATTAACTTAACTTAATAATTCTTCATGTTTTCAAATATCTCGAGAGCAGAGCAGGCACTAAGTTATATAAAAATAGCCATTTATCTTCAGTTTTATCTTTGCTATAGGGAAAAAGAAAATCAATTCCTCTTATGCTCCTCACTGAAAATATGAATAAATTTTTTCTTAGGAGATCGGTTTAATGAATTGTAAAATATTTCAACTAATAAAATGAACTACACTTTTTGAACAGTTTTTGCTTCATAGCACTAGATGATAAAACAATTTTAAGTCAATATTGATCAATATACTCAAACGTTTTTATAGTGACTAGGAATCGTTTTGAAATAAACTCGACAATATTTGAAATAATAAATTGTTTCACATTGATTTTTTTTTGAATTTATTATGCCAGGTAAATGTTTTAAATAAGAGAATTGTGGCTAATCATACCAAAAAATGTGTGTGTATAAATTTGTAGTTATTGCGGCTTACTATTTCGTTTGAAAAGTTCTCGATGTGTATGATACGTTTTGCTTTATTAATAAAACACTGAAATTTCTGAAAAACTGTTCAAATTTCAAAAGTTGGTATGCTGGAAGATTTGAGAAGGAAATTAAATTCCGTATTCCCGAATGAAAAAGATTCACTGTATTCCTGCAGAAAGCAACGGTCGGGTATTGTGTATCATTTGTAAATCCCCAGTGGGATATTAAATTCTTATGCATCCTTACACAACTTAATTGCGTTAGTTACAAGTTACATGACAACGTTTACCTCAGCACAATTCGCTGTGTTTTGATGCTCCAAAGATGGACATACACAGAGATGTCCCCAAATGTTATCTTCTGCAGACTATTTTTATCTTTACTTTCTTTTTGCTGTTGGTTATTTTGTAAGATAAATTGAGACACAAACAAAAACAAAACAAAAAAAAAAAAACTAAATACAAAATAAAGTGCAAAAAAACATCTCAGGACATCGCCAGGATTCAAGGGGACTGAATAGGGCGCAAAGGACACACCGTAAAGGGATGATAATTAATTAATTTTATAGCTAAGGTCCATTTTTCATTTGTTGTGTCACAGCGCTCTGGATGCTGTAGGACTGGACATCCAAGTTGTTGTAAATTCTCTAATGAACGCCCCTAATTAAATGTGATTTACTCCTAGATAGAGAGATAGTCGGCGATAATGGACGAACATTTTTTTAAATAGTTGAATAAATCACCTTCAAAACATTTTTTCGAGCAACTCTTTACTAATTACGTTACAAGCGCATAAGATAAAAAAAAATGTATCTTTGTCATTGTAAATCAGCAAAATGTAATCATTTGTAAAACTTATTTATATTTGAACTAATTGAAAATTACATTTGCGCAAAAAAGAAATGATTTAAATTGTTTAATTTCTTTTTTTTTGGAAAAGGATGTGTTATTATGCGATGAACGCATTCCTGGCGTGATTCCACTCCAATTTTAATTATTGGATATTTCGGCATGGGTGCTTTTCGCAGTGTGCCGGCTATTCACGGAACGTGCCTCACATCCCTAACAATTTCAAAATTATTTGGAGTAAAAGATTTTAATTTATTCCATGGTTTTATCAATTAAACCTGCAATGCAATTCCATCCTGCATTATAATTTCTTCATAAATTTAAATCTTGTTCGCATGTGGCGCGGAATAAACCATTTGTAGAGTAGCAAATCCTAAAGTAATAAATAAATGAAGGGGGGCACCAATTCCATTGGTTTAATTAAATTTCTGGTAGTAATAAATAATGCATAATATTCGAGGCACAACAAATAAAGTAATTTGTCATTTAAAGTGGTTTTCCTATCCGCTGTGTATCGTTTGATATGTAAATAATGCATTTGGTGGTTATAAAATCATTTTTTTTACCTTTAAACGAATTATGTATTAATTTAATTTGCAAAATAAACATTAGTGTGTACTAGAATTATTAATATACATACTATTAGATGGAGAAGATGTAAAACTTAAAACTTAAACTTAAAACTACGATAAAAGTAAGTAGTATAAGCACTGGAAATAAAACTCGTTATTTATTTGAAAAAATCAAACTCTTGTAAATGGAAAACAACTGGATATCAACTGGAGACAAAAACTAAAACGTCGTCTAGGGATACGTATCCGGAAATATAGGAATATCTCATGTCGGGCTTGTCAACGGAGCCAAGCTTGGCTGAATGGAGGGGTACCAGTGTTGGCTTGGATTTGGTTTGGATTGGCCCAAGTGTTAGTCAAGGATTGAAAATAAAATTCTAACTTGGTCCAATAGTGTCTGACCAAGTCTTGGCCACCTTTAGGTTGAGCCATGAATGCTGATTCTGAGTTTTCAATCTACATTTAAGTTGTAGTCAAGCTTTAAGGATTAATTTTAAGCTTTCCAGCCTTTACTCTACTCTGAGCCAATACACGAACATTATGTGAAGAAAAGTGTTTTTTTATTTAGTATTTATAAAGTATTCAGTAATAAGTAATCTAATTAAGCGATTATAATGTATTTTTGCACTTTAGGACCAATCCTTGGCTAGGGTTTAACCACTCTTAGGTCAGGTTGCAATATTAGACTTTAGCCATAGCTTCATGTCAGGATTGGGACTAGTTTTAATATCAATTTAATTATAGCTTTAGGCTATGTATAAATATAAGGCTTCAGATAATTTTGGATGCTAAGTTGGCATAAATATTTGCCCAAATTTGAACAAGCTTATACCATCCATGGGCCTTTTCTTACGTCTTACATGAGATCATATTGATTTTGAAAATAACATATTTGTCTAGTAAAATTATTCCAGAACTGAAATACTATGGCAATTTGGCTTTAGTATTCTTGGAACATAGTAGAATATTTGCTGGTGCATGTAAATTTCATATTGTTTAATACTTTCATTATTATCTCATAGTCCTAACTTAAACAAATGATATAAAGAATGAAAAAAGGCGGAAAGCATACAACTAGGTTCGAAACGATTGCTACTTTCGTTCCCTATGAATTAAACATCAAACGCAATATATCACAAGGACAATTACTAACGACCTGCACATGCCCTGCTTCAGCTTAAAGATAGCATCAATTACGCTTTCAATCGAATGAAACTCCATTGCTTTCCAGAGCAATAAATAAAATGAGGAACAAAGCATCTGTTACGTGGCTTCCAACGATAATTCAGTTTCCACATGATTTCTGCGAAGTGCAAGGAAACGCCTAATAAGTTATTGCAGTAGCTTCCCTGGCATGCAGGGCACATTATGCGATTTAAACTAATGTGCGATTCCCCCTAACAGAGAAGTGCAATGTTGAGTTGAGCATCTATAGTCAATCCAAGATGCGCTTTTTAAAGGTTTAAATTCTCTTTTTAAATGGTCTTTATGGTCCCAGCAAAGAACTGCACAATCCCATAATAGCGGAATAATGTATGGCATTGAATGCAATTTTCCTTTTACGGAGCTCTTTTATAATTCTTATGTAAGTTGAGAACATGCTTAAAATCCGAAGAATCGATAAAATGCTCGGTATTCCATACACAGCAAAATGTAAATTTAAAGACATCCTGGTCCATAAACTTTTTTTCTATATTGAACTAACTTCTCATGCTTGGGGACAAATTTAATACGAAATCAGAGGACAGGATAAATTGATTCCGTTATTTTATGGCCTGAAAGGTAATTCCTTAAAATTACCCTCCGATAATGTTAAATTGTCTGTGCAGATAAAAATACCGGGGCCGTCCCATTCACCCGCCCCTTAAAGATATAAATCGAACGTTTTGACGAAAGTTTCTACCCTGTTCTACCGTGCGCAAGTACTACGCAGAAAAAAATATACTTTAACTTTTCCAGGAGAGTGCACGAACACCTGGAAAATGTCTATCAGAATACAAAATTAATTGAAGCGTTCCTTTATAATTAAAATTATTTTTTTTTCTATATGAACTTCGGGGGGTTTGGGTTTGTATGTATGTAGGTTCTTACAAGGGCATTTGCTTTGCAGTACGATGCGAATTGAATGTACAGGTAGTGCGGAAGGGAGAGGAACGATGTTTGTGATATAAATTTATTTCGATTTGCAGTACTATAAAATTGGTATTCGCTTTTTTTACACAAAAGCTTTTAGCTAATCGGCTTATCTAATTGATTCCGAGTTAAAACTCAACCCTCAATGCTTTTAAATGTTGAAGGATCGGAGCTCTTCGAAATGGGTAAAAGCTATTCTCCTATTGAGATTATAATGTACGTATTGTTATCCTTTTATGTATTTCAACTTATTTCTTATCTTATGTCTTTAATGTAGTGTTAGAGTTTAGTTTGTTTCTCTCTACCGGGTGTATTAAATATTATTGAAACGAGTCAGAGCTGGATTTATGGTACTATGGACCACCACAAATCCCCAGATACAATAATTGCATAAGCATAAAATTTTTTATTTTCTTATTTGAAAGTAATATTATATGAATAAATATATTGAACTGAAGGCTAAATCATATGGGAAATCTCATTTTAATTATTTAAAAAATATCGATTTATTTAAGGAAGATCTGGAGATGTAATCGGAGACAAAGGTGAATATTTATTGAGAAATTAATAAAAAAATATTATAAAAACATGTATGTTGAACAGCTAAAACTTGTAGACATATATTAGAAAAAGTATCATTAAACAATTACTTTAGCATACTTAGCATTGCGATAAAAAAAGGTTTGAAGTTCTAGTGAAAAATGTTTAAACTTTGAAATTATTATGCCAGATAACTTATTATAGGTATGGTATATCAAACAAGTTTAACCTACTGATTGCCAACTAATAGATATATCGTAGTAAGGGTATGCACCACACTATTGATTACGAGATATCTCATAGTTTACGCTACAAGTTTAGATTGATTGCAATTGATCACGCCGTGTAAGTTAGGAATTATTACAAAAGTTAAATGAAAATGTTTTTTTTTTTTAAATACCATTTCATTACTATATTTATTTGATTTTGTGAGACTCCATGTTTTCTTTTAAATAAAATCTTGGTACCAAGGGCAAGATGCTCTAAATTTGTCTAACAGCTAATCGGTTAAACTATCGTGTTTTTCAATTTATTTTGAGCGAATATAAGTAACATCACGATTCACACTAGTTTTGTGATTTTTGAATTAATGTATTTGTGTATTAAAATGATGATTATTTTTTTTTGTGGAAATAAATTCTCATACTTTATGTAGAACTTTATGTAGTTGGGTACGAAACCCCAAATCGCCCTTCAGATGCTAATGGACCACACGATAACAGTATAACTTTGTCTTACCGATAAATAACAAGGACAAGTACACAATAAATTAAATTTGACGACACAAGTGTTTTTTACTGCATGAATTTATCTAATGAAATTAAACACAGATGACAGCATTAATGCTCTCCCTTATGTTGATGTTGTGAGCATCGCATGTGTGTACAAAATTACAGAATATTCTTATAGGATGAATTGTCCCAGGAAATTTCTCTGCACACGTGGCATTACGAGTATATGTAAATTTCATTATATTCGTATGGGTTTACGAAAAGTCAAGGAAATTTTTTTTTTATAGTAAACAATGCTTATTCTCTGAAATTGTTAAAGTGCAGACCGGTCGTTTGTAAATATTCTAGAAGGGTGTCAACATTTTTCATTTTTTCGTATTTTATATTTATTTTTTTTTCCCTTTTTTAATTCATTGCATCCCAATCTTTTCAGTCGTAAAGGTTCTGAAGAATCCCTTTGCCATTTCGAAAGGACACATAATCATATAAAGGGAAGGAAAATGCCTTTTCAGCGAAACCTTTATAAAGGAATCCATTTCAGCAGCAGAAAATCTCATTTTACCTGAAATCACATCGAGGGTTCGCATACCTAAGTGTTGTGTAGCCTTAGGCTTTCCGTAGATAAGCTGAGGGGGTACTTCAAGATTTCAAAAACTTAACACATGACTGAGTTGAGAATTTTTTTTTTTTTTTTTTTTTGTAAGATTAACGTTTAATTGGTTTTTCTCAAGCTAACCTTTAGCTTAATCTTTAGGTCTTTGTTCAAATTTAAAAGGTAATCATGGTGGGTAATTCTGTCTATTTTTAGCGTTTTATGTTGTATGCCTTAGGATTTGTTATTATTTGAGAGAAGAACGCACGCAAACGCCACGTAAAATAGGCGCCAGTAATAAGTATTAATTATATTAAATAAATATAAAAGTTATTTAAGTATAGTGTTTTTATGCTAATAAACTCTACCCATGCCATTGCAGCTCATGTATTGGAAAATATTCTAGCATTTTGGAACCAATTTAATGCATATTAGCATTAAGAAAAATCTATGGAAATTATTTAATATTCAATTATTTATTTAAGCTCGTTAGCTCCTCTATAAATAAACGATTTACTTCCATCTAATTTCAGAGCTCTTCCTTGCATCATTTAACATTAATTTGTTTTGCACAACGAGGGCTTTCCTCTTCCGGTTTTAGGCTTTCTGGTTAAATTTTCGTTAAAAGCGTCATAGTCTTTAATTTAACCCGAAAAACAATGAACAATCATCCAAAAAGTTATTTGTGGAATAAGTCCAGTTCGAGTGTTCTATCAAACCTACTACTGGATTAATTGGTAGCAACGGCAAGCATCAACTACTGGGCATTTTCTATATATTACATCTGGCTCAGTGGATACAGTCGGACAGGATTTATTTGCTTGTTCAAATGATTCTAATTGCTGATAATTTGTTGCAGAGAATTGATTCAGCATGCCGAGATTATTTCGGATGGCAGGCACATATTACACAGGATTGAAGCCTGCTTAGTGGTCCGGGGCGGGCCAGAAGTAAATAAAGGAAAATACCTCAAATTGGTAGCCCCACCTTTTCAGTGTGCACGTCGGTCTCATTATTCCATTCGATCAGTAATATATGTATATATCGTATACGATTTCAGAGAAGCTAAAATTTGTTGTTGTTTTGTTGTTGCAAACCAATATTTAGCTAATTATACATATTTCAATAGGCAAATTTTAGGTATTCAATGGTATATAGTTTCTATAATTATCTAGCAAGAAAAAGTTGTCCATATTACATACGGGGCGTTGAGTTTTATAATTTACTTTATATAACAACCTTTTGAAAGGAACATGATATGATTAAATTTTTCTTCTTAGAAAAAATGTTTATCAGCAAACTTTAAGAAGCTTACGCAATTTTGTAATACAGAATCATTTCAACGATAAAATTTAATTAAATCTACAAGAGCCTGTCTACAAAAAAGTTATTATTTATGATATTGAGTTGTTTGCTTTTATGCAGCTTATCTTTTCCCAAAGATTCAAGATGCTGTAACGAACTCTTGACATCTCTATTCAGAATTTACTAAGACGCAAAAAAAATATATATATATAAATATATAAATATATATATATGTATATATGAAATATGAGACCATCCTCCCAGCACCATGTACTTTGGGAGGATTACAGGAAAATTTAATGAACTGGAAAATTACGAAAGCTTCTGTCGTGTCTTCGCAGATTCGCCCTCCATCCAAGTTTAACGCATCCTAAAACTTGAACAGTGTCCTATGTTTCTAATTCTGCTCTTACTCCCTAAAATAAGATTACACCGGCTCTATGGTATTTTGTAGCATCTGATAAATTTACGTTTCATAGATATTGCGCCAGTTAAATGTTACGTAAAATATGAAAAATTCTACGATTTATCTTAGTCTCTCTTCAGGAAAATAAAAAGTAATATGCATTCTCCACTGGTTAATATCGTTTTTAGTGAAAGTTATTGACATAGTTCAGTAAATATTTATATGATAAATATACCAAGTTTAACAATTTCATAATAAATATAATTTACTTACGGTAGATGTTTTAGAGAGGAGGAGGAGGAGGAGGAATAAACTTTGTAACCAATATTGAAGTAAGCTCTATAAACCAACTTAAATTTATATTTTGTATTTTCATGGTAATCTCGTTTATAATGGTAAATTCCAGCACTCTGAAGTAGGAGCTCAATTTGCATAACTTAAATATACTAAACTAGTTTCGACAAATTTTGTTTTAGGGGTATTGCTTTGCGAAGTTGTAAGTTTAATTTCCTTATGAAATCTTTGGTTAAAAAGTAAAATAATAAATTATTAAAAAAAGAACCCACAGAAAAGTTCCATATGGGCTTCTCGAGTATGTGAAAAAAAAGTATTTTGTTTTATACATTGTGACCATAACCTTAGGGTATAACTACTTTTGTTTTTTATTTTATTTTAATTATTAAATTCCCTTACTTTCCAAATCTTGAGTATTTATGATTGTATTAAGCATTTTATTGCAACACTAAGAAATATTCAATTTCGTAGTTGTTTTCATTATTTTATACTCGTATTTCTCACAGAGAGCAAATTTTACCATTTAAATATCAAATTTGGAAAAACGAAACACTGTGTCTGTTCTTCTGTGATAGCCTAAAGATTGTGAATAAATGGCACAGCTCGTAGTGCTTGTTTAGGTTGAAGTTTAAATCGATTAGGATAGTTAAAATGTAATTATAATTGTTAATATAATAATTGTCTAAGTTGTACTTGGAATGCCAATTAAGATTTAAACATTTAAATGAATTTTCTCCGTTACTATTTGCTTTGTAAGAAATATTTAGATAATCTGACCTTAAGCTGGCCGTGCCCTGCCCTGTAAATATCTCTAACATAAATTATTTGCAGTTCATTTCACTGAAACACTGGGGAAATCACAAAATTTATAATTTAGCAGAGTGCCGAAATGGATGAAAAAGCACAATCGAAACTGAATTGCTGCAAAGCACTCACCATATTCAAATTTTTGTTCAGGGTCATTCCATTTAAAATTGCAAGGCTGAGTTGAGAGGTGCTTTTTCACTAACTACCCCTAGGCGACCCTGGATGGAAAATATGATGCCATAAATAACCAATTTCAGATACTGTTCACCTCAGAAATTCTAAAATTTATTCCTTCGGCGCTCGCATTTCTTAACACCTTTTGTTATATTGTTCTTGTTTATACGGGTTATGTTTTGTGAACTGATCCTGAAGCACTTTGGGAAATAGCTTCGCAAACGTAACCCAGTGAAAAACTCGAACGTAACCTGAGCCCATCACCAGGAATTTTGTCGTCGGGAATATGAAGTACGAGTATCTGATATACGGCACACCGAGGGGTCCCTAAGAAAAATTTGGGGGTGTACGAATTGATTTTGACGGCAGGTGATGAAATACAGAGCAACCAAAGTCACTTTTTTACGTCTTCCCTTTAAATTAGGTAAATTCGAGGTGAAGTGCCATCGTAATTGAAATCTATCTTTTGGAAAGTGCGTCGCCATTGAATTTTTCTCCGAGGACTAAATTACCTTCTTTTTATATGAAAAAGTATATTTTACGACAGTGTAAAGATTTGAATTGATGTTCGCAGCAATCAAGGGTACTAAACTTCCTAGGACCTGGGGAATTGATCGCAACTAGAGTAAGAGAACCTTGGGAAAAAGAATGGAAGGTTTTCATAATTAATTCCGGAAAATGCGGCTCAGAACCTATAAAACTGGGATACATTTTTCCCGATTTTAATTTCATTTCCCACTTCTTTAATTGTAAGCGATTAAATTAATGGCAAGCATAAAAATAAGTGGTTTTGTTCAGCGCGTATATGCGTCAACATTAATCCTCGCAATTTATAATGTTATGTTGTAAGAGCTGTATTGTAATTTTGGTGCGCATAATGAAGACAATTCAATTAAGGACGGCTCATGAAAAATACTAATTAACATCCAAAATATCGGAAGAGCATGGTCTGTGGCATCCGAAAAAGCAATAACCAGATTAATTATTGCAAGGTTTTGGGCGTGCAGACACGTAAATTTATTGATAAATTAAATGAACTCTTTATATTTCATATAAGGCTAACTATACCGTCCGAAAAAGTTAAAGGTATGCTTTTATTAATTGTTAGGTATATAATTTTATTTGCAATATCCCTACAAGAATAAGCGCAAAAAAGTTTATTAATGGAATCATAAAATAAGTTCCAAACTTGTAATGCCGTTCAGATGCTTAAATTTTATATGCAACAACTTTTGTTGTTTGGGTCACGACACGATATAATTTTAAACGGTCTTATATACCCACAACATAACACAAGTATACATAAGCACGGTCGACTGTAAATTATGTCGTAAAAAGAAGAGGTCGAGTTTTGGGATTTAGACGGCGAAGGACTGCCAATGTCATCCGTTTTGCTCTGGGCTAAATTTTATCTGTAATTAGCAGAGGTAAATTGCCTTTTCGGATTAAAAAAGGAAGATGAAGGGAACATCAAGTTAGACGCAGAGGTTGCGTACCTTTCTTTAATAGCCCAAAAACAAGTTAATTTACAAATAATTTTCATTAATTTTTGCTTCAAAGGTAGTAAAGGACTTTGTTTTTACATCTTATAACAAAAAAAAAAACCTTCCATTAAAACCTGATTGTTTAATTCAAATTTCCGTTTTACTAAATCAATCAATTTCATTGAATTTGCAATGAGTAAATCACAGAATGGATAATGTTTGGTAGAATTAAATCTAAATAAATAATTTGTACGTAATTTTAAGCTTCTAATGTATGAATTAAATATATCACTAAAATATTTTCGCCGAACTTTAATATTAGGTTTTTAATAATCAGAAATAAGTTTTAATAACGCTGTTTTCTAAGAATAAGCTGAGATTTCAGAAAATTGTTGGAGGAAAATGAAATTGCATCCGAAGCAGAAAATAGTTCATAAGTTTGCACAACTCTACTCAATTCCTGTAGCAGAAAATTAATGTGATGAAATTTGTTAAATAGTACAAAATGTTGTTCAGATTATATACTCGTATAAATTGCATTTTCAGTCGGTTTTCGGTATTAAAACCTTTCACAATTTTAAGCTAAACTTAATTATTTCAGATATTCGCAAGTATGTGTTAAATCTTCATTTGCATATAGTTTTATGCTACTCAATGCAATCAGCAATTATTTTTGTGAATAAGGTCGAGTTTAGTGGAAGTTTTTAGAGATCACACTTCTTTTCTTTTATAATTAATTTAGTGATCCGAAAACGATTAATTACTTTTTGGTGCAATTGGTTGATTTCGTTAAGAAAGTTAGAATTTTTCGAGTCCCTATTTTAATTGGTACTCGTGGACGTTTTAGTCGATTTAAATATTTCACAAATCGAAAGATATATGCAGATACTGACACTAGAAACTATTTTGTCATGTTTTCTGGCTCTTCATTTCTTGATTAATATTTTCTTGTAGTTTTTCTCTGGAATTTTAGGGTTCGGACGGAGGTGAAAAGGTTCTGTCCCCGCTTAGATTTGAATTTGCTGTTGAACGACTTAATGGCTGGATCAAATCCTAGTTGATTTATTGCGCCCGAAATGTTTCGAAGAATGTACTTGGAATATCAGTGGAATATGATGTAATTGCGAAATCAGATTTATCTCATATTTCTGTATTTCTGTTTTTTTGTTTTAAGAAGTATGTAATATTTTGTTGAGGCTATTCACATAATATAAACCAAAATTGAAATGTAGGTGCGTACTTGAATAGAGAAGACAATGCCCGATAGATTGTTGCACTTAGCGCAAATAATGAATTCATCCTTAAATACATTTAGGTAAATTTAACGAAACATGAAATTATGAAAATTCCCAAAGTGTTTACAAAAGTTCTAATCGTACAGATACCCTATTTCCTTTACAGTCCCTTCTCATTTGCTGGACCATAAGAACAATTCTCCCTATTCCCTGAAGTTCTTCGTTTAGCTTTGCTCAAGATAAAAGACGTCCATAACAAACTAAAGCACTCAACATTAATGCCATCTTATGGTTGTTTACAGAATAGGGAAACTGTAGCCCCACAGGTCTACATTCACCGCAGTCTCTCTTAAGAAGGAGGAAGCGCCGCAAGAAGAACAACAAGAACATTCTACAAGGAGCACCGCTTATTTATCTTATATCAGGGCCGCTCTCAGGTGTATAAGAAGATATAACGACCAATTTTGAACGTAAGAACAACAGAAAGGACTCTAAGCGGGGGAGGCTCCGCACCATTTCTCAATTCCGCTCATCCTACTGTCGGCACAGGCTTCACCTAATGAGACAAGAACGATTATTACGCAATCGATTAACTGAAAAAATGCTCCCTTTAGTACCTATTAAATTTGCTATTAAAGCCGTGTCCCGAAAATTAGCTGCAATTGATGACACTACCTTCATCGCAGCCTTCCTGTTCCTCTTTAACGAAGTGAAATTAACTGGCCGTGCAGTACTTCTGCTTAATTTTGGCGTGGGTAGTTTATCTGCTTTGTGTCGTTCAACTCAAATTAATTGACGGAAGCGGAAATGGGGTAAATAGAATTTGTTAGGTCATTAATTGTGTTATTTGAACTAACTAATGACTAACACCCTTAATGTCCATTTTATTAAGGAAATTATATTCATTATTTGAAGTTGATATGTGAAAGTGAAATATGAAATTTTACCAATAATTATTGTAAGGTAACTACATATCTACTTATGCAGAATGTTGTTACCAAATGTTACTTAATCGAAGGAGACTTACAGAGTAATCTATTAAACTAGGAAGCAGTCTGCCCAGATTTAGTGCATGTGTCCATATATCTCTGCTTTAAACTCTTATTAAAGTATGACACAAAGTCGGTTTGAAATTCTAGTTTAAGGAAAGACTTCAAGTATTTATAATTATTTAGTATTATTTGTATATATGCAAAGGAATAAAAAATACTCCTCTGGTAAGTATCATACATTTTATATAAATGAACTCATATATCTTTTGATAGACGAATCATCGCTTACGTTTTGAAAAATATTTTAATAAAATAAATATAATAGAATAATATTAAAATAGTTTGCTGTAGCTAAGTAATGTTTATGAAATAACCGAGTTGGGAAATACCTACACTGTAAAATATTACTTATTTATTTATTCAGAAAATCAGACTTAAATCTAACTTAGGCTAAACTAGCACTCTCAAGGTCGCAGCCCATATGGCGCACTGTAAATGAAAATAGCTGCAAAATAACATCGAAAATGAAGTAATAGCACTTTTGGACTTAGTAATTTTATCGATTTCTGGGGTTTTACTTTTGTTGCATTAAATCATGGAGAAATCCTTTCCAGCAGTGATAATCCTTAATTTAGCACATTACTGCTAAACATTTCGAGATCATTTCTATTCTGAGCATCATAAATGTTATTTTACACATGCCATTGATACCATAGTAAATTTTTAGACTTAATTGCTATCGTATAATTACATTTTTGAGAAGTAATTTTTTACATTGGAAGTTAATTAATGCCCTTCACTTTTCGAGGTAATTTCAGCACTTTTATACTAAGTTAGAGTAAGGTATTACGATTAGTTTTTAAATGATTCAATAAAATATGCCAATTATTTCGGAAGTAAGTAAATGCACATTTGTTTTTTTTTTAATTTAAATCTTCGTTAACTTAGTTAAATGTCTACTATACCTACGATTTGTTATTAAATATTATTTTTCCCTTTTTAATATAGAGATAAAGTAGAGGATTTCATATTAGCGTAGTAATTTTTCATAATCGTATATTAAAAATAACTTCATTCGTTTGTGCGTTATAAGAAAATAAAATAAAATTAAACTTAATGCCAAGGCTTTCTTATATTACCAGAAGGTAATAGAGAAACAAATTATGATAAATTAAATTAAATTAAATTAATTGGTAATAAAAACGAGCTAAAAATAATACATTACCATGAGTTCCGAGAAAAAGTTGCAACAAAAAGTCGCAAGAAAAATTCGCGGAAAACAACGTAAATATAATTTATTTTCATGAAAATACTTAAGCTCGTTTTTCCAAAGTGTGTTTCAATTAAAGCCAACCTTGTCTTGGTATACAGAAAAAGTACTAAAATTCTAATCTGACTGTTTATGTTATGCATAACTCAAAAGCGTCGAGCGTATTTTCCCAACGTACATCGTGAAGGGGAGGCGAAGTATATTTGATGCCATTGTTTGTGTTTTTCTTGGCATTAATTACGTAATTCATAATTCGTCCTACAAATTAAAAGCACAAAAGATCGTTTTGGCAACAATGGTGTTTCTTCTAAAGCAACATTTGTTCCCCTAACTTCTTGCTAATTTAAAAATTTCTAAAGTAATTTGAAACAGGATTGCTTTAAACCTTATTAAGGAATAAAATGCATGCTTATGAAAATATGCTTTTGCTGATTTAGTATTTTCAGTTATAAAATAAAACCAATATGTTGGCTTATATAGGGCCGATTAATTTACGGAGTATGTAGTTTCATTTATCAAATTGAGTACCTTATGACCACATGATTTTTGAATCTATGTAAATGACAGTTGAATTTATTATGGTTTTTCATCATATCATCATATTTATTTTTTACTTTTCATTTTCGAACCATAAATAGGTCTAGTATTGCACCTACTTACTATACATACCGATGAGAATACAAAATTAATTAATCTTTTAACTCGAACTGCAAAACTATGATTATGTTGTTTTTCCCTATAGTTGCCCAACTAAGGTGAAATCAAAACGAGGCTAATGTGTTTAACTTGTATGTGCCCCCGCGTATGTGGTTTGAATATGTTTCCAATTAAAGCTTAAACATACCGCCATAGATTGTGACAAATGAGGTGTTGCTACATTCATCACCGTGTTAAAAAATTTATAAGGTAATAGTGAACAAAAATAACGTTGTGGAATGAGGCTGCATGAGGTATCCAAATTCTTTTTATTGACTTCATACAAAAGTTTTGATACAGTGCTTTTGTAAACAATATGCATATTGCATTATGTTTGAAAATTTAATTAGGAAATAAGTAGGTAAACAATATTTATAAAGTTAATATCTACAGAGATCTTATGTAAGGATAGCTTAAGATATTCTAGTATATAAAAGGGAAGAAATAAATAAATCTGTCTATTTTCAGGTTATTCTTTGCACGATTCTTTGTTTTCTGTTTTTCGTTGTCTGCTACTCCATACACTACTGAGTGGAGAAAATCCAATATTTTCTTTATGGAGGTATAATCGACAAAATCTCTCTAAAAGTGAGAGTGCCTCTCTAAGTGCAGCACGAGCACTTCTCAGACTTTAGATGTTTTGTTTCTTATCCTTATCGTATTATCGGAACAATATACGCTTACATAGAAAGTACTCAGGAGTATCAAAATGGCTGCACGATTCCCGTGTGCAGATTAAGTCTGACACAATCGCACACTATGGCAGTGTCGAAAGGTCGGAGATGAAAATCTTTGAATGACACCAGGATTCTGTGGATGCTGGTAAAAGGCGCATGTTCAATGGAAAATAGATTTCACGATTGGAAATTGTTTTTCTCTTGCTTTCTGTAGCGTAGCAGGAGTCTCTCAAGCTTTTTTGAAGTTTTTAGTTCGATTTTCGCATGCTTTTCGTCCTGTTTGTTTTAAAATGGTAATAAAGTATGACTCACCCCGTTAACTCGTTCATGTCTTACAATTTACTACTTCCTTTGAGCTTTCTGTAATTTGTATTTTACTCCATCGATATGCCCCACTTGCGCTCAATATTTTGACGGTTTAAATGGAAAATGGAATTGCTGTAGTGTTGACGAACTATGCTGTAGATACTTGGGAAGGGATAAATCAACAAAATCAGGCTAGAGAGAAAAGGGTTTTGTTTACGTACAAATTCTCATATTGACCGGATTAGTTCCTGACATTTTCACATTTTACTTCGTTGACTTTTGCCCTAGTTTCCTTTTCCGAGATGAGGAAAAAAGAAAAACCGTCATAGACCCTTTTCTGAAAGTTTTCTGCACTGTTGGTTCCCCTTTTTAATACCAGTTTAGACTTAAAGTTTACATACTAGGTTACTGTAAGACTAAAATTGGTCAAAGTAGATAAATATGATTATAATTGTATTATATTTTTGTTGAATTTTATTGGACGGTAATTTTATGTCCAAACAAGTGTATGATTTAATATTTCAAACATTAAGCATAGTAAACAATTTTAAAACTTCCAGATGAAGTAGAATATTTAAGCCACTTGATATTCCCTCAAATTCTGTAAAAATATTATGAAGGAGTCAACCTCCGAAAAATATGTAAATTTCCTTTCGTCAGATAAGCACAGTATTAATTATCCTTGATGATGATTACTTCATCATCCTTTCACAGTCCCTATAGTCTCTGTGAAATAAAATTTTTTTAATTTATGAATGAGAAAATTTATTGGTAAAATGAGAGACTTGGATTATTCCGTCATTTTTGCTGTTTCTAATAATTAGCAGGCATTTAATTAAGGTCAAAACATTTATGTAGCATCCTTTAATCGTTGTGGATTATTAATTTTGAATTCCTCTTTAATTGCGCCTTATTGTTCGTTAAAATAAAGGATTTATTTAAGCTTCATCAAAGAAAATAGAAGGTGTCTAATTTATTAATATTGTCCCCATTGTATATATTATAAATAATGAATTTCATCAATTAGGTTTAATTGTAGCTAAGTCGTATTGTGATTAAACTAACAATATCTAGGAGGAGACATACATTTTCTAGCTTTGGCAGATAAATGTTAAACAGTGAAATCATATTCTTGGAATGTAAATGAGTTTAAAAAAATTATAAAATAGGTTGATTTGTAAAAAGCCTAAGTTAAAAAACATTTTTGGGCGTTTAGTTAAACTAAGTAAATAAGTTAAGCTGTCTTTTAATTGTTCCGATTTTATATAAGCCCTTAGAAACCAGAAAAGTTACACAATATTTATAAATCTTCCATGGTATAATTTTGATTTTATAATTCTACAGAAACAAAAACAAAATAAGTAGTCATTATCATTATTTATCATTAAAATATCAAAATTTATGGATCTTTCTTATCCAAATGCTTTCTGGATACCTATGTAACCAATATATTCTCAAAGAAAATAAATAACTTTGAAACATTATCCTTGGAGTCCTTTAAAATGGGCGATATCCTTCTGCAAATGGCTGTTTGTCTTTACTTTACTGCTAATGTTGCTCTGATTTCCCTTCGCTTAATGGCTATCTAGGGTATTCATTGAGTGCTGATAAACGCATTAAAGTAAATCTGCTTTAAAACATCTGCTGGTATAGGACATTGAATGAAATTGAACCTTAACCTCTTAGCTCCGTATATTTCTTGCTTTAAATCAAGAGAATTTGTAGATTTCTTCGAGGTATATTTTGTCTAAATGCAATGCAATGATTTGCGTAGAATTTTAAGCAAGGGCGATCTTGTAGAACATATTTTTAAATTGGACGTTATTCGTTTGTTTTGTTTTCTATTCTTTTGATGACAAAATGAACTATTGCTTGCAGATCAAAATTGAAATAATTTTGAGATCATGTTCTTGTTCAAAAATAGAAATATATTTCTCGGAATGGTTGAAATAATCTGAAAGGAACAACAGTATAAATTTAAATTTTTTCAACTATAATACGAATAATTCCTCATTATTAAGATATCTATTGAATGGAAACGATTATATGTAAGCGAACAGCACTTCGATATTTGTGATGGGTATCTGCATTGAAAAGTTAATTGAATACCACTTAGTTCGCAAAACGATTTCGTAATTGTTTCGTTCGATTTTGACTTTTTCAAAAGAAGAGAATTCAATTGCAGTCGAGAATGGCATACGTGCCTATGCCATGTCTGACCTATGTCAGTTTCCCTTTTCACTGAATTTCATGCCTAGGTTATACTCGTAAGTATTCTGGCCGCAAAATATACGCTGATTGAACATTTCACTGAATGAGTGGATTACACATATCACACGGACCAATACTGCCCGAGAATACATTCGGCTTTTTTTGCTCTTCGTTGAAAATCGATGAAAATTGGAGTCACGTATGCCTTAACTGAGGAAAATTTCCACTAGATACGTGACTGTCATCAACAGAACGGCAGTTCTTAGTTCTCGAGACATAGAAACAAGGATTGAAGGGAGTACGCTCGTCTAACTTAAAAGTCATATATATTGATCTAATTCACTAAGGAGAGGTATTCATCCGTGAAACTTGGTCACACGGAAAATTATTTTCCTTGACCATTGGACTGAGTGTGCTTTTAGTCGTAGCATTGGTTTGGGATTTCTTAAGCTTAATATCGGTTTTTTAAACTCAATATTTCATCTTTGAATTAAGAGGTAATAGTCAGGCGCTTGGCAGCTAATGTGATTATACACATCATACTAAAGCAAGTATTTTCTGAATGTTATTTGCCTAGTAAATGTAAGGACTAGCTAGCTAACAGCAACCTTTTCTCCAAAGAATTCGTAAATCATTTCTAGAGGATATTTTTTGTAGATTACAAATTCGTAAATGAAAATAAATCAAGAAAAATAGAGTTAAAAAATATAGAAGGCCGTATTTTGGGCATTTTTGAAAAATCATTATAAAATAACGTATTGATTCAGAAGTTTATAATGTTGCTCAAATAATAGCAAAATCTAAAATTATTATATTGTATAAAAGTACAGAAAGGTTTAAAACATTTCAAAATAATCCATTGGTGTTATTTTTTTCTATAAACTGTTTATTTCATATGATAAATGGCATGCGTACATTTCTGAAGAACTTGTTCCTCAAAATGTGTAAAAGGGTCTGAGTAGGAGATATTTTAAATTTGAAATTCTCGTATCCAGCTTAGGAGGAGTATATTTCCGGTCGGGTAGACCTTTTTTAGCAGAACAGAGTCTTGTAGATCTCTCGCTAATAAACCATCGATAAGGTTGTGTTAGTCCGAATTTCCCTTCCACGCACCCTACACCTATATACACCACTATAAGTTCTATTCGATATTCCTAGGATAGGACTCAGGTTTTCATTTAAACTACGTAATTAATTTTTATGATGAATTTTTATTTTTCAATGACTTTTCAAATTTAGGGAAAAATCCTATACTCGTAGAAATGATTTACTAATTCTTTGGGGAGAAAATATTTGCTAGTCAGTGTTATAGTCAGTTTATTTTTATTTCTATTACTTGTGAAGAGCATTGAAAGTAAGTCTCAGTAGTTGAGAATTATATGAAGATATCAAATTAAATATTATAAGTTACAAAAGCATCTTTAAATAAATTAAAAAAAATACGTAACTAATCCATTGAATGCAATTTTTAAAAACTCTTATAGCTACACCAAAAATATATTTATACATAACACAAATGGTTCACCGGTTAGTCTAGGTCGCCACTTGAAGTAACCTAATGGGCCTAAGTGTGCTTTATAGGCAGCCACTACAACCTGGCCTAACCTAATCTATAGCTAGGTTAAGTTATGTTGTAGGTGTTATATTTGGAAAAATATTTGAATAAATTAAACTATTTAGTCTTGGTAAGCTTCTTATTTAGTTAGTTAGTTAGTTTAGTTAGTTACGTCCTTGCAATATCTACTTAGTAATATGATTTTTTAAGTAAATTTAATTTCTTAAATAAGCAAAACAAATACTGATGACATAGTCAGAAGAATACAAAGAAGAAATTCTCTAAGCTGAAATAAAAAGGTTTAAATTTTGAACTTGGACTTTAGAGAAAAGGCTCTATTATTTGTTGTAAAGAATTAAAATACGCATACATAAATGTAAATCTGTACTTTCTTAAAAAAATATATTTTTTCGCGGAAAATACCCTTTACATTTCGTAATTAAAAACATTCGTTTTTTGTTTTGTTTTTTTCTAAAATCAGTTCCTTTGACAATGTTTACCCGAATAACCTGCTCACGTTCTTATTTACCATGCGTCTTTATTTATCAAAAGACATTAAGGAAATTGGCATGCGGGGTGTTATTACCCTAATGAAACTCACTCTATATCGCATATATGTAATTAAATTACCCCACGACGCAAAGGCTTATTTGAATAAAGAGCACACCTTGATTCGTCTTGGTACACCCCTGAGGATATGCTCACCTCTTCGGAAGCTCTTTGTTACAGTAGTATTATAATGGATGGTATTTGTGCGCGATTATAGAAATCATTGGGATCTCATTAGACGATTCTTTTAGTTGTGATAATAACACAGCAATTAGAGGTGAATAATTAATTACTAGTGGGGCTTGCAGGTCACAGGAACTAAAGCATTTGATTTCAATTTTGAATCTTAAAAAAATAGTCTTGAATCAAGTGCACTTACTAAATTTATTAAGGACAGAGAAAGGTTGTTTACAACAAGCTTGATAAGAAGAGTTCCCGTGCGGAAAAAGAGGTAATGTAGTGAAATTTGAAATTTTTCCAAGTGGATATGAAAGTCATTGATAAAATATATTGTGCCCCTCCTCATTCGTATAAAGGATGTATGCGAAAATGTTTACGTTTGATCTCATTTGATTTAAAATTCGTTGACGGAGCAATCGATGGCATACGATGTTGCCATTTAAATCGAATTTAAAATATATCAAGCGTTACTAATATCGGTCCCTTCGGGAAGTAAAGCGGTTCGTTCTATGTATATTCAAGATAGATGTACAAATTCACAACAGAATGCAAATTTTCCTCATTTCTATGCAAATCTTCTTAGGGAACGGTGCAGTAGAGCACTCCTTTACTGCTTTGTTACTTTACATTAAATTACTTTACTTGGAAAAGTTCCTAGAATCTCAGTGTCTGGAGTATGAATTTACGTTCGAAGAAAATGACGGCACCAAGAGGTGATTTCCCAGCAGCATCGCAACGGTTTCAGTTCACTTTCTGTGACTTCTTGCGGAAAAGTTAACGTTAGTTGTTTCAGCTTGAAGACATTGAATTGACTATAAATTCTTGGTGGAACTTTCGTAATATTGCTGCGAGTCAATAATGATTCTGACTTGTCAAGCCAACTTAGACATATTTGTTAATTGAGTAATTCATACATATGCGTTAAATTGCATAAGTAAGTTGCAATTTAGAGTAAAGCCCTATCCTAAATTTATAAATGATTTTGTAATAAAAACATCTTATGCGCAAATAATGAACATCTTAAACGTTATGTTTGTTAAAACCAAAATAAAGAATCACGACAAGTGTTAAAGTGAGTGTCTAAAGATACCTTCAATCCTCTAGAGATGTTACTAAATTATGTATGACGACTAAAAGCACCGCAGCGATTTAATATGAAAGACGGGTTAATAACGATTACACAGTTGGGCATTCTCCTGCTGAAATTTTTTAATAAAAGTAAAAATTACCTTACTTGACGGCATATGAAATAAAAGGCCGGGTAATTCGGATTATAAGAGAAACCATTCAAGTAAGTGGTATTAGCTTGTAACTGCTTTACGAAAGCTTTTTACGACTTGGCCCACGGGAGGTGGTCGTAAAACGCACCGTACCATGCCGAAATGTTAAATTTAACTTTTGTTTTTTTTTTGGGGCCGTACGAATGAACTCGGAAAATCGAAAATAAATTCTCATTTATGGAAATTTGCATTTCTCGAGGTGTTTTTACGATGCCATCTAATAGAGTTTGGCGGCATTTTGCGGCACTTGCTAATGTTAGTCTTTGGGTTTTTGTTTTCCTCCCCTGTTATAATGTTGATTTACACGATTAAATCTTTCCCCCTTTTATTTTGCAAGGAATTTAAATGATTTAATAAGAACTGTTTACATTCATAAATCGCAGAAATGATTTAAATTTTCTTATGCTAATTTTGAACTAATTAAAATGTCTGGATAAGCTTTCCTTTTTCCAGAATAATTTTAAAAAGAATATAAAACACTGAATTCTGAGAACGGCATAGAGATAAAATAGAAAAAATCGGCACATCTTTGGTATTTATTACTTACATTACGAAAAGGGTTAGGAACTTTCAGAGCATGTCCGAAACGAGACATAATAGAAGGGTTCATCATATATCACAGAAGACGTGCATCATCTTTGGAAAGGTCCCTTGATTTATTTTGGTACGTGACTGATCTACTTTACGAGAAAATAAATGCCCAAGTGGACTTGGCTATCGAAGTGGTTTGTCGATTTTCGGTTATCCACAGGAGTGTCTGCGTAAGAAGTACGCCTACCGCATTGATGAACGAGCATTTTGATTTATGAAGTGTTATGAATATTATGAATGTGCCTATTCGTAATGATTTCTGTTATATATTAAAAAATATTGGAGGCCAAAACTATTTGAAATTTTAATAAAATTGAAAAAATTGAAATTGTTAAAAACTTTTTGGGTATAAACGAAGACTGTCCATTTTATATATGGTGGACTGCCAAATTCTAAAAGTAAGTTTACTAAAATAAAAGGATAAATTAATAGACAAATTCCAAACATACATCGATCATGATATAAACCATAAACTGATAAACTATACGACTGTTAAATTTCATTAGTCCAAACTAATAAAATTAAATATTAATTAATTTGTTGTTGACTTGTACCATAGCGCAGATAAAAACAATGAGAAATAAATGTATTTAAAAAATGCAATTAATAGAGAATCTTGCAAACCAAATTACAAATTGATGTCACTTATAATCCATTGAATTTAATTCATTTCAAAAACACCCAATGGATTAATACTAATTAAAAGCTTTTCCGCCTTTTTCAAGTTTTTTAATTTAGAATTCCCCAGATGCTTTTGTCGTCCATAAATTTAACAAGTTGCACAACCCTTTTGTGGAAAAAGGACGAGAGAATAAAAAGAACTTTAAACTGATTCTATCCATTCCAATTGCTTTTAAATTTTATAATGGAGAAAAATTTACTGACCAAACGAGAATGAAACCTTTCGAATGTCTAAGGGTAAATGTTTTTTTGTATTATTTTCAAGTTAGTGGAATAAATTTGAATGTAAACATGTAAAATACATACATATACGAAATATTTAATATATTTATTCCTAATTTTGCAATTACAATTTACAAAAACATATGTCAAGAGAAAATAATTCAATTGTGCTGCTCCAAGAACGACTTCATCATTTAAAAATTTCTGGAACGTTTTGAAAATCCAAATAAAGAATTCATGGAATTTATGCCATAAATAGCTTATATGTGTAAACTCTCACATCTTCCGTAATGTATGTATAATTGCATTTGATTGGGAAATTAATTTATTAGACGTAATAAGGCAGTTATGGAATTTAAGCAAATTAATACGAGAATTAGATTCTGTTTTACTACATAATTTCCTTCGGGATATACATAGGTAGATATTTAGTAAATTATTATTTTTTATTTTCTTAAAATTCTTTTCAAATAGAATTTATTTCTGAAAGGAATATATTTGCTCCGAAAATATAACGAAGTTTGAATACAAACTGTAGTGAAGTGGAATGTAAAAAAAATAATTGGATTTGTTTCTAAGCTATGTTCGCAGATTCTTTATATCTATAGTTTAAAAATAGCGAAAAATATTATATGATATTAAATATTCATGGAAATTCTATTTAGAGTTTTTATAAAATATCGACTTTCCCAACCAATGAATAGTCTGTTTATTGGAATTTCTAAAACTTGTGAATTGAAAGTTATGGCAGTAAATTGTAAAATATGTACGTGAGTATTATTATTATTTTTATATGAAGGGTGTATATGTATAATTCATTGCGTTTGTATATTAATTAAAATCGGGAATCAAGAACAACAAAATATGATTTTTGGTATCATAGGTTCCGAAATCGAAGTATAATTTTGGGAATTTAAAATGGTGAATGAGAAATAGTGACTTTTACCATGCGTACTTAATTTAAATCAGAAAAGATGGGCTTTCAATTTTAAACTCAGTGCCTTATACTTTTGATCTTAAGCTAAAAAAGGTATTGATGAAAATTGATAATAAGGCGTTTTCGAAGTTGATAACGTTTAATTTATTATTGCAAAAACGATTTTAGTATTTTCAAACTTCTTCATTTACGGATTAAATCTTAAAAGCAAAAAAAAAAAAAGAAACAACAACTCTGAAATTTGGAGCAGAATAAGTTTTAACTTTTTGTTTCGTTTCTCTTTGGTTTCATAAGTCTAACTTGAGATTGTTAAAGGTAACATGTAAAAAACCATCGTTTCATTTTTTTGCAAACCAACGCCATTAAAAGTACATTGAATACGAGCAGAATTCTCAAGGATAAGTTAAACAACCTCAGAACATAATATATGCAAGCTATACCGGATGGCGTATGTTTTAAAGAACTCACAAGTTTTACTTTCGACATTCCCAAAGCATTAAGATAAATTTTATTTCGACTTTCCAGATACCAAATGTAAATTTTATGTAAACTTCTACCGAGTGTAGCCGAGCATGTAGCTAGATTTTCGCTGAGGATATATGGAGCACTTAGCCGAAAGGGGGAGTGTGTGGTTAGTCCTATATATGTATGTCATCCAGTCACCGCAAAACATGCACTTCAATATTGAAATGAATACGAGATTTACAAGCATGTGGCTTCAAAATGTAAAGTCATCACTTGCAGATTTCAAATATGCCAAATGTTTACGTCACATTTATCTTCTCTAAGTGAATTCTAGATATTCAAGGATACGCTAGACTCCCTCATAAGATATTCTCATATGTGAGGCGGAAATTTTAAAAGATAAATTCGTGGATGGAAGGTCTGCTCTTTGGCTAGTGCCCGACCAAGTTATACAAAGGGGATGAACGATTCAGAGTTCAAATGTTAGAGAGCATCTCTCAAATTAACAAAATTTATTGTTGGGGATTACTCCATGCATCATTTGGGTCATAAAGTGGCTTTGTTATTCTGGTCTTGAGTACTGTACGAATTCAATCGGAGGAGAAAGATCCAGCCATCATAATATCATTCTTGATTTTGTTTTATACGAAGTTATTTGGTGTACCATGTTCACAATTTTGAGAAGTATATTAAAGCGAATATTTACAGCATATGAGCAAATTGGTAAAAGCTTTTAATTCTTTTGAAGTTAGATTGCTTATCAGAAATGAAATTCGTCATTAAGTCTTTTGTAGCGTACATAACTCGTTTTGTAAAAAGGTAAAAGGATGGAAGAAAGGTCTTTCTTTCCTTTTAGGTGAATGAGAATTATGGAATATTGCAGTCAGACAAGATTTTATATTGTACTTTATCTAGAGATTTATCCTTTCAATCAGAGAAAGGGTTCATAGTTGTTACTGTGCTAATGGAATTTGCAATTGAAATTCAATAAATTCTTGAGTAAATTTTGGGCAATAGTACCTAACGAAGAAAGGGATGATTTTGTTGGTAACAATTTAATATGCTATATATACTTTCTATAAACCCGACGCTAAATTGATTAGTTATTATTTTATATACCTACCGGTTTACGTTATCTATGGTATGTTACGCGTAATAGAAAATTGGGCAAAAAGAATGTCAATGTAAACTGCCGTATTTTATTTCACTTAACAAGTTATCGCAGCTGGCCTCTTTTCAAAGTGTGTACCTAAATGTGTCGCGAAAATGAAACAATGACTATTTGTATGGTTAAATTAAATTAACATAGTTTTCTCATACTAATTCGTCTTATATAATTTTAGCCTCCAAATACGATAAACATCGTGAAATTTACAAATATATTTCAATTTTCATTTGGTTATTTAATAATGGAAAATAATACAAAATATTTCCATTTATTAATGAGTATACTCGTCAAACTAAGGTACCGAGATATTTGAGTCTTATTACAAGGCATTAGTTGTAACCGAGCTCGTTATAATAAGATTTTACTGGAAGAGAGTAACAGAAAATGTAGGACTTAGTTTTTCAATTTGTATAATTAAAGATAGATCGACAAACTTAAGAATTCCTCTAGTGTTGGTTGTTATAATACCCCGAAAACTCGATTGGGCCAAAGCGGTTCGGTGAACTTTCAACTGGACAAATGGGCATCGTAAATATTTAAAAAGAAATGCTTGCAACAAGGGAATGCGAAATGCCAGAAGCACTGTAGCACCTAGAAACATTTTAGGAAGTATTAATCAAGAGAGAACCCCTCTTTCAACAATTCCTGGGGTAAATGTTTTAAGCCGCCAAGCTATCCGGGTTCACACCTCCACTTGCTTTTAATCCCTCAGGTGAGTTAAAGTTGGGCGAACCAGAGGCAAACGAACAATAGCACTCACTAAACAAAGCTATACATTGACGTCAGCAATGCCATTAAGGATATACTTGTCGACTTCATCCCCGACAGTTGGGGTTACAAAGCGCCTGTTGGAGGCTGTTTCCCAGAAGGTTCCTAACATTCCCTAATTCTTCGTTCTTAATGCTACTGCCACCTCTTGCACTTACCTCCCGAAAGCGTAAGACTGCTTTGGCTTAAAAGTTTTAGTCATAAAAAACGACGAGAATTAAAAAAGTTGAAGACTTAAGGAGGAAAGAGCAAAACTTTTTAAAGCACTTTATCATTAAAGCCTATTTGAATTTTCAAGAGAAGGACAGCTCCAACAGCTTGGCCGTGTGGTACTGGAGGGTTAGTCTAGGACTGGGTGGTTCGGCGTTGGCCAACAAGACGAGTATAAGGGATACTGGGGAGGGTGGCAAAACTTTCGTCAAGTGCTTTCAAGGGTGTTGTTAAAGTTAAAGACAAAAAGTAAGGAACTCTCGGAAAAGAAGTACGAAAAGAAATACGCAATTACTTTTAATGGAAATTTGTAAACTTTACGATTTCCTAGGAGCTCTTTCTGCAGACGAGAAGGTGAGTCATCATAGCTAGGAAGCGAGAAGGCGAAACTTAGGAGAATATAAAAAAAAAATCTACTTTCTTGCTGCAAATCAGCCCTAGATAATATTGGAACAAACCGAGACCGACAATTTCATGATTTATGAACAGGGGAACAAGTTTCGTATTTTAAAAGTTCAAAGTGCTCGATCGAATAATGAAATTCTCAATGAGTATTCTTCGGACATCGAATACATAGTCTAATAATTCAAAATTACAAATAGTAAACTCTAAAGTTTTTTCCATGTTGGTTTCCTAGATATGCAGTTCAAAATTTAATGAATAGTGAATCACTAGAATTCTATTTTAACTATTTCTTGAATTTCTACTTTATTTCAGTGGTTTTCTAGTTTCCTAGATTGCTAGCGTTAACTAAGTCAGTTTGCATTTATTTAGCCAGAAATAAAATTGATATTGCAGTAAATTTTAGACAAATTAAGGCAGTATCCAGTAAAGCTTGCATGAGCATATTAAGTACGTTAATTACACAGTAAATATGATGGTGCTTCACTTTCTCATTACACTTAATTTTCCAACTTAAGGTGTCTGAATGAATGCCGTTTTATTATTTATATATTAGAACCACTCATGCACAATTTTGGTTAATCACAACATCCCATCTGTAATAAAGATACGAGTGATTAAGAAATTCAAATTTAAAAGAATAAGAGGGAAAATCTTGATATTAAATTTGCAAAATGTTAAAATGGATATATTTAAAGGTATATTGCAGTTAATTTATATGCATTACGTTACGTATTTTATACTTCAACCGATTGGGTACAGGAAAACCTCACATGTCTCACCTTTACAAGAGATCGAATTTGAATGACAAAGTACGAATACGAAATGAGTTAAACATGCATCGAAATATTCGTGCAATCTACTAGAATTCCAGCAATATACAGCTAAAAATTCACTGGTGTACGGATAACCCTAGAATATAAATTAAGTTAAAGGTAAATTCTGTAAAAACTACGACCTTTGTGGCTTTCTGATTATTCAGTTAGTTAGAAACTGGTAATGTGCTAGAAATTCAGATACATTTACTGAAAACTAATTCAAATAATTTAATAGAGTTCTTTTAGTTAAATTTCAGTTAAATGTTTTTTATTCGATTTTTATGTTTGAGGAATACAGCGATCTGTTCTCGTACTAAATTATAAGGCGAAATATTATGCATGAATTGCCAAGAATGCCATAAATAATGAGCTGAGAACGTATTTTTCCTATTAAGAAATTACTATGATTTACGACTGATAATTTTTATTAAATGGATACTTGAGAGCATCCATTTATCAGAATTTCTGAATCCTTTTATTGCTACTGCTTTAAGAGGAGAGATGATGGTAAATCATTTTTGTGCTTTCTTGAAAAATATATTTAATACTTTTTATATTATAAGTAAATTTTATATTTTGGGGCAAATTCATTTAAAAGTAGCATTCGTTTGATACCCCATACAATAGAGTTGAGAAAACAAAACGTAGTTAATTCATTGTGATAAGCTGGCAGACAGATTGAAACTGTGATCATAAAAGCTCCATTTTTCTATTCTTATTGTGAAACAGAATACTAAAAATAACAATAAATTTTATGTGACGCAGATAAGAGCAGGAAAATACTCTGGGAATATCTAAAAATAGTGACCCAAGAACATTGTCCTGAGGCATTCATAACCAATTGCTTATTTGGAAGAAACACTAACGAATTTCAGAAAAAATAACATTTAAGTGCCAAACATCATGATTGGAAAAAGGTTTTTGGGGTAAAAATGATTATTAATATTGATTCCGATAAAACCATTATTAAAAGTCACTAAAAATATAGTATTCGTTATTTATAGTTAATTATCGGATTCCACTGTAGAAAGTTGTGCCTGTGTCATATTCTAAAATATTAATTTTTGCTGATTTAATTTTAATAATGCCATGCTGGATTACTGAATTGATGTGCAGTGAAAACGGAAAATCTCTTTTACCAGCTAGGAAAATGTTTTGAGAAAATTATATAAAGTCCCACAGGTACCATGTAAAAGTTTTTATTTTTTGGAATAAGTAAAAAAAAAGAGATTATATGTAGACAGGTACTGTTGTCTACTACAGGCTTTTGCAACCTACTGTTTGTCTATTTATTCTAAAAAGTTTATAAATTGTCTAAAAAATGTGAAAAAGGGTACTTCAGGGATTACCCAAAATGGTTCTTATATGTATAAGAAGCTGAGCGCAGAAAAGGTTAATTCAGCAATAGCAATATTTTTGAACATTTATTTAGAATTCAGGTATCGTCCTTGTCTAGATGTCAATTTTCATGTACATTAGTCGTGACGAAGGCTTTAGTAAAATATATTGTTAAGAAAGCATATGTCATACCTCATGAAATACAATTTCCCCAGGGAAATATCACACCTGTGAACGATGCGAAAATCAATTTCAAAGTTTTCAAGATAGGTAGACAGCTTGTGTGATGCTTATGCGTCAACTGGGTTTAAAGGACTATAAAATATTGTCAAGGATTTGTTATGAGGCCGATTTCTACAATAAATATATAAACTTTTTTTAGGAAGTTTTTCTTCTTGTGCTATTCATACATACAGAAAAAAATGGTTTTGAGTGGTATTTCGTATGTAATTTGTGAAGAATAACCACCTTGTAGAAATTTGAACTCTTCCTAAACCATGCATACATTTAATTAAAGGATATAAGTTCTTGAGGTTGCAGGAATAGTGTCATTAAAATATTAAAATGTGAATCATGTAACGATTCTGTTTCATGCTTACTAAAACGGAATTTGAAATCCATTCTGGAATGAAAGAAGTACTTTTTATTATAAAATCAAAAGCGCATTCATGTGCAACATTTCTTACAGGAACTGGTGAAAGCCAGTCACCGTTTACACGTTCTTCTTGGCGAATAATAAGCGGGTCTGGCGTACAGTTGGCATTGTTAGAGAGCCATGTGAAATCACAATGCGAGGAATCAGAAATCCAAAGTGGACTTGGACAAAGCGATGTATGTACGTACGCATATAATTTTACTCACCTCCATTGTTACTTTTACTTATCAACATTCTGAACACCTTGGCAAAGTTGAAACATTTTCAAATGATTTTATTGTGATTCCCCGTCTGGGTAAAATGTAAACGATGAGTTGGTTTTGCAAGGTAAAAGAGGAAAATCTATTTTCATATGCACGTTCCCTCCGTTTACGAAGGGAAGGGTTTTTGCATTTTTTCGTAATAAATCTCTGAGAGAACTGTGCATGCTGGAGGATCAACATTTGCATACAAATGGAGTGTATGATGAAATGTGCTCATTTTTATGGCTTTTATTGTGGCACTATGCAAATTTACTTACGCAAGAATTCTTTTGGCTTTTTACTTCAACTTTTATGAAACTTTAGTTGCATGAATTTTACTAACCACAATTTCTACATTGGGGTTCTTGCCACCATGCTGCAAATACAGATATAATTTAAGAGCTTAAAAGTTACGTAAAATTACCGCCAGAATCTCGTTTATTACCATTATGGACCAAAATTATTGTGATGAATAACGCAATCTGTAGGGTTCATTATTAAAAGGAATATCAAAGGATAATTTGTGCTTTTCTTTTGGGTTTATGTACAGTTATTACATACGTTCTTTAAAGTTTTTATAACTTATTAAATATTTTTGAATTATTTCCTATTTTGCAATCAATTGATATTCAGGCTAAAACCATAGTTTTTGGAAATAGAAAATGAGAAAATAGTGGAACACTTTTACAAACTTCAACCGTTAAAGGGTTTTAAAATATCGTCACACACAAAAGTCTAAATTTCTTTTCTTCGGGAAGAGAGAGAGTATCAATTTAAAATAGAAGCGAAAAGTTTTTCGTCAAACAAGTAAATTCCTTAGAGATGAAATTTCATAAGGTATAAAAATTGGTTCATGGAGGATGGCTACCAATATGAAACTTAAAAGAAATGTAGCTTTGGTGCCATTGAATTGAATTGAATTGAAATATCATGAAAAAGAGTAGGTACCAAAGTCAAGTACTTAAGAAGTTTGTAATTAATTATGTTACATCGGGTAGAGTCGGATAATTAACGTAGTAATGCACTTATAATTTTTGAGCCCACTATAATATCTGAATCTAGTTCTGACACGGTGTCTTAGGCATGCACTCATCCACCCAATAAAACAGCAGCTATACGAAAGAACCTTTATTAAAACATAAAGTATAAGAGTTGCTCGACATTGTCAATAAATTACATAAATTAATTGTGACTTGCGGATTAATTTACTAATTGGAGCAAGCTGTTAACTTATCTCCGATGCATGCGGCGTACGCCATGGCATGGGCAATTAAGTTCTGCTCGTATACACCTGAGAAAAGGTGAGCGTGGGGACCGCTGGCGAAAACGGCAACATCATCGCCCCCATGTGTCTCCGATTCCAAGGGGACCGTCGATGGAAATTTGTAATTCTATGTGGATAGATCTAAACTTGTACACTACTATAGCAGAACCTATAAATTCACTTTACCTTATCCCTCATGTTAATTTCTCGCAAATTTCGCCTTCGACCCTCACTTTGAAGCATATTACGCATAAATCCGGGCCCATTAGCATAGCTAAGGGTGGCGTACGGTAGCTCGTCAGTTCCGACCTGGCTGTTATTTATCCCGAAAATGTCGTTTTTCCTGCTCGAGTATCCAGCTATTGACATAGTGTGGGAGTGATCTGAAGTAACAACAATTAAGGTGTCCTGTTCGCTCGTCCGTCGTCGCGCCGTTTCGATGGCCTTGTCGAATTCGATTGTCTCATCGATGGCTTTGATGGCCTCGGTATCGTGGTGGGCGTGATCAATTCTGCCGCCCTCAACGAACAAAAAATATCGTTTTCCCTGCTGTTCCAGAAGGTCCAGGGCTTTGTCCGTCATTTCAGCAAGCGTTGGGTGGGTCTTATTATCTGCATCCAGGTGGAAGGGCATATGACCGCTCTCGAACAGACCCAGTACATATTGCGTCTCTTTGGGGACCTGGAGGTAGAAATTATGTCCTTTTAAAATATGCTAATACTAGTTTACGGGTCGTAAACTTTCTCATTGAAATTATACAGGGTCTCCCGTGACCCGTGGAAGTATACCTTTGGGCAACATATGGGCTAATACAAAGTTTCACGGTTTAGGGTTGTTGTATCGTACTTACCAATTGCTCAAAATATAAGATTAAGATTAATTTAGCCCATGAATGATACGAAGAACTAAAATTACCATCCTATTAGTTTGTTTCACTAAAATATCTACTTATATAAATTATTTTTAGGTAAATATATCCCAACTTAAAATTGCTAAATTTGTGCTTGCGAAAAGAAAACTAATTAAAATAGCAAATATGTTAAAATGACAATTCATACAATCATTTCGTAGTTTTCTTCTATGTAGTATAAAAATATTTTAGTTTAAACAGATTGAAAAAATGGTGTGTACTTTAGCTATAGTGTGAATTTTTCATAATTTATTAGTGATCTACATAACTACATATAAATTTTATTCAAAACACTGGCGTTTTTCGATTGATAAATTTTAATAGGAGACATTGTTCTTTTTGTACTATTCAAGGTGTGCAATATTTCAAAGTTCTAGTTCAGTTACAACTGCGATTTTAGAATAATAAGTAGCTTATTGTAGAGGAAATCATATAGAATTTAGGAGTTTATATAGTGAATAGGTGAAGTGCTATATAAATTTCGTTATATAAGCTATTTGGACTAAATCAAATATTTATTTGTTGATTAATCATTTTATATGGCGTGTTTTATATCCCCTTTTCTTCAAATAATTCTTTCGCCTCAAAATGATTTGTAGCGCTTGTCTACCAAAGTAAACGAGTTTAGTAAAAATGATGAGTTTTTCCATTCGAGTAGCCCAATCCAATTTTATCTGTATGGCTTTTTTCTTTCAGTCTTAGAACCTCATAATAAGCTTCACTCTAAAAAATTGTTATTGAACATTACTTTAATAGTTGATGGCAATTGATTACCTACAATAATTATAGTAAATCTTAACAAGCAACTAATTTTAAACTTTTTCGTTTAGGAAATTTAAACTTTTTTCAGCATGAATGTGGGAATTAAAAACTTGCCACTTTCGAATTGTCGTTTCGTTTCTCTAACTCGACGATTTCTTCTCGAATAATTTTGGTTCCGATGATTTTTGGTTATGAATAACAAAAAATGTCTATATTTAATAATAGCAAGACAACGTTGGCAAAGGTTCTATGAGAATCTCGGAATAAGATAAAACATAAGAGCTTGCTGTTATTCTTTATTAATACATATTATAAATTGAAATATTGCACAGACTATTCTGTATAGGGGTTTTCAGGTTTTCATACTGTACCTATTTTTAGAATTCTATATAGATAATTTTGTGGTATATTTACCATTTCTGAAGTTTTTAAATTTGAGGAATCAGCAGTTTTGAACATAAAAACAAATAGAAATACATTTAAACTACTTATTACTACATACGCTAAGGGAAATGCAAATGGCTCCATGATATAATTTTTATTGGAATTAGTTTGTATGTTAGAATGACTGTAAGTATAAATAGAACTGCTAAATACGAGAGATTTTATGACGAAAGTGACCCGATTGTCTCTCGCTCGTAAATACTTGTCCTGGAAAGTAGAATGGTGCAACATTTCTTTTTAGCGATGTAAAAAAGTTTAATTTAGATGGGATACACAATTGACAATGTTACTGGCGTAATGATGGTACAACTAGAAATACTTTCCAAGCGCAACTTTGCTGGTCGAACACTAGTTGTTTGGGGTAAATTTTTATGTGGAAAAGTGTCTTTACCTTTGATATTTACAAAAATGTTGTCCCAAGTCTACATACATCTGTGGGAGATTAGTTTAATTGAGCACAGAAACACTTTGATGGGAGAAAACTTTATCATCCAGCAAGGCAACGCATCGGTACATTGTTCCAGAACAAACAGAACAGTGATTAAGAGAGGGAAATTTTGAGGTATTGTATTCGTCATTGTGCAGTCCAAACCTCAACTCAACTCAATTTTAATGTAATTTCTTGGAAAGTATATGAAAATGGTAAGCAATTTTGATCAATTATTATTGCTTTAAAGAATAGAATTGTAGAGGTCTGGATAGATTCAATAGATGTGTATGTAAATTAATTTGTAATTGTTTTTTATGTGAGGCAAAAAAAAAATTAATCCCTATTTTCATTTTATTCCAAAAAATGAGGGCAAGACTTTTTGAATTTCCACAGTGATTTTATTGCATTTTGTATAAGGAAAATTCTCGTTTAATAGACAAAGTTTATAAAAGGAATATTTTAATTCAATTGATATGTTCGTTGTTGCTTTGCATATGGGACGAGAAAGTTGTATTATTTTTATTAACCCAAAAAAAGCCTTATCTACGCCTGCGAGGGGTACATCGTTGATTTTTTAGTTTGAATATAAGCAGTATTTTTTGTTTTGTTATAATAAATAGCTGTGATTGTAGTTTTCTTTGATTAAACTGTGCTTTAATATTAGTTTATATCTCAACCTTAAATTTCCTAAAATAAAACATAAGTCGTATATTTGTTGTCATTTACTCGTATACCATATATGTTCGCGTCTGAGTCGTACGTTAAGGCTTTATGTACCTCTAAAATAAATTAGGTTTCTATCGTTAATATCTCCAATAAATGGGAGATATTGGGGGAATATTTTTTTATTATGTTTTCCTTTTTCCTCCTTTAGAAACCGTTCTCAAATCGAAGAACCTCGGAAATGATAGAATCCCCAATTAGACCATTCCAATATTTTTCAGTGAGTAACATCCGTGAAACTCGAATATTTTCGAAAGTCACATTTCATTTTCAATTTTATTTTCCTACCTTCAATAGTTCCTCCTTCGTCTGGACGAAAGCCGTCGAGTAGTTGGCGTGGGTGCTCCTCCACGCGTCGATCAGGTTTAGGTTGTCTTGTCGCTTGCCGCTGATGCCCGCGACGTCTGTCTCAGACTCAGGCAGGAATTCCTGACGGCCACCCCCGAAGACCACATTCATGTTCTGGCCCACCGGCCTATACACGAACTGTTTCGCAATGTCCATGCACTTCTTGGGGTCTCCGCCGTCTCGGATTAGTTGACCGTCATTCTCCCAATTTCTGTTTACGGAATGGGCGTAAGCACCCGCCGGAGTAGCGTGGGTGATCGAAGTTGTCGTTATTAGACCTACAGCAATTAAATCAATTAAGTGCATTGTCGGCGCGACACCTACGAATCAAAATCTTACCTGTCGCCATTCCGCTTTTTTGAGCCCACTGGGCAATCGATGAGACGTGTTTTGAAGTGTCGCTTTCGGCATCGCAGTCGCCCGCATCCACCGCCGCGGACACCCCCAACATTCCGTAGTTTGCTTTGACGCCAGACAAATACGCGGTCGCTGTACACGCGGAGTCCGCCACTTGCGTATTGGCGCAGTATGTCTGAAATCAGAAAGGGAAAAGATTAATTGGCGGGAGGGGTTAAAGTCTGAGTTCCGCTTAAGGAACTAAACAAAACTAAACTTATTAAGTATTATCTGTTCGAGGCGCATGGGCGCTTTTTCTTCGACTGTGGATGGAACAGTTTTCTTAGCAACAGACGCTTAATATCTTCCTGGTACCAAGAAGATGCTAATTTCTTGATACTAACGATTACGCAGCTTGTTCTGTTTACCAAAAACAACCCTCTTTCTGATCCCGTGCTGGTTCAGTTGGTGGGAGTCAGATAGGGCGGCCATAGACTCATTAAATTAATTAAGATTAATTCAGTCTTGTTTTTCTTTCATCGGCACCACCTGCTTAACATTTTTCAAAAGAATCAATTCTATTCCCTTCATTCTACATATCTCTTACTATTTATAATACCTAAAAGTGAATATTTTCAGTAAAATATAGGTTCGATTGCTTAAATAGCTTTGCGGAATGAGGATGAGGTTTTCGCACTAAAAGAGAAAAGGTTGTACCTTTATGATGAGACTGGGGTTTAGTGTCTGTCTGTCTCATACCAGTTTTTCTCAGAAAGACTAATACTTTTTCAAATTTTGCCAATACTTAGGTATACTATATATCAGGTATTATTTCTGCAATTTAGAATACAAGTCGTTAGTCATTGGACTCCAGACATACCAATTTACATCTTATTTACAAATTTATATATATTAATTAATATATATAAATAAATATATTAAAAATTCTATTGAATGAGCTGAGTGCTTTTAGAGTAACTTATTAAATCTTCTTTAACTTTCTGTTTGCATTAAACTTGGTGCTTTTATAAACAATTCGCGGATACACTCATTGACTTAGTATAAAATTTAATTTATCAGTTTTGCGAAGAATATTTAAATTTGTGAAAATAAACTTTATATTTAATCGGAGTCGGGATGGTTTTTAAAAACTTTTGATAAATGAGAGAATTGGTATCAAAATCATTTATTTAAATTTTTAGTTTAGAAAAAGAAAGTCATCAAGATGAATGAATATAATCTCAATTGTATCTCCTTGTATTTGAAATTCTTTTTATTTTTTGATGGATTACTTCTTGAGTCAAAGGTGCCAACTCGTAAAGTTTGGTAATATATCAATCATATTCTTTAATTTGTATTACATATTTCAAAATGTAATTTATCCTGATAAAGCTGATTTAGAGAGTATATATTGAAAATATCAAGCTTATATCTGAGTATTATTATTTATCGATTATCAATTACTTTATAAAATTGAATGAAAGTATTATAAAAGTCCTCTAGAAGTTGTTCGATTTGCTTCAACCATCACAATAACCGTTCAAAACTGGTTAGTGCAAAAACGGACTGTTGCAACAGCAAATAGAAGTTTAATCGGTTAAAACTTGTAAATGTATAAAATTCGGAAAATGTGGTTATTTCGAGATTTTCCTGGTGATTAATAAAAAACTGCTTTGTACTAAAACATGTAATTACGCATTTTGAAAAATATGGCAAAACGATTTGAATTTATGCATTTAATTGAATGTTCCCAAACAGATTTCCAATTGAGTGAAAATCTTTATAATAAATTTGAAATTAATCGCCTTAAGTGAGGAGGAGGCTGTCGCATGCATTTGTAATTGAAGTATTTTCCGATATAAATTTTCAATTTCCTCTGAAACAGTTTATAGAGAAGCATAGAACATTTCTATAGAAAAGCTTTGGTGAGGAAAGTTGAAGGAAATGTTCTATTACGTAGAAGATCTGCTTTTAACAGGTTGTATAGGAAATATCAGATTTTACATGAAAGAGCCTTTAGCACTATGTTTCTGACACAGTTCATTTACCAAGGCAGTTAGGTTCGTGGCAAATTAGTAATATTTTCCATCTATTCCAATAGTAGAAAGCATTATTATAAACCAGAATTATTAATATGGCTTTCATACCCTTCAGAATTCTTGTAAAACGAATGCACAATGTTGAAGCGGGTTCTAATGCCTTATGAATTTTGTACTATGAATCGTGCAATGAATCTTACCTTCGATAGGCCCACATAGGGGAACTTTTCAAATGAATACTGCTGCTCCTCACCACCCATGTAAACTCTTCCCGCTGTGATAGTGGGAATCGACATACCGTCGGCCAGGAACAGGATGATATTTTTGGCTGTGTTCATGTTAAGTCTATTTTTCTGTAGCTGCTTCAGCAAAATGTTCTGGCCCACATTATTCCAAAAATCTGAGTACTCCTCAACTGGCGGTGGCTCGAAAACCAACATTGGCATATCGCGTTTGATGCGCTGATCCTTTCTACCAATTGTTTTAAAGTCGATCATTGGATGCATCCGGTCGTAATCTGTAAATGAACACCTTAATCAATTCGATACCGGCACCCAAGTATATCCTCTACCATTTTCAATCACAACACTTTTCCCATATATGCTGTTTATTAGACAAGTGGATAAGATCACCGCGAACAGGAAGATCGTTCTCGACATTTTGAACACCGTTGCTGCTTAGAAGACGCGAATGGACTGTGAGCACCTCGTTGATTGATAAGAATAAAAGCACGAGCCTTTTATATACCAGAAATTGGGATCATAATAATCTGCTCGAATATATTGGCACAGCGTGTGTGAGACGGACCGCCTCGATTTTAATTATTTATTTTTTATCTGTATAAAGTTCTCCTTATTTTAACTGGCATATAATTAATATACAGCAGTGGACTGGAAATCACTTGGGTCCGACAATCAGTAGTCAGTGCCGTCGTCTTCTTGATGCGATAAGAAATGTTGAAATATCAAAATGTTTGTCTTTTATTTAAGACCAGTTCAATCTAATTTAAAGTGCACACACTTTAAATATGTTTCCATTGCATGCAAGGTTACTGCAGACATTTGTTTAGACGATTTGATAAATATAAATTGTATTTTTGAATCATTGGATGTCCTCGATGACAAAAAAAATAAATAAATAAAAATTAAAAAAATTCAAATATAAGCAAAAAGCGGTCAGATTTAAGAAGAGCGGTTATCACGTGATTAGACTTTATCTGAAAACGTGTTATTAGAATGTGAACTTATGACGCTTCTTGTTACTTGTGCTAATTTGTAAAAAAATTCTGAAATAAATTCAATTGAAAGAAGGGGAAACGCACAATATTTTCAAATGGAAAAAAATTAAATTCATTATCACGATTGTATTTTCATACCAAAGCGGTTTAAATTAAAAAAAAATATATGTAAAATCATCCTCACGAGACGTTACTCGTTCTCTCGTACATTGATTAGCAGTTTTAATACAATTTTAAAATTATGTCATATGTTTTTAGTTAAAAATGGGACTTAAAGTACTTTTCAACTTTTTCTTAGAGGTTATATCATTTGCAAAGGTTACTGCCGTTTTAACCTGGTCGCGTGAGAAATGGCAAAATGATTACCTATTTTTATTTGTGCATTTACCGAATTTATATAAAAGCTTTGTTATCGTTCGATGACTATTTATGCTTGTTATTGTAGAGGCTATTTCAGCATTCCAGCTGATTTCAGGAGTACTGACCGATAGTACTTAATTTGCATTACTCATGAATTTTATATATTTACTACTACGCATTCCGAGTTCTTTTTGCAATGTGAATTTTTATAAAAGATATTTAAATCATACATTAAGTTAGAGACGATGTTACTATCTGATTTTGTTATATAGAATTTAAATTTTTAACTCTTTTAAAAGTTTCTGAATCAGAAAGGTTATACTATAATTTATTAATTCATATTTATGATTATTTGTGGTTTCATCTGGAGTACGCAAGGTAAAGGAATAAAGTGCGACGCAATGCAATTACAGAGTTTGACAACAATTTTTGGTATCTAAGCGATGGAAATTTTTTATGCTGTAATTATCTCACCCTTGAACTGCCAAATCTTATTAACTAGGGCGAGAAAAATGAATAAGAGCAAAAAATAAAATATACAATCTAATCTTACGTTTAAAATAATTTAATTATAGACGAAATCTTTCCTTTCACACCATTTTTATATGTGATAATTGTAAACGAAGATATTTATTTCATGCCATTTTTAAATAACGGATAGTGATAAAATATCATTTTTAGGTATATAATAAAATGTTGTCTAATTTGTTTTAAGAAATTGAAATAAGTAACAACCTCGGAGACATTGGTGATAAAATGTAGCTTTATCACAAAATATAAGAACCATAAAAACGGAAGAAATTTTGGTTGTTGTCAAATAGATAAAAGTGTCTTTAAATTTTTGTGGCGCCTAATTTTGCGTCTGCTTATATGATAATTAAATTCATCTTTGACATGATAACATAAACGTGCGTCGGTTTAATCCAGATACTATTAAATTAACAGCTTTAAATTACATATACATATAAAAGAAATTGGTAATCAATTTTATCGGAATGGGTCTTTATTGCTGGGTTTAAGAGAAATTTTATTGTTAAATATATCGTTATATTAAACCAAACTTCTACCAAACATATTATATTGCTTATAGTAACAATATGTTTTAAATATGTAAAAGTTGTTCCATAACTTGAATTTTCCATTTAGGAAAAAACACAGTGGTTCCATACTTAGTTCTTTTAGTAAAATTGATTTTTCAATATATAATATAAAGTAATAGAAAGATGTCTATCCAATTATTAATTATGAGTTTTGCAATGGTCAGGGTCAAATATTTTTTGTTCATTAAATTGTCGTAGACAGATAAAGCTCTTATCATAATCAATTTTAAACAACATCAGCTATCGTGTGAAATTGATCAAAATAGGAATTAATTTCAGAAGAAATCATTATTTATTATTTAAATTTGAAATATATTTTTAGGTAAAAACCCAGAAATAGCCAAATATGCATATAGCGGTATGAATATGCATTCTAATCTTTTTAGTTTTAACATTTGGATAGAATAGAAAATTTAAACATTGACCGAACTATCAACGTAAAATTTTGATAGTACATATGTATGAGTCTGTTGATACTAGTACTTACCTTCGCAGATGTTATTAATATGAATTTTTTATATATACAACAGGATTGCAGATTTTCAAAAGAATCCAATAACATATGGTACTCAAAATTAGGGCGGAAGTTTATGAAATTGATAACCAATTCTATCTTTCTTCTTACAGGATCGAATTTATTGTAATATAGAAAAAAAGCAAGGTTGGTTGTATATTCTATTTGATTTATTATAATACGAACGGGGTACCGAAAGGAAAGGAAAATCTTAACTATTCCTATTCATGTCTAAACTACCTCTAAACCTCTTACTGACAAATTGGGACGATAAGAATTTTATTCCATCCCCCATCGTATATATTTCCTTAGTCCCATTAAAAGAGGAAGTTATGAGAAAAACAGGGTGAGACCACGGTTAGGGTAGCTTACACGAATTGTTCAATTTTGCGAGAGTATGTAAGCGGAAAACAACCGCAAACATTTTGACGAAACATTAAGCGGGTATTAATTACAGTACTTAAGAGCGAATATTTGGCCCCTACATTCAAAAAGTTTACCCCTGTATTTTGGGGTTTTGCACAACACGAATAAATGGCATTGGACTGGGGTCGTTACCCTCCCCCAAAAATTCCCCGGGTTAAGTTTTATGTTCCCTGTTTGAGTGATTGTACTCATCCCAGAACGCAATTAAATTTAACCATCACCGGGGCATTCCGTTCAATGTATTGTAGAATTGCAACCCTTAACTGAGGATTGTTGACGAGCACGTCCTGCCAGGTGGATATGTCCTAAAATGGTTGGTTTTTTTTTGTTTTTTGTGAATTCTACTCTGGGTGATATCATCGCAGGTTAAAGTATTTTAGGGTGAATTGAAGCGAGTTTTATTATTCATTTATATGATTAAAATACCCAGTAGTAGTACAGAAAAAGTAGGAAGTAGAAGAATAAAGGTAAAATTTAACTATTCTTTTAAAATTTCAATTTGCATTTCTTGGATTTTTATTTTATTTCTGCTAGATGACAAAAGAAATAATAAAGTAAATGCGTTGCAACATTATTTTTCTGGGAATATACATTGAAAAACTTTAATTAAACTCTGAGTTTTCAGGAATTTGCTTTGTGTTTTCGTATAATGAGATTTTCCACAATGCTTTTGGTTCGAATAAATGTAAAACAATTCGGTTTGAGCAGGCGACAATATACACCATGCACACAAAGGGTTAATTTGCCAACTTCAATGATTTATATTTATGTATTCGTGCCAGAGAATCCTTCAGCATTTTTTTTTTCCAGTACAGTGGATACATTGCATATATAAATATTTTGTACCCTTAAAAATGTTCCGGGATTTGGGTGAAAGATTTTCACGAGTCATTGCTTTTATCACGTTACTATTGATAGAGCATCGCTTTCATAATCTGTCCCGCAGAGTGCTCAATGTCGTTAAGGCCGTCATAGGGAACTTTTTCTTTTGAACACACTTGAATACAACGGACCGACCTAAAAGAGGAAAAATGAGTTTCAGAAAATCAATTAGGACGAAACATACATAATTCATAAGACACAGTCGAGGATAGTCGCAAAAACATGAAGTGGGACTTGAGTAAATTGGGACACTGATTGACTAGAAGTCGAAACCTCTTCTGGGCACATGGATTTCATAGTATTCTTTTTCTCATCTTCCAGAAATCCCAGTTCAGTGCACTCAACCGAAGAAAGTTCCTTAGAATTATGAGAAGAGATTCAAGACCCCTTCCGCTGACTTTAGCAATAAATATGCCCTTTTGTGGCGCACAATGTCACCAAATTGCGTTGCCCCAGTAAAATTGTTCATTCATAGAAGCTGGAGGATATGTGATCAGTATTCCGGCCAAAAACAATGATTGCGCTGCCATTTATACCCCAAGCTATGATGTAACCTGCAAAATCTGATTTTCCCGCTTACATATCTTTATAGGATGAGTTTTAAGTCCTGTACTCCAGCCGGGAAGAGGCACAGTCGGCCGACGTTTATGTAAAACGGGCTTCCTGGATAAATGTTCGAGTTGTCGTGTTGCGCATAAAATGATTTATGCTGTTCTTTTGTGTCACTTCTGTTTGCACATAAATCTTATATTTGAATTTATTTTTCCGCCAAGAATAATTTATCGCGGCTGATTATTTTTTCATCTTGTTTTTCTGCACAGATGATTCCTTCCTGTGGAAAATTTCTTTTTGTTCGTGCATTTAAGAGTCATCCAGATGTCCTTAAGCGGCATTTAAGCCCTAGAATGAAATGTAATTTTTAACGTAAGAAGAAAATACAAATCTTAATAATTTCTTTATAATTTGGTTGTTATGTTGATTCAGTTTATTTTAAAAAGATACAGGCGTATCTGCATTAGTCACTGCAATTTTAATAAATCCGAGTATATGTACAATGTGACTATGTAATATACTTAGAAAATCAGTAATTTTATTAGTTATGGGTGCTGTATCAAAGTCTTTTTGGATAAGTAGTTTTAGTAATGACTTTGATGATTTGAAGCATTTTGGAGATTTTAAGTAAGAAACACTAAAGAATTTATAAAATAATTAGCTTTTTACTTCAATTGAGTACGTCTTGCTGAAACCATAGTTCCACATCATTCAATTAATTTAGCTAATAAAATATGTTCCAATAGAAGCGGTTTCTTCATCATCTGCAAACACTTAGATCAAATATGTGCAAAGTTTTTAATTTAGAAATAGAGTACTATTCAAGCACTGTTTATTAAAATACCTATTAATTTTATATTCTAAAAATTCAATTGCCAGTTTCAAGTATCACGTATCAAATTCAAGCTCTAAAGTATGTTGTAGCAGCCATCATTTAATATCGCCCCAAGTGATGCCTGATATCTGAGTTAAACATTTTGCGAGTTAGTCAAAATAAATCCACAGTAGTCTTTTAATTTTTCCTTCTTAAGTTGATTTTTAAGAAAATGAAATTAAATACCAATTTCAGTTCATTTCAATTGATTTTCTGACAAAATTTTTAAAAATTTGTCTTGATTTATAGCATGCAACAGGGTCTTGTTTTTGATCTCTCTTTATTAAATAACAAAATCCATGACATTATCTTAATGATTAAATGAAATGAGCTCACTACAAAAATATAATACCTATTTGAATATAACGTAACGCTCATTTAGCAGGTCTTAGAGGATTTATATGTCTTTCAAAATAAATATTGTTAAGTGACAGTTGAATTTCAAATATCACAACCGCTATTATACTGGTGGTATCCCAGCTCTTGTCATATTTCAAAAGCTCAATTGAAAGAAACAATAAAAAGGCACTGAAGCGTTGAAGAGGCGGCAAATAAATGGCGAGTTTTGAATACAAATTGTCAGATTTTGTGCTTCAATTCTTATAAAGGCTATTTGCAAAAGGTGGAAATGGCCAGTTGGACCATTAAATAGAATGAAAATGTTCAGCTGTTATCATCGTTATCATTTCATTCAGGGATTAGGTGAAGTGCATTTCGTATAATTATAGCGATTTCCGTATGCCATTTTTTCATTTTTTGATATTTTATTTTATATGAAATGGTAAAGGCTTAAAAGAGATATCCCAGATCCCTCGCATTATCTCACTATCTAGGAAATTGCAAGAGGAAAGTCTATTGAAGTAGTTAAGATGGGTAATTTTCGGCATATTCTTTTTAATACCTTCTGCATGATAAGTACCTTTTCGTAAGAGAGGCATTCAAATGAAGTTTTTATGAACATAGATATGCTATGCAGTATGAACACTCACAGTAATTTAAACGCTTTGCAGTTTAAGTAAATGACACATTAATTTAGACCCTTAGATCCCTCATAGACTCAGTATGCATTTACAATATGTTGCCTGAATTTTCGTCTATTTTATAAAAGTGTAATATAAGCTTAAAAGATATTTGTATAGTTTGAATCAGAATATTTAAGCATTAAATTATTTCAGATACCTCATTCCGAAAAGAGTACATTTTTAATATACGTTTATTAAATGTTAAATTTGTAATTTTATATACGTGGAATCGGTCGATCGTGTTTATCATCAGAACAAAAATTGCTTGAATTTAATCCACGGAAAGTGGCCATGGTTGCTCAGTTGGTTAGAGCAGTAAAGCGCTAATTCGAAGGTCGCAGGCTCGATTTTTGTCTCCTGACTAAAGTTGTTGGTTTTTCTAATAATCATATGATATGAAATATATGTGCCCAATCGTGCCTGTTGTTATGTGAAAGGTGTGTTCGTTACGGTTTCGCTCATTTAGGTTTAATTAATAGCGACATCTTGGCTAGACCTTGGGAGAATGGGAATTTTAAAAACACATGCCCATTTAAATTTTGAAGCGCAATATATTTAGTATTTAATTCGAACAACCACAAAAAACAGCTTATGTGTTATCACATTTTATTTTTAATTTTTAAATGATTTTTAATTATCTTTATCATATAATTTATTATTCAAATAAAGTATGATGCGTTTTAGTTCAACGTATGATGCGTTTTACTTCAACTCTGCAAAAGTGCGAAAATAGTTATTATTTTTAACTAAGTATGTATTTCCATAGAGACATTACATTTATTACGATAAATAGGTTAGCTTTTTTATAGTTTTATGCTTAATATAAAAAAGAAAACATTATCGTTCAATATCAAGCGGATAAATAATAAACGCAGACTTTACAATTGAAGTTTAAATTTTATTATTGATATTATAAGTGGACTAAGGAGAATACAGCATTAAAATGAAATGGTTATATAATTAAATTGAAGTATCCTTGAATATTTAAATAATAAACTTGAAGGTAATTTGAATCAAAACCTCTTAATAAGCATTGGAAAATAAAACGTGACATAGCTTTAAATTAATGTGATTTCCCATTAATTCACTATTGCGAATAAAAATAGATGCACGAGGTTTCAAGTAAAATCAGTTTCAATAAAAAATCCGACTTTGTATATGAAAGAGTATTTTCACTCTATTTAAAATATTAGGCTCATATGCGTGACTTTAATTTAATTTGCCAGTGGTTCTTTGATTCGGTATGAGGAAAGAACTTGTGCTTTCTTGTTTAATTAAATTATTGTGATAAAGTGAAATATATTACATAGATAGCATATAAACATTTATTTATAAGGCAGTTAAATCTATTTTCAATTTCTCTACTACATTATTATACATAATTAACAAAGGCAATGTTAAATAAATTTATTTAACAAACATCAACTTCCTTTCCATTTAATTATTTCTACTTTGTAAATTTTGGTCAATATGAAAAATTAGCTAAATAACTTTTATTTATAAGATTCAATTCAAACGTAGATTTATTAAATGTAGCTATATTCTGTCAATTTTATTGAGACTGCAATCTCTAGCAAAAGTTTATGTAATACGTACTTTAAATAAATGTTTAACTCAACCCAAAAATTGCTTTTATCAAATAGAAGGAATTGAGGATTATGATAAATTGAAATTCAATTTATGATAATATCAATCAGTATCATGTACAATTTAAGCTTTCATTAAAACATTGCTTTTTTTTCAAATAAAACATCTTAAAAAAATTCAACTTTATCTGTTTTTGACAGGGCGTCTAAATATAGGCATATGAGTTCATATTTCTCCAGTGATTCAAATTTGCAATTTATGAACCTTTCTTTTTTTGTATGTATGTAATAATTTTGATTAATATGTATAGTTAGCATAGGACAGTTTTAATGTGATATATTCATTTTTAATTGCATTTTGTTTCAATTAATTTAAATTTACATCGAAAGGAGTCAAAATGCTACTTTTAGTGGTTATACAATTATTAATATGAAAATAATATCGCTCCAAATAAGTTAGCAGCTCAAAAGCACATTTGGATGAGAGTTTTACCTAATTACTCTCGTTCAAATTAATTAATTAGAATTACGTGATCAGAATTATAAGAATTGATAAGGATACTTCAAACAAGTTATTGATTATTCAAATTATATTTTAGCAATAAGCCGATTTTCACGAAACGAGGGGAAGCCCAATAGCAATTTCATAGAATTCGCATGACCGCTTTGGAGTACATCTGCAGGAAGGAATTTGCACGTACCTTTCAATGGCAGTTGCAATTCCCTGGGGTGCATAAACAATATTTACATAGTACTGAAATGAAATTTACATGCAAACTATGCAAAATGTGGTGAACTATAAAAACTGATTGCAGATCAAATCACAAAAGGATCTATACCAGAAAAGGACAACTTTAGCAATATTGGATACTCTTGTAGCAAACCTTCGTTTATTCTGAAAATTTAGGAGTATTATACGCCACTACAACTGGCAAAATGCCTGAAATTTTATCACGTGAGTGTGAAAATAAATAAATAAGTTTTAGATATAGTTCCTTTCAACAATTCCTTCTTCTCATGTTATAAAATAATTTTGTACCATTCAAAAAATAAAATCGGTAGTGACTAACTAGTAGCTGGTTAAAACTACAGAGATATTTTCAGAACATAGTCCATTGCTTTTTTTAGAATTGGAAAGAGTGTCTACTTAAGTGTTTTATCATTCCGAGCCGCGTGGACACATACCGCAGAGTTTATGTATTGCAAAATTCGTGTGATTACATTGGAAAATCCAAGCAATGCAAAATATTCAAACATTCAACCTTTCAGATGTGACAAAATGTGTGGGATAGCAGATATTTTTGAAACTTTGCCAGGAAAGTCATAAAACCGTGAACTTTTCAGCACTATTACAAGATTGGAGACTCATGCCTTCAAGTTTTTTTTTTCTTGTTTTCTTGTTTTTGAGATACACTCTGGTGGAAGGGCTTGTTCAGAACAACAAAAAGTTGAAGAAGTGTAAATTATGAGATCAGGTTTAACAAAAATATGTCATGAAAAAAAGTTTTATATTAAACGTTAACTGAAAAATTTTAAGATTGTGTAACTTATTCGTTTTTCAGTGCCGATCGGCTTAAACAATGAAAATCAGCGATTTCCCTTTTCGGAAAATTACTATCAAAATATTAAAATTAAAATATACTTTTAGATTTGTCCATCGTTGTTAGCGGGTAAGGGCATGGAACTATGTTTCCATTGTGTTTGCGCTTTAGAGAGGGAAATAAAAGAAAAGCAAGTCTTTTCTTTTGCCTTAAGATATAAAAGAAAAATAGATAGCTTCAGAAATCATAAAAAGTAGGAACACCCCCCAAAAAGGACAATGCTTTTTCAAACTGCTTAATTGTTTCTTTAGAATAAATCCCGATTTCTTAGAGACAGTAAAAGTCCCGCAAGTCAAGCAACTTCAACGAAATGAAAGGGCCTCTGTTACGTCTACATAGATCCTAGAAAAATTTAAGAAATAATTTCACAAATTGCAACATTTCTTTTAGAAAAATGAACAAAAGATGCTGTAGACATAGGTCAGTTTATCCAACTTTATTGTTCTTTGTATTCGTTAAGAAAAAATTTAATTAATTCCTTTTTGCAATTTTCTTTTCATTATGGAAAGCAACAAGACTACAGTGATGAAAGGTATTTGATTAAATCAAAACTACAGAGATCCGGATAAAAAGAAATTTCAGTGGATACTTTTTTATGATAATGGGGTAAAACTTTTTCGTAGATAATAGCTGTTCACAATTCTTGTACTTTATAACCAGTCTTCTTAATATGCTAAATAAATCATAAATTATATTTTAAATTAAAAGAGAGGTTAAACACATCTTCACGTTCGCTCCCCCTAATTACGAGTATATTTTAGAAAGCCTCAAAGTAGTGACATTATTACATTTTATGGTTTTTGACTAACCGAAATCGTAAATTTTGTTAATGGCATCGCAAGGTGTGCGATGAGGAAAAGATAAAATATTTTATTTGTGTGCCATTCCCAAATCGCGCTTTCTTATTCAGGTGGCCTAAGAAGGCATGAAATATTTGAAAATTTCTAAGCTAAGTGCTCGGAGGCCACTTTTTTCCTGTTTTGTCCCATCCTTTGAGCTGCTTATCTCTCTCTCAAACGCCCAAGTTGGCTAGGGTATATTTTAGCATGAGGGCACCATTAATTCTACGCTTTACAGGACCAAAGAGCCGTTCAAAGCACCTGTTACTGAACTTTTTGGGGTTTTAACGATAGTTGTATACGAGCATAAAAGCACCCGTAGACGTGCAATTGAACCCTACAGCGCCCTAGTCATATATCAGGTGGATATAAAAAGTTTTACATCAAGTACGGAATACTAAATCTGTTTTGTGTATTTAACCGGATATATGTATGTGCATATGTAGATATGTATTATGCAAATGTATAATTTTCATAATTTTGAATCTGACCTCATTTTGCTTTTTGCTCCACGGGTTATGAATTTTTATGCATATTGTGGTTAAAACTCTGAGCCAGCGTAAAATAAAGTATACGTTATAAAGTTTAAAAGGTAGTTTTATGAAAAATATTCTGATTCAATACAACGGTCCATTTTGATGAAATAGTGCAGCTCCGAGCAATAGTCGTTCAATATGCACATGTACCATAGTGTTGCATAATATTGATAAAAAAAAAGCAATATTTTAAATTTCTGTAGATGGGATGTAAATTATTCTGTAGTTTTATACCCCTTAGTTACTTCAACCCCTATCAACTTTAGGAATTCGCCTGCACAGTTTGGTAAAAATGATTTTTAGAAAGTATTTCGTGCGAACAAAGTCCAGGAAAGAAAATCTAACATAAGTAAATTGGGGTTGGCCAAGTATCATGCGAACAAACAAACAATGAGACCGAGGCCTCTTAAAAATTGATAATCGAACCAACGACCACGGTTATGTTGTCCGTTTCAATTAGCATACTATCTTTGGTATATAGTTTTTAAAATTTTTAATTTTCTCTATTTTTAAAGCTAAAGCTAAGTATCAAAAGTTAATTAAAGGGGAATCTTTTCTTTACACAAACATTTTTCGAGTTAGGAATGTGCCACCAAACCTGCAAGAAAATGGTTTGAATTCAAGCAAACCCATATACATACTAAGCATAAGGTATTATGCTAATTGCCTTATCATCAAGACGAATGCTTTTAATATTTCTGTCTTGTGGTATTTATAATTGCTTTAAACTTTTGCCTTAAAGCAACGTGTGGGAGTCGTCAGCCCATTTCTATGTTTAAAATGACAACCTCGTATCAGACACGTGATATCTTTTTTTTGGCTAAAAGTTAAAAGCTCAAATGATTGTTTTTACACGATAATGGATTTATTTTTACATTATTTTTATTGTTTTTTACATTTGTAATATAAAAATTCTGTGGTTTTATTAAATGCACTGGTTTGCGCAAAATTAGTCCTGTGATGAAAGTTCATCTGGTCAGTCCCAACTACGAGATATCTCATAGCTGAATATGATCTGGGAAGTGAATGGGTTAATATCTTAAGATAGATATGGGTATGAGGTTTTATAATATTTTTATGTCTCATATGTTCTAAATAGATCAAAATATAAGTCATTATTTTATATGTTACCGACTGTTTTTTTTAGTAATTTTAAATGGGAAAGGTCATATTACGTAAATAAATGCTTTGATGGTGGTAACAATTATTGAAAATATTCAAAATTAATTAACTAAATAAAACAAAAATAGCAGAGAGATCAAAATATTTAATTGAAATAATCTTCTTAAAGTTAAGTTGAAATTTTGAATTGATGAGAATGTCTTTTATCATTTTTGTTTTTCATTTATAAAAATATAATTCAAAAACCTTTTAGTCTAAGCAGCGTTTCTGTACATAAATATATGTCCCATATTATCAAAGGCTAATTGGGCCGTTTGCCGCAATTATGCTCGGTGTGTACTTAAAGAAATACGTGAACAAGTCTGTAAAATAGAAGATATTCATGTCACAGTCGGCACGTGTCAAAATACGCACATCTGTTCGATTTATACTTGCGTGGGCAACTCACTGTCTTATGGAATGAAGATCTAAAAAGGTCAATGAATTTTCACAATATAGTTGTTGAATAATACTAAATTAGTATCTCTACAAATTCCTGCTGTATCCTTTACGAGTAGTTTTATTATTCAAAATTTGAGCGCTTCTACAAAGATCTAGACCCCATATGTGTTGTCCGTCAAGAAAAGATATTTATCTTATTGCGCATGGTTTTAGTAAGTCGTGTGCCACAAGTTCTATTTGGCAACTGATCAGCGACACCAAGTCGATGCAGAAATATATAATTATGTATGTTAGCAATGCAGACTCGAAGGATTTTATTGTACCAGAGCAGTTGCAGTCTCATCGGGCTGGGCCATGACGCATTCATGTTCTAATTATTGCAGTGCCAATCTAAGTAAATCTTGTTGGAGCAGTCATCATTTCACTCTATATTGCCTGTTTTTCTTAAGTTGCGTAACAAAAATTTGCGAATGGTTTTGTCGCAAAGATTTCACACTGTACCGAAAATAAAAGAAAACTCAGTGACAATGATTGGTCGACAGAGATCTAGATAATTTGTAGATGTGTCACAGCATGGAATAAATTAGTGTCTATTAATTCCCCTATGGAATTTCATAAAATATGTTGTTAGTAGATTTTTTAGGCAGGTAAATTTAATTATTTTATGTTATGATGTTAACAATTTTATTGATTACATATTGAATTTTAAATCTTTCAAATTTTTAATTATAATATTATAATTAAATTTCTAAAAATATTTATTTGTATATCCAAAATGCCACAGATATAGAATTTTAACTTAAAAGTTGGATATCATAGCAAAAATATTCCCCCATTGGACTGTCGTTGCTGGGATTCAATTAAATTGAGTGGCATAACGAATTTAAGACTTTTTAAGTGTTCGAGTCATATAAAATCTGCCGTTTCTTTTGCAAAGATGGTAAATAATTTTATACAACAATAACTAATTACTAAACACATGTTAAACTTTCTGTGAATGAGTAAACATCCAAATATTATAGCTTTTAGTTGCCAAAAACTTTAAATTGCGTTAAAGAACATTTCTTCGGTGGTAAAATTGAAAATATTCGAATATTTTAGTAAATAATACTCGCCAGTTTTTATGAAGTGAAATAATTCGGAGGTATTTTAATGTTAATGATGGTGCAACACTAAAAATCTTCGAAACTAATAAACTGGCTTGTTGGCTGAAATCGTTTGGCTCCCCATAATTATTTAATGTTTTAAAAGCGATTTACTTATTTTAAGCATCACAACAATACAGCTTTAAATTATATATATAAATTAAAATCGCTTGATGTTGAGTGAGAGTTTCAAACAATTTTATAATAATAGAATTTGCTAAAATTAACAAAGTGATGATATCGGTGGAGCTAAAATATTTTCGATTTGAAAATTAGTTCCTAATGTTTTAAGGCCATAGAACACTTAACAAATACTTTTTATTTTATGAAACCCCCCACAATGATAATAAATAAAATAAATTATAATTTAAATAAAAATGAAATTGTTTAAATGTTTTATTATTAATTATTTTAATGTTCGGTATAATGTCCGTAGTTGTGTATATCTGGTCCAGCATACGATTTAGACCTAAATTTGTTGTTCGTAGCTGAAAAGCCAGTTTGACAACGATACGTTGTAACAAAATTGATCAATTATGTTGATCAATTTGTTTAGAATTTATTGTAGTTTATCAAGATTTCGAGATACATATAGTAGTTAAAAGATACAATTCTTCATGTTTTATATTTGAATTTCAAAATATATATGAAAGTCTTTGGGATTAATACGCTAAAAATTAGGTTATATGCGAAAACATATAGTAAAAATATGTACATAATTTCGAGGCATCTGGTACTTTTGCTTTCGATGAACCAGAATACATAATACGATATATGGTCAACGTTTCCCGAATTTAGTCTCTGCTGTATCATAACTTCCCAAGGATATAGATTATTTATTGTCTTGTTGTCTGGACAAGTACATATAGGTGGGTATATCACGTTTTATCAAAAACTTAACTTCTCTCTGCATAGGTTCGAGAATTCTGTTCAATTCGTTCTAATAATATCCTAAGCAAACGGATCCTGGCGATTTTAAATTGAAAACAAAAGTAAATAAAAGGCACGTTAAACAACTTCCGAAGATGCTCCTTTATTTTCTTTCTGACGTCCATAGGGTGCTTATAAATTAGGACCAAAATATATATTCGGGGGAGAATATAGGTTGATTGAGGGAAAAGAAAAACAACCAAAACAGAGAAGAAGGCATAGGGAAAACTTTTAAGAGTAATGTGGAATACTTTTCCAATTTAAAGCCGATGCTTTTCCAGCAGCATGCGCATTTCGAATTCGGTCCACAATCAACTCAACTTATTTTTGATGTACAAGGGACTACATCAGGAGATGCTGGAGTAAAGTTGTAGTTTAGTTTTCATATCGCAAAAGCATTGGAAAACATTTTTATTTGTGTAACACGCTTATGTAGGTGAGTTTAATCATATAAATGCAGGCACAATATATACGCACGTGGCACGCTTTGTATCCTAAGAACCATTTGCAAATTACAACTTACAATTTTTTACATTCCATTTCGTATAACTAATTGGGTGGCTCCGATTCACTTACAGGTGCTCGAAGGTAAGGAGTTTTATTTCGTTTTATTTATATAAACATTTATAGATGATGCCATTTCTTATGAAAGCTTTTGTAAGGGCCTGGCGTCATTTCGTCTGCAAGGAGCATATAAAGCAGTGGCGTTTCTTACAGCTGTACCCTGTACTTGACGAGGGAACGTAGTCTCAGTCCCACAATAGCTGTTTGTTATTTTAGAAATTACACAATGCACAAGTAAAGAAAATTACTTTAGAAAAAGTTCTCTCGTGCGTACAGGAAGGGAAATTCAAGACTTTTTACCTATTGTCCATAGTCTCGATTATTGTTATGATAGTTAGAAATATTTCCAAAACCCTTACAAGATACTCTTCAAATAATACCCCTATTCAATATTTATACAATCGATACCTAGTGGTTCGTAACAGAAAGTAAAATTGTTTATCCTTTAGTTCAGAATAGAAAATGGCTTATGGTATAAATTGAGTTTGAGTACTCCTTACGGATTTTGATAAAACTTTATAGAAACGTTCTTTCAGGATCAGAACTAAAGGATATGGAAACAAAATTTGTATTTTCTGAGATATTTAATTTTAAAATCTTTGAGTTGTATGCTAATATAATAATAATTATAATTATAATAATAATATAATAATTCTGCATGAGTACTGAATATCTAGAACATTTTACTTTACTTTGATTGCAACTTCATCAGACAAATGTGTGGTCGTCAATGTTGATAAGTCCAAAAAAATATATTTATCATTAATTCGTTAATTTTAAAAGTTGTTGAAGAATTTAATAAAAACAATCATTTTTAGTTTATTGTATGTCGTTTACACAATTTGTAATGAAATTTTGTGGGTATATTCAAAAATCGCGACGGAAAATATCTCTTTTCTAAATTTTAAATTTAAATATTTTAGGAAGTACAAGCGACTGATAAATTTCGTTTGCATATTCCCAACTTTTGACTACTCGTACAAGGGTATACTGCATAGGGTTAAAATATACTTTAAATTATTTTCATTTTGCAGGATGGAAAATATACTCTAACCATCTCTATGCATACAGAAAAAATAAATAATTTCAATTTAATAGAAAATGAAAATAACCCGCAGGTAGTGGAGTATACTTTAACCTAAACTAATTTGAATACTTTCGTGAATTACAAGAAATATGAAATGAAATCAATATTTTATATAATTGGAAACATGAAACTCTTGCTTTCTTTTTCCTTGGTCGCCGGATGGTATTTTAGTTCATTTTCTCTGTATCCATTGTTCATAGATTTTATATTTATCATGATAAATTATTTTGTTTCATTGTGGTTTTTGCTATACTACAATTTAAAGCTCAGTTCACAAAAATATTTGTATATGTTTTACCTTTATATGTAATTTCTTAAAAGATTGCCTCTTTGATTTTAATGAAAACCAAAAATCGCTAAAGATGGTATTCAAAATTTCGAGCTTAATTTTCCTAAAATTATTTTTAATTTGTTTTATATGCAACCAATTCAAATGTTGCGACCTATCAGTGGCTCCTAAAGTATACCACCAATATTTTTGATGGTATGGTATGGATTACTCCTAAGGGTAAGGTGCGATTTAGTAATATAATTTTGTAAATACAATTTCTCATCTTTCTAAAACCTTAACGAATTTATTTATTTATTTGAAAGCAGTTTTGAACAGAAATAACAATCTTCAGTTACTCATCAAAAGAAAGGAAGAATGTAAGCTACTCAATGAAATTAATATACAAATATCAAATTGAAGAAGTTTAAAAACTTAAAGTGCCACCATTAAGCCAAGCAATGACCGTTTGCCTAATTCTATTGTAAGGAAAGTTTTGAGGACCAAGTTAGAAACTATCATTGTTTCTTTGTAGCCGAATTATTGGTGAATTAAAGAATACTTCCAGTAGAGCTCTTAGTGGTATAAAAATATTATTGGTTCTGTGCTACAGAAAGCAGGTACGCTGTAGGCTCATTTCGTCAGAAAATGCAATATGCATTCATCGAGATAAAGTCTTCTTTTATCAAGGGTGGTTGGGCTTAGAAAGGAAAGTCTATCGGGGTAAGGAACGTCAGATTGATTTAACTGTTTAAAAATACTTCATACAAATAAAAAATATAATAAAATTTAGATAAGTAGAATGTCAGTTTTATTAAACTATCCCATCTTTCCCCTTCGGTTGATTTTTTCAAATAATCACGCTACGAATTTAAAGCCAAATTTAGATTAAATCAAATTAGATCAGATTGAAAACAGATTTTTCTAAGTCATGGGTATACCAGACCTTCTACTTCGGTGTTTATAACAATGATAGGGACAGATTGCCAGATTATAAATCTTTTAATTCTTTTGTTTAAGGAAATTTTAGGGGTACTCCATCTTATCTCACCCTCCCGCCTAAAATGTGCGAAAAAGTGTATATGTAATTTTCAAAATTAACTATAAGAAGTGGTCTATATCGTCTACATCGAGCACGTAGAAATAACGACGACAATTTTCTATCTAAAGAAAAATTCCCATGAAAGAAATATTTCCGCGTTGGTAAAAGGAAGAGAGAGATACAGAAATAGAAAACCCGAATTAAAATTACACATTAAGTCGCTTCCACCACTAGACGACTGGAGGAAAACGTTGATGATAAAATTGATTAATCGCGGACGCAGATCGCATTGACACAACCACTTAGTGTTCGAATGATCACCCAGCAGCTGATCGGTTCATCTTTGCGTTTCAATATCGAAATCTTCCAAGTTTGCCCTACATCACTGGTGGCACGGGACACCGTAGAGCGCCTGTCCTCCGAGAAGGAGGACCAGAGCTTTTCCGCGGAGCAACGAGTCTGAAATGGACCAGTGAGGGAAAATCTCGCGCGAGCATCTCGATTCCCGACATTGGCAGAGGGAAAATTCGTTCCACCTGCCCCTCGGATGTGTTAGTGTTGGAAAACGCTTTTCCACGGCGATACAGTGTCAACTATGGGCACCGTTGTATAGGTAAGTGGTTTAACGAAATTTTCATCATCTCTCATCGTTGTCATGTAGTGTTCGATCATAGTTGGCTCGCATGCACACACAACACACAAATTTTGCACAGCGCGTTTTTACTTTTCTTAGACAAACAATTCATTAATTGTGCTTTAATCAAATAAAAATTGTTGATAATTTCGATTCGAGATCCGTATACCTATAAAAATCGAAGAATAAAAAAAAAAAAAAATTTAATAAATAAAAATGCCTTTATCCCTCGTTTAAGCCGCGAAGTGTCGGTGGCAGTGACCAGTTTAGTCCCGCGAAATTTTAAAAGATACAGCGAAGAAGCCGATGCGAGTCGATCAGTCGCTCAAATTCGGTTGTGTTTACCTTTAAAACTGCCAATCAGGAGGAGAAAGTGTCGCACCGGAGGTCGCCAATCTGCAGACCTCTGCGATTGTGACGAACCGTCGGCAGCGGAGCGCCCGTCGTGCGATACATCGCAGGATGTGTGAATGGTGCCCCCAAATGTCCCAAATGTGTGTCAAGGCTGTTCTCGCCCTCTGTTAAATGGTTCTGTTCGAAAAGTGTGCAAATCATTCATTCTGTATGAAAGGGAGTTCTTTTGTTCGTACCCGACGCCAGGCAGCTAGCTAGGAGCATCCTGCCGGGCTCAAGGATTACCCCGCGCTTCTGAGTCCCCACCCACATGCCGCCGCTGGATATCTTCATCTTTTGAATTGTTGTCTTTGAAACATGTCCCTTGCGACTCCTAGTTATGTGTGTTGAATAAAAGGAGGTCCTCCTGGACGGGGACGATAATTGTAGTTATCACGTAAGTACCTTTGTGGTTACGTTAAACGTCTCCCCCCTACGAGCGTTGCATTTTTAAATTAATTACACCCCCTTAAAAGCGATTTCGCACTTTTAAGTGGTCCCAGCACGTAAAAGGACTCTCAAAGGAAGGTATGCTCCCAGGTGAGAGCATAACAACTTTATGATATATTTACCGCTGATATTGATTTTTTAGTCCCAAGCCACAGGACGGGAAAAGGTATGAAAGTGCCTTAAAGAGACGTGTTAATGGGACACTCAATTTATTATGTGTCTGGAGCACCTTTCTCATGATAGTGAATCCCTTGTTTGTTCCACTTGCACAGGGATACGTTGTCCTGGGCGATTCACTGAAATTTTAATGATACGACCTGGAGAATGTGTTGTCTTCTGGCGAGCATCAAATTCATTCCCCTGCTAGATGTATTCGATTGAAGGTTCTGACAAAAGTTTTTGGTTTCATTTAATTAGACACCCAATGGAAGTTCCAATTAGATGACATGTTTTGTATGAAGAAAAAAGAACTAAATTCGGTTTTATTCATTTTTTAGAGAGAAATTTGGAGTGTTGGCTTAAATTGCGGTTGAGGTTTACTCACTGGTTTTGAGTTGTGGTTAGTCCCTTGTAATTTCTTGTTATTTAATTTAAAATTTTCGAAAAGTGGATAGTATAAAATTTGTTAATAAATCGAATAAATTATGCATTTGTAATTTATTTATTTTAAGGACTATATATCAGGGCATATTTGTAATTAAAAGGAAGAAACAGCTTTTTATTATTTGTTTTTGCAAAATTACCAACAAACAATTTATTTTTAAAATCCCAACAGAAAAATGTAAGTGTATCAGTGACCTATAAAATTAATTTGTATTATTTCTGTTAATTTACACCTGGAATTTATTAATTCGAAAAATATAAAATGATTTATTATTAAGAGTTACATTTTACGATTCACAATTTGCCCACAGTTTTATTACTTGAGTTAAGATGATGAATTGATAGTCGTCTTAATTTTCTCTATCTCGCAATGATATAAGACAAAATATTTTTCTCGGGCAATTTAAAATAGTTTCATGACAATATTTTTATATACCAATTTTTTTTGTTGTTGAAAATAAATATTTCACGTGACAATGATTTTTAACTACTCCCTAACAAATCATAACTAATTTAAAAATTGGGGTATAGTGGGTACGGTTAGCTTTAAAATGTCTGGTCCGTAATGTGTTAAATTGTTTATAAAATGGAAATTATTTATCGGAAAGAAAAAAACCTTCGATCAATCAGTAAAAAATATATTTGTTAAGCTTGTACACTAATTTAAGATTGATCGGTTCAGCCGTTTCTCAGATATCTTGCTCAACGACTCAAGAAAAACACGTTTAAAATTTGAAAAGCATTTTATACACATAGTAAACAGGCGTTTTTACAAATTTGCGTGTAACTTCGAGAACATTTGTCAGGTTGACATGAAATTTTATAAAAAAGTATCGATTTTTTGAAAATCCTGACTTTTCCTATTATTGCCTGATTATGGAAACAAATATAATAAACGGGAGCGAGCATGGACTTCTCAACGACAAATAGATTGAATAATACAATTTCTGGGACGAAGCCAAATTTGAATAATATTACACATAAATATTAAATTTATTTGGGTGTATGTCATTGAGAAGTCATTACTTTAAAATATCGGCATTTTTAGATGTTCATTCACTGAACCCAATTAGCGCTATTTCCTGTAAACTGAAATTATATATATTTATAAAATTTTTTTAGCAATCTATTTGCATCTAAAATGAGCTCTTTGAAGTGTAAGAGTCGAAAAGAAATCACTTCCTATTAAATTATATTTTATATAACTTGAAATAAATTTTATATTGTGCAAGAATTTTTTCTGGCAAATTATGTAACCAATTGTCTGATGCCATGGAAATCTTAACAAAACTGTAAGAAGTACATGAAATAAAAATTGTTCAATTAAATTCAAGCTAAATTTCTGTTTTGATATTTGGTAATGAAACGTATCATAAGCACCCGAGCCGAAATTTTAGTTTTCGAATCCATAGATACTAAAATCTTCTGCTATTATATTTTGTTTTTCTGTCGCTCGAAATTAAATACCCACTTTGGAAACTTTAGATCTTTGTTAAATCTTACTTACAGGTTTAGGTCCTTGAAATTGTTGTCAAGAAATCAAAACATACTTTCTTGGTGATAGCTCAGGTAATTCTCATTTGAACTTTTTCGTCTTTGTAGCGCGATAGTACTTTATTGATTTCATTTTGATAAATTCGCGGAAAATGTTTAAAAATAGTAAAGATGATATATAAAATAAAGTAATTGTGATTTTTAAGAATGTTTTATATGAAAGGATCTTTCGAATGATATTTAGTTTTATATGGGGGATTTCTGGATTTAAATTTGAAGTGAATTTTGTTCCGAAGTTGCAACGTAGAGGACTTAAATAGGGTTTATAAATATCGATTAGCTTCAGAATTTTTTTCAAGACGACGTAGCTACCGTCTTGGGGATAAAAATGGGGTTTAATGTATACAAAATTGTTGTAGCATTGTAGTTACTCATCCATATTTGCACTGGAATCATTGAGATGAACAAAATATTAAAATTTCGTCTCGAGTATTGAGAAAATGTCTTATTTATAGTTAGAAAATGGTTTATATTGTTTACTAGTGCCATATGTCTCAATTGTATGCGTTATTAAGTAAAGGGAGTTTTATTTTTCAAAAAATTAAGTACAATTCCTACTCTACTCAAGTAATAAAAGTAATCAAATCAAGTGAAACACTTCTACATTATTAAGTTGCAAAAATCGTCAATGGGAGTTTGTTAGTTAGTTCATAAGAGTTTTAGAAATGTTAATTATTGTTAAAACATACAATAAAATAATAATAATAATTATTGCTTTTTAATTTAATTGAGCTGAGCTTAAACTTAAGAACTTCAGCATTTCTAAGAGAATTGACCCATAAAATATCGATTTTATCGAAATTAAATAATTAATAATAAATTAAGTTTCGTAAAGCTTATAGTGCAAGATATGCTTTTCTAGTGAAATTAATTGGCATAGATGTAAATATAATTGATTGGGAACACAAGAATTCTATTTATCCTATGTTGAAATTGATATTAAATTTTCTTGTTGTAGGATGTTATGCTTTGTTAAATTTAATAAAAGTCGTTTAGATTAATAGGGTAGTGTGATTACCTATATGCCTTATTTTCAAGGGGGAGAAATATTTCATTGATTGTTATTATTTAAATAGATAAATTAAAACAAAATAATTGATAATATTTGAAGGGATTTTCAATTTTTATTATTTGACTTCAAAATAAAAGTGATTTTTTTGTTTGCCTTTATTCTTTGCACATACCGCTGATGACAGTGTATACAAATACAAAATTAAGTAAACAACTTTTTGATAGGCATTAACAAAACTAAATAAATAGATATTAAAACTTAAATTCTCTTGGAGATTAAATATTTTTAATATCCAAACAGCAAGATACCTGGATAACCTGAGAAAACCTACAGACCCGATATAAGAGAGAAAAATGAGGGAAACTTGGAAAATGAAATGAGATGAGATGAAAGCAGATCATTAAGGAAGCCAATGCTCATAATGGGCAAAAGCGCCATGGAGGAGGTGTCGGGTATATTCGCATTCAAGCAAAACGTGAACTAATCATTAATCATGCCCGCAGAGACTTTTCCAATTAGCCGAGTAATAAATTATGATTATCGTCATTCAAGACTTTTCTAGCGTCAATCATTTTTCCAAGGTTCTCGCAGAAAAGCAACACAGCTTACGACTCAATTTAGTTGGATAGCAAAATACGCTATAAAAGATTTTCTCTAATATGCCCTATAGGAATATACCTTTATAGGAGTGAAACTATTTTTTCCAGGTTTCTCAATTCTCAAATTTCAATAAATATTCAGTGAAAGCTGTCTTTTATAGTTGGTTACTAAAAAAGGGCAGGAAAGGCAAGTAAAAGAAAAAGTCGTATCAATTTCCTGAACAAAAACCTAAATTACCAGAGATAAATTGGAAGCATTCCAAAACAAATTCACTTTGACGGAAAAAGGAATATTCTGAAGTTACAAAAGGAAACCGGGAAGAGTTGGAGTGAGGGTGAAGGAAAATATTTCCATTGTAATTGAAACCCCTTGACCCCAGCATTATGATGCTGGCCCCCATTTGGTCATAAACAAGAACCACTTTAGCTGTCCGAGTAGTAGGCACGGACGTGAAACCTTTTCTCATATCTTCACATTTTTTTTTTTACCCCTGCGAAGTATACTTTATATAGCGGGCGGTTTACATGAAATCAACTCCCCCGCATTGTTTATCAAGGGGATGCAATAAAAGCAATCCGTCAGAAGCGATTGTTCCAATTCTTTTTACCTCCTCACTGTTACAGTAGTTTTCTTCTTGTTCTCACTATTTCCGTCATTTATCTTTTGTCGTCCGACTCCGAGGAGCTCGAATAAAAGGATGCCACATAATAGTGTCTCTCCGAGGGGATGTCTCGCTGAAAAGATGAAAGTTTAAGTAATAGAGGGATGGAGCATTGTTTGTTTCATTTTCTGCTTATCTTGAGACTCTCATTAATTCACTTAGGAACACACCTTTTCAAATCCTTGGATTTAGCGCAGCGAAATTCTTTTGAAGCAATTTATTCTGCCAAGAATGCACAATTCAAAGAATCACGCTGATATATCTTTTATATACAATGAAAAAAGTAATGGAAGACTTGATAAACTTATCTTGTTAGCATTTTTATATTTTCTGGCTGGAAGAAGTAGTAATACTTTTTGTCAGGATGGTCTGTAGTCTTCTCTTATTTCTCATCCCTAGTCGAAGTTCTATTCAAAATGTTTAATGCTTTTTTAACACTAGATTTATGGAACTTTTTTGATTGACGGGATTCCTATTTCGTGCTGAAAATAACAATTAATATGACATTAATTTTTAGTAAAAAATGTAATTTTTAATTGATGCAATAATGCAAGATAATGCCTTTTGTGCGTTTTTAATCTCTCTAGCTTCCCATTTCGAATAGAAATATTTTTTGAGACACACTTTTTAAAATCATTATGAATAATACAAGAATTGACCGTAAATCTAGTGTTAAAGTGATTAAAAATGCAATTTTAGGTTTCGGATAATATGAAGGGCAGGCAAAGCTATCTTCTTTTCATTATGTTATGTAACGAATTCTACTAAATTAAGGCTAATTTTAAAAATAATATTGTTCTATGACCCAATTCTTATCTGACAGGTAAAATGCAAGCTACAGAGGACCTTCACTCTTCAACAGACACCTGTATGTTGGAAAATTGATGAACAAATATTTGAAATTCGTTCATGTGAAAACAATTTACCTCCATCTCTTGTGGTTCCGGCCAAGCCACTTAAGATACTTTGTACGTTTCAATGTATTAAATGGAAGAAGTAGATAATTTAATGAGACTCTATACCTCCTCCTATCCACTTCTAACAGTACTGAAATAAATATTACTTAGCTGCGCAGAAAGCCTTTTAACCAAGGAGCGCGCTTCGCATTTAATAACTTCGTAAAACTTTAGAACGAGAGAACACTTAAGGAAAAACGGCTCAGGTAGATCTAGGTAACAGAGCTTTTATACAGGATATGCAAATTTTACAAATTAATTCATCGGCAAGATAACGGCGTTGAGTTTACTTTAATTATCTTTTAGCCGTTCATCTTTAAGAAACTCCACTCACTTTAATCTTGACATTTAATTTTGTTGGAATTTTGTTAAATATCGTACTCGCGCTAATTCTCTTTATTTCAAGTAGATTGCATTAAATATAGGAAGGTATTGCTTAATTTGGAATATAAATGAAAATAAATTTTTATTAGAACGTAAAATATAAACAGGTGAAAATAAATTAACAATAGATTTACGGGCATTTCTCGTATGATTGATAGGGATTTTGAAAAGTGTGTTTATAAATTATTTCTATTCTAAATGGAAAGTTAAAAATACACAAAAGACATGTTATTGTATTGCTGCATCAATTAAAAATAACATACTTTACTAAAAATTAATACATATGGCTCCTGTAAATTTCAGCACGAAATATGGCTTAAACTGGCGTAAACTTAGTGTTAAAGGTTAATTCGAATTCTAAGCGCTAAAAGATAGTAGAAGTTAATCCAATAAAAATTCTATCGAAAAGAAATTTTTAGGTTTGATTAGACAATGTCATGTGCCTATTTCAAACATGTTTGAAATAAACCCGTCTTCCTAATTCAATTAATTTATAAACGAATGCTACATATGTATGTAGGTAATCACAAAGGATACTTTTCTTAAGTTTTTCTATAATTGTTAGGGATCATATTTTACGCTCAAATTTCTTACTTTTAATTAGTTTATTTAGTATATGAAATTTCTGTAGGACTCTTTCATTTCTTTCAAAAATTTTCGTTTCCTTTTCATGAAGGCTTTTTTGTCGATTGTTTTTCGTAGCATTTATATTTATATTTCTATATATAAATTGTTAATTTTCTTTTGAATGAATGTGATAACGCATACCTGCTTTATGCTAACCGGGAACGAGAAAAAATAATGAAAATTGGTTCAGTATTACCTCAAATACATAAATAAATGTTACCTTATCTTAATATTGCTAAAGATTTATATTTTGAATTATTTAATATTAATTTTAAAATTTCCTTTTTTTTCAGGTAAACTGATTCGAAATTTCTCGCTGCGGTCGAAAAAGTACAGACATCTTAAATGATAATGACTTACTTCAGTATGCAAAAATTGTATATAAAGTGATATGAAATCAAAAGATGCACTACACTTGTAAAAATTGAAACACAAAAATTAATGTAAAGAAAGTGTTTTCGGCAATAATCTAAAACTAAAGTTGTGTTTAAATATATATCAAGGAAATAATCAAAATATATTTATTAGTGATCTAAACGAGGTTGATGTTTTACGCCAATTGCATTAGTTCAAGTGTAAAATTAAAAGAGAAAAAAAGAGTAATTATAAGAAAGTAAAATAAATCAATGTGCTCACCGTTACGATATATTTTAGTGTAAATCATCATTTATCTCTTATCACTTAGTGATGTTTTTTCCATTGTTGGCATGACCAAATGCGCAAATCAACCTTTGGTTATGAGTATTATTTTAGAGTAGAGATATTAAAAATCACATTATGTTTACAATAATGAAAATATTTATGGTTGTGTACAAATACATACTTTTATAGTAGCTGTAGCAGAGAAAATATATATGAAAGGAAAGTGAGTCCACCTACCAAGTTATTTTTAAGAAGAAATAGTTAATAACTAAATAAAAAAAAAATAAATAAATAAATAAAAACACGATTTGTTCTCCGAATATGTAAAAATAATAATCTCAAATCTCGAGTGGTTGTGAACTTAATTAAATAAACTGGAAATGGAATTTTAGTCGAATTCGAGGTATCTTTCAGTAGATGTGTAAGTAATTGTAATTATTTTAACGTAACATAAGTGAAACAGCCGTCCTCTTTTCAACAATGAGTAAAAAATCACATTTTAAAAGGAAATACTTTTCATAAATCTCTTACAAAACGTTTTAATCAAAATTTTCTACGTAAATTGTATAACGTGAAATTTTAAAGGTTTTAAATATTTTTCTAAACAAACTGATCTATTAATAAGCCATTAAAATGTAACATGTAACGTGTAGTGCTGCAAGTGAATCAATCGTCTTATCTACTTCTTGACTTGCTATTATAAAAAGTTGAGAACTTTCGGTTTATTATTAATTTATCAAAATACAGATCAAAGTGTAGTGGAATGTGTCGAGTGGTTTATGGATCACTGTAAGCTGGTGTCTGCAAACAACTCAAATGCTCCATTGAAGGTGAGTGGTTTATTTTAATGCTTTTTCAATTTAGTTCTAAAATTTTATTTTCACCATTGTTATTGTATCGACAAATTGGCCCAATTTTGATTCTACATATAGCTAGAGATTCGTTAAACTCGTAAAGATTTATTTGTTTTTAATAAATATATCATAAATTGCTAAAGATGCACTTTACAGGGTTATTCTAACATGTCCTAATCGATTCTATGTAGTGTTCTTTCTGATCGTCGGTTGTTCCCGAATAACTCATTGCGTCCACTATTGGCAATACCAAACTGAAATATAAAATTTGCGAATATTTTGGTTGAAAACTCACTTTTCTCTTCCTTCCTGTGAAATTTCACTTCTAAAGGATTAATGTATGTTTTGTTTTAAATATAATAATTAATAGATTCAATTGGTATTCTATATGTTGGAACACATGTTTCTGGTTCACCTTGTACGACTTTTTAAAACAAAATTCGTTCGTTTTTGATGAAACTCTAAATAGGCTTTTTTTACGAAATATTTTCCATAATTTTGATTCAAATAGAAGTGGTTTTACTTATAACTACGCAAAAAAATATTTTCTATCGAAAATTCTTAAAATATTTGTAATGCCTTGTTTCCAATTAATTTATCCTAAATGTAATAGATAATAAATCATCTTACTAAAGTTGGAGGAGGGAGGTATTATTGCCAATAAGGACATTCTTGTGTTATTAATGTTTCGAATAAAAAAATATTCGCAACATCCGCTTATTTATGCTTTAAGAACAAATTCTATACTTTTGAAACTCACAAAAAGAGCCATGACATTTCAATTTCCTGAAGTGGAAATACGATGCTATCATATTCTTGGAAATATTTGCTTTCAAGGTTTCTGTGAAAAGTATTTTGGTTGAATGTTTTTACGATACACAATATGAAGGTGTATTTTTTACTAAAGCTAGTCTACCGATATATAGACTATAAATATAGACTGAAAGTGCACCTGATATCCTGACATTTTTTTCAAATCCTTAGGGAATAATCAATGTAACGCGATCTACTTTATTGATAAAAGCTTCGCGAATTTTTTGCGTAAGTTGATGTAGTTTCTCCCGGAATATATACCCAGAAACCACATCCATCTCATTGCCTTTCTGATGAATTGCTACAATTCCTAAAGTACATGCGTTCATGGTGAAAAATTTACGTTTCATTTCGAATTCAATTTCAGGAAAGCATTTACGAATTCCATCTTATTGGTGGAAAACATTAAGGTGGAAGATACGCGCTCTGTGTTTATAGGTGAACAAAACACAAACAAAAAAAAAAACAAAAACAAAAACAAAAAAATGGAATAAAAATAAAGAGGCATTCGCAGATATATTGTAAGGCATTTCAGGAAACAACCGTCCAAGCAAGGTTCACATTCCCGCAGAAGAGCAAAAAATATTTGCGCAATAAGTCGCCTCACATAAGTGTGCCTGGAAAAAACTTTCTTTTAACATGGGAGGATTCATATCTTTGTGGAGATTTATTGGTTTGAGAAGGTAAAATGGTTTAGAAAATTGTGAAAGCTCCCGCGGGAAGCAAGATATATTCTAACAGGGAACTCAGTTGGTAAGTCCAGGTCACTTGGGGGTGGTTTTCCGTTTTTTTTTTTTTATGAAGGTTCATTTTAATGAAAAGTCTAACAGGTGGGACGCAATATTTCTGTTATCTTTTTGACATTTTTTATAAATATAAAAATAAATTTTATGAGAAATGCAAGTAAAGTAAAATGGAACATTCTACGCTATATGTAAATTCCAGCAGAAAATGATTTTATTTTGTATAGCAATAAAATTTATTACGAAAATGAAAATAACCAGAATATCAAAAGAATATTTAAGTCAAAGCAAATTGATAATAATTATATTTTCCTACTTTCATTGCTATTTTTAAAACTCTTTTCAAATTCTAGCCATTGACAACAATTTTCTAGAATTTAACAAAAATTTAAGAGAATCTATAAAGTCACAAACAGAAGAGCCTCTGGTTTAAAAATGAAATGATTCCTAAAGTTATGTAATATTTGGACAAACAGACAGACAAAATTTATAAAAATTGGCTTTTTGTATTCTGTTAGCTTTTCTATGAGTACATTACCCCCAATCAGTTTTTGGTAAATATTTTCTATGTACAGACACGGCGTTTCTATAGTTTTATTATTATAGATGTAGTAAGTTAGTAGATTTAATAAAAGACTATAGTAATATGGACATTTAATAATCTGAATGATGAATGAAAAATAACAAGCTGTGTCAGCTCGCACTATTAATAAAATTTGGTTCATATTTTGCGAATGATCGTCTTTATAACGACTACCTGGTTTTTGATCATATCTATCCTTATTTATTATTTTATTCGTTATATTTATGAAACTTTTCGCAATTTATAAATATTTGAAATCATGTAAAAATTCAAGTGATATTAATATTTTCTGGTAATCTTAGCAATTTTAAATTGCTTAAAGATTTTAATATAAATTGTCATTGCTGTTCAATTGGATATAAAAGGATATTGGAAGTCTCTGATCTAAACTAAACTAAAACGGTTTTAAATTATTTTACTAGGCATAATACAATTACCATTAAAAAAATCATAAATATCTGTAAAGAGGTAGAAGATAACAAACAGAAAGTGCAATTTAAAAATTTATTTTCCCAATTACTAAAAAATGTATCAGACAACCTGTTGCTCATAGCGTGAGAATAGGTCCCATTTATATTTACTCAAATTCTTATGATTTATTTGAATTTTATAAAGTTAATAAATTCGATGTTTTCCTTTTTTCTCATCCTATAATACAATTTCATGGGGGGAAGGATTGACGGTTCAATTAGAATGTTCTCTCCTCTTTACGGGGATATTATTTGTTCTCGAAAAAAGTGGCCATAAAATTTTATATTTTTCACATTGTTGACAAATTAGACCGTGTTTGATTCGTCCCTGTGCGAACACCCCTTTTACGAGCAGTTATTACTGATTGAACGCGTTTGCTAACAGCCGACGTGTCGGTATACTTTTAATTCTCATATTAATGGCTCGTGCACGTTTCATCTCGAAATAACATAAATTTCGAGGCGCGCATTTAACTTTGGCAGGTTTGCGTAATGTTTTAATTTTGCATCTCCATAAACCCGTTCCAGATGAGGTGGACACCAGCCGTCTTGGCGGACCCGCCCGCCCCCCCCTCTCTTACCAGTCCGCTGTCGCCAGTCGGCCTCAAGAAATTCAATTCGAAAGCCAGAAGTGAACTCCTCTAGGGTTAAAAATAAAGTAAACGTTCACGAAAAAACTAAATGACAGCGACAGGTGGCTGTTACTCGGCACTCCGCTCGGCGTTGTCTACCGCGGCTTGTCGACAGCCCTCAAGTGATTTCTTTGAAAAATTAACGAAACTATTTTTGGCGGGATAGTGATGGATACGGCGTGTTTGTGTGCTTCTATTTAATGCTCATGCTGTCGCAGATAAACATCTCCTATTGTCTTAGCTTTTTGTTATTAGGTCTAATTAAAATTTCTCGTTTTGATAGAAGATTAATTCCGCTGGCAGCAGAGGCAAGTCCTTCTGATGGACAGTGGCACCGTCGCCCATTCCGAGCTATTTCTGCATTTACTTTTTAGCAATTCGGGGTGTCTAAGCACACCAACCGTGCTTGACTAGACACATAATAAAATGCAAAAATCAAGGTACATATTAAATTGAGTAGATTAGGTCAAATTTACTAATGAAGTAATTTACTTTTGTTAATTTTAGAAGGTACCGATAGATATGAACTTAGAAATATGCGGAGTACAGAGCACGTCCCACGTTGTTTTCAAATTCAAATGGAATTAGAATTCTATTGGAAAAATCTTGACGAATTTCTGTATTGTATTTTTCGGTGCTTTCTTTTGTCCGGCGTGTGCATGAAAAACTTGTTTATTCGATAATATTATTTCTAGACTGAGACGACTCAGAGGTAAATTTTAGCTAATAAACAATGAAACTTTCAACAATTCCTTTTTTTTTTTTTAAACGAGGCTTAAATGAGATGTTACAGAAATGAATTACTTAATCTCTGGTTGATCGTAAACAGCAATAGAAATAAAATAATATAGATAAAGACAAGAATTTAAAAATTCTATTTTTTAATACCATAAAAAATAGTATTAATTTTTAATTACCACTTAAATTTTATAACTCAATTTTTTATTTTGGTATAATCTAATAAATTTGAATCATAAAAAATTCTATCATTTCGACTTATATGAAATTCCACATAAAATTAAATTTCACTTTACACTTCCTACATATGAGACTCTTCCTTCGAACTGAGTATCAACAATTTAAGGCCAACGTACAATGTAAAGTACCCTATAGGTTTTGATAATCAGTTATTGAGTTAGTGTGACACTATGAAAATACACTTTGAAAAGCCGTACCTTTTTGTTGCATTAAGTTAGAAACTTTTTACAGGACTGTCTGATTTTAGTGTGTGGTATTAACTTCAACTCGATACCACTAGCAGTTCCTGCGGAAAAAGGACTTAATTAACAACAGACTGAAAGCGCAGTACGACGTGCAAACGATGAGTAAAATATATTTAAATGAAAAGTTCAATTAGTATATTTGAAAGTTACAAACGAAAATTTAATTTAACAATATAACTTTAAGAGAAAAACCTTCAGTAAATATTTATTTAGTCTCTGTACATCTAGAATACTTTCCATGCAGATCAGCAAGCATATTTAAAAATAAATACAAATAATTTTCAGTATATGTCTAAATGTGTGCAAACAAATGCAAGCCGGAGTAGTGGCTTTGATATGAATATTCAATAGATTTTAATATTTTGATAGATAAAATTTAAGAGGTAATCAAACTTAATTTGATATTGGATAAAATCAATACCTTGTACCTACAAATTGTAACATCTCTGTTGTACCGAACTCTCGTAAAGTATGTTATAATATGAGAAATTTCTCCGACAGTAAGACCTCGTAATTATTAAGAGGGTAGTCAGAATAGCTCATTAACCGATAAATAATTAATGAGCTAGTTGGCTGGTACCCAAAATGTTTGATTAAGATTCACTTCAAATGAAGACATATGAAAACATACCTTGATTTTAGATATTTTTTAAATAGGTTTTGTGCAAATTGGAACAATTCTGCCTGTTTCAGTCATTTCAAATAAGCCATTTTTCTCATATTTTGTATACCCATCTATATAAAATTTCTGTTTTCTATACGAACGATTTAATATTTAGTACTAATGGAGATAAGGTTAAAAAAAGTAATATTTATTAGTTAATTGTGAAATACAAGCAATATAATAACCGCCAAAAGATTTAGAGTTTTTGAATTTTTTAAAAGGTTTACATTTAATCTGCTCCTAAACTTTTGTTTATGCAACGTTTTTCTAAGCCTCTCAAAGCCTCTCAAAGCCTACACATTTCAGATGTGAACGCATAGTGTTATATAAATATAAAATTGCGCTAAAATTGTAATTGAGTATGCAAGCTTTCATAAATGAAATTAAGTCCCAATCCCGGTCATTCATTATCCATTTTTAGAATGATTGCTCCATTGATCCTCTTGTTTGGAAATTTTAGACACAAATCCTGTAAATTTATTTTCGTTTCGTGGTTATGCATTATAACCACAATACCAATAGCAGAGAAGAACTAAATACAGAACATCTCGGTTGCAATTTATTAGCACAAATATCCTTACGCAATCAACAATAAATAAATAAACACTGACCGAACATATCTAGTCCTGTTTTAGCCACGACAATCGTAAATATGTGTTGATGGATTTACTCGATATATGCCGTAAATATAAATTTTATATTTTCATTGATGTCCACAACGTGCCTGTCTCGTTCATCTATTTAATTTTATTTTTGAACATCAACAACAATTGCAGAGCATCGGGGCCACCGGTGTATGAAATATTAGTTTACATTTAGACTCATGTGGGGGTATAAGAACTGATTTCATCTTGTTTAGCCGCAGAAAATGCGGAAAACAGACGTCTGCAGTGCTTTAAAAGAAAAAAATCAAAAAGGCAAGATGCGTATCTGTGGGAATGACATGAAAAATAATAAATATTTGTCGCATTTATTGGCATTGGAATGAATGTGTATTCGCCTATTACCGACCAATAAAGTGATGAATTGACATGCTAAACGTTTTGTTCAAAATTTCAAGTGTTGATTTATGTACAATGAGAAACTCTCTTGATTGACTGTCTGCATTTCGAGGGTATATTGTCTCCATAATTCAAGCTTTTATTCTGTATTCAAAATTAATGTTTAATTTTTCAATAATTGGATAATTTATAAATTTCCCGCCAATATTGGATAAGCTGGAATTTTAAATCAGTCATCAGATATTGTTACCTTTCAAGATGGGTAAACTTGATCTTTACCATTAGATGGCTAAGGACTGTACGCTATTTCATTTCCTTACGTTGATAAAAATGTGGGCACAATGCATATGCAAGTCAAAACAGAATATGTTTTCATATATTTAACTCTTGTGTTTTTCCCGCCTATAGCTGGAGCACAATCATTAAAAACGTTCCAATCGAATCGAAAGGAGCATACAAAAATCGTTTTTGGATAAATATTCCTTAATAAAGTTACTAAAATTTTCATAAATTCATTTTAGTTACCTTTGACTAATTAATTTTTTCGCAAATAACGTTAAAATAATTCGAATGGATTTTTCTTATCGAATTATTTTAGCACTATGAACGTAAAAATTAATTTAAGTCAAAGGTTACTAAAAATTATTTATGTAAATTTTAGGAACTCTATTAAGAGATTTTTATTAAAAAAGAAGGGCTTTTATAAGCTGCTTTCGATTCGATTGGAACGTTTTCAATGATAGGGTGCAGTGCATACGATGAAGGACCAATAACTATCCTGCAGATAGAAATTGGTTTGTAAAATTTGAGATACTGAGATACGACCTTAAAAGATGAACCGAGGGCGAGATGTCCGACATTAATTACAACCTTTTAAAGGTAATATTGGGGCAAAACCCACGTCACTTAACTAGAGGTTGCTATACCTCTACCATGGAAAGGTTGAATGTATCACAATCAATTGATATTTAAAGAAATACTTAATGAAAGCAAAATAAGTGCCTGATAAAAATACGGAAGTTACTTATGACTCCACCCTCGAAATTTAGGAGAACTGTTGCAAATTGTCAAAATTATATATAATATAATTATTCCAAATTTCCATAATTAACTGGATAAAATTTCAAGTATAAATAAAGTAAAACTCTTTCAAATTTTTAGGAAGGGTAAACATAACTTGATTGTGGAGATTTTCTACTTAATAAGAAATAAATCGGTATAAACTTTGATGGGAGGAAAATATATTTTTCGCGAAAACTACACTCTCATAAATTATTTTAATATATCTGTAATATTTTTGGCAGCATATTAAATTCACCATGCATAAATTGCAATGTTTCTTTGGTACATCCCACATTTTATTTTACTTTTCATCTCATCGAGACGCAACGTAAATTTATTACGTACTTAAGTTTTTTCTATATATTTTTTTTAATTACCTAAAGTGATGCAGGCGCTTGGCGCGGTCATATAAACAAACATAAATACCGACATCTTTTATACATAAATTCATGTAATTTTGTTAATAAAACTTAATACTTTTAAAGTAATTAAAATTTAATCTAAGAAAAATAATTTCGTGGTTGAAACTAGAGCACTATGTTAGTTGATTTTAACTGAAAAAACTAGATAATGCTAAATATTTCGATAAACTAAAATTCGAGTATAGCAAAATTGTTACTACATAAAAGATGGTACTATCTAATAATTAAAAATCCGTATCATAAAATGACTACTTCTAACCAAAAGCGTATTTTTAGTTGTTATGAGGAAGTATTAAAGGGAATAGTGTTTTTATAGAAGTCTTAAAGGCTTTCTTACTTTTTTCCTTTTAGATGTAAGTTTATTAAGTGAACACAAGTATTCATTTGATTATTATACGTATGCATAAGGAGTAATATTTTGTAAAATAGACAAACATATTTAAATTTCAAAGAAGAAAACTACAATATTTTAAAATAGAATTTTCTTAAAGTGATCTTCAATAAATAAATTCTGTACGCCTAAAAATCAGTAGAGTTAAAGATGCTCACATTCAAAAAAAAAACTATGTTTAAAATTATATTCGGAGGAAATTTAGATAAATTTTTGGAAGAAACAAAACAATACAGTTAGCATTAATCACAGTCATTCAGGAAATCATTGTAATACTAATCAATCATTGTTTAAAAATGTGGGAGTTCATTTTCACGGTTATTTTAATCGCAATGTTGTCACAATTGTGGAAGAGTGATAAATGAAAATTTGAAAATAGAACTGACACATTAGACAAAAAGCCATGAGATTCCCCAGCCGAAAATAATATGCGAATGAAATATGCTTCCACTGAGATATGACTAACTGACAAAATCTTTCTGCAGTACAAGAAAAATGTTTACACTTGAGCTTCTGGAATGACAGGATGTTTTACTAAAATTTAATGCAAATTAAACGAACCTTACCTAATTTTAAAATTTCTTAAAAATTTGGGTCTTTTAGTACGTACTTTTTAGCAATTAAAATTTGGAATAAATTTGTTGGACCCATAACTTCAAGAGTTCTCTCCATAAATTATTGAAGCCGGAAATTGCTACCGACATTATTCAATAAAAATATGCAATCAAATAAAATTCCCCCTTTCTCACGTATCATCGTATTACTTTCATTCTATCAACATGGTATGATAGTTTTGCTCTATATTTGTTCGTGCTTTTGAAAATTTTAAAATCAAACGTGAAAATTAATATGAGTTGATTAAATTCTTCCTCGGTCAAATAATAGAGGTGAAATACATAAAATTTCAATTTTTCGCTGATGTGAAGGTAACAATGAATGGCTATAAATCAGTCAGTGAATCATTTAGCATGTTTCGTGAAAATAACGAACATCTCAATGTTTCACGTTTCTGATAAAATAGACGCAGGATATTTTGCAAAAATTAGATTATAAAACGTACCTAGGCATCCTTAAAGTTTGGAAGAAAATTTTACTTTTCGAAAATGAATATTTGTGATAGTGAATTTATTAACTTAGTTCAAAGGAGGACTATGAGAGAAGAATTCAACTACAAATAACTTTTGTTTATAGGAACATAAATTAAAACTTCTAAGATGATTCTATAGTTATTTTTGCAACAGATTGTCCCTTTAAATTCTTTGAAAATTTGGCTTATATCCAAAGTGGGATGTCTCAGCGTACAAACTAACCCCCCCCACCATGACTTCACACAAGTCTCCTTGTGAGGCATTTGTATTTTATTTTTAATTTTTTTTTATTGTTTTACTTCACATTGTTTCTATTTTTTTTTTTTTTTTTTTGAAATTTATACTATTAAAAATTTTTGGCGGTTGTTTATTTTGTTTCATGCCAACAGCGGAATTTTGTCATTATTTAATTTAATGGAAACAAAAAGAAGAAATTTATTTTATAAATGATAGCTTTTAACTATCAACTAAGTAAATTAAGTCAAATTAAACTTTAGGTATCCAATTTATGAAACTATAGCATTCATTTTATTTTTGTATAAAAAAAAAATTAAAACACGTTACACACAGTACAATTTTATTGTGATATAAAGAGGACTCATTTAGAATTTTATATAGCTACTAAGAATAGAAGCTTTTGTAAGTGAAGTGGAAGAAGTTCACGGTCTTCTTGGAAAACAAAATAATTTATTTTATAAATTCGTTTTACTACATCATGACAGATCAAATATTTAATAAGGCTTCAGAGAAGAAAAAAAATGAGGTTAATATGCTCGTTTTACACCAAATATACCTTAAAAAATTTCGAAATTTTCGGGCAATAAACTTTTGTAAAAAAGTTTTATAGTACTGAAATGTATTTCTAAATTTATAGTAATCTACTATTTCTTACAATAAAACTATTCTAGACCAGCGTAAAGAACGGTGTCAAATGAGGGTATACGATCACTTTTCAAATTTGTTCGTCCCAGGATTAATTTTTATTTACATTTAGATTTCATCGAAATTTTTTTTGAATAGTCATAATTTATGTTCGTCATAAAGAAAACTGGATACGGTTTAACAATGTTCTCAAATTTGACAACTTTAATTCCTAAATATTGGGTTAGATGGGAAAGTATTGAATTAGTTTTGTGTGATTTGGAGTCCTAAAGTACCTTTTTAGAAAGAATGAGGCTATTAGCTACATTAAAAAGAAAATTTTAACGTATTTTCATAAGTAAAACTTTGTTTTTAAAGCCAAAAGTGCAAAACTTATTATAATTTCGAAACATATGAACAAAAATCGTACCCTCATCTTTTATAAGAAATGTTGTACGTAAGCTGTCCATATTATATGTTATTGATACGTGTTCTTATATTTACTTAGGGATCTAGGACTTTAATTATAATGCCTGTCTAATGCATGTTATAAAGTGTTATCCATCTCGATCTTTGGACTTTAACATTACTAAAAATATATAATAAAAATTATTGTGACATTTATTTCCAGTGTATTATATCATTTTATCATGGATAGATATAGAACTCAGTAGCGTGTGGAAATTATTAAAATTTATTATAAAAATAATGAATCTATGTGAGAAACGTTATGTGCACTTTGTGAATTTTATGATCGAAATAATTGTCTTGCAGAAAACGCAATTCGTCGTCTAGTGAATAAATTTGAATAAATTGTTGAATTAAAGTATTAGCGAAACAAATAAATGCAGGTAGTCAAGATAATTTTGTTGTTGTTAGTGATTGTGTACGTGAGAAACCAAATTTGGTTAATTCTTTTGAGTTTGCATCCATATAAAATTCAGTTCAGTCAAAAACTAAAGCCCAATAATCATGCATTGCATGGGAGATTCGCTGATTGGACTTTAGAGTAACTTGAAATTAATGCTCATTTTGTGAAAAAACAAAAAATAAAAATAATTTTCAGTGAGCACCTTTCTGGTTGAATGGCTTTGTTAGCAAGCAAAATTGTAGAATTTAGGGTGAAAGCAATTTACAGATAATTCAAGAATTATTAATGCAACCAAAAAATTGACTGTTTCATGTGGTTTGTGGTCTCGTGTCCTCATTGCTTCATTTTTCTCTACAAATGATGTAGAGGCTACACTGTGAATGGAATTCGTTACAGAAAAATGGTCAATTAAGTTTTACTTCCCAAAATTAGAAAAAGTCATTGAAAATTGGCTCCAAAAAATCCATGCTAGGAAACGATCATCTGAATGATGTTACATTCATTAGTTAATGGTATCAAGCATATAAAAACTCATTCAAATTGTATATGACTGCTTTATTTCAGTTTAAAATTCATACGCTCTTAATGAAAAACCCTTAAAATATTTACAACAATCACCATATAAATTCTCCTTTACACGAAAATTCTCTCTATTCAAAAAAGAAACCTTTAACTTCTTCAGCATAAATTTTTTGATCTAATCTATTCTAATGTTGGACCTTCTTTCATACAGCACCCACAGAAAATTCTAAATGCGAAAAGCACCCAAGCGTAGATGTCATTATTCAAGCCAACGCCAAAAATTCCATTTAAAATTTATATATTAGTCGCTTGGTTGTAGACGACTCAACTAGGTAAAATGTTGGTGAAGTCAACAATGTCTTATCAGAGCAAACAGTGAGCTGGGGAGTATGATTAAATCAATAAACACTGACTTCATGAATAATTCATCAGATTAATGGAAACACAAGAAAAAATATTAATTTGCAAAGCTTCAGAGCTTTCCTGATTACCAACGAGTAGTAGTTGCTGAGATGGAACGATGTAACGATGGCATGAGAAACCTGATTCCTGGTTTACTCGCATTCTATAAATTGTGGTACATTGTGTATTCTCGTTCAACTTAGATATATGGTTACCGCAAAAGTATGCATATATAAACTTGAAATAGTATAGTTATGAGGGAGTTGAAATGCGGCGGGAAATCGAAGGTATCACATCGCATATACATCCTCCGATTACATTTGAACAGGATATCGATTGATCCCCGCAAATTGTGGGAAAAAAGGAGATTAGTAATCAATCTATTCGGTTCGGAGGAAAATCCTTGATGAGGGATGGATAAGCAAGATTTTGGAAAAAAAAATATATATATATATATCTTGCTCGAAAGATGTGTATAAATCTTTGGTGTTATCTTACTAAACAAGACGACAGGATATTTCATGCATTTCTGCACAAAGACACGCAATCATAGACGTTTCACAAGGAACATTTATTATTTCCAATATCGACAAATAGCAAACGTCTTGTTTTTCTTTTCTTTTATCATAGCAAGATATGATTGATTTGTGTGAATAATTTTTGTTATTTTGTTTTCTTCTCTCTAGGGATAGGTATACTATATATGTGAAAATGTAAATTACAAGCTTTTGATTCGAATAAAACTTTGAAGTTAGTAGGAAAATGAAATAAAACTTATACAGATTGTGAAGAACAAAATAAAATCAACATATCTATTATTGTATATGCTACAAATTCTTGCCTGTACATTTTTTAATATTACCGAACTTCAAACTTTTAAAAATTATTAAGTAAGTCAGAACTACCTATATAATAAATCAATATAACGAAAAATAAGAGGATACCTTACCATATTCGGGCGTAATAATATTGAGTAATTTTCAGCTGACAAATTCCTATCTTATATAGGGTGCTTCAAATTGCGCGGTTTTATGTAAATAATATAAATAAAATATAGATAGACTGAATTCGTCTGGGTATTTTAACATTTAAGAAGTTGTGATGCCTGAGATGTATAAAAATGGCTTCGTACACGAAACAACAACGCGTTCAAATTATTGAATTATTATGAAAATCGGCGTTCTGTGAAAAATGTTTTTAGAAAATTACGTGAATTTTATGTTTTACATAATCGTCCATTTATCGACTACTATTGGTCGAATTAATCAAAAATTTCAAAAGACCGGCTCGGTGGAAGATGAAAAACGTGAAAAACACAGTCGTAGCGGGCGTTCACAAGAAAATATTGGATTTGGTTCGTGAAAGTGTTGCTGAAGATCCTGAAATGTCCATTAGACGACGTTCACAACAATTTGGACTTAGTGGATCAACAACATGGCGTATTTTACACAAGCATTTAGCTCTGAAGGTATATAAGGTTCAAATGATATAGGAACTAAAGCCATTAGATCATTTAAAACGAAAATGATAAATTAACATAAAGCATTTCGTTTTTCGGACCTATTTAAGATGTATAAGTAGTAGTAGTAGTATAAGGGAGTAGTCTCTTAATCTCTTATCAATAAATTAAAATAGCGAATATTAATATTGCTAAAATTCTTCAATAAAAAAAAAAGTTTTCCTGGGCACAAAATCAACATTTGTGCCTCTTCTTCACTTTTAAGGAAAAAATAATAAGACTCGACCGCATATTACTTAGACACAAATTTCGTGATAATTTTTGTGCTGAATAATTGAATAATTTTGCATATTGTCTTTCTTGAGAAATTTTTGGAATTGATTTATTTTGAATACCGATTCTGTGAATATATGTAGTATTGTGCTAATCGTATATATTGTGGTAATCGTATTTAAATCGTAAATTTATTAATTAAAATGCAATTTTTTGTACGCGATAAGTTATATGATTTCTTAAACAAGCATACCTACAAATACACTGAAAAACAAACATTTTGTTTTTTAAACAACTATTTAACTTTCTTTATGTTACAAAAACTACATTTATTTAATTCCATTTCATTTCAACAACAACTTGTTTTCTTTTTTACAGACATCCCGTGTCTTCATAAGTTGCAATGGCTGCTGTAAATTCTGTAAGTTTATGTTGATTTAATTTTTAAAATAATTCCCTAAAAGGTAAACAGATGTTTTAAATCTCATTAGAGTTTTGCAAGCTTCTTTCCTTCCCTATTTTAAATAACTTAAGCACCGTGTACAGTTCATTACCGGCAACTCTCTGATTGCGCAGGTATAATTAGTAAAGTGAAAAACAACTAGCATTAGGAGCTCGTTTCGCATGTTTATATCTGATTTTCAACGCGGTAAACTTGTAGTAATAAATTTCCACGAAAGGAAATGCAACCATGCAAACTGGAACTAATAGTGGAGGGGCAAAGGGTTGGTGGGAAGAAACTCAACCGTAGAGAATCTATTAGCCAAAAACTTTTCGAGATTCCGGCACCTGGTACGCCATAAATCATTTGCATCTCCTGTGCAAAGTCAATATTCTTTAGTTCTGTCCGGTTCTGATAATTTATCCTCAGACGGAGAGTTCTGGTGGTATGTAATTATAGCCTGAATTCAAGTGGAAGTTTTAGGAATACCCCCATAGGGCTCATTCTCGACAAGGTGAAGTGAGGCCCAAACTGACCGGCAACCGCTTCCGGAGGGTCAGTTCACGGACTGTAAAAAGTAAATTATAAAAGGGCTACGAGTCGTTTCCGAAAAGTTTTTAGGCGAATGGAGCTCCCCATTTATAATTCATATAAACAACATTTGCTAGAACAAAAGGAAAAAGGACTGACAAGTCAAAATGCCTTTATTATTCATGGGGTAATGGCTTAATATTTCACAACCGAAGGAAGCGCCTCACCTGGCCACAAAATAGCACCTACCTGCCAAGTACTGGGTCATGGCAGAATTGCTGCTTCATGGCCATCAATAATTCTGGCCACAAAATTAAAGATTTATTGTGAAAAAATCGGGTTCGGGCACGGTTGAGAGGATACTGTACCATGGGGGATGCGATGATGACTTTGCAAAATGTTCTGCTTTTATGATCGCATTTTTGTCCGGTCATAGTCGGCTTAAGCGAAATTATGATTTAGAGACAAAACGAGTCCTTAAAAGGAAATATAGGGATGGAGGTTTTGATGGGAAAAAAAACTGGTCGAGTGATGGATTATTTCTTTTTAAAAAACAAACTGGCCGAAAAAATATAAAAGTTTTAATGAATTTTTACGGCTATAGTGATGAACTGCTTTTAATGGTAAAACAGATTTTAAGATTGGGTCAGTTTGGAACGTGAGGGTATTTTCTTTAACAAAAGTAGTTTTTAAAACTCTGTCGAAACACAAATTACACGTATTACTTCTATATTACTTCGTTTCCTAAAATTTTACTACTTCTATACAATTTTATATAATAAACCACACTAGTCGTTGCCCTCGCTACGTTTGCCATACTTTTGTATTATTTAATCAAATCAAAAAACAAAATCAACCATTAAATCATTTACTCTTTTACAAAACATAATAATAAATTACCTTTTTAGTGAAAGTTTTATCGCTATTATCGATCAATTTCACTGGAAGAAACACTGGTTCATTTAAAATAAAACCTACATGAGAAAATTATTGTCCTTGACTCATATCTATAGTCGTAGCAAAAGAAGGTTTAATTGGAAATCGACGTCTTTAAAGTAGAAAGCCAAGGGAATTGTAACAATTTCATTTCTATTTGTCTCAATTAAATCTTTTGCTTAAATTAAATATCCATGAAGAAAATTTTCTCTTCAAATTATCAAAATAAGGCTATAATATTGTAATGAAAAATTCGATTTATGTCATAACTTATGTTTTAACTCAGCGAAAGAGTAGAAATAATCAAAATTTAAGTGTAGGTTCTGAAAAACGTAAAGGTTAGTGTTTAGCTTGTAATCAGGTTTAACGTTGTTACTGTAACGAAACATCCAACCATTATGAATAACGCACAAAATTTTTTACATTCTATTTCATATATTTTTCATTTGTCGCCCGAGGTGAAAACCGATGGCCTCCTATGAATTTATGTACCATCCATAACAAGCTTCTGTCATTTTAAATATAACATTTCGGAATACTTAATATGATACGCCTCTCACGTAAAAGTAAGTGTTCATATATCTCAACTCGATCACGTGTCAGAAAAGTTTTTCTTAAGACGTGACAGAGTTTGATTCACACGAATGGTGAAAGTCAAGGAGCTGATTCTACCTAATGTTCATAATGCGTTTATTTGTTGAAAAATACACACGTATGACAAACATACAGGTATACATGAAGAATGATTTTGAAATCGATTGCATTTTCATATTTTTTAAGAGAGTACAAATAACACATAAGTCGCAGGTGCTATTTTCTAAATGAAAATTATATTTGGGTACCTGAAAGTTAATCTTTATTCGGTAATATGAACGTGATATAAATCTTTGCCATGTGAGTAACTTTTTAATATGCAAAATAATTATTTATTAAAGCGACTTTTAAATAAATTAAATATTAAATAATTACTATTTTATATTTCTATTATTTTCCTCATTTTTGGATAAAAGTTTAATTAAATTTCCTAGAATTAGAACACAAACGATTTAGCATGGAAATGTGGAAAAATGTTGTAATCCCTTAAATGCAAAACTGCTTTATTTACCAATTAACTTCGAGCTATAAAATATAGAAATTGAATAAGCTTACAACGCATATATTAAACGAGGTGGAGTGTTCGATAAAAAATAAATGAAAATCTCATTTGGTTCACAAATTCAATGAAAATTGCATGTTGCATGGCGTGAATTTAAAATGTACGATAATTGAAAAATCGATTCGACAATTACTGTGCGATTGTGCTTCTTTTGATGGGCTGACAAGATTTTGCGCAAAAAGGTAAAATCTACCACCATAAATAGGAACATAAAATTTGTTTCAATTTACTTCACAACTCATTAAGCATTCTAGCCGTTATTAAATGATTTCAACTGAAGGGGTGGCACATTTACTAGAGGTGCTAAGTATTATTAACTGGTAAGGTATCTGGAGGGAGAAAAATCTAGAAATTTGAAACACTCCAAATAAGCACGTTGGAGGATATAGTTTAACATACAATTTTAACTTTTCCAGCCAACATCCATTAAATCATTGTACATCAGAGTCTTTATTTCGTTCCGAGAACTGTTACCATAATATGACCAACCCGCACCTTTAAAATTTGCGAACCATAAAACATAGTGGGGGTGAAACAGAACAAACTTTGGAGTTCCGCACAAACACCCGTTGTAAATCCAAAGTGCTGATGGTGATTATGATGTATGGCTTCTTTATGTTCTGTTAAAAACAGAAAGGCCGCTCTCCCAGGCGAGTTTGCACAATGCCTGACAGCGAAAACATTTACCAAAGTAAACGGGGGAATGTAGCAGCATCACCGAATGTACACAGCAAGATGTTGTACAAAAGCGACCGGGACGCTTGACATGGGGGCTGTAGTTGGATTTTGGAGTCTGGAGTCGAAGGCAAACACGGTTCCTGCACTATGCAGAGACGTAGCTAAAAGAAGACCTTTTATTTCGGGGAAACCAATGAAAATAGTCTTCGTTTTAAAATTCTCCCTCGTGATTTGCTCGTGTTTTTCGACAGGAATCCAATGTTCGCAAAACACGGCAAACATTGAACCGTATCCAGGGCCTGATCCCTGAAATTCCCTTTCAAAGTTGGCCAAAGAGCGTTTGCTTGTTCCCTTTAATCTTCTCCTTTAATTTCGCTCTTTCGTTATCCTAGCAGGCATTTTAGGTAATGCTACTTTCACTTTCGACTTTGCCAATTCGTCTGCCGGGGAGGATACCCGAAACATGAAAGGACGAGGGCGCAATCAATTTACGGCCGGCAGCTAATTGATACAAATAATTACGAAAATAGTAAACCTACGGATACATATTCTTTCCAGCAACATTGTGTTGTTCGTTGGGTGTTAAATAGGATTTTTGTCTAAGACGGACGAGTCTTACTTAAATCTCCTCGACGTGATATGTGCTGATAATGTGCTCAAAAATAGAAATTTATTTCTATTTCATTTTGAAGCATGTCTTAAATATAAATTAATAAATTAAATAATTGAAATCGGAACAAATTAACAAATTTCATCTAAAGATCTAACGCTTTAACTAACCTTAAGCCCTCACGATTTAATAAACCTCATGTATTTTATATTTAATCACCTACTATAGATAGTCACAACTGATTTCAATGAAATTTCATAGACATATATATATGTATATAGGTCTACTGTTCAAAGGATAGGCTATATATTATCATGCTTATATCAAGCTTAAATCGCTTTGACAAATTTTGTGATATCAAAATCGTAGAAAAGGAACTGAGATTTTATGTCGATTTTGATGAAACTCTGTACTTAAGGGGAAAAGTTGTAGCAATTCTTTATCAAAGATGTTTATATCTCTTTTCTAACTTGACAAAAACCCTAAATGAAACCTTACCATATCTTCAATCTATCGTTTTTATCCATCAAGAAATCGAAATAGATGTTTGCTTTAGATTTTATATTGGAAACGTGCATAAATATTTGACGAAATTACTATTTCGTAATTTCAAACGAAATTTACAGAAAATATGTAAAACATTGAGATGGAAAAATTAATTTTTGCAAAATAATACAGTTAAATATTGAACATTTTGTAAGATTTGTTAAAACAGCTCTAACTCAATCTGTTCCTTATAAATTCTGGAATATGTGCCAAAAATATATCCTCCAAAATGATAAGAATGGAATTACGCAAGTTTCACTTAATCATGTGCAGCTGTAGCTTTCCTTAAAATAAAACACTGGCTGAAGTTTGACTGAGGTCATAGCCTTTCCTTCACTCCTGCACCCATATAGCGTGATGGCTTGAGTTTGGCGATCCTCAATTACGACCTCGTCTTATAGCTGAAGCGATGGCCATCAATCAAGCGCAAATGAGGCATGTTTGTTTCTTGACAATCGGGAAAGGAACACATTTCTCAACCCCTCTGAGATAATATTTCGACCAAAAAAAAAATATAACAAAACAGATAAGAAAAGGGGAAAAAATTTGCAACGCCGGAATTCCGGGCATTTTTGGGACCGTTCCCTTAGTAATGGATGTATAAATGGATCCAGAATCCCCTGTGGAAAGCTAACCTCCCCCAATTGAGGAGGAGTAAGGCGTTTAATTTCTTTCCAATGGAATTTGTTTGTGGTAACAGCCGACATAAATTATCTTTTTTACGGTCGTTAACGTGGCCCGTGGTTTATCCCTTCATTTCTCATTTGCAGAAATGAGTAATGAATGGTCGTTCCACGATGGACGTACAGCTATTTTTAGGACAATACTTCTACGATTTCGTGTTATTATTTTATTCGCATCTCTTTAAATCAATAAATACTAAATATGAATTCAAATTAATTTAAATTTTTAATTATTAACATTTCCCTGCATAAATCTCTTTGTTGTTTATTCCATGCAACTCAGCAATGAGATAAAAAATTCTTCAACCTTTCTCTTAAATGCTTAAATTTTGTTGTAACACGAGGAACTTTCGCTTTAACGAAATGAAAACAGTGATGTATTTATCTTTCATTCCCCGAAATGGTACAATGTTCGCAAATAAATGTTATTGCAGCTTTGAAAATATCATTATTTTCCGAAATTCATCAGAAAATCAATAGTAGGGTTTGAGTGTTTGTGATTCAATGAACAAACTAGATATTTTTCGTAAATGAAAGGAAAGCTCAAATAATTGTTTGGAATACAAATTTAAAATGTTTAATGATCGATAAGTGAATTATGAAATATAAGGAAAATATCATAAAATGGAAAATACGGTTAATTTTATGCAAAATAGCTATACAAATCTGCTATATATGTATGTATACTATGGCATCGATGTAGAAAATTAATTTACACCAAAAGCAAGCCTATATTATATGCACTCCTATGTATAGAGTGTTTTTTTAAGAGGGTGTGAACTTTAAAAATAAAAAAATATAAGAATAAAAAATGATTGATTTCATTCAAAAAAATTAGTTTTATTTAGAAATTTACTTTATATCCTTAATGTTTGAATATTATTTTGGGCCACCTCAACTTTTTCAAACCTCCTGCAATCTGCCAGTCCAATTTATTATAAGTATTTGTTATAATTCGTTCAATGTTAGCTTCGAGATCGCAAATTGTTGCTAGTTTGTTACCGTATCCTAATGACTTAACATACCCCACAAAAATTAATCAAGCGATCAAGAGATCATACGATCTTGGAGGCCAACTAACACGTCGAAGTTTCAAAAGAAAATAGATAGATTCACTGCTAATGGTAGTAGCACTATCCTTTTGGAACTACATTTCGTGTGGATCAATTTTTCTATGTTTTCAAATAAAAACTCCTTGATTATGGTACAATAACATAGTTCAGCAGCATATCTTAAGAAGTAAGGTTTGATGATACTGCCAGCATGCAAACGGTAGCAAACAATTCCTTTCTTTTTAAATTCAATAGTGTTTTCAATACCTGTTCTGCATTAGACATACTCTAAAGTTTAGCTTAGCATCAAGAAATTGGTATGATACGAGTTTTATCAACTTACTTAGATAGATGATTATTTCAGCCATAAAATTTACGTAATTTTCAATAGTTTTACGAACACTGATTTTCGAAGTAAATTTTAGTAATTTGAAAACTTTCCATGATGAAAGGCCAAACTATAATGAATAAAAAAGGATAACTAACTTTAACAGTGGACAGTTGCTTTGACTGTTTATCCTTCTCGGAAGTTCGATCGCTCCAAAATAAAAATACCCTATACATAAAATTATTTTTGAAAACGACTGATAGTAATCTTATAATTAATTACTCTTTAGAGATAACTTTTAGTTATTAATTTCATATTTGTCATATTTGTACGTTGAATATTTTTTAAGGGATTTTATTTACGATTTTACGAATTTTTATTTATTATTTTTGTTCGTGATTTACGCGATCACTGAATGGATTTAAGTCTAACTTTTGTGATTTCAAATTTAAACTTTACAGCTGTAAAGGAATTTCCATTAAAATTGACACATTTTTGCATCATTACTTTTATGATGATATAAAATGAAATTTTTAAGGGATTCCAATGAAGAATTTCTAGCATTTTTGTTTTGAAATTCTTCGCAGCTTCTTTCAATAAAACATCCTTAGCTTTTCCTAGACGGTGAATCGATGGAAATCGGTGCGGTACTTTGTTTTTGATTTTTATAGTGTGCAATTTACGTCAGTCAAAGTTGCAAAATAAAAAACAATGTAAAATATTCCAATGATTACACTAATTAAAAGTTTGAAATTGCATAACTGAAGCAGCGATGAGTAGGTACCTAGGTAAAGCACGTGGAAGAGTCAAATAACCATAAACTCTATCTTAGCAGAAAAACATGAACTCCTGAGTAAACAGAACGTCTGCACTTAGCCATAAAACAAACAACCCATCACTAATGAGAGCAATGTGTAATTAGAGCGTGGAATTTTGTTCAGGTTGCATAAGAACGCACTGTTAAAGTTGAATGGTTCCTCTTTCAAGTGGTTGTTCCCGCATTGGCTGCTGTCAAGGAGTCACCCTCTGAATTGTACAAGAGATACGAAAATTTTATGCAGTCTGTCGGCATCTGCTCGCTCCTCCTGACCTCAAGTAATTCGATGAGTTTTAGCATACAGAAGTGGATTTCCATAGTAAAAGCAGTTCAAAAGCGTTAAATTTCAAAGGAGCCATTCAATCAGCTCTTTATAGATTTTGCCGCCTCACGAATTTCCGGCAGGCTCCCACTTGCCACCAGCCGGGGCTAGTGGGGATCCATAAGACCAATTCAATTGGACCACTCGTTATTTCTGGTTTGAATAAGAGATAAATTTTCAAAAAACATATGCTACCCGTAACACGATGGAGTTTTGTGGTCGTCGGCACCCCACCGCCCGCTTTATTTCGCTTTTCTTTTTCGATTTCACGCTTAATGCCAGGTAATATATGCTTCATTACTGGTACAGTTTGCCCCACGTAAATAATAGCGCTGGCTAATTGGATGAAAGCCAATAGCATTTCTCACGGCTGTCTGCGGACAAACAGGTTTGCCCGTCTGCTTCTAGCTAAATAACGACAGAACGAATTGCATACGGACCGGTTTTGGCAAAATGCTCCCTTAATTAACATTCTAAGGTTCTTGTTGTTCACATATGCACATATGCATCCAGTGGTTATGCGATATAAAGAACAGGTAAATCCTCTTCATACACACAGTTTATATCTTTCACCTACGGAAGCTTGGAATTTATTTATTAATTCCACAAATTGCTTACGACATGTTTTTAGTATAGCTATAAAATTTTTATTAAAACCGCATACTACATACTTTGCATAAAAAGGTTACAATATTCAACAGTTCTTACAGACATAATTTAATTGAGTTTATAATCGTAATAAAATTGAAACATTGGATCCACGATCTTTATACTAGCAATCTTATTATTCCCATTTATTATCTGAGAAAGAATAATTAACAACAATTTTCCTATCCAGTTGAGTTCTTCAATTGAGTGATTCCAAAATACTACGCCTACAGAACACAGATATTCAGAACTACCACTATTGATTAAGTTCTAATATACCAGATTAGTGCAACGGGTTTACGCTCCATACATTAAGAACAAAACTTTTATTAGAACCAATGTCAACCAATGTCAACCTGATTATACATGTAGACTTTGTTTATTGTACGAAAATTACTAAATATAGTATTTATAATTGTATAAAGTATAGCTAATTAGCGTATTATATTCAAATCAATTTTAGTAGCTAAAGAAAAACTTGCAAATTAATGATTATGGTTAATTTTATACCATATTGGTTTTATAGAGTATGAGTACTTTCGTGCCTACAGACAGATAGTATATGTCAACACACCGGACCTGTTTTTGAGATTCCATGCATGTTTTGGGCATTTTTTGATAGGTCCGTTTCTGTTAAAAACTCGTATGTGTCTGTTTCAGGCTTATTTGTACGATTTACGGACGAGTTTTCGGCGCATTTGTACTTCTGAAAATGTTTGTCAGGTATACTTTGAGAGTAGGGAAATTTTAGGCACGTAGGTAGTTATTTAGATATGTATAGAATTAAAATTCTTAAAAAATATTATAAACAAACATGATTACTACTTAATAATGAAAATTTGTTTAATTGTATTGTAATATTAATAAAAGCCATTCAATACAACTTTAGACAACCCAGGGATAGTTAGAGAGCTTGTTGGTAGGAAAATCTGCAATATTTAGCACCCTCAGAAGCGGTTTATCCGAGCTATATTTCATCGTTTCCCTAATCTCTCGTATATCTTTACTCCCTATCTGCCTCTAAGGGTTTTATAGAAGTTTTCTGATTCACATAACCAAATTATCAGGGACCATATCTTTCTTTATCTCATAAGACGTAGTTGGCATGAAAAGATAAAATTAATCGCGCGAATATTAACTAAAACCAACTAGTCCCTCAATATAATTTATTTGAATCCTTGAGATTTTGAAATACTTACTCAAACAATATTAAACTGCTTCAAAAGTTTGAAGAAACCTATTACAAATTAAGCGCAAAATGAAGATATTATCTGTAAGAGCTGCTCAATATTTTCTTTGAGTTTTGGTGAATAGCCGCTTACATTAAGCAGGTGCAAAGAGCTAAGTGCTTTGCATTTTAATAAATTCTGCAGAAGCTCTCAGCCGCATGAATTCCAGAGTTGAATTTTGTCAAAGCGTGTCTCGTTCTGGCGTCATACTCCTTGACTGGCACACTCCATTATGCAAAGTAGTGGTTAAGTCCCTTTTGGAGGACGCGAACACTTTTCACCATTAAACTCAAAGCTTTACTCTGCCCTAATAAAATTATTCAAAGGTATCAAATAAATGCGTAAATACAATATTTACATGGAATAGTCCCTTAACATATTTGAATATTTCGCATTCGCACCATACAATCTCCATGAGCGCAATCCAGGGAAAGAAAAATATAAAAATATAAAATCTGTACAAATGCCGAAAACAAAGTAATAATGCTGTGCCGTGCAGGAGGGAAAATGTGGCCAAAAGTGCTCAAATCCCGCGGGCATTTGCACACAAGTTCTGTATTTTTCATACCATCCAAAAATTTCCCCCTTATTTATATGTTTTTCTGTGGTATTGCTTTTGTTTTGTTTTATGTAACAATATTTCCAGGCAACTTTTAAAGCTTTTAGTGTTCTGTTTGCTTTGATTTGATCGTGCAGAAGATATGCATTTATTCCGGCCGAATCTTTATTATTTTTTGTTTTCAATTTTATGTTCATAAAATTCGATTGCGGTTCAGACACCATTTGAATTTGTACAATTTCAATTCTGTTAGTGTTCTACCTTTGATTTTAAAAATAGTCATTGAAAAACTACATAAAAGCATATTTGCACGATCTTCTTATAGTCGTACAACAGTTGTACGGATTTTCTTCCCAAATTGCTAATAATTTTATTTGAAACGCCTTAGTCTATGGTATACACTGCAATAATAAAAGTTACAATATTTCCAAGGTCTTATAACTAACCATACACATACAAATTACGATTTAAACTAAAATTTAATACATGTATTAATGTAAAATTAAGAATAAAAACTGAATTTAGAGAGCCACTGAATCTATTGAAAAACGTTCGTTTCTTTTTACATATTAAGCATCTTTGTTTTGATTGGCACTACATCAGTCAAAATAATCTCTCCTATGTATGCATAGAACTTAACCTCTTCAGGGATAATGGCACATATGTGTACGTTTAGGTTTTTAGAATTTATAGTTATTCTAATTGGAAAATAAACTATTAAAATCTGCTACAGAAATTTACATTAGATTATATTTCATCAATAAAGCCAAAAACTTTGTGATATAGCACCACAATTAATATTTTATTCTACTTTAAACTCACCGCTTTAAAGATATTTCAAAGTTTGTGAAATTAGATATTTTATTTTTGTACTAATAGTGTTTTACTGCCAAATGTGTGAACTTAATTTATTATGATAAAGTACCTCCAGTGCTTTTTAATGCACAAATTTAAAATTTTTATATAACTCATCATACACAAATCAGTCGTTTCTGTGCAAATTGAATTGGAAAAACATCGGGATAAAAATGTTCTTCAATCTTCTTTTCCTTGAGCGTCAATATCCAACATTCAACTACTATAAGTGTGCCCTCGGTCAATATACATACAATTTATATTTGTATAATAATATCTGAAAATTTGTTTTTTAACCAAAAAAATTGAATGTCGTTAAGAAATGAGAGCTTCGACACGTTTTCGCCCACACTTTTGATATTCGAGACATTCTAAATAATAAGCCAGCATCGTTTCCTATTTTTATTTAAATTGTTTTGAAAACAATGAAGAGGTAATTGTGCTACTCGATATTTTAGGACCTCCTTGTGACACTTTGGGCTGAAAATAATTTCTTTATACATATATATATATTTTTTTCTTTTTTGTCATTTCCGCGAGTGTATGTATGCATTTGGAAAAAAACCAAAGGAAACAAAAAACAAACTTGAAGTAAGGAGGAACACATTTTTGTGCCAAATGATCTCAATATATTTCTTTCCTGTCATTTCTCCAACTTCTCATGGTGCTTCTTGTAAAAAAATTTAAAAATTTTTTCAATATGATCCAGCCCACTCATCGAAAGGCATAGTGGTTGTTTACATTAAATAACACTAACGAGATTAAATTTTCAAAACCCCTTGTGTAGAGAATTGACGTCACCTTGACCTTGAAATGTTGCTGCAAAAATTTTTATATTTATTTTATTTGAATACTATGCAAACGCTATACAAAAATGTTTGGTACAGGGAGGGAAAAGATATTCCAATTAAATTTCAGTTACTAAGATATCATAAACTAGACATAAACTAGAAAATTTTGTAAACGTTTTCATGGTTAAAACAATTTTAATATTTTGCCAGACTTTTGCAAAAAAAAAATTCAGCTAAAAACTTTCATAGACGACTTCTGCTCAGAGCTAAACCTCAGGTTTCAGAAAATCTTGGCGGAATGCCATCTGAATTTGCTGCTTAAATCGTAACCAGTGTATATCTATCGATTTTTTAATTTTAAAATATTTATTAAACCATAGGTAATATATAAAAAATTGCGTATTAATAATTTTGAACCAAACTGTTTTTTTTTTTTTATAAAATTCAAATAGTAAAATTAATAAGGATTAATTCAATGGTCCAGGAAGTTAGTTTTGAGAATACAAATGTTATCTCATTTATTTGTTTTGACAAAAATAAAACCACCAATTTATTTTTGTCACATCACGAAAATAGCAGATCTATCGTGACAAAAATGTGTGCAATATTACACTGGACGGATATATCTCAAAGCGTGAAGCGTTCAAATTTATTAAGCTGTAATTTTCCTAACACCTGATTGATAGCAACATTTTTGGATAAAAGATGTGATCAGTATTTAGCATTGATACAAGCTTTACCGGTGACTGTGCGTACATAGGTGCATTTTTAGATGCATCGCAACCAGGCTGCGACATCAGAGAGGCGTTCGACCAAAAACGAATTTGGCGAAATAAAATTATAAGAAATAATATGCGATTCGAATTTTCAATGTAGTCTTTTGGCAAGAAGTTTTTGGCAGGGCTTGTTCGGATTAACGCCACAAATTTATCGGTGCCGGCTTACTTCAATAAATTGCCAGAGAGTACATCATTAGGTATTGTGCTGAGTGTGAGATTTATTTGTCTGAGGTCTGATTTCATGAATCATTTTGAATTCAGGTATATGTGTGAGCTTGCCCTAATTTTAATGGTCGACAGCGATGCAGACATGTCACATTTCTACCGATGGAATTCGGCGGCATTCGAACTCTATGATTCTATTAAATTACGATTTATGGAAAATGAGAGGGAGAATTTCTACAGGTGACATATTTTGTGACATACATAAGAATTATTATATTCAGCGGAAATGTTCGTTTCAGCAATTTTACAAGTCCACATCAGTTCTACTCAGACAGGCCTTCATTAAGACTACCCTGAAAAACTTTAAGCAATTCTTTGACAGAATTCCAAACTTTGTCGAAAGTTTTCATTCGTTCATTTTTGTCCAGTCATTCTTCTAAAAAAAAAAAAAGATTGCATTCAAAAACCTTTCTTCGTCCTTGCGATGATGCTCTGCCTCTGCTTGGCGATGCACAGTGGACTGATGCATATTTAATTTGAAAAATTGGGTCAATTATAGAACAAAATGACTACATTTACTCTTTTCTGAAATGATTTTTCAGAGGATCGTGCAATTTGCAAAACGCCATTTAAAGCAAAAATACCAAATTGATTTAAAGAGGAAATACGATTGCCATTCATTTGTTTCCAGTAATCAAATTTAAGACCCCTCCCCCTCTACATACACTCCTAATTTTGAACGACGAATAATAGCCGAGAAAAAATCATCAAAATTTCAAGGTTACTAAAATATTTTCCTAGTTATGGTTTTTTAGTGATTCATTAAATTTACCTCCAAAAATATTTCAGGGACTAAGTCTACTTTGAAGTTTGAAGCTAAATCTTTTAAATGTATGTGTTGAATTTGATTTTGGTAAGTTTATTTTATTATACTAAGAGGGCAAATAGTGGAAAAATAGTTTTGATGATCGTACCTATTCATGTAACACCATCATTTATTGAAAAATTTAGTTTGCTTAAATATTTTTTTTGTAATTGCATGTAATCTGGTAATTGAATATTTACAAGTCTTTTTTAAAGAAGCGTAGAATATTGAATTGGTTATTTATTTACATTTTATACGTATGTACGTTTTCATAAATTTTTCATAGGTAGAGAGGTCCTATTAACTAACTAACTGCTTGGAAATAGATTAAGTTTTAAAACTTAAGTTATTGATTAAATTCAACTATTTTTATTTTGCAAATTTATGATAATTTTTCAAACTAGATTTTATCAAAATTATTTGGTTTAAAAATTTATTTATTCTTAATTTAGGTACATGAAACTGTGAATCCTACCAACCCATTTATTGATTAATTACATTTAGCGCTGCAATGATTATTTTTCTCGTATTCTCGTTTTATTAATATTCATTTTAATGATGCTAGACCCGCTTTTGTAATAGTCATCGTTTAAAATACAAAGATATTATTTAAATGCGGCAATTTATTGAGGACCTCTGTGTTGTATTGTATCATTTTGATATTATTTTGTTCAACGTAGAATGCTTAATTACCACTGAACGAGGCAAAAATGATCACAAAACCGAAAATCTTCCTCTTGAGCCATTAACATTTTATGAAAACAATGATAGGCACTGGCAAAAGAAAAGTTTCAGTTTTTTCCGCAATATATCAAGAATCAGGGTCTTCTGGCCGTAATTTCCTTCAAGGTTCCCACAATCAGGCCATGATGCTGGGCAATTTATCATTTGACTAGACCGCATTTTCAACCTCCGCCTTTTGGTAATCAGGTAGAGATGATATACAGCCATTAATAATTTTCCGGGACCTTTCTCAAGTATAACAATATTTCAAAGGCTGAGATCGCCATTGTGATGAAATATTCAGGGAAATCGCTTCAGCATATTCATACGTTCTCTTTACAGTAGAATCGATGGATGGTGGAATGACCTGCATAGTTGGGTTGGGACATTCATTTCATCCTTTTCTCATATACTTTCCTATTTTTAATTTCGAATTTTCTACTTCAAACATTCTATCAAAGCATCTGAGGACTTTGCAGGTTCAATAAGGAAGAATTTCTGAAATCAACCAACAGTATTGGATTGCTTTTTGAAATATCTCCGAATAGATAGTTTTCTGAGTAATCCCAGGTCGAAATAGCATTTCCGTAGATCTCTATTTCCGCTTACAGACGATGAGATAAGCCCCCACCTCAATAAAAGTTTGAGCGTCTGTTTCAGACAACAAAGGTCCTGATGGATTTATCAATAGAAAAACTGAAAAGGAACTAGGCATTTTTCTTAGCTTTTTCATTTTCACTGTCTTTGATAAATTGACACGAGGAACTATTTAATTGATATTTCTTTTCTGAAGCAATTAATAGCAACCTCGGTTAGATATATGTGGTGGAAATTAATTGTTTATGTGTTTGCTTTTCCAAACAGGTACAAGGTGGCCTTCACTTGCCATTGACAGGATTAGCGCCGCCCAGAGTACTAATGTGTAGTGCCTCAATGGGTGCTGAAGGCTCAGTTACGCTTCAATTACGAGAAGCCGTTCAAGCACCCGAATCTGGAAGCTCCTTGGATACAGCCTTAACAATTGGATATCCAGATCCAGAAATTTTAGCTGATGTTTTAGGTACATTACAAGCTGCAGGTAAGATTTTATCAATTCTGTCACTATGATCCTAACAGCAATTCTGAGGTTTAGTAATACTATGCGACATTTATTTGTATTATTATTTTACCCTTAAAAACAAAAAGGTTTGATATTTTCACTTTAAATACGTTTGGCTAGTACACATTTAAGCTCCAATCTTATCTACTTTCTTGAGAAACTCTCAGATGATCAATACTAAAGCTGAAGTGAGTTTTACTGTCTCGGTTTTGGCTAGTTCTTAATATATATCTAAATCACACTTTCACGCTAAAATTAATACAATATATCTTTAGCTTTATTCATTATCTAATCAGCAGCTTAATAACTTCCATCAAAACTTTACTAAACAAAGCGATATAAAATTTAAAGGAGAAACTGCAATTGAGTTTAAAAAAGACTCTTAACTACAATCGTATAAATTGTAAAATTTCTTTTTCTAGTATTAATCATACTAAAACTTTATCATTATTTATTATAGACTAAAAAGTCCATTTTAATTTAAAAATTTATTTATCTCTAGTAGTTTTATTCAAGAAAACACATAAATCCCACATTATTTAACTGTTTGATTTAAGAAGAGACAATTTAAAAAAAAAACATGTAACGAATAAAACGAGAACAATCGAGTTACATTTTTTGAATTTGAAAAATAATCATAAAATAATCCAATATCCGAATAAGTACTTAATTTAACTACATATGTTTTTCCATAAACAACTTTTGTTATTTATTAAATACGATAAAACTTTAGGTGAGAGTGGGGTAAGATTGGATACCGCTAAAATTTCCTAAATCAAAAGAATTACGTGTTAGATATTTTTTGTATTACAAGTAGCCAATTTGCTTCTATCAATGTTATGAATGACATCGGAGTAGGAGGTCTCGTATCCATGAGTATTCCATGAGTTGGAAAAAAACGTTCTAATTTGATTTGAACTATATTTCGCTTTGAATTCGTAGCGTGATTAGTTTATAAAATAAGGAGTTTTTGTAACAAGCTGCGTTATTTTCATAAGCCATACAAATAAGATATTAAAGTAAGAATTAACTTTTGTAATATTTACAAACAGTTTTTCGGTATATGAACTTTCGTATAGAATCAACCGAAGAGTATAGATGGGGTAGGTTAATAAATACGGGATTCTATTTATCCCATCTTGCTCCTTCGAATGATTCGAAAGGAACATTTCATTCTTATTATATTTTACGGGTATATTTGTTTCAATTTTAGAAAGGCGAGAAATTATATTTACAAAATTCTAATACTCTACCGCACTGTATCCTTAGAGGTATCCCATCTTACTCCTTGGGTGGGGCAAGATATTAATCCATCTTGCTATGTGTATATGTGTTATAATCAATATTTTAGTTATTTGTTCTCAGACTACTTAAAAAAACTTTTCCTATTTTAGTAATTAATAAGAAAACTGAATAAATCAAAGGTTTGATAAATAATGTATTAGTTTCCTATACACTAAACAATAAAGGTCTATTAATCATCAAACCTTACGTATCCTGTCTTATTCCATCCGCCCCTATAGTGGCTTGGACTTTCAGAACATCGCTTTGCCTAATAATTCTTATGGTATTACAATTGAATTTATGACCTTATAATATATAAAAATGTTTTTAAAGAACACATATGTGGGACACTTGAATATCTTTAATACTTTTGCTACAAATAACGTTTTTATAAACAAAGCAGAAAAGAGTAGATAACATCCGAATGATGAGTGAAACAGAACAATCAACGCAAAATACAATGAAGTGTTGATTCCGAAAATAATTCTAAAGTATTATTTACATGTAACCTCAGAAATACCTTTGGAAGGTACTTTTTCATGAGGAGTTTTCGTATTTTTCGTAAAATTTCTTGAAGTAATAATGATTTCCAGATTAGATTAGATAGATTAAGATTGTAGGAAAAATGAAGTTGTATTAGTTGTATTATTCCACACTTTCATCACACTTTTATATTTAATTAAAAACTATTGGTTAGGACAGTTCAATTAATATTATTTAAATCAAAGTCTTCTTGTTCTACCTTCAGCTTTGAACAACAACAGTAACAGCACAATCATCAATAACAACAATTCAAGTTGCGGCAGTTTAATAAGTGAAAATTCGCCAGATATAAGTTCTCCAAGTAGCAGCAGTAGCAGTGGTAAATCTCATATCTGTCCCAGAGTAACCAGTATTACAAATAGTAGCCAAGCATGTAGCAGCAACAGTAGCAGCAGTAATAGCAGCAGTAGTAGCAACAGTAGTCATAGTAGCACCAACATTGAAAGCTCAGTTCCTGTGCAAAATCCACCGATTGTTTTTAAGAAGTCTCGGCCCAAAGCAACTTCCCCAACTAGACACGGGCCACAACAGTGCCAGGTGAGTTTGGTAAATATTTCAAGAAATTTTTGTAAAGCGTAAAAAGAGATGGCTTAAATTATTGCAATATTTTACTTTATATATCATATAATAAAACCTAACTATTTACTTTATACTCATTTCATAAAACATATTGAATTATTCGAAGCGTAACAAATTTAAAAGCAACCTGCAAATTTTAGAAAGTTCAACTAGCGTTGAACTCTCGGATAGTTTATACATGCTTCTGAATATTCTACTTTCGGAAGGGATTTCAATTAGATCGTATTTAAGAATAAAATTGATTAGTTTTGAAGTTTGAGAAATTAATTTCTTGCTCGCTTCAATATTCTCCCGCATTTTTCCTGTATATTTTTTTAGTTTATGTCCTTTTCAAACCACCTATCAACTAAAGTCGATTCTTTAACAAACTCCTTCGAATATTTGTCTAAATCAAGAAATATACTCGTAAATTGTTCGACGTCTAACCCTGTTTGTAATTTTTATATAAGATTCGCGCAAATTTGCATTTGAAAAGTATATCAGTTAACAATTTGACATTTATAAATTCACTAAGTAAATTTCACAATACGAATGCAACGAGATTTGATACTGTTCAAATAAAAATTGACATTTTTCAAATGAAAATTGATATGAGTAAAATCAAAAATGATACTGTTGAAGTTCTGTGAAAATGGTACCTATATATCATAACCTTTGGAGTCATGTGAGAATTTTACGGTAAGAATTCATTTACATATTTGCACAAAGTATTTTTAGTTTCGGAGAAATATATGACGCGGTAATGATCAATGACAAATTAATGCGAAATGTGCACGCATTTGATGGATGGATCGACATAGAAAATTAGCTTGCTTTTAGAATTAACGGATAATTATGTATATATGCCTGCATTATTCCCAATGGTATCGTTTCAATCCACAGCGGTACTGCAACAACAGGTTGTTGTTTGTAAAAAAAAAAATGATGGTTTTAAAAAAGACATGTTCCTTCCTCACATGGCACGAAAGCCATGGGAACAGACTCGTTAACAGTCATTTATTTTGTATAGTGACTAAAAGCGACACAAAAAGAACTTCAAAGTTAAATGAAATTTTCATATCGATTTGTTTTACTCTTATCCCATGGTGAAATCTGCATTTTATCTATCCTATTTCTAGTATACATAAAATGAGCTTGTTCACTGTATATACAGACGTACATTAATACTGCCTTTTATGTGCTCTCTAGAGGACTTCATGCAAATGCTTTTTAGTTAAAAATTTAAATTACATTATCCTATTATTTATTTTGCTAGCACTGGTAGTAGGTAATTAATTTTGAATGTACGGTGATAAGTAGGATATTAGCTCTACATTTCAAAAGGTTCATTAATTAATGGTAGAGGAAAATTCATGGAAATTTTACTTTGTTGTTTGAAAATTATTTAAAATTTCATTGGACGTCCATTACATGTGATGCTAATTGGAATCGTTTCGTTGGCTTCAATTTTTAGTTCTTGATTTATATTTTGTTTAAATTAAGATGACTTTTTATATAATTTGTTTATACAATAAGCTTAGTTATCTAATAAGTTTCTTTAAAACATTTTACACATCTTTTGGTATTTTAGCCCTTTTAAATTAAAAAGCCTCGTATACTTTACCGATCTTTTCTAGGTAGTTTCCCAAATCTGAAATAAATGCGTCTGATTATTTTCATCGTGACAGATCACTCCCTTAACTCTTATAGCAATCGAAAATATTAATGGATTACAAGATTACCATAAAAAGGTATACTTAAGGGTTCTTAGAGTCGTTGATTACCATTATTACTAAATCATATCCTGATAAAATAAATGCTAAGCTTTCCACTACAATGTAAGGTATCCAGTGCAGTAGAACAACAAGAGAGGGGCTTTTGACAAATATTTTATTTATTTAATGAATATTCATACACTTTTTGGTGTTCCTTTATATCTCCATCTTAAAGCTTTTCACAATCGCGGAGTATCAGGGCATATAAATGATAAAATAGGTGATTTTTAAATGAAATTTTCTTAACCCTAGATATACGTGCGTAAAGGATAATCAAACCTTTTATCAGATTTTTATTTAACCCTAGAAAGATAGTTTGCGTAAAATAGATGCATGAGTTTTAATTAGCTTTTAGCTAGCTGTTCTCTTTTTTTATTGATTTGAATAAACCAACTGGTCTTATATTTTTATATTCATATAATAAGGTAATAGAAATAATCATCATAGTTTATGTATTTATATTTGCCTCTTATTTAAATAAATAAAAACAACTTGGCACTATTTAGAGTGAGAGAGCAATGTTTCGAACATGCGTGGATCAATTTTACGCAGACTATCTTTTTAGTGTTAAATAAAAATCTGATAAAAGTCTTTATATGGTGATTTATTGAAAACTACTAAACAACATCAAGTAAAAATTGATTTTTGCCTGTGTGTATAAATTTTCAATTTAAAAAACAAAAAAAACGAGGAAAAATATTATAAATTTATTTCATTTACTGGGGGAATCTTATTCGGGTCGGTAATTTCGTTCAAAATCGTTCAAATGCAAATCTCACATATGTCGACAAATTAAAGATAGGTATGATAAGCAGCCTATGATTTGACTTAAATTGACTAGGCTTTGAAGAATGACTCAAATTCTATAAAATTGGGTAAAAGAATTGCTGTCGAGAATTTATTTGTTACCCTTCGTGAAGTTAACAGATACTTTCAAGTTAAAAATTATTAATTTTTGTTCAGCAATGACTTAAAATTTTAGTTTCCCGACAGACTTAATATGATCCATTATTCAATAACCCTAAAAGGGTTATTTCCCCATTTTTTTCACTTACTAGACATCTACATTAATGCGGATAAATCTTAGTTTTCATTATATACGAGTATACCGAAAATCATCTGAGTACGCGTTCTTTGCACACGTGGGTTCATATTTAATAATTGATTACTTATGTCGTTCAGCTTTAGGGGAACACGTGTGATGTGAGTGAGGAAAGAAATCGTATAGCAATAACTCAGATTTATCTCAATGTCTGAAATGATGACTGCTCGAAGATGTGATGGGATGATGATTTCTTCCTCCAGACACTTCAAGAGATTAGTCCATAAATATGACTTACGCAAAGTAATTCATTGAAAATAAATTTGTTTTATACGAAATTATTTTAAACACTTTCCCAATACTGGATGTAGAAAGTCCAAAAGAACACTATTTACAAAATAGCTAAACTTTATATTTGTACAATTATTTGTAGATATCAAGTGATAAACTAACTTTTATATGTTATAAAGGGGCATGAATAAAATTCAAATACTTCAATAATTACTGATTTCACTATTGAGTGAGTACCGAAAATTAATTGATTAAATATACGTTTTTAATTTCAGAAAATATATATCGTTTAGTCATGAGATATTACAAAGACGATATCCTTAGTAAAACATCGAAAGCTCACATGTGTGCATGATTCTTATTTATGTGCCCACATAAACCATTTCCAAGGTTAAGTGCTCCTTGAGAACAATTTATGCTCCTTTTCTTATATTTCGAATCTTCAAACTGTCATCACCTCGACAATGTTTCTGAGGTAAGATAAATTTTTCAAGAAGGGCACCTATTTCAAGCATATGCGCAGTAGTTCTGTGAATATGTAAACAGCTAAACAATAGCCAAATTATTGTAAGAGAACATGGCCAATTAAATATGCCAAATGAAAACAATATACATACATGAAATTTGCTGTTAATTTCGCATCATTTCTCTCATCGTTCTTGCCGCAAAGAAAAACATGAAGCGTACTGATCAGGTGCCAGATGGATCATGTTTGTTCGATAGCTAAAATCAAAGGAAATAGGCCCGAATGAAGCAGCATGCGTGAATTTTTATTTCCGCAGAAAAATAATTTAATCAAGTGATGTGGCATTCAGCACCTTCGTTTTCCTTAGAATTTTGTATGCGATATCTGAGAATCAAAAAAATTGGAATGCCCAACTATGAGCCACAGCTGGAATCCAGAATTTTCACCTGCCGAATAGAACTGTGAAAATCGATAGAGTGGACGGATATATGAGTACACTCTAAAAAATATATTGAGATTTACTTCAATCTTATTGGGTTTTTGGCTATAAATCCTCAAGTAATGAGGAGGCTCTCCTATCGGGGCAGCTAGATACTGTTCCTAGAAAATGCCTAAATGCTGTGCATTTTATTCGGAATTTCAGTTATTTTTATCTAATTATTACATATATAATTTTGGGTATTGAATTTGAATTTCGTAATGATAAACATAAATATAATAAATGTAATCCAAAAACGTTTTTTTCCTGAATAGTATGGCTTTATTTTGTAGATACCCCCCTTTAAAATCCAAAGCTTTTTGATTCAAAAATAACCAAATTATATTAAATATTAAATCTCCTCTTATTTGATATTAAACATTAAACGTGCTTTAAGAAAATTTAAATTACAAAATAAAAATGGCATAAGTGTTGCTTCCTCTCGAAGTAACCAGAGTAAAAAAATATAGGCTTGCCACGAGCACGTAGCACATCCAGAATTCAAGATGCACCCCGTATACACCCGAATCAGGCCCGTAGCATTTTGTATAAGAAATAGGATCAAAAAAACGCCTGCAACGTCTAGTTCAACATCCAAATGTACTCAAGGCAATAGATGTAGACTCAGTCTTCCTTTTATACCACAATTCATTTAATTTTTGACGTCAGATATATGCTTTCTTTATTTTCACTCGATAAGATTTAATCTTGATATTGACTTGGAAAATTAAATTCTTTGGCCTATAATAATTTTAATAACTTACCAATGAATTAGGAAATTTATTATAAAGTATAACATAATAAATATATATAAAACTAGCGAGGGATTATGATGAATCAATATTTAAATCATATTTTAGATTTATATCGATATTCTAATGAGTGCCTACTTATGCGTTTGTGCGCCAGCAGAAAGAATGAAAATTCTGAATCTGTTTCAGATGTGTTTTATAAAAATTTGGTCTTGTTGCGGGCGTATTCTAGGGAGATTCGGGACTGCTGTGGGCTTGATGCAGGCGTGATTGTTCGACAACCGTGTCTGTTACGGTCTTAAAAACTGAACATAATTTTCAACTGAATTTTTATGGGTGAAGGTCTTCTAATAAATTGTGGTCTCGATGCTTCTGAGGATCAAACGATATGCGTTGGAAAATTTAATTAAAGAAACACTATTTTTATAAGTATCATATTTTGAAACTTTTAGGTATTAAGATTTCATATTTTTTTTCAGATTTGCAGCAAGGTGTTTGGGAATGCGTCTGCTCTTGCGAAGCATAAATTGACGCACAGCGATGAAAGGAAATATGTCTGTGTCATGTGCTCAAAGGCTTTTAAAAGGCAGGATCATTTGTAAGTGTTAGACAAAAAATAATGATAAAAGAAAAATAATTGGAGTTGATTTTCCTCCAGAAATGGACACATGCTGACACACCGAAACAAAAAGCCATACGAGTGCAAAGCCGAAGGCTGCGGGAAGTCCTACTGCGATGCACGCTCCCTACGGAGGCACACTGAGAACCACCATAGTTCGCTTGTGATGACACCATCCACGCCCAATCAATCGCTGTCGCCCTCGACCGGAGCCCCAACCGGGCTAAGTCTCTCCCCGGCGACCGCAAGTGGTAAGCCCCCCGGACGCGTCGAGGTGCAATTTTCCTCTTGATTAGACCTCAACCCTTCCTCCCAGCCTCTGAGTAATTGTGCTGCTTGCTCCTATTGATTCTAATAATTAAGCGAAATTTCTTAATTTATATCGCTGCGAGGACTTTATTGTCCTCGCACAGCCCCCAGAACCGCACCCAATTAATTACAATTATAAGATAAATTTAATCTCTGTTAAATCTTTGTTAAGGTGATGCTAGCTCACCCCACGGTGCCACCTGCATTCAGTACGTCAACAACTGTGAAGCAACCAGCTCCAGTAAGCCATCGTCGCCGCGCTCACCTGCCCGTTCAGGCAACGAAGGTCTTACACGGCAGCAGCTGGATCTCATTAGTCAAATCATGCAGCAGACTAAGCAATCTACCGCCCAGGTAACCGTTTCCACGAGTTCAGCGAATGCACTGAAAAGTCAGCCCCACCATCACCATCAGAGGCCCAGAACCTGGAATATGCAGGTAAAATAAATCCATTTTCAGCCCTAGCCCTTCAGCCTTAGCTCTTCAGCCGTTTGCATTCGTCGTCTAACTTTTCGCAAATCTTTTTCGCGAAATCGGGTAGTGGGTGGCAACTTCTCCAACCTGACAAGCCAATTAAGCTCTAATAATATTTTTATAAAAATGCCCAGAAGGTTTTCATATTTTTTGCCATCAACTGCTGCGCGCAGCGAGCTCCCCTTTCCTGCTGGGTAACGAACCAACTGAGCAAACTTAAAATAAAAAAAAAAAACTGTATCCCCGGAAAAGTAATATAGATTTTTTTATACTACCACGCATTGACGAACAACCATTAAACTTTTCAAAAATGTTCGCACAGAGTAATCAAGTGTTTTGCACTCACTTACAGCACCCCTCGGAAAACGTAATTAAAACACGGCATCAACATCAGTTGCTTTTTACTACTCAGCCAATGTTATACTAAACGAAGAGGGAGGTTGAAAAGGTTGAAATTTAATATCAATCCATTTTGAGGTCTTCTCTCCTTTGACCCCATCCCTCTCTCAATGTCCTTACATCCCTCAAGAACTCCTGGATAGATTTCATATCTACACCCGCGGGAAGAGATTTTTATTACTTTGAAATCAATATTTGAAGGGGGATTAAATGTAAATACCAAACCTTAAGTCTAAACGATTTTTATCGAGTGTGTACTATCGGCAAATGGATCTAAGATAGAAAAAATTCCTTATCCAACACCACCAGTGCTGTTTAATTTAATATAAAAATTGAATATATAGTAAACCTCTACCAACTCTTCGAACAGCTTTGAATGATAAGCTTTACTATTTCTTCAATTAGAAGCGAAGTGTCTGAGAGGGCGATAAATGTATTTTCTTTTGATGTTAAACGTTTTTGACCAGGGAGATTTAATTAAATTTTTAGTTTCAGGGATTGCAATTTACGAAGGTAGATAACGAGATTTAATAGTTAGTTAACTATACTGAGGAATTTTTATGACAGAATATACCATAGAGATGAATTTGAAGGGGTCAACTAAAATAATTGAATAAGTATACGTATTTTTGCTTTTATTATTAATATAAAATCGTTGCGATTTACTTTTATTTTATTAACCCTTAAAGGGTGGTATGGATGAAATTTTACGCCAGGTAAGATGATCCTCTCAAATTTTAAAAAAACCTGATGGTGTTTAACAATGATTTGTTCTATAAACATTTATAAGATCGTTACAAAAGTAACATTATCATGAAATATAACATTTATTAATACTAATAATATATTTAATTACATTTAATGGTCTTTATTATACTTCAAAGATATATAAGCATATACTGGAGTGAACAAAACGTTTGTTTAAAACAGATGCGTTTCGTTTTAAATAAATTCACTTTGCTAGTCTTAATATTTGGCTAAGCATAATGACTACAGCACGTGAGAGAATGCAAGGATGCATAAAAGTTATCATAAGTGCTGACAATATAGGGAGGGGTATTAATGGTCACAACAGAACGAAGGAACAGAAAACACGGGAAGTAAGAGGAACACCACTCAATTCAATTCAATTCAATTATCTCCTATTGTTCGCTTAAAATTAGTGATTTTAGGGATTGGAAGAATTTTTTTATATGCAGCATAATCGAAATAACCAAAATAATTTGCACACCTTTTTTCTGAATTAACAAAATTATTAATAAAGACGCTAGGACTTCCTTTTCCTTCGTAATCGCTTACTATCCAAGTCATATTCTTTAAAAATTGTACTCTTTATCTGTTATTTTACCCTTAAGTCATTTTTCGTGGACCATTTGAATTATACCAAAATTATCTACCATGCTTACTTTTGAGTATCTTAAGTAAGCAATTCTAAAAAAAAATTGATAATTGGGAATGTTTTCCGCTCTAAAACATGAATTTGCACCTAAAATACGTTGTTTGCCTACACAAATCACAATACCTACTATTACTATAAAGTTAAGCATAATGACTACAGCACATGAGAGAAGGCAGTTTTATAATCTAAAGTTAAAAAGTGTTAGATGTGTTAAAAAGTAAATGAGACCAGATATTCGTAATATTTGTTTATACTGCACTAAAAATAAAGTTCAATTAATATCAGTATGCCCAAAATTGTATTTTAATCATATTTTCACATATGAATGCACATTTGAATGAATCCTTATGGACCGTAGACCAAATTAACCCCAAATTAAATGTGGATTTGTTTAAATATTCGAGCGAGCTGAGGCTTAGTTAAATATTTACCTGAAAATGTTGCTTTGTTTAGAACTGAATAAGACTAATTGAAATATATTGTAATTTTAGTTAAACCAATGCGATAATTGACTTTAAACAAGGCCCTATTCCAAAAAAAACATGTTTAAATCTTTAGTATATTAATCAAAGATATTGGTCATCATATAAATCAAACAAAACTTTGTTGATTTTCATAGTGAACTTTTGGTTGACTATGAATTAACAAAAGACATTTTTTTATTATAACTACAAGTACGGTAGACTACCAAGTGTTTGGTCATTGTAAACCTGACTTTTGTCCTTTCTACTAGTGTTTTTCTTTTTATCAGTGTGCACTGAAAAAATTAAAAACGATACATATTTTCAGAACTGAAAATTGAAGTCTTTAAATGCAGGAACATTTATTAAATGTTTTATGAAAGTTCTTTTAAAAGTTGGACTATGTATCTAATTTAATGTACATAAAGCTTGAAAGTAAGATGTTTGTTTAAACATTTTATAAATAACTAGAAGCACACCATAAAGGGTCCACAAAACGTAAAATATTTTACGCTTTTCTATTTAACAGAATTACACTTGAATTTAACTGATTTTGTTGATGTCAAGCAAACCTTGAAAACTTTACACTTAATAAATTATAATGAAAATTTAAATATTAGAGTGTGTTTGTGTCGCGTTATTTTTAAGCCATCCTGACGTCCCTTAATTTACTGTAGTAAACAAAATGTCCTAAGACGATGTGATTTTAATTCTCCAAAAAGTTCCCGTTGGGAATCAAGAAAATAATTTAAGGTATTGTATTATAATTTTCTAAGGCACACTGGGTGGGTTTGGGTTTTATACAGCACAGTTCTCTTCGTGAAATATTTAAGAAGAATTTCTATATCGTCGCCCTGAACACTTAAATTACAAGTGGAGCAAATATTTCTCACCACTCACCGTCCTTCATGCCCTAATAATTTGTCCCACTTCGTCCTTTTTTAGGTCAGCAGGAGTAAGTTCTCTAAGCGGGATAGTTCTAAATTAAAAGGAAATGACCTCGTTTAAAGAACTTCAGTTTTTCAGAGCCGTAACGATGTGAGTAGCCTACATCAGAGGGAGGGTTAAATAATATTCCTCAATTAAGTAAATTTTATTTATTTATTTTTTTTTTTGGAAATCACATTTCGCCTTCCCTTGGAAAATAATTTCGATTTGGAAATGCCTCCGCGCTTGTAATTCTCACACCGGGTCTACTACAGGAGTCGTTCAGTGGCGAAATCACATTCATGGAAGATTGCTTCGTCTAATAAATTCCGGGAATATGGCACGACTTCATATAGCTCCTTCAGTTCTGGTGGCGATAGCATCTCAGCCGGGGTCCACATCGGAGACTGGAGCCTCCCCCGGCGGGCGATATTATTGAGTGTGGCCTTCGCAACTGTAGGAATTAATATCAATTCACATCAATATTTATGAGGACGTTTTTAACTTTGCTTCTTTTCTCTCGCCAGAACCTTTATTGATTATTCCCTTTGATTTCCGTAACAATTCACCAATTTTGCCCGGTTGTAATTTTTCTTGGGGACTCTTGGACGAAGTTTTACCCTGTCTCAGCAAGGGGAGTTCCCAAAAGAAGCCGTAAATTCAAAAGTAAAAATGTTGACGACATTCGCACAAATTTGCCAAAATCGAAAATCAGTTGCCGCTGGAGCGGGGCGCAAAAGCAGCATCTTTCCAAATTAGGGTACTTGTGTGGGTATAGCACGGGGAAAGGGATAAACTCAAGTATGAAATGAGGGTGCCTGGTAAAATAAGGGATGACGGGTTTGTTTTGTGTGATCTAACGTCAATGTTTGAGTAGGTATTTATTCGACTGTAAGCAGATTTTGTATCCAATTAGGACTGAAATTTATTTTGCTTTTTAGATTGTTTGCGAGCGCTAAAATGTCTTTTGTGAGGGTATTTATGTATTTTTTTCTCACATAAAGCATAATGTGGTAAAGTACGCCTCATATAGTACTACACAGGGGATATAACCTAGAAAAGGTTCGTCGTGAAATGTGAATCGATTATTGTAATCGATTGATGCAATTATATTTCTTTTAAAGAGAAAATAAGATTTTAACATGACATTGTGCTTAGACAATATTTTTGATGATAAAATCAAATGTACTGAGAAAGTAGTCAAATGCTTAAAAAGACTGATGCAGTTTTGTGCTCAATTTAAGGTCTACATATACCAAATGGAAACTCAGTTCATAGTGTTATATTCTAGGTATAGTACCCATATAAAAATGCCAATTGTCCTTTAATATTTAGGAAGAGATAAGAACACCATATAAAAGACCACAATGCAGGTAACGAATGTTTGAATTAACAAATTTGATTTAGAATAATGATGCATATAAACTTTATACATTAGGAGGATTAATTAATGGTTTTCCATCAAAATGATAATTTACGGCAATAATCAATACTTCATTGAATTTTAATATACTTTGGTTTTTTTAAAAGCCCTTCTAATCGCCTAATTTTTCTAAACTTAAGAAACAGCTTCGAAGATATACAGAGAATTTTATATGTTAGGAATAAATAAGCATATATATTTTATATACCGACTTTAATTTGACTATTGTCCTCGACTGCTACAAAGTGTAATATTTCTTAAAAAGCAATTTTTCGCAAATATTTGGTAGTATGGCAAAAATAGTTAGACTAGTTAGACTATAAAAATTACTTTATAAAAGGATCTAGGGTTATGTTAGTTTACATATCCATTATAAATTTTTTTCATTTTTATATTTGTTTTCTTATATATTTTTAGACACAACTACAACAGCAAAATCAAACAAAAATATCATCAAATATGGACCCAATGAGCTCAGTAGTAACTGCGATAGCAACAAATGAAAGTAATCAGCATCAAACTCATCACAGTACGTCTGAAAAGCAGCAAATTACTCAACAATCTCAAATTTCTCATGCCTTGAATATAGTTAAAGTTGAACAAAAACCTGTTGAATGTAATCTCTGCCATCGAAAATTTAAAAATATCCCAGCCTTAAATGGGCACATGCGGTTACATGGTGGCTATTTTAAAAAAGAATCTGAATCAAAAAAATGTGAGAAAAAGGAAAATCCAGGCCCACCGCTACAAACAGCCAGCATTGGTGTGCGGGCGTTAATTGAAGAAAAAATTATAAGCAAAAGAAGTAAAGATTTAAAGGTTAGTAAAATAAAAAAAAGCTTGTTTTTATTAAACACTTATTTTAATGCTGTAATCACTCAATTATTAATAGTTGCATATTAAGAAAATATTTAAAGGATATAATTCAATCCATTTTTGTCTTTATCAGCCTGGCAAAATTTCGTGAAAAAAACAAATAGGTAGTTGGAGCTATTGGTAAAAGAACTTGGGAATGTTGGGTTTAAGTATACCTAGATTAGTAAACTGGGCCCGTGTTTTCACTAATAACCCTTTTTAAATAAAAAACTCATTTAGCGTCTATTAAAATTTGGAAGGAAAATTTTTTCCATATGAGTAAAAAAATTAAGCCAATTAAATATTCAGAAGAAAATCGAATAAATTCTCGAAATAGGCTCTAATTTAACTTCTGATATGCATTTCAATGGTGTCTAAATTTTCAAACTATATGTTTTTTGTCCAACTCAAAAAATTGTTCATATTTCAGGTGTATCTTTTGTTATGTTATGGAAAAAGCTTCTAAAAGCGAAAAAAGAAGGTTCAATTTTCAAGTCTGAATAGATGTCTTGGTTTTTATTTTATACAGTGTAGTTTGTTGAACAATATAAAATAATTTATACAATAGACCCTTAATCTATTCAAAAAGCTCAGTGAGTTTCTAATTATTTTTGTAATAAATGTATCAATTAAAAAGAGGAATATTCTACAAATAGCGAATGGTGACTATCGATCGTCTTAAATTAAGAGTTCTATTGAAAGGAAGAAATTTCTGCATGTAGTTAACAATAGTCGATAGTAGGAAAAAACAATACATTTTCAGTTGTTTTTAATTTGAATAGGTTTATCTATGTAAAATAACACAACAACACAAAATATAGTGAAAAACTCCCTAAGATTTCAAAAATAAACTCATATTATTTTATTTTCAGGGTGCCTTCGTAGTTCCTGCCCCTCCCCTAGCAACAGCACGTCGTTCGAACGAGAGTGAAAATTTTTTAACACCAAAAACACCTTTATCGGTGTCAACGTCATGCACATCGTCTGGGACAATAACAAGCAACCTTCAGTCTACAACAGTGGCAAATACGCTGCAATTACAGAAACAAACCCCTCAGAAAACTTCCACCGGATGTGTTACAACATCGTCAACACAAAACACCGAAGTGAAAGACGCGACTCTGATCGAATTATTGAAAAGAGGTACAAAAATCGCAGTTAAGCGAACTTGTTCTGATCCTGGGCAAACGTACAACACCACCAGCACAGCCTCCACGATGACCCTGGGCTCGAATACACCGATTTCGGCACAGAATACCCCAGAACATACGCCTCCCTTGGCTTTATCCCTGCCCGGCGAAAGTCCTGTAGCCCTAACAATTTCGCAAGCCCAAAACGGATCTGGTGGAGACGTCTTCACCTTGACCTACTCAACGGACTCGTCGACGACTTTCTTCAGTGAAAGCGACGTGTACGGTGTCGCGGACACTGCCATGCTCCTGCAGGCGGTCGACACCATTCAACTTCTTAACGATTCCACGACAGCAGATCAGCTCGATGAGATTGCGTCGCTCGGCGACTATTCGTTGGCAGGTGAAGGCAATCAGGTCACTGAAAACGGCAGCCTCGCCAAAGAATACCGACCGTCGTCCAAGCAACTACAAGCTGTGCTAAACTCACCACTTCCAGATAGCTTAGCCGAGTTTAGCGCCCTCCATTCCAAAGATTATGTTTTGTATAACTGCACCAGCAACACCTCCCCGACGACGCAATCTTCTGCTTCACCCCTACCATCCCCCTTGGCGTATCCAACTCCACCTGCCAGCCATGAGGCCGTTACTCAGGCTTCTCCGTTTCTAGACGACTCCCATCACTTCTCAGATGCTAACTCATTTTTTGACGAGAAAACTAGCACAAATTTTCTAGAGGAAAATAATAGTCAGTTTTTTAAGGAAGAAAACGATTCCAATCTTACCGAGGATGAGAAAATTCTTAAATTGAAGCAAGAACTTTTTGATGAAAGCAAAAACGTACTTGAGGACAGTTCAAATTTCTTTAAAGTCGAAGATACAAATTCAGACGTGTTCGATACACCTGTGAAAGTTGAAGATTTGTTGAACGAAACAAATTCGGAACAATGTGATTTAAAAGATTTCAGCCACCAGAACCTATCATTTTTGGATGAGGCACAAAATTTTTTAGACGACTCGAGAAATGCAACTTCACCACTTTCAGATTCATTCTTTAATTCTCCAATTACAAGCGCTGAAGAAGTTAAGGCGGTTTTAAAGGAAGTTTTACCCAACGAAAGTTTGAATGGAGTGGGCGGCTGTGAGAATGATATCGATTTGTATTATCTTCATGGGTTAACCTTACAGTCGCAAATGATGCCGAACTCAGATGATCCTCTGTTATCATCATCCCCGAAAGATTTTGCTGTACGGGTTCAGCAACAGCAACAACAACAAAACCATCAGCAACAACAGTTGCAGCAAATTCAACAGACACAACCTCAGTCACAACAGCTCCAACAGCAACAGCAACAGCAACAGCAACAGCAACAGCAACAACGTCTTCAAGTGTCTCAGTTTGCAAGAACAGACTTGACCCCAGCGTGCAGCTCAGGAACACCAAAAAGACCTAAACCAACTGAAATATGCGTTAGTCCAACAGCGCAATTAAATCAGCCACCACAGAGAAACGTGGAGTCCGTTCAGAATTTCCCTACGAGTAGCACTTCTTCTACACCAAAACCGATGATATCCGCCCACACAAGTTCCCTTCTCAAAAGAAGGCTCCAGAAAAATGTACCGAAAAAGACTGAGGTATTTCAGTCGAAGCTCCGGAGACCCTCCACAACCCACTACACCCCGGTACCGATGCTCAATCCTGACCGGAAGGCGCCCGGACTTTACTCAGGCCTGCACAAATCAATCCTGCAAGAAAGCATCGATTTAGGAGATGATTTCGATCACAACTCCGCGCTCGTTGCGTTCCTGGACGAGTCAAAGGTGAACATTGGAACCGCTTACCAGGCGACCATCCCTCCCCTTGGGAAGCGCTTCGTCCGCAGCAAAAAGGACTATGAGGACATGATGTGGGATCCATCGGTAGTAAATGATGACAAGCTTTTGAGCAGGTTTATCGAGCTAAGCAAGTCATCGGCGGTACCCTTAGGGTTCCACTCGGAGGAAGTTGCCTTAAAAGCCCTGCTGGAGGCCTGCGGGGATACGCACGTTGCGGTCCTGAGCCTCTTGCAGTCACCCTCTAGCTCTGTGCACTTAAAGTGGATGTCGCACGAGGTGGAGACGTTTCTTAAGGGCCTTGAGAAGTACGGAAAGGACTTCTATAGCATATCGAGAGAGGTAAGCTTTTATCCAAAACTCATTTTTAAAAGGTTCTAATTTAATTCTAACTACGAAATTTTGGGATATGTAAGTTTTAGAGATAACTAGCTCCCCCTTTCTGCCACGATAGCATCTGCTTTCTGCCTATTCAAAAATCGATTTTGAAGCTCTTCCAAAATTACCTCTTATGTACATAATCAGCGTTAGTCTTATTGCCTTTTTATTACATAATTTTTAAAATATTATTTTTCAAATTGTAAATATTTGATTACTTTTTATATATTACAAATATTCTAATGATCTTGGCAAAGGTCACAAAGGCATTTTTAAGCTTCTTAACCTAAATTTCTTCAAAATTTCATTGAACCAATTTTAATCTTATTTGATGACCTTTTCAGAAATTTACTGACTAGCTTTTCAATTCTAGATCATAACAAAATCAACTAGTGAATGCGTTCAGCTATATTACTTTTGGAAAAAGTTGTGCATCGACTACAAAATAACTCACTTGAAACAGGATCCCTCCGAATTAGATGACCACTCACAGTCACACTCGTCCCACCCAGAGATGCGGCCACATGTCTGCGAAATGCCAGATTGTTCAGCTGTAAGCTCAAATAACTTAATAGAAGTCCCATTTTAAATGAATTTAAATTGTTTTGTAGAGTTTCACCTCAAGAGCTGCTTTACATGGTCACACCAGAATTCATTGTATTGGACGAAGCTTAAGCCATCCGAATGGACAGGCAGTTCTTCATGCCTCTTCGCATGGATTAAGTGTCAAGGATGATTTTCCCTGCAAGGTGTGCGGCAAGTAAGATCACCCCAGAATCCTTAAAATCACCAGCATGATGATGACTTGCTTGTTACTCACACTTCACCGCTTTCAATTGTGTGATTCAAGGACGATATTACGCAATATTTCTATTGGAGTACTTTTAGGGTAGCTTAGCTGAAAAACAATATTCTAAAAATAATTACTTACCGCCTTTTTGTATTAACTTAATGCAAACAATTTTCTAAAAATCTGTGAGTATAATAGTTGCCCGCCCTGTTGGATAAGGTAGAAATAGGGACAGATGGCTGCTTATCCATGCCAATCCAATTAATAAAAGTATTGTCTTCGAACTTTTTATAATATGCGACAATGAATTACTCTAGCATTTTATCTCATTTCATAGTTTTTTAAATTTCTCGTAGCGCCTTTCAATGAATACCCATGTCATTTCCAATTGATTCTATTCATAATGAAAATTATATTGAAATCAAATTATTATTTTGTTTCATTTTTGGAATCGTTGGTATCTTAGCGTTACTTTTTGGAAAAGTTAGTTTTGAAAATTACATCTTTCAGATTGACAAAAGTGTTGATTTAAATTAAACATTCTATTTGAGAGCCCATTTCATAATTAACCCTTAATTAAACTGCAATAGACGATAGACAGTAGCGGAGATTAATTCGATTAATTTCATATTACCCTTAGTAAGTAAAGATTTTGTTTCGACTGAATTTTTTTCATTCCATTTCCAAACCAAAGAAAAAACGTTCAATTTAGAAAATATACAATAGATGCTGAAGCATTCTTTTCCGTTAAAAATATTCCTTTTTATTTGCACAAAAGCTGCATGTCTAAAGTTATAGTGTTCTCAAACATAATCGCCTCCGTAACCGTTCCAGAGTATTTAACAAAGTGAAAAGTCGAAGTGCCCACATGAAATCCCATCGTCCTCAGGAGAACGATGTAAGCCAGAACTCCTCGTAAGTGATGATCAGACCGAAACTAAGAAAGTAGCGACAACAAGAACATCTAGCCACTGATCGAAAGATGCTGCAAGGAGGTGGAACAGCGCTTTACCGAGATATCGCCAAACCATACAAATTTTGGGGAGTGTCAACGTGAATTTTTAATCAATGGGACAGACCTAATAAATAATTAAACTATTGTATTTAGATGACAATCGAAAAAGGAATAATTCAGAAGTAATATTTTTATGAGGGTAATTTTGTACATAGGTAGGATAAGTAATGTATGATCTAGTGAATATATGTATTTAATTTCTGACGTTGTTCATCCGATTTTTTAAACGAATATTGCTAATATGTCTACTTTACTTTGAAAATTGGGAATCTATTTTAGGAGGGTAGTTTCACTAATAATACCGATGAGTGAGATAAACTGAATGTAAGTCAATACTCTTAGATTAGTTACTAGCGTAAGCTGATAGATAAATGACATGTTATTGATATTAGTCACTATATTCCTGCAAGGTAAATAATATTTGTAAGTGTTTGTAAAAAAAGCGAGATTTATCGACCGATCACGGGATTAATTGCGGCCGAATTACTTTGCATCGTTAGCTGTCGATTAGACTTATACTGATTATTTTTATCTGGTGCGTTTTGTTATTTAGTTAATTTAAAACAAAAAAAAAATTAAATTTTTTTTTTTTTATTAAAAAGCATTTCGCGATACAAGTCGTTATGTGTTGTTAAAAACACTGTTTCCTCTTCTAACTTAATTATTTAATTTTAATGTTTTTAGTTGTACTTCTCTAGCGATTAAGTGAAATTTAGGAAATTTATAAACGTGTAAAAGACATTGATTGGACGGCTGGTTTCGTCCCTGCTGCTTACATTATTTTGGTATGCAAAACTGGCCATTGCAAACTTTTATAGAGTCGAAAGGGAGGCAAGCGATTTTCAAATGACAAACGATAATAACTTCTTACAACTGCTACAGAATTAAATGTAATTGTAAAATATTGCAAGGAGTCCATTAAATAGAATTAATTGCAGATAGTAAAGATTATTTATTTGAATTATATATTTAAGTTATCCGATTAGTACTTATCGCTTCCCTGTTAACTTGAGACTTTATGATTTGTCAAATATTAGGCAAATATTTTTCTGTTATTTTAAAGTTATTCATTTAAATAAAAATATGTTATTATTTCGTTTTCGTTTGAGTTTTATTGAGAAGATATCCGATACAACATTATTTATCTCTTTTTATGCTTAATTTAATTTTAGTTTTTTTACACTTAGCCGAATTCAACTTTTGGAAAAATTTGAACTCTGTTCAGCCAGGCACTGTGAATTTATTTTATATAGAAATTATAGAGTTTGTGTTTTTAAAGTGGATAAATTAAGTTAGACAATAAACAACTATTCTTTAAACCCTTTGAACGCTATGAACGCATATATGGGTGCCCACACAACCATTCGAAACCATTCGAAAGGGTTAAGGCCTTTTCTGTTACAATCAACATATTTTGGAAGAGAATAAAAGCCAACCTAGCATGCGCTCCGTTATAAAAACCAGGCAATCCTGCGCGTGATTCGTTGTAAAACGTAGTCAGTCCAGAGCACACGTTTAGTTTCGCATAACTCAGCGATTAAAGGGTTAATAAATATGCATGAAATACAACTAAAATTCTCTAACTAATGCTTAGGTGACTAACTACTTCTAACCTGATTTAAGAACAATATTTTTTTGTACATTTTCAAAAGGCCTCGATGAGCACTTTATGATGGTATACCTTTATAACACTTAAAGAGCACTTAATATACTTTTTTTATTTGCCAGTTACAGCTTTTAAACATTTTCAAGTTGTAAAGGTTAGATTTAGATTTATAAAAGAATATTTGAATTGATTTTATTTTAATTTTTATATGTTTTTCCATGTATTTTCAATTTAATTTAATTTATTAATTTACTACTTTTTCGAAATATGTATTCGATAAAAGAAAAAAAACGGACTTCCGTCTCGCTTTAATATTAGCAACATTTTGATTGGGAAGCTAAATGAAGAAAAGATTACATAAAATAAAAATAATTTCATTTAACTCCTTAATACCTGGCGATAATAACATATTTGAGAAATTATTTGCATTTTCTTTATAGAAACACCAAAATGTTCATATTAAATCTTAGTTAAACGAAATTGTTGTGCTCAAAAGTGCCTCTAAACCTTTTTACCTTTAGTTACATTGAAGCAAATAGCAAACGTTTAAGATGTAAAATGATATAATTGAATAAAAAATTATATTAATTTCCCATTTCCAATAATCCACTCAATTGCCTCCTTGTTCTAATTGTAAATAACATGTCAATATGGTAATTAATAAAGATCAGATACAATTTAAAGTATGTTTCCAAAAAGCCAGAATAAATCGGAAACCGTCAATTCTGATATAAATTAAGAAGATCTACACACAAAAGAAAAACGTTACTCTCTTTAATTTCTAAAAAAAAGATTCATTTCATTAATAAGACAGCACCTAAAATTCGATTTACAGCAAAAGAGTACTATTCCTTGTCTCTGTACCTGCGTGCAAAAGTAAAATAATTTATCCATAAGTGAAAATATACACAGAAAATAATCATATATCGAATAAGAAGAAGACATGAACAATTGATGTAAATTAACAAAGTGTAAAAATGCGAATGCTCTGTGTTGTGATTTTTACTACTATGAAGTAATTACAACTGTAGATTTTAATGTAATTCTACTTGAATGTATCGAACTTTGTATATTTTGTTTCTATTTATTTCATGCAACAAAATGGGCCTATAACACAAAACGTATCTTAAGAGCATCTGTTTATGTGGTATTGCTATGCACCACAATTTTCTTTACTGTATTTAAAAAAAATAAAAAATAAAATAAATAATGTGATACTGCGAATATGTTGCCTATCGATAAATAAATTATTTTATTTAACCATAAAACTAAATGAAATAGTAAGAATTATTCTTGCCATTTTAAATAGAAAATCAATCAGAAATGAAACTGAAAGCAATTCAAAAGTATAAAACTAAATATAGTTTTACATTTAATTTAAAAATTGCATGCTCTTTTCAAAAGTAACAATTCTAATTTAACATATTTCAACTGATGAATAAGATGATAAAGCTTTGATATGTAACAGTGAGAAAATTCATTTATTTAAATTCTTCCCATGAAATTAATTTCTATTAGGATATAAAACCCGTAAAAAAATTCCCTACCTCTAGTTTTTATTTTCGGAATAGAAAACGTTAATAAGCATCAAATTATAAAATTGAAACGGATGATAATAGTTCATAGACATATCAGTTTTTTAAACTTTTAATATTTATAACTAATCTGTATGTATTTCTAAGAGAAGTATCTTAATAAATTTTCTAGACAAATAATTGAGAAAATAGAGCCTCTTTATTTATGAATAAATGTTACTTTGAATAGTATTAAACTTCTACTGTAATAAACAATCAATTTTTTATACGTAAGTAATACTTTTTTTTGTTTTTTCTTTTGTTTAAATTGTATAGCAAATTATGTTTTATTTAATATCTTTGCTATTTTACTGTTATATGTGTATGTAGAGGCCCGAAACTAGAAAGTGTAAAAAAATGTGGTATTGTTATGTTTAAATAATATTCATTAGTTTGTTATTAAAACTTATTTGAATAAGTAGCCGGTTTTAAACCCCCTAAATATAAAATCGTTCCAACAGAGCTAAAACTAGCAAATTTTTCGTTGTTAACAAGTGAATAAAAAGTAATTTTAAGACTTCCCCACCCAAATTATTGTGAATTTCTCAAAAATTAGGAAATTATAATCATCTAGAGAGTTATTTTGCAAAATTATTTCATTTCTACATTTTTTTCCTGTATTGTTTTTATTAATAATTCCAGAAATATTAGGTTGGTTAAGTGTGGTTGCCTAGAAAGGGACACTGTCTTACTACGTAGCGCAGCAGGAGACCATGGTTATACGTGGGATTCGAATCTACAGTCTTTGGGACGGTAGACCAGCGTGCTAGCAACTGACCTAACACAGGTCCCTTCCAGCAATATTAGTTTCCCTTAAAAATGCTTTTGACTCAAGAGTTCAGCAATATCTGCAGAACTGTGATATAAAAGAACCGAATCAGAAGATTTGGAATCATAAAATACAATTTTCGGGAGTAATTACTAAACAAGTTCTACTCCTAACTATAGGGAAAAACATGCAGATCAAAAATGTTTATTACTCTTCGGTGTTTGTACACCAAACATATTCTGAGAAGAGAATTTTATTAGAAAAAATTGTTCAATATTTAAAAATTTGTTTATTAATTAATTTAAATAGATAAATTTATGAATTTTTTTTTAAATTCTTAAAAATATAATAATACCACATTAGATTTTCGATTCAAATAAAATTTGTAGCCACTTATAAAAAGTAAAAGAATTGTTAGAAAAAGACATACACATACACACAATTGAGAAATTGATTAAATTCATGGCCTAAATTAAATAATATGTGTATTAATCCAATAAGAGGATATGTAAATAATTTTCTACTAGTGATTAAAACAACGTGTAACATTAACAGAAAAGAAATGGAAATTATTTTTTCAACTGCAGTACTAAGAGGATTGTTCAACAAGACATTCTATGACGAGATAAACTGAGGAACATTACAATAAAGAGTGTACTTACTTAAGGCTGTTTCTGACTATTTCGAAGATTGTAGAGTAAAATAAAAAAAAAAAAATAAATAAAATAAAAGAAAAAATTAAAAAAAAACACACACATTTCTAAGATGCGCCATTTACTGTGTCTCGTCGCATTAACCGATGCGGACAAGATTTGCCGTAGCATACCCCAAGCGGAATAAGATTTCGTTGCTTTCTAACTTTCTATAGAGAGCAGTAATTAAATGTTTGATGTTATCGGATATGAAACAAATTTTATGTAAAATACCTTAGGGATATTTTCGACAAAACATTATTTTGTTTCTACTTTTTCAGAGTTTAACGACAAGCAGAGTAAAAGGTTGTATTTCTCTTTAGTCGAAATGAAAATTTTCTCAATGTATCAATGCGAAACGAAATGTTATTTATATGTAAAGCTAGATAACTACTTTTAAAACAAAGAAAAATAAATAAATAAAAATAAAAAAACGAGCCTACGCCCTACAACCTGAGTGAAGAAACATTGTAATATTTCTTTCTCTGTGATTACTTATAGTGAAACTATAAAGGCTACTATAAAATGAAGAAAACAATTTTTATGGCCGAATAAAGCGCGGACAAACATAAAATGAATATATATATTTTGCGTAAGATGATTGAATTGTGTAAAAAGTTTATCAAAAGATGCATTTTATTGTTTGGAGAAGTTGTGACTACTTGCTAAGTTAATCAAAAACGAAACGTTATGAGGAACGTACAGAAATTACCTAGAGTCCCATTTCCATCACACTGAAGTTGTATTGTATATTTTAAACTCATTATATGTATGAAATTATATGTAATGTAAACAATATGAAACAAAGAAACTCTATTTAAAAACAATTTGTTTTACTTTCCTACCTCATCATACCCCTTTAGAAATTGTCTTTAATTAAACTCCATTTATACTTGGATAGCACTTTTATTTCAGAAATTAATATACAGTGAAACACCAGACATTAAATATATTAACTACTACGCAAATTGCCCTTCATTCTACTATAAATTCTTTTATTTATGCTTATTTTTAATATATATTTTAAGAAAATGTATAACTTTATCATATATTTTGGCCATTAATTTATTTATTTATTTTTCTTTTTCTTCATTTTTATTTAGATATGCATATAGATTGAAAGGCAATTTGAGAAAGCATTAACATTTAAATAATTTAACAACAGCAAGAAATACATTGTTCCTTAACTGGCTGATTTGGAACATTAATTTTGCTTAGATCTAAATGATTTGAACAAAATTAAGAACTCATCGCAACCATAAACAGTGCCGAATCAAAATGTGTTTGATTCATTTTATAAATTTGTATAGTGTAAATCCTACATATTTTGTATATTATTGTCAACAAAATTTTCAATATATACTATGTCAATGTATATGTGACATATTCAAGTCATTTTCTCGTGATGTTAATTTACAAATGTTTTTAGGCTGTGACCAAAATAAGCCGATGATGCAATTGGTTTGCAGGATTTTTATGAGAGCCGAAAGTTTGTTATTTTTTTTTTTGTATCTAAATGAGCATTTACATGTGTATGTACAAATATGTAAGATTATGTAGCTAAATCACTTTCTAAACTTATAAAAGAAATCTATTTTTATACGAAGATTTAAAAGACGCATTGTCTGACGTGTAGTAAACCATCTCTAAAAATCCATTTATTGGAAAACCAACTCAGCATAATTGAAAGCCTAACTTGTGTAGTTTATATAAATAACAATTTTAGACAACGAATGAATATGTTGCAATATCATAAATTGTTATTTGTCTGGATATGTTTCAAATTTGAACGTAATAACCGATAAAAAGCTTGCAATTAATTAATATCCTGCTATGTATTAAATACAATAAACTTAAAAACGTATACATTTAATTCAATACAAAAGCCTTAAATATAAAACAATCGAAGCAATACAGAACACATTAAATATTCGAAACAATTTGTAAAAAGCACGGGTCCTATTGGTATTAACTGAATCCGTAATAGTTACACCTAATGCAAAAATGCAACGATTCAATATAAATATTTTTAAAATATAGTAAAATTATCTAAAACTGGAATGTTATAATTATAAGTTAAATTATTATCAGTATCAACAGTCATTTTGTCGGTCTCTCTTCTTTTGCAGTTCAACATCATTGTTATTATTATTTTTTTTTTTTGTTTTGTTTTTTCTTCTTCTAATAATTTTGTAAAGGGGAATCCATTTACACCTGAGCTGGTTTGGTCTTTCCCAGGACCATGAGCATCTTCTGTAGAAATATTGTCAAAGTTACTGGAATAAGAAAGGAAATTACGTTAAACAATTTAATTTCGGAAATAAAATAACAATCAATGCATGCTGTTACGATGATTTGTGGAATTTTATGTTGCAGATGTTACTGGTGCAAGTTTCCTTTAATTATTTAATTAATTTAGCAAGCGTAATTACTTTCACGTGATAATTAATTAAAAAATATTAAAAATAAATTAATGTAATTTTATTGCTGAGATATTCCGAAGAATATTGTGCGAAAATGTTAATATATTTAGTGATCATGCAAAAAAAAAAAAATAATAATATGTGCAAAAATAAAGGTAAAATAATTTAAAACCTTTGCAACCGTCTTTGGTCGGACTACCATCATCATTTTTTGTAAACTTTGCGTATATCCTCCTAAAATATATTAAAATGGATTAAATAAGTATACAAGTGAAAAAACAATATGCAAAATATAAAATGCAAAAATAAATTAAATAAACGAGAGCTTTTCAACTTTTGTTTTGTTTTTCAATTCTTCTGAAGACAAATACGTTTTATTTATATTAAAACAAAAAAAACAGTTTAAAAATATAGTCTCAGTGATATTCTCCAGATATAAGTCATATAATTCAAATTATGTCTTGTATTTCAAATTTTAAACCAGTAAAATAAAGGTATAATAAATTTTAACAATTATAAAATAACAAAATAGAAATAATAAAGAAATCTCTAGAAGTGTTTGTAATAAATGCTGGCATATCTCAGCTCAGTAGCCCGAGATGAAATAATTGCAATATTAATATTAAAAACTTTCCTGTCCAATGAATGACTAATATAAATCTTTTGAAATGTGCTCATGAGTTAAATATGACTCATGTTAGTAGTCAGTTTTGTACATATCTTTTAAACTGAATGTGATGCAGTAACTCACAGAATTTGGACTAAAGAAATATGAAAAATATTAAAAGCAACACAAACGTTTTTTCTATGATATTTAGTAACAAATTCATTAAGAAAAATATGATGAGCGTAGGATGATCGGAAGGAGCATTGTGTGGGGGACAGTGAAGTTCATAAAATTCTTAAAGTTAAAAATTAGAACACCCTAATTCTCTACCATTAATTAATATATTTAATTTTTATATCCGATATTTTTATCTTGTTAGTAATTTTGAAAATCATTCAATAGTGTGAATTCCGAAATCTATGATAATTCAAATTCATTCAAATTTGTAAGTGAAGTGTGTTCTTCCTTATTATAGTTTGTCGTTTTCTTAAATAAAAGCTATTATAGTTTTGGGGAATATTCGTAGAAAGAATATAGGGTTTAACTCTTTTTGAAAAATGTGCAATATTCTTTAAAATACTCTATTACTTGTCCGTTTTTTTTTTTAAAGTATTATCTAAGATATTTTTTGGTATATGTTAAAACAAATCTGCCTTAACTGGAACACCCTGTAGATTTCTGGGAAATAATATTATATTTTTCAGATGAAAATACATCCCTAGAAAATATGCAACCAAGCATAAAATAGGCAAGAAAAGTAAACGTGGATGTGTTGAGTGAATTAAATTGTAAAGTGCTTTTTTTTCGAAACAGGTATTTAGTTATGTCTATACCTTTATTTTAGAGTACCTACATAGTGCAAAACTCTCTTTGACAAGGTCGACTAACTTACCCATAACTTCTTGAAACCACCTAGGCTTATTTTTCCACGCAATAAATATGAAATAGACTGGTACGCTGGAAAGAATCATGAGTACACCGTAGCCTGTTTCAACAGGACTCGCGTACATTGGCACTATCGTCACAAATAACGACGCTAGTAAGTAAATCACTGGGAATACAAGTGGCACTCGAATAGGACGAGGTAAATTCGGCTGAGCCCATCGGAGCCACGGAAGACAGAGAACGGCCACGCCGATGCTTAGCTGAAAACAAATGAAATTAATCTCTTCGTGGGGAACTGTTTGAGTAAAAAGGCTTACCCAAGTGGCAAATCCGACATAATTAATTAGAGCAAAAATATCAGATACAGTCAAATAAAACATTGATAGAATGGCCATGACCAGCACAGCGGGTGTGGGTGTAAACCTCTGGATTTGGATCATTGTAAGGATTTCGGGCATTTGTCCTTCGCACGCTCCAGCGTAAAATAGCCTCGATGAAGTCAGCAGGATGCCGTTCACAGCACCGAACGTTGATAGTGCCACGAACACTAAAAAAAGTAAAATAGGTATACACCTGTCTTAGAAAGAGCGTGTTTAGTAACTTTTGTTGAAATTTACCGGGAATGGTCCAGGCGAACACTCCAAAAGTCCTTTCTGCGTAGGTAACGGCGACCGCCTCCGAACCAAGCACCTCGTCCGGGGAGAGGGTTGTATAGAAGGCGACGTTCGCAAAGACATAGACTATCGTGACCAAAGTACAAGATATGGCGATTGCCCGTGGAAGGTTCTTGACCGGATCCTTAAGCTCCTCGATGATGAAGTTCAAGTAATTCCTAGAAAATGAGACGGTTCCTTTCAATTAGACTGATTCCCCAGGGGAACTAATTTGTTTGCGCTGACTACTTACCAGCCATTGTAGGCGAATAATCCCGAGTAAAAGGATAGGGCGAGCGATGTAACTTGCGTGTTCGTGTTGTCAAATGTGAAATGAGAAGTATGCCCTAAAATATTAAAGATCATCGGTACAATGTAAAAAATATTTTAATTTTTAGTTAAACTCAGTAAAATATATAAATAAATAATAATCACATTATAAAGAATTAAAAATAGGTTAACACGTTAAGTGCAGCATATCGGTCGCTATGGACCGACAGTGAACTTTCCATTTAGCCGACGTTGGGACCCGGGAACCAACAGTATCAAAATTAACAAATAAATGTATTACTACATCAACGAAATTTATTAGAACATTCTACGCAAAAATATGATATCGCTTAGATTTAGATGTACATGATTACCTTTCTATTATAACATTCCGATCAAGTGCCCGCTCACTGTCGGCTGAACAGAAAGAATAGGAAATTAAGCGCCGGTCTCAACGTGTTAATATAAATTAAAAAATATCATAAAGCCAGAATTTAAAAATTAAAAACAGTGATGAAAACGACCTAATCATTCTAATGTATAAAGTTCTTGATTAACAATACGATGGCAGTTCGATAAGTCAGTAACTTCTTGAATAAAAGATATACGTTTTATTTCTCAAAATAGTCTCCTTTTAGCTCCATACATTTTTCTACGGATAACAATTCTTCCTGAGCCCTAATAGAAGGGTGATATAGAAGGCTTTTAAAAATTATACCTTAAGTATTTCCATGTTTATTGTAAAATATATTTTTTGAGTTTAATTTAAAATAATTACAATTTTTAAAAAATAATAGAAAAAGAAATCCGTTTCCGTTTAAGAATTCTAACACATCTACCAATTACAATTAGTTAAAAAATTAATCGTTTATAGCAATAATTAAAACAACTACTTACCTAGACATAATTGGTAAATTCCGGTGGCAATGATAATAAACAGAGCCAGAAGTTTTGCATACGTGAAGATGTCTTGCACGTTTGTCGCCCACTTAACATCCCAACAATTGACAAAAGTTAGAACCACTGAAAGTGAATACTTTTTTAAGTAATTATCTCTGGAAATAGAAAAGTCGTAAAAACTGACGAAATAATAATTTTAATATACACATATACAATTTTTTTGTGTGCAAATACGACAGGTAGGCATCATTAATAATCTTGCATAAAGAATAGTTCGGGAAATTTCCCTATAAAAACAAAATTGAAAAAATAACGAAAACATATTTACGTCTGGGTTTTGCTTGTTTGTAATATTCTCTGATATATTGCGTTGCATATTAATTCAGCTCTTTTGATTAATTCGTAGTTTGTACTACTGTAAAAACTACATTTGCCTGCCATTGGAAAGTTCATTGATGTGCCTCTTCAGAGAATAAATTAATCACACTGGCTGTTATCATGCGGGCTGATTTGTAGCTTCTAGTAATGCGCATACCGTTCCAGTATTACTGATAACACCATTCAGATTTATTGCCTTTACAACACCAAATATCCAAAGAAATCCAGTGAAAAGTGTACAATTAAGGAAAAATCCCTGACGATAAATCTTTTGTACATTATTCAAGGTGTAACTTGTTTTATTAAAAACCAAGATTTAATATTTTCTTCGCACATTTTCATATCAAGGAATTGAAAATTTATGTAATTTCCGACACATGCAAACGAAAAGGTCAGGAAAAAAGTAAACAGTGTCACTGCTCTAGAATATTTTGCATGATAAGATTTATTGACGCAATTTTGTAAAAGGCACACCTTTCTCATTCAATTTTTTTTTTTTTTTTGGCAATTAAGCATATTAAAATGATTTCTGTTTTTAAAACTAAAATTACATACTTATGCAGCAGACAGCAAGAAGTCGTGCAGAGTCTTCTGGTGGCTGGCATTCCGGAAAGAAAGGTTTAAGCACATAAACACTAAATGTTAGTGCGACGATTGCTTGCGAACATGGCCTGACGATCATGCATTCGATCCACAGTCTGATAAACGCTAGAAATGGGCCAAAGGTTTCCATTATGTAAGCGTAATCTGCTCCCGATTTTGTGATCATAGTTCCTAATTCCGCGTAGCAATAGGCGCCAACCTGAAAATTATAAATGCGATGATATCAAGTTTTTTCTTATAATAAGTGTTGCGTAAAATTAGTTATCAAACATATACATTAAGAATTTATTCAAATTGAAAATCAAAAACAAGTTTAAAATTTAACTGTAGAGAGATAGGAAAATTGCTTCTTTTTTCGTTTTTTATATTTTGTACAGTTGAATTGAAGGAATGCATTCTTTAAGTAATTTGAGAAAATTAAACTGATAGAAGAAGGGCGGGAATTTGTGCACAACAGACGAAGGGAGAGATAATTAACCCTTTGCACTCGAAGGTTCCGCAGCACATCCATTTAAAATTTAACTTCAAACTCGACAACTCTGCAATGAAAACAATGCAAATATTTCTTTCAGTTCATGACATAAAGACAAAAGCAAAACGTAATAACTTCACGTATTATGTTCAATAATATTCCAATGCTTCGAGTTTCTGGTAATATGAATAAAAAAAATGCTTCGAGTGCAAAGGGCTAATAAATAAAAATTATTGTTTTAATTCAGAAACAATAGTACAAATATTGCTCTATGCATTTTTTCTTACTAAATTTCAATAAATCGTCCTACTGAGACCTACGATATTTGTAAATATATTTTTTATTTGCGCTTTCTACTCATATTGATGAAACTAACCGGAATTTATAGAAAACATAGAAGTAAAACTTACTTTATTAAATATTTGTTTTCTGAGACAGCTACCCATTCTTACGATCTATTTAAAAAATTATGAAAATCTGTAAACTATTTCAGATCTGGGTCTCAGAGGAATATATACAAAAATTGGTATCATTTTCCCATTCCAATAAACTCTTTTTCTCTTCCTGTTCATAAGGTTTACGAATAAAACTTTTAAAAATGTACTCTTAAAATTTTCCACAATTATTATTTATTTATTTTATAATCATAAGTACCTGCTTTTTACTTAAAATGTAATGAAGTAGAGTAAAAAAATTAGAATCAATCTCATTTCGATACTCCTTAGACAAAAGGAATGCATTCCATACTATTTACGTTGCACTACATATGACCACTGTATATGTTATATGTATATTAATTAAACCTAAACCTGACTTTTCCGATGATTGAGTGATTAATGAAATTACAAAAGTAAAAAATTGAATATGTACCTTCTATTTGAGCCCATGAACGGTTACCTTACGCCAAGTTATAATCACAATTAAGTCTTACTTAATCATAGTGCAACAGCCTGTAATTAGTAACGTCAATCCCTCGATACATCGAGGTCAATTTGACTACAACCGAACCAAAAATCTACTCAAATCAGATTTTGTTAATTTACATGAAAAAAAATCACAGAAATAGCTCAATTTGAAATTTTTAAACAAGCATTCCGATCGTTTCAAATCACCCACCAAACCAACCGCAGTTCTCCTGCTCGTCGAATCGTAAAAATATAGGAGCAGCAAAAACACCCTACAAAAGACTCTGTTAAATTGAATAATTTGCAACAAAATTTTTCGTCTGATTGTGTCTGATGAAAGATTTCGCGTGCATTGCAACGACGCCGTCGGGTAATTTACCCAAAAGTGAGTGATTAGAGGCTGAATCGTGAAAGCTATACCTTGCGCTTTGGATGCTGCAATGACATAATTAGTGACTCTTAATGGACCCAACATGATCAGTGTGCGGGAAAGGCTGCTACTGCTGCTGCTAAGTCAAAAATGCTAATTTATGTATATCTGCCGGAAACAGCACTGAATTTCAATTTGATTCAACATCTCACAGCGGGAATAATGAAGACATAGAGAGGTACTGTGAGTCAGTTTCCGACGTAAATACCCTTTTCCCGGATAATTCGTTTTCATTAATTGATATACTCGTACTTTAGGATAGCCGGCATTTACCCGGACGCTAGCTGGGAATTTAGTAAGTTAGTTGTTTTTGATTTTGCAGCAAAATCTACAAATGCCCTGCAGAGACCCTTTATGTCTAATTTAACTGAACTTGCTGTATCTACAGTACCTCGTGCGGATTTGTCTATCGGAGGAAGCTTTTTGTTAATACGATTTAAGGGAGAATATGGGATTTCAAATAAATTTTATTAGCTGATGTCGGATTTAAATTTCATATAAAATGCAAAATAACATCGAATGTGTCAGCTCATCTGGGTTTATATTCATTTTATTACTCAGTAGAACTTGGAAGCGATTTTCTGAAATCTCTTGTATTCATATAATTATTTAATAACATACAATTTTTGGAAGCTATTTCAAATTCAAATATCAAAATATTTTTAACTCCAAGCTCATATGGGTTAAAATGATCTCAGACAATTTCCAACTCGTAATATCTTATTATTGAACATTTCTAAATAAATAAAAAATATTTCATCTTTCACCAACACTATAAATATCACCATCTATCTTCAAAAGCAGAAATTTACAGTGAAAGCGTAAAAAATGAAAGGAGAATTAATAACCGGATCCCTTAATATTTTATTAGTCTTGAAACCACCTACGACTTTTAACTTTAGACCCTATTAACTCCTAAAGAAATAGTCCTATAATAATTGACCAGTGAGAAGCTGAAGATATGTAGCAGAATCGTTGAACTTTATATTCAAAAATGTTTGTAATAATTCAAATATTTGTATAGTACTTTATTATGCGTATTGGTTAATTTTAAATACATGTTCTTTTCAAACTATACCCATTACTCAATCATAATAAAAATTCTGATCAACGAAATTAATGTACACCTACCTAATTATCGCATTAATAAAATAAATAGACCTAATTTCTTACTTAAGTAAAGAATTAAACAAATAGTTGTCATGCGACAGTGACTCTTAATAATTATCCACCCATACTTCTCGATAGATTATATAACTAACCACTTAATTGCAGCAAAACGTAATTTCAATTGCAACCGAGTCACACCTGTTCTGAAAGGTGATAGCACAAAATATCAATTCTAAAGCTTTTATCACCATCTATTTATGAGGCAAAAGATATCAAAATTTTCTTAGCGATCACAGATTAACAATTCAAATGAGCGTTACTAACTCAAAATGCATTATAGCTGAATACATTGAAATAGTCTAATTTAAAAACATCAAGATGTTGCACCTGGAAAACCGCATTTTTAAATATTCCCATTCAATAAAAAGTAAATATGTCGACTTAATAAATTTATTATCTACGTAAAAATTGTTTACTCTTATTAAAACACCATCTAATTGCGATGCTTCCACAATTTTAACTTACAAGGAATGTTGTGGCGCTGTTTTTTGTTTTCTACGTCGAATAATTAATTCGAATTATTCAATAAGTTGTTGCTGTCTGAACGAATTTAGTGTGAATACCCTTCCAAATATATTAGCAAGTAAAAAAAACTTCATTTTTGAACTCGTGCAGGTAGGTGTATAATATAAAATGATAAGTTTACGTCACAAGAATTACAAAAATTATCATTGGGACCGGATATGTTTTTAAGTTATTTTATTTATTTAGTTATTTTAATCATTCATAATTAAAAATTTTGTAGTTAAAATTCATAACGGAGTAGTAATGCATTACGACCAGCAAATCTATACTTTATAATATCGCATTTAAGATTAAAAAATGTACTAATGTTATTTATAAAAAGAAAAATAAAACGGATTTTAAATAACCATCATAATGTAAAAAATTTATAAAGAGTAAGCAAAAAATGTTTCATGTTCTTAAAAATTATAAAAACATTCAAAAGGAATAATTATTTTCCAAATAGGTACAATAGTGACCTATAAAAATTGAGTCTTTTTTAAGTAATTTTAGAATTTACTTTTTACTTTAATCTTTTCATAACTTGGGAAAAAGGAAAAAAGTTTGAAAATCTCTTCTCCTTCGCTCAAAATTTTGTTATGCATAATCAAAGATATTTAAATGTTAAAAATGTTAAATAAAAAGTTTTACGATAAGCTAAAGGTAAAGATAATGAGAAATTTTAACCCACACGTTTTACGAATTAATCGGAATTGTTTGTCACAGATCGTCATACAAAATTTTACTGTACTGTTTGCATTATTATCACAAATCAATATTTATCCCCGGCTTTTCTATTCTATATCTCTTGAATTTCGTTAATGGCATCCTTATTTAAATATTTTCAACTTGCCTTTTCATGTGAGTGATTAACTTTCAGAAATTTTCCATTTCAAACTTGAATGGCAGTTGCTAGGTCTTTTATTAAATAGAATTGAATGCATGCACTCACCATTGAGAAGAGGCCTGAAATAATCCAAACCACAAGCGACAGATTTACACTTCCTGTATGCTTGAGAACTCCGGTTGGCGACACAAAAATTCCTGAACCAATGATGGATCCAACAATTACCGTCACTCCATTCAAAAGGCTCATCTTCGCTTTCAGACCAACCTCGCCTCCATCATTTTTGCTCATTATAGAATTTTTCCTTGAAGGAGTTTTCTCGTTTAAAGATTCTTCCTCCATTTTATGCTGTTAGATTTTATTAAGTCTGGAATAAAGAGAAAGAAAACAGATTTATTTAAGTGGACTAAGTGCAAACATTTAAACTTAGGTAATCATTGAAAAAATAGGTTAAGAACTTATTTAGGTAATTTTTATTTAATTAATATGATAATAACGCAGTAAAATTAAATAATAAATTGGCAGATTTTCTAAAAAACATATTCAATCATCCGGATTTTTTGTTTATGACTCTTTTTTGATCTTGTAAAGAATATCAAAAGTATCTCATATAAGAAAAAATTTGATAGAGGGGAAAGGTAGTAAAATTCATATTATTTCAGAAGTTACTACGTTTTGGGGAAAAAATGTTTGTATGAAAATTGTAAGTTATACACGAGTACCATAATTTCCTATTCAGTAGCTTATATAGAGCCACATTTTTGTATATAGGGTTACAACATTTTAACAAGTGTGACATTGCTACCCTATTTGCTAGATGACCTGATTATTAATACTTTAAATTATATAAGAGCCAATTTTAAAAGTATTTTAATTAAAGTACAATTCCTTATAACTTTCCATTAAATTTATAAAATAACAATATTTTTCAAAACACTTCATTAATTTGAATCATAACATATACGAGTAATTATGATTCAATTTCTAATTTTTATATTTAAGGGTATGAGGATTATTTATATATAATTATTCTGTAATTATCAAATAAATAAGGAGATAAAAAGAAACATGAAATTCTAAATGTAATTTCCTCATAATAAAATTCGTAACAGCTATGCATGATTGAGTGAACACAATTTGAGTAACCACTTCAAAAAGTGTTCTTGTAGCGTAACATCGATTGAAGTTAAATAGTCGTGGCATTTTGATCAATAGGTAAAAGCGAAAATAGTTTCAATTTTTGTTTAGGTCACTTTGTTCATGTTACGTTCTCCCGTAAAATCAACTGAACTAAGCTGCTAGAATTAAATTAATGAAGTAGGTTGAAAAATGAAACATTAGCAACTTATCCATTGAATCATAAGTATGAATTCTAACCACTATGAGGACGGGGTACTTTTAGTTTATATTATATGAAATTTTAACACGATTTAACTAAAATAAGAAATGTCGATTGCTGCTAACACTTGTAAAATGTAAAAGTAGTCAACTTGGCGCCTAATACGCACTCTAATCTGTATATAAGGTGTTAATATAACAAATAAATGAGGGAAGTATACCAGTTAAAAAACGATATCATACAATTTTAAATGCGAAATGCGAAATTTCTACAATTACTCTTTAATATGCATATATGCTCCGCACGGTTATTTATTGCTGACGATCTATTAATCAACCTATTTATGTGACTAAAATTTCTTATTCTATCTTTAGTAATTTTCTAAGGTCTGGTTCAGGGTCACCTGTGACTCGGATGAATTAGTTTAATTTATTAATTGAAAAATAATATTGCAGAAAATAACTTAGGTAGGGCTTTTTGTTTAAAAGTAACATTGGTATCATTGGCACTTGGTATCTCAAAATATCTGTCTTTTAGATGAATGTATAATATTCATTTTCTTTAACAATCTGATGCATTTATTTAATGTAACCTACTGAAGTTAGCAAATTTTACAGGTCATACAGTAAATTTTACTTTCAACCATTTTTCGACGCTTTAAGAAATTTGGTTTAACACATCTTAATATGAAACCATTGAAATAAAAATAAACTTAATTCTACATTTATGCAATAAAAAGTCTTTAAACTTATTTTTATAACAAATAATTGTATATATAAAAACGGAAGTTATATAAGGGACTTTTCGAATAGTTTCACCTCATGGTTGGCACGATTTCTCCAGCTAAGGTCGATGAACAGTTTATAAAAAAAAACGTGTTTAAATTTAAGCCACATAAAGGCCAGGCCAGATTTATCGTTTATAACTTCGTAAGCAAAAGAATTACTCGATTAGTGTTATTTTTTTGCTAAATATTATTATATATTTATAAATTTAGAAAGTATAAAGATTTTTAAATTATTTTTAATGTACATTGAAAATTCTAATAAAAGTTACTATGAAGAAAACATCGCCACAACAATAATAAAAAAATATAAGAACATTTTTTAGGGTGGCTATATGATGACATCTAAAAGCTTTTAGCAGAACATGCAATTCACTGCTCATAAAAGATAGGCATATACGGAAATAAATGTATGCATAATCCTCAACTTTATATATATACTAATCCCAATTCATACAAGGGTAATACATAGAAAAAATATTCGATCCAAGTTGTCTATAGTGCAATAGATAAAATATCTATTCATAATTTGCCTGACCTCTTCTATAGTCGAACTTTAATTACTGAGCTTCCAACAAAATCGATACCTATGAAACTACGAAACTATCTATTGCCATTGAAAATAAAATTCTGAATTAATGTATCAATGAGCATTACTGCCAGGTTAGTGCACTTCCTGATGCAATGTGTAAATGTGCATTAATCTCTATTGAGTAAGCGTTCATCTAATTTACGTTTGTATTATAGAACTGGTGGTATTTATTCAAAACTCAATTATACTAATTGGCAACCTTTATACAACGTGACCTTAGTTGATCCTAATCGTGGTAAAATTTTCGCTCTGGGACAATGTACCATACTTAAATCGTACATAAAGTAAAAGTATAGGTACCGAAAATGAAAATCAGGTTTTAATATCCTGCCGCCTTTTTAATTGTGGCAGGATGCTTTCCCCCTTCCCTTTAGCCCGATTTTTGTACTGTCGACGAACGACGCTAATGTTCAGATTCAGATAGAAAAACGTGATTTGGCGGGCAAACGACTTAACGAGACCTTTTTGTTTATGAGCACATGGTGAGCGACTGAAAGTGATATGCAACATACTTACCCCCTTCTGTAGGCCGCAAACGACTATAGAATCCTCACTTCTGAAAAAGATAGCCTTGCGATGGTCGTTGGAATTCCTTTGCGAAGTACACAAATTGACTGGGGCCCAGCTACACCATTTAGTCACTAATCATTCGAAAAATCACTGTCCAACCCCCCGTGCCGGCACCGTTCGATATTCGACCGCAAACACTCACCCCCTCGGAAAAAGAGTGGTCAGCAGCCAGTGGCGAAGTGCGCGGACGAAGACAACCTGAGGCATTACCACAGCCCGATGACTGTTTCTCGCTAACTGATTCTGGAGCAGAAATGTTGAAAATTGTTAGCCTTAGCTTCGCGAATGGATTCTGGTGCTGGTCTTCCATTCAACACCGGCCGCCAACGTCTCAAGAAAGAGAGGCTTGGGCTCGGATGGTTGCTTGGAAGAGAGTCGCGGCACGTGGGCTTCGAGCTTGTCTCGGTTTTGCCCGACGTGGCGAAAAGCTCCTCTACGTGAACTCCACAGCGTAAATCCCCCAAAATCTGAGCTCTTCTCTGCGTTTTTTGTTTTTTTTTTTTTGCGCTTCGCGCATAATCCTCATGTGCCTTTTCCGCTTACTTCCCCCGAAAGCTGCCGCTTCAAGCCGCTTGGCTCAGCGGCACAGCATCCGAGCGGAGCCGGGCACGTGGAGCTCCGCTCGTAAACCGTTTTTATTCGAATCTTATCAACCTATTTTAGATATGCGTTTGCATTTACTGTCTAAATTACGCACAATCTTGGTACAGAGTCAGAATGCTTATTTTGATTTTAGAATCGTTCATCCTTTTAACTCTTTGAGACACAAGGCTTTAGAGGAAACCCCTTGTAAAAAAATGTAAATTTTGGAATAAATCTGTACAAAGGGCGTACAAGGACTGTACGTAGTCGCCTTGCAGGGCAATTCAGCCTTACAAGACTCGTGGGTGAGTAGGAGTCGTACATGGACCCTTGCGTTTCACGCACGGGTCTGCAGGAGCCGTTAAAATAAAATAAAATTAAAAAATATTTTTAAATATAATTATTTTATTTATTAGTAGGTATTATAATTTCAATTTGAATTTTGGTTTCGTATCACCCATTTACTAGAATTTGGCCCTTGTACGCCCGAGCGTACAGTCTATAGAATTTTACGAATCGTGTACAGCTGTTGTACACTCACACACTTAGAAATACTAAGCGGCTCTTATTCGACAACTTTATGCCCGTTGATCATTTTTACTCGGTACCAGAAACTCAAAATGCACAAATTCTTATTAGTAAAAAAACTAATAAACCTAACTTCACAAATTACCTTTTTTTAATATAAAACAATAATTAAAATTGAACAGGTTTTACACACTTGATAATTTATTTATTAACATTTTACGACATTTTTCCAATAAATTGAGAAGAAACCAACTTTGAAATATTATCAGGAATAAAAAATTTATTACCCATGCTATACTACATAGGTTTTGGTCTTACTGTTGAAAGATAATCCAGTGAATAATTCCGCAAAAGATTTTAATTATTTTTCTAACTAGAATAATTTTAAGTTTTAAGAAACTATACGTTCATATATTCATTGAACCTGAAGGGGTTAAATACATAAAAAAATTAGATATAACTACGATTAAAAAAAAAACCAAATTTAAACTTTTAAACCTTTCTAAAAATCTTGGCCAATAAGTTTTTCATGAGTATGCCTCTATTACGATCTTCAATCACCACCACCCATAGTATGAAATAAAACATTTGTGTGAAAATATCAATTTAAATATCAAAATAAAAATTTAAAATTTAAGCTCCTATTAATCACGTTACACAGTACCTAACACAGTCAATTATTTGTCTATACCTTTTTATAAATAGCCAAAATATGTTTTATTGTAATTTCAAAGTTTGTTTTTCTCAAGAATGAAAGGTAATTGAGGATTTTCATTTACGAATTGAAAGTAATTCTATTGAAATGGTACACAACCACAAGTATTTGCTTTTAGAAAATAAAAAATAAATTCCAATTCCTCAAAAAAATACTAAATTCCCTTTGATATTTTCAGAGAATTTTGTTTTATCTGCTTGTAGTTGATATCAGCTTAAATAATTCAAACGCCAATATGTAGCACAAAGAAAAAAATTTGAATACTTACTTAGTTTAAAATTTTATAATTGCTATCTCAAAAATCAAATGGGAGCTGTGTGTTAAGAATTGCTCAGGTGATATCGGGGCGGTTGTCACACTATTTTGTAGTAATCATTACCCTAACTACAATTAGATTTTTGTGGAGTAAACAATTTAAAATGCAGTGTTAGGGCTACAAAAAACGTGCGTACAGTAAAATCGAATTTCAAAATTGTCCATAATTTTCGTTATGTTGCCTATTAATATCTTACTCATATTTTCATGGTTTTTAAAATTCTTTAGTTATTCAAGTCAAGTTGCTAAAATTTCATAATTGCTGATAAGTGCGTACCTGTGTGGATCATATGGCATGTGAGAAAACGAAGATATTTACTCAACTGTGACTACACGACATTTTCAAGACGTCAGTTGGTAGATTAAGCCAATAAAGAAATAATCGTGAAACGAAATGAAATTTGAAAAACATCAAAATTACGTACACATGTTCATTTTTAAATAAATTAACATTTTAGGCACTTCAAAAATACGTATATATCTAGCAATTGAGAACTTTTTAAAATCTCAAAACATAAATCTTTTCATATATTGTAAGTGGGTATGACTATTCCTTCATCAACTTTATCAAATGATATTTAAAATAGTCTTCTATCACACTAAACTGAAAACTAAAGTGCGAATAGAAAACCTTATGGAAACTTTTATAAGAAATACTAAGCAAGTGTACTTCAGAATTTTTCTTAATTAAAAATTAAATTTTAACATATATAGTATACATAGGTATGACTACTTATTTGAATAATTTTGATAAAATGGAAAAATTTACGGCAGAGAGTGAGATGAGAACATCTAAATAGGCAGTTGTCGGTTAATTAAATTCTATTTAATGGAAGGTGGAATAAGACGAAGTACTTAAGGTTTTATGCTTAATAGAACTTTGTTGTTTATTGTAGGTATAAGAAATTAATTGCTAGAGTCATATGGGTCTCGATTATCGAACAATCACGCCTGCATTACGCCCGTATCATGCCCGCAGCAGTCCCGAATTTCCCTAGAATACGCCCGCAACAAGTCCAAATTTTTATAAAACGCGGTTGAAAAAGATCCAGAATTTTTATTCTTTCCACTAGCGTACCCACGCATAGGTAGGCACTCACTCACAGAATATAGACATAAATCTAAAATATGATTTGAATATTAATCCATCAGTATCGCTTGCTAATTTTATATGTATTTATTATGTTTTATTATGTTATAAATTATAATAAATGTCCTAATTGATTGGTAAGATATGACAAAATATTATAGGGCAAGGGATTTAATTTTTCAAATCTATATCAAGGTTAAATTTTATCGAATGAAAATAAAGAAGGCATCACACATTTATCTGAGGTAAAAAATTAAATTAATTGTGGTATAAAAGGCAGACAGAGTCTACATCTATTGCCTTAATTACATTTGAATGTTGAACTTTTATTTTTATTTTAAACAGGCGTTCTGCAAGCGTCTTTATTATCATATTTCTTATACAAAATGTTGCGGATCTGATTCGGATGTATATCGGGCACTTTTTGAATTCTGGACGTACTATCGGTTCGTTGCTGGCCTATACTTTTTTACTCGGATGCTAGTTGATTTTGTAATTTCAAAAAGTCAAATTATTATCAGCATTTGAATTTATGTAAAGCTTTTAATAAAGTTGTTTTGTTATCTTTTAAGACAATTTCATATTTGCGGCTAATTATACACGATTCAAATTTAATTGTTCCCAGGAAATTGATAATCGCAAGCAATTAATGTACCAAAGTCATTAAATAAGTAATACATAAAAATCATTAGCTACACTGGATTAATGTGTGAATGAAAAAAGCAAACCAAACACGTTGCCACTACAATGCGTGTCCAAGAAAATGCACCCGGAAAGGTTAAGTTGAGTGCATGTCCGAAGAAATCACAGATATTTTCTGCGATGTACGCTTCGATTTTGCTGCAGAATGAACCCACTAAAGGACGCCCCATTCGTCAATAGAATAAAATCGCAGCATGATGCAATTTCGTTCGAAATTACGAAGTATTTTCCTCATGCAGAGAAAGTTCCATGACTAACTGAAATTTTTAGGGTTCGCTTTTTATTCCACAATTGCAATTTTGGGTCACTGGACCACCCGAAGGCAAATCGATGAAGATACCACGGCGAACAAAAATCATAGTCAAGAGGAAAATGATCGGGCGGTGGCTGTTTCTTCTGTCTACGGTTTGGATCATTTTTTTTCGAGCACGATAAATCTCTAGGGCATGTCGCGTAACGTGGTGATATTTAATCTGTAAAAACTTTATAATGACGCACACCTCTCTGGTGCACAGCACGGCCACTGACCCCGAAATTGGAGATTTCTTGATTAATTGTTATTTGTCGAGCGCTTCATTTGCAACCTACAACTTGTCTAGCGCTGCGTCTCAGTGGCCGTGGTTTGCATAATTCGAAATCACATCGTAGCATAAAATAAAAAAAAAAAAGGCACAGCTCAGAGGATATGTTCAATTAAAGAATCTTAGTCCATTGTGCTCGGGCGGCTCTTTTCAAGGCACAAAAATTATTCTTAAAGAAAAAACTCAATAGACCGTATTTTTGTGATTTTTTATGCCACTCGAGCAGCACAGCTCTGAATGTAAAAGACCAGTTGTTGTTCACAGGCTTCACTATCAAACCTTTGAAACATTTTCAATTTCTCAATGGATGCCACACTTTCAGAACTCGGAATTGGTTCACTACAGTTCACAGAACTTCGCCAATTCTTAGCAGCCCCGATAATCGCGATGCACTCACTTCTCTCTTTTCTTGGACGACAATTGCGATGACAAAAATTTCCTGCATTCGATTTTACTACGTCCGAGCACTTGAATGAAGATCTGAAAAAGTCGTTCGTATTATCCTAAGTGAGATGCAACGAATACGCCGACCTTCCCGTCACGCAGATGGTTCAAGGGCGGCTGTTCCTGAAATGGGGGTGAAGTGACGTCACATGCTCCAGCGCAGATGCTGAGATGCTGATCTCTATGCATAGAAAGCGTACGACAACCAAAGCAGGATTTGTTTCGAAGAAGGAGCAATTTTTTTGTTCCATCCCTAGATTCAATTTCGAACAAATTTACACTGCTAAATTCAAAGGACTTGGGAAATAATATTTGTGGTATTGTACGACACTATTCCAAATTTGCAGCCCTTTTGTAAAATTTAAACATATGTAGAAAAGTTTTCTTATAGTAACCTTTATTCCAAGGTGAAGTGCAGTAATACAGTGAACCCCTGTATAGCATGAAGGTAAAGGTTCCCAAAATTTTCTGTATTATGCGAATCCGTGTTATATTTATTTTTGGTATATTTTCAGTTTGATTTTTCATATGTATATACATAGAGTAGGAACAGAGGCGAATTTACCAGCAGGCTGATTAGGCGGCTTTTTTACCGTCTTACTGAAACCAAAAAGATTTCTGTAAGTTAGCTTGCGTTTTAGGTATACCGTGTTCGATGAATGCATTGTCAATTATCTTTACAAATTTGTATAGTTAGAATCAATATATGCCCACATATACTAAAAACTCCATATATCTTAGCTATGCATTATTTTTATTTTTATCTCGTTATTGTAAAAATAAATAAATAAAAACATTTCCTTCAACAACCAATTTTTCTTTATTTTCACTTACTTTGTGTTTCTTATTTAACTACAATATAATAAATTTTCTTTTTCGTTAAATTTGAATAAACAAAATTGAAAAAGTTTAAAATGTAAATCAAACCAAAAATTCAAAATTTTATTATACATAATTGCCTAATTTCTTACACCGATATTCACTTCTAATTTAAAATATTTTGTTTTAATGTCCAATATTTATTTTATTTTGAATTTTCAATATTAACACATCTCTTCATATTCGCGCTTGATGATAATGAGATCAGTTTGCAATAAAATAACCATCAATTAAGAAAATTTGTTTACTTAGCAAACTTGAAATAGCTTTATTATGTACTACCAATTATAAACTACCTCGAGCAATACAAGAGGCCTATCTTATTAATGGAACCTGGTTTGGTTTCTGTGCTGCAACTTGTAATTTTCTGTACAATTTCAGAAGGGAAATTTGAATATCACGCTCACGACTTTTTGCAGGTCATTAATCAACCGCGATTGATTATTTGTGATATTTTTATCGAAGAATAAAATATCAATGTTCTTTTTGAAACAATATTTCGGCGATATTTTTCTTAAAGTTCTTTATATTCCTTTAAATATTACAAACAAAAAATGGGTTTTCGCTTCACTTTTCATTGATTGCCGGCATCTGTGCAAGAACTCGTACGTGATTCATTTTGGCGGCAAGCTTCAGAAGAACGCTTTTCTAAATTTTATCGCTGTTTTACTTATATCAACTGAGGGACAAAAAGTTTCAATTGCTACGGTAATTACCATCACATACCATCTTATTACCTACCTTGGATGCCCCATGGATTTCATATTAAATCTCTGAAATCTTAAAATTGACCGCCACACTTTTCTCAGCTTGAGTTCGTGCTTCAAAGCGCACAGGTTAACTTGAAATAACGAAAATTGCGTGATCAAGTGCCATGACTGTGAAATTTTCTTTGGCATTCGTCGTATACCTATCGAAATGTGGTTTACCTGTAAAATTTTACTGCTTTTACACATTCACTTTTGCTAAGGTAGTTGCTAAGCCCTTGTGGTTTAAATACTTTCAAGCTGGTGGCTATGTGATAATCACTTTGTAATCCACCTATAAAAACTCTTGACATACCTTTTTTTATTAATTTCTTGATCATAATTGCACGATTTTAAATTAAGAATTAAGCAACACTATGAGTATAGAATTTATATTACAAGTGTTAACATGAAAAGGGTTATACAAAATTGACTGAAAACCGAGAAACTCATATTTATAGATAAACTGATAAATAAACTTATTGAAACAACTTAAATTTATTAAACCGAAATAAGGAAATGTAACAAGGTTAGTACTTTTGCTGGTAACCTTAAACTTGCATTCCACTTGCAATATGATCATAATAAAAACAGATTCCATTAAATTTATATTTTTCTGTCCAGATGTTCGCATTCATATTTAATACCGTATAAAATATTCCTCTGAAACGATCAAATTTACTTTTACCCGTTCTCCTTCAGATGATTGCAATTTTGAAATGGTTTAATTATGTAGAGTACATGAGAATCAACGAGATCAAGAGTAATATGAAGCAAATTGGGATGATAGTTACCCAAAATTACCTAAAGAATAACCTTAAACCAACAAAAGGGTTGAATATGACTGTTATACCATCTAAAAGTGTCATCAGTAAAAGTATAATAAAATAAACACGTACTATTTATAATCAGTATGATTAAGTTCTTATAAGATTTAAAAGCTTGTAGCGTATTTTCTTTAACCTAGCCTACTCTTAAAATAAACCCCTAAATTACATAAAAACATAATCATGCTTATTATATAGAATACATGTCTATTTTATCATACTTTTGTTGATGACCCTTTTACAGAGTAGCCATATACAACTCTTTTGTTGGTTTGGGGATTACACAACATTATGAATTTTATTTTAATAAAAGATTGTTTTTAAAATGGGTTTTTTACTTTTAATTTATTTTCCAATTTTAGTCCCATAAATACAGAAGAAATAACAGTTAACCTTACTAGAGCTTCGAAGTAAAAGGGCAGGGACTATAATACAACAGGGTATGCTCTAATTCCTTGAAGCAGCCCGCGTTCACGACATCATTTTAGACTTTGAGAATACAAATCGCTCTGTTAAGTAAAGAATTTCGATATATCACATAACTAAAATTTAAATATCATACTCATATTAAATCTAGAGAATTTATGATTGTGAATATCGCCAGTCTTCACAATTCCCCTTTGACTGCGCCTGTAAAAAACTCAGATAAACGCTTACAAACAAGATTTGAAAATTAGCTCAAAGCTTCTAAAATAAACTTAGCCGAGCCACGGTAAAAGTTTTATAAGCTCCGGAGATATTGGTGAGTAACTTTGATGTACCTAGAAGAAAAAATCTTGAATAAAAGTAAACGGCATAATTAATGTACTATTTTGATTTCCATACAGAGCCCTAGATAATTTGATACCAATATAGAGCTATAACTTATGAGTATTTAAAATAGATCTACAAGAATATTTGAAAATAATAAGCTCGAAGTTGAATACCGATTACAAAAAGGTAACGAGCGCGTTTCATTAAAAGGAAATATTGAAGTATAAGTAGTTCCCTAGTTCCCCTGATCTTATTCCTATTTAAATTTAGTTTTTCAATTGAAAATAAATTATTTAAATTTTGTTTTAATGATTTTACATTTTTTTACAACTGTCCTCTTCATTTTTCTCCCAACTGTGTGTATTATACCATCTTTAAAAGAAAAAGATAAAAGGAATCGTTCTATTGTAATATAAACAACGATAAAAGATTGTTTTCCATTGAACTCTCTTGAAAATGTCTGTGTTGATATTATAACAGGTCCAACGTTGTAAAAATAAATCCCCAAGGCTCAAGGATTTGTCGCATAGTAACTATAATTCCTAAACTCATTTCACAAATGTTCGTGTGAATTGTATTAAATAGTGTAAGGCAAACAATTAATACGAGTATTCTATTAAAGGTAGATTTTAAAGGTAAACATTTCATTTGAATTGAATTAATTGAGCTACATGTTAACGTAATAAATGAATAAACCTTCAGGAGAAACGTGATACGATAATATTCATAAATTCGAGGTGCTCAAATATTAAACGTACTCTCGTATAACGTTGAACAAAGGGAAATGCCTGATTTCTTTCCACTCGAAAAAATTGATTTTATTTTCCTTAAATAAGTCCATTGCTGCGCTGTATATGGTACTTTGTGGAATTTACTTAACTTATTGCTTTTTCTACCACAAAATACATAAGCCCCATTATTTTCATTCAAAGTTAAATTCCTGTGTATTTAGTAGTAGTTTAGTAGTAGTATTTACCTAAGACCACTTTTCACGATCAACACTTTGTTTCATAATTTTTGTTAATGTGAATTTATTCTCACGAAAACTAAAACGAAAATATAGTTTAACAAACAGAGCACTATTTCTAACTACAATCGAAATTGTGTTCCAGTTCGCTCAAAAGTAATAGTAATTTTGAATGATGATAGCCTACAATGGTCATATGATTTTTCACAGCACATTCTCAAATAAAATCGTTCTATTTTTATTAAAAAATTATTGAAAATTAATAATGTTATGTTAAATGGAAAAGGACACTTTCAGGTATATTTTAGCGTTGCATTAATTTCCTTCCTCTGTCTTACATAAAAAAGGTATGCTTCAGAAAACTAAAGGTTCCTGCAAAATTAGAGTGATCCTAAAAATTTTCATAATTTAATATTATAAAAATTACCTTCTTTTCATTTAAGTTGCCTTCATACCACTTAACTTTTTAGATTACGGTGCAGTTTTAATCCAAATTTAAAATATTTTTATTTCACTTACTAATTAAAACGTCTCATATAAATTTTGAATTGATTTATTAGAACTTTTAAACTTCATTTACTTATAACAAAAATAAATTAGGAATTAAACAACAACAATATATTTATATTTTTCTTTCAGTCTTTTTAAAAGAGAATATTTCAATTTTTGGGGGGAAAAAATATATTTTATCTTTCTACACACAATAACACGCAAGCAACTTATATCAAAGTTTAGTGAAACCTAATTTTTGTATACTATAATATAAGTACATAGGCAATTTTACTTCGCTTTATCAAATATAAACTCAATAGTTGGAAGCTAGGAAAGCCTTTTTTTTTTTCTCAAATATAAAAATATCACAATTGATATAACACAAAAGTCTACTTTAGCAAGTAATTACTAAAACATTCCTCATATCCGTTTTGATGCATATCCATCTTTATCGTTCCATCATTTGAAGATAATGTTTTGGATGCAATAATCACGAACATGTAAATTTAAAATATCACATTTCTTGGTAACATTACAACATTTAAAAGTGAATCTGAAAAGAAAAATTAATAAATTAGATAGGTAACGTAAAGTAATTTTTAATTTATAAAAAAACAGTATGATTTTTTTTTCAGTTATCGGACATTCAAATTGAATTTTTAATACTTCTTTTATGTGTTTATTATTACGAAAATTATCAGAAAATGCACATATCGAATTTTGAAGGCATGATAGACGTGCATCATCAATAATTTAATTTTCAGAACATTATGTGGAGATTCTAAATTTATACATTTAGATTTTATATAGGAATACAGTATATGGACGGGTTATATCGGCGCGGTATTTACTGCATTTTAAACTTTTATGTAAGATCTATCAAGTTATCCCATAAGTAATACGAAATTTTTGAAGTTTACATTCTATAGGCTAATAAGAAATGAAAAACTTTTTATTTAGTCATTTATATATTTTTCCTAATTTTCTAGAATGATTCTCCATCGTCAGGAAGTTTAGTGATTCGGAGGGTCCAGCCAAATTTCGCTATTTATTTCCAGGGTACGATGAGAAACATGAAGCCGAGCGTTATCCTGATTAAATAGAACTCCTTTTTTTTAGTAACCCTTTTGCAACTGCTGTTGTAAGTGCTCTAGATGCTGACAGTATATGTCTGTCGTTATTATTTGGTTGACTGGCAAAAGTTCAAAGTGAATGAATCCTTGAATATCCTCCACCAAACAGAGAGCAATAACTTTCGCGGATGCAGTCCAGAAAGGACGAGATGTAGAAATTGAGGGCGCGCGTCTTCTCATCTCCTTGTACAATTCGGTCTAAAAATGGCTCCTGCATAAGTTTTTTGAGTAAACTGTAACAATGTTCCATACGTGTTTGGAGCTGAGCCTCGTTAAGCTTATGTGATACCCACTTTCCCAATTTTTTCAGGTGGTGATGGGCTGTAGATCCTGATGAATTGAGGACCTCAGCTAAGGCTTTAACTGTTACTCATGGATCATCTTCCACAGTACTTCGCAGTAAGTAGTCGTCTAAGTTCGAAGGTCGTTTAGAACGTGGCTCATTGCAAAGATCAAAATTACCATTACGAACCCATTTCAAACCTCCTGCATACCTGACTAACACTAATGGTATTATGGACCATAAAATTCATGAATTTTCTGAGCCTTGCCGCTAGCCGTTACTTATTTTCTGAAGAGAACCAACATCACGTTTCGCATGTGTTCTTTAGACGGATCTAATTTTTTCTATAACTTTGTTCTTAATTTACTTAGCCATATTAAAACTTGCAGTTATACTAACTAACTATTACTAATAATAGCTACGCCTTCATATAAAAAAACTATTAAATCGCATAAAAGCACCAATGCAAATTTTCGCATTATTTATGGGATGACCTAATACTTTAAATTTTATTTAAAAACAAGTAGCTGTTGACTTTTATTTCAAAACAAAATCAGTTTACAATTCGTTTTCAAAACTAAAGTGCTGTGAATAAATAATAGCGAAAACTTAAAGAAAATATCCTCCAAAGGACAATAGAAGAAAATAAATTTAATAAAATCATAAAATTTGTAAAATGATTTCCGGATTTAAAATGATTTATAAAAAGAAGGCAACCACTAAAAACGCCTTTGTTATCGTCGTGTTCAGCATTTTCATACTGGAATTAATCACAGCCCTAATTTGCATCCAGGCTATTCTTAATGAGTGGAGCAGCGTTGTAGCCTCGTGGCCTTACGAAATAACTTACTGCTCCTTTATTGGAATAGCTCTAATATTTTTGAAAATCTGTCAACTTTTTATAATGAGCACGAATAGAGACAAAAGGGAAAGGCCTACCGAAATATTCCTTGCGATTCCTTGCATAGTGCTCCTGGCCTGTGCTGCATTTTCCTGCGGAATGGTAAAAGTGAGATCCTATGGGGGAGTATTGGCCCTGCACAAGGAATCAAATGAGGAATATTTTGCCTCCAATAAAGAGGATAGCACCAGCCCGGACATCTTCCATATGATCTCAATGGCTGCTTACGATTCTTCTCAGAGTTCTGCAAGAGCTTGGGACACTGTCCAAGAAAAATATAAGTGCTGCGGATCAGTGTCTGCGGCAGACTGGACCATTATCAGATCAACTCCCCCGAAATCTTGCTGTCCCAGCAGTGTAAGGTATTGCTCGCTTCAAGAATCTTTTCTATGGGGATGCGGTTCGATTTTGAACCAAATAATTTCTGAAAGAATACAATACTTGGAAGTAACCATTTATGTGATAGTGGTCTTGGAATCGATTACATTATTTTTTATGAGTGTTGCTATTTGTAATAGAAACAGGCAGAAAGCGGCAATTTCTGGGCTTTTAAAGAAACAAAAATCGAATCAAATATCCATTCTATCGTCGCCCATTTCCATAATTGACGGCAAAGTTTAGGTTTAATTGTATTAATTCTTAAATTTGCAGTTGAAATAAATTTGTATTGTAAATTGTAAATTTCTTTAAGGATTGCATAAAGGAAAGCCAACTCCATTGAGAGTTTAATTAAAAAATTCGATGCGCCCCATTCTAAAATCTGTTCTGTTCGATTCTAAAAGAGCTTAGAAAAGGTTTATGAATATTCCTTAATTTGTACGCAAATTCATTTTAATTGCCTTTGACTTCAATTCATTCTTTTATTACAAGTGATTCAAATAATCCGATGGAAAATACCGCATTCGTTTTTTTAAATTTTTTGCTGAAAAACTAAAGTGAAAGATTTTATAGACTAACACTTCTTTTAAGTCAGGTTATTGACCAGAAGTTTAAACGTTTATAAAATCGTTTATTCAGACAAAACAAATTTTCCTGTCCATGTCCTCGTTGCAAATAGCTTTCAACTTTTCAAAATTAACTCTTCGCTGAACCTGCAAATGACATCTCACTTGAGACTGCTCGTTTAAATGCATTTTTGCTATCGTTAATATCTGCTCCTTAATTTCATCTGATTCACTTTAAACTGACGCCAATTTGACAATTTCCACTAAATATTTTTAATTTTAAAATTGGAAGAATCGATCGTTTTACTCGAGTACTATGACTTTTTCTGATAGAATCAAAAATAAAAATCAAGTCGATTCTATTTATTATTATTTATTTATTGACTCTCGCGATAAGGCCCTTAATTATATATTTAATAATGTGTTGTATAAATCTTAACATTTTAATTAGTTTTCTCAAAAATTTTTAAAACTGAATAGCAAGTCCACCACTCAATAGATTGTAATAAGCTTATCAAAAATCGCAACCTTTATTATTTATCTCTTTTACCATTTTTGTACACTTTGTTTAAAATTTCATTAATTTATCTTACGATGTTATCGTTTAAAATTTTAATTGAAAAAAGTCGGAGGACTTTAAGTCGTACTTAAAATATCGTTTGAAATTTAAATTCAGTCACGTTTGATTGCAATTTATGGGTGAGAATTATTTTAAATTGTGGTGTATGTTGGTTGTGAAAATTCAGCTCGGATAATACTAGTCTAATGGCAGATAAAGCAGATGGGTATAATTGCAAACTGGTTCACTTCAATTTTCAAGGTATTTTAGGATTATGGTGCCTATTGCGGTTATCGATTCGTCTGTCAATCGATAAATTCACGTTTGACTATTCGATTTAATCATTTTTGATGTTGTGTAACACAATCGAAGTGAATTTTTAGTGCTGCCATAAAAATAATTTACAATGACTTTACTGTGGACTAGCAAACTATTAAAATTAATTTATACCTATCACAATTTAAATTTCAAACAATTTTCCAGTCAAGTGAGTAATTTAAGATTTTGTTCTGGAAACGAGTCTAATGACAGATAAATCGGATGAGTGTAATTGCAAATTGGTTCACTTCAATTTTCAAGGTATTCTAGGATTATATTTCCATTGCAGAGATCCGATAGTATCAATTTCCATTGAAACATGATATCACTTGATCAAAAGCAATTTACCAATCATTTTCAGCTTTAGCATGTTTTGTTTAAAGGCTACGCATCTTCTTTTCATAAGCAGATTATTAAGTAAATATTAAAAAATATTAGATAGCCCAAAAAATTAAATTATTACTTAATTAGACATATTCATAAAAAGCATTCACTATGTTTACATGTTTGAAGCTTATTTCAGTTAGCAAAACGCATTTATGTACACGGACTGTTTGTTTTGAGGTCAAGAGCAAGAACCAATTCAACTTAGTGAAAAACTTTCGAATTAAGTAATAAAACTTAAATCAACCCACAGAATTTCATTATTTAAGTTTCAAGTCAACTGCTACAGGAGTTATTATGATTGACTTTAGGAACTGCAAATAAATCTTTCTAAAATTTTATTGAAAATTTAAAATCTTTGAAGTTTTCTATGCTTTCGTATCAATAAAACTTCATCCAATAAATATATTCCCATTTGTATTTCAATCTTCGAATATCCTTCTTGTTGTATTTTAAAAGGATGTATACCTACATATGTACCTATTTCAAAATATTCACTTTATTGAGGCAATCTTTGAAGAACGGGGTAGAAAATCGCTTATTCATTTCTCAACTCCATCTAAGATGAAAAGGAAAAGGAGAATATTTGAAAAAATGGTCCCCTTACACAATCGCTGAAATACCAACATTAGATGATTATATCACATGAATTAACCATATGAAGATGTACGAGCACCACCCGAAATATTCAAGCAGTCAATCTGTACGTACCCAAGGGGTTAAATTGTGTTCATTGTTTCGAAGAGAGAAGTAAACAGCAAAAGAACTCTTTTTGAAATCTTTCAAGTATCTGAAGCCTGAAGCCCAATAACTCTGAATAAATGCCGTAATTTTTCTGAGCTAATTATTAAATATGTAGTGAATAAAACTTTTAATTGTTTAAACTTTTCCCCTTTTCGAATTGAGTCTCACACTCTGCAAATAGTTTTTTGACTTGCAAAAGAAAACTTTCATGGGTTTGTTATTTAAATTGTCAATTTGTTAGCCTTTCGTTATAGCCAGTTGTTAGCCAGTTAAACAATACCTCTTAACTTATAGAAGTTAATTGAAAATAAAGATTTTAGAGAGATGCTATACCAACCTCAATTTCCAATTTCGCAATGCCGATCAACTAATTAATGTAATTTTTGCTTGCATTTCATTAAAATGTTGGTTATACAGAAACTGCAAAGTAAACAATCCGTTTTTGGCTAGACTGCAGTTTTAGGGCTCTTTAGCCATTGTAATAGTCCAGGATGTCAAACATTTGAATATTGTTTTCGGGCTCGCGGGGACATATCCTTTCGGCATTGTTTTTACAAGTGTTAAGAGAGAGGCTGCACATTGATGTTGTCTCTGGGGGCGTATAGAATCCAACGTTCGTTGGTCGTGACTTCAAAGTGCTCGCAAAGAGCGCGCAAAGCCTCCGAAATCTTGTTAAATTGTTATTTTTTGGCGACTTCCGTAACAAACGTATCTCAATATCGCCTTGCTTTGTATAAAGCACATTTAAACTGGCGTCCTTTGACGGTAGATCGATTGTGTCTATTTTTACAATCGGCTCTGTGGAACGATCGTAATTTGATGGTATCTCTTCTTTTAGTAATTGACTTCCATGAATAGTCGTTAGCAAATAGCGAGAATCATGTCCTATTATTGAATCGTTGCACTGACCGGAAGAAGTTGACTGGAAATTTTCTTCTCGTTGAGAACTACCTGAAACAATTGGACAAATTGAATTGCAAATCAATTTAAAAAATATTATTCTCAATTACTCGTATAATCGGTTGATTCTTTGAAGCCAACTCGTATTCGCTTGGCCCCCGATAAGACATTGTATTTCTGCTTCGGCTTCCTCGACGTTGAAGAGCAGATGTTCCATTGGTCCAACGTCTCCTAAATAAAATAGACTGAAAATAATTAAAAGAAGCTGTGACTTTATAATATAATTTCATGCATTCTTCTTATAATAATACGAGTATATTTTTGAAATTTTAAAACAAATTCTAAATGTTATTGCGTATAAATTTGCATGCCAGGTTAATCAGTATCAGAGAAACCATTAAATTTTAATATGACTCATTACCACTGTGGTTTAACGTACCATGCATTTCAGTACTATAAAACAATGCAAAGAATTGGGTCTACACTTATTTTGGGGGGGGGGAGACAAAAACCGCATAGAGATGTTTATAGATAATTATAATTCCGCCCAATTGGAAAAGCTTATAAACACTAACGAGGGGCAGCTGATGGTAAGTTTTTGTTTTTGGAGGTATAATAAAAGGTGCTACAAAATAAACATTTTCATTTTTCACACATTGCCAGAGGAAATTATCAGGTAAATTAGTGGCTTTTGTTTTCGTCGATTTCTCGAAAAAAAATATATCATAATTTGTTTAAATTCTTTGTTAAATTTGCCAAACAATTCATGATAAGGGAGGAGGAATTATAAAAAAATATATACAATTGTACATTTCATTCTTTTAAAACGTTAGAAGAAAAATCATTGAATGAATATAAACTTAATATTTACAGACCGCGTTTTCCAGATTTTAAGGCTCCTGTGTAGGAGCATAATTTACAGTTCCTACATTGTTTAAGAGCAGGCCTATATTTATCCCTATTTAAGTTACCCTTGAGAAGTAAATATTACACCAAGAAGGATGTTCAGCTGCTTAAATTGGATTGTTTGAGTGGTTTTTAATAATGCGGTCACGAAAACAGTCAATTTATTTCGTAATATAACAGATTTTGACCCATAACTGATTTATTATGGAAATTACATGGAGAGCCTTTTCGGTAACCTTTTTATTAACTATTGCTGGTATAGATGTATTGAAGAAAGAACTGAATCAATAAATTGTATCCTTGCGTCCTACTGTACCACATACCCTAATAGAATATTGATACATTTCAAATTAAATAATAAAATACTAAATATTAATTAAAAAAGAATAACGTGTTTCCAGTCCAATCCAATCAATGAAGATTCAGGTCATAAACTTAATTAGAATTCCATATCTGCACCAAAGCACTTCTTTGTATTACTTAAAGGTAAATAAAACTGAAAATGAAATTAATTTGCCTTTATATTTTTCTTTGATTTAATTACTTAAGACTAACAAAAGTAGCGTCACGCAAAATAAGTACTTTTTGGTCAAATTAATATCTTAACTTATTTAAATTGAATAGAATTGCGAGACAAAGTAAAAGTGTTACCCTATTGTAAAAAGAAGACCTTTCTGTTTTAGTTTATATTTTAAAGCCTATTCGAATTTGTTTTAATTTCTGGCCGTTTTGCAAACATTTTAAGCATACCTAAATAGTTGAAAGTTTTACACAATTTTGCGATTGTTTTAAGTTTAAATGATACGAAGGAATGATAAAGATCACTTCCTCAAATAAACTGGGAAATCAACATTATTCAAAAAAACAAAAAAAAAATGTCGAACTTTGTAGAACTTTCATTGAAATTGCCCATAAATCTTCAATTTCAACATAATCTAAAAGTAAATTCTCAACTTTGTTAGCTGTTGATTACTTTAAATCCGTCTTTTAATATCTTTTGCATTTTGTCCAATAAACAACACCCACAAACTCATCGGGTATAAGAAAAACAAAAGCCCTCGAATGTCGATTGAAAACAAAAGTCTATTGTACACGAATATCTTCAGAGAGAAAGCTTTCACATTATTTCAAGGTCAGTCCGCTTTAATGACCCAAGTTGATTCGACATTTGTAATCGTTGGAGTTAGTGCAGGTGGAAATAAATTTTTACTCAAAGTTTAATCCGTTTAATAATAGTAAATTTTGTGATTGTGTAAAGTTACAAAATTTAATTTTATAATAAGATATGTAAAAAAGTAATTTTTATTTAATTAAAATGGAAATAATGTTAGTAAAGACTTAAAATGTATTGCGTAATTGAAATCATTTAGTTTAAGCAGCATAACTATCAAGCGAAATAAATAATCGTATTTATAATTTTAAAGTTGATACTACCTAGAAAAAACAACTATGCTATGCGTGAGAATCGAGCTAAGATAATTTCGATGAACGATAAGCTCAAATTAGTTGATTTACCTGTCTTATACCTATCCTTTGTTATAGAACTTTATCTGATGACCTCGTCACGTTGGTTATTTGATAAATTAAATGGAATTGATCTGATAGTCCTAAATTGAAATGTTTGTTATTGTACGATGAAGTTAGCATATCTATCATAGTAGAGTTCATAAAATAGTGACATAATAATAATATAAACCAGTATACTTCATACTTTAAATCAATCGGTTTTTTTGAAAGTGAACATTTCTACTTAGAATGTTATTGCAAAATCCAAATTATATCAAAAGAAGGAGAAATAATTTAATATCCAAATAAAAACATAATAAAATTAATTAAACCTTAATAACCAAGCAATGATTTATATTAAATTATTTATTTTACGAATATGCTCTAGGTATAAAATGAAAATCAGCATATATGTTATTTACAAAGCTTTTTATTAAATTAAAAATAGGATATTGATAACATATGTATTCAATTCAGTAGCTCAACTGGGTGTAGGGGTTTTTTTTTATTAAAATTGTTTAAATTTTCAATGATCCCATTTTCTGCTGGAATAGCCCAAAATTGTACATCATTTAACAACGTAGAAGTAATATCCATATGCTTCGCTATTTACGGAATCTGCATGATATGAATATATTTAGTAAGACCTACGATCTTAAAATATAAATTGAAATCCCCTTCATGTAATACGAATACTCCAAGTGCTATCAAATGTTCAACGCTTAATATGAATTCCGACAGGCAATGGTACCTGCAGCATGTTTAATAAAACTGCTACATAACATATCCTGATACTTACGTTAAAAGCGATGATTTTTATTTAAGCTTCTACATGTAACATTGATACTAACATACGTGTAATACAAGATTCACGACGTGGACATTCTTAACCATTAACACGGCACATGAATACAAATTTTATCGTGAAGCCTTTTCCCGTCATTTCTCAGGAAATTGAATTTCACAAAATTTAAAAACGTTCTATCAGTTGCAATTTACTTTTAAGTATACATTTAGGTAATATTAATCGTAATATTTTGAAAATACAGTTTTAGAAAGGACTAAAGTTTAATGTCACGCAATAACTTTAATTTTAATCTTATAAATTCTATCTTTATCGAAATTGAACACTAATTAAAAGATGGATATGGTTATCCGTTATGAGACTAAAAGTGGATTTAGGATTCCATGTACTAAGATTCAAGTAGTGACTTTTTCTCTCATGTAGTATAATAATTTAGATGGAATAATAAATTAATATAATATTCAAATAGTATAATAAATTAATAATAATACAATTTCCTTCTTAAATATTTACTTAGTGCATTGGTGCTCTTCTACAGCGGAAACAATTACAGTCATTTTCTATTACAAATTGTAGAAACCTATCGTAATCACAGAATAAATGGTATAATAAAGATGTGAACTTATATATCGCCACTCACAACGAACTGGCATCAAAAATGGTCTCGTAGTTAAACAATCTACCCTCGATTTTCAATATTGTGGCTTTAAATCAAGGCTTATTTTACAAACCTCAAAATTAAATTTATTGGTAGCTGACAATTGCGGATATCTTAAAAAACCTTTAAACTCCTTAATTGGTGGCTTCGAAAACCGATTCCGTTCCAAAACTGATAAGACACAATTCAATGGAATATCTTCAATGAAAATATGATGATCAGGGATTTGTGGATATACTGATTCCATTTTTGGGATTTCTATAATCATACGACACAACTGTAAGATAGCAATAGCTGTTGAAGGGAGTATTATATCACTGTAAATCTGAGTGTATTATTTCAAAACGCTTAAGGTGTTTTATTTTAATATCACCCATTTAAAACACTTTAAGCGTATTGAAATAATACACTTAAATTTATAGTGTTAAGATCTAAAGCTTACTTTAATTTATTAACTACGCCGACATTCGCACATACCCTTTAGAAATTATTTTTTATAGCGTAGGAGACTATTTTAAACTCCTATTTTTATTTTTATCTTCTCGCACTTCTGATGTGATAGAAACTCCGAAAATAAAATCAGCCATCCCAAAAACACCTAGAAATCAATTCTTAGTAGGTGAATCTCATTTTTGATACATTTCCAAATATCAACCCCTATTTTCATCCCCATTGATGTTTCAAATAGTCCTAGGAATGCCGAAAATGAATTCTGCGACTTGAAAAATCTGATTAGATGGAGATTCATCTAATTAAATGACAAACAACGAATGATATTGATAGGACGCATATATGCGGTACCAGTCATAGTACGTCTCTATTGGAAGCATACATGCATTAGAAAATTACTATTATTAACGAGTTTAGGAGCTCATATCTCTCGAAATATTCACCTATGGTAAATTAAAAGAATCATTCAAAAACTTCTTTACTAAATTTTTTAATACGTGTTCAACAAAAAATATGTGTTATCTACCTAAAATATGTATGGAGAGCTACTCCTAAATTATTTCTCTAATTTAATTAACTGTCGGGCCTAAGAATCGATTGATAGTAGAAACCCGCGACATACGGAAGAAATTATAAAGGTTTTTCCCATTTGCTACGGAATACATAGCTATATAACCACTAGTTTACTACAATACAGCATTGAATTTTTTACCAGGAACATTATATTAAAAATATCCTCAAAATGAATTATGTTCAACTTTCGTAGCATACGTCGTGGAAAACCTTCAAAAAGACTTTTTTATTGTTGAGAAAAAATCTAAGAAAGCATTTACAAACAGAATCCAAAACCAAATTAAAATCAAAAACTTTCGTATTGCCTCCAGCAGTTTTGAGAGCAACATGCACATTATTAATTAGGTCTAATAAATGAGCCAAGTAAGACAATAAGGCAAAGATATTAAAATTATACACACCTTAAAAGCCTCTCGGAATTTGTTGCTCATAATGTTATAGAGCAGCGGGTTAATGCAGGTTGACAAATAGTAGAGAATTCCGGAGACATAGGTCATTACATTATACAAAACAACCATAAGGGGTTTATTCTTCTTCTGGTCCAGGCCCTCTCCATAGACGGCAATGAGACGCTGTGCATGAAATGGAGCCCAGCAAATAAAGAATGCGATCACAACAGCCACTGGAAATAAAAAATTTTTAGAATGATCTTAAAAACAGTAGTAATTGGGATAGACATTGAAAAAGGTCAGCTCATTGGGCATACATATATTCAGATAAATACGTAAAACGAAAATTAATCAGATAAAGTTTTTAAAAGTCGTAGAACTGGTCAAACGGCGTTATATATGGTTGCATCACAAATCTGAATTGCAGATATTAAACGTAACTTCGAGCAAGTGTTAATAATTCTATATAAAATTCTTCTCATCTTACTAACAATCTTAATGTTAATTGGGATAGTGCAGGGTCAAAGAGAAAAATATCTTTGTCCTCTAGGGGGACTTGCTATGTCATTACCTTTTATTTTAATTGTTTTCTCTTTGCCCTCAATTCGAGTTATTTTTTATTGGAGTTCCGAAGTAACTATATTTTATACTTGCAAATCGTCAGCCGGAATAAGAAGTCGTGCTAGACTTTACGTACTTTATCGCTGATGACTGTATTAGCCATTGATTACGAATGGATTTTTCCTAGGCAATAATTATTCTGACTACGTATTGCCTATAGAAGTTTAAAAACTAATTTTTTATACGAATGACGCTAACTAATACTTTGCTAATATGTTTCTACGGAAATGCTATGCTATTGCAGTTTCAGCTTTGGGGACTAGGAAGCTAATTTAGTAAATAAATTACATTATTTCATTATTTTTTGCTATTCGTAGTATTTGGAGTTATTTAATGTTTATTATCAAAGTATATACTCCATTTTCAGACTTTGCATTCAGTCGCATTATGAATTTTCATTCATATTTACTTGATAGACACACGAATTTACATGAAAAGAGATGAATATGTAGATTATTTTTTAAATGTGTGTCCATTCAATTTATACTGCTCTTAGTTTCCATGAAAATAAAATTTCTGATTAACTGAATTTAACATATCAGGCAACCTAAACTATTTACGGCTTTTTATTATAGGTATCCTGCACTAGGAATTATGGGTATCCTGTACCAGAATCTCTTCATGTAATTAAAATATGGCTGTATGTAAACTTTCAAAAGACTTTAAAGGTTAGTCTTTAAATAAGCAGTAACTAAATTGGTTTTAAGCATTAAAATACAATTTTAAAATTCTATCCGTAACTTAAAGTTAGCAAAAAGGAAAGTTAAAAGTTGTTTTTCCATACAGATTATTTCCTAAAATATTTTCCAGCTCTAGTATTTTTCTTTGAAGTGATGTGCTCACCCTTTCTGAGAAAATACCCATCCATCAAATCAAGTCTTCACCTTAACCATAGCAACTGTATATCCTCATATGAAGTCCCTAAAAGTCGTAAAACATTTTTCAAGGGAATAGAAGAGTAATAATTAAAATATTTTTTAGAAAATGAATAGTTACCATATGCCCTCGAACGTGTCTCATATTAAATTGTCTGCTCATAAAGTATGGAAATATTTTGATATTTTTAGCAAAAGATTTTGATATTTTTGGTAAAAAGTTTCATATTATCTTTTCCCCAAAAATGTTTCCAATTCTTCATTTTATTCACGAGAAAATACAACATACAAAATTCGTTCAAACAACAACAAAAAAAAACACTTACTAAATAAGAAGCTGACCCATTTTTAGCTAATACCCGGTCGAATCTGAATTGGCATCCCGCCAGATAAATAGTAAAATTTTTTGACTTGTGCAAGGAATTAAATTTGTCTTCAGATGATTTAGAAATTCTTTACCCTAAAGTAATATTGATTTTCTCGCAAAGATTTCAAAGAAGAGTCAAATAAAAATCTCTTCGAGCTTTCGTCACGTGCTGCACGATTTCCACTAGACGTAAATTCAATTTCTTTGGGATCACAAAGCCTTTGGGACCGCATAAAAGTTTTTTTAACCAATAAATTTGATGATGTTGTACGTATTAATTTTAGATCTTTCAACGGTAACGGAGGTAAATCACACTAAATTTAGTCGAAAATAAATAAATAGATTAACTTCTGTAAGAAATTATGGTAATTGATTTAATTTTGCTTTCTATTCAACCCCAAAACACCAAGCAATCAACAATTATTTATTATTCAATCAATCATACAAGATTTGGCTGACTTTTATCTATAATTTATCTTAACACAGAGCTTACGGGAAGGAATTAACTCTTTTATATTTATGAATCAAAACGGTTGGGAAGATTTACGTTTTCAAAATATTTTAGAGATTTGGTTAAATATCTCAAAACCTCCTATCGGTGGGAAAATATTGGCTTAATAATAACGAAACAATAGCTCATGAAATTGTATCTGTGATTGATTAACGCAGCTTATCTTTTACCTCAAGGTTACAAATTTCATACGTTCTAAATTTAATTTATTTTTATTTTCGCAATTAGCTTAACTTCTTCCCACAGTAGATTTACTTAAATTGTTTGTAGGTATGTCAGTTTAGCATTAATTATATTAAAATTTTAATTTGCTTATAATTTAACTCTAGCAGGAATAATAATGTTTAATTTGAGCTTAAGTGAATCATATCCTACCTTGAGAAATGCTATTAATCAATTTTGAGTTTAAATGACATGTCACGTCCAGCCTGAAGTTTAGAAATGAGTTTTCATGTAAGGGCAGTATGGAGGACTATACAAATCTTTAATACGTCAGGGTGAATAAAGGCTATTTATTATATTAAAGTATTAATATATAATAATAATAATAATGTACATAAGTACATATGTATGGGGGAGAGGCCCTCAATCTTAAGTATATAGAGAAATATGAAAAGAAAAGATTAAAGTCACTTTAAAGGTTTCGATATTATTTTTAAAATAAGATAGCAAGAAAGAGCGATTTAAATATCTCAGGAAAATTAAAATATAATTAAAATATGGACTTTCTTCTGCAATTGCTAATAATGAAGATGTTCGTTTTGTTACTCTGCTGGTTCTTAAAATTTAAAAGGCAGAATATTTTCTTATTTTTCTAGAAAACTTTTTTCAAGTTGTTACAAAAATTAAAGGTAAGTTTGATAAGTCAGTGACTTTTTGAATAAAAGATTTTTTTTCCGGTAAATAAGCGTTTGATTTCTCAACAAAGTATCCTTTTAGCTCCATACATTTAGTCCAGCGTTTTTCCAATTTTTTATTCCTTCAAAATAATAAGTTTTCTCGAGGCCCTCCAAATAGCCGTTTGTTTCAGTGATGACCTCTCTTCATTCGACCCAAATATCTTACCTGGAAGGGGTAGCAGTTCGCAGCCCAATTTATGGACTATGGTGACTACATATAATGCTTAATTAGCACACGAAATTCACTTTTTTCCATTTTCGTTAAAATTCACTAGATTGTCTGGTTTGAAAGACTGTCAAGCACAAATAAATGACGGATCTTGCTCAAAATTTGACAATAGTCTATTAATAGATGGCAGCTGAAAGCAGCAGTGCTGCATTTGAAATTACTGCGCCGAAAATTCAAAAATTCACTGACTTATCCAACTGCGGTCGTAACTAGTTAGGTGAATGGGATTATATTCAATAAATTAAACATGATTTGTAAATGCTATTTTTCCTTTTAATATATTAGGAATTACGAAGTACGTACATTCAATTTCAACCAAATACTTTAAATCATTACATTATTTGACCGTACATTTCTTTACAAAATATATTTACGTGACTTAAACTCATCTGGCATACCACGTTTAGTGTATTTTAATTTTTATTATATTTTGCTTCATAGCCAGCAATAAATCCAAAGCTATTAAGTGCATCTTTATAATTTTTTGATCTTCCTCTTACTTCTGATTTAAGTACACTTGAGGCTAAACTTAATAAGAAATGACAGTTACATAGCGTATACATTTTAAAGCATATTCGATTAATAATAGTCTTACTTTGAAAGCAAGAAAGAAATAATAAAATAATAGAAGCAAATATTTTTTTAGAATGTTTACATACCAAAGTGCTTTTTTTTACTAATCAGATTACCTAAATTCTAAATACTTATCATATTTCCATTCTTTAAGTCTTGTAAGTTTTTGTTTTAGCTAAAATAACATCTGTGTTTTTATACGTGGTATGTCAGTGCTTTGCTTTATTAAAGTCCACAAAGGGAAATTTAATCCTTTATTTCTGTTATTTTTCAATCTTACCTTTTTCTCGACCAGCAAGTAAATTTTACCTTTAGCTTTAGTTTTATAAATGTAATCTAAGAAATTCACAATCATGAAGACGCCCCCAGGAAAATGGGTTGAGAAAAAATGAATTAAATAAAATAATAAATGGCTCCAGCCAATAACTGCTCATACGCAAAACATGAATATTTACTATGATGATATAAATCATCAACACCTGTGCCCAGTTAGCGTTCCCATCTCAACCATGTAAAAAGTACTTCTGGAAGTTTTCATAATTTTACTACACGCATTCCTCTTTTTGGAAACCTGAGCATCCTTAGTGCCTCAAGTCATATATGTTGAAAAACACGTTTTTCTCGTTAAAAGAAGGACCGATATACTTTTGTTACAGCATACCGTTGATTTAATCACGTTTCGCCAATAACATAGAATATTAACTCAACGTTATACACCATAGAAGTTTAATTTGGCATCTACTTTAAAATGATTTTTACACTTCAATGTTGCATATTTAAAATTATTATTTCTTCAAACTACTTTGGTCTTGTATTGCTTTTAGCCTTTTTAACCGAATTTTTTCTTAATTTAATGTCACGATACTAGCAAAAGGGAAAATGTTAACATAATTATTATTTTATGTTTCTTATTATCTTCCCCACTAAAAGTATTATACGTATTACCAAATTAATGTGATTCTATAAAAACATGGTTAACGATGATATCACGATGATGGTCTTTCTATGGTGTTATAAGGTCATTTAGATTAATTACAATTTGTACATCAAACCCTTAAAAGGCGTGCTATCATTTGATGAAACTATAAGAAAGTAATGAAGCAAATGTATAAGATAGATTCATTAGGAAAATCATGTAGAAAATGATGTAATGGCACAACCTTTTATAACAATAAGCGTTAAATAGTCTAATAATTTTAAAGCTCAAAGTAGAAATTTAATGTTTTGAGTTTCTTTTATCGCTTTGTAATTAAAAAACGGAACCATAAGAATCATCAAACTTGCTTGTTTTTCCGTATTTCAAATATTATTAAATTTAAAACATTTCTTTTAAATTTATTAAAGATTTTTATTAGTACTACTTTAAGAGATCTAAACGTAATAAGAAAATTTTGATTATTAATGATTTTTGAACATTTGAATCTAGAAAATATTTGATATATACAAGAAATGATGATTTAATCAACTTTAATTTTATATTCCATCTTAATGGATAGAATAAGAAGGAATAACATTACAATAAATAACTTTTTCATAAATAAAAAAACAATGTTTTTCATTAATTTATGATTTAGATGAAATATAAACTTCATAAAATTTTATGAATTAATTTGAATAAATTCTGTTTTATCAAGAGCTCCTGACTTCAAGATCTTGATTCTCACCTTTATCGTTAAAATTCATCCTCAGAGAATTTAAATCCTTTTGTAGACCAAAAGTTTAAATTCAAAGGGCAACATTTATTTCATTTTTTCATCCTTATTCTGCTCACTTATATTACGATAAAATTTTAAATAACCAATTTACAAAGAGACATTTCTCATTTTTATCGCCTGACGGTAACCAAATTGAGTAGGTACCTTTGTTTAGTTGATGTTAACGTTCGTATAAATTTTAATCACTTCTTTCAGCTAGAAATTAAAGTGACGATTATGGATTATGTGCACCATCCGAAATTGTGACATTGCTGATTTTCGTGTTTATTAAGATTATTTAATCTATAAACGTTTTCGCAATTTACAGCTGATTTTAAGTTGATCCTAACGACATTAGAGAAATATATGATTATTTTAACGTAAGTTCTAATGAGTTCGCCGGATGTGGTGTCACTTAAGTAAAATACAATTTTCGTGTATTGCGACCATTTAAATAGGGCTCTTTTATTTTTATTTGCTTAACTGTATTTGAGGGTCCAGAAAATTGCTAGAAGGAATGAGTGGTCACTTTGGCTTAATGGCAATTTAGCGGAAGGTCTTGTGAAATTAATTCGCAAGAGAAAACATCAGATAAGTGGAAAAAGAAAATAAGATATAACGATAGTACTGGCCAAAAAGGCATAATCATATAGCCAATTGCAGGCTATAAATATAATTGCTACTATGCAAAAATCCATTTGCTGCTCCATGTGCACGTATTTATGTTTAGTAAGTCATACAAGTATTCTAAATGTTTGAAGCAACAGAAAATTGATATATACAAAAAACAATTTATTTATAAAATTTTCTAAAGAAATATTTAAGCAGAATTTATTATATATAACATAGGACATCTATCCCACTAGTTGATAATTCCATTAAACCTTATTTCTTTTTAAAACACTATTTCTTTTCTTCTTTATTTATCTGAATTGTGTCAATACAATTTGCATTTCTAAATGAAGACAAGACAAGCATACAAATGAATTTCAGAAAATTGTGGGTACGTGAAATGAATGTCAGCTTTGTTTAGTATCCGGATACATTGTGGATTGTTGCGAAACCATTGCCTAACATTTGCTAGCAAAGCAACTATTAATTAATTGAATGAATCTTTAATGATAATCCACTTTCAGTTGGATTAAGGATAACGTACAATCGCACACGATAGAAACATTTATGCAGGAGATGTTTTAACAGACTTCATTTAAAAGTTTCAAAAATATGTACTTATTAAGTTTATATGAACAAATCGGAGAAATGTTGATTTGGTCCTGTAGAAATATTACTAAATTAAACATTCCAGGACCAGGACGCGCACCATCTCAAAAAAAGATCATCGCTGCCTCCGAATTCGGTATAATTTTAATTTGAAAATTTAAAATAGCAGATCCAAAACGGGAGTCTCTTATATTCTTAATTAATTATCAAAGTAATGATGAGTTAAAGCATTCGGGAGCTTTCAGAGAATTATTATTATAAATAAAAAATCATTTATTAAATTACCAAAAACTAATTTAAAAGCCCAGAATCAAAAACTTAATTTTAATTCTTCTAATATAGTGCTAACGAACAATTCTAATTAAATACGAACCGAAAATAACATTTAAAAGCACTTAAACTATAAACCAAATTCCTACATAATTGCAGATATTAAAATCAGACCAATTTATTGTTGTACAGGGCATAATATCAACTTGTTTTCAGGTATTTAATTTAAAATGGTAGAATATGTTAATTACTTTTGATTTTAATGGAAATTAATTAACTTTAAACTTACCCAACATTTTAAGCACTCTCTTGGTTCCCTGCTGGCTCTGAGTCCTCACCGAATTAGTATTAGTGGCGCGATATAAGATATTTCCATTTGTAGATCGCATTATATTTGTTTGGTGCAATTTCAATCCAATTAGCATGTATAACACTAAAATAATTGACATTGGAGCAAAAAAAAATATAAATGTCGATAATTGGAATGAATGTTCGATAATAACGCGCACAACTAAACACCGATTAATACCGGAGAAATTCAGAACTCCAAATTGCGCTGCTTGGGGTATCGCCGTCACGAATGATGCCAGCCATATAAGTAATATAATTCTTGTCGCCCGACTTAATTTGGACATAGCGTGAGCCAAGAATGGATGGCAAATAGCAACATACCGTTCCGCAGTGAATGCTGTAATTGTTAGCACAGTCGCATTCGCAGACGTCTCTGCTATGAATCCACGTCCAATGCAAAATATCTCACCAAAAACATATGGATACTTTGACCAGATAAAATAGATCTCCTGCGGGACCCCCGACAACAATAGTAGAAAATCGGAAATAGCCAGACTAAAGAGATAATAGTTAGTCGCGGTGTGCATCGATCTGTTCTTTTTTATCACTATACAGGTGCTTATATTGCCAATTATTCCAGTCACAAAGATAACTACATAGATCACTGTCATTGGAATAACAATCAGCAGGGAATCTCGCTGCGGGCCAAATTCTGCGAGTACGTTGAATTCATAGGCATCCTCGGGAACACTTTTATTTACTAAAAATGGATTTGTGTCGAATAAATTGACACGTATGGCGTAATCGACTGACACATTCTTCAGTTGTGTTGTATTCGATTCAGTGCTCTCACCCATTTTTCCTTTTTCTGCAAATAAAAAATTAAGAAATATGTTTAGAGGTGTATTACTTTCATATCCTACTATAAACAATATATGTTTATTTATGTCATAGAAGATGTAAATTGCATTTTAAACTGTAATACCCATAGGTTGTTCTAATATCGAAATTTGGCAATGAAATTTTAATCATCTAGTTTCGAATCGTACTTCCTTGATAATAAACATTCAACAGAATTTCTTATTATTAAAATAAAATTACAATACTATACCATATTGCAAATATTGATGGAGTCTTTTAGAGTCAACATTTGTTATTAAAATCCTCCACTGAGGAAATATAAAATTTCACACTTGGTATGATGATACAATAAGACACCAAAAATCATGAATTGTTCAATCTATTCGCCGAACTTTTTGAAAAATGGAATGAATTTTAAAATAGGTACGTTTTTATAAGCTTTTAAAAAATCTAATAAAAGTGGGAAAAAGTAACTTTGATTCTATACCCTTCACAGTACGTTTATTTAATCGTTTAGTACATTTACATAAAACAGGTGTATCAATTAAATTTAAGAATTACTCCAAAATTTATCCCACTTCAAAAATTAATATTTACTTACCTCACACTTAATCTGTTAACACAAGTCCCTATTTTAAATATTCATAAGTATTTTCTGGTATGTTGTGTTCAACGTTAGCACCTCATTTTTATTATTGTTATCCATATTTTGTAGAGCTTATCATTAATCTCCTTAACGCTTATATCACGAAAAGTCACAAAGTGCTTCCTGGCCGATTAAAAGCACAACTCCCAACATAAATAAACGTGATGTAATATGGAAAATAACTTTCTGGCATAACATTTTCCGCATCACACCTTCAATTCAAATTAAATAAGGAGCATAAACGAAAATGTCTTATCACAACCACACCATAGAGAAACCTTTGTAAATTGTGGGAATCCTTTAAGCATTCGTGTAAATGGGTACTACCGTGAATATGAAGGTTTTAATGAACCTCATCGCTTTGAGTGAGCACATTTTGCTATTTTCATAATATGATGCCTTATCTTTATACCTATAGCATAAAAGTTGTTCCAAATCTCCCTTGTGAATGTTCATAATTCAAAAGATATGCCTTTCTTCCCAAATTAATCAATCGCCCTAATGAAATGAATGAAGCTAAATACGAAAAATTTGTGACATGCAATTTCACCAACTACGAGTAATAAGGAAATTTGCATTTTTTTGCAAAGTGCTGCGAAACCTTTGTGAAGTATGCAAAAATGCGCAGTAAAGTCAAATTAACCAAAGCAACTTTTAATTAAAACGTATTGCTGGAGGAGCTCATTCACGGCAAAGAAGGATAAAAATAGCAATTAAATTTATATACTTACACATATATAGGTATCTTTTTTTTTTTTGAAATTAAATTGAAGTAGGGAGAAAATTTACATGTAGGCGCCTGAAGGGAGTACATATTTGCATAAAAATGAAATGACTCTGTAAGTCGTATAGTACCTACAATAATCGGATACTCTTTAAGGATGTATTAATTTCATACTTGATGAACTCGAAACGTCTTACACTCATGTCTACTAAGAAGCACTCAATTTGTATGCTATACTAATCCAACCTTCTTGAACCAAATATTCAACGTGTTATCTCTCCTCAATGCTTAGGGCTCCAGAAATTACCGCATCCAAAGAAATTTATAAAGCCAAAAGTACCAATGGTTTGTTATAGAGGACTGCTACATGCAAATGTAGTCTTAAGATAACTATCAATATCAGATATTATTTTCTATAATGGAAATCTTTTAATGTAATATCACCTTGGAAATGTTGAAAAAAATTTTAAAAATTTCCTATCACTGTACAATTAATGGGACTAAGCGTGGAACCGAGTCGTGGAGCCCGATGTGAAACAATCATTAACAAATTGAATGAATTTCGCATAAGACCCCTAAAATTAAAGACATTAATTAAAATTGTGTTTAGCGAGAAATATTTTAACAAAACTGGTTTCTCTTACAGGTGAAATCAAAAGTTCATTCGCTTCTAAAGTTATTTCTTGTTTTGCTGCCAGATATGTTTACATTACGTTTTTGTGGTCATATTAATTATAAGCTGGAAATACCCTTTCAAATTGTTATTTCTTGCAAGTTTCTATTTAAAATTAAGCAAAATTTAGCTAAATATTTATTTCCATCCGGTTATCTGATCATTATATTTTTTTAAACTATACGCAATATGCCAAAAAGAATTCCTTTGTACATCAATCATCAAATATGAATTAATTTTTTTTTTCCAAGTTCTTTATATGCGTATAACATTTTTTGAACTTGAATCCGTTTTAGCTTTGTACTGAGATTTATTGTTTATGTGTAATGTAATGGATCAATTTATTTTCATTGATCGATCCCGCACACGTGCAACTTCTGTATCGTCAGAAAATCATTTTTTAATAACATATACAAATATTTGATCCCAGAAATAACAAATAAATAAACTGATTGGAGTCCGAAACATCAACATTTACTTAACCTAATCGAATTTTTAAGGATAACCAATTTTCTTTTCCAATGTGTCCCATATAATTGGAAATAATAAAGTGATAAGAAGGGGCTTTTAGTTCATATTCCGAGCTTTCTTATTTTACCGAAAGTGATCACAAAACAGCCAACGTTTAAACAACGTTTAAATTGGTTAAAGTTTTAAATTAAAAATAAGTTGTCACACTTTCGCGTAAGCGTTATAATCATACTAATTTTACTGAGTTTACCGAAACGAGGTTTACGACTGAATGTTGTATCATAAACTATTTGTTTTTTTTAGATATTGCATTTGACTAATTGCATTTTCATAGCATTAAGATTTAATTAAGTTTTAAAAACAAAAATATTCGATCTAAGAAAAATCGCCTAGTTTTGAAATAAGCTAAGGAAGTTACTTGTTTAAGGATAATATCTGATAATATAAGGTCTGTTCAAAAAGTATCGCGAATTTTTAAATTTCCGCGGGCTACGTATCTTCGATTTTCGATTTTTTTATGGCGTTATTTTAGTACTCATGTCCCTCACTTATGCTGAGAAGCTCAGCTATTTTGAATGTTCAGTTAATTTTTGGCAGCTATTTTTATATAGGTATTAAAATCGTGGATGGTATACTCGTACATAAATCTTGGTTACCAAGACTATCACCAAAAAATCCCAAAAATGGTGCTTAATTTTAATATACTAAAAGTTGACCTAAGCAAATGCCTAAATGAGCTCTTTTGCTCCCATTCTAAATTATGCAAAAAAAAAATACAACTAATTTATTCACCCTTGAATTTTCCGAGAAAAGAAAATTAAAGTCGGAATGATTCCTTTAATAATCATTAGCTTGTGGTGAAATCATGAATGGGTGGGTGTCATTTTTGCATCCCCTTTTAGAAGTGTCCGCAAAAACAAACAAAAAAAGTGAAATCTGAAATAAAATCTTAAGGTACGCATCTTTGTAGGATGTTGAGCTATGTCAATTGACATTACACCTCCGGGTCCTGAAGAAGGCAGAATGTCAATAATAATATCAATTTTATTACTTTCTCCGCAAATAACTAGGAAGACCTGAGGTCTAGATATCGCCATGGCAAACGATTCAGTTTTCAGTTATTTCTTGAAGTCGGAAGGGTTAAATTTATTTGCTGAAGAAACTGGCTTTTATCGATTTAAGGTATCATTTTGGATTTAATAAAATGAGTTCAGTCTATGTAAGATAAAAGTTTTTTTAAATAAATTCGTGCAAAATTTTGACAAGAAAATCAGAACACTATGAAAGGAACAGTGTAAACCATGAAACAAAGACACATAACAATAATTTTCTTATCCAATTTCAAATCAATACTACGAATAACTATAAATCACCCCAGGTTTTTCTATTTTAAAACTCCACTTCGGGAAGCTAAAAATTTAATTTACTTTGTAAATCCTTAAAGCCTTTTAATCCAAAAACAATTGAAAAAATAATTTAAAATTTAATTAAAGCATTCAGAAAATAGATAACGTATGTACGCCTTTATTTACATTATTTAGAATTACATATCCGCAAAGACTGTCTCTATCTACAAGTATTTGTATTCGTGTCTTTAAACCAATAAAGCGATTTAATTGGGATCCTCAGATAATCCACTTAACAGAATTAAACACAAAGACAAAATAGGGGGAATAGACTAAAGTAGTAAACTATGATTCTAATCAATGTTTTCACTTTTCAAATTCACCGTATACACTATATATAAATGGAATAAATTTTAATAACTATCATAACAATAATTAAATAAACTTCGCGAAATTTAGTATAATTTTCTGCTTTGATACTAAATTTTGCTATAGAAATTCTTAAAGTTTATAAATGTTTTCATGTAACAGACAGACGACAGACTTGAATTAAGTTCTGTTCATAGATCCACAGAAAGGAAGAACACAAATTTGCAATCAGTAAGCTTCAAATAATTTCGATTTAACTTTTGGAAAGTTCGAATTTAATAAACTTCCTTAAGAGTAGAAAGAAAATCTTTAGGAAGGTAACACAAAATATCCTTGCTGTAAAACTTATTTATGTTGATTGCGACACACAAATTTTTCTTCTATGAATGAGCAGAATATAAAAAATATATAAAATTATAGACTTTTTCACAAAGACATTTAATTTAAGGAAAACAACAGCTAAGATACTTAAAGAAAGTTTGGTCCAGAGGTATTACGTTTTGATTTAGAAATGCCAGGCACAGATATTAAGTTTCCCATTGATTACACGTGCCGCAATCGATATAATCGAATTTGAATTAAGATTTTAGTTTTAGAAATATGCAAGATACTCAATCACTTTTAAGCGCTAGAGCACCTTCTTAGGTTTGTAGTCGATTTAACTAAAAAGAAAAAAAATAAAATTTATTAAGTAATATATAAAAGATATTACACACGACTCACCCTGCGCCGAACATGCACTTTTACGCATATACGTGTACGTGACCGGTAATTCGAATATTGTTCAAACTTGTAACACTGTTACAGTACAAGCCTGAGACCGCGGTCATAAATGCACTTCGCGCACAAATGGGCTTTATGCATGTATATAGTGCATTGTAGCGGTCAACAGGCTTGCTGCTGATCGATGCCGAAAGTTGTAAAAGACACGCTCTCTTGGAATCAGGCCTCCGTATAGATCGGTCGCATTAAATTTTTAATTTTATTATTACCATATTTTCTGCTTGCAAGTTTAAGAATTCAATTCGAATATTTTATAACTTTTAACTGAAAAAAATAAAGAATGAATATAATACGCATTGCCAAACTTTTATATACCTAATACAAACCTATACCAACAAAATCTATACAATTTATAATACGTGTCCGTACAGAAAGTTTAATTGGAATTAATAAAATAAACCACTACCATCAAAATATTTGATTTTAGATTGGCTTTTTAATTTTAGCAAAAACTTTGTTATATTTTCGATTATAGAAAACAATTCTAAACGCTTTATATCACTCAACTAAAATAGAATATCAAAATACAAACATTATACAAATTTACAATGTGCTGATATTTGGACTTTTTCATCCGTATACCCTCTATGGTTCATGCAGATATAATTTAAATGAACATAATTAGTAATTGTTGTAACCTTAAGAGCAATACTACATTTTTGGAATTTTGTAGATATGTACTTTAAAATTTTAAAACTACCAAAAGTGTAAATACCGCTGAGATACGAATTATTCAGATATTACAATAAAAGTACAATAAATTAAATACGGCCTATTGCTGCCGGGTTTCCATAAAGACGGAAAAATCTCAATATTTAAAGATTATGGAAAAAGAATCGTAAGTATGCATAAACGAACAGACCCTTAATATAACAAGAGATAATCCCTTCTGCTCAAAGAAAAAATAAATCGAAGTATCATACATAAGGTGTTATAACGACATACAAAGGTAAGTCTGCAGGAGTTGATTAGACCTATATTATTAAGCCTACTTATATACAATGTAATATTTGTGTTTCAGATTAGACAGATAAATACATTCAATAAAAATATAATTCACACCACGTTTATAAAATTTATTTTATATTCTTTGACTAAAGGCAGTCTTTTCCAGAAATTTTGTTGTGTTGAAATAACCAAATCAAGGGGAGTGATGAATACAAAAGTAAGTAATTTCCTACAAGGAAATTGATCCGTGAAGCATTCAAGCCTAAATAATTTTCCTATCTTTGGACGTCTGAGTGAAATACTGACAGTATATAGAGATTTATTGTGTTAAAATTGCATTCGCTTCAGAAAAAATTTTAAATTACATACGTGTCCAACGACAGAGTGTTTAGTATGTGATGTATACAATAAAAGCGAACATAAACTAAAGCAACAAATAACATTTTGATATAGAAATTACAGAAAATTCTTCAAATATGCATTAATTTAATGCAATAGTAAAACTACTTTAGAAATGTTTTAACATAACAATTGGTATCCCCAAACTTAAGATTTTATATTAACATTTACTGGGTAAGTGGGAGATTACCAACCTAAAGTTAAATGGGTTTTGCATTTATAGCTCATACATCTTTAGATTTTGTGGCTGGGAAGAAAGAAATTTCGACTTTAAACTACAATAAAAGTAGAGATCTTTATAATAATTAATCTCTACAAATAGTTTCAGAATTACAAATAGTAAAACTTTTTCCGGAAGCATTGTAGGTAGACTCAAAGCTTTCATTCAATAACAAAATATATATAGTATACTTATTTGAAGATCTATAATAGCACTATTTTTATCTTATAATATATAAGTTTCCCTCACGCGGGCGGCAGTAAAACTATTCTTGTTCAATACCTTACAAACTATTGGTTTTGAGACATTTTTACATGTTATACGAGTATCTTGTTTGTATAAAGTATAAAAAAAAACTTTTAATTTTTAAAGATAAAATAATTTTGTACAGCGATTATAGCCAGGAATATTCAAGTATATGCCAGGCTTGACAACGGGGTAACAAGCGTTAACTTATTCTTTTCTTTTTGTTATTTTTCGTAATTATAGAAACCACGACACCATTCTGCATTTACAGCATCCATACAATGCATCCATTTATTCATAAATTTTCATTCCATTCATTAATTTTTAGTCAGCGGAGAAAATGGAATAATGCCGGGTAATTAAAATCAAAAGTTAGTTTACAAAACCGAGTAATTTAAAATTATAATGGAACATCTTCACCTTAATGAAATATTTTACGACATGTACATGTACATAGTTAAACCGAATGTCTGGTTCAGTCCATTTAATAAACATTTGTTTTTCATCAACAGCTGTGCAAACCATCGAGAAATCCAAAGATTGATTAATTAACCATAAGATTCTTTTTTAAATACCTTAAGCATGGGAATTATATAAATATTATTAGGCATACCGCAAAATCTTTTCAGTAGCAAGTGGTACACGTAAATATTACAGAAGTAGCACGTGATACCACCACCTGGCAAAATTCATGCATACAAATGTTGCGTGAAAACCGAATCTAATTTGGTGGATCATTTATTAAGATAATAAAAGTCCAAGAAAAAAAAAACATACAAATGTATGCCTGTCAAGCAATGCTTTTCATAAATATTTACATTGAAGCAATACTCGACTCATAAGATTAAGAATTTTTAACCAAAAATGTACTCGTATATATAAAACGTGCCCTGGTAAAAAATTTCATCCTTACGATGTACCTAAATTTAAATGTATTAAACATGTTAGTCCAGGCAAATATTTGAATTATATTTTAAGATGAGTTTTACAATAACTCAAAGCCAAATACTTTTTTGGCAATCCATGTAAATACATTTTTTTCGCAGATAAACCTTAAATAACGATCCAACGCTTAAAGAATATAAAAAAATATTTATTTATTTGGCTAAACAAATATTAACGAATGCAAAATGGCACAGACAAAAGATAATTTATCATGATTCGAAAAGATTGCAATAAATTGGCTTCTAAATTTAAAATTTTGTTTCACATTCGAAAAAAGGTTTCCATATTTAGATTTAAAAAGCAAATTTCTTGCTTTAAGATACAGACAATCAAAAAATGAATGGCAGATTTGACTCAATGCTCAGTTGACATGCCAATTTATGATAATTACAATTAACATGGAATAGTCCTTTCATGAGAGGATGTTTGTGTTTGATTGTTCAAGGTCATCTTGAATTAGCTATGAGTTAATAATGACTTTTGTTTAAAGTTTAGTGATGTGTAAGTAACAGCAAATTAGACAAAATTAAGAAGTTCGCTCAGTTAAGGCTCAATTACTATTCCCTTTTGAATCTGCGCTTGTTGAGATCTTTTAATGAATTTCTATTCAAAATACAGCTAAAATATACCTATATAAATGAATGAATCAACTCATATAGGCTACATACGGTAATATTTATAAAGACATCTCTACACTTCAAGAGATTTCTGCTAAAATTAATTATCGCTGGTGTTTAATATGAAGGTTCTTTCATAAGGAACTCTGAGTTCGGTAACAAGTACATACATATATGTATATGTTGTCTATGATTAACAATGTAATTAAAATTGCAAGCGATGAAATAATAATTAAAATCTATAACGCGGAATATATGGTCTCTTTAAAAATATTCATTTATTACTTTAACTTAAGAAGATTTTAAAGTAGTACCAAGAGAAACGTCATTGTAAATTTAGCAAAATACGTTCATAATTTTCCAATAAGAATTTTCATAATTCAACAGTAACCATAGTAGCAATTTATAAATTGTATTTTTAAATGAAAATATACTTTTAAATACTTCCAATAATAGATTTTATCAGGTATCAGTAAGTACGTTATGTGATTAAAAATAAGTAGAATTTTAACCGATAACAAATTCATACTTTCAGTTATCTAATAAGGAGAGAATTCTAGTTATTAAATATAATCTTCGCTCTACGACAGTTTTGCTTATAATAATAGAAAATTCCAGTTAAAACTACACCAATTTAGCGTAAATTGTGAAAATTTGATTTTCTAGCAAAATTGGCTAATTCAAGTACTAAGGTTTTAACCACAGTTGATGAAATGTCATAGGGATACCCTCATCACTCTTTTCAAAGGGACCGTATACAACAAAGCTGAGAATACATCTGTGGTTAATCACACTTTGCGCTTCTCTAAGAGTTAAATTCACCCTGCAATATATTAGTCCTTCTGCTCTAAAAGGGGTTATTTGCCTTAAGAAATAATATGGGCCATGCGAACATTCAAGAGAATATATCACTTGCTTTAGCCCATTTAAGGGAATTGAAATTTGCTCCTTAGAAGAATATTGTTGGTTTGAAATCCCAATCAAAATTCCAGAAGGAGCTGCAGCATTACTCTAACATATACTGTATACCAATTGAATTTAACGTACATATGTGTTGCTTCAAAATGAAACCTTCGGAGGTAAACCTTCGTTGTAAAGGATGCAAATCAATATTTGCAAAAGGGCGTCCAGTTCACAATGAAGATGTTATTCAGAAAAAACGATTTTTCTATTCAATAGCTATGAAATATATTCCTCCCCCGTAAAATTCCATTCAAGTATGAAAAATACAAATTGTCTTTACGAATGGATAAGACGACCACCGTACTCCATAGAAGAACACGAAAATAGCAACAAAGTTTAACTTTTATAAAACAGCTTAATCTTTTTTTATAATAATTCTATTGGAATAAAGTTTACTTTAAAATTAGTCTAGAAAAGACATTCAGGGAAAGTATTATGGATCGTCGTAAATACTTCATATTGCCCAAAGGTTTTGTTTTTTCTTTTTTATGAATACCCAATTTTAACTTCTAAAATTGATTATTTTCATATAAATGGTTGAGGACACACACTTTGATGTATTTGGGGAATTTCAAATGATCTTTTCTTTTAAATGGACAAAATTTCAAAAGCGTAATAAACATCAAGGATGCCTGAAAGACTGCATCGTTTATTGCAAAATTACCCTTTTTATTGCTGAAAAATGAGAAGTCAAGAGACACAAAGTATACTTCAAGTTTAGCTAACTCAATCCTGAAGTTCAGTTTCATTGCAAAATAAAGAGAAGATAATCGATATAAAAATATTAATTTTCCTTGAAGGAATTTTAGTAATACGAGTATCATACTGCATCATGTCAAAGTCAAATTGAAATTACCACTCGAAACCCTCGAATAGCACGGGATGCCACTCAAAGTATAAGTATGATTTATAAATCGATATTTTCTCTCCCAATATATAATTATGAGTTGTTATGAATCTATGAGACGAATTAAATAGTATTGCAAACACACTTACCATTTTGGAGAATTTGTTGATAAATAATATAACTACAAGTACCTAAGTACCTTTCGTCCTCAACTCATAAAATTTGGGGTTTTAATTAGTGTCTTTAATTGGTGATGTTATTTTGAGTTATAATTGCTTTCATGACTTAAATTTTCCCCTGCGTTTTCTTGAATTACAAAAATATGTTTCCTAATTATAAAAAGGCTGATCACCGATTCTTCCACCGGCTACTTCTACCCTAGAAAAAAAAACACCCTAAACAAGCAGTTTTCCTTGATATACTTTAGAATATAAAAAATACAGCATTTTTCCCCAAAGAACTTAAAGTATTAATTTACGCAAAATATCGTCATCTCTTAAATTAGGTATTGGAAGGATTTCAAAGGTGACTTGGTAACGGAACAAAATTTAGCCTTTGAAAAGGTTTTAGATAGCACAAATTGACTTAAGGGAGATTTATTTGCAATTTCATAACAGACGTAATTTAAGACATAAGAAAAGTGATTTTCTGTTGATTTTGCTTATGTTGTTATTTGTTCATACTCAAACTCCGGGGGATATAATTTATATATATATACATATATAAATATTAACACAAGCCGGTGAAATAGGTATTAGTTATGATCTAGCGTTGTCGAACAATCGTTCGAAATACCTTTGCTCCTTGTAGCGTTAAAACCTTGAGGAATACCTTTCATGTGATCTTAAAATCATTATAATGACATAAACAAAATATTTCAGAATTTTGTGAGCAATTCAAGGCACCGGTTGTAGCAAAAAACCAGCGGAAGGTCGTTGAGAGTCATAATAAATTTTTAGAGGGGCAGTAAGGTTTTCTTTCAATTCCAAATTTTATACAAATACATAATAATAACCTTTAATATTTCATTTCGTACTATAATTTTGGCCCTAAAAGAAAAGTATTTCCTCCCCTCTAAAATTACAATTTTTGCGTAAGCGTGTCATGAATACTCTTTTTCATTTTGCAAAAATATGTCCTATATCCTTCTAAAAAACATGAATTTTATATTTCTCAGAAAGTGTTTCTTATCTTTCTTATCAATTCTTCCTAAAAATACAAAAAACCTGAAATGATTTTCTCATGTAAACTTTTAAACTCCGTTTAAACTTGTCATCATCAATTTTCTGTTGGGTAATTTATGATTTGAGTATAAAAAATTCGGGGGTTTTAGTTCAGAAAAAAAAACTTCCAAAATGATAGAGCGCATCGATATGAGTTTTAAAATAAAATCCTTTAGATTTTACGGTAGGCGAAATAACCATGGTAAAAACATTGCGATAACTTTATAATTAAAGTTCCTACCAAAAAAATGGTTTTCACTTATTTACCATTTTTTTAAATAAAATATCTAAAATTGTGGGGTTGCTGAAATAAAAATAGTACGCCCGGGCATTTTATTTTATATGGATTTATCAAAAATGCAAGGATTTTCGAGAACGAAGCCTTCGTCCTACCCTTGTTAATAAGCTGTGCTTCCCTAAAAAGAGGTCCAGGGGGTCTATTTTGCTATTTATCACACCATGCAATAGCTTATCACAACGTTTCTCTGAATTAAAGTATTCAACAGGGATTTTAATGGTCATAAAATATTAGTTATGGGTCACACACCTCATAATTACTTTTTCTTGTCTCTGAAATTTTAAAATTTAAGATAATTTTATTTTCTCGTACTTAGGTTGAAGTTATATTTTTACTTTTATTACCCAATTTTTCATGATATATTGATAAACTTTACTTATATCAAAAGTTTGTTCTCAGGTAATGTGTTTTTAATTCGTAATTTTGCGAACAATTCCATTATTCTGTTATTTAATAAGTTTAACTTTAAAAGACTTAGGCGTTGCTCACCTTACAACTTTCTTCATTTTAAATTATAGGCACAAACAACTCCTAAATTTATAAGCGTTTTATTAAAATTCCTATGAAGAAATAAGTTATAACAGCAGCACAGAAAACAACAATCTTCATGTTATGCCTCCTTGAAATAAAATGGCATATCACATTAAGTTATCCTTTTATTTGCATTCCTTAAATTCTAAGCAGACCCTTATCCAAATATATACACTCATTTAAAAAATAATATATATCGCAATTTTTCGGCATGGTATTCCACTTTATTGTTTAATTAATTTTATTAATAATTAATTTTCTAAAATAGGCATAATATGAATATTTTATCGAAACTAAAATCGTAACAACTATAAAAATGTTGCACATTTTCGGGTCTTATTTTATTTATCCTACTTCATTGTACAAAATTTAAATACCATAATAAAAAATAGTATTTTAACTATGTATATAAGCTTTATAGTTTTATTATGCTTTGTGCAATGTCTTCCGTAAAATTTAATTAAAGGTTTCCTTTTTTTCCTTTTCTCTTATTAAAAAAGTAGCCTAGATAATATTTCAGAAAGTGTACAAGATATAAGGGTTTAATATAAGACCACTTAAAATTAATCTGGATAAAATTCCTAAACGTATTTTCATAACAAGAAATTTCAGTTTATTCAAGCAGTTGGTTTTCAACACCCACTTTCATTGAAATTCTTCCACTTCACTTTTCATCTGCGTTTCAACTTTCCAGAAAGGAATCTCATTTCGTCATTTTGTTGCCCAAAATGAGGTTATCAATTTCTAATGAAATATTCCTTTTGCTTAAAATATTTCGCATTTGTAATTAAATTACTTCTAAAGCATTTTCATTGGGAAAAAAAGGGTGCCGATAAATGATAAAAATATATTTTCTAATAACCTTCTTTGTATGCATATTATACTTATTAAGATGTTATTTTTTATTAATTCATTTAATTCATTTAAGCGATAACAAACAGCACAATGGTAGCGTATTACATGGTATGGCTATTCTACTTAACAACAATTGATTTTCACTTATTTATAGTAGTACAAAGTTGAGATAATTCATACATTTTATTTTCAATTTGTTAAGATTTGGCATTCAATAATGACATTTTTAAATAATGGTTAAAGGTAAAAGGACTACAAAAGTTATATCAATATGATTAAATAACTCATTCTGATGTTTTTGCAGACGTATTAAAAGCTACTTATGTCTTAAATTAGTCGTGATACTTCAATATAAAATGTGTAGCTAAGACTCGTGAATCAACCAGGAACATGAAAGCAAGTTGAACTAACTAATTTTGTACAGTTTAATTTTATAAAGAAACATTTTATCAAGATAAGTTCTACGACCTTCAGGAGACCACATCGAGAGTCTACTTAATCTTTCAGAATATCCAAAGTAGAGTCCTTCAATTTTATATAGTAGGAAGCGTGTAAATATCCTTTGAACAGTTTCAATTTTCTGTTTATATGTATCATAAATAGGGTTCCAAATAGATGATGCATATTCTAAAATACTTCTAACTAAGGACACATATAATGTCAGATGTACACTCTTAAAATAAAACCGACCATACGTTGGATTTTGTTCGTTATACTGCTAACTTAATGGACAAATAATAATTTAAAATCAAATATTACCCCCAAATTCCTGATATTATTTTGTCTTTTTAAAGCTTCATCTCCTACCCTATAATTAGCTCTTAAGGCATCAAATATTCTAGAATAGGAAATATAACAACATTTGTTTGTTGTTTAAGAAAAATTTGTTGCTTATACACCAGTTTTGTAGTACATTAATGTCATTTTATAGTAATTCACAATCGGTAATTTCTTCTATCGATCTATATAATTTTAAACCATCAGCATAAAAAGATACGCAGAGTTTAAAAGTGGAGCAAGGTCATTTATATACAGAGAAAAGCTAAATGGTCCTAAAATAGTTTCCTCAGGCATACCTGAAGTAGGTACATAGAATCAAAAAATATGGCAATCAAGAGCTATGTATTACTTACGTTTTACTAAATACGAATCAAACCATTTTATAAGATTAGTATGAAAACTTTCTTTCTACAAAAACCTGTTGTATACCCAAAACTTAATTAAAAATTTAATAGAAAGACATTTTTCGAAATGAATCGTCTAGAAAAAATATTTGTTATTTTTAAATTAGCATCCAAAAAGTGCTTGAACATCTTCTTTCATAATTTATTAGTAACTTGGTAAACACGTATACATTTACCAGTAAAACAATAATTTAATAATGAAATAAAAGGTATAAAATCTGTTCCTAAATCTTTGGCGATAAAATTTGTAATTTCAACTAAAATGGCATGACGAGTTAGCAGTAAGGAAGGAGGTAGATTACACAAATTAAAGTAAAAGTGAAACAACTATAAAATCACTGTTATAGCATATTTTTAATTCAAGAATCAAAATCACATAACCCTATAAATAAAAGTAGTTAATGATTTTGACCCTGAATGTTAACAAAACAAACACAATTTCATGTAAACAATTGCGCTTTAATTGGCAGACATTTATAATTTAAATTTCCTCCAAAACTTTTAATACACATTTATTTTGTTGAATGCTAATTTTAGCTTTTCGATCATATAAGCTAGGAATTTCCAGATGATATTAATCCGCACAGTAATACATTTGAATTTATTCTCGTCTGGGGAAACATTGGTTTCCATTCTGAACTCTAGTTAGTGGTGGTAAGAAATCCAAGAATTATAGGGCGAACCTAATTAGCTGTCGACCAAAGTATACAATTCTGTCGTTGAATTTGCTGCCCTAGGCCTTCTAATCTGACACAATTTTCTTTTTTTCAAGATATTCACCAAAGATGTTCCAGACACGCTCGTATTTGATTGTGGAAATTGAAAATCTTTTTCTTGGATTACTGATTACGTAACGTTTACGCACGTGTACTTATCATAGTATTATAGAGTACTGAAATTGGCTTAACCACAACACATACGAGTATGTCCATTCATATATAAATTTCTAAAGGCTATAATCATAAATTTAACAATTCGTAATTTTTATCATTAAAAGACCTTCTGTCCCTTAAAATGTCATCTTCCACATAGTACATAAATCATTGAAAGTAATTATTTTAACAATATTTACATACATAGTTTGTGTGGTTTCTTAAACATATATACCTGAAAGTCTTCCAAATGAGTGGAGTGCTAAACAACCCTTCTAAATGCTCTAAATCGTCGAAGTTCTGAGAACTGATCTTAAACCGTTTTATTTGTTTAAATACCAAATATGCTCTGCATATCTCAAATTACACAATTAAACAGGTCCAGGTTCCAGGTTGACTGGAAACTTTAAAGCTGTGGTCTTTCAAAGACTTTCCAATTAGATGAAAATCAATATACCTATGCATGAAATATTTTACCAATTAACTAATAACTACGTATGTCTAATAAGAAATATGAACCATAACTTCTTAAATGAGAAACAGGCACTTTAAGAATTGGCACCAAAAACGTTTATATTTGCAAACACATAAAGAAAATAAGGAATCTTAAAATATTTTAAAGTTGCTTACTAGTTCTATTCTATTCTAAACTTTATTGATTTGGACAAATTATTTTCCCTATGTTAAGTGCAATAATCGCAAATAAATTGTTCTTAATTTTTTAAATTGTTCTCATTCCACTCTGACTTTCAAATTAATTTCTATGATATAATAGGAATATTCAAATTGATTAAGCCATAAGCTCTAATATACTCAAATAAGCACTAAAAAAATATTCAACAGGTTTCTTCGGAATTTAGAAAATGAAACCTCCACTAATGAAATATTTCTCAGTGGAACATTTTCCAATGGGTTAATCCCCCGGGATTACCATAAATTTTTTGTAAAATTAAAAATATTCCTGAATTTTAAATTCTAGCTATGTATTAAATGGTATAATTATTCCCACTGAAATTCTTTAATTTCCACTTCTTAACATGAGAAATATAATGAACTTCTCGATAATTTCAAAGGATTAATAAAAATCTTATCAAGTAATTAATATACCTAGGTAGCTTTTAATAAAAACTCATTAATAAAAAAACTTATTTTTAACTAATTAAATCAACATTTCCTCTTACAATGTGAATTTATATTTCATATATAACGAATAGCAATTTTTAAAAAATGGTAAAGTTATTGGTATGAGACTAAAACTGATTATCATTTTTTCTTCGGACCGGTTCCCTCAGTTAATTTTACTAACATATTTAGATTTGCACCATCCTAAAACGAAAAAAAAAACAATATATAAAATATAATCAGAATTAACCTTTCACATGGAATAACCAAATAGAGCAAGATTAAATAAATAAAACCCCGTTCTTGATTTCTTGTCCCATCTCGTTTCTTCCGGTGTTTTTACATAAAACGTGTTTGAAAATGTGTTATAAAAGTCCCTGGTAGTAATACTGTAGAACTGTAAAAAGAAGGCAGCGCATCAGAAACGAAACCCGTATATAGTACATTTATTACGCTGCGAATGCAAAGATCTTTAAGGGACACTTTTTCTTTGCTATGTTTCTTGGTTTCCTACTCCCGACATAATTTAATACAAACGTGTACAAGAGCCTTTGCAACCTGTTTAACACAAAAAGTTATAGTAAGATAAAATGCACTATCAAAAATCCAGTAAGAAAAATAAGAACTGGCTCATAAGATGCGTTCTTTTATCGCAGGAATATAAAATTTCTCTAATTTCTACAAGCAACATCCTAGAGTAAAACTAAAGAAAATAAATTTTAAAAGTAAGGCAATTTGTAATAAGCGTAAATTATGAGTCTTAAAGCCGGTGTGTGAAGGAAGCTCAGCAAACAGAGCATTGGAGTGTAAATTCGAAGTTCACATGATAGGTGCATAACCCAAGAAAAATTTACGCTGTAATAATTTAAAGGATTACTGAAAAAAAACATTATTCGATTGATGTTGGTAGAATTTTAAAAGGAAATTTACTCGACAGATTTGAATTCTGGTAATTTTAATGTATTTCGTAGGCAACCACCTGTTAATAATGTGGACGAATAATCAGCACATGTCTGCTACTTTTTTTTAAATTGGTATGAGGTTGTGGGTGAGCGAATATTTAAAACACTAGTCCCGTCGAGTTGCGTGATTTATCTTTTTAATTTTTTTTTTGATTGTTGATATTAAAATGAATGTTTTGCCTAAATAACTCTAGTAATTTCACAAAATGCAATACACTGTATTTATATTGCGGGCATATATGCAATACCAGATAATTATTGAAGATACTTTAATCGATGTAATTCGTCAATTTGGATGCGTGCTTTTGTAGTTTACTGATTATAAATTATATAAATTGGATTAATTAACAATTCCATAAATCTTACCAATTTTGTGGATTTTTACATATAGAATTTGTTTTTATGAACTTTGGAAATGTTTGGTCGAAGAATTTTTGTTTTATAAATAATTAATTAACGCCTAGCAACTACATTTACAAGGAAATAAATATGATAAAATATTTTATTTACTTGTAATATTGGTTTTTGCTTTAAGTTTTATATCTTTTCAAAATACACATTTCAACTAAAAGTATGGCAAGCAAGTGAAATGAAATTGCATATAGAAACTGTACAAACATTAAATTATGCATTCGAAAACAAAAGCAGTTATCTACTCTACAAATAGATGCAATTTTTGAAGGTATTTGCGCTCTCTATAGTTCACCGAAACATTTCAAAACGTTTTCTACTATAAAAGCAAATACACACAAAATAGAAACATTCTCAATTTTGGCTAGGGTTTCATTTAAAGCCACCGATACTCGCTTCCAACTTACCCAACTTTGTTTAACTTTTATGGTATATTTAACGAATGGCACTCGAGATTATGGCAACGGCCTGACCCCTGAACCCCAAGGGTTCAAGGAGGCAAAATGCAATGCCACAAGCGTTTCATTAGCTTCGAAATGAGCTCCTGCGGAATGCAATAGAATATAACGATAAATTTAGAAGAGAAAACATTATTTAAGCTTGGAGTTATTAATGCTCATTAAGTGTTTTGGAGGCAAACGATAATGATTTTATCGCACCCATAGCTTAATGTTTGTGCACCGTTGCTCTAAGCAACTACATTTATGGTTTCAAACGATAGTCCTTAAATATGTGCATATTGAACATATTTAACATGTAATAAGGAATCGATAATATAAAAATCTGGCGTGTAATATTGTTTAAACTAGAACCTATTTTCTGGGTGCACAAGCTAAGGCAGATTTTATTAATACCTCAACATTTGCCAATATTCGCCAATATACGAAAACTTAATCTAGCATTTTTGATTTGAATAAATCTCCGTTTTAAATAACCATAAATAGTTTCACATTTTTGAAATTTTAACGAATGTATAGATCACCCTTGTAACTTTCTTATTATGCATCTTAAAAATATGCAAATATAAAATTTGCCTCTTTACTTCTGTAGCAGAAATTTTATATATTTTCCTTATTTTTGTGATGGAAAATTAAATTGTAGGAAATCAAGATTAGAGTTTTCTTAACAATGAAAAAACATCGATTGAGTCGTTATATTTTTCTAAATAAAATGAAACAATTCGGCCTTTAATCGACAAATTAATACTTTGGTTGGTCAAATAAAAAATTTATTCAGAAACGAACCTTCAACCCCAATTACATGGACCGAAGTTTTTATGGAATGTGGGAAATATCCATTGAATACAAAACTGTTTAATAAGCAAAAACGACTACTCTTTAAAAGAACTAAGTGTACGTAAGCTGTAACATTTTTACGCAGCAAACGTTTTCAGAATATTTAGATATAACATCAAATAATATTACTAGCTCACATGCCCCAAATTTCAGAAGTTTTTAAGACTATCCCAATCAAACTGAATTGCTTTTCATTGGCATCTTTATAACCACTTACGAAGGTTAATAAACTAGAACCATCAGAATCTCAATGTCTTACATAAAGAAAATTTGCAGGCCAAGAAATAAATTTTATAGGGGTATGTAAGGAGCGAGTAGGGTATCACTTCAATTGGATATGCAGCGCCAAAAGTCACTTTATTTTCCAGTAACAGCAGAAAAGATTGTCGACAGTATCATAAATAACTAATTTAATGCCTGGATACTGTTGTTTAATTACAATTTGATCCTATTCAAAGATATACCTACGCATTTTTTTAAGAGAAGCACACACTGGAGATTTATTTATTGCTTCTAAGCCAAGGATTGCTGACTTAAGTTAAATCATGCATATAGGTATTTGTGGTATATCTTTCTCTACAAATATAAGCAATTGGATTGAAACTCAATACGAACATAATATTGAATTTTTATGCAAATAGCCTCTAAAAGGGTGTAGTTCGTGACACAAGACTACAGAAACAACATTGAATATAAATTAAATTTTCATTTAAAATTATATTTAAGGAAACGAAGCAAATTCAGGAGCTCCTATAAAAGATATCTGGCGTTATAATGAATAGACATTTTTTCATTAATTGTATATTGCCTTCTTCAGCACCAGGAATAATTAACTATTTCTTAAATGGTATACGATGAAAATAGGAAATTAATGTACATGACTTCTGCCAAAAATTTGAAAATTGAATAGAGCCATTAAGGTAAAATGGATAAGATGGTGATGGTTAACCCTGATCTTTCAACTTTTGTAAATTCAAGTAATTTTCCAATTTTTTTTTTTTAATTTCATGTTTTTGAACTTCAACACAATAATAATCGGTTTAATATTCGCTTCCTTAACAAATTTATATACAGAAAAAACAAAAAAATTTATAAAATCATTCCTCTGAGCCCTGAGGCAAAGATGCAAATTCAGTCCAAGAAGTGAATTTAAATAAACTAAAAGCACACAACTTTTGTTAACTAATTTCTAATTTTCTTAGTTACTGCTTTTTCAGTAATGGTGTCTTTTAGAATTATTTAGTATATCTCTATTTATTTATAATGTCGCATAATTAGCCACGTAGATGAACGTGTACGCTTTGAACGACAATTTTTTTTTCTTTTTTTTTGATGCAGTATACTACAAAATGCGATATGACCGTAGGGTAGTGTAGCTTTCTAATAAAGTGTCTTTTAAAGCGACCGGTCGCATGATTTTCCTTATATGAATTTTTTAAAACGTTAAAGTATCCTTCCATTATTTAAAAATCTTCAGAAATTTAAAATTTCAAGAGATGTTTACCTCACGTCTAGTACAACAAAAATCTTATTGGATAAATTGGTACCTCCTCATTTTAAATGTCACGAAATACTCCAATGTATCCCAAAACGTTCAAGTACAACCCTCTCTGCGAATTGTATAAGAAGTTGATTTCCTTAAGGAATTGTATTTGAATTTCATTCATGACAGTTTCAAAAAAAAATTGTGCCGTAGAGACGATAGATAGATAAAATAAATAGCCTGTAATTTGACACCCTTTCACCAGAAGTACTTTTGACGACAGACACAAAAATGACGTATTCCTTGATATATAACAAGTTTAAGAATAAGATAAATAATACTTTTGTGCTCCATTAGACAACAAGATCTTCTTTACATCGTATTAAATGTTTTTTTGTTTTCTTTTTTAATAAAATTGAAGAGGCTATCAACTACAGAATACATGTCAATTTCAAAATGTGGTGGAAGGCAAGTTTTTAACGAGTTCATCGATTTTAGGAAACTCGACTTGAGGAACATATTTTATTATTTTACAAACTTTATACTTAGAAAAAATGTTATAATATCAAATTATTAGGCTCTACTTTAAGAGATATAAATTTATTTTCAGCTTAAATGGAAATATCCAACAGCTGTTTTAGCTGATAAGATTGAATATCTGAGGAAAATGTTCAAAGTTTTAATCCGAGTTTCCTTGCTAACAGAGCACGTACCACAAATCAATTTGAAATTTCCATTTTACTTCTTAAACAGAAAGGCTCTGTTGTTGCTTTTGCTGTTTAAGTCCAAAAAGTCATCATTTATAGCCTCCTTAGGAATAGAAAGTTCTATGTTAACGTTGACTCTATTAGGTCATAATGTGACTACCATCAATCAAGGACCTGTACTCTAAAACTTGTATTTACAACAGATTTTCCAAGAGCTGAAAATTGCATCTTGACAATTTTTGCTGATGATACCTCATTGTGCTTTTCAGCAGGAAATTGCTGAAAATATTTTATAAAATAGAATATTAAGTTAAATGCCCGGAAAAGTTCAAGCCATGTGTTTTACCATACAAGATGACAAAACTCAGTTTACCTTTCATGTTCTAATCTTGCGTGGTGTGAATAACAAATGCATATTATGGTGCAACTCTCAATAAAATTTTAACTTACAAGCTATGTAACACGATTAGTACTGACCAAGAATCCTATACCCCTGAAGAGTAAACTTCTCAAAATAATTATTCAACCTACTTTGAGGTTTTTGAAAAATCTCCCTTAATTTGTAAACCCTAAAATAAATAAATAAATAATATTTATTAATCAATACCACATCACAGCATTTTACATAAAATTATCTAGAATTAAATATTATACTGCGAACAATATTGAAATCCATTCATACCTAAAGCAATCTTTCTGTTTATGTGAAAAATTGCATCGACGAAACACTACACGTATGTAGCCTCTAGGCTCCTGTAGATTCTGTCTGCAAAAAACTTGCAAATTCCAGTTTAAAATATCGCAACTATCGCTCTAATATTCAATCGAAAAGCTTATCGAAATGATGGAGGAATTACACGTACCGTGGCGCATGTTCCCATGAGTATGCCTATTTGTGGCGCTAAAAAACGCAATTGATTTTATATTATAATACTTGATAAAAATAGATGCCTCCTACATACCTGGTCTGAAGGGTAATTGTATGGTTCAAGTACATAAAATATCAAAAATAAATTAAATTAACTTTGTACGAATGTAATTAACTTGTATGAAATTTTATTCTCATATTTTTCTCCTACGATTATATACAAAATGTATAATACATTAAAAGAAGCAAATATATGTAATATCTTCTTTTAAACAAATCTTGAAAATGAATAATTTCCAGTTTCGTGAGTAAATATTCATAACTTCGTTTAATAAATTGGCCACTGTAAGCAACCAGCTAAAATTTCAGCCCGAAAAGAAAGAAAACTTGAAAATCATGACTAACGACATAAACCATTAAAAAACTCCTGTCTGATGAAAAATCAGATACAGAAGTAAAAAGAAACAATAAAAAAGAATTTTTTTAAAATTTCTAGTTCTTCAGGAAATGTTACAAATCGCTTCGAAATGCCACAATTACCTATCCAATTTATTGCGTATAACCTGGCCACTGAAATCTCAAAATAAAACGCATATATTAAAATTATCCCCAGAGGTGACTGCCCAGCAACACAAAAGCTTGAAATTACTTAAAAATTTTCAACATTTACAAAAGACAAGGGGTCAACAGATGAATAAACATTGCTCGTTTAAACCCAAAATGATATACTTTAATCAGATTGTGTAACATTCCTACTGAATTAATGTGAATTGTGGCCGGTAACAAACATTAAATTCAGTCAAAAATCACTACGATTTCATGGTCAGAGTTGCAGAGGTTATTTTATAATGTTAAGAGATGTATAAAAAAGTAAAAGTAATGGTCAGCAGTACGTGATGCATTAACAATTTAATGGATTCATTTTATTACCGACTGCTATTCAATTAAAAGAAAATTAATTATTTAATAGAAGTGAGTTCTTATTTGTTTTTAGTGTGGAGAAAAGATAAGTTGATCCTGATTCGACATTCATATTATTTTTGGTTCATGAAATTTGTTTTTACTTAGCCAAAATATAAATAGTATTAAAGTATTAAATTATAACACTCTGAGTTCCAGAAAATAGGAATCATTACCAAATTGCATCCTACGACGTCTGTGCGTATGTCCCTCTGTCCGTCTGTCCATCTGTCCATCTGTCTGTCTGTACGACTGTCCGTCTATACGTCTATCACAAGAGTTTTACTCATTAACAATAAGAGGTAGCCACTTAAAATTTTACAAATTGTGTGTTATTGTTCCATTAATTATCGTAAGCGATTTTTCTTCTGGCTGTTTATTGATTTTACAAGTACGAAATTGTGCCTGATTATGTTTATTGTATATAATTAAACAACAAATGTAGCAACAATTAAAGAGAACATTTACTAAAATCTATACGTAAACAGCTAATGGAGACGATGGGTGCTAAATTTTAGTCGCTAGAGGCACCACAACTTTACTATGGTACCTTTTACGTTATTAATTTATTTTAAATACAAAGAAGCAACCCGAAAGTAAATTACCATGATACAAAAGTGCGCAAGTATGATATAACTTTGCAGTTCTTTTTGTTTTTCAGAATAAACTTACTTTTGTCATCATATGAATATAATAAAATATTTTTTTCAGATTCTTATTATTATCACTTTCTCATTTTTCTAATAAAAGTTAAAATTTTGTACAGCCTCTTTCAAATATTTCTATATATAAATGAGTCATTTAAATCATAACACCTAAAAAGTTATAAACTTAAATTGTTGTACCAGTAAATTTCTTGGTTTTCGTATGAAATTGTAATGTTCCTTATCGACTCACATTTTTAGCGCACTATCTCTTTTTTAAGGAAATGTTCCCAACACCTCAAAATTCACATACATGCGCAAGATTTTACTTCTGCTTATATTTTACCACAAAATCACGTTCCAGTTTGTTTACAAAACAGATTATCCCTTAATGGTTTTGTGATATTTCCGAATTTTCCAATAAAGATTACTTCTCCCCCATTTTGAATGTTTTTGCAAGTTAAATTTTACATTAATAGTTTCGTAAAAGTTTTTCTCTAAAGGCTTTCTTATGTTTGGATAAGCTAATAGTTTATAAAACCAAACATTATCCATATTATTATTTTATTATATTTCAAAAGTATTTGGATTCTGTTTGAAGTACATCATAAAAGACAGAATCATAGGACATCAATTTTTATTATAGATTTTATTTTAGCAGACCATCGAGGACATATAAATATCAGTTGAATTTACACGGGGGGGGGGCATGTATATTATTCTGCAGGGAGTAAAAAATATGACATAAATAATTATAATTTTTTTATTTGCTTTATATAATCACAATGCTTTTCCCATTATAGTGTTTGTCCTACGACTACCTACTACCTACGGTACCTTCTATTGAAAAACCCAAATTGTTTTTGTTATGATAATAGTTGGTTATATAATGAATTCTGAAAAACATCTGATGTGCAAAATTATAGTAAATTAATGAATCAAACGTTTTCCAAGGACTCATAATTGAATAATTTTTTAATCCCACACCGACAGTATGAAACTTAATCGAGCAGAAAATTTGTTAAATTTGTTTGTTTGTAACTGAAATGAGAATGTCAAAAATTTAATTATTAAATTTCAATACAAATATTTATAAACTCTTTTCGATTCGTTTTGAGCGGATACAAGAACAAGGTTCTCATTATCTTTTTGAAACGAGATAATTATTTTATTTTTTAACGTTAACAGATATTAATTCGAAATCCAAATGCCTTTGGTGCCTTCATTTAGCGCTTATTTTGAATACCCGGCCTATAGAATTATTTCATTTTTCATTTATTACATTCATTTCAACTGAAAAGAGAACAAATTTTCGTTAAATTAAGTAAAAATGGCTTTTATTTAGCATTCGATATAAACGATTTTAAATTTAATCTCACCAGGGAAATAAATTTAGCACTTTTGGGATTTTGTTGTAGATGAATTCAGATATTGTTTTCAAGATGGATCGGAGGGCTGTTTTCTTTCTTGTAATACGATTTCATTTTGATTAATACACAAGGGTTCTAGAAAGGGATTTTAATGTACGAAAGCATTTTCCCCGTCTTAATTTTTTTTCTTAAAATCAATCACTTCAAACATTTCAGGAAATTCTTTGAATTTTGTAATTGATTTAAAAGAAATATAAAAATTACATGTGGAGTATTTCAATTTGACAAATTTTGTTTGTGAACATATGCTTTTGTAATTTTTTACTACTTTACTATAGTAGTAAAGTAAGTAGTAAAGTAATAGTAAGCAGTAGTAGTAAGATATAAATGGAAGTACATTTTTTATTTTTTTATGTTGTCAGTATGCATTCAAATTTAAAGCAACTCTGAATAAACACGCAAACAAAAATTTCGCAGCAGTTTATACACCTTTTTAAATAAATTAAGAAAGTTCTGTACTTTTTTTTTAAATTGTTGTAATTTTAAAAATTAAGAAATTCTCAAAAAATTCAAATCGTCTACAGAATGTCAAGGCTGAGAAACTTGTTTTTGTTTACCTTATAATTTTCAAACAACTTTCCAGCTTTAAAAAGACTAATAAATATGTGACCACAATTATTTTTGTCATCATTAATTATAATTAATAGAAATGAAAATTTTTGTGCTTGGAACCCACCAGTTAAATTTATTCACATTCTTATTTCTGTTAATTGTGAAAGTTGCTAAATTTTATTGTTTTGTTAAATTAATTAGTATTATTCGGATAACGAAGCAAACATTATTTTTCCCTTCAATTTTATTGGACTCACACGAGGAAATGTTCTACAATTTTGTTCAGTTAAAGTTTCCAAATTATCATCACCATCATATTTACATGAACCAATTAAAACTTATATTAATTGATTTATTGATGGTAATAATACTCAAAAAAGCTACAGTTGCATTAATTTAAAAGGGTTACTATGCAATTTGGTACGAACATTGCTCATAACATATCCCGTACTATCTGCTGTCTAATCTAAAAAATCTAGGCTCCTCCTTCTCTGTCTTATTTTCCTAAGGCCTTTACAATTACTACAGAATGCCCTTTTTTAAGAAAAAAACCGTTTTAATGAAGCATCTGAATAGTAGCATGGCTCATGTATACATAAAAATAGAAAGGATTATACATACATTACGTTAAGACGTTGCTATTTATAATCCCTACTTAGGGTTTATAATTTTTATCTTTAAAATGAAATAAAATCCTCTTAATCTCACTTCTACACTCATAAATTGTGGGCAGTAACTATTTGAAACAAATCGTAGAAATTTCCATTTCAAAGTTGCAATCCAAAATGGCAGCTGCTGTAAGAAGTTTGGTCAGGAATTGAAGAAACTTACATACCCTTAGAATGGTTTAATCTCAACATAAATTTATTAAAAAGAGCAAATCGGAAATCTTCTCTATACAATGAAAGCTTATAAACCTCTTATGCGATCAGCGACCATTAATCGTTCCACAATTATACTGAACTAAAATGGTTTGAGCTGTCCCAAAGTAAAAATGTTTTTTATATTTGTGTCGTTACGAACGTCTTTCTGTCTTTCTCTCCTCTACGTAATAAATAAAAAGATTATATTTAAAATATTGGGTAATTCTACTTTATGAAGTATGTATGAGTCCTTAAATATTTTTAAGCGGGTTAGCAAGATTTTTTAGAGGAGGGATTTATTTATTTTATTTTAGTGCATGTGAAAACTCCTCTTACCCGACTGCCCCAGAAGAATGTTTTTCGAACGTATGTATGTATGGATGTATGTATAGAATTGTCTTTTTCTTTGGCGCTTCCTGTAGCCTAATGAATTTTAATTAAATCGTTAAGTGAGATGTAGTTAAATTCTTCTTAGGCGTGAGAGTTACATAATTTTTGGAAAAAAAGTGAATAAGAGTCGCGATTTTAGTTGTTTGTGTATTTTTTTGTTATTTTCAAACAGACCAATATGGGTATCAAATAAAAGGTCGTAATGAAACTAAATCAAAAATATAAATATTTATGTCTTATCAAACGAAATACCTCAATTTGGGAATCAGTAAATTTTTATAATTTGTTTAGGTACTAGCTATTGTTAGCGACGTCCATTTTCACAATACAATACTCAAAAATCAATTCTAATTGAGATTAAATCCTTTTCCTAGTATATTTACTGTTTTTTTTTAAGTAGATATCGACAAAACAACATGATTTTTTTAAAGTACTCGTAGATATTGACAAAATAACATTGCACAATGCATTCAACATTGCTCAAACAGAATTATTAGATCCTTAAGACGAAGAACAAAGTTATCAAAATAGGGGTTACTTTGAGCACCTTCTACATTAATAGACGACTTAAACGACTTAAACGACCGTCTGAGCTTTGAAACCAAGAAATCTCGTAAGAGGTTACTCGCTTAAGTTTAATGATAGACATTTTTTTCCAATTAAGTATTCTAGTGACTCCAGAAAAATGTTAATAACTTTTGACGGATTAAAAATATTCACATGATCCTTTTTCTTTATTTTAAATATATCTCAAAGGCGGATATTTTTTGTTTTTTAAACCATATCCTTATTAATAAAATTTTTAAGGAAGGATGATAAAAAGGTACACTTTTAACAAACATTTTTAAAAATTTTGTGTTTCAAACAGAAGTTATTACATTTTATATGAGCTCACCTCCTTGCACACGCGAAAATAATTCAGCCGTTAAAACATGAGTGAAGGAGGGATTTTACGAAAAAATTGCTCATCGTGAACACTGATCATAACACTCTAAGGAATCGATTAGCACATGTTAGAACACTTCTTTGCATGAATTACCCTGTATAATCCAATCCTAAAAAATTATTATTTTTATACTATTGAGTTTTCTAATAGTACCTAAGTATTTAGAATATTTTAAACTTAGCTTTTCGGAATTCACGAATTTATACAGGTAAATTTTTAAATTATAAAATAAACAAAATCTTCACGAAACTCGAAAAATATTCAATAAATATTTTAGTCACTTTCATAACTTAAAAGCGGTGCCGGCGAAAAAAAAACTTTATTCAAACGGTAAACAAAAGCATTGCGAAATCTTGAAAATTAAAACACCAAAAATATTTACACCTTCCACTCATTTTTAAGGTATCCTAGTAGATCTAAAAACTGCCTCTTTAAAAAAACAATCGCATTCTCAGTGATAAGTTTAAATTAAAAAATGTTTGTCTATGCAAATCAAAATTATTAAGAAAGTTATACACTTTCAAAATTGCAATTCATTAAAATTCGTTCAAATTTCATCAAATTATATAAAAATTACAGGCAAAATGTCGTAAATTAAATAAATTGAAATGTATTCCGAAAAGACTTTTTTTGAATAAAACAGTTTGGCGACTTGTTGAATGCCTCACATCTCTATCTACCTTTAAGATGAGCGCTAAAGTTTTTATCACATAAGAAAGCAAAAATTAACAATATTCATCCAGCTGAGACGACTGACGAACTTTTAAAGCGAAATACTTCTGTGTATCGGAAGTAGCCCAAAAATCGAGGGCACAATCAGATCAGACAGTAATTTAAATAAAACAATTTCATTTAATTCACACTTTTACCTGGTTAATAAGGCGGAATACAGAAACCAAATAAACTAAATATGAACTTGGCCCAAACTGTGCAATATGAGGCATAAAATCAAATTTAAAAGAATGTTTATTAAGTAGCCGTTTGGAATTAATGGAAAGCAAACTGGATTTGAATTTCACAAGCGTAAAAATGTTCATGAACTCAACAACCTTTTTAGAAATCATTAGCGCCACACGAATATTTTGTAATTAAGAATCGAAAAGCTTTCTTCTATCAAAGGAAATCTTTATATAAAATAATAATAAAGTGCTAACATTTTTTACTTACTTTTCTAATGACTCTAATAGATCTCTAGAAGTTCTCCTGCCCGAACTTAGAGAAACGCAAAAAAAAATAATTCACATCTGCAACGATTGTGTCTGATAATCCAAAAACGCAAAAAAAAAATACACTTGTTCGCACCGAACGTGGCACTTTTTCACATAAATTCTTAACTTTTCTAATTACGACGGAAATTCTGAGATATTCATCAACCACTGGATCTAACTAAGGATAAATTTAAGTGTGTTAAACACAACCATTAACATCTTGCTTTACAGACAAAAGGTAAATGAGCAAAATACAAAACTAACCGCCAAAGTACTATTCAAAAAAAAAAATTTACTTTCTACTCCAACTCGCAACCATGCTACACCGTGTTGAATTGGCGACTGAGGTGCTACAACAGATACCATCCGGAGAAGACTTCCCGTTTAGTTTTTTTTCCTGGTATCATGTGCTACCGAAATATGCCAACTTGCACTCGAGCTGTTCGCATTCACAGACTCTGGTTCGCCGGTTTTGCGAGAAAGCTTTCGGTAAAAGCTTTTCCTGGAATATTTGGGTTTGGAATTCATCCGTGCAGAAAACGAACGTTCTATAGAAATGTTTTCATCTAAGCGATTTAAAGCATTACACGTTTCCTCCCTAATATGAGGATAATGTTAAATTTAATATCAGAAAAATGCAGACTCGTGAATCTTGACATTGCGAGGCTGTTTTACATATAAATATAAATGGATTTGAAGGCTTAAAGACACATCAATTGTTAATCAATTCAAACAAAAGTGAAATGTAATTATGTAAATGCAAACGAAGGCAAACCAAGTAAGTTATTTACTATTTATGTTCCTTAAATACTTCTACTATGGCATATTAACTCGGTTTTACTCGGTGTATCATAAATAGGCACTATTTAATTAAAGACTTCTCAAATTTGATATTTCACCACTAAAATCTGCAGATGTAAGTTAAAACCACATCTGAAGGTACTCTAACATCTTCTCAAATAAATATATACCCAGGTACATTTAGGTTTTATTTTTGTATTGTATTTTATCATTGCATTCCCATTTTGAAACTCAAACCTTTGATAGTATCTAAATATGTGATTAGTTCCTACTAAATACCCTCTGTAATAATTGCCATTAAAATTCTTTCCGGCATCTTTAATATCTAGAGTTAGAAAACCGATATACAACTATTATAAGAAGCGGATTCACAATTATTATAACATTTCCAAAAACCCTCAAATACCAATTTTAATAGCAAGTCTTTGAAATTTACAATTGTTGTCCGCCATTTAAAAACCCTATAAATTATGCTCATAAAAAGTAATCTATATCTTGAGTTGGTGTATGTATTACAAAACATGAACATTTTCGCATCAAAAGTTTAGGCATGATTGAGCAAAAATCAAACAAACAAACTTTCGATTTTATATATCTATAAGGATAGGGATTTGAAATTAATGGCCCTTAATTACTATTCACTATGACTCAATTTATTTGAATTCAAAAAGATCGTTACCACCATATTGGAGCCATCATTTTGAATCTTTACATTTTGATAGTAGATTCGAAATTAGTTATTTCAAGATACCCTTAATACTCTATTGGGTTCGCCATTTTGAATTTCTAAATTTTGAAAGCAGACTCACAATCAGTATCACCAAAAAAACCCCAAATACAAATTTTGCAATTTGATATTTGCAATTGTTGGTCATCATTTTGGATCTACCATTTTGAAGCTAATGAACAAAAGGTAATCTATAGTACATATTAAGTCAGAATATGTTGTACATTCTCCAGTTAGAAAATGAAGATTACCTCACCAAACGTGTAGGCGTGTATGTACTTATTATAGGTATAGGGATATATGAAAGATTTGGACAGGTAAACATATATTCTTTGTTTTTCAAATCTCCATAAAATACCTAGAGGAGAAAGCAAATATAATTCCAACAGGATTCAACACGCGACTTTAAGTTATATCCTATAATCCCCTTGTGGGAACATATACACCTGCCGAATTTACCATTCTGTTGCGATATATCGTATTGAATAGACTATAAATCCAAAACATCATTACTCATATCTTAGAAGGTCGTTAGATAACGAATTTATAAAAATCGTTTAAAATACGTCACACAAGCAGTGTTATAATTTTACTTATTCTTTCTTCTAGACTAGAATATTTAAAATTATTAATTGAAAAAGGGTTGTCACTTTATAAATAAATAAAATTGAGAATTGATGAATACGTTACGTTAGACAATAGACTCTTAAAATAGCCTTCGCAAAATATATTTTTGTTTTTTTTTTGGATGATTGAAAAATAATCTTCTTAAATTTGAAGAAGTCCATTTTGTCACACTACCATAAATGCAAGAGACTTCAACAATAATTTTATGATTAGGAATTATTAGAGGATCAATCTTGAGTACAAAACCAAGTTATTCATTTATCTTGTAAACTGTTGATTTTATCACATAAATACCATTCAACAAATTCTAGACTACCTAGGCAAAAAATTTAGACTCTGTGAATCCATTTTTCCTATCTTATAATCTAAATAACTAAATAAAGAATATTTTTTTTAAATTTTAAAAATATAATTCAATTTTGTGCTCCCTAGTTAAACAAGGTTTGGTATAAGGGTCACACATATTTAAGTAATTGTCCCTTTATTTAATTTTATCAGTTTTAATAAAACTTTTAAATTCTATAATACTGCAAGCATTTCTCTAAAGTAGATACTTTTCGAATTACAGCGCAACAACATCATTAATTTTTAACATATAACAATTTCAGCAAATTAAAAATATTTTCTTACTTGATACGATAGTATTTTTTATATATCCTTGAACATACAGCCCAAACCACAGCGTGATATCTGCTAAATTAATTGCAAGATCAACCGAATTTTACTATACAATTAACAATTACATATTACATATTATCATTTATTGCCATAAAGCTGTAAAAGTCAGAACCTGTCGTCAGTACCGAATTAAATTAAAAGCAATTAACCCTCATTAGTTAGTTATAAAAATAGAAGGGTGACTGTGAACGTAAAATGCTAGAACAGTTCAATGGCCCCATACAAATTCAATAAATCCAACCCCAATGTAATCCTTATTAACCCAACAAGGGTAAAGATACCTTTTAAAATATTTCATCATATCTTTAAATGCAAGAGAGTGAACCCTGCATGGATTGGTTATAAATTGACTTTACCATGACTCTAAAAATATTTCCTTTATGTGAAAAATACGTAAAGCAATAATATCAAAATTCCATCGAATTTGTTTGAATCAACCTATCAAACCTATGTGCACCAATTTATGACTGGCTTTGAAAAACTTTGCAGCTCTATTTATCCCCAATTTTGAGGTAAACTTCATGGGAACTATTTTCCAATAGATACACAAGGCTTTCTGGAAACTTAAAAAGTTTTCCAATAAGGAAGAAAAGTCTATGAAAGAGACATCCAGGCAGTCTGTTCACTAATTTTAATATTCGAACTATACCAATAATCATTTTTCCTCTTATAAATAAATTTCATTAAAAGTTTGAATTTCTAACAGCAATCATCAATAAAAAATCAATCAAGGACAACGAAATTTTAATTAAAGTTTTTTTAATAGAAGAAAAGTTTTAATTCTTTGGATAGAATTCAGGGACGCATTACAAAATATTAATGAAACTTAACATTTGAAATTCAAACTTTGTGTTACTATTAAAATTAAAAACGCTGACATTGTAAAATTTTTGTAATTGGAATAAATACGAAAAAATATTGGTTTTATATGAAGATACACAATACGAATTTTTTTTAAATATGCCTTTCCTGAACTCGCGAGATAACAAAAATTACAAAAATATTTAATCTTGTTAATTTGCAGCATCAAATGGGAAATAGGATTACAAATGGTTGAAATATTGGTTGACTTTGTTTTGCTTAAGCTATTTAATATGTGGTTTTAATTAAAGGTGAAGTTGCATTTGTAACCACAAGGACAACCCGGAACTTAATAATAAAACTCACATGGGTAAACATCAGTGCGGGTTACCTGTTGGCTAATTATAATATGTAAAGCCACGAACATAAGGTTCAAAGGGAATAATTGATTTATATTGCGACTTTATAGTATATGCATGCGTGGATACAGTCCTTTACCGCAACGAACCACATACAGTGTGTTTTGTACCCAGCCAAAAAGACCCAAAACACACTTGGTGTGTTTAAAACTGAAATTGAACTGTGACTGATTAGAATACAAAATATGTCGCGGTTGAATTAATTATCTTATTTAATAGCCCGTCATAAATGATTAATTTGTTGTTTGTTGTAAATATCAACATAATTTAAGTAGCTATTTTATATCACAACCAATTTAATTATTGGAGAAATTTTATTGCCTGAATAAATTTATGTGACGGTTAAAAAATTAGAAAAAGGTCTACATGCGAAGATAATTTAGGAGAATTTTAAAAAGTAACTATCAATTGAGAAAAATCAATGCTTTTAAAATAAACCAATTACTTTGACTTAAGGAATCTTTGTCTACTTAAATCAATTTTGTTTCAAGTAATTTCACACCTTCTTAAATGATGTTTCGGCATTTTCCGCCATAACCAACATTTTTTAACTTAACCCGAATAGAAATTTCTTTCATCCTCGAAATCCTCGCATATGCAATACAAAGTAGCTTCTGTAATATGCCCAAAATTGGCACAAATTTTCCTTTTTTTTACAATCTTAGAATATACCATAAATAGGGAGCAAATTGCATAAAATAATTATCTCTTACTTTATACTACGAGTATCTCTACCTTCTGCAGTAGTGAGGAGCACTTGCTTTTTGAGTCATGCAATTTTCATTATTTTTAAGTAGAATTTTGTAAATTAAGTTTAAAAATAGTATGAAAGTCCTTTAAAACAGTTCTTTTGACTCGGTTTTTCAAATGTTTTAATCAACCTCTCTCTAACGTTCTGTTTTGCAGATTGCAATAAGTCCAACATCATCGAAGTCGCAATTCATTTCCGCTTTTTCTGTAAAATTAAGCGAAAAACCTTTACCGCACGTAACTTAAATAAATAGAAATAATTCAAAGAAAACATTGTGATAGGAGTTAGCTTACCTTCAGAGCATACATTCCGAATAAGCATTTATTTATACTTTAATTAAAGTAATTGTGTGCTAATGAAATTTCCAGTTTATTCCATTCATTGTACGAAGAGTGGTTTCGCGATTTTAAGTAAATAAAAAATCACTTTGTTTTGAATTTTTACTGCGGTATTATAAAAAGGTGTATACTTATTCTAGTGTGACATAAACAAATTTATAAATAGTATTGCTTTCAAATTCCCTGTTGTATATACGAAAACATAATTAATATTTTCGGTTTTCGCACTTGTGGATATTTACGATTTTTTGGTTTAATTACGTTTTTCTATCTTCTGTAACTCCATCTTCCTAGATGTGCTATCTTTTTCCAGTAGAATAAATCATTAAGGCTATTCGCACTAACATTTAAATTTAGCATTCATCCCAATAAAGAAGAGGTTTTAGCACCTTCATGACTGTTAAAAATCATCTCTGCTGTGCTTTTATTACGTTTGATTTTATTAAAACAAGAAAAGGTATTTTTCTAATGCAATCTTATAAAACTAAGGCATCCAAAATCTTGAGCAAATTACGATAAACAAATGAAACGATCAAATAATATATTTTTTTTTATTCTTATCTAATATAATTGACCTTTTATTTTTATTTTAAATTGTGATCTTTTTCCAGAGTACAAAATTGCTAGTATTGCATTAACAGTAGAAGCAAAATATAAAAACAACTATAAGAAATAAGGTACCTAATTTAATTTTTTCTCAGGAAAATTCACTGATTAAAATAAAATTGAATTTTTTCATATTTCGTATTTCTTATAGTACAAGAAAATGTTGGGATAAAAGAAAATTGCTGGCATATAATCATAGTTTATTATGTATAACTTTTCCAGAAATAACCTTAAGAAAAGAACATTCATTTTAATACATTAAAAGTTAAAACAATCTAGAAGATAACTTGCTTTTTTGGCTGATAGCATAACGTGAAATATGATGCATTGTCTTTTGTATAGCTCGCTTCAAAAAGATCTAATTAATTACCATTATTATGAACCACATTTATTTCTTTAAGGGTTTGGAGTCTACTTTAGATGCTCGAAAACAAGGCTATTTTTACGAATTTATTTTGACGGTACTATGATTTATTGTACTTAACAAGCTACAAACATTCATAGAATACTTAAATTAAACTAAACTAAGAAAATGAATATAAAGTAATAGGGTACAGGGACTAGTTATATAGGGAAACAGGAAACCGATCGTAGGTCTTGCTAACGACAACGATCCAAAACACAAAAGTCGTCTTTGTACCGAATGGAAAGATCAAGAGGATATCAATGTCAAGGAGTGGCCCTCACAAAGTCCAATTGAAAATGTGAAGACAAATCTGCACCGGAAAAATGCTTTAGCTAAGAGCTAAAATGTGAACTACCCTGGGAGACTGTATACAACTTGTTATATCATCGCAGAGTCCAGTTTCCGCTAAGTATCCACTTAACGTTGAGGAAAGCTTATCTTAAATTATCTGTGAAGCAGAAAAGACAAAATCTAAATAAATAGGAAATGTTAAAAACATCAAAGCACCAGTATTATGCACAAGTAAATAGCAATTTTAAGTAGTTTAGTTTTTAAGGTGACTAAAGACAAGGTTTGCCTTTTAACTGGTAGAATTTAATCCATTCATAGATAAACTTTACTGAATGCTATTTAAAATTCTTATAGTATTTCGTTAACAAAAAAGTCACGATCACCAAATTTAGTCTTTAATTCAAGCATAAAAATCTCTTTAAGTATAAAATTATTTAACTTAAGTAAAGTAAAATGTTATACTAATTCTTAATAACACCTCTTCCGGTCTTTAAAAAAGGTTCGTTCGTTTTAAAAAATGATTTCATCCCTTAAACCTTACATCTGCGCAATAAAAGCTATTACCGCAGCGATTAAATTTCCATAATTTAGCATAAGTTAATTAATTAAAGGTTAAGGTAAAATAAATTACAACTAATTGAAAAAGCGTGTGACAGCACTAATTTCAGAATTATGTCCAAGGACCATTTACCAAATTTAGGACAAATGATTTTATGGGACCAAAGAAAGATCCATTCCTAAGGAAGAGTTTTTATACGACATTTTTTATAACCTCTAGACAAGGTTCCTTTTTACTAAGGTATATTGATATATGCGTGTGGAAATTGTTAGCATCAATTACCTTAATTAATAAAGACTATGAAATTAACATTGGTGGTTAATAGATTAGAAAAATTCCCATTTATTTCAAGCACATCATGTCGTAATATTGCGTAGATCTTTTGAGTGGTAGGAGGTTTTATTACTTTAAATTGTTTACCTCTAGAAAGCCGAATATACTACCAGGTCGTTTGCCTTTAAGCTTTTGTAAACAATTTTATTTTTATGGTAAAAAATATTTTCCGTAAATGTTATGTTTGCAGTTGTGTAAACGTTTCATTCTTTCTTAATATCGTTGAATTTTATTGTTTTTAACTTCGATCGGGCATACACGGGACATCCGGATATAACTTGATCAGCTATTAAAACCAATAAGACTAAAAATACTCGATAAAAGGCAAAAGTAAATCTTTTTTATAGTCGTTTACAAATCTGGTCTACTAAACTTCCTTTTCGCTTTAAATCATTTTGTTTCCATTTTCTCATGGGTCTTAAAATTGGAAAAAAAATGTTGGCGAAAATAGAGATGTATTTAAATAAAAAATATATTTTGTATTTAACTTTAATTTCACGACCCGCCCTTCGTTTATTTATTTTAATTGGCATGCTAAACTAATTTAAAGAAATCATAATAAGAGGAAAATGTTTAAAATGTGTGTTAAAGCGTAGATTTATTCCCGATTGTACCAAAATTTAATTTAAAAAATTAGAACAGTGAATATAGTGCACTCATGGAGATAACAATCTGCATTAAATCGTTAATCAAAGCATTAAATTTATGAAAAGCATATCTCTTAATTAATCATTTTCACTCAAACTCATCGGAATTTTTCGATGCGAAAAATTATTCGAATTTAGCAATTTTCCAAACATTCAATTTGAATTAAATTAATGTATGATGTGCATGATAAACTAATTTAAAATTTAGTTCTTATTTACAACAACTATCAATGAACAACCAAATAAATTTCATTTCGATTTTTTCATCGTGTGTCATCATTTTTCTATTATTAAAAATTTCTTATACTACAACCGCAACCAGTATTACAAAATATAAAATGTTATGGCGAAGGGTCGCTCTTTTCGTGAAAGGGATCCTTCGCCAGAAAGAACAGGACACTAACAAGGAGCGCCTGTTAGCGTAGGGGGGCCCTAACGTTCCCCCCGAAATAATGTTTCACAGACGGTTCCGGTGTGGAGCTCCTGGGGGAATAGAGCAGGGTTTTAGCCGGTAGGCCCAGCTAAGCTGGGAAATCCGGCACACGGTGCATAACATCACTTCCCCGCTTCCGCTTCTTTTAGTAGAAAGCATAGTAAACTCTTGGATTATTACTGATATAGTCTGAAAACTTATTAAATTTCGGCAGAAAGCTAAAGAAAATTAAAATTAATAACTTCAAAAATTTATTCACACATTGAGCATTTCTAGAACTGATTATCTTAGTCCTAAAATATTAAAATCTAATCAAATGCATTAATTAAAGTTCTTTCATTTTTTATATATGTAATTCTTTTCATTCATTAATTGCTTATTTCAATTATTTCAACTATTTAAACTATTTTTTGGTATAAATTGTTAGTGATTTATTAATTTGAATTGAAATTAACATAGAAAACCTAAAATTTAATCCCGATGACCACAAGTTTATCGTCTTAAAGCAGTCCGAAATCATTAGCGCTTTAGTTGCTAAGTTGCTAGTTAAACTGCTTTCTATATTAATTTATCTCTTGCCTTGGTGAATCATTTAAATTACAAAAAACTAAATTCCAGCTAGTTTCACTAGATAGTGCGCGTAGAACAATCACCGTGGAAGCATTCACAGTTTTTACTTCAAATAAAAACTGTTCAGTAACCATGAGTACGATGCGAAAGTAATTTAATTTAACAAAAAGACTAAATTCAAAAATGAAAATTTTATGAGAGCCGACAGGAGAAAACTAAATGTTTCAAAATATTCCACTTAATTTGTTGGAAAAGAAAATTTATAAACAATTGTATTTATTTAAATAACAACACTCACAACCCGCTGTTACAAATGCTAAAATTTCACACGATAGTCGTCAAACTGGTTCGACTGAGCAACTTGTTAAATTTTCAATCAATAAAAACCACATTTTGCCATGATGTAATACGAATTAACTTCAATCGGTTGAATTACCGTCTTGTTAACAATGTTCTGTAAAGTCTAAATTAAACGCAACGACCATCCAATGGTGAGATTAATATTTTTAAATAAATAACAATTCCAAAAATAATTAAATTAGGAAAAACCAAGAACATTAAGCATAGATTTGCTCCGATATGAAAATCAATACATTTTTACAAAATAGTTATTCAAAAATTTACATTTTAACTAATAAACTATAAAAAAGGTGCAGTAAAAAGAATTAATCAACTTCCCCACGAGGAATATGCAGAGTATCTACCTAGGTATTTCAGATCCAAGGACTTGGAGGAATCGATATTTACATAATTTTACAATTTCGAAGTATTCACCATAATATTTTTATAAATCGTTAACAATGCAAACAAAAATAAATAAGGATCTGAATTATTCGTAAATGGATTGAAAAACTAGAAATTACTTTTCAGGTAATTTATAAATGAAAGGGCTACATTAAAAAAAAATAAATAAAAAATGTAGTTGCCTTTAGGAAAATTCTGAAAATCTATAAAAAAATATTCTGTAAATTATTTTACCTAGAAATACTCAAGATAAAACAAAAATTCTGAATAATTAGACCATCAATTTCAGTTTCATGAAAACTAGTTTTAGTATTTTACTTATTTATTTAATAAAATTATAAGAGTAAAAATTGTTTATGTCATGAAAAACCTTATTTTAAATATCAAACTGGCCTATATTTAACATATGTACAATCCTCAAGAAATGAAGTCGGGGCCCTCAAGAAATGAAGTTAAAACCGGCGTGTAAAAGAAAAAACATAATTCCTGTGCTCAAATGTTTTTCTCCTTACCTTAAATATTTAAATTGCGATTTTTAGCGTTTCTCGAAAATACGTCGTAAAATTCTAATTCATGAAACAAATTACAAATTATATGGAACGGCATGGCAATGTCTCATGATTTAAAATTAAAATTCTTTAGAAGATGAACCCTAAATCCAGACACACCATTGAAAGTCGAACCTTAATCAATCCAATCTCATAAGAGTTCCATATAATGAAATTGAAAGAAAAAAAACTTTGTCAAGCATTCTTTTTTATTTTACAGCCTTTGAAATTCTTTCCGAACTGAAGAAAAAGTATGAGATGTTTCAAGATATTTGAATCAAATTCAAAATACCTTCTTAATTCAAGGTTTTATTGAATGTAAGTAAAATTGAAGAATTGTAAGTAATAGGAGATTAAGATTTTTTAAAAATAAAAAACAGTACTAATTTGTAAATGCACGAGTATTGAAATAAAGTAATTCAAGGACTTCCAAGGTGGGCAGGAAACTGAAACATAAAATTAAGCAAACATTGTTAACATTAAGTGTACACAAAACAATGTTTATCTAATACATCCGACTATAAAATCTTATATAAATGCAAACAAATCCAAAACAATTATGAGAAACACTTCCCTGGTTGTAAAAAATTACAAATTCTTTAAAAGTTTATATTGAAATTATTTTCAATTGTCTTCATGAATAATTCCAATGAACTTTATCCTAAAAATATTCACACAAAAATCAGTTGACAGAGATTATTATCAGACATATCAATACATCAAATGCTTGGTCTGATAAAATATGCCAAACTAATTTATGATAACCAGGTCGCATTTACTAAAGAAATTCTACGACATATTTTGGCTCGACACATTCAAATTGTGTGTACAAATAATGTTAGAGGCATGTCGATTATTCGTACCCGAAATGGATTTCTCAATTTCATTGGAATAAATCGTATCAACAATTTATTCTGCATTCACTTTTTATTTATGTGAAAATTTCGTCTAGCCATTTACATAGTTAAATATTATTGAAGAATATGATGATTTTATTTAGATAGGTGGTTAGTTGAACTAACGTTAAAATTAAACTAAAGTAAAAAGTTAAATCAAACATTTTGAAGAAAATTAATTCTTAATCTGCTTTTCTTCTAATAGTAAAAATTTTGTTTAAACCAAAATCAACCGAATTTTACTATATAACCAAAATATTTCCCACTTTAAAACAATTAAAGCTTTTGAAACTTATAGTGAAGTCGACTAATTTAAAAGTCTTGAACAAATAGCATACATATATCATTTTTTCAATATATATATATATTTTTTTTATTTTTTTGTTAGGACGAGGAGATAAAGCAGACGACTTAAGTGAGATTTCAATAGCACTTTTGAAAAGAGTTATTTCAATTCGCGGTTTTCGAACAAGCTAACAAACAAAAATTAATTAACTACCCCTATTTTTCTGGTAAATGCGAACTTCCGGAGTATTCTCGTTTCAAAAAACACAATTTTCGAAAAATATCATTTAAAAATGTTTTATACTTTTATGCAGTGTAATTGGTTTTAAAAAATTGTACAAAAACCTTTTATAGCAGTTTTAATTCTTTCTAATTTTGATTTCTGACTATGTTCTTCGTGTCTGTTCCCCCACAATCAAAATTCAGATAGCTTGCAGACATCAAAATAACACTGCGGCATTTAGAAAATTACTCAGTTTTAGATAAATCTTAGTATTCGTTATCTAGTTTAATCCAGATTATATGTAATCTATCCTTAAACACGTAATCAATATGTACAAAATATAATCAAAATTAAATGACTGGTTTATAAATTAAACCAGAACAGGCAGACTTCTGATACTTTTATTATTCATATAAAGATTTACAAGGACTTAGAAAAAGTTGTTTTGGCTACGCTATATTATAAAATGCATAATATTATAAAGAATTAAAAGTTTTCAAGTTTAACATCACACTATTTTAATATTTTTATACATTATCGTCCTACCACACGCAAAATTCAAATTAGCAGACAACTCCCCAAACCAGAGTAATGACCACCATTAGGCATTTCAAGTCGTACCAAATTGTTTTATCTATGCAAAATTTTGTTCCATGATCCACACCACCATTATGTTCCTGCCTTAAAGGAAGTTCATGTCGATAATTTATCGTATGTGATAAATGGAATCTGTAAAACTTTACAAGCCAATAAAGTTGAAACCCATAAAACCCTTCTTGCCCTTGTCAGCACCTCGAACCTATTTATCAATGTTTACATGGACCAGGATGTATAAGGTTTGTAAACAATAAAAGTTTTATCTGGAACTGCGGCGGCAGTAACCAATTACGACGTTATCGCATTAATCAATAACTTAATCCTTGTAGAAGAGGGTTTCAACGCAGAAAACGAAATTGCATTCAAAAAAATCCTTCTGTTCTTTTCAAATATGCTAAAGATTTATTTTCTCGATAAACTTGAGAACTACGCATCGTTCACACTTTAAAGAAACGGTCTACGTCCTTTAAAAATGCCTCTATTTCTCATTCTAAGTGTAATACTGAAGTGACGATTTTCGCTCTCAAGTTATAAAATTTCTTAGATTCGACAGTTTGTAACTTTTAACAATGATGGATTTGAAAGAAATAAAATTCTATTGGATTACTTTTAAAAAGAATGTAACGAGAAAATCAATTCAAAATAATACCTATGCAATTGCACACTTTTATATCTTCCGTTTTTATGTTATGCCCAATATCATGAGCATAATAATTGAACATTTAGGGAAATGTACATTCCTTACGAATTTTCGTCGAATAAATATAGCCTAGGAGCATCCTTCGCATAAAACTTTTTATTGTCGTTCAATGGAGACATATTTTCCGATTAAACTGACACAATTTTTTCTATTTTATGGTGAAGCAATTACATGCAATGTGATATTTAGTGTTAGTTTATCATAAAGGTTACTTTGCAATATAAAATTAATCATAATTTAATAGGGATACTTTCCACCACATATGTTTGTATAAAAATAAACATTAACAGTCTTTAAAACAAGTAGATTAAATCTTGAAGAGTTTATTAAAAAATGTTTCTTACACGGAAGGGAGAGAACTTCTGGAAAAGACGTTTTTGATTTTTTTTCGCAAATTTCTGTTTTAAGTACAAGGCAACGTAGGATAATTTTTCTTACCTGGTATTTGAGAAAAGAAAGCAAACATCGCTATTTAAAAGCGCTAAATTACTTTTTTTTCATGCATACCGAACAAAATCAAATTTCACTAAAATCTATGAAAATGGTGATAAAATTAACTTTTGGTCATTAAAATGAACAAATTCTCAGAATCAAAAGACCCATCATGGCTTTTTCCAATTTAATCATAATTAATAGTAAAATAAAAATTTTACATTCACATCTGTTAATAGAATTCGAATAAGAAAAAATAACTTGTTCATTTCATATGTCAATTATTAAAATACAAGTAAAATAATGTAATAAAATACGAAATAGTAATTAATTTTGTGGGAGCAAACATAAATTTGATTTCCATACAATACAAAATGAAAAAAATATTTTATATTTAATAGTTTATATGTTCTAATATTGACGTCACTGACGTTAAGAAAATTAAGAATTCAACTGAAATAACTTAATCTGATGTCTAAAATTGACGAATATTATATTTGTATAACTCAGTAATTTTTTAATGCAATAAATTTATTTTTCATTTTATGCACCAACCGCGACACTATTGAGAATATAGGCTTTATATCTTACATCGAATTATATCAAATTTTCTGCCTTAAGAACATCAACCACTTTTGAAATCTTCACTTCATTGATCTCATTTTCAGCCACACTTACAACCTTTTCAAGAATCAATTTTTCATTAATCGGAATTAATTCTTTCAACCTTTGGACTGCTTTATCATCCAATTCTTCAGGAAGATCTAGAATTAAAAATATTATTCTTGATTTTCATACGACTAAATCGAATATCGAACTTACCTTGTATAAGACAAGAACTCGTAAAGCAGGGATAAGTGAATTCTTTCGGAAATTTTCGAATATTTTCAATTTTCGCTAAAGTAACATTCCCATAATCAAGAAAAAGTACAGAGGGATAGCCATCTCCCACAACTTCGATACATTCCGCACGATACCAAGTACCATCTTCTTCGTATTTCACAAGGCACATTTCTTGTTCCCTGTAATTGTAAATAGCGACATTGCGAACTAAATAAGTCAACCATTTTAAAAATCTTTAGAAATGGTATTATTAAATTACTAATCTAGAATTATTACATATAACTGAAAAACTATAATATAAGAAATCACAAACTTAACTACTAACGATTGCATTGTTGGTGTTATAAATATTACAAAATGGATTTTACGTTTTTCCCAAATTGGGTTTTTGTGTTTATAAAATGTCCTAGAGCATGAAACATTCGTACAAAAAAATCTACTGCCGTAGTAATTGAAACGAGTTAACGACAAATTACGGTTAATGATTTCGTATTCTTCGGTTACCTCTGCTATGTACCTGGTGCTCGCTTCACCGACGCTATATAATCAGAGTACACATATGTACCTTATATATTAAAACTGCAGAGTAAATATGAAAGCATGGCTGGATCTTGTGAATTTTCTAGGAACTGAACATTGACTATAATCTGCAGACTAAATTTATAATAAAATAAAAGTGGAAAAAGTAAAGCCATTTAAAAGAAACATAAATGGCAAAAGCACAAGAAACAAGATTGTAGGAGAAATCTATTGTGGCGTAATGCTCACTAAAAGCTCTGAGTATCGATGATAAAGAACCATTACAACCATATCTGGCTCGATAATTACAGCTAAAAACGAAGAACTAGCAGCATTGGATATTAAACTCACCATACCGTCCACTTCAAAACCAATTGAATCGTTATTACATATGAAAACTAAGCTTCATTGAATGAAAGTACTTTTTGAAAGATGAAAATTCTTCCATAATCCCGATCAAAAATGTTTGGTTGAGCTTAAGGTGTGAAAGACTACACAATATATCCATATTACTTATACGTTACATTTATATAATACACGATTAAAGCGAATTTAATATGAATATTTGCATGGATAAGCATTAAACCGAGAATTATTTTGAAGCTCCAAAGAATAAAAGAAACTTTATGAAAAAACTATTTTACAACCCTGACGCATTTAATATAACAATCTTAATAAATACGGCATAAATAACAAATAACTACTAACTACTACTCACCTCGGCGTATAAGTTTCAGTTGTCTTTTCAGCATATTCTTGAATCTGTTTGTTGAATCCCTCCAATTTCAGTATGTCGCTCTCATGTATACAAGAAATGCAACCGGTTTGTAAGAAAGAATTATCAAAAACATAAACAGGCACATTTTCGCCGTCGGAAAGTAGCTTCATTTCGATTTCCTATGACCATCAGGATTAAATAAAATCAATTTGAATTAAATCATTTGAACTTACGGTGTTCATTACAGGAGGGTCAGCATCTTTAGGAACTTCAACTTTTAGCATATCCAAAATTTTTTTATTTAAGTTATCATTTGTAGCCAAATCAATTAATTCAACCCCCTCAATAATGTTATCGTAGGTGATTTTCAATTCTCTGCCAGATGCATCAGCGAATGAATTCAGATAAGAGAGTATTTTTTCGTTGGCTTGGAAATCTTTTACACCCTTCAGAGTAACAGGAATGGAATAACGTGGACAATCGTAAGCTTCCTCAGGCAATTCCCGTAATTCAGACAATTTTTTCTCTTCAACATTTCCGAAATCAACATAAGCCACGACAATTTTATCTTTGTTTATAACATTCACTACTAGTACCCGATAAAAGCCAGTGTCTTGAAAATCAGAAATTAAAACATCGCCCCGCTCAGGCAGTTTTTCAATTATTGGACACTTTTTGCCCTGGGTGTTAACAACGTTAAGAATTTTAATGTACTCAATGTTGTCCTCGGCAGCTAAAGATCGAATGTATACCAAATTTGACTTGGATATGGTCGTTATGGCCACAGTGCCTCCGCTAGCCGGAGGGTCAACACCCTTCACAGTAGGCTTAGGCTTCGGCTTCGGTACAGGCGGTACAGCATCTTGGGGTTTTGACTGCGGACCCGTTGCTTTTGTTTGAGAAAGATTCTGTGGAGAGTTCACCTTATTAGCATCATTTTTGGATTTCTGAGTCTGTTGCTTTCTAGGATCGCATTTCACCGGAGGTTGATTTTGATTATTTTGGTTTTGTATGCTTTGAGTTTGGACCTTAGGAGCATTTTTTAAATTTGGTGCAGTTTCAGGAAGCGGAACCCCAATGTTGCTAGAATGCGGTGGTACAAGTTGCCTAGAATTTCATTATATTATAATTGAAAGCCCTTCTTTGAAATTCAAAGAACTCACGGCATTTGGAAGCAAATATATCTATGTTTTTGCCAATCCCTTTTCTGGCACTCAATGGAACAGTAAAAATCTTCGCATCGTTGGCAAACTTTATTTGCCGGCTTTGAGCATCGTATGCAATTTCCCAGTACATTTCCATTTATAGTAACATTCGATTGATTAACGTACTCATTCTACAGAAAGATAAATTATTATAGTTAAAAATCCCTGACTTCTACAATGCTTACCTTCTGTGGATTATATGAGCCTTTAGAGGACTCTGAAAGTCTCCTAATGTGCTCAGTAGCTTCCTTAGGTTCACTAAATATAAGAAATTGCTAAAACAAAAACGTAGCTACTTTTATAATAATTTACGTGTAGTACGGTCTTCCCGTATGCATTTGCTTCCCCCCCATCGAATGCTCCGGCTTGGGTTTGTTCCTATCACCGTTATGCATATCGTGCTGTATCAAAAAATGTTTTTGTGGGTCTACACTTTTTAGTTTTGAATTTTCGTAATCGTTTAAAGTTACCAATGGTTGTGTCCTAAAAGGTTGCGGTCGTGGAGGATTGGTAAATGGCCCTCTGATTAATCTAAAACACAAACGCTTTCCAAACAGAACGCATAACGAAATTGCGATGCTACAGCTTACCTTTTGTTCATATCAACTTGATTTTGGAAAGACGTACTTATATTGCTGGGTGCAGGGTTTTTATTTTCATCTTTGCCACTATCGGAGCCAATCTGACCGGGTTTCTTATTTTCCTTTGCGAAATCTGCGACAATACCGTGGGGATTATCTTTCAAACCCGCCAGCACCCTCTCCATATCACTGAAATTAAATCCATCTTGAATTATTTTTTCCGTTAGCAAGTTTCTTCGAAATGAATTACTTCAAAGTGACGAAAGACACGAACACGTAGGGCGTCCTCGGGGACGTGTGAACATCAACCACTTTTCCGAACGACGAGCAAAGATTCCGGATACCTTGGGAATTCATGTCTTTAGGAACACCTTTCAAACATAGTCGAAAGGGTGACTTCATATTCCCGGCATTTGCCAAAGCGCCCGGCTGATGGTTTTCGTCCAAATTGGCGCCGGGCCCCTGTTGATACGCGTTAAACTCCCGATTGTTGTAGGCGTCCGCCATTGGATTCCAAGGCTTCGCCATCGCCATGCTTCTCATTTATTATTTAATTAAAGACCTCAAGGGATAAGCAAGCACTTTTCACGATTATTCTCGTACCCAAAATTGGCTTACAATTTCAACGAAAAAGCAGACAAAAGGTAGTAACCTCAAAAATTCGCAATGCATCCGAACTGCAATATGAAACGAAAGCGACGCAAGATGGCATTTCGAAATAAACCGGTGAGAAGCTAAGTACTCTTAACCCTTATCTTTTTGAATGGTTAGACGTTTAGGAACAATTCTATTTAAATTTAAAATGTTTATCTGTTGAAAATAACTAAGAAAATTCCCACCGTTAACACCTGTAAATGTAGAATTTTCTTATAATTTGTTAAATTTACAAAAGGTTGTTCTTCTCCCAACAATATCACAACTAGAGCTTGCGGACGTAAACGAAAATAAAATCAAACTGCCTGAATTTATTCCAATATAAATTTTATTTTTTCAGTATTATATAGCGTAAAATTATAAGAATAATTTAATAAATCATTCATTTAAGAAATTCGTACAATTGGCTAAGTTTTAGAAGTGTAAAATCAGCCAAAATCTTCGTTTATAAAACGAAAAAGGGATATTTTAATTTAGTCACTTTTGCTACAACGGTGGAGTAAATATCTCGGAGGTTATTCAATAGATTTGTTTTTAATTTTACATATAAGTTATCAACAAAATTATCTTCGATAAAGCGCAGGAGTTTTTTGATCCAATTATTCATTTTTTTCAAAATAAAGTTTTTAGTCTCCATACATAAGAAAATCAAATTTTTTATTTCGTATTGCTCTAATTTGCTCATAAAATTTATTTATGTATCTCGGCTAATCTACTTCATACACAATATATCAATTAATGAAAAAATCGCCGTTTTTTTCTTATTCTTAAAGATTTAAAAATTTACCAACGTTACTCGCTCCACCCTCCGTATCCGGTTACTGAAAGCATGTTTAGCCATACGATGCATAACTTGATCATTTTCTAAGATTTTTAAATGTTTTTTACACAAACTAAATAAAGTACAAAAACTTACTATGCCGAGACCAAAACGTGATACCCTAACTGCCATTATATAGGTCTCGTTTGAGTTCTTTGCAACTTAAATTGAAGTCAATAAACTCATTTAATTTATTGAAACATAAAGCAGTAATTGAAATAGGCCCTTGAAGAAATATCGAAATCTTGTTTGGTCATTTTAGATGTTTGTTGCTCAAATATGTGGTCTATTGGTGACCTGGCTTACCCCTTACCGGACAGACCGTACCATGACGGTTGCCTTATTCGTGTTGTAGGTCCTTCTCTTTTTTTCCTTTGTCTGGTGTTCTCCAGGGCTCTCTATTTGGTCCACTTTTATATCTGTTATTTATTAATGATTTGACTACGCAAATTGCATCAAATTGCCTTTTATATGCTGATCACCTCAAAATATTTCGAGCGATAGATTCTACGCTTGACTGTGATATACTCCAGAATGAGCTGTACACTCTTAGTGACTGGTGTGACCGTAATTCTTTATCAATTAATGTTAGTAAGTACTTTAAAATGTCTTTTGCCCTTAAATTGCATCCCATTCTGAGTACTTTTATCTTATCCTGACTCATGTCCGCTCTCCAATGTCTAAGAAATTCACGATCTGGGTGTAATTTTTGACGATAAGTTAGCTTTCGACTCCCCGCATCAATGATATTTGTAAGAGGGCTTACAGCGACTTACAATCAATACGTCGAGGCTACTTTCTATCTACTAGATCATGATAGTCCCTTAGATCATGATAGTCTGGAAGCACAATTCCCTCGCTCTATACTTATGTCTGAACGTAATTTTATTATTCTAATAAGTTGGTATTTATAAGCACTGTGCTGGATCTAGACAAAACACACTTTAAACGAGATAATCAAGAAATTATTTTATACTAAATCTGTATCAACAGCCCAGGACACGTTATCTAATCAAACTCATGGGCAGTTAATTAAAAATGAATTTTTAATATCATGGCAAGTTTAGAGTTTTATCAATTATTTTACGTGTAAGTAACACACGAGTAAAATAGTCCAGCAAAGTACTTTCCACGTTAAAGATTCAATCGAACCAATTCCGCGCATGATCTTAAATAATGCCCTAACCGAAGCCCAACGTCGGCAGGTGATGCTAAAGGCAAATTCACCTTCAGAGTGGCTTTCAATGTTAATGCCTACTTTGAATTAGGTTTGATTGTGGACATTATACCGACTCTGGAATCGAATGGTGGAGGGTTTTCATGTTGAACTCGAAACCGATGCCTAAATTTATTTTTAAAGCACAAAGCTAAATTATTCAAAATGCAAAGCTAAGTTTTATACAAAAAGCAACTATTGACTGCATAAATTAATTCGTCCTTTATTCCTTTCAATATCCGAAGATAACAAAATCGTAGGGCATCATTGCGAGAAAAAATCACTTTCGAGTACAAGTTATCATGAAACGCCCATGTTTACTTTTACATATTCAAGTCTTTTAGGCAACATCATGAGTGTAGTGCAAATTAATTCGGTTCTGAGACTTTTCTATCTATGCAAGCTAAAATCCCCTGATGTTAGAGCAATGTTTACAAATAAAAGATGAAACCATAACAAATAACATCGACGATTTCGAGCTTATCTTTGAATGCATACAAAGCAAAAGTGTTTCGGAGATTAAAACTGATTGCTAGAGAAATGGAGAAAATGTTATGCAATTGTAAAATGAAAGGAAGAGAGAACTTCGGCAGAAATAAAATTTTTTAAGCATGCAATCCTCTAAACAATGCATTTTAGAGCCAAAATATTTTACATAATTTAGTAGTATTTTAGTAATTTTGTTTCGATGTGAAATAATAAAAATAAATAAATACGACTTTACTTGTAGACCTTCTACCTTTATAAAGAGCTTAATAAACATTTTTAAAGTTCTTTTTGACGATATTATGAAGGGTCGCAAAAGAGGAAATATTAAAAAACGATTTATTAACAAAACACAGGGCATACAGCTACAGTAAAACTGAACAAGAAATAGTTAAACCGGCTGTACATCGACTTTCTCCTCAGTGAATTGAGAAGACACCCAAGCAAGGCCCCATTTTAAGTTGGTTAAAAGGAATTTTAAGGCTTTGGTCCATTGCTCTTCCGAGTTGAATTGAATCCTGTAAATAAACACAGATGAAATATTTTGCCAATAAATAAAATAGGCATACTTTATCGAGTAAGAACTGCCCGTCGAGGAGTCTTCAATCTTCCCTTTATCCATTTTATATGGCAAACAGAATCCCGTGTCGCCTTTTTCGACTTCTTCCTTAAATTGCTGCAGGCAATCTAAAAACGCGACCATGGCGGCATCAAATTTCGTGTCCCAGAAGAATTTGAAGCCACCGGTTCCATAGAGAGGAAGCTCTTTGCCCTCGCCCAGGACTTCAACGTAAGAATGGTTGCCGAAGGGCACTATGCGGTATCTCTTGAAGGTCAAATTAACCTTCCGCGCCAGGGCACAAAGCAAAAGAGCTGTCTGGCCCCAAGCGGCATTTATCTCAGACCAATCCACTGGGGCTGAAGGAAGGCGGCCCAAGCGGAAATTATTTATCGTCCCAAAGTGGCCCGCATGCCATATGTGGAAGGTGATGTTGAACACATTCGTTTTCTGCAGCTTCTCCAACTGGCTCTGAGCGTAGGCGATTTGGCAGGACAGACTCCTCTTCTCCTCGTCTATGTGGTTGAGCTCCCTTCGGTGCTTGATGTACTCCCGCCAATAAAGTTCCTGAGCCATTTCTGTGTTGATCTTCTGCTCCTCCTGCTGTTTGATTTCCGCCCTTACGGCGTCCTCCTCACGTTTCAGTCTGGTTAGTTCATCAATGAGCCTCTTTTCCTCCTCCTGCAGGTCATTGAGCTCCTTCTCCAACTGCTCAATGTTTGGGTTTTCGTCGTTCAGCTCAAGCTTCTTAAGGTAATTGTTGTAGTCGTTCCATTCGTCCTCCGCTGTCTTCAGCTGTCTGTCCATTAGCTCCAGCAGGGAATCTGTACATTCGTCGCAGAGCGGATGGTCAACTTCTGAATTTGAGGAGAGGTAGTCAAACAGTTCCGCTTTCACTTTAAGCGCTGAACTTAAGTTGTGATGGTCCCTGCCATCGGAGACAAGCAAAAACCCAGTCCCATTTATCGAATCTGAAAGTCTGTACGGCTGCACGAAATGGTCGAATGTGGTGTCCTGGGAGTCGAGCTCAGTCCCCGTATTCGAGTAAATAGGGACTGCAATGACAACAAGAAAACAGCGGTGGCAATTACTTAAAATTTCTCCACAAAATATTCCAGCTTAATTACGATCAAGTTCTGCCATGGCATGAACGCTTATGTTATCGAAACTCTCATCTAAAATTATCGGCTGTAGGCAGCGCTGACAAGTAAAATGAACACTCGTCTTTTCGTCTGCCATTTTTGCAAATCGCCCAGCGGTTTCGCAACAATATCTTCAAAAACAACTCCACACTTTGTCGGTGGACTCTATGAAACTTGTCAACAAAGAAATACGCGACCGTGATAAATGTCAGTGCGAACAGCTGATTTTAAGCAAGACCCAGAAAATCGCATCTAGCGCCATCTTACAGATTTTGTGAAAGTATATCAACGCCCGATAGGATATTTAGGAAAAACTGCAGTTTTTGGTGTTTTTTTTTTTAAATATTTTTATAATGCGTGAATTGTTATAACTTTGCTAAATTTCTTTCTCAATTATTTCCTTAAAGAACAGTTTGCCCCAAAATCACGAGGTGGATGTAGACGAGGTGGCCGAGTGGTTAAGGCGTTGGACTGCTAATCCAATGTGCTCTGCACGCGTGGGTTCGAATCCCATCCTCGTCGGAAAACCTTTTTATTAAAACGAACTCGTTTTTCCGGAACTTGCTATTGATTGTGTAATTGTGTCATATTAAGCGCAAGGTAATTGTGCATTATTGATTGATTTGATTTGAATCAAGAAACACTACAGCTACAGCTAAATTTCTAGCCTTCGACACAAAAGGGAATATATTTAATTTTAAAAGTTAATCGCATCACGCATGCGCGGGTCTTATTTATATTAATCAAAATAAAAATTTTATAAAACAATCCTTTTGATGATACGTTTGAGGGCAGCAATTTGTAAGTATTGACCCCTAAACTCCATCTCTACTCTAAATTGCAAATTTTTACTTCGTGTTTTAAAGAAAATCGACCGTGAAAAACGGACGACCACCGAAGTGAATCCATAATTATTTTTATTTTGAGTTAGTTATGAGGCGTTCAATACAAAACCTCAATAAATAGATACAAAAAAGGTTATAGCGAACTGGACCCTAAAGAATGGGGATGGGTATCAAAAGAAAACGGTTTGGAGTCAGTTAAAACTCTATTCCCGCTTTTTCCAGAAAAACTTAGACTCTGTCCGCGACGATTCAAATTTGCTCCAGAGGGTCATAACTGGTGACGTATCATAGGTTTATGGTTATGACGTGGAAACCAAAATTTGATACAGATTCTTTGATCCATTTTTTTTTTTGGAATAGGATTTGTTTCACTATTATCTTTATTTGAAATATTCTCAAACGAATCAAAGGATCCGCTGAAGAAAATATCGTCGTATCTCCGCTCATATGAAAGCGTTGATTTTCTATTCTTTAAAATAAATAATTCCCTTTTATAGAATTTAGGAGTATGGAATAAAAAGCACTTCTTTACGAAAGAATCCATTTGAAGAATTTTATAGCAGGCACTTACCTCCTATTTTCTTTTAAATTCATCTACGATTTTTTGTACCACAATTACCAGCAGTCTGAGGCTAGTCATCAAGCATAATTGAACAGCTTTAAGTGTCTTTTCCAAAATTTAAAAATATTTGCTTTAACGACTTTCTTCAGTTCATAATGTCAGCTTTCAAATGATACCTCGTTCAACGTTTCTACGGAAATGCAGCAGTTTCAACATAAAACCAAGTTGCTATTTGTATAAGAATCGTCAGAAATATAAAATTTTAACAGATATAAGAACATCTTCTCCATGAGTAAAATTTAGGTAATTATAATACTTTAGGACTTTCGGGAAGTGTAGGTATTTAGGCTAATTATAAAAATGCATTTCCCATTCACACTAACTTTGATTTAATCATAATTTCTGCAGATATAACTTTCGTTTATATATCTCTTCATCTCCGCTAAATTTACGCTAATTATACTTTTTTTTTTTCATACAATCGTGTACATTAGCTAGTAACAATTAATTAGAAACTCTTGTAATTGAATTCAGTTCCCAATGGTTGCTGATATCATATCATCGTAAGTTGCCTAAATAATTACATTTCTTCATATATGCTTTATTCATTTATACTTAAAATACTGTTTTCTCAAAAGAGCTTAAAAAAACCAAATAGAAAAAAATTTGTTTCCTCTTAATTTTGATTTTTTTGTTTGTTTTCTTTTCTTAATTATAAGAACTCTCTACAATACAAAAAACTAAATCGATAACTATTTTAGTCACTCTAAAGCTGTGCATCTTTCGCGGTTTGGTCGTCTTTGTAGAGAGAGCATTAAATGAAACCCTGTGTTAAGAGTTCTGAGATTAAAACCGAAAATTAGAAAAGTAAACAATACAAAAATATATTTAAAGCTTTTAGTTTCTTAATAATGTACGTTTGTTTCATTTTTCTTTATAATTCTTAAAATATTACCGCTCTTTCTACTTTCATCCTCTTCATAAAAAATACCTTCAATTTTTTTCTTACTTTGCATTTCCTTTTAAATTCATTGCATTGGATTTGCCAGTTAGTGTAAAATATTTTAGCCTTTTAGAATTGAAGGTGAAATGGATAGCAACTAGCACATAGAACAAAGCATAGTAAATAGGGAGCTTACATAATCACTAAAATAGTTAGAATACTGTGATGTAAATATACATAAATAACAGGACATCTTTACCAGATCGCATAGTTGCGGCTGCGATGTCTAATTGGTTTAAAGCTTACGACAGAAAACACAAAGTAAGAAATAGCCTAAGTGTAAAAACGTCTGATCACAACAGGTTGCTTACAAATTAAATAGTTATATTAAAATATATTCAACCCTATGTCCAATAAAATTCGTTTAGTTTGTTGCAGTATTAGTTAGTCATAAGATTTAACGTCTACAGTCAACGATAGTTTCCACGTGGGTCATACTTTAGCTGAAACGATGTTTATTGGAACTACCTAGCAATTCGTTTTGTCTCAAAGACATTCAGTTCACAGAACTAAGGAACAGTCACAAATATTTACCTATGGCTACATAAAACTCAGGAGTGATGGGCTAAATACTTATGACACGCCTACAGTGCACTGTTTGGTGGTGCCGTCTTTTCACTGTCCCTGGGCACGTCAGACGGTGGATATATTCGGTTAAAGACACATAGATTTAACTCTAAACAATTTTTCTACTTAAATTAATTGAGCATCGCGATTCGAATGTTCTATGGCTGCGAGCAGGTCATGTTTCTGCCGAACGTACAAACGACCTTTCTTCCAGGGATTCTGAAGCTGGAGTGGTTTAAAGTCGTCACGTAAACACCTCTCTCGAGCACCGATAACCGCAACAAGACAGAAATTATCCAATTTTTCGGGGGTGTATATCGGGCCATCTTTCCCTTTCAGAACCACAGCCATGTTCAGTTGCTTTACCACAAGTTCAACAACTTCTCTGGCCGAAGTTTTCGGAGTAACATGGAGTTTTAGGCTGGTTCCCTGTGCCAGCCCAGTCTCGTACGCGGCATAAACTTGAATTATTCCAGAGCCATGGGTAATTTTTGAAGACGAAGACGCTCCGCTAGAACCAGCTGCTAGATCTTCGTCATCACTGCATCGCATGTTACTTTTCCGGAGAACGTCCACTGGTATTTTGGTCAGAGGGGACGAGGGCTCTGATATGTGCAAGGGTTCCTTAAATAGCTTGATCTCACTCTGGAGTGCTGTTAAAGTTGGCTTTAAAAAAGATCCACCTTCTACTTTCAGTTTCTCGCACTCAGTCCTGATCGTGACCTTTGCTTTACTAGGGAGAGGTGTCGTCAATGTATAAGACGAACCATCTGAATCGCTCGAAAGACTTTGCAGGGAGTCAGTTGTACTTTTAAAGGTTGCTTTGTAATTTAAGTGGGGACTAGATGTGGCTGACAAATTTGTATTGGCGGTGGTTGATCGTTTGCGATGGATAGGAGGTTGATGCTTCTTCGTACTAAAAAGTGTATCTTCCGATCGCGATGGTGGAAGTCTCGGAACGATTCGATCACTTCCTTCGCCTGCTGAATAATAACTGTTCCCGGACTGTGAATCAGCACTATTTTTTCTAGAGGACGATCCCATTCCCGATGTAGCGCTCAAGAAGCGAGAGCTAATTGAGGACGCACACTCTAAATTCTGTTCTGATTTCGAATGCTCTGCACTGAGGAAGCAGTTCGAAGTTAAATTATTATTAGCTGCTGGTCCTGGCCAAGATCCCCTTCCGGGACTTGTTTTTACAAGTTTACTGTCTCTCTGTGGAAGTTGAAGCAGTTGCTGTGTACTGCTGGAAGCAGTCGGCTCATCCTCAATCACATCAGCTTTATTAAACTCCAAAATTTCTCTCATGGTAATTCCAGGAATCGTGCCTCTATCACGGGCAAATCCTATCACGTCCATTAGCCACCTGACGCCCTTCCACACTGAATTTAAGTTCGACGTGAGTTCCTGCAGTTTGGCTAATCTCTCTTTAGCCGTCTGCAATTCCGAGCTGGAGAAGGCTTCGCGATGGGAGTGATTAGCTATTGCCGTGTCCAATTCAAGAATACACGAAAGCCGAGAGTATTTCTGAATAATGCTATTTTGGTAGGTCTTAAGGTGCACCATTTCAAAAGTCTGAAGAGGGAGGCTGAGAAGGTCTCCTCGTTGTAGTAGAATTTCTCGTTGTCCGGGTACAGCGCATGACGATTCTACCGGGGGACATATCACCAAAAAGCTAACGTCGTTGCTGAGCTCAATTACTTCGACATCGTACAACCGGTGCGTTAGGGCGTCTTCGGCGTTTATGTTCATGTAGTGAAATAATCGGTTGGCCGCAGCCGTCATTAATTCTAAAAACATTTTTTGCACCTCGGTATTACCTTCGCACTTTGGCCTGAATTCAAGACTAAGCGCGGCTTTGTCCCTTTTCAGAATTTTCCACTCCTCCGCCGATATGTGGGGATTTTCCCTGACTTTGCAGTGTGGAAGGACGTTTGGTGTTTTTGCTGGAACAACAACCTGAATTTGGTCGACCGAACTTTGCATTTTTAAGTACCCCAAGTATAGGCCTCGTGATAGCTTAACAGTGGAGGACTGGTGATAATTAATTTGCTCAGCAATTGAACTAATTAGGATTTCGCTAATATTATTGTCTTCGTGCAGCGCGGTGACCTTCTTTTGAATTTTATTCAAAGGCACCCACCTAGAGTTCAGCACGGACACCGTTTTGGGACTTTTCACAGCGTTCACGCAAGACAGCACTACAGTCCCGTGAGAGTCTCTGAGCGGCTTGTGATGCAATTGGCCCAGGTCAGTCGTACAAAGTGCCGATTGCATCTGACATGCTGCAGAGAGCAGCTTCGTTCGGAAGTGGATCGCAGAGGCAGAATTCCTTTCCATGTCGGTTCGAAGAGACTTCACATCGTCCCAGGTGCATGCCACCTGAAGTGGAAAAGTGGTATCAATTCAAATGCTGGGGACAAAAGAACTCTATTCGGCTTACCTTCATGAACCAATGGTAGTCGTTATGCAGGGAGCTTGGATATGTTTCGTCGATTTCAATGACTGGCAAAAAATCCTCGTTAGTGACAAGGATCCGATCGTCATAGTACAAAATACAGGCCAAATAGATTCCTCTGCAAATGAAAAGGATTTAATTTTTAATGAATTTAACGAGGAAAAATCTGAATTTTCATATTTTCATCTACTGACAATTAGAGAAAGATTTTTACAGTAGATTAAAGTTTTTTTAATCTAACACTAGTTTACCAAATGGATAATTCTAAACTGTTATTTAAAATCGAAGATTTAAATATTTCCGACACTAATGGTTTAAAACTTGGCATTTTATTATATTCATATAATTTGGTAGATATTTTTTTTTTGTTATGATAAAAATAATGGAATAATATTTCCCTTTAAAATAACTCTGCAAACAGTAAACTTCTAAATATATTTTCAAAATATATCAAAAAACGGACGCAAACATGGGCCTATCATAAAAATTATTATTTTCTCCTAAAAACTAATTATATTGCATTATATACCAAGAATTAGCCATATGTGAAAATGGAACAAGTGCCTATATTTATTGAATTGGATTTATGCAGTGAGACATATAAAGCCCACCTTCTTAAATTTTTTTGAAATTTCGATGTAGCCGTAAAGAGTTGCTTTATAGTAGTCTTCTTTTTCGGATTCCGTCGTTGGACAGCAGGAGTCTCGAGAGAAAGTTCAGATGCATCTTCAGGTCGAGCTAATCGTACAGCCGTAAAAAGATCGTCAAGGATTCGCTGCCTTCCAGCAAATCTATGCTCTTTGTTGTCCATGTCACGCCAACCTACATAAAAACCACAATAGTAATAATAAGTTTTAATAGAAGAGGGATATTAAAAAAAAATAAATAAATAAATAAAAAGAGTTTACTCACTAGAAGGGATAACACTTCCCGGCACTGAAATTCGATACGGTCCCCAACCCTTAACATTTCCGCAGCTTGAGCGAAAAAAGTATCGCCGACCCTGAGTCAGGTCACCGATCCGACATGTAGCACCCATAATTCCTTGATAGCTGGCCCATTCAAAAAGTTCTCGCTCCCCAACAACGTTACTGAAGTCAGCACGAGTTGACCATTGAACTGAAAGATGTTATATTTTATTAGATTCGTGCTAGAAGGTGGATATGTCAAACGATGAATTTTTTTTTTGGGTTTTACTAACCAGCTCATTCATTTACAATTCGGAAAAGACCATCAAACAGTTTTTAACAGGTCACACTTTTCCACTTTGGATTCCAGCTGGGTAAACAGCCGAAATGGTTATTTATTGCGGGAATTCTTAATTCATTTTTATTATTGAGAGAGAGACTCGTTTATCTTTTTTATCGAGTGCACAGTTATAAAATTCTATACAAAAGTACAATTTGTGGGACATTCCAGGATTAAAGCTGAACACCGTGTCGGTGTGGTTAAATTCAATTTTAGTATTTATTGATAACATAAACCCTTTGTAAATTATTCGATCTATCATAAAACAATTTCAGCAATCGAAAATTTTCGCGAAATAATATCTAACAGAAATCATATTGAGCTGATTATAAAACTAGGTCAAATATTTACAGCAATCGGTAATTTCAAATATTAATAGAATTAAATCTGATTATTTACACTCTCACAAATAGCTAATAAAACTCTTTTCCTACTTTTTAATATGTTATTTTACATATGTATAAATTTACATAGTAAGAACGAAAATAAGTAATGATGTGAAAAATCGGTCTCACTTAGTTTTGGCCTTGTAAAAATGGGAGAAACTCTTTCGGTCTTGCAACCCAAATAATATTTTCAAATCAGATTGCTGGAGAACAAGGATTGATAGGTTTTTTATGAAGGATAATATTTTAAAATTGATTGATTCTTATGGTTGACATTGACAAGACATATCAATGTAACAGTCAGCAAGTTTTAAGCCTTGTTTTTAAAGTCGTTTTCTCTAAAATTCAATTCCTATGAAGATAATATTTTGTTAAATTTATACGTATTATTATATAGAGTTAAAATATATGTGTTTGGAAATTTGCTTTGGAGAATGTGTATTAAAACTATGGATTTTCATTTTCCGCTTTCTCTATAATTGAATTTATGGAGATAAAATATTAGAAAAAATGTTTTCAAGAATATGCAAAGAAATAGTAAAATGTTACTGATAAGACATTAAATTAACTTAAAAGTGTAATTTTGTGGAACCCTAGTTTAATACTCAAATGACCTCCTTAATCTTCTCCCTTATGAAAACCGCCTGAAATTAATCAACCTCCAGTCCCTCGCCCGACGTGGAGTTGTTGCCGATATTGTTTTCGTTCACCAGGTCTTAGCTGGTTCTATCGATTGCCCTGACCTCCTTCGCAGCATATCCCCTAACAATAACCACCATAACATTAGATCTTTCCCTACCTTTCACCTTGAAAATCATCGTACTAACTATGGTCACTTCGAACCCTTTACCAGAATGCTGCGGATGGTCAACAACTGTGCCGCCTTCGATTTCCATCTTACCAAAACATTGTAGAATGTCTCATCGATAATTTAAAATTCTTTTTACTTAACTATAACGATAGACAATTGTTCCAAATTGTTAATTTTCCTAACACTTGTATTTGTATCTTTATAACCGGAAAGGAAGTCATTTTCCAACAAAAATATACATATATTCCTGAATTTCCAACATTTCTAAATAAATCTATGCCGCAATCAATTCTCACAACCGCAGATTTCGTAATTTGACATCACTACGGGTGCCAGGAGGTAAATTTTCAAACGAAGCATGAACTCGTACCGGGAAAGTGCTTTTCCACATTATTCTGGTTGGTTTCGTTTACTTTTTCCTCTCTGCTTGACTGCGTCCTCATGCACAGGTAACTCGGGGATGAAGTAGACATGGATTACCGTAGGACAACTGGACAAGAGTTCATATATCAAATGCAGTTTCCATGTTCGTTTTGTTTTATAGACTCTAGGATATTTTGCTTGGATTAAATCCGCAAAAATAAACTTTCGTAAATCCGACAATCTGATACAACTAGGTAACAAAATTGCATTCCTTAAGCTTCCTGGATTTGATCAAAAATTTAAAAACTTTACTCTTTATCTGCGATGCCCTTATAAAGCCCTTATATAAAGGAATAAAAAAAAAAACTTCGATTAAAATTCTACACACAACCCCTATGTGGGTATAAATCGGTCAATCCTCAAACTTTTTAACTTTTTTATAACTCTTGAGTTCGAGCTACTCGTAGGAGGCCTTTTAGCAAAGCAAATAAAGGCAATCCATGGATTCGATAAAGCTTTCCTGCTTTTACTCAAGTTTTCTTTTTCTATACAAAAGCCTTGGAGTTCAAGAAATGGAATCTCTTAAAGAAATTTAATACGGTCGCCGTATTAGAGAATGAGTCCCAAAAAATATATTCAATTTGGACAAAGAATAATACCAAACTGAAGTATTGGTTAATTAAAATTAAAAATATCGCAAATATAATATAATTGCATTTTTTTAAGTTTACAATGAACAGCATTATGCCAATAGCCGCAAAAGGAAAATACCCCAAATGCATAAATTAGCTTATTTTCATTAAAAAAAAACCCCTTTAGTCTGAATTCGTCGTATAAAATTTACAAATTCTGATAGACGCTTCAAATTCGGCAAGGATCAAAGCTTTGCCTTACAACAAATTCATAATCAAAATCTTCAAATTTAAATCTCTTACATTTAGAGATTTCCTACTCTTGTAAAGATTTAAATCAGTTAATTAATTAGATTGACTTCAACATAAATTCATAAAAATTGAAATGAAATTCAACATAAAGGAAATGCAATCGCTTCAAACCATTTAAAATATATAGAATGACCATTAAATCGCCTCTGTCCTCAGATTTACGTGGCCAATTTATTTTTACGTCCTACATAAAATCTGTGATCCACGTAAGAAGCATTACGACTGCGACAACGTGATAAATCTTTCAAGGTTATTTTGAAAAGATACCCAAAACTCAAGTACATGCCCTTCGTATTGTTCCATGCAAAATAGGAACCTTTCGATGGCATTTTATTTTTCAAGTTAATCTTGTTCACAGTCTAAAAATTTTATGACTCCCCTAGGATCAATCTAATCTTGGAGTTATTTAGCACCCGCACGTACCTACATTTTAGTGAGGGTAGCACAAAAATGTCCGCCTATTTTCAGCAGTAAATTTAAGAAGAAATTTTAAATGACAAAAATGAATGTTAAAGGGATGAGAAGCAATTTAGATGATTTAACCACTTTCCTTCGGAGGTTTTGATAAAAGATATAAAAAGGTTCATTTTACCTGCATCCTATAATAAATATTTATTTTATTGCAAGAAAAACGTCATTTTGCAAACAGCAAATGCATTAACATAAAAATTTTTTATTCAAACGAGTGCAGAAGTTTTAGAAGCTATTTCCGTTAATATTACCTACCTGCTTTATAAAAACATAAATTAATATATTTAATTTATTAAACCTCTTTTTTCCCAATATCCCTTACCACGATTTTCTTTTACAGATCCATTTCTCATTGAGAAATATCGAAAATTATAACTAATTTTACATTTAACCGTTTTATTAAGATTTCATATTATTTTTAGCAAGTTATTAATGTTTGAAATAGTACACATTCTTGGTGAATTTAAATCTAAAACACCGTAAAACATATTTTTGGTTTCTCAAACCAAATATTCCAGTGATGAATTAAGAGAGAGAATTTTAGAGGAAGAACACATTTTCTTTATTTAAATCACAATAGCTACTAAAAGTATTGCTTGGTTCCGTCCTGGAATTAATTTGTCTACCTTACTGATAATTCTCAAATCTGCAAACACATTTTTAATCGCTATATGGTGTTCTCTATTTCACAATAATATCAATCAATCAATTTTTCTCAGTCTAGGTATTCATATAAATGGTACGTTAAAAAATCGTCAGGATTAAATCGTAAGGAAAATATTTGGAAATCTTCAGGCGATTAGTTATCAAAAAGGTCAAGTTGTACTTACTTCTGAACTTAGTTCCTATTGATCCTTCCATTGGTTCCAAAACACAAATAGCAACTGAATTAAGACCTGCCACATCAACAGTTATAGCACTGGGAACGTCTGGAGGCCTGGCTTGATCCCAGCCAAGCAACATTCGTCTTAAGCCCTTCACTCGCCTTTCCCAGAGCCCCAATTGCTTATCAGCCTCAGTCCCAGCACAGCCTGTCACAGACGGTCCACTGTTACCTATAAAAGAGATCATATAAAGTTAAAAGTCGATTATAAAACACAAAATTGGTGTTATAACCGTATAACCGCTACGGTTCTTAAGCTTTTCCATTTCTTAAATTTCCAAAAGAAACTGCTTTGCTCTTAAAGAGGAAAATATTTTCCGCATTCAGTGAATGTATTCCATGCCAATAAACATTTCACGGAAATTCCTTAGAAATTCCGCAAAGCACTAGAATAATTCTTACAGGCAGGCGGCGAAAGACGATTCTCCATTTTTATACCTGGTTAAACAGGGGGAATGCTTAACATTAGATATTAAAGATTTCTTGGAATTGCACTTGATTCAAAAATTAATCTAATGATGCTCTAAAAAAGGCAGAGGAAAGTGACTCCCTGTGTATTTAGTCTGCCGTAAAGAAATGGAGCTTTACTCTTGAAATTGAGATTAAGAGAAGTTAATCAACGACTTAAATTCCTTAGAGCAATATATTGTTTTAAAATTATTGTGTATTATCAAAGGAAATCAACTTTTCGTCGAGTCTGTTAAGATAAATGTTAAACGATCAGCAAATCTTTAAAATCTCAAACAGAGAAAATTGTCTTAAACTTACTAACAATCTTCTATAAATGCACTTTAAAAATTAGAATTTGATATAATGATCATAATATTTTTATTATGATTTCTTTTCGCAAAGTATAACACAACTTATAGAAGTTTCCCTTGCCGGGTTTTAGCAAATTATTTTCTTTGTTTGTCCGCTGGAAAGAGGTGCGTTCCTTCCGTTGAGCTATAATTGCAGTAGAATTATTATCAGAGAAAGCGAGCAATCGAAATAATCCACACTAAGTAAATACTAAAGTTCTGAACACAACTCCAAACTCCAGCACAGGCTAACTTAGCCGGAAATTATTTTCTTGAAAGGGTGACCACCAGAAAGGTATAAAGATGCTCAAGATATAGCAATTCCTTTGTTTAATCCGTTTATTAACTTCTTGTCGAGCAGCTTACATTGGAGGGAAAATTAATTAACTTAAGAAGATGTTCGGTCAATAAATTGACACGAAGGTTAACTTGAACTCTTGTCCAATTTCTCACATAAAATAATGAATATCTGTCGTGAAGTGCTGTAAATTTGACTTAAGAGAGTCGATTGGGTTAGACGATTTAAAGAATCACTTGATCTATCGATTCTAATACATTTTAAGAATATATATTTCTAAAAATAGTGTACAAAGTTTCGAAATAATAGCTTTTTCCAAACATTATCTTTATTTTACCTTCTCGGACATATCTGCTGAATTATAATTTAGGTATGCACTTCAATTAACCCAAACGTTCTTTAAAATTTGAGAAATTTTGAAATAGGGTATTTATTTTTACTAATATTAATTTCTAATTCTAAAAGTTTATTAACGTGTTTGAGGTCGGCGTATAAAGTAAACTGATTATCAATGATTTTCTGACATGAAATTTATATCAGTCGAATCGTAAGATCTTAGCACATCAACTTTTACTCAGAACGGATATTTTAAAGTAAACATGATTTAATTTCTTATTTAAGGACTTTTAAAATACCCTTATAAATAAAAAAAAAATTTATCTTTCTCAGCACTGCACTCTATTCTCATTTTTGTAAGAATTTTGTTCCTAACCAACCATATTTCTTTCGTATTCCAAAATAAAAATTGCACTCGTACATGTGTATTTTATGAACCAGCTTTTCTCATCGCATATTCTTTCAATCTATCTAAAATGATTTAATTTTAATTTTTTTTGTTTGTTATAAAAATGATGACAAATAGCCATCATGGAAAGATTGTTACGTTCAGGCGATTCTCCTTGATATGATTTATTATCGGTCGTAAACACGCCACTCCCAAGAAAGTTATAATGCGATTCTATAGGTCAACATCAATCATTCATTCGAATTTGGAAATGTAAAAAGAAAAGATGCGATGGCAACTAATTCAATTGAAAAAGCCTAAATGCGACAAATAAAGTCAGCTGAGAAGCACGAATTGAAAGAAAATAAAATCCTTCTGAGCACCTTTTTAAGAGAATCAAGAGGATGAATGAATATTTCATTCATAAGCTTTATTGGTTAAAAGGTTCAATCGAATTTTTTACTCTACTGGGAATATTTTGTAATGATTTTCTTTTTAAAAAAGTTATCTTTAATGTAAATAATATAAAAGTATAATTTTAAATTTAGTTTAACCTTTTGCTATTGGACACTTTGTTACTTACCAATTATACTTGAGAATGAAGCTCTTGTACTAAGGGGTGGCTGGGGAATTTCATCAGCGCTGCTCAAATCTTGAACCCGATTTTCTGCGTCATGAAGTAGTCCATTTATATGATTACCTAATGAATCAGGAGTCTTGACTGTAAAATATAATAAAATAATATTTATCCCATCGTTGTACATATTTAGCGTTTACGCCGCTAATCAGAAACCATAAAAAGATAGGTGTTTGAAGTAAATGTAAAAACTAAAAATCAATGATTTTCTAGTAAGGAATTTATAAAAATAATAATTTTAGATCCGCTATTTTGAACATATAAATTTGAGCACTAAATTTGAAATCAGTGAACTCAAAATCGCCGCTATACTTACTTTTTAAGACCTAAAAGAAATTCAGTATAAAAAGGTTGATATTTTTGATTCGTACTATTTTAAATTTTTGAAGATCCGAAAGCCCTACAAATAGCAAAACATTTATTTATGATAAATACGTGAAGGCTACAAATCCGATTGCGACTCCCAAAGGTACCATACCACAAACTATTAGGCCTTTTAAACAGAAACCCACAGAAAAATATTTTTTAAGTTATACCTGATGAGAAATATATGGGACATAACCTTTTGTAATAAAGCCGCATAATAACTGTTTGTGTCAGTTTCTGAGAAAAATTACTATGACAACCGGACAGACACATGCTGTACGTTTTTACCTGTTTAAGGTACACAACCCTAAAATTGAATAACTTGCCTGCCCTTACATTAATCACGCTCAAAAACAGCACTCTGAAATATTACTAAATTAAGTAAGTAACTTCTCAGACGCCCTCAAGGCACTATGCAGGATGTAGATGAATACACTTTTTATAAAGCAACCAGAATAGATGTTTATGTAAGGTCTCATATAACACTTTTATAGGTGCACGAGGTACTAATAACTATATTAAAGTTTTATATTTTAAACACGTGACAAAATGCTAAGTGAATAAGTTGATCAAGCATAACATTGCAAATTGCTTTATACAATTAAAATATGAAGGGTACATTTACCATTTTTATATCTAAAGCATTTTTTATTGAATTTAAGGCTCTACTGATTCTTGTCCATAAAACAAATGCTATTTTTACTTAGACATAATAAAACGTGAATCGATAAATATTGCTACTGCTTACTTTACAAACTTTTGTTTGCACGAACGTGCACTCATGCCATTGTAATAAATGCACAGTCCCTACAATCACTGCTCACGTTCAATGGCTTAGTTAAAAGTCGATTTTTGATTTACGGAAATGCAATGATGACCTACATAAATGATAATTTTGTCAAGGCAAAGGCAGACATTCAAATGTTAAGATAAAAGTCACTTTCTCATAACCTACGACCTAAGATAAGATAGGCTTTTTGTTAATATTACAACTTGATATACATAATTAATTGTGTTCGATTACTATCTAAAATATGCTCGTAAAGTGGGTAATAACTTACTTCTTAATAACCCCCACGATGCATAGATTTTTCATTTTGTTGGGTATCTGCGTTCCAATTATTCAGAAAACATATAAAAAATTGTAATTACTATACTAAATTTCTAAATATGGTGGGTTAGAGAGGAAGACTACTGTAATATTTCGCTGCCGTATCAGTTCATCCCATTCCTTACACTATTTGCGCTCTGATACTCTAACCTTGAGTTATCGTAATCATGAATCTGATGAAAAATCCAGCTAATCTCATAATTATATGGCTTATATTTTAACGATTATAGTTAACTTTCTATTTTTACCATATTCGACATGAAATTCTTTGAAAGAAGCTATATTTTATTGGTTTTTTATTCATAGGAATCAATTTTTGCCCGCGGATTAATACACACTCAGGGATTAATACCTTCGGATAGAAGAAGCAGTAAACAAGTCTCCACCCACAGACAAAGAATTATAGACCGATCCCAATATAAAGAGAGTAGAATTACTTAACTTATATGTTTTAAATTATCAAATTTGTTTAAAAAAATAATATTAATAGAGAGAATTGATATATCTCCAGAAATAAAAGTAATAGCTCAATTACTTACACTGACTACCTTCTATAGCACCATGCTGCAGTAGCATTTTTGTCATAGGCCGATTATTACTGAGAACGGCAACATCCAGTGGAGACAGACCGTCGCTGTTTAAGCTGTAAAAGAAAATTTGTTGCACAAAAATTTAATAACAAATGCCTAACTCATATTCGTACCTATTAACATCCACATCTGTTGACTCTAGAATAGTCTTGGCTTTGTCCAAGTGGCCGTGTTCCACAGCTGAGAAAAGAGCTGCAAATTTAGTAAAAGGAAAAATAAATAACAGCCAAAGCATTACAGTACAAAAAAATACACGGAAGGAATTTTGAGAAAATACGAAATCAATTTGAGCGCACAAAGGACGAATCAGATGCCAAGATCGTTCCACTTCAAATAGGAATTGCAAAGACGTTTAAATTTGCGGAACGTACCATGTAAGTGTATATTGATTTGTGTTAACTTCTCGAGCTGGGCCTGTGCCAGTTTTATTTGCTTTTTCGTCATTTTGTTGGAAGCAGCTTGCTGCTGCTGTTGTTGTTGTTGCTGCAAAGATTGGTGCATCTGTGGGTGGTGTGACTGCACTGGCAAATGAAGTCCACTGCTATATGCAATTTTCCCATTTTGAGATAGTCTGTTTTGCCTCGGTGGATGCGGTATCAGAAACTCCATAGCATTGGCCTCGGGTGTTTGGGGTGAATGATGATTTTTGGAAATTTGCCTAAATAGCGGCGATTTTATCTTTAAATGTGGAAATTTGCATGGCTCCAATATTGGACTAGTTGGCTCAGTAACTGATGTGGGTGTCGGGGGTTGAGATAATGAAGAATTATGTGGTGAAATCGATTGTAGCGATGTACGTGTTATTAGGTCAGGTAAGGTGATTTCTAAAAATACAACACAAAAAAGAAAAACGGAAAAAAATAAATTATAAGAAAAATTAATATTAAAGTAATAAGTAACCTAACGAGAGGATCATATCATAATTAATAATGAAAAGAAAATTTCAATTATAGACGTAAGTTATTTCAAAGCGAAATTTTCGTTTAATGTGGCAATATCTTTGTATGCACTAACTTAGGTATATTTGCCATAGTCAATTAAAAGTTTATTTCTTAATAAAAACAATGTTTGAGTTTCATATTTTTGCGAGAAAGATATTTGAAAGTACCCGATTTCATATTAAAGGAATAAAATGATCTAAAATTATAAAAGTTTCTCAACAAAACGCACCCGATTTTTGAGTTTTTTTTATTTTCATCCATTAAGTGTGAAATCAAAAGCAGTTCTGTTTATTTACCGAAACGATTATTTCGAATATCTCAACCGCAAATTCATATGTATCTAAAATACGAATATTTATTATATATATTTATTATTCTTACTTTGAAGATTTTATTACCCTATAGCTTTTATCCGTAAAGTGTAAAAAACACTCGTTTTCAATAAAAATTCACATTTGCAAAAAATCTTTAATTTCAAAAGCCAAGCCAGCTGACTCAAAATGCAGCTATGTAAATTAGTAATTGTAATTTTTACCGATGAATTATTATTGCATATAAGGGCGAAGTGTTAATAAACAGCACCAGAAGAGATGACATTGTGATTGATTCCAAGAAAGAGAGTGTTGAGCTCTAGGTTTTTCTTTGTGTTTTTGTTAAAACCAGAATTCTGTCTCCTTTATTATAATTGAACCAAAAACGCAAGACAATCGGTGAAATTTTAAATATTTTTCTTAAGTTTTAAGAAGCCCTCGAAAAAACAAACCAAACGTAGCAAATTTTATAAATCGCTATAACTACCACCACATATTTTATGAGAACATTTTCAAGTGTTCAAGGATTTTGTTATTCCTATGAGGTACGGCAACTTATTGGTTGGATTGGTCAGGCAAAACCCTTCTTAACACAAGTTAAATAGCTTCACTAAATTAAGGTTTATTGCTTCATTAACTGAAGCCTATATTTCCATTTAATAGTTCCTAGGAAAATTTAGTTGTGTCAAGTATTACTTCCAGGAAAACGGTGGAAAATTCTTTTTCTCAGACAAAACAACTGTATCAATCAATCACTTCAAATCCACCAAAACAAATAACAACAGAGCGATTAAGATTTTATTGAGAACAACAGGCTACAATTGGAAAAGACAGGGGGCCTATATTGTGATAATTTGCTTTACTTTGCCTTAGAATCAATCACCAAAATACGCTATGTACCGTGAGCTGGATATGGTTTACGGAATGAGTTTCTTGTCAGAAGTAACTTTATTACGACCACTATCTGTGCACGTGAGTGACCTTTTAAGGAGTTAAAGTAAACTTTTAATTTCGCGTGAATCAAAACCTTTAAAACATTCAACTACAAGAAAACCTAAGAGTGCATAAAAACAAGACACTATGGATTATTAATTTTCCATTCATAGAAATGCTTCCTGTTAAAATAACAGCAATTATACTATCAAGTTTCCTTCTTCCTTTACACTAAATAGATTCAATTTTCGCTGTGCTTCTCAGTTAAATTATAATACTTCCTTGAATTGCTTCAACGAAAGCTATTTAAAGGTTTAAATAGACGAATTCAAAATTAGAAGATTATTTGTTAACGTCAGAATTTAATGAATTGTATTGTGAAAAGACAACGTTCGCAAAATCAGTTCGTTATGCAAATTAAGAATTTAGATACTAGAAAAACCCCACCGGGCAGGTAAAAGATTGTTAGTGGGCTACTAGGTATCAATTTCTAGCCTATTCGCATCAGTGAACATTCACTTCGACGCACATCAGTGCCTTTTCAATGTTTATTACTTCCGACCCTCTACTAGGCATCCGGTGAAAATCCTGAAGGGACCTACAGAGTTAAATTTCACACCGGTCGAAAGAGTTGGGAGAGCGAGGCGAGATAGTGTGAAAATGTTTTTGCATTCAATTTTGTGATAGGGATCCCGTAAGGATTGGACTCGTTCGCTTAAATTGTCCTGGATGCTATTAAAAGGCGGAAATAGAGGAACAGAAGACGCTTTTGTTCACGATAAAAACGTCTGATTTGGAATTTTTACGATTCAGGGACACAATACAAAACTGTGTTCTTCCTGTCGCTCCAAAAGGGTTGGAAAACAAATAACGAAGGGTTCTTTTCCTAGTCATGGAGCTTCGTTTTATCGAGTTATTTGGAAGAATTTATATATTACCCACCTTTGTCCTTTTCGGCCTCAAAACGATTTCGACAAGAGTTTTAAGAAGGCATTTAAGATGGGGACTTATGCAAGTACAAGGAATCAGCAAAAAGAAGACTGTTTAATTTATTAAGAAAAAAATTGCGTAGTCGTTTTTTCCGGATTGTTTAGCTTTCATTCCACCAAAACTAAGACAACCCCATTTCATTTCAATCTATTTTAAAAGTCATTAATAAATTTTCCCTTTTCTATTCCAGATTTTCATTTCCATTCTATTACAGAAGTGTAGGTTTTGGGAAGGAAATAATTTTCCGCCCTTACTTTCGTAACTTCTTAAAAAAAATAAAAGCGGTCTTAATAACCCAAGTTGATAAAATAAACTCTTCTTAAATATTTAGAGACTCCTTGAGAAGATATTTCCTGATAAATTATTGAGAGCGAATTACCTAATAAAATCAGACTATACCGGACTCTTTTAATAACTCCCACTTCTCCTCCATAACACCCTCACATTTTTGGTACTAAGAAGCTTAGATCCATTTAAATTTTAATAAACTCTTCAGCTTAGTAGTGGGCTCCTAGAAAAAATTAAAATGAGAATAGAAGCCATTCAATGAAAATGGATGAAAAGGATTAAGAATTTTTGCTAGATAGGATTCTTGATAATTAGCGTTAATCATAAAAGCATTAGCGTTGTTAGTCATCATTCACCAAATTTTAACATCAGCCCCAACTACCGATAGTTCTTATCTTACCAGTTGGGAAAATTTCTGATTTTGTTTGACGAAAGGCACCATTGAAGGGCTTTTGGCGTAGTACAACAGTGGGAGAAAGGAGGCAACCGTGCAGTGGAAATTTATAATCATGGCCTTGACACCTGTAAAATGATAAAAGGAAAATTTGTACCAGCTTTTTTATTTAAACACACACCTACATTTTTTGATTGAAATAACATTCACTGAAAAAATAAGGATTGCAAAAATACTCAACCAATTCACGAAAATTTTCGCCATAATATTTAATCACATACATATGTTGAAAAAGCACCAGATTTCATTTAAAATTGTAAAATATAATAACAATATTATTTTGGAGACTTAAATTAGAAAAATCAGATTAGAAAAACCAGAAAAATTGGGATATTCACAATAAATTTATGTATGATTTATGTATGTCCGGATTCAAAATATTGAAGTAGGCCTTAAAGCATACCCAATTTTAATTTATTTAAAAAAAATATATTATTAGCATACGATTTATTAAAATATATATTAGAATTTCCTTTCATCGATTGAAGCAATATGAGCATTTATTTTTGAAAGTAGCATAAATTTTCATTTTTAATTATCATCTTCTAAAGTTAAATCTCATTATAACCAATTCCAAAAGCAATGCTTCATATAGGGAAATATATCTAAAACAAATAAATAGTAAAAGAAATATATTTTAAGGAATATTATCGTTTAAAGAATTACAAGAAGGAATATTAATGTTTTTCAATAAGAGGGTTCTACTACTCATGTCTTTAAAAATTTATTGTTGTATTATAGAAAAATCCTCTATAAAATATATAGTTGAGCTCCATCTTCCGAAATGAATAATTATTAGGGTTACTTCCTTGAACTTTTCTCTTTTGAATTCGAAAGCTTTTTTTTAAGTAATTGCTCAAGCAATTGAATAAGTTGTAAATAGCAATACTATTGCTCAGGTACAGAATAGAGTAAAAAGTTTTCATCTAATTGTGGTAAAATTGAATAAAATAGTATATAGACTTAGTAATGTAAATACAAGTTCATATATGACATGAATAAACTAATTTAAAAAGACCTAGTTGATGTTACTAACTAATTATCGTGTAAAAACGTTTCGGTATTGAATACTCGATATTGAATTTAAGAGTTTTAGCTCAGAAATTAAGATTTTCATGTATTTAAAATAAACAAACATATCAAAATGTAGAATTGAAACTAGTTATATCAGGACTAAAAGTCTAATACAACTAGGGTTTAATTTTTAAGTCATACGAACTCTGTTACAGTTATAATGAATATAAATAATTATCTATATTTAAGCATAAAATAAAGAATTTTTTGATCTTACTATTATTGGAATTGGCCCAAACCGATCCTCGACGAATAGTAGCTGTTTTGTTTGTCGTCCGTTCTAAATTGGTTGAAGTAGCTCTTCGCAGAACTCGCGTATCAGGCGCAAGTGGCAGCAAATCATTAAAAATATTATCGTCCTTAGAACTACATTCTAAAGTATTTGTGGTTTTCATTATTGATCCACTTAATATTTCCTTTGGTAAGAGCTTCAATTTCTCAGTTTTTTTTCTCGAGTTCTCTTTTGCAAACAAATCAAACAATTTTGAATTGCCGTATATTCGGTCACTCACCTTGTTTTTCACAATTTCACTAAAATTAACACACTTTTGGAAATTGAAATTTTTAGTTATTGGTTCAAATTTAAATGGAGGATCATTTATTTTAGTTCCACTACTAAAACCCTTATATCGTGGACCTAAGAGTCTAAACGATGCACGAACAGATCGAGTTCTTCGGAGACTGTTTATTTGGCTTTGATTCGATAATTTGCGGTACGAATTCCGCTCTTTGGTTCGTTCCATTGCACAGTTAATAATAAGCCAGTATTTCATTAACTTTCAATTTTCTTTTAGATGAAGCACTCTTGGATTCATGGCACAAGAAGATTCGGTGACGGAATCAAAGCTGAAATTCTACTAATTTGGTTCAATTACTGCGATTAATTCTTATGATTCAGTGGATAATCTGCAGAAGTTAATTAATGAAATAACCAATTATCCAATTATAATCTATAATCACTTCAGTTCAACCTTAAGTAGACTAATCAAACTATTTTTGCAGAAAATACGAAAATCCTTTAAATTCGTAATAGCGATCACGAATATTGCCGTTAAATATTATGACCTGGCGGGCACACTTATGCTAATGTTGAGAACATTGGAAGCTAATAAAACCGACTGTATCTTTTCGAAAAGTACGTGAGCACTCTTGATAATGTCTTTAGGCCCAGAAGTCTATATGCTAACTGTGGGCCACGATGACTTTCTATGTAATGTGATCATAGTGCGATAGAAAAGCTGTGAAGTGCGACTCTCGCACTCATTAACATATCAGATTTATACTCTTGAGATACGCGGTGTGAATGCGAACGGAAGGTGAGCAGTTAATTAAATTCTGGGAAATCTCAGTAGCGTGAGCTTTAATTCAATCGCTCCCCCATTGCCATCCCGCGCGGTAACGACTATCTACTCTTTTCGGGCGCAATCATTAAAATACGAAAATTTCATTATAGCCTGCCTTGTCGACCTTGGGCCACAGTTTTTAATTACGTTTTCACAGGAACGTAATTTCAATTTAATGTGGCTAATGACAATTTAGTTTTATAAGCGAAACTTTCTCCGTTCGAGGGTGTAATGAAGGATGTTATTGATATTTCTTTTGCAGTTAAACGGAAATTAATATCCGATCATTAATGTAAGTCGTATTAATAGCCGCAGACAGCTTATTTATTCATTTATGTATACTATGGACTATATAGTAAGATTTTGCATCATTTTTATATATTTGAATTTGAATTGAATAAGATTTCAAAATTAATTGCTACTTATTATTAGACGACGATCTTTTTTTTTTTTTGATAATTCCTACATATTTATAAATTTGAAAAATAGACTTTGAATTGTAATCGATCTTTTAGATTTATCTAAAACTTCAGCCTTAAACAATATTCAGAAAATAAATCGCCTCAACTTAGTATTTCAGTATAAGCAAAGCTATTATTCTAAATATCTTAGAATAGTTTTATATCAAAATCAAGCCAGTTGGAGTCTCTCAAGTTTGTATGGTATTTCTGATTAATCATTTGCATTGGAGTTTATTTCTATAGGGAAATGTAATGAATTTACTTGTGAGTTAAACTATTAGGGTACTATATTAAATTAATTTAAAGTATTTATTTGTTAAAAATTTCAATCAATTTTTTATATACCCACCTACATCACAACAATCTGCCCATGCTTTTATATTTTGAATATGATGAGACATAAAAATTTCGGTATGTGAAACGTATCGCAATCGAAAAATTTTAGGGAACCTATGTAAGTAATTTGAAATTTCAATTACATACGAATCGCTAAAGTAAGATATGAGTTCATTCGTTGTCCGGCATAAAATTTATTAGTTGTTGCAACTGAAACCAAGTCATCGTTTGGCATGGATAGTCCAAAATCGAGTCGACCGAGCTCCCATGTGTAGCTAAACCAATTGAATTAGCCAGTACGCGGTGAAGTCGACCAGCATGCAATTTCTTATGTGATTAGGTCCAAAGCCAATTTGGGGCCAAAGCGTGTGGCTTTATGCTTCCGTTACCAAATTGGGTAACCAGCAAAAGATGGTTAATTCAAAGTATGGTCTTGACGTATGGTTAATTACTGTGTCCATATCTAAATTGTAACAGAGTGTTCGCACAAATGTCAGCAGTTCGAGGCTGCATCCTCCTTGGTGTCATGATGTCCTATTCAAATGTCGGGTGAACGCATTATGCGCATCCACATAAATTTCCTTTCACCAAGGAAGCGGGTATGCAGCGGATGTTGCAGTTAAGCTGATGAAGATCCCGCCAAACTCGAGATGAGCCCGCACCGCTCGATATTGTGTGGGTGAAACCAGAGTAGTTAGCAACAAAATCTCGAACACTGCCGCAATTAGGCAGACTACACATTGGGGCGGAAATTTCAATTTGAACTGGCAGTTAATCAAAGATGCTGCAGATAAGAGAAACTTTCTCGCATTGACGAGTTAATTACATTCGGGAAAAGTTTCTTGAATCCCAAAACTTTGCGGATTTAACAACTACAAGGTAGCGGTGGAGTACCTAAGCACTTCTGTAGTAGAAGCTTAGTTCCAACTTTAGAAATGACTTAAAGTGCAGAGTTTTGACTCAATATTTCACAGTTCTCCATAAATTGTGGAAGCGAGCTAAACTAGCTCCACTTGAATTCGGCCAACTCTGTGCAGAGATTTCAAGATGATATAAAATTTCAATTCCGAACGGCATTACAGTGTTCGGTACAATGCGTTCTGGAATTCATAAAAATATTGAGAGCGAATAAATGCATAAATTGAATGAGAAATGAGACAGATCTTGTTACGGCGCAAATTGAATTTCATTTTTAAGCTGCCACAGAATGAGGGCGTTATTGTGGGTTCACTTTTTTCGGTTCGAAACTTATTCACGATTTAAAAGAATAGCAACGAAATATTAAGTTCTAATTCATGATAGGATATGTAGGAATTTTGAATTTGCACATTTCCGAAAGTATCATATTTCACAATGACAAGTTATAATTTGTGGCATCATGAACAGCTATTTCCTTTAAATACTAGGGACACTGTAGACATGCCGTCATTTATATGTATATGCCCAATTTCCATTTAATTTATTGAAAAGTTCTGCAAGCTTTAAATTGAATTGAATATTAACATAAGTGACATTTTGAAACAGAAATTATACATTCGAATTTCTAGACGATTATTTAATCAAATCCAGAATGACATCAAATAATTTCCTGATTTCCTTATGTTCGCTTCGCTGATATATTTAAAAAACCTAAGTAGGTATCTACCTACCTACCTGCCTATTTGAAAAAAGAGGTTTAATTTTAGTACGTAGAAAAGAAATTTTGGGTTACAAACTAATAAAAGAAGCAATAATAATAATAAAATAGATCTAGCTGCGCAGAGCTCGGTTGCCCAGGTACTTATGCATTATGGTCGTATAAAATTATTACTATGAGAGCTTCTTCATTTTTTTATTTAATATTTTTATATTTAAAAAGCAGTTTTTAAAACAATATACGAAGAAATCAGCATTTACAAAGATTTTTAGACTTTATGTGATCGAGAGCGATTTCATTTTCATTGAAATTAAAAAATCGATAAAAAAAATATCGAGATGATGATTGACGAGAAAAATTCTACGTATTCAAAAGTAATTGTTCAAAAAATTGGCCCTGATATGAACGCCAAACTCGATCGACTCAACTGACAATGAAAATAATTTTCTTAGTGACCATGTTCAAAATTGTACCTTTGCTTTCGTCAGCCTAACAACTATTGAAACAGAATTTTTTGGAAGCAATAAAGAAATAAATTATATAAGCAATTTATTGTTTTAGAATTACACGTTCCTTAAGACATAGTCACATAGAAATATTATTTTATAATATTCCACCACGTAAACCAATCGCAAATTATTTGCTGTTTTGAATTTTATTTTTAAAATTGGTTGCATGTTAAGTCATAACTTTATTAATTATAACATAAATGTTATATCGGTGTAAAAAAGAATTTTTCTGAATGTTCTGGCTGTACCGAGAAAACATCTAAATATAGAGGCTGTAAGCCAAAATCAATGTTACCTGTGAAACTCTTGCTTTATTCGGTTCAATAATAGAAAATTTCATATGTCGTACCATATCTTCTTAGGCTTTCCTAAAAATTGAAAATATTGAAAGTTATAAATGTTCTTTGAAGTATGATAAATAAATTTCCCTAACGAACCGACATATCAGTTATTATAAATTAAATTAAAATTATACATTTCCCGAAATCCTGAAACCTCCAGTTATTTTCTATGATCTGAAAGGAATTGTGATTCCTCCACTGTACGAATTCAGAGTTCATGTAGGCATACATTGAAATCAGTGGTAAATCCGGATTAGAAAATGGTATGGGAGTAGATATTGAAAAATCCTTAAATCCCAAAGTTGTGTACACTTTCTTGTGCATTCACCTTTGGTAGACTGGAAATATCGGGTTTAAGAGTCTCCATATTTTAGTCGTGGTTCAAAGTTCATCTAAGCCCACAGAAAATACTTCTTTTGACTGGATTCAGTGCCCCACTGTTGGGATGTAGGAGGAGCTCGACCATCTCCCTGGAGGGATCCCTCAAGTTTCGTTTTCTCGTACCTGTATTAAATCGTTTCGGTTCGTTGTTCTCTTATTTTTGAAGAAGAAGGACTACGAGGCGAATGAAAGGGGGGATAGAATCTCCTTGAGCAACATAAATTGCTCTCCTCTAATTTAGCGAAATTAATTGAATTACACGAAAGGTAATGAATGACAGGGCACTAACGAGGATATCGATAGGGCCAACGGACGATACGTGATAATTCGTAAATTGGCTATTTATCGCTGTTGGGACCCAACTATAATTATCGATTGGAAGGCTTTAAACTAAAGTGGAAAAACAACTAAATTCTATAACTACTCCATTAGGGTAACAAACATTTATGTAAAGTAATTTTCCACAAAACATCGCACCATCACTCCGAGATGATCTCATAAAATGTTTCAAAGATCAAGGCCTAGAAAGTTTTTTTTCCCAGTCCGGCAAAGTGAAAAACTTTCCCCTGTTTAAAGCGTGTTTGCAGCCGGGAAGAATGGAAACAAACTTTCTTTCATTATTCAAGCTCATTAGAGGAGTAATAACTGCATGTCATCTGGAAAAAAACTCTACAACTAAAGCCCTGTTTTTGTTGCTTACAACTTACAAGCCTCGCGGCAGCTGTTGTTCCTTCTCGCGTAATATCAGCTAGTGGATCGGGTGAACTTGAAATGTAACATTTCACCTTAGTGCGGTACTCATTCGATAACGGATGTTACGCCTTCAGCGGGGTGCACTGAAAATGTTTTCATATCATGAACAGGTATACGAAATTAAGGTGGGAAATTTCTGATCGGAGGATGTCTGAGATTTGATTGAAGCACGTAAAATTACAAACATCTTTGCAACTTGACGATGGCTTCAGTCAGGCGCAAACACAATGGCTTCACTTTTCACTTTCAGTTGTATTATTTTCTTTCTGAGGTAAATATAAATAAAAGTGAATTTTTCACGTCCACCTTTGTCTGTCGTTGAATTAGAAAACATTTCCTGTGGTACTCGGTACAATTTCAAATAATATTTTTTACATTAACTTCTTTTCAACAAATTTAAGCCTTCAACGCATTCGAAAACATTTTATTATCATAAACGATTTTTTGTGACGAAAGGGCGGAGAGTATATATAATAAAAGTTCTATCTATGGAGGGATGCTGTTATATATTTATGTAGTTTTGTTTAAAATTGTTTGTTTATTATTTAGTTATTAATTCAATATGGCAACATAAAAATTATCAATTGAAAGGGATTACTATAAAAATGGAATGGGTATTTAAAGGTTTTCGCTGTTATCAAAATTTGCTTTGTGAAATTTCCATGAAAGTGTTAATTCTCACTTAAAACGGGGTAAACAAATTCTCTTTACAATAATGCTTAACTTTAGGATCTCACACCATCCGTACAAAACAAAATCCCCACTCTGTTCTATCCTTCTCAATAATTCAACGATTATCAAAGAAAAGCACATTTACTTAATGCATTTTCAATATTACCTAGAATTTGGGTAGAGTTAATGGAAATAAATGCAGAAAAGCTTTCATTGATTTTGAATCTACTATTAAGATTTTCAATTTTAAGATTTTGCATTTAATATGCATGCAAAATCACTGAATCTATCAATTTCTAGATAAAAATATTTAATTTTAAATTTAGTGTATTATACCATAATGTAAATTATAGACGAATTACACACTAAACTAATTCCTTGGTTTTTAGACACTAGTTCTAACTTTAAACGTATAAAAAGATTACCACGCTATAATAAAAAAATGGTTTTTTGGAAAAATATACATGATCAATACATAACCACAAACATGTACAAACAACATTCAAAATAATGTGCTGATTAAAAATTTGATTAAAGCTCTCAACATGTTTTAAACTATAAGTGGTTTTGATCATCATTTTACCTTACCTTATTAGTTCGATAATCCCAAATACCCAACTACAAATTCAAAACTTTTTTAAGTATCCATTCTAAAGGAGCTATTCGAAGATATTGTACTTTTACAAAAACATTTCGACGAAATGTTCTGCCACTAATTCTTCTGGGTTTCAGTAGAACATACTGCAACGATTTGAAACTTTACGACTAAAATTGAAGTAGTAAAAACATTTGGCACGTGATGATGGAATGAAATATGAAAAACCTGCATCCTGAAAAAGGAAATTTTCATTGTAGTAAATATGAAAGGGCATACAACCAAGTTAAAATTTTGATGGAAGACCTGCATTTAAGATTTCGTTAAGAATAATTGCAGCTAATTAGAACAGACAATCGATTACTAAATAGCTAATCATTAAATTTTTTCTCATTCCCACTGGCATGTTCTGTAACCTTATTTTTCTATTAGTTCCCTTGTAGTCGTACATACACCGAGTGGGTGTTTCGTCGTTAATTTAATAGCTTAATTACTGCGCCTTTTGAACGACTACAGCGTTCCATGAAAGTAATCTCATTTTGCCGCTCAATAACTGGAATGATTTTACACTTTCTTCTTGGGTGCTAGTAAGGACGATTTTTAATTACTTTATAATCCTTAAGTAGAACCAGTTTTCCCGTCAATTACGTCGTAGGAACAATTATTGTTCGTCCTTTTACTGATATTTGAAAGTTTGAAATGTAGAACAATATAGAACTTTTCTGGTGCATTTACCTGAGTTTGAACTTTTATATAAGACGACTTAAAAGTTTGTACATTACCCAGCAACAGACCATCCAGAGTTCATGTTTAGGAATGTGATAAAAATTTTCTGAATGTGTAGTATAAACTGCTTACACATCAATTTCCATGTCCGAAAAGGGGAATAAAATAAAATCGAACCCTGATATGGTTTGATGTGGTGTTAAATTGTTCTCGTTGCTTTTTAAGGTATTTGAAAAGGGCTGTAGTGAAAAGTCGAAAAGGACTAAGTATTAAAGGACGTGACCTGTCTGTCCTCTTCTGTAAGAAATGTTGTTTTCAGAATTTTTTATTTTGAAAATATATTTAGTTTTGTACACGAAGCATGAATGATTTATACGAAGTTGTGTTTGCTTTCTACAATACGGTGTAGATTTTTCAATTCCTAAAACAAACAAAACTACTGGTTCGGTATCATAACTCGATAAATATGTAGTTCTGTACATTTGCAATGTTTGCTTCGCATATTTTGAGTAATAAATGCATATGGTGGCATGGCACGCAGCGGGGCTATCATTGTGGAACTTTCCTCACGTTTTTATCACACTTTCGTTTCGCTTTACCGATCGTCGTAATTTATCGCATAATTGCACCAAATGGATTAATGTCGTGCGGAAATATGAAATCCATAAATTTAAGCACTCACAGCCGTCATAATAATCGAATTTTGCACTTAACTGCCGCCGCCGACACGTGAGCATTTTGTAGCATATTCGCGGTTTGGATGATAGGCACATTGCTCAACCGCCACACATTTAATGGCCCTTTGTTCGGAAGAAGCTGTCCACAAAAGCGTCCGTTTCCGAGATATTAACGTCCAGTTTTATTACGAAAATATAAATTCAGTAAACTTCTCCGATATTAATGCCTATCCTCCGACGGGATCTAAAGGCCGGAAACTGAGGTAACTCTCCCTAGCTGGTTTGAATAGGCCGTGAGTCGAGGGAAAGATTTTTTTTTCATGCCGTTCCCTTCTGACCGTTTTATGCCTGCATAACTAACTCATACGGGAAAAATTTTCAGCCCTTCCCGAACAATATATCAAGGGATTCCTGTTTTCAAAGATCATTTGCTACAGAGTTGCCAGAAAGCAATAATCAGAACTGTAGTTCAATTTTTTGATACTTACATGATACATTCAAATTTAAAAAAACACGATTTATTTCTCATATATTTTGTTGGGAACATTTAAAAACAAATTTTTAAAAAATTTTCTCCAGTTTTACTAGTGGAAGAAACAAATTGAATATCGGGTAGTCGCATTATATGAGATCGTCCTTTACTTAAGTTTTAAATATCATAATCACCACCATTTGACCATCAATGTATCGAAATAGATCTCTAAACGTACATGCGAAAGTCTCTTCCTTTCGTTACTTTTTATTTTTCTAAGGGAGTCCCCAGAGTTCATAAAGGTCACTAGCCTCATTAATGAACTGATTTATTGAAATATGAGAAAGAATATTATTTAGTCCTCTTAAATTAAAAATTGGACAAAATCGATTTCTCTACATATTTGCCAAAAGCTATGGGGAATAAAATCATTTAAAATCCAATTTTTTCGTAATTTTATATGGCTCGAACTATTTTAAAGTGAATAACGAATTGGTGTATTTTTCTTAAACAATTATTTTGAGTTAGAGATCCATGAAAGAAACTATTGAAGACACTCAGATAGACAAAGAATGCCGAACTACTAGGATACGGGGGAAATTATGATGAAAAATATTTCATTTCAATTGTTAGAGCAGCATAACTTTCTCCTTTTTATATACTCGTAATGCCATAAGATTTATTTAAGTACATGAGCCGTATTCAAATAATATCAAAACTTTTACAATTATTCTATTTTTGAAACAAGCCTCCTCCTAAAATTTGAATCAAGTTTTACCTACAACGTCTTCTTTTGTATATAACATAGTAAACACTTTACGTAAAGCACCTTTAAAGTCAAAGTACACAGAATTGTCTATCAGCGTTGTTCCTCCTACATAGGTTTTTCATTTGCTAAATTTTCGGGCATATATAATTTTGAATACACTTAATGCTAAACATTAAATCCCTTGAAAACAGGGAAAGTTTGTTCTCCATTAGCCGTAAAGGGTCGTATTTATTTTCTTAATATCTGACGACTTCGAAATACCTTTATACATCGCAGCGCATGCAAAGGAGCTTCTCTAGATGTGTTGTTATTTATCCTGGAGTGGTGCAGCTAGTACTGAATTAAAAAATAAAATACTCGCCTGTGGCTCATCTTTTGAAAGATGAAGTATGGTTATGTTTTGCCAGCCCAGTAATTAATAACACCTGTGTTACTGATTCCCGTGCCGCTCTTTTTGATAATTTCATCTCAGAGAGCTAAGGTAATTAGTACGTTCCAGATGAAGATTTTGACTAAATTATAAAGGGTTCTCATAATAAATTGGCCAGTTGTTACCTTTTATAATAACCGTAAAATTGCGAAAATATTTTCATAATCTCCGGAAAACTGAATAAGCTTTTAATTTTGCAAATTTCCGATTTTGTAACATCATTGAATACATAGCTTCGAAAAAGAAAAGGAAATTTAATTTACCCTTCTTGAGAACTAATATTCATGATTTAAGATAACCGTTTTCTAATTGAAAAAAAGGAGGAAAGCACTTCCGCTATAGAGAAGTAGACATGTTCACACTAAGTTTGTATTTAACATAATTCTACTTTGCAAAATTTTATTAATATTTTAGACTCTAAATGGAAAAAATGCCTATCGCACAAGTATTATATAAGTAAAAAATTTAACTCTATTTCTTAATCTCTACAAAATGGTTTACATCACAATATAATTATGACCTACTATGCCATGGACGGAATATGAGATCACCTCAGGAAGCAATTTAGCGATTTATTTCTCAGAATTGTTTTGTTGCTGCTTTTTATAAGAATCAGTAAATTGTTTTGTTTTGATTGCTATGCAATCCAATCTTCATTTTATTGTTAAGAAATTGCTATTTTCCTGGAACACAGTGGCCTGGAATTTTGCCGATGAAAGAAAATTACGAAACATTTATAACAATTTTCATCTTTATGAATTTTTAAGAATTAAGGAGATCAAAAATTTTAGAAACTTGAAGTCAATTTATGGTAATTTCAAACACAGTTTTATTTGTGACTGATTTCAAGACAAAATATATAGAAGATAGTGATTTTAAACGTAACATCAAAACACTGTCCTCAAAATCCATATCCAATATAAAAATTCTGCCAATTCTAAATTTTATTCTGGTATTTTATAATACACAATTTTCTCGCTTTTCCACTTCGTTCTGCACTAAGTTTTTAGATAATAAAATGTTTAACATGATCGGTGGAAACAAAGTTAACATTGGTAAATAGATTCTGCAAAATTTGTATGAGGTAATTTTATAAAATCAATTTTATATAGGGCTCTGTACTCGTTTTACAACGAAAAGTATAATATAAAATCACTGACAATTACAATTTATTCAACTATTGGCCCTATATATTTATTATGCAATTACAATTGCATCGAACTGCGACAAATATAAATTTAGAGTCTCTAAAACGAGGTTATTGTCAGCAACACTACAATTCCGCACAGAGACATATAGTAAAAATCGCCTTGGCGTCAGAAATAACATTTTACAGGACCATAAATTCCTTAATTTATAAATTAATTTTATTTTAATACCATACTATTGTGAGTTTAAAATATTATAATAGTTTAATATGTTTCTATTTAATAGGGCATATTATAAAAAAAACTAATTGTTTCTTTATGAATGAATAATAACAGTTGATTGTTAACCCTTCTCAAATATGTTGGATTTATGATTTGCGTAGGTATGTGAGAAGGAAAATAAAATCCACCTACATAGATACTTAATTTTTCACACATAAGGAAATACAATAATATGATAAAATTACGTCAATGATACATTCGAGTATTATAGATTTTCTTTAGTAATGCATATCCTTTTTTTGCAATTCACGGTTGCAATAAACCCAGTGACGATCTGAAAATTACGTAAAAGTAAAGTAATCTTTCTCAGTTAACTACATAAAATATCTAAAGAAAAATATTAATTACTGTTAATTGTTACATGTTATTTATACTCTGTTCTTAAAAAATATAATTATTTTAATAGTATAACTACTATTACATAACGAAGATAAGAAATTAACAAGTTTGAATAGAGTTGGTTATGAATGGCTAGAGAGTAGCGAAGTTATAGCAGCGTAACAGCTAGAGATTTATTAGAAGTAAAGAAAAATTTTAGTGGAAAATATTTATTAACAATTGTATTAAAAAATACTACTGATATTTTGCTGGATAGCTCAAATAATAATAATAATAATAATGATAGCGGTGGAAACTAAAAAAAAATTAAAATTCAGATCTTATTATTTTATATACAAATCACTAGTAAATCATATTCGCATTAGCGTATTTTTCTTAAAAGCTTATTGTATTATGAATATCTCATTTTCTAGCGAGACTTGGTTCTCCGTAAAACATGAAAAAAGCTATTTGCTTTTAATGCAGCGCACAATTTCTGTAAATTATGTGCAACGATGAAAAGTTAATCGAAAATGATAATCAAATCAAACAGGAAAGCTGAATCCGTCTAGTTAACATAATTTGTCAGGATGGCAGTCATCCAATTCAAGGTAAAACTTTTGGAATATGCTTTGGCTTTATGGAATCGACGAAAGAAATTGGAGCTATTACGCAAGGAACTGTTTTTTATGTAAATCATCTAAAAAATACGTAAATCGGGTCATTGTGTAATTCCATACTTCCTTTGGCTTAGGCGCTATTTACTCTAGAGGCGTGATGATGTTTTAGATATTTTATGATGCTGATAACAGACTCTGCAATAAATAAGCAATAAACAACATCTGCCTGGGGGATTAATTCGTATAATCCTTTGTTACGAGATTGTCAATTGGATCTAATTCAAACAGCAAAAATCAAAAATGCATTCTCTGGCATAGAAAAAGCAATTTTACCCCAGCAGGAGTTCGTTTGCATGGGCACGTGCACCTCATCGCAAACAGATTTGTTAGAGAGAGAGAGATAAAAGGGTTGATCAAAGCTATTTGATATTTGGCTTCGTTCCTTCGGGCATCAGGACAAAAGTTCATTTGTCAGAGTAAATGCTTAATATACCTTTTGGAATTTAAGTTTGTTAATCTCTGCCAATAAAGCTACTCATTCGAAGTTATTTTAGGCTTTCTATAATTCTAAGCTTAAAATAAATACCTTCAATGATTTTAAGACCTTTATAATCACTGAAAGGTAAGGCACGATTTGAAATAATCAAAGGGAAGCAAATAATCTTCAATTTAATAGTATGTATATAGTTAGCACTTCTGATAAGCTTGTTGAAACATTTAGAAGGTAGTCTTTTGACAAAAATAACTTTTGATACAAAGATTTTGATAATGTTACCATATATTGAAATTTTAGATATTGGTGTTAATACATATGATATTAATTTAATCCAGAAGATCTTTGTTATATATATTTTTTAGAAATATAACCTATCTTGTGGATATTTTGTAATTTAGTAAACAGAAGCACTACTAGTATAGTTCCAAAATTATAAAAATCGTCCATTTTTATGTCTCTGGAAGCAGTAACAATAAAAATATAAACAAATTGAAAAGATTTAAAGGGAACAAAATTTAATACTTTATTTATTTCGTTTTTAATATATATTTGAATGAAGTTTACACCTTTGTAACAGGCAAAGAATATGTATTTATATAGTTATGCCAAAGTCTTTTTAAGCCATTTAGCGTAATAGCTTAATACTAAACGAATGAAGTAATCACTCTCATCTCATCAAAAATTTGAGTAGATTCATGGTTAGTAAGATTTGGTAAAAAAGAAGCCCCAAGAGATATGTAAAGCTTGATCCTTTTTTGTTACAATGAAAAAATATAATTTCTTTTCAAAACTACAATTGATTAAAGTTATATTTAGAAATTCCTTTAATGTTAGCATGAACATAACAAAGCGCTTTACGTACTACTCAAGGTATTCAATATTCACTATTACAAGGAGGTAAGGAAAACCGCCTTTTACCGGCAATAAGTGAATCAATTAACTTAATTAAATGACACCGACCTGAGGTATTGGCGAAAAACACCTTTGACCTAATTTCAAGTCTCTTCTGCTTGTAATTCTACTCAGTCGACAATTCAATCGTACTCGAGACCGAATACTAATTGTGTGTAATGAATCCGCATAAATTTTCTCCATGAAATTATCATCGTACGGTCCTCGTATACAGGACTGCTTCAAAGATAATCCTGGACGTCATTTGATATATACGGGATTATTACAGAGCATAAAATAATCGGATTTGATTGTGAGTTGCTTCCGGCGGCATACAAATATTGGTTAGACGCATACACAAAAGTAATCAAGACTGAATTGATCAAATAATTGCCCCCAGGGGATATTCCGTCAGAAGATGAGTACGAGTTCCTAGAAACGCGATGATGATGGTATTCGATCCCACCCGCAGTCAATCAGAGGTAAAGTGCAAGTAGAAGCACTTGATAACGACGCCTCCCGTAATTGTATGTTTTGGTGTTCCGTGCCAGGAAGGCTCTTTCATTATTACCGACTTCATTAGAAATTTATATTTGAGGTATGAAAATTATGATTGCTACCCCTCAAGCGTATATTTTTCATAGGTAACGATACGATATATTTTTTGTATAGAACAGTAACACTTTGCTTCCATTCCATATAAACTTCATAATAAATAAATTTTACACACGTACACGTTGTGTGAACAACCGGTTTACAGGAAGAATTATCGATTGAATTACGCAATGACTTGAGCGGAAATTCCTTTAAGGAAGTGAGAGCTTTAAGAAATTTAAAAGCTTAAAAAATGCAAGAAACGACGACTTCCTTCACCAAGCTAAATTAATTTCAGTTGCAATCAAATACTTTACCCTCTCTTCAATCCTTTGACTATTTCCTGCTGAGCGGCACAGAAAGGCTGGTAGTGCACTTTCACCCGTTCCAATTTCGAATAAAATTTTGAAAGGGTGTTGCAAGTTCATCTCAAAGTCAATTTTAGATGCAAATTAAATTATTGCATTTACAAAATTCTGAGTGGTGTCGCATAGTGGAGCTGAGGGTGGTTAGTTTTCGCCACCATTGAAGCTTAAACTAGTGTGCAAGGACCGATTGTCTGCTTTCATAAGACCCACGCTTCTATTTACTGTAGAAACGAGAAATGTTTTCCCAGACTCCAACACTATTTGTCAAGTAAACAGAAGTCTTTCATGAACTTGTATGTAGGTACATTTCACACTTTAGTTCTTAGAAATTATGGCTGGGAATTATAAATGCTGCGCTCGCTTCTTTGTAAAATTGTGCGGAATTTAACTTACTAAATATATTCAGTATTAAGAAACGATCCAATTTAAATGAACTAAATCTCACAATTTAAATTTACTTTAATTGTAGACTCTTAAATAAGTCAATGCTATACTTTTAGAATGGCAGACGATCTATAAAAAATTATAATTACGTAAACTGTTCCGCTATACCATAGATAAGAAAATTATGATTAAATTACGTAAATAAATACACTAAATCAGTGACAATACGCAAAAACAACAAATCTAGTTTTAAGCTATTTTTAATATTTCTTGTGAAATAAATAAATATGTGTAAAATAAACAACAAAATTAAAGTCTAGGTTTAGGGTATTCAGATAAATATTAAAGTATTATTGCTGTCGATTTTTAGTCAAATCGAATGATACAACACTAAAGAGCATTGAATTCATTTTAGTCTGATTTGAATGTGCTGAATAAAAGGACAAGTATTTATATAAAAATTGATCTGAAAAATCTAGTGAATTTTCTGAAAATAAAAATAATTAATTTTCAACTTTCAGAAAGCTTTCTTTATCCACTCAATAGTTACACAATAAGCGAATCAATATTTACGTTGCCAATACAATTGCTATAAATTTTAATTAAGATTTAAATTGAATCCGATAAATATTTATGTGACCCATGAAACATTACTTCATTTTTCCATTTTTATTACTTTTATTTGGCCATTGACGCAGCTACCTTAGGGCAAAGTAAACTAGTAGCCCAAACGTCCAATCTGAAAAGACCCTTGGCTAATGTTTCTTATTTGAGGATTAATAGATCAAAAAAAATTTAAAGGATTATAAATTTAAGTAATGTTACTAAACATAAGGCTATGTCAAATCGACAAAACCTAAACTCTTACAATTTCTGGTAATTCATGATTACTTATATATAGTCCTATCTTTGAAAAATATCTCTTTAAAAGAAAGAAGTTTTTATCCCTTAATAATAAATGAAAGGGCAATATTTTTTAAGCAAACAAAAATATTTCCGTTTGCAAAATGTTTCTTTTGAGTAATAGAATCTTTTCAAAATGACCAATTATCATGATTTTCAAAATAAAAGCGTTCACTGCAAAACACATGTAAAAAATTATTTCCATCTTTGAAAAAAGCTAAATACATTTTGGGATAATCGACAGAGAGAAACTAATTCATTTAAAGCAATCACTTTGTTGCAAAGAACGTATTTTCGTTTTAAATTATGATAATAAATACGGACATAAAGATACATTGCATGTTTGATTTTATTATAAATAAAAAATATACAACAAACTTAATAATGTATTTTGCAATTCAACTTCGACTTACCTAAAATTTTCAAAAGGCCCATTTTATAGGTAGAAATTAATTAAAAATAACGACCAAAAGCGCTTCTTTTGTTCTATATGTTGGAAGATGCTTTAATCTTTAAAAGCACTAATATCCGTTTAAAGTACACAGCACATAAGCGATATATTTATCTTTAAACAACACTGCTCTTTTAAAAACCGCCAATTTAGCAAGAATCAATAAAATTCTCAGAATTAGTAAAAATAAGAAAGAAAGCAAAAACAGTAAGATGTACTCCGCTAAATGTAGACAGTTTGACCGATAGAGAACTGTTGAGTGGACAATTTTAATGTACACTCTTGCATTGCGACGATATTCTAATTCTTGGTAATATTTTATCTAGGGGTTTCCGGCTGTGTTCGAGCGGCTTGCGATAGCTTCCTCTAGAGTAGCCACATGCACAAATACACGAACGCTCCACAGATTTCGACACATATGGCATTTAGGGAGGTAAGAAACCGCACTCGTCTTATCACCAAGAAATTGAAGTCGCGCAATTATTGCATAGAATAAAAACATATCCGCGAACAGTCGTCGTTTAAGTGCACGTCGTGCAAAGATGTTCCAGACTGGATGGAGGATGGCGGTACCCAGCATCATGATCAATTTAAATTAATCAAGATGAATTCTACTCACTCAATTTCCTTCAGAGGCTCAGTCGTCTACGTCTGGTAACTTTCTTCACAAAAAAAAACAGGCTTTTCAATGCGCCTTAAAAGTCTTTTAGTTTTTTTCTTTTTAGCTTACTAAGATGACAAAATTTCTCTCAACTTATAAAGCATGTCTTGCAAGCCGTGACCCAGACCTTTATTTCGACACCAGCTGCTTAGAGAAAAGGGCTTACAGAAAAATTCACTTCTTGGCTCTTACGCCTACCTTTTTGAAAACCGAATTGTCTGTTCGACACGATCCTTGTTTGAATGTGTTTCTTAACAGGCCAGAATCCCTCCAAGATAAATTTCTCTGCCTCGGGCGTCGTCGGCAGCATGCTCGTTATCCCCGGCCTGATGCTAGCCAAGATATCCTTCCTCAAAATAATTGAACCAGTTACCTCATTTCACGCACGTGACTGAAAAACCCCCGGAAAATGCCAACGCGTACCCTTCTAAATATCCAGAGGCAACCAAATTTCAAATCCACTCTCTACCTCATGCTCATCCTCCGCATTTTATTAAGTTATGTCGCTGAATTGGAAGATTTGAGCGTTGGGCGATATGATATTGAATTTTTAAGTGATTCTGGAGCCTTTTTTTCGAGAATAATATTAAAGGATTGTGCAAGGCTTTCACGGTTTAAGACCAGTCCATGCGAACATAAAGTCTGCAAAACTTGACTACCCTATAAGTAATATATTTTTGAATTCAAGGAATGAGGATTTATGGGATTTCGATCGTATTGTGAATTTTAGACTGCGTTTCATTCGATTGCTAGTGAATTATATAATACTTCATTCAATTACATATATTTGCCTTGCCCTATCAATATTAAGCTTAAATTTGCAAAGTTCTTTGTTTTATACTTCTTTTTACTTAGCATGTTGAAAAATTAATTACTCTTATAACTACGAAAAAAATAATATTAATATAAGCTAAAAAACTAATTTCTTTCACTCTTTTCAATAAATGGTCAATAACCACCTTCAAATTATTGATCATTTTACAACACAAAATGAATTGAATAATACAGAAAGCAGTTGTTTAAATGAAAACTAAATTTTCTTAGCAGACCCGTATTATTAATGTTTGGAACGTTTCTACACTCTAAATTTTTTCTCACTAAACTACAGTAAAACTCAACTAAAGTTAGTTCAAAATTTAGTAAAATCGAATAACTAAAATGCTATTGCATATGAAATGAATTTTTTAGAATTTAGAATAATAAAAGGGAAAACTAAATTTGTAAAATAAATTCATATTTTTCCAGGAAAAATCAGAGGTCCCACCTTTACAAGAGAATGATCTTGAATGAGAAACTACGAATACGAAATGAGTTAAACATGCACCGCAAAAGTTCTGTAATTTACGTTGCTGAAACTGAAACTAATTGAAACTAAAATGCCAGTAAAGTTAAAGGAAGTTTCAGTAAATATTGCAACCCACATAACAACTTAATTTCATTTGAATTTCAGTTATAAAATTATAAAATATCACCATATATGATAATGTGAAAGAAATTCAGTTTTAGCGGAATAAATTCAGTTAAAAAATAAATAGTCAAATCTCACTAGGAAAATTTCTTATTCTCGAATATTGCATAAAAATTTAAAAGTTTTAGTAGTATGTATGTAGGCCTCTTAAGGAATATGTTTTTTAGGACTTATTTGCTGATTGTATTATTTAACTAACAATGGACATTCATAGCTGTTTTTTTTTAAATTGCTGTTCGTTGTGAAATCAAAACTACACAAAAATAGTCAAATTCAATCGAACGAATAAGATCGTTGGCCTCTTTAATTTTTTATGGGTTTCCTCTTATGTACATTTCCGCCATAAACCCAAGTAAGCAGAAAACGCTAAGAGTTTCCGTAAAAGAAATGCGGAAAAAATCGAATAACGTTGAAGGCCATTCGATGCTAAATCACAGAAGGTGTTGCTTATTTACTTTTAAGACCCGAACAAAAACTTTTTTTTTTATTAATGCGAACAAGAATTTAGAGCAAGAACTATAATTGGAAATTATGGCACATAAAAAATATTTTCCCAATAACTTCCAAGCGTTAAAGCGTATTTATTTTCCCTGTATTCAACAATTCAATTTTCACATAACAAAATAATCGCGATTATATTTTCACTTATCCTCTCTCCTCATCTTTCGATTCTTAAAGGTTGTATTTTTTTTAAAACTAAAAATCTCACAACCTTTCAATATCTAACGACTCGAAATATTCCGATAAAGTGTTCTTCTCTTGCACTGTTTGCTCCAGCTTAAGAAACTTTTAAAAGGAAAGTAGATTTATGGAGAAAACTATTCTCGGCATCCCTGAAAAGAGTCATACGACCCCGGGCGATAGGAGTCCTTATTTTCCCAAGTAAATATATTTAACATACATGACTCCCCGTTTGCATTCATTAAGAACTGAAATAAGACTAAGGAAAACGGGAGCATAATGTCCTTAAGTACACTTTACACATCATCCTATTCTGCGAGCACTCGCTTTTGGTGAGATGAATTCCCGCAACATTTAGAACTTCACCAAAACTGAGTAGTTTCTGCTGCTCAGCTGTGTAATTGCACTGAAAATTTTGTTCTTCTAGTCGTCTGGTGGTTTAACATACTTTTTCAAACTTTATACATTTCAATTTGGAAAAAGAGCTTAATGTTCATAATTTAAGTTCTCTTCTACATCTAGAAATATTACTTCCAGGATTTACACATTTGCCCTTCAGAACACGGGGTTGCTTTATAAGTCAGTGCCTTTAAAGTGAAAGAATTTCTTTACCTGCAGAATAACCGCTTGAAAATGCTTTCAAAAATTACATTTTTCATTATCTCGGTTAAGTTTAATTGAACTCCATTTATTATTGTAGCTTACATTATGCGAAATTAATAAATCAAAGAAAAAAAGCAGATTTTAATAGCCATCTGCCTTATGAATATTAAAAATACGAACATAATTGCTTCTGGGAGTAATATTACTGTCGTAAAATTCTCTATGAAAAGCATGCATCATAAAAATGTATTATATAAATTGGCGATTGTGTCGCAGTATCAAACTACAAAATTATAACATTTTATTGTACTGTAATTTCACTATGCATGATCCTCGTAACATTGTTAAGCAATTAAAACTTATACAACACTTTCATTTTCCCTGAGCCACCAAGAGAGAGAGTTTTTCATTTTGTTATTTATTCAATTTATATCCTATTTACTTTTGTTTAATTACATATCACTAAATCCAGAGGAATGCTTTATGAAATATATTTAAAAATGGAATTACTAGTACTCTTTTGTATTTTGTATTGAATATATTACTTCAGGTGCGTTGCAAATCTAAATTTGTTTACTATCGTAGTATAAAAAAATTAATATTTCCAAATACATAATCAATATTAAAATATATATAACTTCCTGTTAGAAGATAATAATCCAGCTTATAAAACAGTTTCGCCTTCAAAATAAACAAAGAATAATAGTAAGGATTTCGGGATAATGTTAGAACTCAACCAAAGCGAAATTCTATAGTAGTCACCAAATTTCGGTCTGCATTTAAAACTAATAGCTTCAACTAAATAGGATTCGTTAAACCTGAGCACTACATTCATCTTTTCCCCTTATCACAAAGAAAGTTTTGATTTAATTTATAGATGTTCACAAAAATTTATTTACAAAGGACAGTTCCATCAAAGACTTGTAAGATGACATAAAGTAAGATTAAGGTCACCTCACAGATTTTTATTAAAAAGGTGTACATTCATTAAATATCCAAAATAAGAATATGGGAAAAACTGTTTTCGATCGCCTATATTTCTTCGAGATATTTGACATTAAAAAGTACAATAAAATCTTTTAAAGCAAATTTCTGTTTTTGTGAACATGAAGGAAAATCCTTACACTAAAAATATATCCATTCTTTCTAATCGAAAACACTGAGAGATTCCTGAAAATAAGAAAATTAAAAAAAAAATGTTCAATTTCTTAGCTATCAATAAGGCGAATAAGTTATTTCTCACTCATAAGTTTATTTTGAGGGTGTTTCTAAAAGAAATTTTAAAGAAAAGATCAAAATGTTTTTACGTATTTATCTCTTTTGAACCGAATTGAATGTTTTTACAACGTTTCTCCAAAACCCATGACGGGGCAATCAGTTCAGTATATGCTTAAAATATATTATGATATTATGATAAGTAATCATTGTACCCTTAGAGGAAAATTAAACTACTGAAACAATTTATCGACTTTAATAGGTTTCCGGGATTCAAAGTTATGTGCAATAAATTAATAAATTTTATAATAATGATAGATCGATAGAACTATTTATATAAACGTTTTATCTGTAAGAAGAAACAAATAACGTACCTACCAATTTTCAAAATAAACGACGCAATTTAATGCTTGTGGCAAAATACGTACCAAGATATAAATTCAAATTAAATAAAATTAACTCCTGTATCTTTTTCTCAACACGCATCTGCTAGAATATATTTTTTTATATAACAAACACAGTAATACTACAAAAATTTCAGAAAAATAAAATAAAATACAATTTCCTTTACTTAGCGCAATAAGCCTTGAAGATATGACCTAAAACTCTACTAAAACATTTCCACGCCTTACTGACTGAATGCATAAAAGTGAAAAAGCGACGAACTTTTCGTCCAATTTTCGTTTTTTCACATGCAGCACACCTGGCGACTGTGGCTTTTATTTAATTTTATTTGAACAGGACAAATAAGAAGATGAAGTGAAATGCATAAGTAAAAAATGGCTAATGCCGTGTGTAATTAAAATTACCTCCGCATTATCCTCTGGGAAGATATCAATTAGTACACCAGAGTGCACACAGGAACGACTCAAATTGCAGACTATCGGCAGGTGAACGTCCTAAGGTGTACCACTTGAACGATGGCAGTTTAGCGATATTCCGCCGTCCCAGTTTACTCCAAATCTTACAAAAACTGGTTTTAGTAATTCAAAATAGAAACCACATCTACACATTAACAGGGCAGAGGTACAGAATCTCTTGTGCAATTCCTTCTGCACAAAAAGCAGCTAAAAAAGCGGCATTAGCACGAAAGCGACTTAAACACCGTCGAGTTTACCTGCGAGTAGGTGCTCGAGGTGCATTGTGCACTAATTACACATTGGAAGTTGCAAAAATAGGGGTCACACGCGATCACTAAACAAACAGTTAGGAACCGAGACACGTTCGCGGCTAAGACGGGAAACGTAGCTTTGCCTTCTTATGATCGATCTTATTGACACGATCGCGAGGGGCCACACACCACCGCGGACACGACCAAGACGCCTGCACTTTCAATATTGTAACTTGTTACTTGTTTTATATTCTTTTTGCAGGTCACTTCACCTTTTAACAATGCAAGGTGATTGAGATTCACACCGCGCTCAGTCGCATCACTTCCAGGCCATATAAGTATGTAACGATAATGATTGATCACTGATCGCGTAGTTCGTCACCAGCGTTTCTGCCGCTTCAGATATTTGTTCTAACGAAAATTTAACTTAAAAAACGTAAACGTTTAACCCTGATCATATCAACAAAGCCTTTAAAGAGTAACCGTAGTGTCGTGAATTAATCTAACATCACACCGGAAGATAAGTGAAAGTACCACAACCTTTGTTTGCAATTCGCTACAGGTGATCGATGAAACTTTTATTTTTATTATCCAGTTAGAGTCATGGAGGAAACTTATTACAAAACCGATCTCGCGTAACGATTTATGTTGTATCAGCTTCGCGATGGGAATAAGAACAATTTGATTATAGCTGCGAGCTCACATGTCATAGAGGTGGGTAAGGGAGTGGAACACCATACAACAAAAGCACCTTCGGGCTTTCCACATGCACCGTCGGAAATATTTACACTTCCCCTTGCTTGTGGTAAAGGTAGCAAACCTGTTACGCGGAGTAGGTCTTGAGACAAACTCAAGAAACAACTGCTCCATGAGTTGGTCGTCTCTTTTTCGACAATTTCCCATTCTCAAGTGTTATTTATGAGCATAAAAGAGACCAGCCGAATGTCTCAAGTGTCTAAAGATGTATGCGGCGATAGTATAAAATATTTGAAGATTACTGTTACAATCGGAAACGATATTAAGTCTAACGTCGAGTTTAAGTTTAGACCAGCATTGCTCCGTGTGTCTAGGGTAGATTGGATGGGGCGATGACTACTATTTGCGATATGTCTGGACTTACTTACAAAGTCTTCGCATTTGCATACTTTTAATTAGTAGCTGCATGATCGCATCAAATAGCTTAAGAAATACAATAAAAAGGTATTGTAAGTTATTACAGGACTATATATGTTAAATTCACAAACGAGACCTAGACATGAAGGTAACAATTCAGAGTAAATTGTACGATTAACGTGCCCATATAAACGTCGTTTTAATTTAAGCCTCATTTTTAAATTTAACGCTTTTTACAACCATTGATTCAGAATTTGTCCATTGAATTCTTCATATAACATGACAGAAACAATTTATAAACTTATTATAATAACCCATCAGGCAAGCTTTTAAAAAATGTATAATTAATTTCATTTTAAAATAAGTGTATATCCCAAGGAATCGATTGGTATAACGTTTCTTACGTAAAATCCGAACACCCTGTACATATGCTATTATCCCCGAAGGGATTAAAATATTTCAATAATTTCAAACAGCTAAATATCTAATTCTCCCAGCCCTTTTCTGCCTCGTGTATCCCAAATTAGTGACATGTTTTTGTTATTGAAATAAACGATTTATAAAATAAAAGTGATTGAAACGTTATATAACTTTTTAATGCAGCAGAGGATTACCAGCAACTAACATATGAAGAAATCCGGCTTACAGATGGAAACGCATTAGCAGCTGTTTAATTTATGATTCCACGAATAAGAGAGAAAAAGCTTTTGCGATTTAAATAAATATAACACACTGCAGTGCTGTCATAAATTCAGTTATATAATTGCTAACGATAATCTACGATTACGACAAGCTATTTAACACAACGTATTTCTTATCAACTTTAATTATAAGTTCTACTCGTATATTTATGTTGCAGTGCATTCGATATTTAAGTGGGCACGTTTTAAATTACTATTTATGCTATCATCAAAACACCACTTACTATTATCCTCCTCTATAATCAATAAATTTTCTTAGTAATGTTCTAAAATTATAATTATGTCAATCAATATTCTCGACAAGATTTTGCAAGGTTATTGTCAATTTATACAATTAAATATCCTCTCTCGAGTCCACAAAATGCCTACCTACATCTAGTTATTATGTACAATTCGTCCTTTATGTCGAAAAATAATTTACCTCAAAACCTTTAATTAGCGTTCAAATTTAGTAACTGATCACGGAACATGAGGAACGAATTTCAGAAATTGAATCGATGGTGCAAAACTTTAAGTTAATTTAATTAAGCAAATATATTAAATATTCAAGCAAGCACGAAATCTCTTAAATATTAATTAGTAATATTTAACTAAAAAACCCTAAACCGTTCATTAATTTAATGAAGAACTCAATAATTAAAATTAGTGCCGGTTTTATATCGAATTTTATTTATATTAGCCTTTCTAGAGTTATTTGATTATCTTTAGTTATTTTGTTTTTAATCATTATAATCCCATCATATTGGATTTTGTAACGACATATGTACGCCTTTAGAATTCTCTCATCCAAACCTTTTGACAAAACTTGAATTTCATGGTTAGCGTAAAGTCCTTTATAAGACCTTTTTAAGACAATTCCACCGACACCTCATTCACAAACTCAAAATTTGGGATCTAAGATAAGAGAGAATAAAAATAATACATACGCTTAACATACTTTCAACAAACATAACCTTCTTTTTGCAGTAGGAGAAAAAAATACATCAAAATCAGATTCAGGGGAAAAAAAACATACATATTATGATGAAAATAAAATTACCTTGTGTGACAAACAGTAACTACAAACAATATACTCAATTCCTGAATTCAGCACGTATTTCTATTATTTCTATAGACGCCACCCAAAAGGACCATCGGAAAAAGGATGTGTGACTTATTTTCTCTTTCCTGCATCAAGGATAAAACGTCGCAGGTGCTTGAAGTGAGGAGCATAAGAAATTTATGACGATCTCACATCTGTCAGTAATTTGTGCATGACTGAGCGCGGCTTAGAAAGGGCAGGTGCTTTTAATAGCGAAGGCTATAAATTCGTTCTATTTACTAAAATTATTGCTGGGAATGTCTTTGAGTCGTTTTAAAATTAGCTCTGAAAGGCATCCATTCTCCTGATCAAAATACGTAAGCACTCAATAATTAATTCCATTTGATATAGGTTGATATACATAAAACATAAATAACAAGTATAGCTTATTAAAGGACATTTTCAATTCAGATATTCGGATTCAATTTTTTGAAAATAGATTTTTTGGTAGATAATAATGCCGTAAATAATATAAACGGAATGAATATAAAATTGAATCATATTGCCTCAGATTATTAGAAATAAATTGATTTTCAGTCTCCTCACGGATTTTGATTAAACCTTGTACGAATGTTCTTTTGGGGTCAATAGTGACGATTATGCAAACAAAACAAACCTAGATATTTAATATTGAAATTTCGAAAAGTAGCATTTTTCCTTGATAATATTTAGAATATTTTTACAAAATTTGTTGCTTATGAAAAAGATGAAGATTAACCAACAAAATTACAAACCTTTTTTCCTTTAAGGACAAAATATACCAAGCAACGATTATAATTTGTACAATAATTAAAAATGTTGCGCGAAAGTTAATCTGCAAAGAAATAAAAATATATAAATAAAATAAAGAATGGTCATATGATGTGATGTGATGTTATGTATGTATTTTTGTTTTAATTTCGATTATTTCGATGTTAGCTAGTAGTTGTTATTGTTGCAAACAGTTCAAATTGTTGGTTTTCTCCATCTCAAAAGTTTTCTTACTGAAGTTTGAGTCCTTAAATAATCGAATATTCAATAGTTTGTATTAACGAAACTAAATTTACACGTCTTTACGCATTCCTTTCACAAAGTATATACGAGTATAAGAAACGTGCTATTTCATTTAAATTTCATACAAAATTAGAAATCTTATAGTCAGTTTTAGAATGTATGTAAATTATATTCGCTTTAAATTTTCAAATCTATATGACAAAATTAAATAAAAAAGAATCTCTCAATTGAATAATAAAGCTTTCCAGGGCACTTTAGAAAGATAACCAATTTTAAATTCGAAGTTTTAGAATATACATACATTTTTAATTCACTTTAAAACCCTTCTTCCGTCGGGTTGGTAGCATTTTAAAAGTTTCATAGTTGAGTTTGAAGAAGAAAACGTTCTGACTTTCCTACTCTCTCAATATCCATTAGCCTCCATCACAAAAATCCCCTTGACAAACTTCAAAAATATTTTCCCACAATTTTGCTGCAGATAATTTCGTTCCGCTTGGCTTCGAATCGATTTCTTTTTACCAATACCTCAGCTCATCTCAGCGTTGTATCGCTGTCCACATCCTAGTGATCCCCCTCATGTCAATTTTATATCCAGCAAATTCTTCCGCACGAAAAAAGTTTTGTAGTAATCACCAGACTGCGGCACAAGTAAACTTGAGTTGTGAAGTGGAAAAACTTCTGTAATCTCCTCGGGCTGAAAGGTAATATCATTTCCGCCGAGCTACACATTCCCTAGGCTTAGTTGAAAGGCGTCTCGACTCATAAAAGCATTCATTCCACGGCCATTTCATGGACCATAGATGATGAGTCTGTCCGTAGAATTTTGCAAAAAGGATATGATTTGACGAAGTGCTCACTTTGCCAATCGTTCATCAGTAAAATTTTTCAGAGATTTTCTACTAAAGAATAAAATGAGGCACTTTTGCGATTCCTTTTTGAGATTAAATTATATTACAGTACAGTCCTATTGTTTGGCTTTAACCTTTCAAAAAGAATTTTAAAGTTCTGACTTCAAACACTTAATCCGCTTGCTTCTCAAATTGATTCTATGTAATGGATTCAAAAAAAATAAATAAAAACTTACCAGCGATGCCTCTATTTTGCTTCGTTCTACGTCCCGACGAGGGACTTAAAAGACTCTCGCGTCGACTTGAAGAGGAGCCACTAAAACTTCCAAAATTTGCGCTAAGCTGGTATGTTGGATGATGTTGCATATAATGTTGAGATACGGATTGCTGGAGTGTCGCATCTCTAGGAACATTTAACGAAGGACGGGGAGTATCATTCCACACAGCCTCTACCATCGAATCAATACTTGCTGATCGTGGTATTCGATTATTTATGTTATCGCGCCTATTGGAAAAAAGAAGAGTTAGAAATCTTATAGTGATAAGAAAAATAATTGTTAAAAATTTTTAAACATAATAAAATGCTATTTACATTTTAATAATTCGCGCAATTATAAAAACTGATCAAGCGAAATTAACAGTTTTACAACCTTAGCGAAAAATGTCCTTGTTTGATCAAAACAATTGATGAAAATAAATTAAACCCATGCATTATTATTATTTAAAAAGAAAATTTGTACTTATTAAAATTATAACTTTTGTTAAAATTAATATTTCCTTTTAGTATAATAATTTTTAAAACATTTTCCAATATGCAACAAAACGCCACACAAAGAGCACATGAACACTGTTGAGCTTCTCTTTTCTTGGCAGAGGAGCTTACTCGGCACGCTGTACGGGGTTTTCCTATAAACACAGTGAAACTAGGTTCAACAAATCACAATGCGGATATATATTATATTTCGAAAAAACCAATATTAACAAGGATCACAACAGGTAATGAAGCGAAGTCACATCTCCAGAAAATTAAAGTCACCTCCGACCGATAACCGCCAGCAAATTGAAGTCACGTAAATGTGACTGCGGCCCTCAAAAAAACCTTTGAAGTTGAATGAAAACATTTATTTTCTAAAAAATTTATGCAAGATCATCTCGAAAAAGCGCTTCCTACATGGACTTCAATGTAATATTTTTAGGAAAATAAATCTAAATAAAGTCCTATTAATTTATATGTATAAAATATATTATAAAGGAAAAAATACTGATTCTTCAGTGTTTAGTTTCTAAACCAAAAATAGCTTAACAACCCACAAAAACGAAAATTCTGCAAATATATAGAATATATATGTATCCCTTAAGGAATTACAAAAGTTTTTTTCTAACTACCTTCCCATATTTAATCATTTAATGTATACAGTACAAGTTAAACTTAATTAGTAAGCATTGACTTTTCCTCAAAGAAAACGCTTAAAGCATAACAAAAAGCGTAACAACGACTAATGAATGAAAGTTGAGGAGAATCTAATAAAGGAAACAACCTTCCTCTGACTTGTTTCGATATTGGAATGTTACCCCATGACGAAAATTTACATTTTTAATTGGACGGTCTTAATTAAAATTAAACGTTATCGACGTCGGTTTCACATTCAGTTGCCGTAGAAGAGCAATTTGTATGTTCTTGTTCTTTTTTATAACAAAAGTTTTATGATTATTTATGCATTTAGTAATATAAAATTTAAGGTGTGAAAAGTTAATTGAGATGTGGCAAAATTTAGAAACTTTTATAAAATTTAATTAATTTTGACTAAGAGACTTTACAGCAGATTACTCTCAATGGAGCTATAAAGTAACAAACTTGAGACGTCTGAGTAAGCATTTTAAAGGACAAAATATAGTGTTAGTTAATAATTGATGATTTTTTTTTGTGTTCCCCTTAATTGTCTTACAATTTTTCAAAATAGCACGGGAAAATATGTTCTGAGTTGCTGTTGAAAACAGAATCACCTTCTTTAATGTCCCAAAATGCGAAAAAACCCATACAAATTTGATTATAAAAAAATATATAAATTTCACACAGAATTAAATTTTATTTAACTGAGGAAATTCTCAGAGGGTAAGATTAAATTTTACATGTCCAGGGAACGTAATCAAATACGCCAGCTTTCTTTGCATATTTAAAGTCCTTTAGCGAGATTTATTACATTTACCGCCAAAAGCAAAAAAAGAGGCAGGCAGTGCTTTAAATAAGTTAAAATACCTCACGTACCCACCCCATTACCTTGAAGTTAAGAGTCATAATCTTTGAAGAGCGCAAAAATTTTACAGTACATATGATAGATAGGCTGCATACCGGTTTAAGGCGGCATTGTGAGGTAATTCAACAGATTGTTGACCTCCTTGAACTACATTGAAGGACTAAAGAGGCACTCCATTTCAATCGTAGTTAAGTATCCCTCATTGGTGAAGTAAGTTATCAGAGATGATATGGTTACCCCAGCCTCCTTGCCTTACAAACTGTTGAAGCTAGTCGATTCCAAGCAGACTCTTGAATACAGCCAAGGTGACTTTTGTGTCACGACAAATACTACTGAGGCCAAGTTCGTGCTTTTCATTTATTTATGCACTCGTAATACACACATTGCATGAGATGAAAGAAACCATATCAATTTCCCAAAAGTGGAAAATGACAGTAGATAGGCAGAAATTGGAAATGAAAAAAATAAGCGTTTCCTTTACCTTTCCCAGGAGAGTCGGCGTGGAGCATCATCTTTAAGTACAGGACTTTCTCTGCCAGTTTTCGTCGATTGATTTAAAAGCCGTGCCAATTTATAAAGTGGTGTACTACTACTGGTGGTGGTGCTGCTGCAGCCTGGAGTTGCAGCTGAATTTTGTTGGGCGGGTGGTGTAAAAATTCCCGCAGCTCCAGAAAACGTACTGCTACCTGCAGACACCCGATAAGCACGTGCTGCGACAACATGAGGCGCTGGTATCCTTTAAACAAAAACACGAAAAGCATGAAAAAAGCGTTTACCATCATTCACTTTAACCAAAATTGCTATTTAGCTTGAACTCTGGATGTATTCAAAGAAAATGAATCGATTTGTTTCCTTTTATCTGTACGTGATACCTTAGAAAAACGACGGTTAAATGTATAAAAGCTTTACTAACTGATCTCTGACTGCTTACATTTATTTAGAGAGAAGTCATAAAAATGAATTTGTGCCACTAAATAGAAGTGGGCACATCTAGATCGTAAATTCAAACGGGCATTCGGAAGAAGTAGAAATTCAATTTACCTGAGGACGACACTTCCATCCGGATGACGCTCGTAGTCATCGCAAGCGTAAATGTAAGGTTCTGCATTATTGTTGTTTGTCAGCGGTGGACCACTGTGAGTACTTCCGGATGATTTCCTTCGGAACTCTAAAGTACTGTCGTCACTCACTAAAGAAGCCCGCGACGACTTCGGCTGTAAAGACCATCTGGCACTGTACGATGATACACTTCCAGCACTGTCACCTGAAATTTTAAAACATAAATCAAATTTCTTACCGTTGCGGTAATTTAAAATGTTGGAAATAATTTAAAAAAATTTAAATGTACCTAGTAACATTCTGTACAACAATATTAAATTATGCATGTAGAAAAATGGTGTGGAAATATCAAGAAAACTTCGTCTCATTTCCATTCCATTAAAGAAATAATCAACTTTATTGTTATTTATCATTCAAATGAAGTAACTTATCTAAATAAAACATCTTTCTTTTTGGAACTTTTCTACCATACCTTCGTCACAATTTTAGTATCAATCAAACTTTAAAAAACATAATCTAATAAATATCCCTTAGAACATTTTTCGTGTACACGAAAACTCCCCCAAGGAACTGCATTGAGCTTTTCAGTAAAACTCATATAGGTAGTTCATCATTTTATCAACTGTCTATTTTGGTAAAATTGCTTTATTCCAAAATTAAATTGCCCCAAGTTATGAAAGTTTATGAAATTTAGCAGATACATGTAACAATATAGCGTGCTCATACCCACCTAAGCGAAACCAATTTCAAGTTGCTTCATTGTCTAAAAGATATGGATACACTAAATTTCAAAGTAGGACTTATGAATTATGGTGAATACAAAGGATGTGCGTGATAACTAAATTCTAGTGGTATTCTCACTATACAATCACTTTTGTTAAAATTACTTTGAAGATTTTTATTAAAGGTTATATTTTCAAATGACTTTTTATCATAAACTAAGCAAATACCACTTTACGCGCAACCGAAACTCCCATGGAATATTTCATGAAAATTCATGAAAATGAATTTCCAAATGCTTAAATTAAAAACAAACAATACCATATAATATTTCGCTGATATAACAAAAAATAAAATAGTAATTTTTAATTGGCTCAACTTTGATTAAAAGCATTTAAGAAATTTGATGGTTGTCGTCCCAACCAAACCAAGTATATATAGCCTACCGACCTATGCCTTTGTAAAAATAAAATTCCTATTGGATACATACGAAAAATTTAATTAAAACTGACACTCGACTGTATATACAGATCCCATTTAATGCATAAATAATGATCGAATTCGTTTGAGAGTAATTTTGGAAATTGACTGACGATCTTAAAAAGAGTAATCACTTTCGAGAAATGCACAATCTTTCTAGTACTCAAAAGATATGTTAATTGAAGAAAAGAGTGTAATTTAAAGTTTGTCACATATTTTATTGTAATAAGCGCTAAAGGCATTCATAAAAACTATCTAAAATTTGCTAAACTATTCATGAAACATTGACTTTAGAGCTCCTGATTTCATTAGTAAAGTCAAATTTGTCCATATTGCTTTATCAAGGTTCCCAGAGACTAAATCCGAAGTGTACGTGTCTCAACTCCTTTAACTCACAATTAAGCATATTTTCATGTTCCCAAGACCTTTAGGGGGTAGAAGCCTTGCGGCTTAAATATCGACGGTTAGCTCTTTAGTTATAACATCCTCAGATTTATGTCTACCCTACATCCAAACTGTGAAGGGTCAGACCGTACGTAACGTGTACTTGTTTTTGCAAAGCTTACTCCATAAATTTTTCCTCGGAGCTCTTTGTGGTTTGGAGATCCGATTGCTTAGATATACACACATATACAAATGTATCCGTGTAGCTACCCTTTTGAAGTGTACGCTTTCAGTTAATTAAGTAAAAATGCCGCTAAATTACCTGTAGATAGCCGAGATGGGTCGATTTGAGCCTGCAGGATAGAAATTCCTGGAACCACAATTGCCGGTAGAGTTCGTGAACGCAGCAGGGGCGGAGGTCCTCTCTTATAAGCTCTAGTTTGTGCGGCAAGGGCGGCAGCAGCTTGTTGGGCGGCTCTATAAATAAAAGTTAAGAAGTGACTATTATTAGCAAAATCTTAAAATTTTTTTCAATACACATATAAAATTCGAAATAACCGAACTTCCTTTCTTACTACTTTCTCCATACTACCTTCGCCCTTATTATCTTGTTAGGAAAGCTCTTATCGATTTTATTCAATCGCCGGGTGAGAAACGTTTGTGTTCGATAAGAGAAAATCCTCATGGCGCCATAACAAAGGAAAAAAAAGTTCTTTTGTACGTGTTCAATTTAAAGCGATAATCAGAAAAACGCTTAAATTTGACACGCAGGAAACACGCCTTTCAAGGGGAATGTGTGGCATTTTTTAGGAAAGTCGTTCATCAATCAGTTCGCCTAAAATGGTTTTAGGTGAGATTTTAGGCCTGACAATTGGAATTTATATAATTTACTGTTGTTACTCAATTTTATTTAAGTACCAATTCATATGCACATATAATAAAGCTTAAAGCTGTTATTATCACCAGAATATGTATTTATCCATATTTGCTTAGAAACGATATCCTTAAGTTTCAATCATATTTCTCCTTAAAATTGTAAGAACAACAAAATTGGTAGTAAATATAAACACAACACTTATTTACACGATTTCTATACAACATATTTTTCCAACCTACAACAATTAGGACACATTACATATATATAACGTTTTTTGTTTTCAATCTTTTAGTACTTCATTTTTAAAATGACCCCGATTTTATCGATTAAACTGAAAGAGGTCAATGGACTAAAAGCAAAAGAATGCATATAGCTTTATGTCCTAAACCCACTGCTGAACATATATGTATTGCATATAGGTACAATTTGGACTCACTAATAGATCCGTAATAAATGGATCAATATGAATGAATAATATACATGACACGATAGAACCATCTAAATTGCTTTCGAACCCATATCGCTGGCTTCAATATCTATAATTAACTGGAGGATTTAGCAATTACTGACTATTGTTTGTTCCATTTTCGAAACCTATTTATTTTTCAACAAAGTTCATTTACCAGTTGCACTCATCATACACAGTGGAAATTTACTCAAATGAAACTACATTCAATATCATGACTGGCAATTATTTCATTTCCTGAAATTACACTGGGTGTGTAAGTTTTCATACAAGAAAAATTGATTATATTCACGTATTCCTTTTATCTAATGGATTCTTCATTACTAAATAATGTTTGGAACTCGAAATTTTATTTGTAAATTGCATTTCAACGGAAGACGGGGAAAAGCATGTTTTTTTTTATCAGTTTACTATCGTTTTTTCTTACAATTTAGCATTTATAATTACGACCTCAATAATTATTAGGATTAAAAGGTTCATTTAAATATTTTTCTTTTTGTCACTGAATTTTTTTTTTTTTGCTTAAATTATCTGAAGAATATGAAAAAATAACCATTAGAAAGCTATGTGAGAATCTTTCCTGTGTTACTTTCAAAGAAAAGGGAAACGGTCGTCTAATGACCACTCGGTCGTTCTGTACCATGTTATCAATAATTGTTATACGAAAAATAAAATTCTTTTTGATTTAATGTTGCCATTACGACAAACCTTATTTGTTCCGGTCCTAATGATGATGCTCTATCCCAGAATTAAAATGACTGAATAAGAAATGTTCTAGTTGAACTGATCTGGCCCTGATGTCGATGTGATATTCAAAACTTTTTACGAAATTTATCTGTACCTAATTTTATTGCCTTATGTTTATTTAACTTGCATTAAAAAAGTCATTTGTACATTTAGAACGCATTCAAATATTAATAATTAGTAAAGTGCCAATATTAATTAATAATTAAAAAAACTCAAATTAGATAAGTATTAATTAACAATCTAAATTGAAATTTCTAAAATACATTTGTAAATTAATTCAATTCTCCAATAGTTAAATCAATTTAATGAGTTATTTTCTCAAAGCCAATATAAATAAAATAATTTTATAATTTCTTCAGTAAATAAGTTGTGTTATTGATAAATTAATATTATAACATTTATTAAAATATAGTTATAATAATATAAGTTGAATGTTATTAATAATTACAATAAAAATAATAATATGATTCCGATTACCTGATGCTGCATCTATGATCAGTTTTAAGGAAAATCGGATCCAGCCCTGATTCTATTTAAGTCCTAAATAAATGCTAGTCGGAAACTTTCACTTGTCCGATAAAACTAAATAGACACACTTAGCCGAACACCGATTAATATGAATGATTCACGAAATACGACATACCGCGCCGGGTGTCTAATTTGTTCCGGTATTATTTTTACTTCGGGGCCATTCTACACAATTAACTGACTAATAAATTCACATGCCCCACGCTCACTTGTCAGTGTAATTGGTGTCAATACGAGCCCGCATATTTATGGCATAGAAGTTAAAGCCCCTCGATGGCAGGTTTCAGCTGTAAAAGTTTCACTCTAGAAATATTTAATGCGTATATTTTGTTACTACCCCACCGGCGAATGTTTGAACATTAGCTTATATTTCATTACTCTCGTGCCAGATGCCATCATAAAGGGATTAATAAAAGTAAGTGCCTGCGGGAGCCTTGACCTTGGAGGCATTGAATTTGAATTAAAGGACATTCTTTAAGTATGATACTAGGAATATTTCTTTCAAACACGTAATAACAAATATTTAATTAAGTTTTATGTAAGCGATTACACATAAGATTGACACACTATAATAAAATACAATGTTATATGCTATTTTATTGCAAAAATTATCAAAAAATGGAAAAACTCTATTAGCAAATTTAATAAATGGGTTTAAAAATAATAATGTTATTATATTGAAACAAAACAAAAAGTTTCAAATAATGCCTTTATTTGTCCATAAACTTTTTTAAAGACACTGAGGGCAAAGATGAAAGAATAAATTCTTAATTGACGTTTTACAACCTTTTCGCACGTAACATTTTACCTGGTATTAGAAAAACATTAATCAATATTTCGTATCCTTAAGGAGATCTTATTTTTGTCTACCTCACAATTACCTCTTAAAAAGGACATTTTTAATGATATGATTGATTAATGGTGCTTGACTTTTATAATTTATTGTTGCTAGGAAAATTCGCATTCTGCCCCTGCTTTTAAGTTGTTGTTCAGAAGATTTAAAACTCCTCAAAATTTATCTTATAAATGATAATAATAAATTCGCTAAAAATAAATTGAATAAGTAAAATAATCCAATAGTAGATAAAAATAATAAAAAAAAGTTTTAGCAGATGCCTTCAGAATTCTATGTATCATAATAATCTCAGTATTTAATTTAATCAAGATTAGTCCGATTTACATGTACCTACATTTTGCATCAATCTGCTGTTTTTGCTTTAAGTCTTATTAAATGTACTTTTCTTGTTGTATATTCTTTTTAATCTTGAAAAACATTGCTCGATTAAACTTTTATGTATTATTCTAATATGTTATGCTAAAGTTAAATTGCCTGCATATTCTCCAAATTCTAAACCACTCTCTGCAAAATGATGGTATAAAGAAAAGACCACTTCATACAAACAACGAAATTCAAAGAATTATGAAAGACCTTTTATTCCTTTTTAGTTTATCAAAGGTGAAATTTCTTTCTTTGCCAATGTTTTTTTTCCTTCGAAATAAATTGTTTTACTTTTAGGGATCAAACATTGTTTCGCTTAAAGGCAGTGGTACCTTCATTTTTTAAGTACTTTTTCTTTCTTCTGACAATCCATTAAATGTTTTTGAACTAATATCTATGCGTTAAAAATAAAACCTTGATGCATAACAGTACCTATGTTATCTAATTATCAGAAAGCTTAATTTTCAAAATATCAGTAGCAAAATCTTTAAAATTGGCATCATCAAGTACATATTATACATAAAAAATATAAATAAAATATTTTATTTCAGAGACAAATGAAGAGGCTTAAAGGATTAAAAAATGCATTTTTAGTGTATATGTTATAAAAGAAAATATAAATTGTTTTTAGTTTCTACAACTAGTAATGTTGCCTGAATAATTATTTTTCTACAAAATTTTGTTAATATTCAAGTAATTATCAATTCAGAGTGATTTGCAAGAAGTCACAAAACCTTAAAGGTTAAAGTATTTTCATTATACTGCAAAACATTCAAAAAATAAATCAATTAATCGATTAAAGTTAATCTACTCCATCAGATACATATATTAGGTATATTTATATATATTTTGCAATATACGCAATTTTCTACCGAACGAACAGATTTTATAAATTAAAAACTAAATAATAATATTGTTAATTGGCATTTTAATCCGTAAAATTAATTTCGGCATAAATCAAATATAATTGACATTTCCTTTGACGAATTTTTCATAAAATAAATTACCATAAATTAATTGCTTTACCCTTTTAATTTGATTTATTTCTGACATGAACAAGTAGAATTAAATTGTTTGAATTGATGAAATAATTTGTCATATATAATGCTACTAAAATGGACATATATCTAAAAAAAAGATAATATTTCGATCCTTGGTCACACCTAAAGTCCTAATGGGTATCTTTTGTTGCAAATAACCGACGATTTACCTACTCCTGGTGCTTCAAGGTAAGACAAGCCCTTAAGTTACAAACGAATTGAAATTATACTATACCAGTAGTTATAATAGACCACGTACACGACTCGTAAATGTTTCACACTATAGGTCTAAACTCGTAATAAAAAATAACTGCCCAATTATATGAAAACCTCGATCCGGCAACATATAGCTCTGTTAGTTAAGACAGTTAAATGATTATTAATTAATGAATATTTATGATACGTTTTCTAATTTAATTTCCCATCACGCTCTGTTTCAAAATTTATTAGTTTGACGATCGACTTTTGCTGGAACCTAATCTACGTTACTTATATCGAAGTTCTGTGATAAATTGTTATTGATTTTCCACTAAATAAGAATTCTTATATCAATCAAATCCTTCTGTACCTTATAAAAAAGTAAAATTATTTTTCGCTAACAACTAATTGTTTTTCACTTAAAGCATGAATGTAAGTAAAACTGTTGTTCGTCTTCCGATTCCAATTATTTTTTAGGAATTTAGGAGTGAGGCAAACAATTATACCACGGTTCGAATAGAATTAAAAAAAAATAAATAAAAAGTTCAAACATTTTTAAACGCATTGTTGTCGTCCCCAAAAAAAACTTCAGTTACCCAATCCTAAAAGGGTAATGTTTTGCAACATCCCCGGTAATTTTGGGTTCATGTTGCAATTTGGTCGGATAAAAGTCCCTATTTTTTCGTATATCCTAGTTGCTTTTTCTAATTCGTTATTTCTATGATTTCTATTCCCCTTTCTAGATAGTGTAATCCAATTGACTCTCAATTGTCTTTTCCGCCTTTCAATTTCCAGCTACAATAATAGGCTTATATGATGGCAATTGATAGCTCCAGTGGTAAAACAAAGACCGAAAAATGGAATAAAAAGCAAAATTTAACAGAGGTCATTTATCGAGACAAGAGAGGTAAACAAAAAAAAAAAAATTATAAGTCCTGCTAATAAATGACTCTGGAAGCGAAATAGGCTTTTCTCGCTAAGAATTGGAAAAATGATGTAATTTCCGAAAAGGAGAAAATTATCAGGGATGAAAGAAATTTACGACTTTATTGTAGACAAACCAATTTCCATCCCTATTCTTTTCTAGGGTGGTGAAATCCTTTCGAATCAATCCAGGCATAATCTAAGGAACAAAAGGCTTTCAATTTTTCTAGAAGTTCTAACAGCTTCGAAATAGGAATTGCAAACTTTTGCAAAGTTAATTACTTGGGATTTCGTGGAATTAAGGAAGGTATGAAAGTTTGGACAGTTTCATTCTTAGCAGTTACTCAATAGAACGACTTTTCGTCACTTTCTTAAGCAACTGAAATGAATATAAGATTTAGCTAGAAATCCATTACTCCTTATCGTATAGTGAATAGACGAATTTTGTGCTTTTCTAAGAAAGCTTTGTGATCTAGGCTTGTAAAGTCAATTATGGAATATTTTTCTATCAAGCAATACAATATTGGGACTGCTCAAGTGTTTAGTACATAACAAATTGAGCGAAAAATGACTTATAGGAAATAGAAGTCTGTATTCATATCATATCATCATATCTAGAATTTTGTTCTTGGAAGATAACATTTTCTACTTTATAAAATTAGCCTATAGATAGATATTTATATGTTTTGAAAGGTCACTGATTTTGAGATTAAAATAAGAACTTTTAAAATAGTGAATCCAATATATGTACATACTGGCCAAAATATTTTAAATCATGAGATACGCATTTTTATAAGCATTCCATGTATGATAGATATAACTATACAAAGATAATAAATATTCATTCCTTTGCATAGAAAATAACAGAATTTCATTCGTATTGGAAACGTTCAAAAGAAGTTTAAAATTAAATTCCATGCCTTTTTAGCCCACAAAGGAGTGTGGGTATAACTGTGAGTAGGGGAGCGTAGGGGTGCTATAACATATTCTCCCTCGGGATGATCAGTTGCTGCCACTGATACCAATGAAGACATTCTTGAATGAAAATTTCCCCTCTAGGGAGGCGCGGAAGCACCATGCTGGGAAAGTTTTGCGATAAATTTCTGTGCTAGAAAGTTTACATAAGTCCTATTTTAGGTAATTTAGGAATTTCTTCGGCAATGTCGAGAAATTAATTACTTGGCTACTGAAAGTTTTGTCAGCATGCGTGAGGGGTTGGTACACATTTATTTAAACGTTTGCTCGCCAACTTTAAAGAATTTCTTAAAAAATTTAAGAAGACGCCACCATAGCGTCGTATTCCGGTGTCGCAAAACGTGACAAGATTTTATAAAATTCTTTTGATTTCCGGATGCCTGCGACAAATATAGCTTAAAATTTTTTATAATTTTGTTAGTTCAAGAGTTTATGGAAAATTGAAAAGTGTAAAGCAATATGAAGATATTTTGTAAAACCATCTCGTTTGAGTACTGTTAAGCATAAATTTCTGATTTTATGTATGTAAGGAATAATTCCGGAAATAAAAGGATACACATTTTTACTTTGCACAATCCTAAATAAATGAAATATTCGAAAAACCGTAATAGTAAAAGGTCAATGAAGAGTTTCCGGATGAATGGAAACTTTTTTATTCCCTAAATCCGTTTAATCCGTCTCACCAAATTATACTCAATGAAGCGAAATCATTCGTTATTCTTCAATTTGATGAATTTTGGAATTTATTATATTGTATGGAAAAATAAAACTAGGTATAGCACAATATTAATTCACGTTAATTTTTAGTCAATGCAATGAAGTGCATTGATATTTATAGAAAAAGACGTAAAATATTTTTTAATTCATTTTCTTCACCAGGGAGATCAAACATTTTCAATTAAGAGAACTTAAAAAGTCGAATGCTTGTACCTTTAAAAAAACCTTAACCCACGTCGCTTAATCAATGGACTCGAAAGCTTTTAACTCCCCCTCGCTGAGTGCATGTAGGATTTATTGACTTAATTGACTTAATTGATTGGCGAAAAAATAAGTTACTTATAGGCAATATGCCTATAAATAAAATAAATTCTTTTACACAATTTGTTGCAATTAAAATTAAATTATTTTGTTAAGATTTTAATTTAAACACTTTATACTGATTATATTATCGAGTCATGGGGTTATGTAAAGACAATATCGAAATATATCTATTTTATACACCTGAAAGATGTTAAGAGGCTAATCAACATCATGCCCATATTTTTTCACAAGAGCTAAATCAATTAAGGCTTCTGAACTTAAATGCTGATGGAAACAATTTACTTTCTGATACATAATAAGATGTGTTCTCATTTCAGGTGCTTATGTCCTCCTGAAGGTGCATAATCTGAAAATATGTTCGCAAAGATATGCCTTTTCACCTATATGGCTCTTCTAGGAGCATAGCAACCAGGCCATTGCGTGCAGGCATTTTCAATGCCTTGAAGTACTCGAAGGCAGCTTTTATTCCGGTCTCTAATGGATGTTATTAGCTTGGAAACATCTCAAAGGACACTTCAATATATCCCAAGCTAATGTGCTTCTGAAAATATGTATGAATTTCTATAGATTTTTCTGTTAATCTGTAATTACATAATAAAGTTACAGCACGCAATTCCGTTTGTTGCTTTTTATGTTTTTATATTCCACAAAATTTGGCTTTTAAGGGAGACTCTTAACCACAGGATTACAGCCTCAAGTACTCAAGCTAAGTACACACAGGAAGGAGCTTGTTAAGGCTGTTTATACGGTAATTTATTGATAAAATTCTTTCTAATAATAATAAGTAAAAGCAGAATCAATTAGTGGAAATATCCAATTAAATTCGAATTTTACGTACTTTATATCTCATCTATTATAATCGCGATAAGAAATATTAGGAAAATCTGATTAAAATGAAAGGAATTCAGAGAGAGAGCACCTTTGTTGTAATTTAGGCAAATGAAATTGTAGAGCCCTTTAATGAACAAATAATATCAATACCACATAATACCAGCACTATCTGAAGAATTAAGCGCATTTATCAAAATTCACGAGATAAATGAGCATTAAGCTTAAAGCTTTTGCTAATGGGTTTTACGGAGTTTAGCTTTTATATATTTGTTTAGGAATGTGTTTTGAAATACGATTTACGCTGTATATGGTATGTCATTTAATAAAAAAAAAACAGCTCCTAATAATAAATAAAGTTCCGCCTATTTCGTCGATGAAATTTCCTGTTTCTGAATTTAATAACAATTACTATCTACTTAATACTGACTTGATTTAAAATAGTCCGTTAAAAGAACTTATCTTTTCAAGAGTTCAAGTGAAGAATGGCAAAAGCGATACACTAAATTTGAAAGCATTAAATGTAAATATCGATTGTCTTGAAAAATCTCCCAAGTCTTTTGCGAATCCGTTAAATTTGCAATTGAATTCATTTTGGTTCGCTTCGCAAATGCAAATTTAATTCGATTGTCGCTTTAAGAGCGCTCTGAAACAAATGTTAAGACAGTTCATCCTTAATTTAATTCTTCGTTAAGTACCCGTAAAAACTTTGGAAAGGGGCCCTATTACAACTCATCGTGACTTTCTACGTCCCTTCGTAAATAGAAGGGACAATGTATACAACGATAAGGTCGACAACGAAAAGCAGAAGAGCTATTTGAATCTTGCAGATGAGGAACCGTTTCAAATAAATAAAATATTCATGAAGCCTTCTCTCCGCTTCCCTGCATAAGTTTTATAAACTTCACAAATCAAGAACAACCAACACGCTGAAGCATCATCGTCGCATAAACATATATAATAATATCCGAGAGACACCGGGTCGAAGATAGATTTTGAGTTTATGAAAAAGTATGCCAAAGAAGTTGCGATACGTACAGAGTTGACTAATCGAATTCATAAAGAAAGGGAGCAACCCGGGTGGAATTCATGATGCCAAGACACCTTCAGCTCCTCCGTATTTTCCGGTTTATGTTTATTCATGTCACATTTTTCGCTCCTACACTCTGATGGGATTTTGTGGGCCAAACATTTCTATTTTTTTTTCTTACTTTTCAAAGTTCAATGCAAATTACGTCCTTGTTTACGTTATCCTACGTCGAACGAAGAAAAATAAATTCAGTCAGTATAGATCGAGCAAATATGGCAATATGTGCCGTGTCGTAGCATAAAAGCCAGATATGTAAGATATTATACATTTTTATATATTTTTGTTTACAAACACTAACCATTCCGGAAATATCAAATTCAATGAAACATTTTTGCATATACAAGTCATATATATTCGTATAACGTCGCACATAGGCACATAAGCCTTTTTTTTTTTTAAAACAACAGACTGATTCAAATATTTTTTTCATAAAAATAAAGTAACGCTGTACTCACTGTTTTTCCTTTCGCTGCTGTCGTTTCTTCTTAAACGCCTTTTTCACGCGCAGCAAGAGGAACGCCGCCCGATCGATGGACAGCGATGGGTTCCCCTTTTTAGGAGCCTCATCCATTGTGAGGTCCTCAGGGTCCCTGAAGCAAGCCCCAAGTGGATTCACTTTCTTTCGAATAACTTTCTAAAAACATATTTAGTAATTTTATTTCGAGTTTATTCAAAAATGTTATTAAACTCCATTCTAATAAGAGAGTCAACAATTATTTTACGTATCCTCCATAAAGGTTACACACAAATTGTCACGCTTTTTACATTACATTTTTGGCATACATCATTAATTATGGGTTTTATTATTTTATAAGTTTAATTTAGATTATACCTTAAAATCACTTAATATTAGTTATTAGTTGGACACATAGTTTAAGTGTTCACTGAACAATGTTATTAATATCTAGGCAGGCACATTGAACATCAAGAGTACATTAAAACATGTACATACATAAACAACACTTATTGGAGTTAATTTTGAGAACATTGATCACAAAGGTGCATATATTTAAATCAGCGCATAATATTTTTTTGTTTTATAGAAGCAATTGGGAGCTAAGGGAACATCCGCAGGATATATTGTATACTGTTTTTCTACATATTATATTTGAACATTTTGCCTTTTGCAATACGCAGCACATTAAAAAGCTCCTAGAAAAGAAAGTGCAGTTAAAACGTATCGTAAATTGAACAAATGCTATTTTTATAAAATAATTATGGCAAACAAAACTGCTGAAGCAAAAACGTTTTATTGCTTTTAATATAAAAAAAAAATAAAATCAATTTCACTATATCATGTTGCGATTCTTCCCATGAAGAAATATTTTCTACACTAATTAAGCAATTTTCCACCGGATAAACTATGAGAATTTTTAAACAACTGATACAACAACGAGTTAGGTGTCATTTCGGAATACAAAAAAAAAAAAACTAAATCAAATCTTTATTTTAATCTTCCAATAATAGAAATATTGGTTTAATTTAACAAACTTTTAAATTTCTTATAGAATCATAAGATTCCATAAAATGAGTATTGTGACTCTAATTTTTATAGTATTACTTCGAAATGTTAAGTCCCTTGTTCGTCATATTATAACAACCAAATATAGCCGTGACTAGCCTTGCCAACTATATTCCATCAATGACCATTTTATTGAAATGCAGTAGTTTTTGTCAACTAAAGTTAATTATTTCAGCCGAAATTTTTATAAAGCCTAAAGCATAACATGAACATTTAAGACTGTTTCAACTTTGTGTAGAAATATCAAACCCTTTCTAATGCTTTGAAAATAATACCGTACATGAGATATTTTTTAATAAAAATTTCGTTATGATTCTTTCTGTCACAGTATATACTAATTCAAGTAAATAAGTTCCAATTTTAGAAACACATTATACCTCATGTCCAAAACATATCGCATTATTACATAATCCATTAATCTAATGCTGGCGACAGCAGAATAATTAATTTGTGGTAAGCCCACGGAGTACCTAAGTATTAATGTTCTTAAAATGTGATGACATTTTGTGATAAGGGCAAAGGTATCTAAGGAATATGTGCAGGTATAGTAGAAGCAAGGACGTGGTCAATATTGAAAAACAAAAACAAAACAAAAAAAAAAAAAACTTGTTTATTCAATCCTTTGCAAACTGTTCAGCCTGATGTAAAAAGGTTGACAAGGATATCTTTTACTTTTTATTTATTCACATATCCATTTATATTTTGACACTTCACTGTAAAGGTATGATCAGGATAAGACTCATAATAAGTAATAGAATTGTCTCTCGCCCACAAAACCTTACTTTGCTTTTGCTTTGAATTTACAACAAATATGCCGACTCAGTATTTGGTTGTTAAGTTAACAACAAAAATTTATGACTCTGATATTGTATTCCAATCTTGATTCGTTTTATATGCACAATATATGAGTATATCTTCCATTTGCCCTAATTAACTTCTTCACCACTGCAGTGACCACACTAAAAAATCCCTCATTCTATAAGGTTGAGTGAAATAAAGTAAACGAATAATGTTCAGTGGTGATGCGATGGACTAGATAATAATCTTCCTCAGTAATTAACGTAAAAGCGATGATTCGGCTTTGAGTGACTACTTTCAACATTATTAATTAAATGGGTAAATATAGAAATTTACTCACAGAAACAAAATATTCGCAGCTTCATTTAATTAAGGAATTTCCAGTAAAGTTATATTTACATTGAATTATTTTAATTTCAATATTTACAAGGGTTGTAATCTTTGACAACCTAGACAAACCCAATTTTCAAAGGAATACAATATAAATCAAAACAATTGAATATTAAAAACATGACTTGTTTACTTATGGGGGCAACTCAAGCAAATTATAAATGCAAGATTCTGTGTGTGAATCCTTTGATCTTATTTACAATGATAAAAACATCTCATAAATTTTGTTATCTTAACTCAATTGTACCTACCAAGGCGCCGGAGGAGATACGCATTTCTTGAATATTTTGGTGAGTAAAGGCGTTATGAAAATTTCGTTTATGTCGCGGAATTTTCTTTTAAAGCCCTTTCGGCAGAATTCGCACCAAAGAATTTTTATTGATTTAGGGATTTAAGAATTTTTTATAGTTTATAACAAATTCAAAGACCCTTCCATTACTACACAGAGCCAACATATTTCATTTAAAGTACGACGATGCTCATCCCTGCGGTCGGAACAAGGCGTTTATTGTTATACATATATCAAAAGCGGTACGGGCAATTTATCCAATTTTCCACGGCTTTGTAAAGAAAGGGTAAAAAAGGTTAGAGTAATATTATGCGAAGTAGATTGTGTTAGCTGCCGTAGAAAAAGTACAAACTCCTTCCTGGACCTTAAAGTTTGTAGCAGCTGAGATTGATTTCCGAGAATTAAACATATTCCTGGCACGGCTACCATTTATATCTGTCAGCGGCTTAATACATCTTGATATCATGGCACTAACTTAATGACCTAATAAAGCCACCAGGAAGGCTAATGGTTCCATTAGCAAGCATTGCCGGACAAGAGATCCTGCAAACAAGGCCAACGCGTGAATCCAAAAATCCATTTTAATAGAACTGATTTGGCGCAAGTTTGAGTGTACAAATTCCGACTGCGTGCTCTCCACGTTCGTCCAATAGAATTGTCGTCGTAACGTATCGATGCCCGGCATGTCCTTCTGGGGATTTGTGGAAAAGGAAGAAATCACTTTTGTTGACGCCATGCGAATGAATGTGTCTGGAATAGAAAGCAAAAATTTTTTCTTTGGCTCTCCTGCAGAAGTCTCAAAGATGTTGAGAACTGAGAAATAAAGCGATTATTGTGAAGTGATTTGTTGTCAAGGACATGAAAGTTGTTACTAAAACACATATGCATAGATAATCACATAATATGGAAAAAGTGAAATCTTTGCAAAAACTATTGACATAAGAAAAACTTGCTCCGATTTTATTTTATTAATAATGCAATGGAGGACTAATAAATGTACGTGTACATTTTCATAAATTTATCCTTCCTTTAATTGAACGTATTTAACTTTTAAGATCTATGTCCTCCTTAAGATAAAATTTTAATAATATATCTAACTAGGAACATTTTTAAAATATTTTTTATTATCCCTTGCATGCGTTTTGCCACTAAATAATACTTTTTTTGTATTGAATATCCCAGCTGAAGCGATTTTGCTGCATACCACAAGAAAACGTTCAAATTATTTGCTTTCAGTTTCTAAAAAAAATACCCCGCGTACGCTTAAAATTGGATTTAAAGTTCAAGACAACTCTAATACCCTTTATATGTGAAACAGTAGGTTAGTAAAGACATTCACAACGATTTTTTTCATAATTAAAGTGCACTTCTCAAATATTAATAATATTCTCGGGTATAAATTCGATTCTTTTTCTTTGTTGTATCGATAACTAAATATTCTGGCATTAACAAATGTAGTCACACAGTACACATATAATTTTAATTACGAAATGCTTAAACCTTCATCATATAGTTAGTTATATTAATTTTTGCTGACGTGGGTTAATACCATTTTGCCGACAGTCACCCAAAAATTCCTTATCATTGTATTCCTCTACATTGAAACCAGCAAAAACTGCCATTAGCAGCTTAACCCTAATCGTATGTACAAATAATACCGTTGCAAAACGAGGATTATATTACCCTTTAAATTTTGCAGAAAGGAAAAACAAAGTATGGCTAAATTAGGTCAAATAATTAATTTAAGCACTTACACAATTATCTCAAAAAAAAAAAAGCTAAATAAATACTAGCCACACACTATTCAATTCTTATCTCGGCGCCGCAGAGCCCTTTATTTTCTTCCTTCCATTCGACCGCGCATAATAGTACTATTATTGTGCTGAAGTGATTAACCGCAACTTTGAAATTTACCCCAAACTTTTAGGAAACACAAAAAACATTTACAATATTCATCCTTTCAACTGAATCCTTTAAAATTTCTCCTGATTATGACAGGGTGACGGATACATAAGGGATCTTTTGCTTAGCCGCAGTCTTAATAAGTATTCTAAAATCAAAATCTGCTGTTTCCAAGGTTGTGTGCCATGAAAACAGGACATAGTTGGACCAGCTCTCTTTCATAAACGGACATTAACCCTAAGAGGAGTATGTTCCCTTGCCATTAAACTTTTAATCTGCACTAAATTTGATGTGATGTACTTTCCATGTAAGAAGATAGTTTAGGAAAACTGCTGCTAAGAATTTAATAATTTCAATTATGGGGTATGCCTGGTGTATGGAGATAAAAACAACCTTCAGCCGTATCTATGTAAAATGAAAAAAAAAAAACCAATTGCCAGTTATTTCGAGATTTTCTCCTCCTCACAGCTTTATTCTGGATGTTTTTTGATTCTAAATTAGAACACATTCCACCATTTTTCTCTAACCATAAAACAGTGGCATTTTGTAAGGGCCAATTTGTGTTCATTTCGATGACCTTTTAGTCTTTCAGATATACGGCAAACTCTCATTAATGGTTAAATATCTAAATATATTCTCCTTTTTTCTGTTTTCGATCAATTAATCTGGTAAATCAAAACAGCAATTAATTGAGAAAAAAAAGGGATTTCTAACACATACAAATTGATTATCATGACAAGAAAGTTCGAATTCCCAATAATTAATTTATTATTTTTCTACGATTGTAGTAATAGATACAAAAGTATTAGAGGCAACAATTAGAATTTCTAATAAATAATTATAATATTATATTATCACTTTGAAAACGTTCTTCTAAACATCGTAGACGCGTAGCCTACAGAAAGTTTACTTAGACAAAATGTAAACGCAATGTCGATTATAAATTTAATATATTAGCTAACTTTAAGAATTTTAAATTTACTATACAATTCTCAAAAGTAAAGCTTAAAAGAAAGTACAAATTAAGAATTAAATAATTCCAAATATAAAAATTAAATATTGTAAGTAGATTATTTCTTTTGTATTTTTTTCCGTACATTATGAATTTATAAAAAAAAAATGCTTAATCAACTCTTTTCAAGAAAAATTTAGTTAAAAAACACAAAATGCCGTACCTTGTTCATTTCTTCAAAAATAAATACAAAAATGAAGGTTTACCTTAGAAGCTTCTAACTTATTTAATTTGGAAGGTGAAATCTTAATCTGGAAATTTGTAATACCATTAATTATTTGGAAATTCATAATCTACGTAAAAGAGCCAATATAAATAATTGCCCACAAGTTCAAAACTAAACTTTTAGTTTTACTAATTACAGGATAAAAATTATGTTTTTTTTTTTACTAAAACATATATTTATATAATTTGCATTGAATACATGTATGGAAAATAAAACATCAACGGATAATTTATAAATAAAAAAAAATCCGCAAAAATACTTCTTACAGCGAGACTCATTTAAGTAATCTGCTGCAATAACAAACCATTATCAGATCTTTAAATCGGGCGTAACGTAATTGATGTACAAATGTAAAGATTTCGAAAAATCTGAGGAGATCCCAACCGTAATCTTTTCAATCCCTCAAAAATTCGGGCAGAGCGAGACACTTAATCATGTCGTAAAACGAAATGTGTGCTTTGCCGTGCTTAAGAAAATCTTTAAGGATTTGCTAGTCCCCTTTCAAAACTGAAACACTCAATCTCTTTGAATATTTGATTATCCTCTATAACTGAAAATTCATAAAAATTATGAGGAAAACAATGAATTTTTTTTTAAGTACCAATTGTAGTAATCTTGAATACTGATAAAATTTTCATATCACAGACAGTGATGAAAAGGAACCTAGAAGACCGGTAGCATACTTGAGCACTTTTCGCTACCCAAGCGGAACTAAGTCCATATTCAAATAACGATAGAAGCTACCGCGATAAATATTTCAACAAAACGCTGAGGCAGAGACACAACAGCGTAAATGGTGCTGATAAATTTTTTACGAATGAAAATAGCACTGTCCTGTATACATACATGAATCGTTTAATAAATTAATATATGTGTTCACAGAAATTGCATGGAGGGAGCATAAAAAAAAGTAATAAACAAATCAAATATACAAATTTAATATGTGCTTCTCTGCGGCATCTAAATTGGTGGGAATTACTTCAAACTATGCATCATATGCTTATTCTAAAAAGTCCTCCGAATCCACATTGACCGATACAAATCCTGTTGTTCAAACTAATCCACAACATCAAGTCAAACAGTAACAACCCTCTGGTTAACTATCGTAGGGCTAAAAGCACAGGCTCTTACAACACTAAACAAAATTAACATTCGGCGCACAGGTAACACCTGAATGTTGACAACCTAAAGGAACACTCAACATCAAACCAGCAATCGAATTTCAAGGACATTTATGCAATTTTCAAAATTTATATTGCATTACACTTTTTGGCAATGAGTTAGACTCCGGCTCAAAGATGTACGAAAGTGCGCGCACACCTGAAACAACTTCGAACGATGGTAGAACCGCGATACGACTGAAGGATTCTATGTGTTTCCTATGGAGCTTTTTTCGAAGGGAATTCGCCGCAATGTCGAATATCCTTGCTGGGAAAAAAGGGAAGCTTGGCAGGAGAAAGAACTTTCTTTCCCCACCTTATTACGGAGGAGGAATATAAAAGCAAGAAGAATATCTAATGAACTGGTCAAGTGCCACTTGAAGGATGGCCCCATAATATCAGACTTGTACTTTGCCTTAGAATTGCAATTCATGCGACATTTACAAACTATAAGATGATATAGTTACAAAACTTCTTATAATATTTATCATTATTTTAATGAGCAGTATAAAACAAATCCGATAGTAAGGAAACATCATTATTCCACTATAATTATGCATAATACAATTTCTTTTGATATTTTAACCGATTTGTAACTTATTCTTTTCAATTGTATGAAACAGAAAACATATTTAATAATCTCGTCAATTAACAAATGCGAATTTACAAATAAGAAACCATGAATATGAATACTGATTCTTCATAATAATAGAAATATGATCAAACTGATGGCGTTTACTACTTCCAAAGAGTTTAAATACCACATCAGTTAAAAGTGAGACATCAGAACATTTGTCCAAGATAACAAGATTGACATTTTTAAGACGTAGAGTTAAAACAGAAGCTCTAAATCGCCTTTATGGTGATATTATATTATAAATTCAAGTTGTTAACAAATATAATTTAAGTATATAAAGTGCTAAATAAGAGTGCATGATCAAATCAAAATCAATTTACAAAGGATCATAGATTGGAAAAATACTTTAGTAAAATAATAAAATAAATTACAAATGTTAAGAGTAAAGCGATACATTTTCATTTCGTTCATTATTCAGTGATATACCAGTCATTGTAAATATGAAGAATATTCATCTCGGTGTTTTAAAGCGTTTCATCTCCAAATAATAAGATGGATTTGATTCCTTCTTGGAAATTATATAATAAAATAATTGTTCAAATCTTATCAAAGAATTATAAATTTATTCAATTCTTTCTATCGCTAACTTCCTTTTAAATTTCTCCACGAAAAGTAAGTGTTTAAGCCACAAAATTCCTTAAGTTTATTAATTGAATTAGCTGTACAAACATTCTTTGGATGTCTCTACTACTAAATTCTCGTTTTGCAAACCCCCAGCGGCATTTATTTAATCTAAAGCCCACATCTCGGTCCGATGTTATGTTCATTACGTGCCTAGGATTCTTTACATTAACTAGGAACATAAACTAGGATATTATCTGGGTACCTGTATATTTCCTGGAATAGTGCAATCAAATATACTACAAAACCTCTCATTGAGATGTAACATTTCTGCAAAATTACCCCATAGTGCTTATTTTAAATTAGTTTGTATAATTAACTACCGAAATTTTATCAGAAGCTTTTACGTCATCAAAATATTTCTGCTTTTAAATTACTAATAACTATTTTTCTTTAATTTCTATATTAAACGAACTGTTTTACTAGCGACTTATATTCATACATATACTGAAGACAAAATAATTTATTTGTTTTCATTCATACACTAACTGATTATACTTACATCAATTCTATTAATTCACATTTCTAAAATAAATAGTTTTATTATATTGTATTTGATACTCTACTCGAGCACTATAAAACCAATTTAGAAGATTATACAATAATTTAAAATATTAGTGCTTGTTCACAAAAAAAAACTCCCTTACAGTGGGATCGAATTTTTGAACATGATGATAATTGCACAGATACCAAGAAATGGCTACTTAAAAGATAAAAATGTTGTGTTCCTTAAAATTAAGTTTACGAAACTTTACTAAAAACCGCATCTTATTAAATATTCTTGCTACATTTTGATTTTTTAATTAGGTCATAACTCCTATATATACCTTTAATAATGGAATTAATTTATTTAACACTTCATGTTCATTCTTCATGGACATTTTTTAAATTTATTTAGAAACATGGTTCTGCTTACAACTATCAACTATTTGCCTCTTTCTTGGCGAAACTCCCACACTTTTTTCCGCTGTTACATTCTCCCCACTAAAAGAGTTCTTGGAGGAGAAAATTTATTTAAGCTTTGCTTGACTCTCTTAAGAGTTTTTAAAATATAGCTTTCTTTGAATAAATGGAAACTAAGAAAGTTTGTACTATATATCCAGAGAACGGAGGTATAAATCCTGAAGACATATCCGAAACATAACACTACCATTTATGTATATACCTACTCGTATGTTCACAGTATTTTTGTTATTATATATATAAATAAGTATTTTGTGACCCAAACTCCCAATTCGAAGAAAATATCCAGCTAAATAAAATAATAGCTCTACTTTCAAACTTGATGCTTTGGAAATATAAACTTTTATTAAATGATTTCAAACTAGTTAAATGTCCTATTTTACAAATTTCCATATCTTAATGCTTTTTTTAAATCAATTTCACGAAAATACCAACATGGGTTTCTGGAGTAGACAATGAACTTAGAAACCAAAGACTATATTTAAATTTTAAAATTTGTAACCGACCATGACAAATGGGAGTCAATTCTAAAAAGATAGACCGAAAGTGCCGTATTTTTCTAAATCAATTTAGATCCTGCTACAGCACTAGCTATGTTTCAAATAGCTTCATTTCATATTCCTTTCCCGGTTGTGATGACAGATGACGACAAATTAACCCGACCGTAAAAGACAAACCAATTGACCTGAAAAAGTCCTTCATTAGGCTAACGGACCTTATCTAAATTTCCCATTAAGGGCGTGAATCTAGATTGTATTGTTCTGACTTTATTAATTTCATTCTTGCACGAATGTTGTTACAAACAAGGACGTAAATTAATACTATTGAACATTGAATAGAAACGAAGTGATTATTTTAATGGGTATATCATATTTCAATGGAAATTATCAGAACTTCTCGAATGTTGTTTACTTCAAATGACATTATTACAAATTGTTTCCGTATAAACTGATAAACATTGCCTCCACGATATTTATCGTAAACATCAATTATTTCGATACTAATTACTAATAGGTTCGTCATTCCCTACTTATTAAGTATAGGAATATTTTAAAAGCTTTAAAGCTTTATAAAGTGGAACGGAAATTTACAGCAATTCAATATCTCTTGAGGGAAATTTGGCCTGTTTCCAACGTCCAGAATGACTTAAATTATTCATGGAAAAAAAATTAAGATTCTCGTTAATCGCCTGAGCGAGAACAAGCGTCTTTTGTTGTTTATTCTGTTAAGAGTAATTTTAGATTATTATTCGGATTATTGAATAGAGTCAATAAATCCCCAAAAAGGATTCTTTTAGTTCATATTCACAATTGATTTTAAGAAGACCGCAATAATTAAGTTTGGTAATTAAGTTCGTGTTTTGCACATATTGTTTTAAAATTATTTTTCTTTGGCTAAAGTAGACTAGGGCCATTCAAGTTGAATGAGTTGAGCTCTGAACAAAATCCACTTGTAGATATTAAAAGATTTTTTTTTAACGAGCAAACGAACATAAGTAGGCAACAACTTGTAGATAAATCGGAATGTCAATTTAAAAACAAATGAAAGGAAAAGGTGTCAGAAGAAATAAAACCTTTTCTCCTATAACTAATAACATTTTTAGATGAAGTAACGTTTAAATTCTGTAGTTGCGTAAAGGACTTGAATTGTGTTGGTCAATAATTGAATTTGGCAAATCAATTCTTCCAACATCACAGTTTAAAATGAAGGAGCTGTACAAACTTTATTCGAATCCTTCCTTAAAGGAAAAAATTAACACTGACTCGAAAGAGAGTTTTGGTATTTTAGAGAAATATTTGGCAGTTAAGGGAAATCTGGAAAAGATGCACAACCAAACAGTTTCATTGCAACATTCACTAGATGAGAAACTAAACAAGAACACTGCAAACGAAGAAAGATGCGAAGACACATTCACGATTACGTCGAACAAAATAATTCAAGCGCTTAAAGGGTATTCACCTACCGAATATAAGAACAATGATAGAGAATTGAGTTATCAAACTAACTATTCACCAGTTACAACAGGCAATGAACAAAAAAACGTAGAACTGGAAAAATCAGTCGATTTCATTGGTAAGACTTTTCGTAATGTTAAGAAATCTATTGAAAAGCCTATGATGCCAAGAACTTCAACATTTATTGCAAATCAAATAAAACAAGAGGATAGCAATCTGAGTGTTGTCTTTCGTGAAGAGAAAATGGATGAGACGAAAGAGGATTGCTCAAGTTCTTACCTAACGCATAATGCATCTGCCAAGAAAGATGATGCTTTAGAAAGAATTATAAAAATGCTTGATATCAATTGCAATACTTCTGATAAATTAGATGACAAAAATCTAATGGAACTAAAGAGCAGCGAAGAGGACTTGCCCATCCTGAGGAGTCCCTTTGATATTGCTCACTGGGATGAGCAATATCAAAAATACAGCTACTACACCTTTTTTTTCCTTGTGTGTATATTGTTAATATTGTCTCTTTTGCGCTCAACCAATTATGTACTAAAATCCATGAAAGCGTACTTTGATAAAGTAATCTTGCTCTTTTGGAATTGGATTAAAACAACATCTACTAAAGCACCTACTAGTGAAAACCATGTTATCCTTTTCGTCTTACTCACCCCTTTTATCATACTATTTATAATCGCGTATTCTGGGCTCAGTATATTATGCTTTCTTAATAGGATTCTTTTGCTTCGAGCCCCAAAAGCCCTTGTACATCAGCTTTCTACCAAAAATAAATAAAATGGAAGGCAGGTTTGTAGCGAGTACCTTTGTAATTTTAAAGAAATTATGACAAAATAAAGCAATATCGATGATAAGTTATGTATTTTGTTTGAATTTCCCTTTATGAAAATATGTAATGGTAAATTTAAAAAGCATTACAATAGGCTTACTTTGCAAAAATAATTTAGTTCTATACATTATGAAAAGTTAGATCTTAGTTTCCTTCATTATATTTAGCTTTATTCATCATTGCGGGAGCGAAATGCGTAGAAAATGTAGGAAATTTAATAAGTTAAGCAGTTACCTACTTTTAAATATTCTACGTTCCAAACGAATTGTTAAGGTCTTAACTGAATTTCCACCACCACTTAAAAGTGGAAAGAAAAATGTGCGTACGCATTGAAGGGGTGTCGTATGCATCTTTCAAAATACAATAAGAAATCTGAAAAATAATTCCGAAATGTAATCTATATATCTTCAGGATTTTCAATTATATTATATATATTCAATTATAACAGGCACTACAGCAATAATGCTGAAATACTAAAACTGAATAATTTAACAAAACCATTTTTGCAAAAAGAGAAAGCTATTTTTATATTTTCTGTCTATATTATACGTCATTCAACTTCAGTCTTTTTATTTAAAATCCAATTATTACTTCCAATTTTGTTGTGTAAATACATTTACTATTTAATTAGTTATGAATAGTTCTTATCTCTTTTGCTTTTATACAAAATAAAAAGCATATAAAGTTATTTATTGCCCCCAATATTAAATTCTATGGTATTCGAACCCAAAAGAAAGTGAAATGTCTGCAGAAGCCACGTAGAATTTTAAGTGAAGTCGATTTTATTCAAACTTCAACACTTTGAAAGACTTCATAAATTCCGCATGAGCGACTCCTTGTAATTCATGGAATCCTTCGTAGCAAAATATCTTCTCCTGAAACTTAATAATTAAGACTGACGTGTTTGTCATCTTTTCACACCAAAATTAAACCTTGTTTCGCCAGGCTTTAGGAGTATCACGTGGCAATTCCCTTTAAAAGAAAAATGTTGATTTTTCAACAAAAATATTAATACTTAAACATCAATATAAAATGTTTGAAAAAAAAAACACCTCGCCTCCTTTAAATTTCTTTAAAGTTTTAAACTGATGGCTCATTCATTGTACAAATTTACCACAAATATTTTAAGTGGCTTCCCATGTCGCGCCATCAATTAAATCAGAGAGTATTGGATAACATTGGCTTACCAAAGGTTTAACAACTACCCTGAGCGGCACGATGGTTTACACGGATAGAAAATGTTCCTTGCGATATATCCTGTCAGTTTCAGACATCTAATGGATATCAATGCGGAGCAAGTAGAAACTGGTGAATTACAGAGAGCTTTAAAAGGCTTATTAAGTTTCACTTTGTGCTAATTAAATCACGTCAGTTTATCTGCCACTAATGAAGTTGAAATAGATGACGTGTCGAATTTTGATTACGAGTTAACATGAATATCGAAGGCACATATTTCATCAAAACGTTTATATAGAATTTAAAATACATGAACCCATCACGCATTGCAATTTTTAATAATTTAATATCCGTAAGCCAACAGAATGCAAAAATTTGAAATCACAACGTCAATACAATAACAGAAATGTTTAAAGAATTTCAACTGATATTAACAAAATCTGACAGAATTTTTATGAATCGAGAAAATCCTTATCCTTTTTTCCGGTAAGGTATGCAAATAGCCCCTATATACTCCATCACAACATCAGCACCATTTCCATTCGAGGCAAATTCAATTACCTTCAAATCTGATCTGAGTATCAAATCAAAAAGAAAAATTTCATCGAATAGATTTGACTGTTGAAATCAGAATCAAACAAATTTCGGACTTCATCTTTGGATTAGGAAATTAATTAAGCTGAGAATCTATTCCTCATGATATTGGGGAACTTTCACAATATTCATTAATCAATACGCTTAGAAATTACGTACTGAGCCGGGTTTTCATTCAAATAGAGTTTTCAAAAGGACGTTTCATCTGTACGAAACAAACCAGCATTTCAGTATACTTAGGCCAAACAATTTTACCTAACTAATTTTTTTATATAGCCTATAGATAGATAGGGCAAGATACAAACTCGAATACCTTTGAAGAATAATCGGAAAATGTTTTGGCCCGAGCGAAAAGTTCATTTACATTTTTTGGGTGCGGGTAAAATTCCCAATTTCGTTTAGATTTTATTTATTATTTATTGATTTATAAAATGTTTGTAAATAAATACTAAGCTTTCCCAATTAGGAAACGAATGTGTTTCTTAGTATTTAAAGCAAATAATTTCTATTCTTTATCATCAAGACAAAAATTAAAATAGCGTATACTTGTTCAGAAACAGATTACATGTTCCATATTACACAAGTGTATAAAATATATGATATATAAACGCAATTATAGAAGATAACGTTATGTGTAATATGCTGAACCTGTAAAACTTCAACTTGCGGTGCAAATAAGGTAACAGAACACGATTTTATTTAATCTTTCTTCAGAATTAATCCGCACTTTATTATTAGGTACTATATATCTATAAATTGTGACCAGTCTTCATTTATTACAAAAGCTTACATAATCTAAGTGATCGACTTTTTAGTGCCGATAATTTACAAAGTTGTTATATTTATAGGTATTTTGTGACCTAAAGACAAGTATTTTGCTTCTCTTTACAGACGTTTTAACAAGATCTAAAAGAGAAAAAGATAATTTTTAATAATTTCTTACTTAGCAACTGCGCCGATATTTATATTATTACCAAAATTTTCCGACGAGGTAATCGAATCTCTTTCGGAGATCTTTTGTTGCCAAATGCCAAATGAAGATCAATAACGTAAACTACTATATAAGTCTACCAAATAATTCCATGACAATCCTAATCAAATATTTTTATCTAAGTACCTTCAGTGAGATAAAAATATGCGATTAATAAAAAACCTACCACAAATTAATTTCAGCAAGGCCCCCAACCACAAATAATATTTCGGTAATTTGAGGACATTTATAATTTTCCTTATAGCTAGCTTATCTTTTTTTTCAGGCACCTAGAAGGAAGTAACGACACGAAATAAATAAAGAAGCTACACCTGCTGTTAGAAGGATGAAACGCATCTACAAAGTGTTCTGATTTATTATATAGATTAGAGTAGACTTATTGGATTAAAGCAGAGATTTATTTATTTTAACTGATTAAGCACTATCAGACTCAGTAACTTCATTTAAAGCCGAGAAAATATGGACTTACATAACTTCTGATATGTTTCTTTGTCAGTGGATAAGTCACAAATTCTTGCAATTTTTGTGGTATATGCAATACTTAAAAAACTTTAAGTTTACATATTTGACCGTTAACCTCTATTAGCAAAAATATAAAATAACTTATATTGCAAATTGTGTCAACCAAGCAATAATTACAACTGGAGATATTTTACATATTTGGTATTTAATTTATCGAATATTTAAAATTTTTTGATTACCTACATCCTACATACCTTGCGACATCAAAGGCAACGGCGCAATATCAAATTCAATACAATTCAAAAAAGAGAATTTAAAGTAGAATAAAAATAATAATTGTACTTCCATAACACAACAATTTTATTTTATTATGATTTTATCCTAATAGCATTTTAACAAATACATTTTTCGAATAATTAATTAATAATAATTAAGTATGAAAAGATTAATTATAGGGATTTAAAAACTATTTTATCCAAATTTTATATTAATTAGCATCAATGATATTTTTATCCTAGCTATAAAAATGAAAGTTATGAAAAACAGTATTTATCCAATATTGAATTTAACACGTTCGCGGACGGTATTCACATGGGATGTTAATATGATCACTCTCCAGAAGCTTTCCTTCAACGTTTGTTGGATCAAATCAAGATAAGAGAATTTTGATGCATTTTTTATAAAGACATAAAATATATAAAAAATCCTGCATTGCAGTCTCATATTTGTAAACCTTCCCATTGAAAAAATAAACTTCTGATACTGTTTTTTCATTGTTTTGATTATTCAAATTATACAAATGTATATACAGTCAAAACAGGCAAAACGAAAATACTGCATATGCATATTGTTTGAGGCAAAACAAAATACAGAAAACGGTCGGACTCTGATAATAATCCAATCCTGCTAATAGGAAAAAAAAATACAAAATTAAGTCAGACTGCATTCTTTCAACCGCGACCCGAAAATTACATCTTGGGAACTTTGCGAAAAAAAGCCTTCAAACGTGCAGAAGCACTATGACTTTGTTCGATTGAAATTGGCTGAAAATGGGACGAGGGTCGCTAGAAAAGCACTGGAAGAGGTAGCTACAGATCGCTCGGCCCTTGGCTCGCATTATAATGAAAACTTAGAGAAATAGGATATTGGCTGACATGAAATAAGCGTTATAAATGCATGTGCATGGTGAAAAGCCAAAGAGACTTCGTAACTCAAGAAAATAATTTCCTGTATAAATGGTTCTTATTGACCAGAAAGAATTAATTGTTAATTGTTGTATATTTGGAAATTTGGAAAGAATTCACCTCACCAAAGATAAGTTAATGCAATAGTTGTTTAGAAGATCTACTCGTATTAGATTGGTCGAACAACTCGGTAGTTTATATTTTGGAAGATCTTGAAGCCTAATAGCCTACAAAAAAAAAATTTGTGCCTTTTAAACAGTAACTTTTTAGAAAACAAAAATGTTGAAAACGAACGGCTTAAACTAAGAAAAAAAGTATTTAAAATGTTTATTGTGCTCGCAAAACACCGAGAACGAAAGGAAAGAGATTTCGAAATAAAATTAATACAGACCTAAAAATATAGAAATCGTTTCACTGGGCACTCTAGTTAATCTTGAAAAATTATTTGAATAACTCGATATAAAGTTAAAGTTAAAGTTGTTTGGTACATACCCCCATACCGCTAAATTATCCATTTATATATTTTTTCGGAATTCACAAATTATCCATTTATATATTTTTTCGGAATTCACTTGGAAAATGCGCACAAGTCCAATTTTTTAATTATTTCCTACTTACCTAAAATTGAAGGCAAAACTTAAAGAACACTTTTTCCAGATTTTTTTGAAATCATGTTGTGATCTGTCACAAAACTAGTTCAACTTATTAAACATTTTTATTTTTTTCATCGATTGATTTGGTTCAAAAAGGACTTTAACGGCCATTGGCTTTATCACATTTGCAGGAAAATTCATTCTTCAATTTGCTGCAACTGCGTTCACAATTCGAAAGCAGTTTTCTTTAATTTTTATATATTTACGACTACCCTGCTTTTAATTGTCACGTTCTGAAAACAGAAAAGAGAAAAGAGCATGAATCACTGCCAACTTCAGGTAACTTCAAATCTTGTGAACGGCCATTGTTGATTTGTGACAAGAAGTTATCTAGGTACAGAGTTGACAACTAAACAATAATTCGCCAATAATTGCCTGCAATAAATGCAGTCAACGTGAAGTGAAGTCAAAATTGAATTAGTGTAAAACCGGCTAGTTAATGAAAATATCAGGAATCATTTATATCTATGGAATACTGTAAAAAATTGAATAATGTGCGACGTGTGCGCTGATTTTTTGCAACTTCTTGTATCTTGTAAGTTTTCCCAGCAAAAATGTTGTTAAATTCTCAAAACGCAAACAAAAATACGAATTCAGTATTGTGTGGGAAAATAAAAATTGGAAAATATATTTTAGTGAAAGAATTGTCTCAATCGCCAAGAGCTTCTTTGTCTGCGCCCATCCTGCTTCCAGGGGAATGCCATCAAGGAAAATGTCACAGCAGTTGAAATTTCCATGAAAATCATAAAATACATAAATATGGTGGGATATTTACAAATCTCAAAGGGTTAACTATCGGATCTGCCGAAATAATCTGGTAGTGAAATCAGCTGTTCACTGACCAGCAGCTAGGTCAAGAATTTTGGTGAATGATGGTCGTCTCGTCTCGATTGCTGGAAAGAACCTCTTGGAGTTTATTCAGATGATCACAAGCTTTTATTTGTTTTTCTCTTAATTGAATAATTATAAAAGTATAGTATTTTTTTAAGAATTAATTTTCTTTGTTCTTCATCCTTGGGAGTGTCCTCTGGACAACTATATCGCCACATCCTTTGTTTTTATATTTTGATTTTCGGTTTATAAATTTTCAAATTTACATTCGATTCCTTTAGTCGTCGTTTACTCTCAAGAACTATTTCCTTATAAGAATAGTCTAACATGCCTGACGAAAATCGATTCGCCTTATATTTGTCCACAAAATATCAAATTGTAATCATGGCAGGTATAAAAAACCGATGAAATACTCACAATGCATCACTCAAACCAATAGGAATCTATTTAAATTTTTGAAGTTGCAGTCTACTATCTTACATCGAACTCAAACCAAGCTGGCTAGACAGTGCTAATTCGAAACTAATAAAAGCATTTATGGAATGATAAATAGAAGAGGACTAATAGCAATGTGGGGGGGATTGGATATGTAAGAACAAATATATCCAAATAAGCGAACTTCTAAACTAGGAGAAGTAGATATGGGGATTTTATTTATTTATTTTTTTTAAGTAAACCGTACGTTCCTGAAAAACTATACTAAACACAATTAGCATATGATATCTAAATCATTTGAACTTCAAGGTCAGCTAAGGTCATCAACGGATTTTTTAATCTCATTCATATTTTTATAAAATGTTATTCTGATTTCTTATTGTTCGTACATCGGATATGTAGGTCGAATGCCTATAGGAATGTAAATGCCTATTTGTAAAATCCCATCTAATATTAATAACTTTAGCATCAAAAAACCTGCGCTACCACATTAGTGGAATTCACAATTTGTTGTATTTTTTATTCTATCGAGTTCAAATCCAATGTCACAATTCATACATGTCATAAAAACAACAACAACGACTTATATTTGGCTCTAGCATTTTGACGTTTTCAAGAGGAAAATTATTTGAAATCTAACCAATTATAAATTATATGATAACGTAAATACATATATAAAGACGTAGTCACTTGAATTGCAACCCACAAAGCTTGATAAATGGATGAGCATTATTATTAGCAAATACCATTTAACATTTGAATGTGATAATATCATCATATATTTTTTATCAAATTAATTTACATATTTAAGCCTAAAAATGGCTGTGGTTCAAGAAATTGTAAACAATTCACTTAACAACATTTCTTATACCTATTGATCATTCACTGTGAATAAACATTGAAAAAATATAAATAATAAGTTTTATTGGAAGTAGTCATAGGTGCCCATCACGAGTGGGTAAAAGGTCAAAAGCGAAATATTAGATATAAATTAGAAACTGAAACAACTTTATTTAAATAAAAAGAAATCAGATCAATTACTTTTAAAAACGTACATATGACGATTTGTTTAATAAATCACAGTTGGAAGAAGTACTCTATTAAATTGTTCTAATTGAAATGAAATTTCCCAAATACTCTTATTAGAATTATTACAACTTTTCGGTTATTCCTTTTCAATTCGTCATATCCATTCAATGATATTCAATCCAATAATGCTAAGAACAAGTATTAACTATTGTAAAGGTTGTCATTGTTCGTATTTTCCATTGAATGTAAAATTTTTTTTTTTTTTTTTGATTTACATTTAAAATATAAAAAATAGCTAAGTTAAAATAATATTTTCAGATGAATCAAGAGTAACCAGCAATGAAATTAAATATCCTGCTTTACTTAAAAGCGAAATCGAAGTTGCATTTGGTTACATTCAGTCATGGCCGCAAAGGTACACACGAAATTACTATCATTCATTTAAATTAAATAACAAGTATATTTTTCTTTAGGCAATGTATGTGCTGCTACAGGGATACAAAGAACTACGAGCGTTTTAACTTAATTGTGCAGTCTATGATATGTTTGGTTATATGCAATTTAAAAAATATAAAAAATTTAATAGAAGAAGCAAAAGCTGGAATCGCTGGTACAAACAATAATAACCAAAACGTAGTAGGAGATGGCAAGAATAAAAGTGAACAGCCTGCAAAGGAGACAAGTGAAGAAACCCATTCCATCCCAGAAGAAAAATGGTCCCTTCAGGAAGTTGAAAAGCTGCTAATTCTTGTTTCGAAGGCATTTTTATTGAACTTTCCGCTCTATATTGCCTACAAGCATGGCGTTCATTCACGTTTAGATGAAATAAATGCAGAAGAAGCTCAAAATTTAAGCATTGTTTGCGATCTGCATGATAATGAAATACCAGCGTTTTTATTGCGCAATGTAACCCTCTTCTGCAATAGCGGAGGTTTTGCATCTATGACGTTATGTTTTGAACAGCCAAACTTACCAGTTGCCACCGCTCATGCTATCACAGCAACAATTTCGAATATAAAACTCTGGCTTAATTACCGATGCATTATCCAATTATTTGTACCTTTAAGGTGTAAGGTCCTTCAGTACATGTGCAAACTCTCCGATCAAGAACTAAGATCTCCAGGAACAAGGTCTATGGCTGACTTTGTTTGGTCTGCAGTAAGAGATCCTCTGGACTCTTCAATCAACTTCGATGTAGAAGGTCTGGCGCTGGCGTTCAAGTACTTTAATTCATCGACTCTTACAATGAGACTAGCGGGTGCGTTTATTCACACTACAAATTGAAAAAAAGATATGTTTATTTAACACTAATTCCTTATAGGAATGGCCCAAATCAATACTCACATAAATTTATTCAATGAAATATGTACAACAGAAACCGTTGGAGAGGTCGAAGTCGTTGGACAGAGGCTCGCTGATTGGCTTACAGAAAATCAAATTATTTCACATTTGTTTGGCCCAAATTTGCATGTTGAAGTAATCAAGCAATCACACATTGTCTTGAATTTTTTAGCTGTTGAAAATCAAATAACCGAAGAGCACATTAACCTAATATGGCAAGCCGCACAATTGAAACATTGCTCGAAACCCGTTTATGATATTCTACCGTCGCTAGTTAAAAATTTAGCGCCACGTCCCGCCATGCATTTGTATTCATTATTATGTCGATTAGATCCAAAGGAGCATACTGAACAAGTAAGCTTTCTATTCCCAACCCAGAAAAGAATGAATCGAGGAAATTTACCCTTTCAGAGTATTTACATCGCATCAGCGCTTACAAAATTAATTTGGTCAAGAGATGGGACACGTCCCCAGGTCGAATTACCACCGGAGAATATTGTTCAAACTAATGTGGCTGCTACAAGCTCAGAAAATAGTGTTAGCATAGACGGCAGTAATACGGATGAAGAACAGCCAGATGATGATAGTTCCACCAGCCAGAAAAGCCCTATTGATCTTGAGGGTGGAGGTTCTGATAGTGGGGCACCGCCTTGCAAGCAGGCTCGGCGAAAGCAATGCTGCGATCCCCCTGATGGTTAGTAATTCAATTATGTATTTAACAAAATTTTGTATGTTCATAATTTCCTTTAGATATTGGAAAAGCAAAAACCGATATCGTAGAGGATATAGAATGCATAAAATCAAAGGAAATACCAGCGTACGTATAAGCTTATAAAAGTAGGGTAATCAAATGAATATAAATTGTATCCTTTAGGGTTTATATGAAGAACGCGAGGATACAGAATGTTGAAGAAGGATCTACAAGTGAAGAAGAAGTTGTAATAACTGAGGGTTTGCGTAAGAAAATTAGAAAACGTCGAAAAAACAATAACATTCCTTTAACGAGATTTGCTCATGAGCTTGTTGAGGCCATTTGGGGCGGGGAATCTCCGAGTGAAGGTGATGTTGGGATCAATGATAGCGACTGCAGCGAAACTCACATGCAGACTTCAGTTCTGAGTCATTTACACAATGAGGCGCCATTGCTTCGACAATTAAATGAGCTCCTTAGTGGAGGTGAAAATGATGGAAGTTATTCTTCACCTATGAGTAACAAATCTGAAAAGAATATGGCTGATTTTGATGATGATGAGTCCCCTTGCGAGGAGGAACTGGCTCAACTTGCCAGCAGAGCTCAATGTTTTACACAGTTTACACTATCAAGATCTCGACCTGTAGCTGTTAGAGAAAATTCCCAAATAGATTCATCAACTGATAGCAAATTAGTAAGAGGCAAAACTGTGGAATCGTCAGCTGTTAAAGAAGATCTTCAAATGGTCTTCAAAATTTCAGAAGTGTGTCAGCCAGGCAACACACTTTTGTGGGATTTACTCCAGGATGATAAAATTGTAACTTTGATAATCATAAAAGGACAAAGCTAATACAAATAATTTCAGGGGCAACTTGGAGAATCTCTAGCCATGGAAGCAGAAAAAGCTCTTGGAACGCTACTTTGTTTTAGTACCGATCGACCTTTGCGAACAAAATTTATTGAAGGCTGTCTGCAAAATTTGGCCTCGAACAAAAGTGTTATAGTTAGTCTGAGACTACTACCGAAATTATTCGCATCTTTCCAACAATTTCGAGCCTCTGATACTCATCAAGTTACTATGTGGGCAGAAAGACAGCACAAGATGATGTACCATTTTTTCAACAATTTGAAATATTACACGAACCACGTCAAAAATAGTCCTCATGGACAGATTTTAAATCAGAATGGCTCTGCAATGTATTCTCACATTAGTCAGGTGCAAGTTAGACTACAGTTTCTAACATCAGTCTTCAGCACTCTTGGGTCACCCAAGTCATTTAGGTAAGTAACAAAACTAGCTTATCTCACTGTAAAACATCATCTTCCCACTTAGATTAAGTCTAGAACAAGTGGATTCACTCTGGGAATGGTTAGCTAATGATCCCGAATGTGCCGATTGTCTCTTTGCTTGGCTTCAAGTTCAAGCAAAAGGTGTCGATCAGCATGCCTTAGGAATCGAGACTTTGCAGCATTTGTATCTTAAAAAGTTACCTGAACTTAAACCAGAAGGCATTTCTATGGTCGCTTTAGGATTATTTCAGCAGTTATGCAGCTTAGCTAGATTAGCCGTAGCCCACTATGAGCGACAAACAGATTCCTCAGCAAACATAGTAGGAATGAACCATTTATGGAAAATAGCACTGAGAGCCCACAACACGGAAGTATCTCTGGCTGCAATTCAGTACATAAACTCATACTACATGGGTCAACAATTAAAACTTGAAAAAGAGTTTGTGTCTCATTGCATGGATCACCTAATTCAGGCTGCTGAAGATCTCAAGTAATTTTACATTATTGAAGTTTTTAAAGTTTGTTGTTAAAATTCTTTTTAAGAAGCTCAGATAATCGGGAACACGCACTTATGTGCGTGCAAAGAGCGCTCATGTTGCTAAATACACATCTCGAAACATTTAGACGGCGTTACGCTTTCCACTTGAGACGCTGGGCTTTAGAAGGTAAAGGTATTGGTTCTCACAGCAATTTACGGAACGAAAGTTCGGGACCTCCATTGCGCATAATACTTCAGCCCGCAGGATTGTCGGATAAGTCAGTTCTTCACTTACATTCCTGCGATCTTATTGCAGAGCTTAAAGCTGAAATTTCGAAATGGTGAGGAGATCATGTTTAGCGAATGGAATCTATAAGACATTTCTCCTAGGTGGGAGGCATTGCAAGGTGGAGCAAAAAATTCTGGGGTTGCAGCTCCTGTCCTTGGATTGCTCTTAAGCGAAGGTCCGTTAAGGATAATCACTCAAGGCCAAGAGCTCACTTCAGAATATGATGAAAGAAGCTTGGGGGACGTTGGATTTAAAGACAATCAGGTACATTTCCCCTCTAGTTAAGATTTTGAGTGAACTAAATATTTTTCTTCAGATTGTCTACGTATCCTTAGGCGGGCGTGGAGCTCGTCGTAAAGAACCTCAAGATCATCCATCACTTCAACCACCGCCACCGAAGGAATGCCTTCCAACCGTTTTACTTTTGCAACCAAAATATTTTGAGGAACTTTTTCGGCTCATGCAAACATTAGGTGATATGAAAATGCGAGGAAAATGCGGTAGCTGGCAACCTCATACAAAAGCACAACTACTTTCCCGCCGTGTTTGGGATATTCTAGCAATGTTGCCCACAAATTCTAATTTGTTAGATTGTTTCAAAAGTCTAAGTAAAGATCTCATTGGTTGTGATACTAATAGCGAATTAGAACAAAAAACTAAACGGGATCGGGCTAGACAAAAACTTGCTGAGCTGCTTGATCCAAGTAATTTACAAAAATTCATGTATGCTCTACATATAGTAGAAAGCCTCGCCACTAGGAATAAACCAACGAATTGCTGTAGCACTGAGCATAGTTTTAAACCTATACAATCAAGAGCAAGTAGATTGGGAAGTTGCTCTTCTAAAAATAATTTGGTGCAACCGAAGAAATCTTTTCCCAAAAAACTGTCTGAGGAATTGTCTAACGAAGAAAAAAATGCAGAAGACAATAAGTCGTGCAGGGCAAGTGAAAGTCCAAAAGAAAAGGATCAAGTGATTAACGACAGCAATGATGAGAAGGAAAATGTTAAAGTTAAGGAAGACAGAAGGGAACCATCTTCAGACATTCAAAGTTCCAAATGGACCGAAGTTTTTATCAGTACTGGCGGAATGCGTCACTTGTTCGAAATATTTATGTCTGGAATGCTTCAAAATAGCCATTATCCTTCGGATAGTTATAGTGAATGGAGGCACGACTGCTTGGCCAGTTTGTTGCGCATTATGTGCTTATTGGGATTCGAAGAACTAAGGCCCGACGAAATGCTCAATGTTATCCCAAAACCATTTCCTTTTATGTTAGAAATGATGGATGTCCAACCGACTCTTAAGCGACTAGCCTCTATCATAAACGATGAAGCGCATCACCATAACTTAACGCAATTACAATTTAGAACTGGATTCTGGGGGCGAGCACAAGTCGTTCAGTTTGTAATGAATATTTTAGTAAGCTTTGTTCACTCTAGTAAGGAAGCAAGAGAAATTTTATGGGCTAATCCAGAATATTCAGGATGGCTGCAAAAATTTATCCTTGAAGATCCAGAGCCTGCAGTAAGGCGCGAGATTTGTGCGGGATTGTACAGGATTTGCATGGGTAATGTAAAGTCCTACCAGGAACTTATGGCGCCGTTATTGCAAAAACTCGTCTCTTTTCTTCCAATCGCTGAAAAAATGTCTCATCAATTACCAAATATGCATTTAGCTCCAGACGAAGGAAAAGAGCCGTACGGTCCTGCTTGTAGGGATTATTTCTGGCTATTATGTCGATTGGTTGATACACTTAATCCGGAAATTGTTAAGGATTATCTAGAAGATCCGCAGTCTGCACCTATAGATATCGAAAGACTTTGTGTTTCTCTATCGAAAAGTATTTTGGATCGAGAATTTTATGAAACTCGCCATGGATATCAGGATGACGGATTGGTTGGCTTAATAAATCTTATGTCAAATCTTGTGAAATATGATCCCCCGTTTAAATTCAGTTTAGAGGCTCAAACATTCATTGAAAAATTATTTGATTGTCTCTTTGACTTGCCGTCGCCTCAAAATCGGCAAAAGCCAAAGTGCAAATCTCAAACATCTCGAGCTGCTGCCTATGACCTTCTTGTCGAATTATGCAAAAATTGCCCTCATAATTACTCTTTACTTCATGCAAAATTACTTGAGCAACACAGACCCGGTCCGCACGCTCCATATCCATGGGATTATTGGCCAAGAGATGATGGTCGGTCTGAATGTGGTTACGTGGGATTAACAAATCTTGGAGCGACCTGTTACATGGCTTCATGCATTCAGCATCTCTACATGATGCCTCAAGCACGAGAAGCAATTCTGAGTGTGCCTCCACAAGCCGCACAAAAACACGCCACTACTCTGCATGAACTTCAAAGAATGTTTGCGTATTTATTGGTAAGTATAAAGTATTTGTAATGCATATTATTTTCCTATAATTAAACCTCTTAAGGAATCCGAAAGAAAATCCTATAACCCACGCTCTTTCTGTCGTGTGTACCAAATGGACCATCAACCACTTAACACTGGAGAGCAAAAAGATATGGCTGAATTCTTTATTGATTTAGTTTCTAAATTGGAAGAAATGACCCCCGAGCTTAAGACTCTTGTGAAAAAGTTATTTTGTGGCACTTTGAGTAATAATGTAGTTTCTTTAGACTGTGGTCATGTAAGCCGAACAGCAGAAGAATTTTATACAGTACGTTGTCAAGTCGCTGATATGAGAAACTTACAAGAATCACTCGATGAAGTCACTGTTAAAGACACTCTTGAAGGAGATAACATGTACACCTGCTCTCAGTGTGGAAAAAAAGTACGAGCTGAAAAAAGAGCTTGTTTCAAAAAATTACCACAAATTCTGTGCTTTAACACAATGCGATACACTTTCAACATGTTGACTATGTTGAAAGAAAAAGTCAACACGCACTTTTCATTTCCTATGAGACTGGACATGTCTGATTATGTAGAAAAAACATTGATGCCTCACCACTATTGGGGTAATTGTATTCCAAAAGTTTGATAGTATTTTATTAAATCGTTTTCTTTTTGTAGAAGAAAAGCAGAAGCGGGATCGAAAGAACAGTACCAGAAAATTGAGTGAATGCGAAGATGTTCAGGAGGCAAAAACAGAAATTGAGAAAGTTTCAAAGGAAGACAGCAAAGATCAGCAAAATAAAACATTCCTGGATGGGAATAATTCAGATGATGATGAGTTTCGAGAGTGCTATGAGTAAGTACCTAAAAATAAAATTGCAATAATCAATAAAACTCTAATTTTCCCTAAGCTACGACCTTGTTGGTGTAACAGTACATACGGGCACAGCTGACGGTGGTCACTATTACAGTTTCATAAAAGAAAGAAATGAAAGCTCCCAGCAAGAAAGGTGGTTTTTGTTCAACGATGCTGAAGTAAAACCCTTTGATCCATCACAAATAGCAGCAGAATGTTTTGGCGGAGAAATGACGGTTTGCGCATTTAATTCTCTAAAACCTTAACAATTAATGCATTTTTTTTTTAGAGTAAAACTTACGATTCAGTAACTGAGAAGTATTTAGACTTTAGTTTTGAAAAAACAAACTCCGCCTACATGTTGTTCTATGAACGACGTGCAAACCGTAATGATGCTGGCGCAAGCGATGGATCTGGTGGTCCAAGTAACATCCAAAATTGCAAGAGATATCCTCAAACAACCTTAGAGGCTAAACTAATTCTGGACGCTTCAATGAACGAAGAAGAAGACGCCAAACTACAAAAATTGCAAACAATCCAAAATGAGACTGATTCAATCAATAGTGATCTAGTAAAGAGTAATTTAGGGGGGATTAGTTCTAGTAGTACTTGTGATATAGATATTAAGGATAATACTTCGTTGAATGTGCCGCCATCACCATCCAACGAAGCCTCATTTCACAATACACCGTTTACTATACCATCACTTAAGGCAGGACACGAACAAAAATGTTTGTTGAGCAAAGAGCTAGAAGAGTGGATATGGCAAGATAATAGGCATTTTCTGCAGGACAAAAATATATTTGAGCACACGTACTTTAAGTAAGTAATTTTAAATTTTATTTATTTATTTATTTATGTTAATCTCCAATTCATTACACAGTTTTATGTGGCAAATTTGTGGACAAATACCCCAAACACTTCTTATGCAATCTTCAGATGTAACATGTATGGCCGCACAATTGTCGGTCTCGTTTTTTATTGAAACTTTCATTCATGCAAAAGAAAAGGTACAATTTTGTTATCATAGTACATAGTAGATAATTCCAAAAATTGTTAATAATTTTTACAGCCCACAATGGTGCTTTGGGTAGAATTGCTAACGAAACAGTTTAATGCTAGTCAAGAAGCCTGCGAATGGTTCTTAACGCATATGTCAACCGAGCCGTGGTGGCCTGTTCAGGTTCTAATTCAATGTCCAAATCAAATGGTGCGGCAGATGTTTCAAAGACTAGTTATACATGTTATACAACGATTGAGGTATATAATCGCTATGGGTGTGATTTCTAACAGAAGTAAGAATTTATAATTTGCAATTGCAGGCAGTCCCACTACAATTTATATTTGAAAACAGAAGCTGGTGAAGATGGAAAAGACGTTATTGGAAATGCTTCGTGTGTAACACGCTTCATTAAATCATTGATACTCTTAATGGAGCACGGTGCTAAGGCGCATCTTAGACATTTAACTGAATTCTTTGGCCTATTGTATGAATTCTCAAGAATGGGTGATGAGGAAACATTATTTCTGCTTCGAATCAATGTAATTCGCAGTGTAGCCGACTTTTATTTGGGAAACAAAAATCAAGATTGCGTATGAATATCATGAATTTCTCCAAAAATATTGCTAAACTTTGGTTTCCTCTTCAGGTGGACACAGGCTCCGACAACGACGACAACTCCTCGGACGAAGCATTGTCTGTGGACAAAGCAAGACCTGCTTCCTTAGATAAAATGATCGCCTTGGTTGCATCTTTAGTAGAACGCTCACGGGGTCCAGATTTGCGGTTGCATTTATCACCAAAGGATTATAATGCAATTGCCGGAGGAAAAGTTTGTACTAAAACATTTGTCGTTTTCGTTCATATTACATGATATATTTAGGGATTCCCATTTCTCTACCAACAAATTAAAGACAACATAAATCCTCATCAGACACGCCACCTAATTCATGCTCTCTGTCGATGGGATGAAAGACTGGCAAATCAAATTATTACTATGTTGTTTGCATCTGTGACAAAACACACCGAGCTTTGTGGACCTTTCTTTAAATTATTGACATTATTAACAGAAACTCAAGGTGGTCCGTCTGGACTTCCATGTTTTTCTCAACTAGTTCTTCAAAGAGTTTGGGACGCTGCTGAGTATTGTCCACAATCTGCTCTAGATTGGCTAGCTGTTCAAGCACCAAGAAATAAAATTGCTCATGCTTGGATTCTGCAATCGGCTGAAAATTGGGTTGAGCAATTTTTAATGGCTCATAATAATTCTAGAGTTCGCAATGGTATGAAAATTGAACTAATTAAAATTAAATCAAAACAATTAAGTCGCAAAAACACAAAAAATATTTACATTGCAGCTGCATCTTATCTACTTGTGTCATTGGTGCCTTCACAATCGTTTCGAACAAACTACAGGGCACATTCGCTTCATAAGTTACCAATAAATATTCCACATAGGTTTGTACTTTAGTTTCTATAAAAATAATATTTAAATTTCTGGTTAATACATAGGGAATTAAGCACAGATGCGCAAATTATTTTGCACACAATACTGAATCTACTCTTGAGACTACTTAGGCCTGCTCGAGCGTACACAGATATCGCTGTACATGGAACAGCAAAGCTAACTGCCTATTTTACTCTCTTGACTTACTGTATGGTTTCAAAGACTGAAAAGTTAATGGTAATATTTCTCTGGTTGATTTCTTTTTTGGTGGGTATTTAGAAAATAAATTTTAAAGTTGGGTCCGTACATGAGGGCTTTGTGGGATTTATTCCATCCACGATTATCTGAGCCCAGTGTACCTGCGCACCACAACAAACATGCTCTTTTAGCATTTTGGCACCACGCTACTACAGACTGTCCAGAAAACGCACTACTCATTGCAAATTGCCCGGATATAACGAGAAACATTGCATTCAATTATATTTTGTAAGTAAAATTTTTGAAAATCTAATAAAGTTGAGCAGTAGCTATATAACTACCATTTCAGAGCGGATCATGATGATTCAGAAATCGTGGCCTACAATCGTGCAATGTTGCCGGCGTATTATGGACTTTTAAGGCTTTGTTGCCAACAGAGCCGAACACTTACGAGGCAATTAGCGGCACACCAGAATCTACAATGGGCGTTCAAAAATATAACACCACATCCCACTCAATATTCTCAGGCTGTTGATGAATTATTTCGACTTATGACTCTTTTTGCAACAAGACATCCAGACGCTTCTGAACAGGAACAGCGCGAGGTGTCTACTTTTAGAAGAACTACGCTCTCTGCTTACTTAACTAGTTTGGATGCTAGAGTTTCTTGGGGGACTTTAATTGCAGCTCTTAGAATTTTAGGTAAGAACATTTTTAATGCATTCAATGTGCTCTTTAAATTTATTTTTCAACAGTTGATAACGAGGAGGATCGTCTATTTGTTGTGTACAATGGTGGAATAGAAATGTGTTTTGATGCTTTACATACATTACATTCCATGTACCATGAAGCAACTGCTTGTCATGTATCTGGAGATCTTCAAGAGCTTTTGACTGAACTAGTGCTGCTTGTCGGTACATTGCGACTAGCTAGCACTCGTCAGGACCAGAAGAAACGTCCTCAAACACCGGGAACTCCAATTAGTTCTCCTGCTATTAAGGGTTTTCCAGATGCCGTAAAACGACTCGCAACTCTTTTAAACACGTATAACCCACCCGAAATGAGAAGTCTGACACTGGATGTTCTCAAGGAAATGATTCGAAATCCTAACTTAGAAGTTACAAATATTTTGGCTCCCCTGTTAACACACTGCCATCTATCATCACAAAACGCTCCTAACTCACTTGGCCCTCTAGGCCCTTACTTTCCGAGACGCGGAACGAAAACACCGTGGCCCTCGGGATCAAAGAATACACCACGTCCACCGAGACCAATGGTACAAATGTCAATCCCACAGAGTCAAATAATCCAAAAAGGAATTGACAAAGATTATGACGCCCATTTGGAAGCTTTCTATAAACCATACCATGATTTTCTCGACGTTATGATGCGTATGGCTGTGAACACAAATCAGTTGAATGAATCTTTAGTTAAGCTAAGTTGTTTAGCTGCTATCGAGGCAGCCCCATTGCACTTTAACTTATTCCCAAAATTTTGGGTGGGAATTTACAACAACAAAAATACCAACAAGTAAGTATTAGTTATAGAATACTAAAAAATGTGTTATACATTTTCTTTTTTTTTAATAGATACGCGGAACTCCTCATAAATAATCCCAATTTGGTTGAATATGTCGACATTTTATTAAGGGACGAAAGAATGTCCCTAAATGACCCCGTAGTAAGAAATTTTTTAGAAATATATTATCCCAAGGTATGTTGCAGCAAGCTTGCCCAGACTTTATTTTCTAACTCGCTACTTTCTTTCAGATAACTTCACGACTTGCAATATCGCGACTTATTTATTCTATTAGTTATACTTTGCATTCAAAAGAAGATCTAGATGAATTATGCGGCGATCTACATGCAATTCGTATCATAGCTCAATCAACAGGTGTACCAATTTCCGTCCGTGCGCAGCTTAAAGCTGCACTTAAAGCCTCATTAACTAAATGTAGCCATGAAACAAGTGATAAAGGTAAGAATCTTATTAATTGTGTTTCAAGATTCAAATCTTGTTCATGTTTAAAATCGAAAGCTCCGAATAATATTCATTTTGTATCTATTAGATGATATGCCACCAATAAAGAAAGCGAAAATAACACCTACAGACTCGCCTGAGACGAGTAAGCAAAAATCCACATCATCAAATTTAGATGAAAGTGCAAAGGATTCACCACCCAACGTAAGTGACGCATCAGAGCAAGAAAAACCTCTTGAAGAAAGTGCTGAAGTAGACGAGGAACATGAGGAAGATGATATGGATGTCGACAAAGAAACGCCTAAAAAATCTGCAGAGAAAAAGCTGGCGGAGGAGCGAGAAAAAGAACGATGCCTATTAAAAACTGTGGAGAGTTACATTCAAGCAATCCTAGAAATTATCCAGGACGATGACGGTGGCGAAGAGGACTCAATTGAAACAAATGTCAATAGTTCCTCTAAGCCGTCATGTTCTTCTCCACAGGCGAGTCCTTCAAAAATTGCAACATCTCCACAAACCGATGGTTGATCGACTTCTAATAAATTCTGCAGTATTTTAGCAATTTCATCGTTCGTAACTCATCTTGACGTGAGAAGTGGGAACCCCTAAGTTTGTTGTTGATTTTAATTAAGAAGTAAAGTTTAACGGGATTCGGTCAATCCGCTGCACCTTTTATGAATGGATAGGATATAAATAACGTTATATATAATTTATTTTCTAATTAAAAGTATTTTATTTATGAGGACTTAATTTGTTGTTGATCTTCACACTATACAACTCATTTTTACCTTGTATCGATGAAATTTCTATATTCATACGCACTGCTCTTCCCGGTGTAGAGGAGAAGTTTCAAAAAAAAAAAGATATATATTTATTTAAGCCAAATTATTCTTATATGAAAATTATACTTCCTATTATTCACCTTATCAAGGAACATACACTTTTTCTAAACTAGACGCACGCCCACAGTTGATGTATAAAGTCTCACGCATACGTTGTAATTATTCAATATAATTCCTCACACTTCCTTTCATGCATCATATTCTTTTCAGGTAATTCTCTTCATCCCCATTCAATGTAATTTTAATGTTAAATCGTGAAATATTCAAAAAACGAATTTAAATCTAAACAAAAAAAAAACAGTCTTGTAAGTTAGTTATGGTAAAGTAAACAAATTTTTACTTCTTGGACAGACTAAGGTAATAGATGTTTTTATTCTGTAAATTATTAATACAATAAAAATCTCAATGTTAATTTGTATGTTTTCAAATTATTAATGGTGTTTTATTTGTTTCAAAATGATTTATAAAAAGAACAAAATACCAGCATCCTCCATTACTTAATTTCTTGGAATCCTGAGCCGTTAAAAATTAATAAGCAACGTAAGGCCTAGGTCTGACTCGATTGGATAATTTTTAGGCTTAAATTGGAGCAGTAGCCGCCAATGTAAATGTGCAAAGTTTGATTGAAGTTATTAAAAGACTTAGAAACTAGAACGGCACAAACTTGTCTTGCGTCTGCCTTGAGATTTATTGAACCCAAGGGAATTTGCATTAAGCCAAATAAATAAATAACGTATCCTTTGACTACTTATGCTATGCATCTATATAAAGTTTCGGAACATAAAAACAGCTGTTTTATATTTTTTTTCACTTTTTAATAGGATTAAAAATTGCTTACTGATTTTCCCACTAAATTCTAAATAAACATGTTCTCTTCAAATTTTTTATAGGAAGTTCAAAACTACAGAAAGGTGTTATATTTTATTCTGCAATTATATTGGGAGCACACCCAAAAGGTTTCGATTTCCAGAATGCTTTCATAAAACAATTTTTCAATTGCATAATCAGTCTTTTGTTCACGAGTTAAAAAAAAGACTGAAGTGGAATGTTTTATTATTTATCGCTTTTTATTAAATATCTTACAATTTCTTGCAGTTAACCTTTAAAAACAAACGGTTTTTATTACAGATATAATACAATATTACATATGTACATCATATAAATATCTCTAAGATATAAAGTAACATTAATTCTTCCCATTTTTTACTCTTATAATACAAAAACATAAACAAGATTTTACATTTATTAGCTGGTCTATTATTTTCTCAGCAATTTGTAAACGTAAGAAGTGTTACTATTGTGAAAAATAAATTAAAATACACAAAAATTACTGTGGTCCAATAATACAGTGATTATATTTAATGCAGCAAATAACTAAGCACAATAAATTTTTCTAGAACTACTTGTTGCTATTAACACAACCTAACAAACGCATTCAGTGCATACACAAAATAGTCTTTGATGGTTTTTATTCTCAAAGAATTTTGTATCAAAAACAAATTAGTTACATAATGTGTTAGACATAAAAGTCGTAAAACTATAAAATTTCGCATTAGATTCGGGGACTCATACAAGTTATAGTCAACTAAACATTTATTTTCAAAATCTCAGCATTCATTCTTTTTATATAGAAATAAGTTGTTTTTTAAAGTTTATTTATCATAATTATCACTTGACAATTTAAGTTTAGAATTTTCCTTTGTATGACCAAGCTAAGTAATTATTGCACCAAAATTGTCTGTTTCATTTTTTGAGCAATTTGGTTTTAAATAAGGTAAATTAAGTAGAAATAAAATTAAGTCAAAACATAACAATAATAAAGACGTAATTCATAGAGAAATTTCATTAAAAAGAAAAAAGAAAAAGGAAAACGATAAATCTTACATAACTACATCATCAACATTCTCCGCTTGGTCATACATTAGCAATCATTTCTTACTTATAGCAGATCTTGGTATGTTGATCAGATTTCGTGGAGCGACGAATCCCAAGTCAGGGATAAGAGATATGCTTGGTTTTTGATTTAATTGACTTTTTATAGTAGTCTGATCTTGGTGGAATTGATTTTGATACTGTGCAGAATTGTGAAAAATTTGTTCCTGTTGCTGAGGCAAAAAATGATTTGGACGATGATCGGCAATCACAGAGTTGCTATGTAAAAGATACTGACTTATATTATTATTAGCATTGTTTCCTCGATAAAAATTTGTTGGCACGTTGTTTTTATGTTGGAATTGTAAATTTGGTTGCGACGTAATGTGAGGATTTAAAGTATTTTTTGTTGTAGGATGATTCCATGCGTTATACTCGGGCAGCATTGCGGGGTTATGCCATTGAACTGGGGTACTGGACACAAAATCAGACCACTCGTCATCGTTCGATTGATTGGACATAATTTTTCCAGTGAATTTACTTTCTAATGGGGCCTGCATCTGTGATAAACTACTTTGGGGTGCTGCAGGTACTGAAACAAAATCGGACCAGTCATCATCGTCGTTTGTAGAAATTCCTGTGTTATGTGCCTGATTTTCGTGCATTCCATTTCTTTTTGGATTATTTTTTTTTGATTGTGGAAAAAGTTCCTCGATTCTCGCCAATTCTTCAGGATTAATTCCAGGTTCTGGCCAATCTATTTTGAGTCCACTTTCCAATTTGATTGATTGAGGAAGAAGAACAGAAGGACTAAGTATCATTTCATCACTCAAGGTTGGTGTTCCGGTCCTGCTTTTAGCCTTTTCTTCACTTGTGGTCTTCAATATCTGATTGTTCACTTTAATAGGGTTCACAAAAGGTGGCGGAACAGATTGAAAATCAGAGAATTCATCGTCTAGTCCAATATCATTTTTACCACTTATTTGCATAATCGGTTCGAAATTATCACCATTAGTTTCATGAGGTTTCTGAATAGGTTCTTTGCTTTTAGAATTGGAATTATTGCTAGTTAAATTATACTGAAAGTTACTAAAGTCTTCGGTCAAATTCGTTAGTTTAGTGTTTTTGAAATCATCATTTTTCTCAGCAATAGATGAAAAATTACTACTCAAAATATCTACAGAAGTCTCAAAATTATTTGAAGTGCACATATTTTGGCCGTTAGAATTGTTAATGTATTTCTCTTCCAACGGTCCCAGATTCCAATTAGTTGGATTATATTCCACATCTCTGTACTCCTTTTTCACAACTTTCTCATCTATAATAATCCCCGCGGCTGCAGTTTTGTAATCAAAATCAATCGGATCTGTATCCTCACTTTTGATTGGACGAGGAACACTATCTAATTTGCTCGGAGTGTATATATGAGTCTCCTTGAGCGGAAACACAAACGCTGCTGGTGTAGAAGACGAATGAGTCTCATCAGAACCAGGCTTATTTATTTGATGCATGATGTGTTCCTCTCCGTTGGTGAAGTTCTGCATAGTGAAGGACTCGTTTGTTAAATCATTGTTGATGTTTGGTAAATTTGTGGCCGCATCGATTGGGTTGCTCTGAGTGTTGATTGTTTTTTCTGCTGTTTGCTGCTCGACGGATTCATTAGCGCTACCAGGCTGCGACGGGTGAATCGCTTGAGCTTTTCTTTCGCATACGATTTCTTTGACACCTGAACAGAATAATAAGACATTTCCAAGAACAATCTCTACTAAAATATTTTTTAACTTATATTTTCTATTTTTAGACGAAAAACAGCCAAGTACAGACTTTCACATTATAAGCTTTTTAAAATGTATAACATATATAACATAAAATAGGTAATAGGATTACAAAATATATCAAAGTTTTACTTTAACCATTTAAAAACTAATAATCAAATATAATAAAACCTGGTCACACATGGTTCAAGTAGTTTCTACTGTGTTCGTTTGAAAAGTATAATTTTAATTTCTTTGCATTTAATCGAAATAATTTTTCTTTTTCTGCCGAAGCATCGGCTTAATGAGTTTTACAGTTTTAAAAAAACATTGCCTCTCAATATTTATAAGAAATTCACAATATATATGCAGTTCTGGTCTAATATATGCACAAACATTTATATACAATTTTAAACTTTGATTCTTTTCAAACCCAAGAAGTAGAAATTACCCTCAATTTCGTTTGTGCACGAAATTTCTTTAGTTAAATTTCCCCAAACGAATTGTTTTAATTATTTTCAATATTTACTTTGTTGCAAGTGTCGTCTTAATACAAACGCTACAAAACTTGGCTGTTTTTGGAGTACAGCATGCAGAACAACAGAAAATGAAATGTTATAGAAATGAATAGAGGCTACACTTACTAAAGTCCAAACATCGGTCGAACAAGTCATTACGCAAATCATTATCAAATCCGTGATGAGAGTTAGTAGTGTAAGCAGTAGCGTTAGCGACAATCATGTTGACAGTATTGGCGATATTAGCAGTAGAGCAAATTTTACGATTAATACAAATAGAACCATCACCAAACAAGACGTTGCCATCAAAGTAGTTAGCACCGGGCACAAGAACGTTGTTAGAATCGTTAAGGAGGGTGTCGTTTATATTGTTGTCCATCAAATTTTTATGTTTTCCCAACCATTCAGGGTTCGGAACGCATGTGTTTGATGGAACATTTGTTTTAGCAGAACAGTTAAGCGTACATGTAGTTGCATTTATATAATCAAGTGTTTCCAACGTGGCAGATGAACATGGAGAGGAGGAATCAAGTTTTATTTTATCTAGATTAGCCACCACCACTAGTTGATCTAGGTCCAATAGTAAAGTGTGTGCGTGTGATGCTGGATACAGTTAAATGAGAGATAGAAAAAAATATACGTTTAACCGAACTAAAAAGTCAACGAAAGTAAATTAATGAAGAAAGTTGACGACAGTTATACGAAAGTAGAAAGAGTGCCTTTAAACAAAGGAAGACAAAAGTATATATTTTAAGTTATAGATTTTTACTTTAGTTGCATTTTAGGAAAAATTTTGATTCTGCAATGGAGGATTAAGTATTTTATGTATTCAGCTTTGACTCAAAAACAAGCCTGGATATTGAGGGAAGAAGTGCTGTATTTTATGAAATATATTTACTATTCTCTCATGCACTTTAAAATAAGTTTTGTTAGCTGAAGGCTGTAAGACTGAATGCGAAGTTAACTCAAGAGTCAAAATGAACAAAATCAAATTGAATAACATAAGTTCGCTGCGGCAAAACATCAATAAAATGAATATAAAATCTATTAGGTATGTATTTCATATGTCGAAACTTTTATAGTAAGTATTCTGTTGTGGTAGAAGCAGCGAAATAAATTTCATCAACCAAAATAGATCCAATTTTATACCGGGATTCGAAACCTATTCTCTATACTGAAAACTTTGGTTGAAAAAAAGAATATACATATTTATATTCCCTTTAAACTTTAGCGTGGAATTTTCAATAGTTCATGATTTAAAGCCCTCTTTATGTAAAAGCAATGCACCTTTCTTTTCTTGGTTTTATTTATGAAAATAGCACATTCATTTCATTTGTTTCATTTTGGATATTTTAGTGTTTAAGTTTCCTGTAAAAAAACATGACCGGAAAGAGTTTTGGACAAATTTACGAATGACCCTATAGCACTGCAAGACTTGAATGAGGATATGAAGAAGTAAAAAATTTCAGTTCCATCATCTTAGCATTAGCACACTGCTCTTCTCCTGGGCTCAAACGAAAATAAATTGATTGACCCCCTAAACATAAAGTTTTTGAACTATAATTGCTCTATAAATTAGAATTATATTTATTATATTATCATCCCGAGCACAAATGTTGTCATTTGAATATATTAGTGAAAAATAAAAATATAAAAAATAAATATGTACATACAAACTAAAAATAAAAAAACAAATTTGCATATAGAATATATCAAAGCAAAGAGGTGATGTGTAAGAGTGTAAACATTTTTATGTTCGGGTTGGTGTAATGAAGAAATTACAAGCAGTTTTTTTGAAAATATGAAGCAAAAAACTAAATCAAAAGCAACTATGTAACATGTAAAGCTTAATAAGCTAAATTAATAATAAATCCAGAAAAAAGAAAATCATACCATCCAAAGGGTTCACTAGACCCGAACTATTCCAATCAAATTCCACCTCAGGAACATTGCCCTTAGGAAGAACAGAGCTCTCAGCAAGTCTTGTCTCCTGATTAGCCGAGGAAGTTGATGATTTTCCGCCTATTTTAACGGGCCTCAAAGGTTCAAGCGGGTTGAATACTAAATTTGCTGCGAAGCGAGGAACCGAACTATTCCACTTTTCCCCATAAAGCTTTTAAAGAAAATAAATATTCACAAAATATACTTATCATTTAGCTACCATTCTCTTACGATATTTCTTGAATCAATGCCAAGCGCCTTAATCAGTGATTGTTTAATATAAGAGTTAGCCCACTGGAAATCTAGCGCTTTAGCCATGTCAATTTCCTGCAATTTCATAGTGAGCTGATTGCTGCAACTTTGGAAATTTTGCTGTGAATTATCATAGGAGGATTCACTTTGTTCAGGCTCTAAAGGGAACATGAGATCTAAGATTGGCTTCACTTTGCCATCAATGTTTCTTAACTTAAAACTGTCCCTTCTGTTTGAGTCTGCATTGATTGTATCAAATTCACTAAACTCGCCAAAGTCATCATCGTGAGCGGATTGCACTTTGGTTGTCGTAAAATCTTGAAAATCCTCAAAGTCATCATTGTCACCAGCAATGAAATCATTGCCAAGAGATTTCGGCATTGTTGACGCATCGCTCTTCAGCAGTTTCTCAGGTTCTGAGCCCAATACTACTTCTTTATCATCTACTGATTCAAATTGACTAAAATCAGCTTCAAAAGAGAAGCCACTGAAATTTTCTACAACATTGTCTTCAGTTGAGCTCAAATTTTTCGTTGCAATATTTTCCACGCTACAAATGTTTGTCTTGTGTTCTGCCTGGACGTCCTTATCCAACGTAAAATCATTAAATTCACAAAACTGAAAATCATCTCTGACAGTGTGATCACTTGTTTCATTAAATATAATTTCTTCATTTGTGATGCTAGCTGCAGCAATAGTTGTTGTTTTACTTTCGTCTGCCTCCTCCTTAATATTTGATTGTTGAAAAAGCTCTTGGGGTTTGTCTTGAGACACCTCAAGGTTTTCATCAACGGTTTCGGTTGCAATGGTTTCTTCTGGCTTATCTTCCAAGCGTGTTTGACTAGATGTAAGTGATGGCAAGGCACTTAAAGTAGAATCTTTATTTCGAAGAGTATCCACCTGTTCTTTGGATTCATTCGCTTTCTCATCAAAAATTGGTGTCGTACTTTTCGACACAATTATTGAATCAAATTTAAGGGACGGCAAGCTTGTATTGTCATCATATTTTGCTTCGCTTGCAACTTGAAACTCACCAATGCTATCATCCTCATCATCCGATAAATTAGCTGTACTCAAGTCCAGTGATTGTGGGCTATCTTCTCGTGATAATTTTTCCAATCGTTCAGTCTTTAATTCGGACTTATTTATTTCATCGCTAGTGATGATGATCTGTGGCTCAGTCAATTTGATTGCATTCAATTCGGTCTCAAGATCTCCATCTAAGCCGCATTTACCTTTTAAACTTTCCTCGTTTTGCTCTTCTACTGAATTTAATACTATTTTCCCACTTTCACTGCTTTGAGTGTCTGGAAGACTTTTAAAATCTGCTGATGTCGATGCAACTGCCTTAAAAAGTGACGATGAATTTATAGGTGTATATAAAGAGTATTCAACATCGTTCGGCAATGGAGGTAACTCGAAATTTTCTTCCACACTTTTAACTTCATGACGTGGTGATGCAGAAAGTGATCCTTTAAAAGAATAATTTAATTTTAGACATTTGTAAAGCTGAAAACAAAGAGCTCAAAGAGAATCTATAGTTTAATTAAGTTTAGTAATGGAAAGAATACCCCACCGAAGGAACAGCAGAGAGATGTAAAGATTACTTAAAAATATCTAAAAGCATAACTTATTTATTATTGTTCCGTACTCTTGAAAAAAATTGTGTTACATCTTTGTAATTTATAAAATGTAATCAGCACATAAATTCAGGTTCCTGAATGGCGAAACTACAGTTGTCTAATACTCCTTAATTGACATAATAAAACAGACTCAACTATAGACAATATCTTAAAACAGTGAGCTCTGAAGAAGCTCACAAGGATCACAAGAACGAGTCGCAGTCTGCAGCATCCTATCGGCGGAACCGTCTGATAAATATTGATATAAAATAAGAGAAAACGCAGCAAGTGACGTACTTAATTAACTAATTATCCTTGTGAAGAGACTAGACAATCATAATTGTGCTACAATTTAAAAATACCTACCAGAGTACTTGCTTTAGTTTCTCAATTAGTCACTTCTGTAAATTAACTTTCAGGCGTACCATTCTGTTCGGTCAGTTGTCATAAGAATTTTTTACATATTTTAAAAATTCCAGTACCTACCTGCAGCTTTTTGAAGCAGTTGAATCTCTATGATCGGATAGAATAACAGAATAGCACAACGGATAAAATTTATTGATTATTATACGTTTGCTCATTTTAAAGCAGCATAGAACACAACATGAAATAAAAAACCTATTTGTTTCAAGAACTGCAGAAAAATAACTAAATTATAGAGTTCCATGTAGGAATTATCACAGGCAAAATTCCTTTGAAATACTTTTTGGACAAGTTTGACCCATAAACACAGCACAAGCGATGTACTATTTTAGGATTCTGTTCTAGTTTTTATCTAATAGTTATATAATTGCAATAAATACATTTGTTTTCTTAAAAAACAATCTTCTTTATTACTTCATCTCTTTGATAGGTTTATTTTGAAATTCAATATTCCGAACACAGAAGTAGTCGTTTTAAACGTAACTTTTTTCTCTCTCTGGCACAACTTTAAATTGATAAGATTAATTAAGAGCACATCTTATTAAGTTTATTTTTAGTAATTGATAGAAATGAAAAATTTATATATACATATGTATATTAATAATTTGTTTTAATCACTACCTAACATATTCGGAAAAAGTTCAGAAATTTTGAATTTGGATTTGTATCACTAAACTTTTAAATTTAATCATCAGAATTTAAAATCATTAGTTATATTCATCCATAGAAATCAGTTTTTAAATTCTAAATGCTCATTATCTTCTATAACGATCAATCAAGCAAAATCGTTCGCTTTAACCCTTTTGCCTTAACACAAACTGTGAGAGATGTGATCCCCTTTCTGTGCCTAAAATGCGAAATTCGTATCAGATACGTAATGTCTTGTTCTGGCCAAAAGTGAGAAGCTCATATCAAACTCATGACTGTTTCTACACGATAATATTTATTGTTTTTGCGTTATTGTTAGTGTTTGTTACAGTTGCAATATAAACGTTTTGTAGTTTTATTAAATAATTAATGTCCACTGGTTTGCGCAAAATTTGGCCTGTGTTGAAACTGCTTCTGGTTACGACGAATGAGAAAAGCTTTTATCGAAAGTGGCACTCACAATCGTCGCTCAATTCATTCAAGACAAAAGGTTAAGCTCTTAAAGTTCAGAACATTCTTGGCGACTCTGACAATAAATAATATCTAAAAACAACCTGGACTAAGAAAATAATGAAACAAGCTGTTTATGATAGAGACGAGGAAAACAATAGTAAAGAGTAAAATATACAGCTGATAAATTAGGAGTAGTCTGTTAGGAGTAATAAACGCCAGCTCCCGGGCTAAACAGAAGGTAAAAAGGATGATATAATTAGAAGGAAATTACATAATTAGGGTATGTTAGGGAGAAACTAATCAGGGAACATAAACACGTTTTGTCAGGAAAATTGAAGAAAGGGGATTAATTAGTTAATTATGGAATTTATTTATAAAGATCCTCAAGGGATGCGTATATAAAATCAAGTTATGACAAGTATATACGTCAATACGAAATACAAATGGTTCCATAATAAATTTTACGAAAAAATCAAAGTAAAACAATAAGGGTTATATTTTGAATGGCTAAAAAATTAACAATTTATTATTGAAAGTAAGGTCACATGTCGAACAGCAGCAACATGACTCCTTACTGATTTCTTTTTTAAAGCAGACGACATATCTTTTGATGGCGTAGCTGGTACAAAGCTGGGGAAGTATCTATGGTAAAAAGTTTTATATTATACGGGGAGTAGCCTCTATATTAAATAATTTAATTTTTTTTTTCTAAATCATTGTAGGCTTACTGATAATATAAAAAAACATAAACGACATCTGTATTGCATTTTGATGAATTTTTGAGTTTTTGTAATTGTAACATTTATTTTACATAACGAGCAAACACATCACCAGACAGATATAAATATTTAAATGAACGTGTATACACGTCCAATGCAGTTAACTGGTTAAAATACCCAAAGTTAGGAGTTCGATTTTAAGCTTTAGAAAGCTAAAACGCCATCGGTAGTGAAAGTTTTTGACTTGTAAATGGTTCGATTTCGATTTTTAGCCTATTTTTAATTTAAAGATGTAGGTCTTAAATTCTAAAATCAGCGATCCAGACAATAGCTGAGTACCAATTTTCATTTCACTCCTTTGAATTTCTATGCGCCATTTTCCACATTTTAGTTCTTATAAAATTGTTACCTTCTAGCGGTTATAGCAGTAGCCCGGCAACCATAGCCTTAAATTTACTTTTTTCTTGATTCACTTTAATAATTTTAATCTGAAATTGAAAATTGACTTAGTTTTCTTTAAATCAATCATTAATCACTCCCAACATGCCTCTTATAGATTTAAACGCTTCTTAAAATAATAAAGCTGTTGCTGATTTTTATGAGAACTCCAAGCTTCCCGGTAGAAAGCGTATCGACTAATTTTGGGGGGCCTATTTATAAGGTCGACCTTGATCGGCCCCGAATACTAACAGCTGCCTCGATCAATTGTTAATGCAGAAAAGAGCTCTAAAGTCACCCTCCTTCTTTTCGACTGTTATCTCCCACATTTTCGGACAGGAACACTTACCTTCATAATCCGTTCTTGCGCCCTCAAAATCCCCGAAATCGTCATCATTGCCATCGTCAAAATCAATTGGTGGCGGTGTATTGCACAGCAGCGGAGGAATGGGTTGAGCCATTGCAAGTGAAATTTTTAAGGTTCCCCCAACGAAATGCAGCAGCTCAAGAGACTTCGTCGAGTGGGTGTCGTTCAACAAAGGGTTAGACCTTCAATAGTGGCGACAGCAGCAAAGGGCATTTTGGACAGGATCACTCCATTCGTCCTGCGAGATGAGCTCGAATTACTCTTACAATCCGATATCACTTCACAAAGCTGCAAATTGCAAAAAAACATAATGCTCCCAACCCGATCGCTATTTAACCAAAGGTAGAGCGCACCTGTCTGGAGCCATTAACTCGTCAGCTGGTCTCAGGTGATGTTCTGGTCTTGAAACACAACGAAACCCTTTCCGCCCAGGGATGCGTCTAACTCACGGAAGCAAACGAGAAATGAAAATAAACTCCTTTGTACACTTGGCTGTCGTAAAATTGATGCAATCTGATTCTTTGCCAGCAGAAAGTTGACACCTGTGAAAATGGTAAGTGACAAATCAGTGGAAGGTTTTCTTTCATTTCCAGGCTGAAAAGGGTTGTGTACCTGCTTCGTTTCGGTGTGCGGATTAGATCACAACACGCGTTTACTTAATTTTTATTTTAGTGAAGAAAATGAAACAGTTACGTATAAAAGCAACAACTAATTAAAATTTATTATAGAAATTCATGGATGAAGAAAAAATAGAGACGTCTAAAAACCCGTTAAACGAGTTTTATAAAATAAATAGCTCAATTTCTGCACATTTTCCATAATTTACTGAGCTACGCAGTACCATTGTACGAAACAAAAATGGCAGCGGAGTAAACAAAGCGTCGCTTTGACAGTCCAAAACTGTTTTTACAAAATAAGTGCCGGTTAATCGCGCAATTGTAAAATAATAATTACGAAAACAAAGTTAAGGCAGTGATTAACTCAGTAAGCTTAGCAAATGTGATAAAATAAGTTTGTGATAAGCAAAAGGTCAATTAGGAATTTTTATAACCTCTAAGTAGTTCGTATGCGGTAGAAAAAATGAAGGATAGCAAACCGGAGGAGATCCTAAATTCGCTGCTCAAGGGCACCTTCGATAGTATAAAAGAGGAGTCTCTAGACATTGATTTATCCGCCTGTGCAACGATACCGTCGACCAGCAGCAATGGGTGCAGTCTAACGCCAGATTTTTGGCTTGAGGAGCCCGAGGAGGCTGATTGCCTAGATATTGATGGTGAAAAAAGAAAAAACAAAAGGAAGTCCACTTTGCCGAAAAAGAGTACGAGTGCTTCCGAAATTTGCAGCGATAAAAGTAGCGACGAACTTGAGGCGGACTTTAAGTTCAAGTGTAAGGTGTGCAATTTGCTGTTCGAAACCGTCAAGGAGCTATCCGCACACGAGAGCACCCACGAAATGGCTTTCCAATGCAACGATTGTGATAGGGCCTTTAGCAACGAAGGCAGTCTAAAAAAACATGCCAAGAGCCATAAGGGTGGCACCAGGAAAGATTCTGTGATGGAGTGCCCGGATTGCGGGAAACTGTAAGTCCTGGGTGTTAAATGCGTCATACTCTGCTGGATCTAATGCGACATATTTTCAGGTTAAAGATAAGTAGTATGTGGATGCATAGGAAGATCCACACCGATAGTAAACGGTATTGCTGTGATATTTGTGGCCAAAAATTTGTTCAGAAAATCAATTTAACGCACCATACGAAGATCCACACCGGAGAGAGGCCATTCGAGTGCCCCCAATGCAAGAAGTCGTAAGTAACACTTTCACCTAATAAAATACTCTTATTATAAATTAGTCGTAGTTCTACCCAACGCACTTAAAAACCTGTAGAACAGGTCGTCGTAGAATCAAATTCCGCTGCTATTACTGCTCGAAACGATTTAACACCCTCCCACGGTTTCAAACTGCCGTATTAAAAATGTTTTTAATTTAGAAAGACTGATGTGGTTTCCTCCTCGTATCTCGATTAATTTTGATACATGTTAAATTAAACAAAAAATTAATTTAATCGACTAATCACGATATCCCGGATAGCCTAACATTTTGTGGATTCAGAGGGATACATTTTCGAACTCACATTTTTCCTGGCTCATTAAAAAATCATTTTTAAAATTACTTTAAAATTTTCAGTTTTAGAGATATAATACTATAAGAATTATGAGGCGCAGTTATTTTTTAAAAATAATACGCAGTAATACCTTGTTTTATTTTATATACTTATTTAATTTTGTTATAACTTTTAAAAATATTCGTGTATACAATAAAAGAATTTACATACTTCTACCTCAGCTTTCCGGAACGATCCCATTTGCTCAGGCACCAGAGATATCATTCATCAAATCGACCGTTTAAATGTGAAAAATGCGGTAAAATGTACAAAACTGAACGTTGTCTTAAAGTACACAATCTGGTTCACTTAGAGCAAAGACCTTTTGTATGCAAAGTCTGCAACAAAAGCTTTATAAGCAGCTCAAAACTAAAACAGCACTCAAATATCCACACGGGTGAAAGGCCATATAAATGCAACTATTGTTCTCGTGATTTCACAAATTTTCCGAATTGGCTTAAGCACACACGGCGACGTCACAAAGTCGATCACAAAACAGGCGAATTACTTGAAACTGTACCGAAATATAGCTCGAAACCAAAACGAACTCAAAAGGCAGCGGCTGCTGCAACAGTCAGTGTATCAAAAAGTTCTGTTGAAAAGACAAATATCGAACAAATTATCACAAATGAGCATCGAACCAGTTCACTGACCAGCGCTGAAGATCTAATCATGGAGCAGGCTCTAGAGCTAGAGGAGTCTGGACTCTTCGCAACAAGCAGAAATGATAAAAGCGCCACAGGACAATTTAACTTATGTGATACTTTAGGTAACACACATTTTTCAACTCACACACTTTATTTACGAAATGTTTACCTCCGTAGGTATAAAAAAGGAGTTTTCCTCGTACGATTCTTCTCCGTTCTCCTCACCGATGGGAGAATCTGGAATGTATACGCCATCAAGCAATGTTAACATACCTCCCGAGTTCACTTTTCAGAGTAACACAGGTAAGCCTTTTACACTTTTAATTCATAAGGAGTAGGCTTACTAAAAATTTTATTTTACAAAACAGACGTAAAGGACGAAATTTGCTCATACAACTCATCACCATTCTCTTCGCCAAACTACGAATTCAAGAACTACGTACCTTTGCCACCAATAGCGACAATGACAGCTAATAATTTTTTCCTAAAAACAAGCACGACACTTCCGTCCGTTGAAACGTTATTTGCCTTCAATCATCAGAAAGCGCAAACAGATTTTTAAGGTAAACTGCTTGTGAGACCGTGCAGTAGAGGAGTATTTCTGGAGAAATACTTGTGATTAAATAACTTTAGTTTAGAATACTTAGGATTAAGCTCAGTAATTAATTTATGGTTTTTTTTCTATAACTTAACGCTTTTGGACAACGAATTTTTCTTAGAATTACTATTAAATTTTGCTACAATGAAGCAGATTAAAGTGTGGGTTGTCTCGCAATTGTAGTCCATTCAATAATAACACAAACATTAGTATAAGTAGAATGCTCGTAACATTTTTTTTTCTTTTACATAAATTTAATTTGTCGTTATGTGTTCATAAGCTCGTGTGGGCAATGGTGTATCTAATTCATGCTATGCAAAGTACGATTATAAAACGCAAGACTTATTTCATTATCTTAGCCTAAAGTAGTGTCGTTTACTTTCTTTTAAGATAAAATCCTGAATTTGCACACAATCACCAAAATTATTGTCACCGCGCTACAACTTCGCATACAAAATATGCCCGCAAGGCAGGTGATTTACACATCTCTCTTCAAACTCTCAAACATTTTGAGCCATATTGATATTATTTAACAAGATGACTGGATGTATCGACTAAAATTAATCACCCTACATCAAAAACTATTCATTAAGCCAATAAGCGTGCTCATATTGTCCTTTGATTGTTTCATAAGTTTCCTGTACTACCTTTTGTTTTAAAATAGCAAATGGAATCATTATTGCATGTTGTTATTTTAAAATTTAATATAAAAACTATATGTAGCGTCGGCATCGTGTGCCTTTTCCCCGACTGGTTCGTTTCGCAGCCAGGCTTCTAAATGAGTTCATTACAAACTTCGATAATCGCGGAGAAATTAAATAACTAGAGATTCCAATATCTGTGATTATCTTTGGAAAATCAACCGTCAATTTTGGTCAGTTTTAATTTATCAAAATTTTAAAATAATGTAATGAACACTCCTCGATGTAAGTTAGAAATTTTCTTGGTTTTTTTAGATCAACTAGCAATTCAAATGTAAAACTGTGAAACATATTTTTAAAATTAGTGTTAAAATTTTATCAACATCACAATAAATCTATAGCAGTAGGCTCATAAAATTTTGCAATATAATTCAGTTGTCCAAAAGCTTTATTACGATTTATCATGCAGTTTTTCTGTTGTATTCTTGGTATGTGATTCAATTTATAAAACGAAACTCCTCAACTAAATCACATAATACCTCTGGTTTTTGTAGTTCTACATTTAGGAACTGTACATAAAATCTAAATATTTCGACTATTGTGATCACTTTGAGTTAACTTTATTTTCCTAATTTAGCAAGACTGAAAAGTTCGTATTTTTATAAGAAACGTTTTATAAATAATTTTGGTATTTTTATTTGTGTGTAGTACACACGATTTATCCCAAAACTGAAAAATGCATGTGGACCAATTTTTTTTCGGCATAACATGGTCTACCCCTAAAATCATTTTAGCACAATAAAATATAAAACCTGATTGTAATTTAAAATACAAAGGGAATTGATGGGATTGGCCACTGTACTAAAAAACTTTGAATTATTATGTCCATTTTTTATTTAAAATTTCCTAAGTGCTACTCTCCAGTCATAAACATGTGAGAAGTCTTTGCAGATTGGCAGATCTTCTGTGCTCGTTCTGTACCGATGATATTTGAGAGGTGGAGTATATCGTACTTTGTGTAGAGGACAGTAACACTCATTGATGTATCTAAACCATCTCTAGAATTCTGGTTCGCTTCATGCATCAAATTCAACATCTCGGGATAAAAGTGAGGCCAATTAGGCGGTTGATACATGATCAGGTGCCGAATTCCCTTTATCCGCGTCCTCCTGAAGAAATGAGCTCTTTCCGAGTAGAGCAGAAAATGTGCTCCGCTGTGGAAAAACATGTCACGCGCTCGAGCTATCTTCGCATCTTTTGTGTATTCGCAAATTTGAACAAAACTAATGCTTTCCGATTTAAAGTAGTTTCGCATCCGCACATAATCAAAGTAGCTGGGAATGTAAATCATACAGTGCGACATAGATGGACTTTTAAATTGCGGAAGGATTTCGTCAATAAAATACTTGAAACGTGTATCGAATGATTTTTCCACTGATGATACCTCTACTTTATGAAAAACCTGTAAATCAAAACGATATATTTTCTACTCAGACAAAAAAACCTTTGATAAAATACTTGTGGAATATGAACTAAAACATTTCGTATACTCCCAGCTACAACTGGATTTGCCTGTTTCACCTTCCCTCTATAGTTAAAGCATTTGTTGTTGAACAAACTTCGAAATTCGGGCAATTCATGAGACGTTAAAAGTATGGTCTGACGATAGAATTTTGATAATCCATCGACACACCAAGTCCGCACTCGGGAAAAATCGGTATTTCGAACTGACTGCGGCTGGAGGTGCATGTGGTCCAGCACATGTATAATATGCTCCCAATTTTGTGCGAAAAACAGCTCTACTTGATCAAGAACCAAAATTTCAATCGAAGTTAAAAAATCAAATTCACGTTCCGCATCGCCTGGTGCCCCAATTATCATTCTCAGCCCAAGAGGCGACGCTAGCAAGATATCTGAGGAATAAAACTCCGTGTAGAGTTTCATTGACTTTTTAGTTAGTGAAATTCCAATCCTAAATGTGTCGTCCGTATTGCCTGAAAAGGTTTTTTCATAGTCGTCAGGTTTAGGATTTGTTTTTGGAAATCGAATTGTGTCTCCAGTGTATTCTTCCACAAAGCGGTTATAATGTAATACGTGTTTCGATCTTGTTTTCTCTGTAAAAAAAAAACAGCAATTTAAACTAAATCATAAGTAAAGAAAATAAACCTACCATCAGGACCAAACAATAGAGATGCCAAGATATTAATAACCTTGAAAGCAGCAGCCTTAAAAGGCAAAATAATCAAGACCTTAGGTCTTACTAAGCCCTGATCTCGGAACACATCGGAGAGAATGGCTTGATCTTTCTTACTCTCGGCAGAAAGCCTAGCATTATGATGAAGAATTCTTGACCTCGTTTTCAGCATATGATTCAAGGAATGCAGACAATATACCCTTCGGATTTCATCAGCATTGTCTAAAGTTCCTTGTGAATAAAAAAAGTCCTGATAATTGTTGATAATAGAAAATATTTCCGTTTGCAGGGGCGAAAGAATGTACCCTTTCGAATTTTTAGCTAGTTCAGAAACTTTTGAAATCAACTGTTGTTTCACGAAGCTCTTTTTTAAATCAAGATTTTTATAGTCAAGTAGTGAAGGAGGCACACCCTTAGTAGCAAATTCTAGCGCATCGTCTAATAAGAGTTTCCTTTTTCCTTCCTTACCGTTCTCGAATTTGTGTTCAGGTCCTTTTTTTGGTATTTCCGCAATAAGGTTACCTAACTCATTCCACGATAAATTAGTTTTCTCGATGCTTGGTAGCTTCGAGAGTAAATTATCAACATGTGACTGTGCAAGACATTTTTCTACGTGAATAGAAAATGGGTCTAAATCTAATCCAGTTTCGGATGCTTCAATTTCTTCATCCAGCTCTTCTTCTTCAATAAGTTCTTCTTTTATCTCCTCTAAGCTATCATTGTCTAATTTTTGGGCTCTTTTGGATTCAGATAACTCCTCTTCGCTGACTAATTCATCATTTTGATCTACGGAGGAGGTATCGCTAATTACATTCCCATCACTCTCTAATTCTTCGTCTTCATCTTCTATTTCGTCGTCTTCATCTTCCAATTCTTCATCACTTGGAATTTCTGAATCTACATCTTCCTCATCTGAAGAACTATCTATTACATTGGGTTGACGATCTGCAAATTAAAAGGGAATTTTATTTATAAATAAAGATGGTTCAATCGGTACCTCTATAAATTTTAAACCTAAAAAAACTCTGTGTGAGTCTATTCCCTAGTGTTTCTATTGGTCATTAGTTTATAGTATAATATAAGGTCAAGATCATCAAGCATAATATGAAATATATTTTGGTAGACTAAGCAAATTTTATCTTTTTCTCTTAAGGTGCCTATTTTCAATATTAAAATTTCATATTCGCTCCTTTGAGTTTAAAGTGAACCAGCGCCTTTAGTTTTGCTTTAAATTCAAAATCTTACCGGTATCTGGCTTTAATCTGGACAAAAGCTGCTCAAAAGGATTTTCTTCTTCTAATTCACTTTCTGATGATAAATTCTTCCTGCATCGAGCTTCCTCTTTATATTTATCCTCAATAATTTTCTGCCTCCTGTGCAACTCTTCGGTCTCTTTACTTCTCATGATAAACTTTATATTTTTCTTTTTCCTATCAAAATCCTGAGGATTTGTTGCTTTTTTGAATTTTTTCTTTTGTCCATGATGACGAGTGTAGTTTTTCCTTTTCGGTGGCATTTTTAAAAATTAATTGTTAACATAAATCCCAAAATATCGACGGTGTTTGGCCCAAGTGAATTTAATAACAAATCACTGTCATTTTTTGTACAGCACGTGCTACATTTCGAAAATCAACTCCAACTGCGTTCGGTTTGCTTAGCAGTGATATTTTTTAAAAAAGACCAATAAATTGCGATTACATATATAAAATAAATTTATTCATGTAAATATGTTTTAAAAATACCGTATTTACGATAATTTTCGCAACATTAATTATTTATTCGAAAATAATTTGTGAACCAAAACATGAACATCGAATTCGAAAACCTTTTGACACGTTTAATCAGTACTGGCAACGTAATAAGTTTACAGTGACTAAAATGGTTTTAGTTGATAATTCGTCGGTAATTTTCAAAATATTCATACTTTGTAGAATTGCTTGCAATAAATGGAACACATCGTTGTTTTTCCTTCTTTCAGTTTATACTATCGCTGGAGAAATTAGCAACTACAGCCAGAAATGATTCCTCATTTACTGTGACATTTAAGAGGTGTAAGTGGGTCCCCACGAATTTCTGAATTTAATTATTAAAAAGAGCGATATTTTTGCAGACGATGGGAACGAAAGGCCAAAGCCGAGAGAGGGTAAACCACCGCTCCCACAGCCTGAGGAGTATTTATGTTTAGTTAGAGCTCAATCGAAATCAAAAAAGGTAAGCCGGAATTTGGTTAGGTTTTGGCACCTCGGTGAAGTATTTTTTCAGCTTGGCTCATAAATGCTTTTTGCCTGCAGGTTTCCACGATAGTCAAACGGCAGGAAGTCGCGAAGATGATGTCTATGTACGCCCAATTTATGAAGAGCAACATGGACGGATTGAAGCGTTTGAAAAAGGTCAAAAGTAAAGCAAAGGCCGCAAAGGGATAATGAACAAAGCCCAAGACCTGTGAGAACTAATTTCCGGCAGAAGAGCATTTTTTCTAATTTAACGTTATTTTATTCCCACTTGAACTTTTTTTTTTGTACGTTAAGAACAGTGAAAAATGCAGTAAAATTTTATTATAATCACCTTTTCATTTTTGAAAAGACGAATATATTTGAAATTTTTATTGAATCACGTTTTCGATATTTAAGTGAATAAGTAGAGAAAAAGAACCATTCTTTTATGCTTCTTTTTACTTCCATTTCATGTCCACCACCTAAGAATGATCCTATAGGTTTTTTTCAGTTTTGTGCTTTATCTAGATTTAGAAAGAAAAGAATATATGGATCAAAGTTTCTAAAATGGGAAACACACGTAATTAGAAAAATTTCAATTTATCTCAAAAAGGTTTCAACATTCTTAAAAATATTATAGTAGAATTTGGAATTGCAGCCTTACCGCAACGGTGTCTTTTCATAAGCAATAACGGCGGATCGGCTCCAAAAATAACTTTTTTATTAAATCTACACGCAGACCACTTCTACTGCTATCCCATATTTTGCAGAAGCCCTAAAACATAGGCACCTAAATCCTCATCCTGATTCGTCCAAGATACAAGAACATTCTTGTTCTTTTGCTCATCCTCGTCCTCAATTTTAATCTCGACGGTCTCTATAGAAATACAGCAGTTCTCTTGAAAGTTCACCGTCCAACCAGTCAATTTTTCCTGCATTAGGCTATAGAGCTTCTCGATGGTCCTCATTTTGGGGCCGGGATCGTCCAATTTTACTGTTGAGGTGAATCGTAGGATGTGCCTATTAATTCCAATTTCTTTGCAAGCCTCTGAGAGTTCCATTAACATAATCCTGTTCTCTTTCATTACCAGCACCCCATGAATCAATCGCCTCCTTTTTGGATCAGGCGGCTGGGCATTGTACTGCTTCGCTTCGGCCTTCAAAAGAGACAGAGATGCGTCAACGGGGATTTTCACTGGGGTGGTTATAGAGCAGGTTTCTCCGTTCGCCGGCATGTAACATTCGATCTTAAATTCCTCTTTAATCTTACCCCTAAGGAAATTCATTTTTTCGGCCTCCCCATGGACTAAGAGGACGTTTTTTGGCTCGCAATACTGTATCAGCTGCATTATACCTTTAGCGTCTGCGTGGGCACTAAAACTCATGTATTCCACAGACATTTTAACATCGAGGACCTGCCTGTTCTCGAATTCAATTTTTTTGGCTCCACCAAGAATTTTATGACCTACAGTGCCCTGCACGCAGTACCCAGGCATGATGACCATGTTATTCTCGTGGGGGGCCCATTTTTTGAAGATTTGCAGGGATAGACCGGCATGAAGCATTCCAGGAGTCGCAAAAACTACCATAGCACCTGGATTATCAGTGTAACCCTTGTCAAATGGTTTTATGTGCTTAAAATCGAACATGTTCCGCTGCACGAAGGTTTTTCGTATTTTCTGGTTAGTCCATGTAATAAACATTTTGTAATAGACGTTTGCCTTTTCAGTGAGCCCCACAGCAAAGTAGATCGGGTATTTTAGATTCATGCGCTCCCAGTAAGTTTCCAATAAAATACAAAGCTCCTGAGCTCTTCCTAATGCGAAAACTGGGATCAATACCTTTCCTCCGTTTGCAACGCATTCGTGGACCTTTTTAAGAAAATCTCGCTCTCTGCAACGTTTGGAGTCCCTTATCGTGGTGGCGTATGTGCTTTCAGATATAAGGAGATCTGGGCGGCACTTATCGATCCAGGCTGCGCCCAAATGCCGGTCAGGAGTCATGTTGTAGTCCCCTGTGTACACAACGGACTGGGATCCAACTCTAATCCAGAACATTGCCGCACCAAGGACATGACCCGCGTAGTAAGCCTTAATCTCGAGCTCATTGTCCACCATAACGCTCTGGTGGAGTGTCACAGCGACCACCTTCTTCATGCAGTCCTTGATCATCTGTGTGGTAAAAAAGTTTGACTCGCCCTTCCGCTCGACAGCGATCTTCCGCATGTCCTCCAGGAGAATTGGGGCGATTGCTTTGGTTGGATGTGTCATGTAAATAGGCCCGTTGTATCCCACCATCTCGGACATGTAGGGTAATGCGCCGCAATGGTCTGAAAATTGTGAAATTCAACAGTCAGACGTTAGCAACAGCAGAAAGTTAAGCCGGAATACCCAGGTGAAAATGTGAAATGATCACGCAATCAATGTGCGTGGTGATCGGACCCTCGGGAACTATGTAGGAGAAGTCTGGAAATCGCCGCTCGTCGTTGTAGCCCATATGCATCCCACAATCGAGCATTATATTTTTTCCGCCCATCGAGAGGAGCAGGCAGCTCCTGCCCACGTCCTGTCCGGCACCAAGTGGCGTGATTTTTATATCAGGCATATTTGCGTTCCGCCGGTTACACTCTCGTAAACTAAACCTACTTGTTAAAAGGTGCGCGACTAAAAACGGCTTTGCAGATTAAAATAAGCCTCATCCCATATACTGAACTTGGAAATGTCAAAGGACCAGTTGAGTTGATATCTTGTTCTTTTTTTAAAAGTGTGTTCCTCCCGTAGTAATCGTGCGGGAGATGATAAACACCGGAACTATTTGGGGAACGGCCAGCAGGTAATAAAATTTGCGTGGCAAAATTAAATCTAATTTACTGTCAGTCTATTTTTATGCAGTTATCAGTTGTCTACAAATTTAAGAGAATAAATATTGAATAAATATTAGTTTGAATTGCATATTTTATTCAAAATTGCATAATAAACATTCACTTTTGATATTTCGCAATTTGGCAAAATGTTTTCTTTATATCAAACTAAAATTTGCAATCGTATGTGGAACGAGTTGCTGTGCGTTTAAACCCTGCCGTTTGTTGAATCGTGGTGGGTTAGATTTCGTAATATTTTCGATACCGAAAGAACTGCCACACCGAAAGTGACCCTCTACATATCTCGCGGAGAAGTGCCAATTGTTATCACCCTGTCCTGGCACCATAAATACATTCGGTACTTTTCTCAAACTGTCAGTGCGCGGTAGTTTTTGTTTCATTGTCCCATGTGCGAAGTGAATATTTTCACAAAATTTAAGTCGTTTATCCAACCAGGTAAAATCAATTTGCGAATTTTGAAAGTAACGAAAAACTACAACAAAATTTTTGTTCGAGAAATTCGATTGGCCAGCGATGTTGTCATGAAGTTTTCTAATTATAGCAAGCGCGCACTCTCGCGTGCAACATCATCCTCTCCCTCTCTCGCTCAGTCTCTCAGCCAAAAGGCGGCCACTCATCCAGCGCGTTGTGCGTTTCGATAGCACACCATCGCAATTTTATATCACGAACACAACCACGAATGTAGTGAGTTTATTCTGTTTTGAAAAAGAAGCAGCGAAAAAAAACTTTAGTACACTTCGATTCCGCCATTCATTCAATAAAAAGTACGCCAAATCCGAGATAATTTGCACTTTTTCGCGTTTAAGCAATTCAACAGGGACGCTCAGTTGTACTCATATCGGTAGTATATTGTGTTTATTTTGTAGAGAAATTGTAGTTAGATTGACTGAGGTGTTCTGTGTGTGAATTCTTAAAAGTTCGACGAAAAAATGGTGTACGAGCTGTGTGAAAAAGATAAACCTCGCCTGTGTGAGGTATTTTTTTTTTTTCAAATATTTTGTAATAACCCGCACGTCGAGTCGATTAGGCTGAGATATGCAAATCTTTCAGCGTTAATCGCATGAATGTAAACATACAAACTGCGAGCCAAGGGCTGCTGAAAGACCGTTTTTCTCGCCCGTGATTTTAAGAAATGAACCGCTAGAAATGGTCGCAAAGCAAGATTTAATTTTTCCAACAAATGCTAGCTTTATTCCAATTGAAATTCACTCGCAGGTAGCTTGACGGCCGTGTGCGAGTATAAAACAAGCAATCTAATGCTTTGCAAAAAGGAAAAAAAAATGTTGGGGTCAACCGCACTACTGCGTAACCTCATAGCCCCGTAGAACAGAAAAGTCGCGAGGTGTCCTCTGGACGCTTAAAATTCAGATGAAGAAACCTTGAAGTAGCTTCCTTTTTATACCGTTTAAAACTACCTGCTTATTCGCCTAAATAAGCCATAATTTCTTAAAGGGTATAAAATTGTATTCGGTCCTGATGCAAATGTGGTTTATATATCACCAAAATGTCCCCCGAGCGTAGGAAGAATCATGCGAAAAATCGTGCAAGTTTCACTTAAATCCACCTGTTTATATATAATTAAAAAAGAGCTTTGGTAAGTCAAGTCCATGTGTCAATGAAAAAACTCAACGTAGCAGCGTTTTGATAAAATTGGATTTGGTCCATTAACCTTCGATTATTCTAAATATTTCATTAGAGCAGTGTCATTCAAACTCATTCCGTAGATGGTTTAGTTCCTTTCAGATTAAAATCCGAGGACGCTGAAGCGGATTTCGGCTCATGCTGTGTGGAACAACACTTGCACAATAGTTGTAGGAGGAATGCATTACCTGACTCCGCATATGTCAGTGGATCAATATTCTATTTAAAACTGAACAGGAAGATGCAGATTATTTGTCGAACGACATATTAAAATATACAAGGACCGAAATAGTTGCGAAGTCAAAAGTATTTGCTTTGCAGGATCATGTATGAAAAATGTACTCCTTGTCTATAAATAAATTAGTGTGCCTGATTTCAGGCTTGTGGCGCATGCGTTCCTCCTTTACAGAACAATTCGGATTATACTAGATCTCCTCTTCTCGGCATATCATTTCTTATTCCGACCAAACAAAATGATACCCGGTCGGTTGATTTTTAGTCTCCGAAATTCATGGAATAATCGATGTACTTAATTTATTTATTTAATTATTGCAAGTAAAAATTTCCTAAAAGAAGCGTTAATTCCAATTTTATTCTGTTCAATATAAAATAGCTGTTGCCTAGGACTTCACCTATGTAATCACAATAAAATGGATATATAAGTCTTTAAAAAATGATTTTAATAATGCAATTTTTCCTAAAATTATCTGAATCATGAACTATGAAATGTTTTATTATTGCCTTCATAATTCGCCTTGTAGTTATCGCGTGGTTATAATAAAACATAGAAGTAATAATTTGCATTCCATATTCAAGGATTTTTAGTGTCAGGTTTTACTTTAATGTTTTTTTAAAAAAGCCTGATTTTAAATTTCCATAGCGAAAGTTTTCAATGTTGTATCACTGCCACATAAAAAAAATGTTTTTACAAGACAGTTTTAGTTTCCAAGAGCAACAAATTTTAAGCATTTTTTAATATGACTTCAGAACATAGTTTGCTGTCATTGTGCTAAATTTCAATTTAATAGATTTAACCATTTAGAAAAAAAAGTGACCAAATAATACACAAATTAAATTATTAGTTTTTCTTTATGAAATAAGAAATCTGGTAAAATGGCTGCATGTTAATCCTATTTTACTTACCATATAAAAGTTTCTTGCCTCTTAATTGCTATCAAAAATCCCTTTAAAGGGAATACTTCTTTAAGTGGATTTATGAATTCTCGGTAAAAGCGATATTTTAAAACAAGTGATGTGTGAATTGGATTGTTTTCAAATTGATACTACACTGGCCAACACCAATCTTTTTTTTTCTCTGAAGAATTGACAAGTAATTTCTATAAAATGTCTCTAGACTATGAACTCGTAACAATTCCGGCTGCCGCAAAGTCGACGCCCTAAGCGAATGACTTGAATGAATGAATGAATAATCAAAAATTTCATCAGGTCCAATACAGAATCTTTATATAACTTAGAATTAGTTTATCTATTTTATTTTATTTAAAGATTTGCAAAATTCACAAGAAGAAAACTCATTTTACAATTATATTTTTAAATTTCCCTCTATATGAATTAATTTAATGAATCGCAGTAATAAGTCTCACGAATATTATGAGATTTGTACTGAACTATTAATTATAGTGTAATTCGAACATAACACAGCTCTCGGATATTAAGCAATAAACGTGGCTTGAATATTAATGAAGACATAATTGATTTTTAATTCATATAAAACAAAATATTTAATCTTTGTCCTAAGAAAAACATTTTTAACTGAATTATGTAGTTTCAAGACTAAAATAAGGTTAATCCCGGCGTGGACCACCAGTGGTCTACAGGCATTACTTTTATTTGACGACGGTAATCACCGGTGGCCCACGACTAGTTTTCTCCGTCTGGCGGCGTGAACTACCGGTGGTTCACATTATGATAACGTAAACAAGCACCGCCAGAAGAATATAAACAACTTATATCGTTTTCGCCCATTATATAGACGTCGAAAAAGTGCGCCGGATTGAATGTGTTAAATTACAGAATAATATCATTCATGGTAATAGACATGCTCGTCTCGTAACCTCGCGGCATGGCAAATTCGAGGGCCCTAGGTTTCAATATGTGGAGTAATTCCGTTTTGGAGAAAAATAGCGTCTAAAACTTTAAAATACTATATTTTAATCATTTATGAAAAATGAAAAATGAAAAATTATTAAAGGAATTACGGATTGAACTTATAATGTTCCTTAAATTATAGTTTAAATCTTATACTATTATATAAAAATTTAAAAAAAAAACCCAAACCATTTCGAAATATTCAATGAATTCGATTTTTTTTTCTATAAAGCGATTATTTCAAATAATAAATTATGAAGAAAAAACATGAAAGGCGCATATACATAAAAAAATTGTTCGCAAATATGTGTAAAAAATGAGATTAGGAAGCAGGCTTTCATTTAAGCTACGATGCAAAGGTCTACGATAAACCTTCTCGGTTTCCATTTTTTTCTTAAAAACTGGAGCTGATTGAACATTTTTATTTGCGAATACTTATTCTATGGGAAAAAATCCTGTAGAATTTGATGTTATTTGTTTAAAAGAAAACAAAAATAGAACATTAAAATTGCGGAATAGTCTTATTTTTATGTAAGATAAATTTTAACTTATTTGTTTGTGCTATTATACGGAAATAAAATACGGAATACCAGGAAAGTTTTAAACATTCATGAGTTTTTAATTTAATGGAATGGAATAAGTTTAGGTATTAAATTCAGTAATTGTACTCTTATAACGTTTAGGGGAAAAGTGTACAAATAGTATCATATTATAAAACGAGCGTTCTTTGATAGCCTTGAAAAGTGATAAAAAATATTTCCGGATATTTCCTTCACCAGGCATATGATTACATGAAACCTACTGCTCTTATCTGCATTAATAAATAAATTGGTGACCAAAATATTGTTTTTAACCGATGGATCTGCATTCATTTCAATGAATAACATTGTAGCAATCACAAGTTAATTGTGAAGCTGCTACTTATCTTTCGATTAGTTAAAAAATTCAGCTTAAGAGATAAGAAAACATATCTTGAGATTTTATTGTGTATGATGTTGGTTAATGAATATTTTTTATTTGTTCTTATATGCAAATTTTAAACAGGTATGGTGCTGATTCTCTTGTAAAAATGATACAAATTCATAGTGCAGTTTTAAATTAGATTTTTTTCTCCTCGTGGGCAACAATTGCGTATTTCTCCAAATTCTACATAGCAGGAAAAATGAAGTTGAATTTAATAATTTCCGATCAAAGTATTAATGTAAATAAGGATAAGTACAACTTGAACCTTGAAATTTTGAAAGGAACTTAAATTAGCATCTTGTCATAATTATTGCGTATACTTCCGCATAAATTTACTTTAGGTACGATGACTCTTCGAAAATGTCTCTACAGCTATTATGATCTGTGTTTTGACACCAGCATTAATTAAAATTGGAATGTCTTGTAAATTATGAATAAGAAATAATTTGGCAAACGTGTCTTGAGAAAAGACATCCCTCAGCCAAAAGATGCACTTATATCACAGCAGGTGTCCTATGACTCACTACTCGCGTGTTCTCTGATAAATAATACAAATGGTGTGCTATTGCTCACCTTTTAGCTAAACATAAACGCGGGGCACTAAACCTCGACCTGAGTTTCTTATACTTACTTATGGACTGATTGAACTGTTTTATTCTGGTCTTTGCGATAATCTAAAATTAGAATTTTCTTGTTATCCTAATTTATTTTTCTTTATTTACCCTCTCTCTGGTGCGAATGGCATTTGTTTTGTTTCATTGCTGTAATTTTAAGTGAATTCATTATGTAGAAACTCTATAGACTAAATTTTACAAATTCAAAGACAGAATATATCACAAGTGAAAATTGTAATTTTGAAAATATCTATAAATTTGCTGGTTCTAAATTAATTATTAAATAAAAGTTTATTGACTCTTGCTCTCTACATTTTTTCTTAAATTCATTAATTTCTTACAGTCATTTTTAAGAGTAAGTACAAATTAAATTTAATTTTTAAAATGTGTACTTTAAAGTTCTATCGTCATGTGAGGCAGACTGCATGGCACCACTTGTGATGCTATTAAAAAGTGCTTTAGAAAATTAGACTTATTTTTTTTTTGTTGGTTATTCAGTTTTGTGCATTCAGAAAATTAAAAGAATTAAATTAATCAATGTTTTGATTTTAACTAAATATTATTTGCGTACAGCTTTGATTTTTAATTAAAGGGGAGTTTTTAATTTTCTGTAAAATGGTCATAAACTTTAACTACTTACTAATAGTACTTAAAATTACACAGGCACCTAGTTATATATAGTGTAGAGCTGTAAGGATTGATAGTGAAACTGTAAGATGTTATATTAACCCACACCTACATGTGTTGGTATATCTCATGAAAAAGAAATATTTAAAAACAAAAATATTGGTTCTGTATGTGGCTTTATTCAGCTATTTATTCAGCTATTGCGTCTCATTCAAAGTGTTTAGTGAGTTGAATCATAGCACACAATTCAGGCATTTACCGAAAACTTGGGCTGCCAATGCGTTAAAATTACTATAATAATAGCCATATTTTAATAAACCAGCCGATCAGTCGGAAAGATCGACAAATTTACCAAAAAGCTCACTTGATCTATAAGTACATTTTCAAGATTTAGATTGGAAATAGAGTAATAAGAAATAAATAATTTAAATAGGATTAAATTTTTTTTCCAGGCTCATTAAAACAGGAAGTGAAATTTCAATGATAAATCCGCTTGTGTGACTTCAGTATGAAAGATAAAAATGGGAGGTTTTCTGGATAAGCCAAAAACTGTTAAGCACAATGAACATGGTGAAGGTAACGGGCTCCGCTATGCAGTTGCCTCTATGCAAGGATGGCGTTGTGAAATGGAAGATGCTCATTATGCTCGCACAGGACTTGGTGAAAGTTTAGATGAGTGGAGCTTTTTTGCCGTTTTTGATGGACACGCTGGTTGCAAAGTATCAGAACATTGTGCTAAACACTTACTTGAATGTATAATAGAGACGGAAGAATTTAAACGTGGGGATTATGATAAAGGAATACGAACAGGATTTTTGCGGCTGGACGAGGCAATGCGTCAGTTACCAGAATTTACAGCCGATGAAGAAAAATGTGGCGGAACTACGGCCGTTTGCGCTTTTGTATCGCGCAAACATATTTATATAGCCAATTGTGGAGACTCTCGTGCTGTTTTATGCAGAAACGGTGAGCCAGTTTTTGCCACACAAGATCATAAGCCGGTTCTACCAGAAGAGACAGAGAGGATTCACAAGGCTGGTGGAAGTGTTATGATACAAAGGGTCAATGGAAGTTTAGCTGTGTCTCGAGCTCTTGGCGATTATGACTTCAAAAATGTTAAGGAGAAGGGACAATGCGAACAATTGGTTTCCCCGGAGCCAGAAATCTTTTGCCAAGAACGTAAAGACACTGATGAATTTTTAGTTCTTGCTTGTGATGGTATATGGGATGTTATGACTAATAAGGATGTATGCAGTTTCATTGAATCGAGGCTAAAAATTTCTAGTGATTTGGAACATGTGTCGAATCAAGTCATTGATACTTGTTTAAATAAGGTACTCTTAATGTTGCAAATATAACAGAGTTTATTCTAAATATCCTCTTTTCTTTAATAGGGTAGTCGTGATAACATGAGCATTATAATAATAGTATTTCCTGGAGCACCAAGTCCTACACCTGAGGCCATCGAAGCAGAAAAACGTTTGGAGCAGCAAATCGAAAACATTATTAGAGGTTGTTTCAGACGCATTATTTGTTTTTAATATCATTTATGTGAAAGTAAAACACAAACATAGTAGCATAACATATTTCACATTCGTTAAAATCAACATAATTTCCAATTCAAAAATCTTCGTCGTATAAAATACTAAAAAATTTTTGGGACTAACAAAACAGATATGCATGATCATATTATTTACTAATAAATTTCCTCGCTCTTTTATTAATAGATGTGCTCCTTTTAACATATAGCGATACAGAGATATAACTAATATTTTTCATGTGTATCTAACGCTTCTTGTGTATACCTGATTTCTATTTTGAAATCGAAAATGGTAAAGGACTGAATTGAAGCTCAGTAATTACTAACAAATTAAAATCGGAATTATAAAATTCACCACCGTTGCGATTGTGGAGTGAACAATTAATAGTATTAAGTTTGACATTCCTTATGAAGTTCATCTAATTTAATTTCATAGAAATTTTAGATAATCCCAAAACACAACTGAAAATGTGTTCAGATATAAAATCCAAAACGAAAGTTACACTGGTTATTTCCAGTATTCAACAATTACGGGATGGGATCGATAATAATTCGGTGGTACAAGGTCGATATAGGTTTTTTGTTCATACCTAATTCAAAGAAAAATACCTAATCAAGTTCAAGAGATTATATAATATAATAAATAAATAAATTAATCATCAAAATGTGATGGGATCTTAGACTGCTATTGCAGTATAATCAACAGGACTTCAGGAAGGGGTTTAGATCCTGATCCCTTTCAAACGACGTTAAAATTGGATGTTGGTATTCGCCTGATAAACAAAAAAATAGCTTAAAGTGAACGGAACTAATTATAATTTTTACATCATTTTCCGGGAAACACTACGGCGTCGCAATTTAAAAATAACTACGCGCTTTATTTTAACTATTTTTTCCAAAAAATTGTAAAACAGAGGAAACTTCTTCATGTATTCTTAACACATTCCCAGTTAGTAAATTTAAATGCATTTAGCACAATAATAATGCGTTAAAAACAGCACAATTGATAGATGTAAATACGAAAGAAAACAGGTAGAGTCGACCTTGTTCTAATCACTTACCGAAAATTTAGTGTACCTTAGGAATTTCCACGTATAACCAAGAGTAATTATTGCTAGTCAAACGTTTTAAACACTTTCTTATTTTAAAATATTTTTGAGAAAACTATTGTGATAAATACAAAAGCGACGTATGTATAAGTCTGAATTGTTTTGTTAGAGCTACTAACTTAACTCTTTCTATACTTGGAATCCTGCTCTCTTGTAATTGAGTTGAGTATAAATTCCAATAAAGTATTGTATACAATTTAGCAGTACCAGCTGAGACGATGTTAGTCTTCCAGAGTAGAATTCCTGAAGAGCAATAGGCTAATCAATGTAGATTATATTCTAACATAAAACCAACTTATGAAAGCAGTTGTCCTTTATTACGTTATTACGTAAACCGCCTCGTTCGTAGCTTAAACTTTTATTAGTAATTAATATTTTTAATACGTAGGATAATTTTAAAACCTATTCTCGGTCAAAATATTTACCTTAAATAATGGTTTTATTATCGCATTGAATCTGTAATTAGTGTTAGTATAAAGTAAAGTAAAAATTAATATTTGGAAAACTCGTTTCGATTTAATATCGTCTATATGATTCCCATAAGAATTATATGTACACTTGAGTTATTTAAAGTCGTTTCGATTAATTCGAAACGAATTGCATGATTACCCCTTGGATTTCAGAAATGAGGAAGGTTGTCAGAAATAAAGTAGATGCAGATATTAAAATTAAGCGGATTTTGATCTGGTATTAAGGAAGTAAATCAGTCACTTTAATGCCAATAGTCGGTATTATTTCGATTTGAGTCTCAGCATACAAAAACCATTACAAATTAAATTTCGATACAATTTCATAGATTTACTAGTTTCATGTGCATGCAGATTATTTAAAAATGTTGCCAAATAGAATTAAATATTACAAAGATTTGATCGTAACGAAAACGCATGATGTTTCAATGTTGACTTACTACATACCTCCAGATCAGACACCATCGCTTAAATTGTTAATTTCAACAGTATTAATCATTCAAAACAAAATCCCTCGAAAGGGTGAAGTTTTATTTTTTTTATTAAAATTTTCGTTTTAATTATAGTTTACCAACACAGAGCCAACTTCGTCCCTAAATAAAAGTTAAAAAATATTTTTGAGGAGGATATTTTTATGGCAATGTTTTAGCGAAGTAAATGTTTTTAAAAGAACAATGCTCAGGCCATGTTATTATAAACTTTTCTGAATAAGTACCTAATTGAAAGTGTCTTATATTTCGAGTATGTAAATGTGCAATCAGAGGCAATGACTACTACATAGTCAATTAGGATATAAAATATGATTGGTTATAAGATAAAAAAGCAGTATTAGAAAAAACTTAGTCTAGTTAGAATAAAGAAAACTCCTAAAAATTGTTGAGTTAGACAACCTTATGCTCACGTTATGTAAATTTAAAAAAGTACCAATAAAGCTTTAAAGATGACAATTTTTGTTATGTTGTAAACATGTAAGAAATCATTGTAAAATGGAAATTTTATTGTATTTGTTCCGATTTAATTGTTGTTGTAAATAAAATGTAGAAGTATTAAATACCAAGTATTCTTCCTCTTTTAAGCTCGGATTTTTTGTTTTTACTTTTTATTGTTTCCTATATTATTCATTGAAAGCTTCATACTAATTTTCCTTTTCTTTAACATAAACAATATTCTGACGATGAGCATAAGGTATGTTGTCACATTAACATTTTCTTAGATTTAGATTAAATCAATTTGTTAGTTTGGTTAATGTCCTGCTTGAAAAGCATGATTTCTTTCTATTATAAATAACAGTGCTTCTGCCTATCGACTATATTTGAATATTTTTAAGAAACTCGCACTATTATTGAAAAACAGCACATATATTTCATGTTTAAATCCAATCCATCATTTAAGTATTCATATAATTCATAATGCCAGCAATGCATAAAAATAACTTAATCTCATTAAATAGTGAAAATAAGAAAAATTGTTCCCCTTGTTTGATTTTACTGTTTTTAGATTACGTTATAACATTTGTAGTTATTTTTTCTACTATTATTACTCTTAATAAGAAAATTGTTTCTTTTCAGAAGTTCATATGTGCAATGAAATTAATGAATATGTTGACTTACTTGAAGCACTTAATATGAAAGAAATTGAGGGTTTACCTCCTGGCGGTGGACTAGAAGCAAAGTATGTATTCAATTTTAATTTATGAACTCTTTGCACCGCAACCAAATTTACTGAAATATGTGAAATTTCAAATTAAAATTATCCGAGGAATCACAGAGATACGTTGTTGGTACTAGCGGATGTGCAATGGGTTTTATAACATTTAAAGTTTATTCTCCACTTAATTGTTATTTTCTTGTTTGATTTCCAGGTATGAAGTTATTGAAAGGACATTCAAAGAACTATGGCCCCACCTGGAAGAACAATGTGAAGTAGGAAACGTGTTTTATACTTTTAGATAATTTGGTAGTTTAACATTAGAATCATTTTCGCAAGCAGAGCTTATCTTTCTTTAACCTTTTATAAATTATAATCGATTAATGAGCATTTTTTATTGGCTTTTTTGCGAGAATGAGAATAATTTCTTTGAGCTTTGAGCGCGATCTTGGTATATAATAATAATAATATTTTCCTCTATTATTGCACATCTTGAAATTTATTGCAAATTATAATTTTTTAATGTAATTTAAGTATATTTGTTATAGAAAATTATTCAACACATGTTTAACTTCTGCAATGCAAAATGCCTGGTTAAATATTTGTTTTTGTCTACATCTCGTTATTTGAAGAATTCAGTTGGTAGTTTAATTTGCTTATTAAGATATCGCTATTTACATTTCTATACTATATCGTATTTAAAATCGAGATGTTCATGAAAATTTAGTTGACTTAGGCAACCAAAATGTTAGTATGCACCATCTTAACAAATAAACTGGAAATTGAGACGTACCAGAAGTATAAATATATTGGCTTTTGCTTTATTTAATTTGTGATGCTATTTTGTCACAGTTTTGAATTTTGAGCTTAGTGCATATCTATAGAAGATATTGCGGGATATACGCTACTTATTAAACAATTGGTCCTTTCTGCATGAAAGTATTGTTTGAAAAATCTTGTTCTTAATATGTTTATTTTAAATACAATTTGTTTCTCCCATTTATTCATCTTTATATTTACAAATGTATCATGTTAATTGCATTTTTTTTCTTCATTAAGATTTTATTGAGTGAACTAGAAATTAGCTAATATTTTTAAAATTTGGAGAACATAAATATAATTGTATACAGTAACAGAGAGTTTCTGTAAAGGTTTTAAGTGTAGCTCCTCAAACAATTAATATAATGTTGAGTTAGAGTACTGTTCAGTAAAATGTTTTGTTTAATTTTATTTTATTTGAAGAAGAAAAATATGAATGCTTCCTCCAAATATCAATGAAATTATTTGAATTGGAAATTGCATGAAGGAAAACTAAAACACACTAGAAGTAAATTTATATTAGTAATAGCACTTGCATGTTTTGCAGAAATTCATAAGATTTATGTAGTATGTAAACTTAGTACTTAAAAACATCTAGACGTATCGACTAACAATTTTTGTACATTTTTCACATTTTCAGAGTCCAACCCATTGATCTCCGGCGAACGATTAAATTCATTTCTCCCTGGTAAAATTAGTTTAAATTACGTTAATGTCACGTCATTAAACAGAAAAATGGAAATTTTTACAAAAACATAAAAAAAAAAATATAAACAACAACAACAAAAATACTAAATTTAAGTGAATCGTTCCATCAGTAAATAAATTATTGAAAACAGTTTGATTTTGAGGCCGGATAAATGTGTTGAATTTTAATTTCGTTTTTGTTTTTCATTCTTAATTGTAGCTTTCTTTTCTTTCGTTTTCCAGGTAAACAAGTGAATTTTAAATGCAAAGAATATTCCATTGTACAACTAGTTTGTTAAACATTTTAGTCTTGTTTGTTTTACTGTTTTATTATTATTGTATTTTGCCTTATTTATAAATCGTTTGTAGTTTTAGTTTATTGAGAAACAAGAAATAATTTCGTTAAGAGAACATTTTCACGGAAAGATGTGTATTATGTACTTGATATTAATATAATTTTTACTTTTTTGAAAAAAAGGTGTATTCGGGAATTTATACGTCTCAATGTACCACTGTTATTTGTTGAGTCCTAGTGCAGTTTGCTCACGTTCAGAAAAACATGCTAACCCAAATTTTTTTTTTTTTTTTATGTAACTAATATTTGGGGCCTTTTGTAGCGTCTTACACAATACCAGAAAGCAGTTAAGTCATGTTATAGTAGCGTACATCTCTTTATATTTAATTGTGGCTATTATAGATAATCTTAATAAAGCAACGTACTTTTCGGTCGTATTCACCCTTGTTTTTTTTTTACTAAAAGCATTAAAGTAGAACCTCTTAGAATTCTTGAATTGTATTTTCGCTTTAACTACCTTTCTAAATAAATAAAGCCATGATCAGCCTGTAGTAGTTACAGGAATAAGTTTTGCAAAAAAAAAATAACAATTTTAACAGAACAATGGTAGTTAGTAAAATCTATAGTAAAATTATTTTTGTTCTACGCAGATATATCCTGGAAGATCGAGGTTTCCTATATCTATTTTGAGTAATTACGGAGTCTACGAAACAACATCCGAAGACGAGAATTCTAACGATTAAGTTGAAATTATTACACGAACACCAAGAGAACTGCAATTATTTTTAAAGCCGTCACAAACACGCCAGTCACCTGAAATTGGATTTCTTATTAAATAATTTTTATTGATTTCCCAGCATCTTTTTTTTTGTTCGTTTATTAAAGTTTAGGGTAAAAACGCTTCTCCATTTTTAAATTGGATATTTGTGGGTAAACTCTGCTATTGGAGAATAACATGTCTGTGTTCTTGCTTAGAGTAAAGTGAAAAAGAGTTGCCCTTGCATCTTAATCATGCATAAAAGATTACAGCGGTGGTTTGTGTCTACAATTTAGTATCAAAATTCATATCAGAAAGTATACGTTTAAGAAAACTGGCTGACGATCTGAGTTGTATTCCGATAGCCGGCTTCCTACACTCCGGCTAAACTTGGGGATGGCGAAAAGGTGTAATACAGCTACTTAGGGCAAACTTACGTCTTTATAGTGGATAAGAAGCTAAAAGTATATATTAAACTGGTATATTATGTGTTCCTAACAAAATTCATAAAATTAAATCATACCAAACAAACATTTATCTTGATCGGTTAAGAGTGCAGACAGGAAATAACGTACGGATTGTTCCCTTTGTCGCAAAATTAAAATAAAAAAAATGATTTTGATAAAAATGTTCGAATAAATATTTTATTTTCATGATTTCGTTCTATTCCGATTAATGGAATATGTAAAACGCGATCTTTCATTTTTATATTTTAACATTTGCGAATTCCATAAGTTCTTTTAAGCTTAGGATTTAGGATATATTAAGCTTTAGTTTTATGTACGAATTTAAGGGATTAAAACAAGTTTAAATTGGTATCTACCTTTTCTAATAAAGAGAAAATTTGAATTAAGACGTTCAGAGACGTTCTGTTTTGATTTCTAGTTATTTGGAAGTTTGCAAGAATTAGTTACATCAGGATGGATAAGCTTTTTTAGTTCGTTTTTTTTTCTCCAATTTATAACTCAGTAAAGCAAACCATCCAATATTTATTATGATGCAAATCATTTCATCTAAAAAAAACTATTTTTTAATTAAATATGAGACAATAGTTAGATACAGATAAGCTAAGATATTTAAGTATTGTGATGCGTTCTTGATGGATAAATTTTTGGGATGATGCAGAACATCTTATGCCTTTTTTTAAATCATAAAAAAAAACTTTAAAATAAACTTTATTTAAATACAAGGATATTTTTAAAAATTCGTTAATTTAAATAATTTGTCAAATTCAAATAAATCAAATTACTTATCTCAAATTCCTAAAAAGGTAGACTATACTTTGTTTTTTCTTTATATGCAAAGTTCTGTCCCAATATATCCAAAAACTAAAGTTTTCAGTTAATTTGAATGTAGTCTGTAAAATAGATGAATAAAATAAATAGGGACGAGGAAAGAGAGTCTTCGATATACATAAATTATATACATTACCTTGTTGAAAATTCATAACGAGCAGACATTTCGAAAATGTTGCCATTAACTACTTACTGAACAAGAAGAAACTAGGGAGAAATGCCTTTTTATATGTATAACGTGTGCGGGCTCAACAAAACAACAAAATATATTGAGCGTATAATTGATAAGAATAATAATTTAAGTTTCTTGCCAGAATAAGCCTTTTTTTTTTCTATCATTGCTATCGATGAATGTACAAAATGTCCAATGTCCTAGAGAAAGGGAAATATGTAAATGCTTTTTGCCATTGAGAAACACCTAAACCAAAAAGAAAACATTCAAAAGGAATTAAAAATAAAAAAAAAAATAAATAAAAATGAGAAAACAAAATATTAAAAAAATAATAAAAAGAAGCAAGTGAAGTCAGCAATGTAAGTATGTATGTAGTTACTTAATGTGTTACTGTAGTTACTTATAAAAAAAAAAGTCTTGTCTCAATAATTAATAATTTTACGTCTTATCACACTTCATTCTTCGTTTGTTCAATTGTTTTTTTTTTTGATTAAGTGGTAAATGGGTCATTCCGTAAATAAAGCAAACTGTTCACCAAAGTACATTTATATTTGGGCACACTTAACTCTTTTATTCTGTTTTTGTACTATTTTCTGAATAATTTTTATACTAACTCCTTTTATAATTGTCTATTTCAATTTTATGTTTATAATAATCGAAGCGGATTGCGTTTATAACTTAAGTAGACAGGTGCAGGAAGAAATTAGTTCACTTTTTTGAGTTCGATGTGTGGCCCACAAATCAGAATTTTATAAATAATAATAATAATGAAAAAATGAAAAAAATAAACGTAATTTTTATAGACTGCTGATCAAATAAATTTTGTCCTAATTTTTGAAGGAAATTTAACTTAAATATATATATATATATTTTTTTTTGTTTTGAATGATAATTTATAGTGAATAAATAAATATAGTAAAGTTCTGTTTTAAGATCGAACTTTATTGTGTCGTTTTTTATTTCAACAATTGTCTGATTTATCTTAAGCATAGATGGTTCCGGATAATTTATGATACAAATCACAGGTATGACTTAAAAATATTCACCATTTATTATTTGCATGTCTTTGTCAGTAAATTATTGAACATTTATTAAATGAATTCATTTTAATTTTTTTCATTCGATTCGTCTGAAGCAAAAATCAAAGGTAGTCGTTAGTTTATTTTAAGGGTAAAGATAACCTAGTGTTGAATTTTTTAAAAAAAAGCCAAAAGGATTCTCTGGTCATGAGGCTCTAATATTTTATTATCTTGTAATGTTTTTTTTTTTAAACTTTGCAGTAAATAATGAAGCAAACGAATTTTTGTTTAAGCCAAATGAAATACAAAACAAAAAATCTTCATGGGTAGTTTTTCTAATTTAGGGTGTAAGCATTCAGCGATAGAATACTCTCTTAAAAATTCTCAGTTTATCATTAAAAGAACTGCAAGAAATCTTTTTTGTTATAACAATATGACAATAAATAATGAATTTAGATCTGATTAAGCTCGAAGTGGGCATATTATATAAATCAAACAATTGAGCAAATACAGTGGCAACGCAATGCGCTTTCACTGGTCACATTACTCTTAGCAAAATTGAATTTAGCTTTGATGTTTTTCTTGATTGATTGACTTCAGTTGACTAATTTACCTTACAAGAGATTAAAACACGTTGACTCGTGATTATAAATATTTTTGAGAAAATAGTTGTTTTTTTAAATTATAGAGACAGAAGCGCTCTACAACAGCATAATACCAAATAAAAATCCATTTCGATTTGTTTACAGGAAACCTCTTTTATTTCGCAATATCAAAATATGCCTAATTTTTTAATTTACACAAGTATTTCGAAACAATATTTTGGGTATTTTCACAATTCCTCAATAATTTGTATTGCTATATTTTGCCTCTGCAAATAATTTTACATAAATCTAATTAAATTAATAATTACAATTTCAATGTTCGAATTAAATTTAATTTTAAAGTAATCATAGATGTTCGTTTCATTTATTGTAATGTATAAATTAATTCAGTAATGATTAAAAAATAAACATCCTACTCCTAGGATGTTTATTTGCTACATTATATACTTTAGGTATATGTAGGTTTTTACTCTTATCATTTCCTTTTCACGCATTTTTTAAGAAAACAGTAAGAAATAAAGAATTGGACGAATTTTGAAAAATGAAAATGAGAAAAGAGTATGTCGCATCGAAATCCAAAGATACACATTTAAGTTTAAAATACAATGAATTTGATAAAAAAAAAATTTTACTGATTTTTCATTAGTGTAGCTTGTCGCCTTATCGTTCATTTTTCGTAGTTATTGAATGGTAACTTGATACGATTCTTGATTTTACTCAATTATACTATTGATTGGAAACTTTGTTTAATAACATAAAACTTCTCATGTAATACACTTCAAACAATTTTATTTGTTTGTTTTTTGAAATAAATTAATCTGAAGCATACTTTTCAAAATAATTGTACTTTAGCATTTTTGGGTATGTTTTTATAAATCATAGAGTCACATACCCTAGGCTTTCCACTGATTGCTTAACTGGCTTTTTACCCATTCTCCTTAAACAATAATAAGCCTTTCAATTTGAAAAACTCGGAAAATAATGATTTTTTTCAAGAAATAAGACTACTATCATTATGATTGTTAATTTAGAACCTCCAAAGAACTTCTTCTATTTAAGCTTAAGGCCTTAAATCTTGCCTGTTACCATGTTTGAGCGGACCGGATTCTTAAATCCGTTTGAATCGAATCGAAAAATGTTTCTTTTTGAATAAATTTCCTTAATTTCTAACAAATTCATTTCAGTTACCTTTGTTTCCAATTAATTTTTCATTAAAAATGGTTAAAATAATTCGATCAATCGAATCGAATTACATTGTCTGGCCAACGTCAATTTTGTTTCCAAAGAATTGGTAAATAATTTCTATAGGATATTTTTTGGTAGATTACGAATTCGTAAATCAAAATGCTCCATCACCCCACGTTTTCGAGAAAAATTGAGTTCAAAAATACAGCAGGTCGTATTTTTGCTTTTTTAAAAAATCATTAAAAAATGTACGTATTCAGCCAGGAGCTTATAATGTTGCTAAAATGATTGTTGAAATCTTAAGTTATTATATAGAAATAGAAAATTAAAGCATTTTGAAATAATTAAGTTAAAAACTTCTATGAACTTTTATTTTTTAATGATTTTTCAAAAATACCCAAAATACGGTTTTCTGTATTTTTTACTTCTATTTTTCTCGAAAACGTGATATAATGGAACACTTTCATTTACGAATTCGTCATCTACGAAAAAAAATTCTATAGATTTGATTTGCCAAATCTTTGGAAATAAAATAAAAAATTAAATTTGTTAACCAGTATTATTTTAACTTTTTTTGTGGAAAAACTAATTGAAGTCAAAGGCAAATAAAATGAATTTGTGAGAATTTTAAAAACATTATTAAGGAATCTTTATTCAAAAAGATTTTTTTAAGCTTTTTTTTTATTCAAACGGATTCATGAATAGGGCTTAAAGTTTTGTAAGAGAAATAATCAACCTATCTATTTTCGCTTTTAACGAAAATATGTAGACATAATTGGAACAAGAACGTGGAAAGAAATCAAAGATTTTAATAGATTTAAATTGATTTTCAATTATCCCAAAAGTGGGAAGAGATAAGGCACTACCGGGCTTAAATAAAAAGTATTCTTTTGGAGATTGTACAGTAAGAATCATAACGACACTTTTATATCCGTTCTGGAAAGACATTGTTATTTTCAGGGTGGATGGGGAGGAATATCCGGACAAGCAATTATGGAAAATCCCAAGGGTTTATTATTGCATGAAATCTCAAACATATCCAAAGACAATAAAATGTAGTTATTTCGAAAAATGTATGATTCAGATTCTTATATAGATTAATTTTTTTAAACATATTACATGAGGATTGTGGTGCAAACAAATCCGCTCTAGCTGGAACTTTGTATTGTGCACATTCTCCGGTTGTTTCCAAGCAATAGAATAACTAAGGCTAAAATTAAGAACCGTGGTTTGAATGTATGTACGATTTGTGATATTTGAAGGTACGACGATTATTACTTATAAACTTTGGAAATCGATAAAACACACCCATTTTTATAACACAAACGTGAGGGATGCTAAATTTTTTCTTTCTTATTTAAAACATTTTTAAAGTATACGAATTACAATTGTACACATCAACTAGTGATGGATGGATATTGCAAGGTAAATAAGTACAAAACTATTTTCACTCTCTTAGATTTTAAAATAAGAATTAGATGTGTTCAAACGGAACAAAATAGATTAAAAAGTACAACAGAATCCTAAGCACTCATTCTGCAGGGCTCATTATGCAGCAACTACTAAAAAACTTTTATATATTTTAAAAAATTTAATAAAACCCCAAAATGTATTATATAATATAAGCGCAAATATGCAATATTTCTTTACATTTTTATTCAGTCCCTTAATCTATAAAATTCCTTATCTTTTCCGCTCATAATTAAAGGTTATAATTTCAATTCATTTTTAATTATACTTAAGTATTGAAAACTGCATAGCTGCCTAAGTTTAAAAACGTTTAAGATTTTATTTTTGAATGCAAAAATCTACATGAAGGCGATCAATTTGAAACGATTCAAACTTAAAACTTACGTACCCAGAGTTGAATACAATTCGAAGAAGGCAGGGCAGTTTTATGGACTTGTAAGTTGCTAAATACATTAATTGAAATTATATCTTCGTATACTGTCCACTGGATTCCAAAATGTCCAAGTCGGTATAGTCTTCGTCATCTTCTCGGATTTTTGAAAAAGTTTGAATGATATGATTTATTTGTTTCGGCTTTTTTGGGACGTGGGTCGTTGTTGCTGCATGTCTTATTATTTTTGGAACGGATTTTATAGCTTCCTCATTTTGAATTGTTTTCTTTCTCCAATGTTGTTTATGTTTTAGCTGATAATGCACAAGAATGTTTTTGTAAAATTGCTCCACTGATATTTCTGTTGAATTTATTAAGCGAATCGCTATCTGCTCCGGTATGATGAATTTATCTGGAAATAATTGAAATTTTAGGTATTTTCATTTATGCCATCTTTTATTAGATTTTGCTTTTTTTTCACTAACGTAAAATGTTCTATTTCCAACAGCTTTCCTAATTCTGAGCAGTTTATATTCTTTCGATGCATGCAAGGAAGTCAAGGTAATACGTATCTACATATATATGTTATAGTTATAGAAAATGGCCAATAGCTTATTTAATTTATCGGAGTGATTGGTGCAGAGAAATCCATATCTGTATGCAATTATAATAAAAAACCTTAAATTTGGAACGTTCATTACAAGTGTTTTTCAAAAAAGTGATAGTGTTTATGAATTCTTATAATTTTTTTTACAAAAAACCATAACATTGTGGTTAGAAATGTGATAACTGAGTTATGAGCATAGTAGTAGTAGGCAATATCATTTTTAGTTCTATATTAACTATCCAAAAAACGTTCGATAATTAGGGAATGTATTTTGGCTAGTTTACGTATATCCAACTTGCCGGTCGGATATTAAGAAACACGATACATAGCAGGTCTTTTGATTGACTGATCTCGATCAAGATCGATCAGAAAAGATCAAAAGATTTATGTTCGATAAGAACTGCTATTGCTCTTTTCTAATCTAAATCGAATTGCTTCGCGTTCGTTAAACTTGATATAGGTTTAGAATTATCGATCTTTTGTAATCTACAAATTTTTTTAAATCAAAGTAATTTAACCCATTGATTGCCAGGCAAAAATAAAGCATCTTACCCTGGGTGTTAAGTTTTTATTTTAAAGAAAACATGGTAATTCACAAAATTTAATAATATTAAGTTACAGATATAGCGCTGTAATGGCATTCACAGTAATTTGATAATGAAAAAAAAACACAGTTTTTATTCATTCCTTCTAATAATTCCCAACTCGAATGGCTATAAACTTATTCCGTGATCAATTGCAATTTATACTTGTAGCGCAAATTACGAGATATCTCGTAGTCAGCAGTTTTTGTACATATGGGTAAAGTGTTCTCAACACTTAAAGTTAGTTTTGAAGTAACAACGCTAAACATAAATTACTTCATGAAAAAAATAATTAATTCCGACTTACAGCGGAATTAGGTAATAAGGATTGGTCGTTATTGGTTGCAACATAATTATTGTTGTTGGAAATAGAGAAAGCTAACGTCTTTCCGTTTATTAAAGATGTTATTTTAATATAGTTTTAAAATGGAAAGTTTAATTAAAATTTTGTTTTAAATTGTTCAAGATTTGCCCTTCTTAATTGAATTTGTTGTATTAGTCACTTGATATAGTAAAAATAGCTAAGGAAGAAGTTAGGTGGTCGGTATTATAACTTTTTCATTCTACAAGTATAATAATCGTTGTTTTCTTTTTAAAGTAATGGGAATCGTGCACTGCCACTAACTTAAATAACATTAATAAAAAGGTGACCGCAGGAGGTTTTTATGAGAAAGTTTCGTTTTAACAAACCTAGAACAAATGTAAATTGTAATGTAGTCTTACCGCAGTTAGTTAAGGGTTTGCCAGGAATGAAAGTCTTAATTGTTGGATCCCAAATGAATATGTAATAGAGTGAAAGCATAATCGCCGCTAATGAGACGCACAGCACGTAAACAGCAACTGTGAGAATTCTAATCGCTTTTCGGTTACCTTGCGGCTGATAAAAGCGACTTATCGTCTCTGTGACAGGCAGTTTTACCTTATCCTCGAAAGAGTTAACTTTCGATCCCATGTTCCTTACTCACTTAACTAAAATCAGTTTATGGCACAGTTTCCTTAAATCCTTCCACGCACTCAGACAAGCGTTTTTCATAATTTGTAATCATCACAGGGAAATGCACTACTGCACTAAACAATTCCTGTCCATGATTCGATGTTAACTGCGAAAAAAAACCTAGCGAAATACACAAAAAGCAAATCCTTTCCCTCTTACAAATCGATATGCCTTTAAAGGTATCGCCGGGTAAATAAACTCAATCGGGGTCAGTAGGTCACGATTTGGGTTCCCTTCACTGTGCTCTCACGAGCCTTTTTTTTTTTTTCCTTTTTGCTATTGACTCGAATTCAGCCAGTTGTCAGCACTATCTATTTTTCCAGGACATGCGAATTATTATTAATTGAGTTTCCATCATTTGTTCCTTTCGATTTTTGGTTTTACCGCAGGGAATTTGTAAAATAATAACTTGAAGTTGAAGTATGCCAAATGTGGAGATTGCGTGGGAGAAATTTTGTTTACTTGATAGCCTTGAATTGAATTGAAGGGATGCAAATAGCTAATTAAGTATTTATGAACGAAGAGAAAACAAAAATGCATTCTAATAAGGTTTTAAAATCTACGTTCTCAGATTCATTTAATGTTATTTAGGTAGATAAATAGGTATTATAATTGTATAAGACAATCGTTCCTCAATATTATAAGAGAGATTCCTTTAATTTCTTCAACGGTTCACCTTTTAAAAATTTCACCCAGTTATTTTTGATAGAACGTACAACGCTTTTTTATTATTTTATGGTTCTTGATAGTGAGCATAAAATTAATAAAAAGAAGCATTTGCGTACGCACAGAAGTACATGACGTATTTTTTAAGGTAACAAATATCCATTTGAAAGAATAAAATCAAATTGCAATGTAGCAAACAGTAGAATTTTTGCAGAAATCCGCAATGCTCTGCATTTATAAGGTATCTTTAGTCGAAAGAGACCTTCATGAAACTTCTTTAAATGTTAACCTAATTGGATTTAAAACACGTTTCCGTATAAAATCGATCCGGCATCAGAATTGTCTGCAAACACAAGTTTACTATTAATTTGAATGCATTTAAGTAATATGAATGAAGCATAAATGAAAATATATTAAATATAAATAAATGATATGATTCGTGTTACGTTGTGCTCCTATGAAATAAAGTTTAAGTATTAATAACAAGTAAAATTAAATATTATCCATTTTTAAAGTAATTCATGATCTCCATACACTCGTATAATAAAATGTAAGCAAACACTATAAGTTCACAATTAAATTGATAGAAGATATAGTGGACCAACTCATTAAAATGAGATAAAGTAATACAAATCTGTTTGTTGCAAATAAATTAGAGTCTTAAATACTGAAAAACAAATTATAATAAAACAAATAAATAAATTCTACTATATCTTTACCGATATTGAGGTGTTTACAATATCAGTTATTAAAATAAGCTCATTTTACGTAAGGCATTTCATATATTTTGTTTAACACCAAAAAAAGTTATTGCAGTATTTCTTCTTTGGTATTGTAAGGCAAAATGGTATCTGGTGATTAAGAGTCTAATTTATTCGCAACTGAGCTTTATTTTTTAAGTTATGCATAATAAAATTAATTCATTTTGACAAGACATTGTCGTCATATCGCAGTTAAAGATTGCACAACAGCAATTTGGGGCGTTTAGAAATAATTTTTCGCATAAGAATTTAGTGACCAAGTTGAGTAAATTTATTTATTAATTGTTATTATAATTATTGTCATAATCAAGATATTCTAATATTGTTAATTTTCAATTCTTGTTCACATACTTCAAGTTGTTATCAAAATATCAAATTTTTATATTTATAATATGAAAATAAATAATTTTTAGCTGTATTTCAATTTCATTTCAATATTTCATTGCAATTTACTGAAAAAAAACCCTAAAAAATAAATAATGCAATTATCTATGTTACTAAATGTTACCGTTTTTATAATTACAACATTTACTAACTAAAACTCTAAAAAACAAAATTAATTGTAAACAATAAACAAATGTTATTGATAAATGCTAGTTATGTAATTTAATGATGACCTGCATTGTAGTAATTTGCAACTATATATTTTATTTATTATTATAAACTTATCACCTTTTATATAGTGAAAAGTTTTTGCTGTTAATAATTTTAAACAAAAACTTAACTACAAAAGATTCGTTTCGTGTACTCAAAAGCACTATCGGATTCACCGATTGATACAACTCAATCGTCCTTAGAACTTTTTGAATTGCTTATATATTTCGGGCATGCGAGAGTCCCAAAAGAAGAAATAATAAAGTGCTAAAGTAAATCCGGTTCCAGACACGCCACAAATATAAACACCCACAACAATTAATTTAATAATTTTATCCTTAAAGGTCTCCTCGGGAATTTGTATTTGCTGCTTTCCCTGTGGCTTTTCCTGGCTTTCCTCTGAGGTTTCGGCTTGATTTTCCTCTCCCATTTTTTATTTATTTTTTTTTTTACGATTGTTGTACACAACTCACAGACTTCTACTGATTATCTTCACCTTGCGGATGTTCATGACAAACTAAATTGAATCAAAACTTCGATCGAGTAATTACTCGTGTCATTTAAATGTGAACACTTGTTATAGACTCGAGTACGTGCTAAAAAATAGGATGGGTGTATATTTCACATGCAACACTTCGAGTTTGTTTCAAGCATGGGCTACACGTACCACAAAGTGCGTGACGGTTAATCCAGTTAAAAGGAGACAAGAATTTTATTCGTTATGTTATCTAAATGACTCGCTTTAATATATCACAACAAGTACATAGGCTTCTTAGAAATATAACTTTAAAGATAAAAATGGTCATGCATTAGGGGTCTGTGTGGGCTTTTGGCAAAGTTAAAATTTTGAAATTTTCTAAATATTATTTAGGTCAATATGTAGACAGAAAGAATACGTTTGAAATCATAATATCATAAATTTTATATCATTTTGACTTATGTGTATAAAAAGATTAATTTTCTAGAAAATTGTAAGGCTTATATGACTAGATCTGAATCCCCGAGTCTACCTATATCGCTAACTCAATGCAAGCACCTGTGAATAACCGGAAACAGTCATATCCACTCAAACATCACACTATGGTTGAACAGGTCCACTGCTGCTTTTAGCACTCTAATAAAATCAATGGACCGCAGAGTTAAATATATGCCAAAGGTATTTTCAAACAAAAGCTCATTTAAAAATTTAAAACATAATGTTTTTTGCCGTGGGTGATGTGAGGACATTGCTACATTGTACGCAGTTTTTCTCCTCGAAAAAAGGCGTTCTTATATTACCTACTGCCACGACGCCACTCTTAATTTTAAATTAAAATAAAAAAATGTTTTTGTATACTTTAAAACATGTTAAATAAACCCCTAAACATTCACTTTGATTGCTTTTTTAATAGCGCACAATAGACAACAACTGAACAAACAAATTATAAATTTCAAAAGGTTTAGATTTCAATTTTAAAAAGAGAGTATTAGTTTGAACCAGTTTAAGGCTAAATCGATTAACTCCACAAAAAAAAAGTGGAGTACACTGGGGAAGCAAACACATATTTGATTTAAAAGGTCGTTTTAAAATAAAAATTCAAATAAACATTTTTAAAGGTAAAGGTTTAAGTAAAATTGTTAATTTTCAAAATTAAACGTTAAGCTTGTATTAGGGGTTTTAATATTAAGAGTTAGAAATTTTCAAAAGTTGAGTTATTCGACTTGCCATGTGAACAGTTCAATTTTCAAAATTGTTCCTAGGTACATATGTAGCAGTCGAATTTTTTATACTTTATGCAAGGTTACAAATAACAGCGTAAATATTTAATACCCTTATTTTAATAACTTTATTTATTTATTATATTTAAGTTAGGGTGGTCAAATTCTCGTTAGTATCAGTTTTGAAAAAAAATTGCTATTGTGGAAAAGATCCAACAGATCGAAGAGAGAATGCTCTCTTCTATAAATATTTTAAACTAAAGGTTTTACTAATTGATGCAGTATCAACACAAAGAAGGCGATATCAAATTAAATGAACCACATTTCGCTTTACCAGGTTTGTCTGTGATCACCAGCATAATTTTAAATTTTATGGCTATCACTCCATTTTATGTGATTGGTTAAAATCGGCACTAACCAATTAAACATTTACTGCTGTCCAAGTTTTTGTCCTCCTTAACTTTTCTTAGTCTTTTAATAAACTTTGCTTTAACACACTCTGTTGTGGGTTCTCATTTAAATTTTTCCTTGATTTTTACAATCTTTCTTTCATTTCTTTAATGTTCTTCCTCGGTGTTGTATGTGGCCGCGGTTTAAGCAGATGAAAGTATGAATGTGAAATAAAAATTAAAAAGCATTTAACGAAAAGTGTCCATAAGTGTCCATCGTGAATTATTAGTTGCCAATGAGAATTTACAGAATTTAAAAAATTCTTCAAGAAAAAACTTGGACTGCAACTGCTACTGTGCCATAAGACTAGAAAAATAAATCGTATACGTAAACAAATCGTAACATTTCAAGGTCTCTAGTATATTTTTGAGTTGTTTTCAATAAAATTCAATAATTTATCCAAGTGTGTGAGTGCATGCTTCGCTTTGTATTTATTTATGCAATTAAAATGTTTTAAGAGGTTTTCTTGTGACTAGATCACATTTTAGTTAAATACCAAACGAAGAGTTTTAAAGTTTTTGGATATTAACCCGTTTGCGTCATCGCTCTAAATGCGCTTAAATGTGCTTAAAAAATTCGATACGTTCAACTGAACGTCCACTCATAACATCATGTTTCTGTAAGACTTTCACTGTCTGTTCTAATTAGAAATAATGTTATAGGGTTATTAAAATTATTTATTGTTTATTTATCATATAGACTATTCCACCTTATATACCTATGAACTCATAACAAAAATTATTGTTTGTGGAATATTCCGCTCTTGGCGATAAGCAACAGTCATTGTTTGCGAATTATTTCGTCAAATGATGCAAATGAGTTCAAAAATGCTTTATTTATTAATTTTTGTCTTCATAGAATAAAGCAACATTGTTCAACATAAAACCTAAACGACACCTTTAAATTATTAGGCTTACTTTTTACTTGTTTATACCGAACATCCACAATATTTAAAATAAATGAGAGATTTCCAGAAAAATAAACAAATGGTGATTAAGGCTAATTTGAAATGCATAAATTTAGGGTCATATTAAAAAGGGTATTTTATTCGTGGATTTTAAATATGAATAAATAGTTGAGGTTTTACAAAGCTACCTGATATTATAAATAATCTACTCGTACTAATCGTACTATTAAAATGTAAAAGTTAAGTTTTCTTCATCGACATGCATTAGAGAGTGAGATGGTTTTTCTAAGTTATACTTTAAAAATTAACAGGATTTACATAGATACTTACTTTACGATTGTTCATCAATTTCATAATTTGTTTATCCCGCATGATTTATCACAATAGGAATATCTGGCATTTTTGAATCCCAGATAAAAAGTAGATAGAATGAAATTGTCATTCCAAGTCCACTAACTCCTGCTAAATATATGCCAACAGTTAAAAAACGAAATAATTTCGATTCGAAAAATTCAGGCTTCTTTTCTGCTGGTGGAGTATTGGGGTCTGGTGTTGCGGGATTATTTGAATTTTCGCTTTTAGCAGCCGTTCCTGAATCTCCCATTTTTACTTATTTATGTATTATTTTTTTTTTGCAACCAATTCACTCAAAAAAGACCGAATACGCAACAAAAATCACCCACGCCCGTATAAAAAAAATGTATTTTCCTGATCGAAAGAACACTTCCAACTGAGACAAACTTAAAGAGACCTTACAAGACGTTTGCCGATTTTGTTTTTTCGTTCCCGCCTAATCAGTAGGGCGGTGGTTTTTAGCCCTTGCTTAGGTTTACCACATGTTTTCGTTACGTAAATGTGAATTTAATTCTAAAAACAATGCAAGCCAACGTGTGCAATGATTTCTTAATGGTATTTAACTCTTTAGCCATTTGTACTTAAGGTTTTCAACTAATTAACAGCTTATTGAACAGAAGAAGGTTTTCAGTTTGTTATTTTAAAAGATATCATCTGCCTTGTGAGGGGTAAAACATCTTTAAGTATGCCATATTTAATTTAATCAGATTTAGTTTCTACAAAACTTTTAAGGGGGATAATATCTAAACAAGTACCTACACTCGTACAGATCTACAAATGGGAAATATCTATGAACTTTTGTAGAAAATGTTTATTAAGGTATCATTCCCGTGAAACTTCTATAATTAAATCTATAACTTACCGTACTGCAATCTGCATGTGAGTAAAAATATCGAAGGCGAGCCCTTTTCAGTAGAAGTCTAATTTTGAAACTTAAAGCTATTGAACGATATCTAAAGATTTTTATGGGTGGAAAGACCTGCTTACAAATTATCATTTCCATTACCAATATTTGGTACTTCAATAAATTTAATTACCATTGACAAGTAATGGTATTAGTACTTCACCATTACCGTACTTCAGAAGCATTACTTAGCATTACCTGGCATTATTCAGCATTGCGCAGTGCATCATGACCTAATATAATTCTAATGTATAAAAATCAATTGCCGTGCGTTAGTCTCGCAAAAACTCGAGAACGCCTCGACCGATTTGGAGGATTCTTTCTTTTGGTTCGTCTCAATACTGGGGTGGTTTAGGAAAAAAGAAAATTGGGAAAAACCCAAAGGAAAATCCGGCAAATCGAAATATTTCGAAATTTACATTTTGTTTAGGAATTTTGTTGCATTGTTTGTTCGTTTTTTCCTTTGTTCATTTGTTCGTTTTTTTGCTTGCTTGTTTGTTTTTTTGTTTGTTTGTTACTCAATCACACCAAAACCTTCGCTTCGATAAACTTCATTTTTTCCCACAAGGGATTACATAGTCCAACTTAATATATAGGCTATTTTTTTATTTTGGTAAAGTTTATGGTTTTAAAATAGCGGTTCAAAGATGGATGCTGAAAATGTTAAACTTTAAGGGATTGCTGTGAAAATCGACATCAGGAGGTTTTTGGGGATGCTCATTTCATTTTAATCAGCTAGCCTATTAAGGCACTATAAATTGTTGTTTTACATTTTTTATATGGGAAATTAGTTTCCTACTAAAAATTGTTGTATAAATTATTCATTTCGCAAAATTTGAAAAGTATGTCTGTCTGTTCACGATTTTCTTCGTGACTCCTGGTGAGATTTTGTTCCTGTTTTAACGACAATTATATAGGCTCATTAACAAGGAATGTTTAGAAGTAGCTGGGGTCGAGCGAGATAGTAGGAAATAAAATTCTTTTATCATAGTTTTAATTCATGTCTATTAGAAATTATAGAAGTTTTTTTTATGTATTTAACTATAAAAATACAGCGGTATATGCTTCTCAGAATGGTTTTCTCGTTTTGTACCATTACGAGAATATAATTCAGGTTATAAAACCGCTTATACAACCTTTAATAGACTTGGGTTAAAAAATATGTACTAGGGTACTGTTGGGCAATGCTAGGTAATGTTGAGTATTTCTAAGTAAGGCCAGGTAATGCTAAGAAATGCTAGGTAATGCTGAGTAATGCTAGATAATGGTGAATATTTCTAAGTAATGCTAGATAATGCTAGACTAATGCTTCTGAAGTACAATAAAGGTGAAGTACCAACACCATTACTTAGTAATACTAATTAAATTTTTTGAAGTACCAATAACTGGTAATGGACTGGTAATTTGCTTTGATTACTTGATTACTTCCACTGATAACAGTGGTACTGTTTGTACAGCTCTGCTTGAAATGAAATACGCGCCAAATTGAATGATTCATTCGTTTCAAGTAGTTTGATTGAACATTATTTGAATATAAAATTGAATAGACAGTGCATTCGCCGCAATTCAATAAAATATACACAGCCCTGCTCTACTCTACATAACAACAAAATCAGCTGTTTCGCTGTCAGTTTCGGTTTATGTTGAATTTTAAATTAAGCTTTCTTCGTTGGATCATTCGTTAATCTGTTTTGGCGGAAGTAAGTGCTTTTGTTAATATTAATCAAAAGATAACCGGAAGGCGAATTTAGAGGCCCTGACACGAAGATGGGTCATTATTTACCACGACAAGTGCTCGTCTGGAAATCAGCGGTTACCCCCAGGAACTGCAATTTGATAGCTCGAGCCCTAAGCACCGAGGCCCACAACGATGAGTGCAGAAGTACGGGCAAAACGTACGACATCATCATCGCTGGAGGTGGCCTAGTGGGAACAACTCTGGCATGCTCTATTGGTACGTTGGCTAGCAGTTTTAATAAGAAATGTTCTCGATTGATACCCTCTCCTCTAGGGAAAAACAAAACACTCGCCGACAAAAGTGTTCTTCTCCTGGAAGGTAGACAAAAACTTAAAGGATTCCAATGTGAGACCTACAGTAACAGAGTTTCTGCAATAAATCATGCCGCAGTCAAGTTGATGAAGAACATCGGAGCCTGGGAGGGCGTTGCATCCGCTCGTTATAAGGGTGTAAAACAGATTCAAGTAAGAGAAATTTACGAAATTAAGGTATTGAATTTAAAAAAAAAAACTATCTAACTTTAGGTCTGGGATGCAAACTCTGATGCACTGATTACTTTTAACCACGATAACTTTGCTGACGATGTTGCTTATATTGTTGAGAATGATCTCATTCTTGATGCTGTTTACAAAGAGCTCGAAAATTGTTCTAATGTTGAAGTTCGAAACGCATCCAAAGTAGAACGTGTAACACTACCCAAGAACGGAGCTGCAAAGAGCACAGTTTTTCTGAAGGACGGTTCAGAGTTTAAATGCGAATTGCTGGTAAGTTCTTATTTATTTTGCTTAATAAAAGCTATAATAGAACACAGACTAACAATAAAATAATACTAAAACTAACTAGTCTAAAGAAAAGCAGAGACATTCAAATAAAGGGAAAATTAAAAAGAAAATCACCTAAACTGGTAAAAGCGTGATGGGATGGGGTAGTGTGTGGGGAGGTTGGGAAGGTAGGTAGCAAATTGAATTTATTCATTTCGCTTACTACAAGCTACAAAACAATTAATTGAATACTTAAATTAAACTAGACTAAGATAATAAATAGAGATTAATAGGAGAAAGGGACAAACTATATAGGGTTAGTGAAGGCGATAAGAAGGAGGATAAAAGAAGTTCAGGAGGGAAGATAGAGGCCATTCCTGAGAGATGATTTGGACAGGTGGAAGTTAAATGAAGGATTGGAGTTTACTTTCCGAAGTATTCAAGTAAGAGGTTCGGAAAGGCCGTAATTGGTACGGTGGTAAACGGGGCGGAAGAGAGGGACCTTTCTGAGGTTCTTTCATTTTAGTAATTTAGTCCGTAGCCAATTTGGAAATATTTAAATCAGAACTATTAGGAGGTCATTCATTTTCATGTGTAAACAAGAAAAAATGTTTGTATTCGAATTTATTGGACACCGTGTACAAAACCTGCTGACGGAATTGTTTTTGGATTCAAATGTTATACGATTGGTCTCTACTCGCTTATAATTAAATTATTAACTTTGTTTGGAAATAATAAAATTTCGCTAGCAAAAAATACGAATTTTTAATGGTTAACATAATTTTTTTTTGCCATACAGTGTTTGCTAATAATGCGCCCATCGTTATAATCATTATTAAAATGTTTAATTAATATTTATAATAACAAGTTAAGTGAAAAACAATTTTATTATATAAACTGCATGTATACAATACTTTCGTGTAATTTTTTAAAAATACCAAATATATAGTTACATTCTTTTTTTAGAATTAATACTGTTAGAAAATTGTTCTTCTGTCCAATTGCATTTTAATCCTAGACAATTCCTCTGTGGCAATGTGCAACTTCTTCAGCACACATTCATTTGCCTTATCCAATTTCCGTGAAAGTTCAGCAATCTGCTCCTTTAAACTGGAAATGTCCGGACATTCTCCAGAATTTTGTGTTGATACTTTTTTAAAACTTCCAACATTCTGAGGAATTTCCGATACGATCTTACTTCTAACTGTTGAAAGCGATTTAGGCCTCATTTGGACATCACCATTTAGAGTGTGTTGCTTTTCTAAACTTCTTTTAAAAAAACTTAAATTCTCATCACGTTTCTTCCGTTTAATGCTCTGGTTGCGATCACGCCGCTCTGCGACAAGTTTATAGATATTCATTTTTATTTCTTCTGGAAGTTGCTTATCTCTTGGATCATTAGGACGTGTAATAAATTTAAGTTGATATCGAGATGTCCTTAAGAGAGCACTCCGTTGGCAAAGGGCTTTCAATTTTGGTGGAGCCTTATGTAAAACTTTTGAGAAAAATAAACTTTCTAAACGTGCCACCAATTCAGCCTGACGAATTAATCGATCTAAACCAGCAGAAACTTGTAGACCCTGGAAATATTTTATAAGCCTTAAATTAGTTTAAATAAAAATTTTTTAACTTACTTGAATATCGCTTACTGCTAAGCCGACTAGTAAATTCGTAAGGATGACTGTAACCAAAATAACAAAGGTTAAAAATATTATGTGCGATGTACCGGCATATTGAATTGGATGATCATTATCATAAAATATATCTTCAAATTCCAGTTCACCAGACATCATAATTACTGTTTTTAACAGTCCCCTGTAGAGAGTTTTTAGTCTTATTTAATGTTCTTAAAAAAAGATTAAGTCTTAATACCAAGGAATACTTTCAAAAGAAGGATAATTGCTGAAGAGAACACAAAAACTCAATCCAAATGCAATTAGTAGGCAGCAGTAAGCTAATACAAATTTGGAAAAATTAACAGCAACTGAAATGGATGAGTTGTAACCCAAATATAGTTTAATTAAAACGAGCAATCACCTTTTGTAAACATTTGCACATAAAGTCCAAAAATTGGGAATCTTCCCACCAGCATCATCAGTTCTAACCAAACCAGGAATACTATCAAAGCAGCTACATGATGTTGCCAATCCGGAACTGTAAGTAAATCGCTGGATGTAAGAGTTTCGGGTGTCTAAAGAAAATCTTTTATTTGAATTTAAGCGTTGTTAAATTATAGCTTTTTACCACACAGAGAAATACCCCAAAAATAATAGACCATTGGAGCCAGTTTTCCCAATATTTCGCATATCCATATAGGCCGTGGCTCATCTGATAAAAATATTAAAAGAATTAAAACTATATTGTTTATGTAAAGAATTTTGAATAAAACTTACTAACCTGAAATATCTCTTTGACCAAGAGAGCCAAATTTAAAAATACCACAATATATCCAATTGGAGATGCATAATTTGAAGCTTTACATGGTTTGTCATTTACACAGTGCTTTATGTACACACCAGTTACATATAGAGTAAACATCAACACGTAGATAGCGTGATAAAATAAACTCATTAGGAAAAATTTTCTTATGCGTTTCCATTTTAAAAACAAAAATGTTTCACACAGCGGATGGCTTAGTATACGTTTTTGTCCAACTTCTATAAAAGATAGAAGCAATTCAGTTTCCCCTTTGTCCATATTCGGCACCAACAACCGGAAGTCTAATTTAATCTCACAGTCAACATCGCCTATCTCGTGATCATTTACTTTTATTGAAGAGTCCAGTTTAGCTATTAGTTTAGGTATGATCTCAGGTGTCCTCCGAACTATAAAGCTTAGGGCTGAGATACCGCCATTAGTACGAGCTGTAATATCAGCTCCATTTTCTAGAAGTGCAAATCGTATAGTTAAAAATCGTTTATAATGTTTGCCTTTAGCTGAAATTTTTACCTATTAAGAAATAAGCACAGGAACTATATTCATTTAGAGCAGCCATATGAAGAGGAGTGTACCCATATACGTCGGACTGATTGACTAGTGCTCCAGCGTTTAGCAAAAGACTGACGCATTCGAGACATCTTGACTGTTTTACTATGGCTGCGTGTAGAGCTGTCCTACCATCTCTATATTTAGCATTAACATTGGCACCGCATTTAATTAATAATTCGACAGTTTCTGTGCACTGTGCGAAACACGCAAGATGGAGTGCCGTTTGGCTGTCCGCATTTCTTGAATCAACCTCTGCCCCGTGATCCAGAAGTAATTGGACACAGTCCACATAATCATCCTCAGCAGCTATAGTAAAATAATTTATTTTTTCAATTCAAAAATATCTAGAATTAAATTTCTGAAGGTGATAAGTGATAATCATTACGGTGATAAATTTTGATCATGAGCAAATATAACAAAATATGGAATTCGAATATTTTAAAAATGTTTATGGAATTAATTTAATAAAAATCAGTAAGATACGCATCTTCTGCTATAAAATATATTTTATAAAATTTAGCTATAACCAGTCGTTTAATTTAAAGAATACCAAAAAACCTCTTCATTCTACAGGGTAATTCGTAAAGAAGTGTTTTAATATGTGCCAATCGAGGTGAGGGAAGAATTTTACAAACAAATTGCTCATTGTGAACGCTGATCACAACACTGTAAGGAATTGATTGGCACATGTTGGAACACTTCTTTACGAATCACCCTGTAGAGCTTCTCTAAGGCATTTGCTAATGATGTTAACCTTGATAACAAATTAAACATTTGCATAAATTCAGCAATTGTTTCCTGACAAAACTAAAAACTATTTAGCTATATCACCGAAAATACATCGCTCTCTTAAGTTTTGGGTGATTGCCACCTTATATAAATTCGATGCTGGGATGGATGTTTGATGATATTCACTTATCACCTTACGGAATGGCACAAATTCTCTCGTAATTTACCCAAGTGAAGTGCCGTCAATCTTCTTTTGCCGAATTGTGACCGGAGATCAGCCCCATAGGAGAGTAATAATTGAACGCATTCTTTATGACCTAGGGCGCATGCGGTGTGAAGTGGTGTTTCTGTGAAAACCTTGTTTTGAATGAGTCTATAAAATTATCAATTTTAAAATAATATTGTTATACTTGTGGTGTATTTGGATCAGCACCATATTTTAGAAGTATCTCAACACAGTCAATGGCGTTCTTCTCAATTGCAAAATGTAGAGCTGTCCTTTTTTCGATTCCAACATTTATATGGGCTTTCCTTTTTAATAAAAGTAAAATACATTCAACACTTCCAGCACTAAAAATAAAATAATTAAGAATAAAACGGAAACGTTACATGATATTGTAGTGGGTTTAAAATAATTTAAATGTTAAATTTAACTAGAGTTTATTATTTAAATGAAGAATATTATTACCTACCTGGCTGCACAATGAAGCGGTGTTGCTTTATTCTCTTTATCCCAACGATTTGGGTCTGCTCCGTGATCAAGTAAAATTTTTGCAATTTGAGCTTCACCAATGCAACAGGCAAAATGAAGTGGTGTACGACCTCTGGAGTCTGTGCAATTTGGATTCGCTAAATGGTTTTCTAAAAGATTAAAAACGTTGTCAGAACATCCGTAAAACGATGATAGTAAAAGGGCTAGATTAACATCGTTCGATCCGGATATTAAGTCTGTGGAAAAGGTTTTTATAAAAATTTTTGATTTATTCTCGTAGTTAATTTTACCGTCAAAGTGGCCGCTTTCAACTTCTTTCATAATTTTTTCGGTGTTCGGTGAACTTTTGAGTGATTTTTCAATTTCTTCATGATCCCAAACAGCTTGAAAGTGTTGATTTCTATGGAAGATTGTGTGTATGTCTTCACTAAGAACGGCATCACCACTACTTTCGCTGGATATACTTCGGTTATCGTCCAGAAAATTTGAGTCTGATTGCGAATTCCATTTCATTTCATTTTCCTTTTTGAAAATAATTTTTTAAATCCTCTATTTAGGTAAAATACAAATGTACTTTAATTGTTCTGAGATATAGAAGCATATGGGTATATGGCAGATATCCTATTTATTTGTATATTTAACTTTTGAACATTATTCGTATTCGAAATATGAAAGGAAGATGCTTGAGAAAATTAACAACTTTGATGTATTTTAAATTGAATTGAAAATTTGGAAATTTAGAGGCTTATAATCTGGAGTATGAGAATCGAAGAACTGAATCTTGAGAGAAAAAAGGATAGAGTTCAAAATTTTGTATAAAGGAAAGAGTTCAAAATTTCTATAAAGGAAAGAGTTTAAAATGTTGTAAATTTTTTAACTAACATTGCTTTGAACTGATCGATGTTTGCGCTTTTCGGGTGGAGCAGGGAGTACGGATTTAATATCAAATGAATTCCTAGGTATAACTAAATTAAGTCATGTATTTTATAAAATAATTTTTCTCCAAACATTATAATTTATTTTATTTAATACAAATTATGATCTAAATTGTTTTATACTTTTTATTTATAGCTCAGATCAATTACTAACCATTGATGAAGTATATTTTAAAAATAAAGACTGTCGTAAAGTTCTTTTTTAATTATACTCACGATAATACTGAACCGAACATTATCCATTGTGGCTGTTGTCCAAATTCCAGGAAATTCATTAATAAATAGCCTTGCAGTCACCTTATCAAATTACCATCGAAATAAATAAAGCACTTTTTTTTCGTTTAGAAAAAATATTCTTAGTAGTTGTTGTGTATATAAAAGAAGCTCCTCTAATTAAATTCACATCTACTTTTAATTATCGCAAAAAATTTTTTAAGAAAGCGTTATAAGACTGGCACACTTTATTGAACTAAATTGAATTTTCGTAATGATTTCAGGCATTCAATTCACAATACATAAAATTTTTTTTCCTTTTCCAATATTCTCCTAAAAGTAAACATTTTCTATTTTTAAATGCACCACGAAATTCTTTACCACGAATAATGTGCTGATCATCACCATTAAACAAAAGAGAGATCTTTACAACTGGAATTGTTTTCAATGCAAAGCTCCTAATGGATGAAAATTTTACACCTGAAAATAAATCGTAAACACGAACTAATCACGGATGACATCGACGAGTTATTTTATTTTGTGCCAATCTAATTTTTACAACTATAACAAATTGAATATGCATTATCAAGAGATTTATCGAGTCTATGGTTTAAGCAATAAATTACAGATGAGCGCAATGCGTAAACGAAGATATCTTTTGCTATGTGCAATGAGATTTTATCAGTGGATTCGAGTGTTTTACTCATGATCATTTCCTGATTGCAACTACCACTCGGTCTGAATGAAATGTGTGAAAATTGGGTTGTTTTATTTATTTATTAAATTAATATACAATTGGTAACGAGAATTCATAGATATATACAGGGATTAGAATCTACATATGTTCTCTACAAACTGAAATGTGATAGTGGGCAATGAGAAAAAAGATAATTAATATAATGCTAAGTACGTGAAGAGAAAATTTAATGATTGCAGAAACCCTTACTGTAGGTAGTTGTTATTAGTGTTGCTTGCAAATGCTTCGCAACAAGAGATGAAAATTTAAAGTGCACTTATAAAAGATTTAATCATTTACGTATGTGATTAATTAAAAACTGGTAATTATCATTGCCTACAATAAGAACACTGATCAACAGCGATTTTATAACAGATCGTTTGATAGGCTGTTTTAAGAACATTTGCAAAGAAAAAGACTCCGAAACATTCAGGTTTTGAATCAAAACCCAGTAAGTCAGGTTTTGAATCAAAAAGTGTAAAAATCATTTTTTGGTACAATTTCGAAATTCGTTTAAAAACGAACTGAAACGATATGTTTCCCAACTTTTTTACTTTTGAACCTTATTTTATTATAGGAAAGTTTCGTGTGCAAATTTGCATTGAATATCCCGCAGACCTCTCTTTTTCCCATTAGAACAAATTTCAGAAATTGTAACATAGATAGCATTCTTCTTGATATGCGTTTATATTTTAACTTATTCGCTGCCGAGATCATATTCAGTCACATATGCATCTATGGGTAACTATGAAATATACTCGTAGTTGACAGTGAATGGGTCAATAGTACGAATCGTTCGATTTTCAAAAGCTGTTTGTCAATTTGGCGCCGTATGTCTTTAGAGATTAACGTTTTTATAAATTTCAATTTCAAAAGTGCAAATAGCGACTGTTCTTCTATATTCTTTAAATAGTGTTAGACCAAAATTGACTATTGATAAGCAATGATGAATTCATAGAAATTAATCACTGCTTACATACTTAAAAGTGGGTCAATGTTTTTCTACCCTATAAAACCAGTATTAGTCGTCGTATACAATTTTCATGTTTTTCAGTTCCACATCTTAATTAAATAATTTTACATGTTCCAAACCCTCTTTATTTATATTATTTTCATAAAAATTAAATAAATTTAAGTAAATACGAATGGTTACAGAGATTACACCATTTCACACACAAAATTTTACATTTAATTTTATTTTTATAATCAGTCACAACACTTTCTCCGAAATTGTTCAAGATCACTAATTAATTAATGCGTTACAACTGAACATAAAGTGAATATAGAACAAAATTGCTACTCCCAATCATTCAATTAACTTGTATTAAAATCGCAAAATCGATTACGCAAAATTATCGACATTCAATAAATTTCTTTCTTCTGAATGCGTTCTACAAATTGGGCAGCAATTGGGGTTCAACAAGAAATCACTTCGCAGAGTCGCTGAACTGAACCGAATGCCTATAATTTATTAATTTAGCGCCAACGGAGTACCCCAAGTGAGCGAAGGAATCCGCGAAACCGCCGAACATGTGTACTCCTAAGTCTACCAGTCCCGCTGAAATCCAAAATAACGAGCACCGCCCGCAAATATGCGAGGCGATGGAGCGCTTCTTTGGCCAATTAAACGTGCTTAAAAGATTTCACACGCAATCTTATCTCCTATTTAAATATAATCGAGATTTAATCGATGGAAAAACACGAATAAATACGCGATTGCGGCAGCTGTTACACAGCTCTCAGAATTTGGTCGACTATGCTCTTTTCTAGGGCAAACACCAGTGAATCATTTTAAGAATTAAAAATAGATTTTTCCTTTTGATTTTGTCATTCATTTCTGTAGATGCAGTTTAGTGGGTAGATTAAAGGATATGCATTATGAAATTTACCACAATTCACTTTAACTATGAGAATGTCTCGGAAAAAGATTAAGTAGAAATTATTTTGGGGTTTTAAAAAGATTTATCATAAAGTTCTTGTATGAAATTTTGTTAATTCCGACTATAAGACGAAGACGACTATTTTCGTAAAAAATCCACATTTTGGTAGAAAATTTACTTAGAGAGCAAGCAACAAAGTGCGGACTTTTTTTTCAAAATAAGGAATTTAAGCTTTTGAGACTGATAGCCCACCAATTCCTAGGATCTATTTTCCGAATAAATTCTCGGCTAAAACCAAGACTTTTCTTACCTTAAACCTTGAATTGAATTTGCTTAACGGACAAAACTTTAAATAGACTTTTCACACGTTGTTTCTAATCCCTATAGGTATATAAAATTAAAAGTTTGTTCCTCAGTTACGCCTAAACGATTGGAACGATAATTTTCGTGTTTTGACTGGTTATACTACATATTCCAATTCAAGATACAGGCTATTTTTACGAGTACAATTTGAAGGATTTTGGAGATCCTACAGCATTTGTAAATCCGCTTTCTAGCTAGAAATTAAAAATGGGGGAAAGTGTTTCAAAGACAATTATTACTGAGGGTATTTTGCGCAGATCCACAGATTTTTGTAGTAAAATATTAAACTGAAGCAGTCTTTAACTAAATAGCTATTTATGATACACCAGGTGAAACCGGATTACTCAACTAGTAGCACAGTGAAGACTTATAACAAACAAATCGTCGCCAGTATTTATTTAAAAGATAAAGTCAAATTTTGCATATATATTTGTTTCAGGTCGGCGCCGATGGTTTTAACTCTGTAGTTCGTAAACAAATGAATATAAACACATATACTACAAATTACAATCAGTTTGGAATTGTAGCGAACGTTGAACTGTGCGAGGTAGGTCTTATTTAAAAACATTCTTTATTTCAAGCACTAAATCTTGCGTTACAGACTGGCGATAATTCCGTAGCATGGCAGAGGTTCATTCCCACTGGTCCTGTTGCTCTACTACCTTTAAACGATACTATGAGCTCAGTCGTCTGGTCCACGACACCTGTCCATGCAAAAGATCTACAATTGATGAAACCAGAAGAATTTGTGGATGCTCTGAACGAAGCGTTTGTAAAGTTTTTTAACTGCTCTATTAGTTATCCTGGTAATTAGAATATAAATTTTTCATTAGCTTAAAATATATCCTAAGGACAACATGGTCACAAATGCCCTGAATATGATTGATTCTTTTATGGGCAGTTCAACAAAATCGATCAGGCAGTACCCCCCACGAGTTAAGCATGTCCTTAAAGGTTCAAGAGCAGCTTTTCCACTGGGATTTTTGCACGCATCTTCTTATATTGATGAAGGCGTTGCACTCATTGGGTAGGGAATTTAAAAAGCGTTCATTTGCATATATTACTTACCGCTCTTTCAGAGATGCTGCGCACAGGATCCATCCTCTCGCTGGCCAAGGAGTAAATTTAGGGTTTGGTGATGTTTCTTCTTTAACCGAACTTTTGGCGGAATTAGTTTACGCAGGATTTAAACTAGGTAAATAATAAAACCCTAAATCGAAAATATCGTAAGCAAGAAAAATTAATAATATCGTTTACTGCAAAAGCTTGATTTCGTAAAACGTTTGGTTACGATATCTGCTATACTATTCGACCGAGTGCTCATTTTTAGTTTGGTCTAATAATTCTGAGACGATACTTTTTAGGTGATAAGAACAACCTGGCTAAATATGAAAGGCAGCGCTTGATGAAAAACGTCCCACTGATGGTAGGTGTTCATGGCTTGCATAATTTGTACAGTACTACCTTTAGTCCAGTCGTTCTTTTGAGAAGTTTGGGACTTCAAATTACACAAAATATACCTCCGCTCAAGGTAAGCTTAAATTTAAATTGAAAAAATTAAAATATCAAACATTTGATTTTTAGAAAATTTTCTTGGAACGTGCTATGGGATAATTAATGTCGTAATTCTTGTTTTATGCATTCTGTAAATTGGTTTTGGAATACACTTTTTTAAAATGGAATTTGTTTGATTTTATTCGGTTATTTTTTAATTGATTATGAAATCTCTCACGTTATTCCTTTTAAAATGGGATAACATCTAAAGTAGCTTGTTTTTTAATCCAATTACTTTTCTTTAAGGGTACCTTGAATTAACAATTTTCAAAAGAATGGGATTTTATAGTATAATAAAATAAAAATTATATTGGATAAAAAAATTTTCAGTACAGATTTGATGAGTCATTAAAGACCGAAACGTTCAACTAGGATCAGGTAGTAGAGAAACTTTAAATGTGATTATATTGAAATGAATTTCTTTTAATAAAATTTAATAAAAATTCTCTTTTTATAATCTTAAAATACCGCAATACGTTTTAATATATATTTTCTGATTTAAGGGCCGATCCCCTTAATAATGATCGTATTCAAATGATAAACTAGAATGAAATTAGATTCACTTTAAGAATTCCATACTCTAATCTTGTTAGCCAATATTTAATAGAAAACAAAAATCGCATTAATTAGTTCGCTTTTATGGCAAGGATAATGCTGTCAAGGTGTACTTATTGAGTAGTGCTTTATTTTTAACAAAACATGTGTAAGACCAGTTTAATATTAATACAATTAAGATTTTGTTCATTTACGTTCTTTTTAATCGTCCCTTTTTTATAGGTTCTGGTCATGCGATAAAATAACACTACAAAGTAATGTAACATAAAAAAAAATCGTATGACTAACACTTTGAATTGGAAAATAGATTAAGAAAAGTTAATAGTAGTTTCCGTAGCCACTCCATTGTCCGTATCCGCCGTAGCCTGATCCGTACTGCCAGTGATTGTACCCATAACTGTCGTATGGCTGGTAGGATTGGCTGTTCCCGTAGTAGCCTGTTCCTGAGCCGTAACCGTACCCACTGTTGCTATATGTAGATGAAGATGTCCCACTGCTTGGGTTTGTCGCTGGGTCTTTTGCTGATTTCTTATTTGGACTAGATTCACTGCATAAAACAATAAATGAAATTTTAGGATATTTGGCAAGAAGTTAACAGAATAATTCAACTCACCTTTTCTTCTTAGCTTCATTTGCTTTACTTAAAGCTATTTGGAGGGCTCTTTGTGCATCTTGGAGTCCTTTAGCAGTACTGCCAAAATCTTCAAGGAATTCCACTTTTCTTTGAGCGAAGAGGACCTTCTGTTCCGGATCCATACTATCGCGAGAGGTGAACTTGTCCATAATTGAAACAATTTCTGTTTCGTCAACTTGTTCCCGCTGCAGTGCGATATCGATCATTTGAAGGGCGATCCGAGTGTTAGCTGGATCTTTCTCCAAGGATTGTTTTAAGATATTTAATGCTTTTTCAAGATCCCCTAAGATTTTGTGACAAAATCGGGCAAACTTGATAGACAGACTACCTGCAACATTCTTGTTTTTAGCAGTGGAAATGTAATGCTCGTAAAGCTCCTGGCACCTTTTGAAATCTCCCCTTCGCCTTTCAAGATTGATTCTTCTGTATGCTACTTGAAGTAAATTTGGGCAAGTTTTTTCGAGATTGGTTAATACGTCGGCAGCTTTACAAAAATTATTGTGACACTCTTCAAACGCTGACCACATTAAGTGTAAACTGGGCTTATCTGGATGGTGTATGTTGCAGGCACGCTCGAATGCATCGCGCGTTACGGGAATGAGTTCTGGGTCGTTCTGAGACTCCAAGTATCTAATTAACTTAAGCCAAAATTCATCGTACAAAGCACACGCAATTAGACACCTTTCAAATAGAATGAGTATTCTCTTTTGATCCCCTTTTTCAATTTCAAAATCCAGATATTCTTTCCAATTTTTCAGCTGGCATCGCTCGAGTGGCTTAACGTGGAAATAAGGCCTCTTTATTCCTTCTTCGAAAGTCCAACGAGATGTGACGGCGTTTATAGTCGCCTTATGGATTTTCCTCCTTGAAGCAATGATCTTTTCTTTAATCGCGGTCATTTCCTCTTCATTTCGGACGTGGGTATCATCCTCTTCAGTATCATCGGTTTCCTCTGGCTCCGTAGATTTGTCGCCTTCACGAACTTCGGCGCGGAGCATTTTAAATTCTTCAATTCCAACGGTCAAATACGCTGGGTGATTATTTATTAAATCTTGAAAACTAGTAAAGCAGTTAAAAAAAAAGTGTTTAAGTTACTTCATAACCACTCTTAGAAATATAATTTACCTGTCGAAATGACCATTATAACCCTGTGTTGGTATGGCGAGCAGTCTGTCGTAGATTTTGATTACATGGAAATACCTTTTCCCTTCAATTTCCCATTTGATGAACGCCTCCCATAATTTATCGGATCTAAATTCCAAACCACACGCAGCTAAAGCCCTTTCGAATTGGGATCGCACGTATTCTTCGTTATCAGAGTAAGTCGTCTTAACGTGTGTTAAATAATGAATCCACAAATCAACGGATAACGGAATGGCTTTAAGTCCACGCTCAAATACCTTTCGTGTTTAGTGGGGAGAGAAGAAATGAAAATATGCGGTATTTAGTTAAAAATTATATCTTGCAAATTAATATGTGATGTTCTGTATATGCCTGCAAAGGATGAATCGCTTACGGCGTAACTCTCCGTTAGCTATAACTACCTAAAAGAAAATATTTCCAAAAACTATTCTTAAAAGTGAAAATTTGTACAACGGTCAAATCACAAAATCTCCATGTGATAATGTAAATAAAGAACTAGTTGGCACGTACTACAAAAGTGCCATACTAGGAACGTAGGTATTTCGATTTTATTCGTTTATTCGCCCGTACTGTTGGATTTTTAAAATTTACCAAACGTCGCTATTTTAACATTTTAAAGGACTCTTATTTTTTAAAGAAACTTGTAGTTTAAATACTCAAGGATTTGTCTGTATAATTCAAAATAAAAATTCCTGAAAATACCGAAGTTATAGAGCTCAGCGCAGGTAAACGTCCAGAGGTTTTGTGGATTTAAAACATTAAATGCAATTTTTTTCAAAGCATTACTTACGAATATGTTTACCAATAAAGAAAAAAAGGTCTCTGGTACTTAATTGAATTTAGATTACCTATAGTATCTACGTTGTTATTAGCTTTACTATTAAAGTCAACTAAAACATTTAAAATTAAAAATTTGGTTGCATTCGCACCGCATAGACAAGAGAAATGTTTCATTATTTAGGTTTTAAATTTCCAATATTTATAATTAAACTTGTATTGCATGTAGCAACTTTACATTTTTGTTGCTGTATAACCATTTGCCATTTATCTTGTCAGTAAAATTAAAATTATACCCGTTTTGCCTTTGAACGGCACAAATCATTATAAATTATAGTTTCGTTTACAATTAAATTTATCGTAGTTGTTAACCTTTTATTGTGTACCACAAGCCCGAAAAGGTGAGTATGGACTATGCACATATGATATTTGGTTATTCGATTTATTTACTATCCTATCTTCTTAGACACCTAACTTTGAATCTTGAATAGTACAAAAAATTAAAATTATTGAAGCAAACAAAAACTGTACTACGAAACAAATTTTAAATTGGTTATAAAACTAAAATTAATTTTAAAGAGGCAATTTAATAGTTTATAGCTTACAGTGTTGAAAAACGTGAAATTTGCGACATACATAATAGAAAAATAAAAGAAATGTTCAAAATACGAATTGCATTAGCAGAAAGCAACAATTTAAGGTGCTATGTATGTATTTTTTATATACGAAAGTAATGTAAAGGAATTATAAAATTGTAAATAGGTGTCTTCAGCGAATTTTATCAAAAAATAATATCAATATAGAAACTAATTGGAGATGTTTGGCGAAGTTAAAAAGCAAACATATTATGGCATGAATCCATTTATTTTAATTTGATAATTATCCTGTACCTACTTAGATACGCACCCTGTAAGCTCTATAAATAAGGTCGTTGTTATTTCCAATAAATGCGCTCAAGTGCTGAAAAATCTTGTCTTGCATTCCAAGGCACTGTGGTACTAATTTTTATAAAATTCTTTTAAAGATAATATGAAGAAATTGCCCGAATCGGATAGTGGGTTCCGGCAATGAATTATGTTATCCGCAATTAAGACAATTTAGGAATACCAACAAAATATAGTCAATCAACATATTAAAAGAGTTTTAAAACGGGTCATTTTGAAATTGATAGTCAATAGAAGTCACTCAAATTAAATCGGTCTTTGTGGATGTAAACACAAGTTGAACTCCATAATTGTTGAATCAGTTTAGCTTATCATGTTGCAATATAATAGTGAAGTGCTAAAACTTTCTCTTAAACCAGAAATAAAACTTAATTTAGTATTGAATTATTGTGTGCCGCCCAAAGATAGGAATAGACCTTGATTTAAATTAATATTTGAGGTTTAACAGGGACTTGAATATTTAAAAATAGTTTTTTTTAAGGGGTATTCACAAGTAGGTGTTGCAAAGTAGCCTATCGCCATATATCGTCCCGCTAGCTTGGAAGCTGAAAGGAAATATTCGAATTATTGCAGAAAAGAGTGCGTAAATAACTCATTGAATTTCATTGAAAGATATTTTACGTACTTACTCCTCACCGTTTAAGTTCATATATCGCACACATCTTTTACTTATTAAAAAAACTATCTAGTGAAAATTTAGAAATTAAATACCGGCGTTTTAAAATTGAAAATTTTACAATATTAGAGAAAATTATAGCGCATTACTTAAGGCATTACGAATTGATAATCTACTGATGATGCTCGATTAAACATTAAGAAATTTTACGAATTCTTTCAATTACCGCTTAAAACACAGGGTGCTGGTTGAAGGGGTGGAATTACATTTATTAAATGACATTTTGTATTTAATTTAAATATCACAATACGTTCATTTATATTTCATTTTTGCAAAACTAATGTTGATGCAACAAAAACTCAGTATAAGTCTTCAAATCCGCGAATGTTCTAAGAAATTCTCTTACAATAAGAGAAGTAAATTTTTTAAACAAAATTCAATTAAATATATCATCCAATTCCTACTGGAAAAATACCTTCTAAATAATAATTTAGATGAGTTTTCAAAGCATCAACACTTGCTTGCCTGTTATATAACAACACATTTATAACAATGGCATATAAAAATGTACAACAAATTTCATAGATTGCAACCCGCTTTTTGTATACTTTGTCTAGGAGCTCGAGTGCAGAAATACAGCAAACAGTGCCCCTGAGCGTAAGCTGTAGGAAATTATAGTGATAGGCATGACAATCGTTCTTTGCTTAGACATCAAGTATCAATGCAAAATTGTTTATAGAGATGTATATCGGTTTACAAAAAATATGAACTTAAATAAAAGATTGTAAACTGCTTCATTTTTACTTACCTCTTCGCATTTCTTTTTGTTTCCTTTCCTCTTCTCATAGTCTGCATATTTTCTCCAATAGCCATAACAGTAGGGATAGTGCGCTAAGAACGCATCATAGGCTTCTCTCGCAGCATCAATATCATTCTAAGAAAACGGGCTTGTTAGAAATTGTTTTTTGAATATTCATTAAGTAGATGTTTCTTACCTCCTGGTCTACGTACTGCAATAAATAAGTCCAGCCTGTAAAATCAGCTGGATCGTCATTTACAGCTTTCCAATACTTGTCGAGCTCAGGTAACTTCTTTTTTTCCTTCTCCTTTCTTTTATCTTTATCTTTTCCATCTTCTTTCACTAGAATAACGTTAATTGGTAAAATTCCTACCTTATTTGATATAATTTACAGCACTTACCTTCTTCAAGCTTTGGTCGCTTCTCTGGTATGTCTATAGTTTCTTCCGTGGGGCTACTGGGATTGTACTCTTCGCTAACTTTTCTCTTTACCGTATCCTTTTTAGTTGAAGGAAGTTCGTCTTCAGACACAACTTCTGTGTCAGCTGGTAATTCAGCTCTTTTTGGTGCAGGTAATTCGTCGTCCGACACTTCTTCTGCATCTGTTACTTTTGGCTTTGAAGGAGTTGGGAGCTCGTCTTCAGAAATAACTTCTGCGTCTATGTCAGCGTTGGTTTTATCACTGGTTGTTTCTCCGTTTTGAAGATCTTCTACAATTGCTGGTCTTGAGATCGAATCATCTCCGTTGCTTGATATAACAATTTTCTGACTTTCAATTATTTGAACTGGGCCGGTTTGTTCAAAGTTTTCTTTAGATTGACTTTCTTCTCCCACAGAGGGAAGACTGTTTGCATTATCTCCAACTAAACTAGCAAGTAAAGAACTATCCACGCAATCCGTGATGTTTGGCGCCAAATTCTCTTCCATTTTCCCATCTGAGTTTTCCGATGGCTGAGGATCGCCAAACGGAAAAGAAGAGCTCTTTTCATCTTCCTGAGTAGTGACAGCATTTTCTTCGTTGTCCTGCATTTGTGTAACCATGTCGTCAATCTTAAAATTAGATTCAGACACTTCAGCTTCTTGTATTACATCACGTTCTTGAGTTGCGACGTCGACCTCTTGAATTAGTAAATCTGTTTCTTGCGTTACAACGTCCGCCTCCTGTGTTTCTACGTCAGCTTCTTGGGTTACAATTTCGGCTTCTATATTTACTATTTCAGTTTCTTGAGTTATTATGTCGACTTCTTGCATTACCGCATCAGTTTCTTGCATTATAAGATCGACTTCTTGCATTATTGCATCCTCCTCGACCACCTCCTTCTCCTGTCGGACACTTTTAGTATCCAAAATTACTCCTTGAGCCGCCTCAGCGAGCATCTCTTTAATTATATCCGATTGGGTGTCTACCATTGTTTTCTCCTCCGGCACTGATTCTATCACCTCCACCTTGAAAATATTTGCAAGTTAATTACTTGTGAAACGTTAAATATTACAATTTTTCTGAGCTTGCGCGCGTCAGTTGGCCCTTGCGTGTAATCACCGGATCATCTGTGTACCGAGCAAGCGCCCGCGTCCACATTAGCATTATTTTTCATCACTAATATTTCTAGGTTAATTATAATCGGAATTGAGCGTAGTACCTGTTCATTTACCTGCTTCCTTGAGGAGCGTCTTGTACTTCTGGTGACTGGTGCTGCAGCTGCCACTTTTCTGCCCGACCGAGTCCTTCGTCCTGCGGGATGACGGAAAGTGAAAAATTATTGAAATGCCACAACACTTGGGAGCGGTCAAAATACACAAGGGAAGGATGGAAATTTAATTCTATATCCATTCACACAATGTTTAATTTCACAAGAAGCCGAAAAATAAAGTGCGGGAAAATATTCTTACCAGTTTCTTCTTGCAGAATATTTTCATCCTCGTTTACAGAGGCCATCTTGTTTTATTTTTGATAACGTAATAGATCTGACGGATTGAATGTAAATACGAGGTAGTCGTCATTGAATACGTTTATATGAAGTCAGAATTTAAAATTCATCTCAAATAGATGGGATTTGTAGCACAATGGACAGAACAGTGACGGTTAAATTTGATAAAAATAAGAATGGTAAATGCACATCGTATTAATCACGTCGAAATTTCAGATACACAATATTTAGTCTTGTGGAATACGTTTTTGCCACACATTAATCATTTTTCCATCATTTTATGGAAATTTCTGCAAATGTAAGCAAAACAATCCTGGCGGCTGGTTTAATTTCCAGATCGTACCCTAAGTTGCCCTATCCTTGTAATGCGAAAAAAGTAGACAGCGATAGCGTCGATCAGATACATTTTCTCCTGTCCCTTCAAATAGTCAGCTGTCCAATTGGTGGATGCTTGAGACTGCATATTTAACGCTCCATCTTAATATGCATGTCTGAGAGTTAGACAGAAACGACAGCAATGACTTTAAGTCCATCTCTGTTGTAGCTCATATAGTCGTACGCAAGGAGGCGTGGCAAGTACAATTTGCTTCTGCCTAAGAATGATTTGTATTTTTTTGGAGAATTTTGAATAGCACAGTGCCGTGTTCAACATTGAAATTTCATAATAAAATTCCTAAATTTTTTTAAAAATCATTTCAATTTACTTCTGAATGATTTATTGCAACATAAAAAATATTTTTCCTTTTGAGATACCACCTAGCAATTCATAGCTCTGATAGAGTAAAATAAAAACCTATTAAATAACCCGAATAAAAAAAATTGTCTATTAATATAAACAAATTTTTATCTCATTTCATCTACAACACATAATTTCATTCTGTATACAAGAGATTTAATTCTTATGGATGAAAATATAAATCCGAAGGTCTACTCCATATGAAATACTTTATTTATGGTACTCAGTTGAATTAAAATAACATAGCTTCTATAAATTCTGTAAAAATCTAACAAACGCAAACATTTTCACTCTAGAAAAAGTATTAAGATACCACTCTTATGGGAGTAATTTTGTTATCTCCTCAATGGTAATTAAGTAGGAATCATCAACTTTCCTAACGTTGTTGGCATTAAGCAGTGCATTAGTGTAAATAATGCTTTTAATGTTTTTGAGTAGTTCTTCAGACATAGCTAGAGGTAGGCCTGGTTAATAGAAAATTATTTTTTTAAGATATATTATAAACGGTACTAACAATTATCATTTACCCTCAATTACACAAGTATTGGCAAGAGTTGGATATAGAAAATCTTTCGTAATTTTTCTTAAATCCTTCTTCTTTTTCATTGTGGTGTTTCCATAATCCAGGAAAAGTATTAAAAAATCATCGTCGCTGACCCTTTTCAAGCAAACAGAGCGATACCATTGATTGTCCTCTTCATATATTGAGAAGCACAGTTCGAATTCTCTTAACGGAAAATAAAAACTAGTTTAGTTAATAAATCTAAAGCAAGAATGATGAGCTTACCTTGGCGAATACTCTTGAGGAATAGAAGGATCTATGCAAAATTTCATAATATTTTCAGTATATGTGGTGTGGAACTTTGTCAGCAACTCTGGGTTAAAATCACAGCCCGTAATCAGTCCATCTCCAATCATGCTATCATCCAAAACAAAAATTTTGACCGATTTGCCCGTAGGAATAGGAATTAACTCGATATCATTTATTTCAAAAATGTTTTTAGATTTAAGATTTTCTTGTACTTCTTTTATATCATCCTTAACGTTTTTTTTTACATCATTCTGACGTTTTTGGACCTTTTCTTCGCCATTCGTAATTTCTTCGAAAAGAAGTGGAATAAGTTCTTTATTGAAGGAAGTATTTGGATCAATAAATAGTTCGATTTCATTTTTCAAAAACGAAATTGTAAATTTCTTTTTCTCTTTAATGCAACTCTTTAGCAAAGCGACAGCCTTATTTAAAGGGCATGGAGTTATTTTGTTCAAGTGTAGAAGCGAAGATTTAGTTACAAACACAGGTGCATATCTAACGAAATTATCTGCTTCCTTTATTTCCTGTTCTTGGACTTTAAAGCAGTTACCTGAATCAAGATCTAATAGAAGAACTTCATTGGGAAGCTTATCAAGAATCTTGCAACGAACAAATTTCTTTTGGTTGTGACCCAAAACAATTTTATTTTTTTTAGCTACAGTTTTTGCTGCTATCTGCCCCTTTTTATCGAAAATCTTAGAGTAAATGTCTACTTTGTCATGTTTGCAGACAGAAATTTCAGAGTGACTATGAACATGGGTTATTTGGACTTCATCATTTGGTTTTGGACCAGCCAACCAATAATCGATGGAAATGTCCGCAAAGTATCCGTTCCAATCTTTGGATACTCTAACATTACCTGCTAGTTTGTTTGTATCATAATATAGATCATAATTAGTTGTTGCATCTTTGGTAATAGGTTTTAGCTCAAGGGTACTTCCATCGTTCCAGTATTTTTCTAAGTTGGCTTCTTTTTCGGTAGTGATAAGTAATGCTCGTCGCGGGATATTTTTAAAATCGCTGGGCACTGATTTTACCTCATTCAAAAGTTCTATTTGTCCAATATCTACGCAATACATAACAAAGAAGGATTCATAAGAACTTAGAAGAAATCCACGCTCCCAATGTGTAGAAGTTTTGCCTACGACAAAAGAACCCTCCACAGGGGGTAATGCCATCTTAAAGTCATTTTCAGTGTCTCCGGCAAGGGTTTGCCTCATTTTATAAATCTGCTCCGTTATTTCCTTTTGCTCGGCGATCGCAATTGCGTATACTTTCTGAAAGACGTTGACTATCTTTATTTTCATATTTATTGGAAGTTCCTCCTTCTTTTTATATTCTTCTTCAACTTCATATACGTCGTTATTTTCATTACCAATTATTTTTATTTTCAGCATATCACCAATATCAACAGCTTTACCATTGTACTTAATGCAGAATGCATACGAGTTCAAATTCTTCATCGCCGTGATAGGTGGTTTCACTAGATTTACATTGATGTAGAAGTCATTGCCATAATCTAAAAGACGAACACGAACTTCGTTTAGAGGATTCTTTTCTTCAAGAATTATAGCCCGATAATAAATCCCAAGGAAAGGAATAGCCACAACATTACCAACGTATATCATATCCGCAGGACATGGTTCTGTATCATGTCTTATGTTTTTATTTATTTCTTTAAGTAGTGCAGTACACGCTGCTTCATATGAAGCATCAACAACCCATATAAGCTTGGAATCGTTTTCCGAAACATATTGTACTATAACTTCAAAAAATGTATCTTTCTGAATTGGAAAATGATTCCTCCAGGCCTTTTTGGATTTATTGGTCTTCTCAGAGGTGTTGGAAGAGAGGACATCGTCTAATTTATCAATAATTTCGTCAATATTAAATGAAGCTGGGTCATCTTTACTTTTGTTCTTCAATTTTAAAGAAAAGTCAATAGAATTGCCGTTACAAGTAAAGGGACCATCATTCTTACTACTCGAATCTTTTTTGTTATTTCCATTGCTGTAGTCCTCATTATTGTCATACTTAAGCATTATGGGCATGTCGCTTTGGTTACTGTACGCGCGCCTCCAATTACCTGTTCCTCGGGTAGGTTGGCAGGAGCGATTTGAATCATCCTTTGGTGGTGACAGAGGAATTTTCTGTTCTATTTTTCGTAAGTTAGAGTTGATCGCGACCTCGCTTTCAGAATGGTTGTCATTTTGATTAAACCACTGCGGTTTTCTTAAAGAGAAATTTTGATGAATTCTCGGACTTTCTATTGAGCTATTTAGGAAATTAGCACGTTCGAGTCTGACATTAACGGAAACTTTTTTAGGTTTCAATGATTTCAGTGGTATTAATGTTCTAGAAAGAAATTTATTGAGAGGGTTTTAATTTATGAATTACACAGAATTTTTAAAGTTCCATAACAAAAATAGACCCTAATTGTAAAACTTTGCCGCTATGGGGCTATACTTATTTTATGGGGTCGATTTAAATTTGCGAAATTGTTTGTACTGATAAAGATTTCTCATATTAATTTAACACCCGAGTTCAGCAAGGCAGCACGGTCTAGATTGGCATTTTTAGTGCTTGTATTGCCCTGGATAAAACTATTGAGCGACGTAGGGATCGGATATGTCGAAAGACAAAAGAAAATAAATTTTGGAATGGTGTTTTCAAATGCCTACAACCGAAATTCTCAAGCACATAATCGCAGTTTATTTTCCCTCGTCATGTGTAAAACTCTTCGCTGCCTGTGTTAAGACGAAATCAATTGTATGCAAAGGAAATTATGAGAAAATAACTTCTCAGAACTTCCTGTGATAAACTCTCTTTGTATTGAAAAATTTGGAATTGTAAATAGCTGGCATGCTGAGATGTTAATCGTTTTTTGTTTTGCAAAAAAGTATAGCAACTAGTTTTACTAAGGAAGTGCGTAGAACTAAATAACTTACGGCATGGGAATGCAAATCAGCTTGTGTTTCGCCCAATCTTCAATTTGGCAGTTAACGGAACAATAGCACTCATAGCACCGCTGACACATCGACGTCGCTTGAGTTCCGCACAAAGCGCAGAGTCCTTTTTGATCCGACATTTTCAGTGAGAAGTATCCCGTAAATAAACGGCGCAAATCAAATTTTAATTATCACTTTTAACCGAAAGTACGCAGCCAGTTAAACACCCTTCAAATCGAATCCACTTCTTTGTGTACTGCACAACACAATAAGCAATTAGATCCAAAGTAAAGTTGGCTGCAATTGGCAATAACCAAAGTCCGGTAAGTATAATGCAGGGTTGGGCATACGATAAAAACTTTGGAATATTTAATAAAATAAAAACCGGAAACGATGTAATGATCATTAGAAAATTAACCTAATCTATTTTAAATATAGTTTTTTTTATCTTAGCTCCTCAAATTATCAAAACGACAGCAATGGAGTAAAAATTGATCGTGATAAACGTTGTTCGCCTAAATATATGCACTACAGCATGTTACTGTAATTAAGGATATGTCCAACGTGTTATTCGAGGCTTTATAATTTTTGTTTTTCAGAAATTTTGAATTAAATTGGAAAAGTGATATTAGTAAATGTCGAAATTTGCATTAATTTCTGTCTGCTGTCTACGGAAAATATTTTAGTCAATCACTTTAATAAATTAAGTTAAACACAGTCAAATTTAAGGAATCATGAAATTAATTTTGAAAAGCCTACTGGGTAAAATAAATAGCAGTTTATAATTTTCAGCAAACCATTCTTCCTTTCGGTTACTTTTTATTAATCCTTTATTAATTTGCAGACAAAATGAATGAAGAGGGGACCACCACCGCCACCGGTTTACTTGAAATTATTGCTGTTAAGTCTCCTGAAATTTTTACAAGATTCTTTTTTTTGAAAAATTTTGTTGGCCCACAAATTTCGTAGAAAAATGGATTGCTTTACTTAATAATAAGATGCTACTTCTTTGCTCTATCCGGGAATCGTAAAAAAGCTTTCAGAAATAATAATAATAGAAAAATAAAATGTTTTACTCAAAAAATCCTTTAATCATTTCCATACGCTCGTGTTAAATGCTTTGTCATAAGTTACTGTTATAAAACAAATCTATATTTATTTTGTTAAATTACATTTGTGTCTGCCTTAAGTAAAATATAATTAAACCTTAGAAAATAAATGTAATGAAATTTAACACATGCATAAAACTGAAATCGGTGGACTAACAAAATCACAGATTAAGATCACCGCAAGTGAAAATTTTTAGTGCGGTGGATATAATGCATAAGGTCCCGTGGTAGACAATAAAATAATTATAATCATTATGGTTAGCTAATTTACAATGGGGAAAATAAAAATAAAAATAAAAAAGAAACAAATTTGTTTTTCCGGGCTTTTGCTTCGTTTACTTTACACACTTTCAAAGCACTCTACGTTCAGACTATGGCTTGCTTTAAGTCAGATAATTTCTTCTAGCAGTACTAAATACATTAAATGAATCAAATTCATACTCTTTACAAAATAAAAGTGTTAAAAGATTTTAACAAAAACGAAAAATGCTTTAAGCGTCCTCGGTTTCGACTTACACAAAAAAAATTATTATAAATTTTGATTTGTTTTTCAAAATGTTTGACGAACGCAAGTATTTTATTTATTTTTTTCTTTCCGAGGGACGCCCCATTTACCTAAAAGTTTTGTATTTGTCTAACTACATAATGCACAATAAGTGGAATTTGACTAATTTCCATAAACTTTTGGTAGTTTTTGTCTAATTTTGTTTTCGTCTAAACAGACTTAAGTGTCTAATGGCTATTTTTTTTTTACATATTTACAGAACCAAGCGGGACCTTGATTTCATGAGGCGGTTCGTACTGCCTGACGCCTTAATGTCTCCGTTCCAACTTTTCGATTTGGTGCGAAACTGTTTGTACGCAGCACCAAATTTCGGATCCAGCATTGGCCGATAGGCCACTGGGTCGCAAAGATTGGCGTAATTTTCGAAAAATTCCTTATAGCCGCCATGGAGGAGATAGATTTCCGGATAGTTGAGGGCGGGATATTTGTGTGAATTCCGCAATCTATCGCGGTTGCGCAAGAAGCGTGATCTGGAGGGGGGGAAAAAAAGGTATTTGTTTAGTTGTTTTCTTGCAAGACATTAGAAATATAAAAAGTACGGACTAAGTGAACGAGTAAAAAGCTTACAATTTAGGTCCACGCTCGGAGGAGAATTCACAGTGGAATACGAGTATGTGTCTCTTTGGTCCGTCTTGTACTGCTTCCGGTGCTACTTCAGTCTTATTGTTCACGAGTTCCTCCAGGATTTGCTCGTGGGTGTACAAGTTCTGGGCGCCGCGTATGTGGCCCCCATCGTACTCGTACGGGTATCTGCAGTCGATTATTTTGAACGACGCCACAGTCTCATTAAATTCCCCACGAATCAGTTGAGCCATTGTTCCACAAGATATCGACTTTAGATCCCTGTGGCGACCATCCATCAAAGGTAGGCAGAAGGGTTTGCTGAAATCCCCGATTAGGTCAGGCTCAGAGGATGATCTCGCCAACGCACTCATGATATGAGTTTCGTTCAGTGATATTGATTTTCTTAAAATAGGACGCGCTACTTCGACTCTTTCTACAGTTTCAATTTCCTTGTTCTCCTTTTCGTCAATTTTGTACCTTTTGCTCTGCACTGGACTTAAACTGGGTGGTTCGGGGCGCTTAAAGCATCGTTCCAAATGTTTTGATGTGAACGGTGTCGTGTTGTCTTGCACTGGTCTCAAAATTTCTGGTGTCTTTGGTTCGAATAATGCACTTCGGGCTTGCTGCATATTATTTTCAGTCAGACTCAGACACCGACGAACTGATGGCCTTTTCATTTCTGGAGTTTTAACTATATGTCCACTGATGAGCGAGTTCAGGTTGCTTGGCAGACGTACCTCGTCTTCGAATTGGTCCATGTCATACAGCTCCATGTAGTCATCTTCCATAGATTCTGTTGAGCTAGAACTTAAGCTGTGGAAAATTCGGAAGTTTTTCGGCGATGTTTTTGCCTCCCTGTGACACTGGGTCCCTTGTAGTAATAGTAGACTTTGTGGCTTGCATGGTGATGGTTCTAGTCTCTTCGGCAACTGTGGTTCAGTGAATTTAAACGAAGACACTCCATAGCCGGAGTCAACTGAACAGCCATCGAATTCATCTACCGATCGTCTTTTGTCGACTATAGTCACGGTGTTCTGTACGACTGTAAATCGCTTCGGACTGCCTTCCGGTGATAGTAGGCCAATATCCACCAGGGGACTCGATGGACACACTCTCGGAATTGCCTGAGGGCTTTGGCTGCTATAAAATGAAATTTCATCGACAGCCATCCTGTTTCCCTCGTCCGGTGATATTTCATGGAGATCAGCGTCCTCCTCGAAAGGCAGCGCCAGGGGCGCTATGTTAAGACGCCGCTGGGCACCGCGAACATGGGACACTCCTCGCTGTGTCCCTGCATTCCGTCCACCAGAATTTAGGGTGAAACTGTTGGAAATGAGGCTGGAAAGAAGCCGAGAAAGACCACATTAAAACGTTTGCACAATTATTTCCATTACAAATAAATTTCGTATAATTACAGAAGCACAATTCTCCTATTTGGCTTCTCAATTAGAAACAGAAAACTATTATTTTTGGACATTTTAAGATGATAAACACCCACGATCGACTGAAACACCACCGCGCACGCCAGGTTCATTCAACCTACTCGGCGCGTTACGATTCCATCAGGCTGTAGGAGACCCTAGCCACCGGTGCGCTTCCTTCAGAGCTGGGGATGCGCATTTTTACCCTCTTCCTAGCGAAGCTATACGCATGGCTTCATTTCGGTGCCACTCGAGGAAAGGTGCTCACAATTTCTGGCGAGGGGACATATGCAGCCTAAAAATCGATAAGGGGAAGGCAGCATGCCTCCGGCTCGAAACAGGCGCAAGTTCCCAGCAAGAATTTTGAAAAAAAAAAAAAGAAATGTTCCCTTTGGACGCCGAACGGTTTCCCCTCTCCCTCTCTCTAGCGAGGGTACTTAGGTGTCTAGTTAAAGTCTGGATCGATTCCGGGCTCTTTCTCGACATGGTCGGATCAAAGAAGGATATCTACAGATGGGCCCGGGATGCCGAGCACAGTGACGTGCAGAAGAAATATACAGCGCGGGAAACAGTGCGAAATTGTATAAAATATTCTTACCATAGTTGCACAATTAATCCATTTTAGCAGGTTGATCAGTGATCTATTCTGCATAAAGTAGTCTTTTTGAGTTTTCATCTAGTTAAAAAAATAAAAGGCTTGTTATCCCAACACGTTAGTAGAAAATTATTTTAAAAATAGCTATCAATTTGAAGCCATACTCACATCTGGCTTAAGAACTCTATTTCAAATTATAATCTTCATTTCGGACATCTTTCAAAGAACAAATTATTTTTATAAACATTGTAAGGCAGCAGTAAAATTCTGATAGTTGCCTAGAAAGTAGTACGAGTCAAGAAAACCTTCTTATTTATTTACTCGTACCTATTGTTTTTGGATGAGTTTTATTTAAAACTATTGATCAGGCGTACGCCAATGCTTTTCTAAGCCATCGTTTGTGCTGTAACAACAGCATTTTGGTACAAATAGGGCTTATTATGTCTGTCCTACACATTTACAGCATCTTACATTCCTTATAAGAAAACCAAGAAGGAGCATTCAAGAAGAATCTTTGTATTCTTGTTTCTTTTCGTTAGAAAATTATAATGCAGGCAGGTAAGAAAGAAACCGGATTAGGGATAGGATTTTCAATAAATTTATGAACACCGGCTAATTTTCGGCTTAAATCATAACGATAATATTAAGTCAAAAATACAGAAATTATCAACTTACTTTGTATTGTGGTGCGAGTCTAAAGATTTTTTTCTTTTAACAGGGTGGTACAAAGCTGCAACCCGACCTATGCTAAGTCTGTGGAATTTCCTCTTGCAGTTAAACGGCGTCTTTCTTCCCTTTCCGTTGCTTTCATCGCCCTTTTTGTTTTATTCGAAGAATTTTTTCGACTCCTTCATTTAAATTCACGAAGAAATTTATGTGTACGCAAAGGCACGGACCATGAAGGCGGGTATTTCTTTTTTCTTTTTTGTTTTTATTTTGTCGCATTTTTTGTTATGCTGTTTTTTAATTAATCGAGGGATATGGTTAAGGTTTTCGGAACTACATTTTTCGGAAAGGAAGGAAGTTCAGCTGCTCTAAATATAGCACTTGGCCTTGATGTTGCTTAATGGAGTTTAAGTTTGTCAGAATGTTTTTTAGGGTGATATTTTGTTGCTGAGTCAATTATCTTGCTTTAAGATTTATCGAAGGTAGGGCAATTTATTTCGCGGTCTGTTTTGTGTTTGATACACAAAAAAAATACGTTACGTAATCACTTAGAATTAGAATTAGAAAATTACAACTTCAACAGCGATCTTCATCTCATAATTAAAGAAAACACGTTCGTTTTTATGATGTGATCATCCATAAAAAAAAAGGTACATATTTGTCTACCTGAGAAAAAAAAAATCGCAGATTTCGTTACCTTGCACTGCAAGTGGTAACGTCTTTCAAAGCGCGAAAGAATTTTCATAAGGAAGCAAAAGATATGAAGTCACCTTCGTTTTACTCTGTCTGAGGAGGCCAGTCGGAATGATCAAATTTTCACTTTTTATGAATCAAAGCTCCGCTGAATTTTGCGAATCATTGGGCAACGCAAACGAGTCACAAAGATGCCTGCACAGAAGATGACGGTGGTCAAGAAGAGACTGGAGACCACGAAAAGAATTTCAGTGGTAAGACCCGTTCTCGTTCTTTAAGAATTTTTATTTTACCGCACCACAAAACAAATGTTAAAAGGCAAAGTAATAAAAAGAAGAAAAAAAAGGAAATTCTGTTCTGCAAAAATTCTGTTCCCATATGCTTTTGAGTCGTCTTCTTCCAGCAAACTCGGACTCGCTATGAATGAAAATGAAAATAAAAGTGAAATTAAAAAGTGAATTAATGCTAATTCGCTGTGTAGATTGACTCGCGTGAGTTATGCCCTACGCTAATTATTCAACGAGCATCTAGCGGGGGTCGTGGATTAATGAAAAATTTTCTGAAGAAAATATTTGGATCGCCGTCATGCTCTGTTAAGTCATTCACCTTTGATTCATTTTCGCTTTCAGTCATAATATTTTGACCCACATTGCGGCCACGTTCGCATATTTGATAAAGTGGTTCCAGTGCTGAAGCAATTTCAGGCGATCAAAGTTCTTCAACTGATAGTCTAATTTACTTGTTGAAATAATTTCTGTTATTAGAGAAGATCGTTGAGGATCATGACTTCAATAATAACTTTTAAAATTGAGTTTGTTCCCATATTCAGGTCCTCGATTTTGCCTGTTCTTCACAATTTGAATATGTACTAGCAAATGTTCGTTATGATTCTTTTAAATATTATGGAATATTTGATAAATATTATTTAAATCGATCAAAACCGATATTACAATAAGTAACAAGTTTTATTTTATTTCTATTGTCCAGACATTGGTTTCTTTTCAAAGCGTACACCTAGTTGACGAATTATTTCCATAAAAACTTTTCTTTATCAATATCAACTTCTAAATTATAATGTCTAAAAAATATATATATATAAAAGAGAATTAATCATTACCTTGTGCATTCGATAACATCGCAGGATTCTTCAGGTATACTACTTTCCCACAACATATTTATATGCTACCGAGATTTCGATATATTCGCAACGATCAATTTGACCTTCAACAAGATCCCTACGATGGTTAACGAATCAACACCGCTCAAAACCGTTTCAAATATTCTGTAAGAAAAGCCTCAAAATAGTCCAAGATCACTGGCTGAACATGGGCGATTGTGCAATAAACAGTTGATGCTGATCAGTAAACATCATTACATCAAACAATTGTCTAAACATCACTATTTAATTAAATTGTTCAACATATCCATTTTTGCACCTTTAGTTCTTAACAATTTCATTAAGTACACATAAAAAATATCCACCCACGATGGTAAATCGCTCAAATCAAATCACTGAACCGGTCGCCCGTTTTGATTTAAACAATTATTTTAAGAGGAGTGATCTTCCGATTAAAGAACTCTTATCATCTCATCCCGCTGATTCTGCCTCAATCGCTATCCGGAAACTGAACAGCGCATACGTCTAAGATCAACGACTTGACTAAAATGACTGAAGAAAATCAGCCGCGCAGGCTTTTTATCAACATGACTTACTTTATGTGTATACGTGTTCCACACATGTTGCACAAGGCATTCACTGTATCCGTATACAGCTATTGAATTCATGTATTTCCTTTCTCAATCCCTGCGGTGAATGTGAATGAATAGCTCCAGGTTTAGCACACTACACCAAGGGATGAGAACCCTCCAGGGTTAACGCGGGGGTTTAGAAAAGCATACAGGGGAAGTAGAACCCTTTTTGATTCACCAGTGCAATTGCCCTCTCAATTTTGCGCCACACCGCTACATCCAGTGGGTATAGCTGCTGTAGGGACATCAACTTGGGTCAACACATAGACGCTATTCAAGTTTAAGATCCCCAACTGAGATTGGAAGGGACGCTGATCGAGATCGAGTAGGTGCCCTATATACTTTGGATTGAACAGATAAGTGCAACAGGTACAGAAAGGCGGGATTCAAGGATACACCTTCTCTGTTCTAATGTCTCCTTGCCATGATTTTATACCATATACAAATTTCAATTATTTTTCAAAGAAAAGCCGATATCAAATGATCGTGACTTATTGAATCTGTAATCTTCCTGGTTCTAACAAAAATTTTCCTGACACGATCACTGGCAGCTTCAGCTAGACTAACGCCTAAACATTTGGCGCTGCTCCATCTCGATCTTGTTGACGCCAGGGGTTACTGATCGGCTAAGAGATCTATTTGCATGTGGCGATACAACGTTTGGTTATTATTTTCAGGGTGATCGCCTGTAAAACCAGTTCAGACTTCCATCATGTGATAAACGTACAAAGCACTAAAGAATTTTTCTCATAAGCTAAATGGTTGGGTTTACACATTAATTTATTTACAACATAAAATGGTGGTGGAGACTTTGGCTGGATACCTGGAGCATTTTATTATCAATCAATCATTTTGTTGAGAAGAAAATAATTTTTATCAGGTCTAGTGGCGGCTTTTTCGATGATCTTCTTTGATTCCTAGTGAATTGAAAAAGTTTCGTTGATTGTGATCAAATTTAGATAGGTTAGCGATATGATCATTATGTCTAGAAGTTTTAAAGTGGAATGAAAGCCCTTTTATTCATTAAAAAGGTGCCAATAGTTATTGTTGCTCTTATTTTATTGAGGAGCTATGTCTAAGACCATGTTTATATGCAAAACAAATAATGAGCCACGGAATATTAGCAATCATGAAAACCTATAGAATTTAATTCTATTCGAAAAGATATTTTGTTAGCATTTGTAAAGCCTGTTGAATTCTCTTAATAAATAAATCATACTCTGTAATGTAAATTTAATTATGGGATTGAAAGTATTCTAGAAATTTTACTTCATCTAATTTTGTTCTAATAAATATTACAATACGTTATTAAGAAACGACTCCTTTGAAGCTTTCCAAAGTCGTTATAAAGTAAGCAGGACTTTTCCCTTTATTTAGAAGCAGAAATTAGGTCCCATATAGTTATATAGAATAATAAATACAATTTTGCTCACAGCACTTTATATTGTATTTTATGTTGATTATTTTAAATTAATGCTGGCATATTTAAACTTGAGAAATTAGTTTTTAAGAATAATAAAACAAACAATTAGTTAGAACTTAGGTACCTAATTTGTAACTCTCATGGACAATTTTTGGGTTATTCTTAGAATAAATATTTTAAGAGCATATAAAGGTTTTCAAGATTATTATTTTTATTATGTTACCTCGCAAATGTGACTAATATTCAGCAGTAGTTCCAGGAAAGCACATATTTGCACTTTCTTTTCCCGCAATAAGTCGCTCATTAATGTAGCAGGTCAGTATGCAGTTCCTTTTATTGACTTTAATGTACTCCATAAAGACATTAAAAACTGTCCTATGTGAAAGGATAGACGATAGATAGATAGATTGTAAAAGTATTATGAAAGATTAGTTTTCTATTTTATATTAACGAAAATGCTTATTTTCTCTTCGAAGGTTACAAAATTGTAATATTTAGGTACAAGGATTAAATGTTCATCGGGGCTGTAAACTTTAAATGTTTCAGGATCTTCGTGACATATATCTCCGTTTATTGTTTAAAACCCTCAAGTCCGAAGTATGCTCCACATTTATTAATAATTAATATTCATTGTTGTTAATCAAAAAAAGTATAGCAACATTTTGACTGCTGTTATCGGATTTCTTTTAGTAACGGAAGATATTTCTACAAAATTTTCCGTCTTCAAATGATCAGAAAAATATTTAAAAATACTATTGAATGTGCTTAATTAGGTATTTCATTTAATTTGCACGTAAATGAAACCATTATAGCATAAAGTTAAAACTGCATACTTTTGAAACCCTTTAAGGAGGCATATCCCGCATCAAGACCTCATAAAGCATTTATCCGCGGTTTGCCGCCAAAACAACATTCCAAATTGTTGCCGTCTCCCATGAGAGCGAAGAAAAAAAAAAAAACGATCTACCATCTTACAAGAGACCGATCGCATGGAAGCCTCGGACAGGGTATACAAGTGCACGATCGGCTTTATATACCTTCTTGAGCCTCCTTAGAGAGCAGGCAGAGACTGCACATCACGATCATCCGATCCATGATTTAGTCGTTTTGCAACATACCCTACATACATTAACTGGAGCCGAAGGAAACCCGTCTTCCATTTACTGTACCCATATATTCTCACCGTGCACTATCAGAGCCCTGGCCACTGAAGCAATAACAAAAATCAGCTGAGCGAAAGAATCGGCAGCAAGACGATTGCCAGTCCATCCAGCATCCAGCTAGGCAGACAAGATCAAGTTGAATGCTCCTGCTGAATAGGATTCTGCTGGGGACGATAGCGCAAACTGGCGCGCGATCAGCCCTACCAAATGGTCAAGAGAGAGAAGGTACGGCCGATTAAGGGTCAACAAATTCCACTTTTTATTGCTTTCCGTTATGTATGGCTCGTTCCTTCTTAAGAAGTGGTTGTGATCTCAAGGAGCCTACAGGACCAACAAGAAAACCCGGGAAAAGGGGAAAACTCAAAGTCACAGGGACTTAATAAAAAAAAATCTTAACACATTCATTCTTCAGGATATGCGTGAATTCCTGCAATGGTGTGCGTTCAAGCCCGAGCAAAAAAGAACCTATAGCAACTGAAGTCATATGAGCGCCTTAAGGCGGAAGGTTCCGTGACCTTGCCAAAACAGCTGATTGCAATTGTATGCCTGTCGGAGTGGTAAATTCTCCCTTAAGAGAGGGGTACATTTTCTTAGGAGATCGGCGTATATCTCATTCGTGCGCTCGGCATGTGTGAGAGAGGGCGGTTTTCGCGCCAAATTTTTCAGTTTTCGATTTTTTGATCTTAGTTTCTTTTTTTCGGTGATTAGGACTTTTTCGATTGGCTTGGATATAAGATGTATTCTAAGAAAAAGACTCGTCAACAAGTGCAATATGTGGGATATTTTAAAGTGATTTGAAAATGTGGAAACTTGAACAATACGAATGGGATTTCCTGTTTACTTTGTATATGACCAGAAGATAAGAAGATATACATTTTTTTATATACCTTAGAACGATATAAAAATGGGGGAAAATCAGATTAAGTGGAATAAACGTGATAACATTTTACTTGAATACATTCGCTGTACACAGATATTGCCTTAATTAAGTACTTCTATTTAAGGAATTAAAAAATCCTATATCATAATGTTGTGTGCAGAAGATTTTTATAAGAAATAAAATATTATTAAATACAATAATTAATCGTTGAAATTTATGTTCGATTCGATTTGATTTGGAACCTTATTAATTTGTGGAAATATGAATATTGATGTAGGATAACAAGCTCTCAAAAGCATAAATTCACGATCTTCTAATTATGTTCAAAAAAGGAATCCTAATTAATAATAAAAGTGGCTTCCGCTTATAACGAAATATTTGTTTAGCTTTACCCGACCATTTTAGAGACGATCTCACTGAATTCTGGCTTTTTGAGTTTCAGGGAGCCGAATTGGTATCAGAATATTTTCAGGTTTTGTAGAACAATTTCGAAAAGAAAAATAAGAATAAGCCTTTTCTGTTGCTTTTGGGTGAAGTGAAAATTAAAAATAGTACTTTAAAATGTTTCATTTAGTAAATATACTGACTATATGAAATAAAAACAGTTTCCCCTCCAAATTCGATTTAATGAGAACTGCATTGATGAATGATAACAATTTCTTTGAAGAATCTTCATAATTAACTTTAGTAAATATAGAATTGTAGAAGTTATAGAAACCGCATATGTAACTCTTAGTGCAAATAAAAAAAGGCCTGATAAATTGCTTTTTGATTACTTTATTTTTGAATTAAAAGGTTTTCTTTAACATCCCTTTATCTTTCTATCCAATTCCTTGAGTACCCAGCTCTGTAACTGTCCCATATCAGCATATAAAGTTGGCCATTTAGGATCGCACAAACCCCCAGATTTAATTCCAATCAAAATATCTTCCTTAACATTATCTGGATTATGACGAATGATTGGACCGCCTGAATCGCCACTGCAAGTCGTCTGAACTTGCTGGGGATCAACGACACAAATCATAGTATCCGGTACCGACCATTGGTGCAGTATTTTTCTACATTCGGTAAGGTCTAAAGCAGTAAGTTGAGCTTTTTTCAGAGTGGTAGTCCTCGAATATTTCTTATCGCTTCCCCATCCAATCACAGTCAATTTCTCACCAACATAATCAGCTCCAGTCATAATCGACATGTTGACTTTGTTAACGTACTGATTAAATCTGAATTTTCCTTTCAGCCACAGAATAGCAATATCATTCAAATTATCACTAGCTCTAAAGTATGGATGAGAAGTAATAGCCTCAACGTCCAGAATCTGTTCTGTACTCTCTTGGTCTCGGTATATACTCAAAGAACCTGCTCGGACTTGGAGAACACTTGGATCTGTGCCATGGACACAGTGCTCAGCAGTTAGTACTATGTCTTCGCTAATTATGATACCACCACAAAAATGAAAACCTTTCTCTTCAAGTGAAATTATATAGGGAAATTCTCCGGAATTTTTTATAATTTCTTGTCCATTTGAATCAGAACCTCCAGTAGCTCCTACACTTTCACCGTTCACGATTTGCGGCTCAATGTTGACCTCTTCACTGGCGATAGTGAAGATCAGTCCTAATAAAGTCAGAGCGTGAAAAATTACCTTAGACATTTTGTTGTACAGATACAAGTAATGATCGGTCTGGTACTGAATTTGAGAGCACCTGTTTGCCTTTTATAGGTATCAGAGTCAAGCGCGAAATAGCTGCTTTAGTTTATTCAGATGGTTACTATTTGTTATTTTTTTATTAGCTATAATGTTTTTCATGTATTATTTATAAATGAAAACCAGTCCTTTTAAGTAAATAGTGACAATCTACAATTTTGAAAAATCAAACACAACAGAGAATATAGATCACCGCATATTTTTAATAAGAAAACATCTAGATCAGTTGTTTAGTGGTAGTTTTTTTGAGTAAAGTTTGAACTTAATGTTAATTATATATTAAATAAACCGCCAATAAGATTTTGTTTACTTTAGAAAATAAAATAAATCAAGCCAAATACCTCAATGATAAATTGAAAATGAAATTAAATGTAAGAAAAATATATTGCAAGCCTTTACTTCTATCCTAATCCCGATTTTGTTTTCTTTTCGGGTCATTGTCCTGTTGAAAATGCATCCATACCTTTCATCCATCCCTTCATTCCTAGTGCCCACATAATGCGCACTATTGTGCAATCTAAATATCCTGGTCCGTTTATAAGATTGATCGCTAAAGGGCACCTGCCAGCTTAGCTTCATCCACGCGCGCATCTGGAGAATCCCAGGAGCATTTCTCCCCTTTTCCTAGGAGCTACCACCCTCGGCCAGCAGTGCCGACCCACTTGTTATAATTTCTGGCTGCAACTGCTGAATTTCACAAATATGGTTAGCTGGTCTGGTTCGATAGATAGGGGCAGAACAAAGGGCGCAGCCCTACAGATTGAATACATTACGCCGCCAGGAGCAAGAGTCCTTTTTGCGAATAAACGAATTTCAACGTTATCGCTGAGGCGATAAGGCACATTTACGATTCCACTGTGGGAAGGAGCACGTGCCGCCATAGGCTAGTCATAAACAGTTCCGGGCCATTCATAAACACCCCAAATGAAATTCATCTAAATTTAGTGCTATTGTTGTCCGCCATTGCGCTATGCGATCAACTGCAGATGCGCGTTGCTCTTAGCAGGGATGACCAAATCATTATATAGAAGGATTTAATTTTTGGTGCTAATATGCTCGTTAGCACAGCCCTACCGTTTGAGCAAAACACCAACATATGGTCAGGAATGCTCTACCAGCATAGATTTTTGTGATTCGCCGCTACCGTTGAGGGCGAATTTTCACCCTTAATGGTAACGGAAAATATCTACTCTTATTTTCAAGCGATATTTACTTGTTGTAGGATATAATTTGATAAAAAGCATCCTAGGATAGTATTTTAAAGTTCCTTTTCGACCAAAACCTGATTTTTAAAATTCCTTACTTTTGATCTTCTTAAGATAGTAATTTGAATCTTTTATGCAAATTAAAAGAAGTAGGCTACCTAGCGATGTCTCCTTCCCAGGTAGCGAATTCAGTCATTATCTACGCATCAAATTCAACTGACATATTTAGACTACCCGAGAAATTTATTGGGATGAGTTTTGAAGCCCTGTTCGCCTCACATTTCGATTCTTACCTCTACTGAGAAAGTAAAATGATATATTCGACAGCGAAACTGAAGACAACATTGCCCCATGCGAAAAGGGTCCAAAAATAAGTCCCTAAGGGTCAACGAACGTCCCGATTGCGTTGAAGGGATCTCAAGGGATTATTCGATCTGCTACAGATATACCGTGGGATAAATAGAAAAGTGAACTCCCAAAAGATCCTATCCACGGTTGGACTTCCTTGATGCGGAGAAAAAACATTTTTCACATGGATGGCACTAATTAATGGCGTGCTTTCATTTCACAACCGTTTACTGGCGCCGTACATACATACAGACATTTTCCACAGGAGATAAAGAAAGGGTTAAGAGGTGACTACAAACAATAAGCAATCATAATTTTATTGATATCTCACCGTTTTTGCGCTGTCGGTTATTTATAATTCAGGGAGGTGTGGACATAGGTCAGTCGCGTGCTTGACCATAGTACGTTATTTAAGCATAGGGTTAACTGCTATTAAGTTATGATGGTGAGAGGTCAAGATGGTCTGCGGCTATGCGCACATCGTACTTATTTTTTGCACTCTTGTGCAAATTACATATCTTAAGGGCTAAGAAATTATAGTAATTAATAAGTCATTTTATTAGTAAATTACAGTAATAGTTATTAAAGAAAATGATTTTTAAATAATTAGAACTTTGCTAATAATCTTGTAATTTGTAATATCTGGTGAAGTTTGAAAAATTTTAATTTGCATTTGATGGAGGCAAAATTAGATCAATGGTGGAACCCTAAGAAATAAAATAATTATAAAAAAAATCCAAAGAATATTACAAAGCATTCAGGGAACCAAATTTGAAAAATCGAACCACAAGGCGTGAAATAACAAAGCACCACAAAATTAGTGTAGAAACCACATACCATAGTTTCTTTTATACGTTTAGTAATTTGATATAAAACCAAATAAAATTTTGACAAGATCCTTCTCCTCTTCAAGGATTATTAGTTTTCTTTACCTCCGATTAACGAAAATCACCGAACAAAGAAGTTTCCACTGGGTCTAACCCTTCTATCTAGAGATACCTCAGTCAACAGACCTCCAAGATACCCTCCGTCATGTTGCCAATCGCAACAGGACACAAAAAGTTCTAGAGACGAAATAACTAATTCTTGCAATCGGAAAATCAAATAAGGGATTCGACAGGCAAAAAATCCTTTTCCTCCGTTCGCCTTGAGTGCGCATTTCTCCTTCTGTTGCAGGACCCTTTTGGGACCATCCTTACCTGGCCGGCTGCCTGCAGCACAGGTGAAAGTAACGGTTCCGCCTTTGGTTTAGCACGTACCACAAATCAATACCGGTGAAATTCGCAAGGGACCACCGATTCCTGGATAATTCCATCTTTTTGCATTTCCCGACTGAAATTATGAGAGCTTCCCTATTCGAAGTATCCCACATTAATTTTGCTTCCTGTTTTTCCGCCTCTGAGGAAGTTCTGCAAAATTTGAATCATGGACATGGTGGGAAGAAGGGTCGCTTAGCAAAATCTTGCGTAACGATCAGAGTTTGTCGCTGATTATTTATCTCGGTTAGTTGGCTCCATTGTCCACCGAGATGCCCATTGAGCAAATATAATATTCATCGCGACGGTAATGTGCCGGATCCCTTTACCGTAGGATATGACAGACAATGGAAATAATCAAATGTCCTTCAAGATCCTTGGCAGATGCTACTTCCTCCTTGGACAACTTCTTCCCTAAGGATACACTGCCAGCTCCTTGCACAAACACTGAAGGGGCGCTAGCGCGCATTTCTTAAGCCTCATAAGGACACCCGGCCTAAGATTTACGCTATTTACGCGTGCATTTTCCTTGTGATTGGTAAAATAAAAAAAAAAAAATAAAAATGCTGATCATACAGCTGCTCCTCACGCTCCCGAGAATCCTTGTTAATGGAAATTTATCATCTTCGTCCTGCTTCGAAGATGCAAAAGATTCAGGATGAGGAAGCAAAAGTGCAATGAACTTTTAACGGAGGTAATTTACGCCTAAAAAGTGAAAATGGGTCAAAATCGTTGGGTCCACTTCGGTCCAACGTAATTGGGCCGACTTCACTTTCTTAAGAAAGTTTTGTGGCTTTTGAATTTTAATTCAAAACAATAAATGCCAGAGAAATTGCTCTACGGAGATGGCAAGGATCAATAAATTGCGAAGAATATGAAGAAATTATGGGCATTTTGCTCGAAGAAAGCCGTTCGGGTATCCTTGCAGCCGCAAGAAATGTTATTTTTGCCAATTGATTTCTTCCACCGGTGGGTAATAAGACGACGGCAGATGTTTACTACCTTGACAAGCGCCAGCGACAGCACGGGCTAAGAAGCCTTCACCTGGATGGAGGATGAAACTGGGGCGTCTATTTCAAACCGCTGATCCGAAAAGTCAGCTGAAAACAAAAAAAAAATTCTTTTTTCTTCATGTTTCATTGTGATTTTTGCACGTCTTTCTAAATTTTGAACATTGTTTAGGGAATTTCAATTTTTTGATTTATATTTCATGCACACCCCATATCCACACTGAATTTTATAGGATTCTTTGATGCGATTTATTCTGGTTCATGACTCAATTTGAGTAAAATTTACTCCTAAGAAGTTCAATGGCTTTCTTGATATTCATGCATATGTATAAAATATATAAAATATATGTTTAGTTACATAAAATAGTGAAACTGAAAATATGTTATAGGGTTTTATTAGTGGATTTTTCTCTAGTATGAGAACTAGCTTAGTCCTCATTTCATTTTAAGTATAGTACACAATTATAGTAACTGATGAAAGTATAGAACGGAGGATAAAATTAACTAAGAGATATTGGAATTTTAGTTTAAACCTTCCTTTAACTTATAAGTACTGCATAACTAACTCATTAGGCAAGATTAAACCAGAAATTGCAAACAATTAATTAAGTATGTAAATCTTGCTTTTAACAACTTTTTTGAATAGCATTGAATGTTAACAACTTTAATATTTTAAAATTAACTTATAAAAAGAATTCTAATAACTCACTTGGGCATAAAATGGTTCAAGTGCAAATTAGAAAGGGGCTTCCAAAAATAGTTGTGTTCGTAAGTTACAACTTTTTTTTCTATTATGTTATAAACTATTTCTAATATTTGTTATTTAAGTACAGAATATGAGTAATATTGCACATTAGTTATAGCTTCTTACATAAACCCGTAACGCCAGCAATACTCCACAAGCATAAGATTGCATGGTACGGCATCCTTTAAATAAAGGACTACTATTTCCGTTTTGTGGGATAAGGATTTAAATATAATGTGTGAATTTCAAGTTGATATATCATCTCGTCTAAAAGTTAGAAGCTTCTGACAGACGGACGAACAACGTTGAGACAACAATAAGGTTTCATTAGACACTATGGTACGGAACTTAAAATAAATAAGTCTTAAATCCGGGAATACAGGAAAGTACAGTGAAATATGAAGTTGTGCTTATTTCATAGTGCACTATCGCCCAACTTTTCACATTCATATTCAGATTTAAAATAGTTAGCGGTACCCACATAATTGTTAGATGAAATCGTGCTCCCAACACCTTGGTATTTGAGGCATTAGGTTCGCTCCATTTATGCGGCCAGGCTTGTACCTTTGCAGCTGGGTAGCTTGACCCATTGTTCAGAACGAGGAAGAAATTCTTTGGGAAAATCAGAAAAAGTGGCGGTCAGCCGCTTTCACATTCTTTCTGAGTACCAGTGGACCTGCAGACCTTAAAGTGTCCCTTTTTATCGGCCTAATGTATAACAATTACTTGTTAAATTGAATCAAGCGCGCTGCTAGCGGAAGTGGTGGGCTTGTTTAATTACGAAAAAAAACCTATAAAAGAGCCAAGAGAAGGAGGCAAAAAACGAACGATAATAACGCGCTGCGGCATCGCAGCTTGATGGTGACGAGGGCCAGTATCTTTGTACGCTTGCATTTTTATCCCGACCACCGCGGATGGATGCTGTGCGTTGTGCTGGCTGGTGATGCTGTGATGAGGTTTCGAGCTCAGTCACACATAAGGAGACGCGCATACATTTAGCGTAATGGGGATTAATTGGAGCCAATTGGATTCTTGAATAAAACAAAAGTGTCCACTGAGAGGATGCGAATCACTGAGCGCCGTTGTCGCATCGAGGCCCGGACAGATCGGCTGCAACCGACAGAATTCACTGACCTTACGCACTTCGGACCCATGAGGAGGAGCGCGCATATGTTTTATGCTTTATGAGACCGTTTAACTCGATGTGAGATGCTTTACGGGATTTTAGCGTTTATGAGTCAAGTTGGGACACCGACACTTTTCATTTATATACATATTATGATCTTCAAAATTTAAATTTTGCGCCCGAAATATATTGTAAACGATGACCTTAACGAGAATTCCATGTAGATCGTTTGTAATTCGTGGAGCTACCCACTTAAGGCCTTTTTAAAAAGCGAAATGCCGAAATTGAACGGCGGTTTGTGCACCATTCAAAATCCATTTTCGGGACCACAAATTCTGTTACCACATTGTGATTGTGGCAGTTTGCGCTAATTATTGCGCACACCGCCTTTCCATATCAGTTGATTACCGGAATTTGCGCCGCCTTTATTATTATTATTATTCGCTGGAAGAGTGCCACACCAAAGGGCCACAGTATCCCGGTCCAGAGCTGTCGCCAGGAATTATTTTTGCAAATCCGTGGCAGAGCTTCATGTAGCAGAGTTCCTTTGATTTTGGTGCGGCGTCACCCACACGAAAGATGCCCATAATTCCCAGAGCCTCTTCTTTGAAATTCTGTACCTCGACGGTTATTATGCTCGCGCGGAGGCTGCGATCCCGCTTAATATATGTGGAGTGCTCGATTCCAACATTGCGGTGCGGTGCAGAGCATAACGAAGTAGGAGACGAAGCGCACCGTTCTTGGGAGCAGCATATATTTTTATGCTGCCGAGATGTATAAACAAACAAAACAATCCCCCGCCCGGTACTCTGGAACTCTCCCAGGGAGACCGAAGGAGGAAATCCACTTTGTATCAAAGATTTTTGTAACGGACAAAACGAACAAGACAACCGTCGTCAGAGGAATGAAAATAAAAGAAGAGCTCCATATGCGGAGGAAAACAAGCCTAAAGCCCGGACAACTCCCCATTTAAAGTCTTCTTTCCTGTGGTTATTCATGCCGCGACGGAACCCGACCGAGCGGGGCTCAGAATTGGAGGATATTGCCACGATGAGGCGATGTTATGCTTTTTGATCATGCAAATATCGTTACTTTGTTAGGGTACGACTCTTCGGTCGGCATTGCATTTTTCTAAGACTTTTCACTGTCTTTTTCGTTTTCAAAAATTCACATATGCGAAGGGGCAGCATATTATCGCATTTGCACTGATAATGCACCGATTAGGGGTCCGGTACAATGTGAACGCATTTCCGACGTCGCGAGTCGCGATGATTGTTGGTCTTGTGATGATTTCGATAAATTTTTCTAAGAATGTTGACTTGCAATACAAAATATCACCCCTGCAATAAAATTTCGAGCCGGAAGCATGAAGCTATTTCGATTGATAAGACAGTCAAAAATTTTAGAATTAATTTACTGATTCATAGGTACTGAAATTACGTTAATAAATCTTGTTTACAGGATGTATAACTATTAGCTTTGAATAAGTACAGGATAGATGATCAAAATGTTTCCTGCTTTCCGAAACGTACCTTAATCGTTAACAAACAGTTTTAAGGAAATATACCTGTTATATTTTAATCCTTTGCATTATGATTTAATCGGCCTAGAAAGATTTTCACACTACCACGACGTTACAGCGAAAGGGGTTAATTAAGAAAGGATTGTATTGAGAACAAATGCACCATTGTGTGCACAGATTTTTTTCTTTTAAAATACTTATGTATAGAATAAAGTAAAACGAGCGAGTATTAACCTATTTGTACCAAAGATATAAGAAGTACATATAACGATATTTTCTATTTTTCCTTTTAATATTAAACACTACTTGTAAGTAAATTATAAGCGATAAGACTTTGCATTTAATCAGTTCAGAAGTTTACATTTTTCCTGTTAGGCATGACACTCGTAAGCATAGTATCACTTTTTGAATTTCCGTTAAACTAAGTTCTAAGCCAGTACCTCCCCCATTTTAAGACCAATGCAATTTAATTACACAGCGGAAAGCGAGCAGATGCACTACAAAATGAAATTACTTTCCAAAAATAGTTTAAATCATAAGGAATTTAAGAGGATTCCATTTAGGGGAAATTCCTCCTTGCCTGACCCATAGTGCTTTATTAAAACATCACTTCTCCCCCGCATCCTTAAAAAACGTCCAGCAGGCGCATACGCGTTTCCGTCGCGTGCCTAGCCGTTGTTAGTCTCAGAAAATTAGGAAGATGAATGCCTACAGCACTATCATCTGCTTTTTGACTCCTCCAAAAAGATAATTTTTCGAACTGCCTACTGTTGATCGTTTCGAGCGAGCACTACAGCCACACCTTGTCCTAAAGAATTCCATGCCGCAGAAGACGGAACAGTCTGTTCTACTAAAATATGCAATTACCGTGTGAAATGTTGTCGGCTGCTTTCACTTTTACGCGATAAAAATGTAAATAAGCCAAGAGGAGCTGCACAGAGAGTTCCGGAATTCTGTTTGCGCAAGGATACTCAGGGGCATGTCGTAGACCTACAAGCAGCGGATGCATTTTGTTCGTGTGAATATCAACAGAAATCCGCTCAGGATGAACCCTTGTGACCTCACCGAAGTACAGGGTATAGTACCTGAAATCCCACCGGCCACAGAAAATATGTTTGTGATAATTAGGAAGCATTATGCTGGTGGTTTTTTATATTTTACATTTCATGGGAAGGTTTCCTTGCAAATAAACAACCATTGTGCAAAAACTGTGCACTTTTGTAACATTAACAAGGATTTTATATCGAAGCGGAAACAATTGATTAAAGCGAACTAAAATTTCAATCTCGAAATCGTATTTCGAATAAATATTGAAGAAGAAACGCGATCGTTCGAGGAAATTAACTCCCCCTCCATTCGAATATCAGAAGCTCTTTGACTTAAAGCCACGAAGAGATCAGCGTAATTTTCGCTGAATTCACTAAAAACCCTTAAAAGAGTTCAAAAATTACATTCGAACAAATTATCAATTATTAAGATTTTGTTGTCTACCAAACTTTTTATTTTTTTTTATATTTCCAGGAATTTTCCATTTAAATATGACTTAGTGAAAATGTTTGTGGAATATAATTGAAAGCGGATGCTCGCGAGAGGCTCAGAAGTCATAGAACACATTTAAAAATAGAATTAGGACAAGGCTCAATAAAACTCATCACCACAGCAGTTTTTATAAGTAATCATATTCCCATCAGAGCACCCAGCACATCGTAAATCAGGGAATATCCGCGCTTAGCATTAGTACCAGACGCCTCTTAACGTCTTGGCCACAGCTTGAGTCAGGAGATGTCCCCCTAACAAATAACAAGTGTCTGCTTTTGGGGCCAACAGAAATACATTTGAGCCGCGAGATTAAGTCAAGTGGTTGCGTATAATGGGTCCGCCGCTAAGAGGTCGAAATTAATCAAAAGAAACAGCACAGGCAACAACTAATCAGTTTGCGCATGTGCCTGGCCTATGCGCCGAACGAATTTTGTAGCTTGTAGTTTAAAGAAAAACAAAACGGGTCTGTAGGGGATGAACGGGGTGAGCTCATCGTAACCCAATATTTTTCTGGGACAGGACCACCCTCGTAAGTCAGTCCAATCGGGTGGGAAAAATTAGTGCAGTTGTGCGCTATTTGGTGGAGTGCCACGCGTTCGGCCGATCGATATTTCGGTTACGTCGGACGGCCGTTATTAATCTATATAGAGGGAGGGCGTCCGAGGAAGGGTGGTTGCCTGCTACGCGTGCAATTTGTAAGGGTGCACTTTTGGGGTGCACGTTATCCTTACTCAAACAAGAACGTTTGCATGGTTACTTGCGTTTAGCTTTGTTTCAGAAATAGAGTCATTTAAACCGGCCTAATTGTAACGGCTAAAGGGAGGAATATATGCACACGGATAAATTTTGGGAAGGTTTCTAGATTTTAACATCGATCGGACTCAAAATCCATAAGGTCGTGTTTGAAAGTGATGCAAATAAATAAACAAATTTGAAAATATGAAGTTAATTTTTACATGTAACAACACATGAAATTCTACTAAAATTACTGATCGTGAAATGCCTTTTATTTCGAATTACAGAGAAATTGCAAGCACTTTTATTACTCTTCGTCGAATATACAAGTTTTGCTTAACCTTATGATTTTCAAATGTTAAGAAGTAAGAATAGTAATTCTAAAATATCTTGGACAAAGGTACGTTATAAGTAAAATGCCTCATAGTTGATTCTTATTAATACAAAATCAGCCTAAGTTCATTGCCCTCATAAATTTACTATAGTCACTAACACCCTAAAATAATTTTTTTGAATCACTGTAAACCGTGAGGGTTTCATTCTCAATTCGATACAAATCCTAACTATTTTAGATACACTTTCACCCTAGCTCAAGATGCATACGTATCTCCGTGAGTTGTCGAATTTGGACGATTTCCCATGCGAATAATCTGCAAACATATTCCTGCAGGGAAAGTGCAACATCCCTATCTTAACTTGTGCTATATAGCCCATATTTTATTATGTTAGAAAGCGATAGATCCCTTCGGGTAGGATTTTCTTTATAACAAAAGATTTAATTTAAGGCAAGATCATAAAATACTTTCAAAATTGCCAGCCGTCTGATTTGAAAACATTTTATGAAACCTAAGCAACTTTTACATTCGATTCGATGATAAATTGCAAATCGATGGGTTGCTTTCTGATGCTAATAATTGAGAATTGATTTAATTAAACATGTTTAAAGCGATTTAAGTACGTGGAAAATTTTGTTATGATGCAAATTTATATTTGCATGGTAAAAAGAATAAAATTAGCCCTAACGATGGCAAATTATAGTAATCCATGTTAATTCAAGAGTTGGGAAAATATAATACTTTCCAAGAATTTTATATCGTCTTCTTAAAGATTCTATCATTATTTTTAATTTTAACAAAAAAAAAATGTAAATCAATTGAAGCTATATACGCAATTCTTTTTTACTGTTTTTGATTGAAAAAAATTAAACAACGCGTTTTTTACAAATTTAAAAAAATTTACGTACCATACCTGAAAAAAATTAAATTAATCAGAACGTTTTGTTATTCCCCTGGGAGTTTTTTTTGCGCTTTCATATCACTTACAACAAAAAACTATTACCTACAATTATACTATAAATAATGCAACTGCATTTAGGGGAGAAAATATCCTCTGCTTCCTAGAACTTCCTACTTAATGGTGTGAAAAAAAGCAAACCTCAGTCACACTTTGGACAAAACTTCTTATATTTTTTTAAATCTCTTCCGCTGCCCGAAACGAGTTAAGAACAAAAAAAAAAAACCGCCTGAATGCCGTGCGTAAATGCGTACAACACCACGAGATATATGGTGCACATTATTTAAGACTGAGATTTATATATAAAAAAAAAAAATGCAATTACCACCCTTTGAGTCCTTGAAGAAAAGTGGTATACGTCTATTTGTGACAGGAGGACTCCTAGGGAGAGAGTAGCGCCCAATTTTTTCCCTCTTCAGGGTGTCATTTTTTATGCTTTCTTAAAGGGTTGGATCGTGTAATGGGTTCGTTTTTTAAGGTGATTTTTTTGTGTGTGATTACCGCCGCGTACCCAGAAGGTTTGGATTCATTCGGGTAAAAAAAAAAAATCAAAAGTCTATGATGAGATGCATTTGGAGCTATTCACTTTTCAAATGTTATTATTTTAGAAGATTTAGTTTATGACAGTTAACGAATTCGATGCCAAGATATTTCTTTGATGCCATGCATGATATGCAAAACAACTAAAGTAAAACACTTGAGAAGATATTTGTTGAAACTAGAAACTTAAATTGTTCAGTTCTTTGTTATTTTCAAGAGTTTATTGCAGAAGCAACCATCATATATAATCTCCTAAAACTTCACTTGATATAAGAATAAGAAATTATTTATTAAAAGACATAACCAAGGACTTATTGCGTGATATTATCTAATATTATTTCATTTAGTAGGAGGATTTCTCGTACAAAATCTTTAGACATACCCCTGAATCGTCTGAAAACTGTTTTTTACTTGGGTGTAATTATTGACACTCGAATAAACTTAACTTTGAAGAGTATATCGTAATCAAGCAAGCGCTACTCTTCACCAAATGCTGCTCCAGGGACATTGATGATCACCCACCTCTTAAATGATTTATTTTATCCTTTTATCCGTCCCATCTTAAAATATATTTCATTAGTATCATAGTACCATATTCCATCCATATTGATCCTTTCAATCCTTTACCATACGAAAATATACTAATACTTTTGAGATTGAGGGCTTGAGTCTATTACGATGTTTTTAAATTTTCCCTCAAACGACTTCACAAATAAATCAAAAACCATTTTCTTATAGGAGCTGTAGAACGTAAGACTAGAGTGGTAAGAAATGTTAACCCTTTGCATTCGAGAGGTGACTCCCAACAATGTATAAATGAACGTTGGTGAAAAGAGCTTCGTGTGCAAAGGGTTAATATATTTCGTTCCCCTTAATGTACGAAACTAATATTACCGGTAACAAAACTTTGTCATATTTGCTAAATAAATGAATTAAATTAAATTGATCCTGAAATATTTATTTCTTAATTCGTTAACAATAAAATTCAGAATTATTTTTGGATTTTACTGCAAATTCGCATAATAATGTACATTTTTACGTAAAATAATCATAGTAGCATTTTGTATTTCTATATGAATGAATTTAGTATTTATCTGTTAAATTTTAGGCTGCTTCTTAAGAGGCTAATTAAATTTAAAAGTGTTGGATTAATGCAATAAGGCCACTATTATAAGAAAACTGACTTAAAATGAACATTAGCATCTCAGACTCTTTTCTTATTAACTCAGTCCAATCGTATGGATTCTACGACTATCCCAACAGGTACACAATATTTGGGAAAAAAAATCAGTCAGGTACAAATCAATGAGACTATTTATAAGAAGACTTCTAGAATTTTTGATACCAAGTTATTTAGCTAGTTAACCCCTCAAATCCGCCAAACTTAACTTCCCAAGTTCTTTCAGTGATCACATCAACAGAAACGGCTATAAATAAGTAAATGAAACTCAGAAGAGAAATGAAGGTGAATCTAATATAACTGCACGAGTGCTTCACTTTTCCTCACTATTCCGACGCGATCATCGGAGAGTTTAATAGCAGCCTTCGATGAAATTAGCGGCCCTAAGGAGTGATCTGTCTTTCTTCCTCCCTTTCGTTGTACCGGCTCACGGTTTTTTGCTCCCCCTTTCCACGCATGGCTGGAATGTAGTCAAGTGAGTCCTTTTGATTTTCTTACTATCTCCTAAAACCCTCCCGCCAGCCTCCCTCAAAACCCGTACGGGACAAAGGTTCATCTCAGCTGGTTCTTGGGAAGAGTGAGAAAATACGGCTGCGAAAAACTTCTCTAGAATAGAAATTCGCTTAAGTGGTCCACCGGCGTCCTCGTGGTTGTGCTTCTGTACCTTTCCTTAAGTCGTTCCATAGCGACATTGTACCTGGACTGTGTGGTTATCCATAGTTCGCTGGGTGTTAATTTCTTATCAGCACGGCCAAGGAATGCGGTGTTAAGTTGAAAAATCGCGGTGTGCTCACAAGTAAACAGCTTTAGTCTTCATTTCCTCCTATTTTAATGGCACAAGTTAATCCAAACAAACATCTCTAGATGGTGGTGCAATGGATTCAGAGTGCATTTTCATTACATAACGTATATAAAGTCTTGTGTATAGCTGCTGGTCGCGCTGGCTCAGCGGTTGTAGTTACCATTGGTGGGCTTCGGTCTCCACCGTCTTCATCCTCATCCTCCTCCTCCTCCTCCACCTCCTCCCCCTCCCATTTTCAGTCGTTTTATTTGTAAATTTCTCAGAAGCACTGATCTGAAGATCTCTGTGCGGACAAAAAGGGTTCTAAGCGGTCTTTGTTCTTCGGATTCTTAAGACCGACTTAAAGTGCACTGTTGTGCTTATTATTTTGAGTCTATAGACGACAACAAGAGTACAATGTGCCTCAAGAGGACTCTGTGAATAAGGATTTATTGGAAAAAGCAAAAAGGCTGTTTATGGGAAGGTACACAAACCGATGGAAGGGAAAGAATGGCGAGAATCGACCAATCATCATAACATGAAGTTCGTTTAACGTTCGACTGTTGCTGAAGATATGGCCAATTTTGTAAACACTTTCAGGACTGTTGAGTTAGCTAGTTTAGATTTTAGCTATTAACCGCATTTGCTATGATGATTTCAAGTGTTTAATGTGATATTCGCTTTTAGCACCGATTTTATGCTTGTTTAAAAATGCAAAATATGTTTGTTGTTAGTTACATAGTTATAAATATAATGATTCAAGATCAACACAAAAATTTTATTGTGTTATTTTGTACAAGCACCGCATTATGGGAATCACTAGGGAATGTTAAAGTTATTTCGAAAATAATAATAACTTTTTTTTCACCCAATTTCAATTTTAAAAAAAAAGCTTAATTTAAAATAATCTTAAAAAAATTGCAACCTTTTAAAAAAACTAGGCTCGTTTGTTTTGTATTAAGATAAATTACAAAATTAGTATACTGATACTACCAGTTACCAGAGTGCTTTATTTTCAAACTTTCAATCAAATACTTAGTCGGAAAATAAGAAAACTTAAATAGAGCTACGGAAAGCTCTGATCTGATAAGTTTTGCAGTCACAACAGATTTTGTCATAAAAACTGGGTCAAAATGTTAACGTACAATGCACCTGGAATAGAATGGATGACAACAACGAATAATATTTCAAAAAAAAAAAAAACTATGAATGAAACTGGCGCCAAAGACAACCCAAATGTTGAAGACACAGTGTCGGTTCTTATTGTGTACTTAAAGATAAGCATGCACTATCTTGGAAATGTGAACTGTTAGTAAACAAATGAAAAGAACTTCAAAGAAGCACAAGAGTTTTGCTCAAAGGATTTCAATATTAAAATAGGGGGCAACTTTGTAGCGCCTTTGCATATTGACGTTAATTCATCAGAATTATATCTTAAGATTAGCACTAGCACCGACCATAACGAACTTTTGATATCAAAGCAAACTGAACGATAAGTTTTTGATTGAATATTTCAATTGTTCTGCCGTTATTTACTTCTCCCCATTAAGTAAAAATGCTTGCTCTGAAGTTGTACGAAAAAAACCAAATATGATTTCAGATAAATCCGTATGCCGCACAACAGCCGCCCATCTAATAATATTTAAAATAAAAAAAATTCTCTCACGCATATGTCGAGTGGGCGTTAGACCATTAGGCGGTTGGGTTTCTTAAGCAAGATATGCGCTCGCTAGAAATGGTAGATATAAAATTTGAATGTAAATAAACATGAGTGCCCCACGCAATGAATAATTGTTGATTGGGGAGCCTTAGATTTATGTGAAGGACTATAGCGTGACACTCATGCTTTAAAACAAATAAAACATTTAAACAGTCGGCAAGTCTATTTTATGATAATTTTCCACATAATTTATTCTAGGGGTAAAGACATTCTAAGTTCAAAATCAGACATTTTTATTTTTTGTCTATTTCTAGAGGGGCTTGCAATTTATTTAGCGGTGTGCTGTGCGAATTTTAAAAAACGATGAACAGGTTTTATGGGATGATAATAATTTTCGATGCCACCAATTTTCTTGCCATTCATAAGAATGCCAGCAGAATTTTTAATTATGCTTAATTCGCATTTTTCAACCGGAAATAGTTGTAATGAATTTTTCAATTTTTATTTCATTCCGAAAACAGGATCAATGGTTATATAATAAATTTTTGTAATATATATAGAAATTCAAATATTCATATATTGAGAATTGACAATTAAATTATTCACATTTATTTTACCAATTAAAAACACATCCTTAACGTCAATCGTACGCCGCCTAAGAAAAAATAGCCCATTCGAAGTGATTTCATTTCATCACACATATGTCATAATTACCTTTGCTTATGATCTTAATTTGCACCATAAACGCCGTAACTTTTGACTTAGCGCAGATTAAAGGAAATGCGAACGTTGTGGCGGTAGCGAATCAGAAAAATGCCATTGAATTAAAACACAGGCCGGTCACAGCCATCGGTTTCAAGGAGACGACGAAGTGGAAGATCGCAAGTAAGATCGCTTAAAAGGAGCAAATTCTTGTAGCCTTGGAATGCCGTAGACACTTTGGTCTGGGCGACGACTGAAGGGACACAAACGGGGGATGAGTGGGAAAAAATCAGCCGGTCTCGGACTCCACCATGGGACTCTTCTCTTGAATGAAACTTGCTCAGACGGGGTTTTGATTCTTTTGCTTATTTTATTCCAGATGATCCTCAGTGCTACGTTGATCGCTTTTGGAGCCTCTGTGTGGTATCTGCCTTTGGCTATCCGTAAAAATAAAACAATACTGAAAACAAAAAGGCGTAAGGACTGCAGAAATACCAGTTAGACAAGTTTATGAAATGCGAAATTGGTGCATTTTGGCGCCAAAATTTCTACATGTTTTGGGGTGTTCCCACTTTTGTTATATAACCTCCAAACGTCGATTATGGCAAATGTATTCATGGAATTTTGCAAGGGCGACTTCCTGTCGTTAATGACCGGAGAAATGTACCTGCTTTTTAAAATCATTTTTTTTTTTTTTGATTAACTGATTAGATCTGATTGGACATAAAGCATAATGAACATGGTTCGCAATTACACGAACAGGATCTAGGAGATTACTTTTCGATTTAATTGCAACCTATACTTAGAGCTGAATTGAAAAATCATCAGTTCAACTAAATCAGATCACAACGATTTTTGCTTAGTTGGTTGCTATAAACCTTGAACATTTAATCCCTCTTTAATCTTTAATAAAAGTAGAAACTTACAAAATCGGTCAAAAACATTTTAAAATAATTAGCGATTGCTGGAATAATCGTTTTAAAAGAATAGTGTACTGTGCAAGGAAAAAAGGGTGTAAGTACCTCGTAAAGTAATAATTTTCAATAAAATTTATTTAAAATTAATTATTCTCAACGCAACAAGAAATCTTAAAATTCTTATGATCTACAAAATGTAATTCTTCGTTCACTTTTGAAAAAATTTGAAACGCAAACAAGTTTAAGAAGGTGAACATACAAATATCATTTCAACTGATGTTGGGTACCTGGAATTTTTGCGAAGGTATTCTCATCCATACATGCCCCCACTCCAAACTATTTATTGTCGTCCATTACAAAGCTCAATGCTTCGCGGTTTTAAATACTTGAGGCCAAAACAGGAAATTAAATATAAACAGTCAGGCTGAGCTAAAAGTGTTGATTCTGAAGGTGTCAGAAGACGCACGAACTGTAATGGTATGTCTTGTGTCAATATTTAAGACCTTACCGATAATTTTTCTGGCATAATCCGGACCAGGGGAACCGATGTGAGAGCTCTCGTTTCTAGTAAAAATAGTATAAGTCAGTTCGAAACATTGAATAGCTGCCAACAAATGCATCCATTCATTGATAAAGAGATAATCAACGATAAATGTTCGGTACGTGGAGTAGTTTTTTCGTAGCTAAAGTAAGCAATCAGCTGCGATGATAAATTACATAAGTAACGACTTTTTTGTGGATTAACTTAATTTCCATCTTTTTGGGTTATGTAAAATTCTGTTGAGGGCAAAAATGCCATCCTGCACAATTACGATTAATAATCTGAGTGGGTTTTCGCTCCCTATACCTCGCAGAATTAGGATTAAACTTCGCATTATTACTTTAAGTTCCACTCATGTTGTAGAGCAACACAATCTCAATTCATTCAAATTAAATTCCAAGTGACTTTTTTGAATTTCGTAAAAACAAAGAATACTAATAAAAAAAAAATAACTATAATATAACCACAATTTTCTCATGTACTTATACACTATTAAAATTTAAAATTAAAGCAAACTTAGGCTTATTATCCATTAGCAAGCACTGGTAGAAACTGATTTCATCATGAATCTTTGTTTTTGTTATCCCATTAACTTTATTTAATCTGGTTGACTACCTGAGGTGCCCAGAAAAATGTTTTTATAAACTTAAATTGATATTTATTCTTTTATTCGTACATTTCGCGTGTTTTTTCTGCTTAAATTGTTGAGATGTGCATCAAGTGTCTTGCATAATAATCAATATAAAACGGCCAAAATGACGCCATCGCAATTTTTATGTATGTACGACACGTTTGTTAATCGATGCTTTGAATAGTTCATTCCTCGTCTGTCGCGTGCGTGTCAATAACTTTTGCTTTCCTTGTAAATTGTAATGAATTTCAGTAAGGTACAACGATCTTTTTTAAATCCAGATCGGATTTTGTTATTTTCAAAAATAGTGAGACCTTACTATAACAATTTTAAAGGAATATGTTTCAAGCGATTTTTAAAATTGGTATCATCATCATCTTTTAACTTGAGCTAATTCGCCTTTCTGATTCAGCTACGATTGCAGTCTTTGTTGAGTTCAGATGGGATTTTTTTTCGAAAATTACATCGTAATGTTGATAGGGAAAAAGTAATCTTATATAAAACAGTAAGAGATAATCTACTCGTTATATCAAAACATAGATTACACAGTCATTTTGACTAAAATATCTATAAACAATTGTATTTTCTTCTTTCAATACATACATAAAATTAAAATTCAAAATTCATTGATAAATTCGAACTGCCTCAGGAATTCCAATTGAAATTCCACACGCACTATTTTACATATGTAACGTAGTAACTCTTTACGTAGTCTAGGCAGAAGCCTCAACGAAAGGGAAAACTATTTCGGGTTTGGCCCTTCATAGCTGTTAACATCGCTTTCGTTCACAAATCACTAAAAATTTATACAAAGTTCACGTATTCTAGTTCACGATTCTAACAACAGTCACCTCTATTTTGTGATTTAAACGTTATGAAAAGAAAGCGATATTTTTCTTTAGGCATATGCAACCTGTCATATAGTAACTATGCTATGCTTTCTTTTATGCTATATTAATATGTCTTAATGCGGCCTTGTATTTATAGTAGAGAAAGGCACATTTTAAGAGAAAGGCGAATAGTTATTTAAAATGTTATCACAACGAATTACAATCTTACCCATTTCCAAAAGAAAGGTCATCTACCTCTGTTCCCGCAATAATTTTGGTATCATCGTCCTCTAATAATAGTCTGAAAAATGTAAAGAAAATAAACATAAATAATAATGGTATTGTTCTCAAACCAAAGAGAAATTATTAAAAAAAAAATAATACATGATATGTTATCACATCGACATTTTTAGGCCACCAGCTAAGATGATAAATTGAGACATTGTGCCTGCCTAAACCCACGCATCATGCCAAATTATCTGCAATTTTCTTCAGACATTCTTTTCTTTTATTCTTTTTTTTTTCTGTGCAGAAATACCGCCAGTTTCATACGGAACCACTTTCGTGTTTATTTCCTTAAGAGATCCATTTCAAAAATCATGCGTATCTCCTCCTGCACCTTACCTACCGGTCGGATAACAAGATTTTTCGCATGAACATCTTTAAGAAGTTATAAAAGGGCGAAAAGAAGAAAAAGACAAAATTGATTCGTTTGGTAGCTGGTGAATTTTTAAAAAGGGGAAATTTCATTGAAAGTAAGCTGTAATTTGGTGATTTTAAAAATATTTTTGAAAGTACATACATAATGTAAATTTTTTCTAATATAATCATACAGACAATAACTTTAATACACTGTTCAAAAATTATCTTTGAACCGTCAACAAATGCTTCATGCTTCTTTCGAATTCTGTGAAATTAGAACCTAATTTATAGGGTCTCGTGATTAGTAAAGAGATGCATCTTAGAAGATCAGTTTCCCTCCAAATTTCCATTTGATTTCGTGGTGATCTTCGTTCAAGTATTCATCACAGCACTCCCGCACTATCCAGCGATGCTCGAATTTGTATATTAGAAGGCGCCCGCCTGTAGCCGGCCTCTCTTCAACTTTTTGTCTGTTTTTAAATGTTTTCTTTCAATACATCTACCACTTTGGGGTATATTCCTTTAAAAAAAACTGGTTGAACTGGCTTTTTTGGCGCGAAAATGTTCTACTGACTTAGTGGATGATGATAACGCAGCCTATGTTTTTATAAATTTTTATACATACTCGGCCAGAATAATTCACAGAATGGGCTACATGGCAAGATTGAATCGATTGGTGATCGTGGCTCCGTCTTTTTAGCTACGGAAGTGACGGTGGTCCTGAGATGAATGCTAAAACCCCGAAAACAAATTCCAAGGCGGGACTTTGTAAATTTTTATTTTATTTTTTAGGCGTTCACTGAAGGAATTCACGGCTATAAACACTAAAGCGATTATTGGCTGATTTAAGAGGTACTCACTTTGGGGTATTTACAAATAAAGTTAAGATCTCTGAGAGTAAAAAGTTGAATACAAATGTAGTTGTGTTCTAAAAGGTATGATTTTAAATATTTTTATAACTGCTTATAGTTCATTATAATGTTTATGATAAATTTAGATTTAAAATTGTCTACATTTTAAATAGGTATCAGATTGCTACAAGTCTTATTCCAGTTATTTAATCGTTACATTTTTAGTAATTCGATTCGATTTTGGTTAATACTTATATCGAATTTTCATAACATCGTCTGCATCGTTTATGATAAATGGGAGATTCTTAAAATCCATTTCAATCAGATAATATTACCTCCCACGCCTTCCTTGACAAGACAATCAGATGAATGTTTATTGGCCATCACTGTGTATGAAAAGAATTCGAACGATCGGGGATTAAACAGAACCAAGACATTAATCAGCTGATTTTTTGGTTCGATTTGATAGGGGCACTTTGTGGGTATGCTATTCGAATAGAAAAAACAGAAACAAATTTTACGGTTGTGTCCCTAGGTGAGCTAAATATAAGGAAAGAAAAAAAAAATCATTCTTAAGAAAAAATCCCGCTTAAATAAAATTTCTACCTGGCCGCCCAATCAGCTGACTTCTTTACTTGACCTTAAGGAATCTCACCTTCCTTTTCGTTTTTTTTTTATTTATTTATTTTATTTTATTTTTATTTTTTTATATTGGTATTGAGTGACTTTGTCCATTTCCAGATTTGGAGGTTTGTTTTATTTTCTCACGGTACCCTCTCTGATCACACGTCAACGCGGCCCGGCATATCGTGGTCAGAACTTGTTCTGTAACTTCTGTAAAAGGTATCTTCTCCGAAGACGGTGTAGTTTTTATTTAGTTTCCGCACTTAAGAAAGGCATCCGCGAATATTGTCGCCTAGTTAGCGACAGATTTCATCTGCTGAGATTTGTTTTTATAAAATATCTCCCAATGGAGGTTTCTCACTTTGCCGGTGTTTTCTTGGCAATTTGATTATTCGAAGGGTAAGATGTAAGGGGCATCCGACGAACAGGAAGTTTTAACAGGGTGCTAAGCCTGTTAGACAGGAACTATTTTCCTTATTTCCTGGTTTGCAGGTGACTGTCTTAAGGGGATAGTTTTTGTTAGTATAACTGTATTAAACATCCTATTTCGTTATATAAATAAAATCGTTTATAATGGAAATTATGTGAGAATACATTTAAAAGTGTTGATAGGCAACATTTTTTAACATTATGCTTCTTTTAATAAATTCAAAGAATTAAAAATTGGCAAAATAGGATTAAATTCTATAATAAAAATATAGATGGATACTCTCAAACCTACATCAGTAATATTTTCACTTAAACTCGAGTTTTCGTTAAGTCGTACAACGTTCATAGAAAAGGGTAGTTGTAGTGATTTAGGGCACCTTATTTTCTGCATGCTCTTAACTACCATAAGTTGGCGCCAAATATAACATTGAATTTATTACAAATTGATATAGGTAATACTTTTATTTCACCACTAATTTAATGGGTAAGTTTATCGATTATATCGACTATGCTATAACATTATCATTACTTTGTATATAACAGAACCTTAGGTACATATTTATTTTTCTGCACGCGCTCCATTTTCGTGTTTGCACAAAATAGTGCCCACAAAACGGCCAAACTGATTTTCAGACATCAAATAAATTTAGAAACGTTTAATCACATTAAAAAAAAAAATAAAATAAAAATGTGTACTCCTCAAAATATTCTCACCCGATAAGCAAATTCCTTATCGTGTAGAGCAAAAAACTCTTTTTCCGGCGTTCTTTTATTAGCCTTGAAAACGAAAGAAATAAGCAAGACGATGGCAAATCAGCTGTTCAATCAGTTTCATCGCCGGTATAACCGTCATTCCTTTTAAGAAACTCTCAATGAATTTTTAACGATTGCAAATAGAACAGATCGATAAGGGCGACCACGGTCTGGAGGCCCCCAAACGTTCAGCTTGGGCTGCTAAGTGGCAGCCAGTTTAGCTCTTATCATTGAAGGAGTGGTGCCACAATCCAAAGTGGACTTCTCCTCTACGTTTTGATAACGAAATAATCTAATGTGGGTGGTTCGTGCCATGGTCAGCAAATATTATTTGCGGTTTTCAAAAAGTGCAGTCGCGTGCTATTTACCCATGGACTGGCCGCCGCACTTTTTATTATAATCAAATCGACGCCTTTTTTTCAGAATTATGAGGTAATTTTGCAGCGGAAATGTTTGTGGTGATTTAAAGGGAAATAGTTTTTAGTCGCGATTTGGTATATTTTCGTACGATGTACAACTTAAAATAGAGATTAAAGCCTTAATTATAGTTATCAGTTATTTCTCATATTTATTTAGGGAACTTATACTTGTATTTTGAAAAATCCTGATAGAATTTATAAATATCTCATTAAATATTCTAGTTAAAGGGCTAAAAGTTAATCTCGGGCTGTTACGACTGTTACGATAGGAAGGAATTTTTTAAAATGTCCAAAATATGACTTTACTCACTCGCAAACATGTTAACTAAAGAAATTCTAAGTGGAAATGTTAGTTCTGTTTAGAATCCATAGATAACAATTCTTCAGCGCCCAAAATTTTAAAGAATCAAACTAGAGCTTAATCGTGACAACTTAATTTTTATTCGAACCTTTAGATCCTCGAAATAAAAAGGATAAAAAGTTTACTGGCGTTTTTTTTTAATTCGCATTTGACCTTTTAGATCCTTGCATTATTATTAAAATATTTAGTAGTATTAGAATAATTTTTTTTTATTATTATACCAATTTATGACAATATTACTTTTATTATGAAAGAGTAAGTAAAATTTACATTAAAAATGATTAACTCGTTGTCCATGTAATAATTGTAATTTTTAAAAATTAGTGTCTGAGAGTTTTTGGGACATTATTCGATGTTATTGGAATTAAAATGTGAAGCTAGAGATCCTACACTGGGATTTTCATTATTAAATTAGAGCTTATATCTTCGTTATCAAATTCTAATCCTCTTCTAAAGCGGATATATCTACCATACTGGGAAATAAAATACGATTCACTAAGAGATTCTATATAAATTAAGAATCTTTTAATGAATTTTAATTTGCTCCTCTTAATTTTTTAGTGGAACCAATTCAAATTTTAATTTGGGATTTCAAAACTTTTGATTAATCTTGCTTTGTTATATTTCGATATTTTGCCTACTATCCGATGGAGTTTTTTATTTAAGTAATAGCATTTTACGTAGTAATTAAGTGATTACCTTCTGCATAGATAATACAGAATAATTTCTATCAGATAATAAAAATTCCCATAAGTTTTCGAAACATTCTACTTTTATAAATACAACTTGATCACATCCGCCCCCTTACTACGAGTACAGTGGAACGAGCATTCAAAACAACATTCGCATGCTAAAGATGTCTTCAAAATAATCAAAGCAATTTCTAAGAATTCGATTCATCTCAGATGGTCCGAGATGGTATCCTCCTCAATTGTAAGTACGGACACGATTAGGCGGTGCGGCGATACGGCTTAATAATACTCATGATGATGTTGATAGGCTCTTGTCGGATATACTCGTATGTTTGTGCGATCCATGCAATTCATTCTCTTCTCCATTAAAAAATTAAAAATTTCGCGGAACTGCGGTGGCGCACACATAAATCTCGACTAGGCGTAAAACGTTTTGCTCACATTCCAGTTGATGTTTTTTATATTTAGTATTGCTGCAGAAATGTTTGGGACTGAACCTTTATATTTCTTTTGAATGAAAACGCCTTTTGTAGAAGGATCTTCCTATAAACTCCGATTCATGGCGGAAATTTGGTGAGGATGAGATGATAATCCATGGGAATTTTTGGGGATCTTGATTTGATCGCGAATTCGTTACGCTTTTGAGCATATTTTTCAGGTCGTTGGTTGTTGTGACATATGTTGGATATGTGATCTGATGGGAAATTGGAATGTTACTTTGTATAATTTTTGATGTTAAGTGAATGTGAAGGTCGCTTTCGTAATTTTTGAGGGAGGTCTCTCAGAATGTCTTACTATCATTGATCGTGAAGCGGCATATTAATTAAAAGTAAAACGTAACAGTTTTGTCTTTGGATTCACAATCTACAAAAATTGATATTGAAATGATCCTGTTGGTTTCAATAGTATGTAGCCTTACAATTAACTTGATGTCTTTATAATGCCTAACTTTCGTGAAGATTGGAATATTTTTAAGAAGAATTATAACAAATACATAAAAATTATAAGGTAAGTAGCATAGTAAAGAACTTTTTAGCAATATTAAAAACGTATGCAAGTCAATTTATGGAATGTTGCATTTTAATTATAAAAATATGTGCTTAGTTCCTATTACACCTGTTTTTCGTTTTACACTAAAATGAATAGTTTCCGTTACTATTTCCTTAGAAGAAGTATTCTTAATTTCTATAAACTAAATATGAAAAGGTCGTAGGTACTTGACACTACCTTGGGACGGAAGAGAAGAAATTTTTACTGAGTCCAGCTATCAGCTGATCCTTTCAATTTACTCGAAAGGAAAAAGGGGACGCAAAAAAATCAAATTCAGACATGCGGCAAATGAAATATGTTCAAGGCAAGTGCAAAACAAAGTGAAATTCTTATTTATCGTGGGAATCACTAAGAAGGTCCTTTCTGACATCGATGGGAGTCCTTTTAATCGTTGTTCGGTCGTCCTGCATGAACAACATATCTGCTGCTGGTGGTGCTGCTGTCACGGTAAAACAGGTCATGTACACTTCTTCACATCTTGGGTTCGTTTGAAAGGGCCTCTTGAGATAAAGAATGGCAAAAACCATATGACCGACAGACTAAAAGTTCATAAAGAATGGACCCAGGAAATCTCTTTTGCCGCATCGTTCAGTGATCAGGGAAAAAATCAGAAAGGTTTAAGAAAAAACCAACTGCTTTAAGACCGCTCGACGAGGCAAGAAATTCTATCCGTTAATGACCCTGTTGAGGTCTAAATCGGGCACAATATCCCATTAAAGATCACTAATTACGCAACGAATCAGCGAACTGACCGCGAGGATCTCTTTTGTTAATTCGTTAAATTTAAACTTAATTTTTTCTTCTCTGTGTATTTTCTTCACGGTGTTAAAATAAGCACTTTCCCCACGTAATCTTAACTGCTTTGTGGTTTCTTCGCGTAAGCTGAGAAAATTGTTAATTTTCATTTGTTAATTCGATTGTGGTCGGATGAGGAAAGTTTTCTCAGGATAAGACATACCAAAGCGTAAAACGTATCTCGTCCTTTTTCTTTCAAGGCTTTTTGAAATGCGAGATACGCATACTAATGAGAGATCGATTAGGTGATTGATTGATGACCATGATCATATTTGTTTACCAGATAACCTGCAGTATGCACTGGTTTGAGTACAAATTGTCTCATTATTGATAAGAATCTTTAATAAATATGGAAAAATCAAATAAATAACTTCCGTTTGATTGCAATAACGAGAAGCTTTGAGTTACCGAGAAAATTCCTATATACCTCAATTTCTCGGAACACAACTACCTAGGAGCCCTGATATATATATATATAAATCGAATAGAACTTGAAATATTTTTCCCCGACTCGTTCTTGCTACAACTTCTGGGATATAAGAACGTTATCAAGCATTTCCCTGGCACTCTCTTCACGACCTGATCATATGGGTGTAACTCTTTCGAAGTAGTTGGGAACACAAAAATTCCCCACAACCTGTTTTGAGTAGACGGGGGAACTCTTCTGGATACTATGGAGCTTCCAGTTTTTAACGGACAGGCCGTTTTTTTTAAAAATTGTCCGTTGGAGATGGTCTCTCACATAAAAGGTTTGGCGGGAAGAAAAAATGTCATCAACATTCACTTCAAGTACATGAAATTGTAAAAAAAGAAAAACATACATAAAGGAATTTTACGTAGCTATTCAACGCGTGGGATAGTGTTTATTTCGATGTTGAACTAAATCAAATGAAAGTTTACTAAATAGCTTCAAATGAAGTTTTTATGAATTTTCAACTGCAACCTTTTGCAACCGCCAAACACGTTTAAGGTTTTAAGAATTTCATACTCAAATTAAATTAAACGTGATCTTTTGAAGTATCATGCTGGAGATTTATGTAATTCAGAGGTTCAAAACGAAAAAAAGCGAATCTAAATCGGAGGCTATGCAAACGATTACGTATTTTACTTTTAGTAACAAAATATACCTCAAAAATGCATAAAAATGTTGATTTCGAGGACTTTTTTGAAATATGAAGTCAGAATTTCAAAATTGGTGAGGTTTTTTTTAGATCTTATAAAAGTAAACACGAATGTTTTTTAGGAAAGCATCACAAAGATAAAATATAAACTAAAATTACGGATAGTACCAACTTCATAAAACGACATAGAGCATTATGTGCATAGTGTAAAATAGCCCGTAAGTATAGTTAACTTTAATTCAGTTATTAATTAGAAAGTAATGCAAGCTTACCCACCTATAAAACAGCAACGTTTTGAAATTTAAGAAGACTGTTTATTATTCTTCTAGGAGGGTCTCAATTTCTTATAATTGAGTGTGTATTTTTTAACATATTCACCTGTCGTTTCTTTGGGGATGCCCTGAAATTTCGTTAAACCAAATCATTTCCGACCTTAAAGACAAAAGCCGACATTTTTAACAGCTAATACAGAAAACTCTTTTGCTTATCATTTTCGTCTTATCACTAAAAATAAATGAGAATCCCGCAAGCCTCACTTTCATTAAAATTATCTAACTGTTTACATGCTCATCATTTTTTTTTTTGAATTCTTGTTCATCTTTTTTATACCATCAGTTCATTCAGTTTTGGCGCTTATAAAATTTTCCCGCCTTTTTTGAATGAACTGACTGACCCGGATACCCACCTCACTACCTCTGGCGCTGATATGCCGGCGAATTGTGATTCATTTGAGACATTCGCGCACGCGCAGAGCAAAGAGCACATTATGTGTCGGACGACGTCTCGACGATCGTTTAAGTTTCTTTTTCCCTGTATTTGCTCGTCGAATTAGCAATAAAAAGCTAAAGAGTTGTCACTTTATTCTATGGATCGGCTCGCACTGTGGCTGGAATAAATTTACTTTTTTTTTTTTTTTTTTTTTGTAGACAGCATACCTCGACCGGGAACATACAGAGAAAATCATAAAAACGTTGGAGGCTCTCAGCCCAGACCCCATAGAGTGAAATATTTTTTCATTCTTAATTTTGCCCGGCGTCTTCGGTGTTGTGTTGGTTCACTTTCCCGCCCAATTCGGCTCTTTAGTTTACTTTGCAACACCGAAGGCGTCGCTGGATTTAATCGGCAATCAAATTCTTTTGCTGACAGAGAAGATGTAAGTTGAGATATCGGAGCAAGATCGTTCTCCTACTCTTCGTGCATTATTCGTAATTCGCAACATATTGCTCGTTAACATCCGTTTTAAGCTCTTTAAGAAGCTGTAGGGTAAAATGATAGATATTCTGTGTAAGTCGACTAATCCATCTCAGGCGGTCTTTAGTCTTGGCTTCTTTGAGACCCTCGATGACGACGGTAAAACCGCCGAATTCTTGTTTATCGTTATTCTGAGCACGAGATCAGTTCACACATGATCAAGTCCTGGCGGACATACACACAAAAATATCCACAGGCATCGATCACCAACTTTATCATATGTTTTTTTCTCCCGGTGTGTTAGTCGGAGACGGGACCTGTTGAGAGAGCGGCTTCAGCAGGCTACTTAGGTTTTCTTGGAATCCGCCTCACTTGCGGCCGGCCGGTTAAGTCGTTAAACAGACTTTCCCGCCCAAAATTCCTCCTCGCATTTTAAATGCTAAGTGAGCGGACTGCGTGAGTCCGCTGTGTTTTCGCCCCTGTTATCTGAGCAGTCGGCATTCCACTAAGAAACATATGATCGCCGCTGCTAAACTGATAACTCCCGGCACAAATCTGGGGGTTAAGGAATAATTGACCCTATAGAGGGAAAAAAATCACTTTTTGGCGCTAAAGTTTCTGCAAGTAGACCGACTGACCGCATGCTAATTTAATGAATTCGTTCCACTTCGAAAGACCTTTTCTGAGGTGTTCAACCGTTGACCTGTCGCTTGAGGGAGGAGGTCGTGCACGAGTTCAATTTATCGACAAAGATCTTTTGGGCATTGTCATGTACATTTTGTTGCTTTCTCCTTAAAGTGCACTCAGAGGAGTCTCCCAGCGAGCAGCCCGAGGTTAGATCTGGTTTCTTTTATGTGTTGCACATCTTCAGACGTGAATTTTGCGCCATTCCTCCTTCTCAGGCTCAGTAGTACCGTCGGCGATCTTCATTTGTTAACTTGATATGGTAAAATAAAATCTCCTGGCCAGCTATTTTCCCATGGCCCTTCCTCTTGGCTGTAGCATAGTATGGCTCAACACATCGATGCCACTGGTCGCTCTGTTGTCCCTTACCACCGGCTCATAATCTTTTATGCCTCCTCAAGATGCTGGACAAAGAGTTTACGTTGAGTTTTCTTTTTTTTGGAATTTTTTTTTATACTTTTTAGGTAGCACTGTAAATGTAGAGACTTGGAGTTTATGCGATGAGTATGAGGAATGCCGGTGTGGACCTTTGTTCCATTACAGGATATTTATCTCTACTAATGATTTGCTCAGTGTAGTCAGAGGCTGTGGATGGATGCCGGAGAATGAGTTTTACATATTAGAAGTGGATAATTTGCTGTGTCTTCACGTGCATTTTCTGTCGGAACGATCTTTTGTTGGCGAACTAATTGCTGAGAGTCAAGTTCAAAGCGTGATCATTTTTTTAAAAAATATTATAATATCCCAGCCAGATAATATACTTAATGATAGTTTAAGAGAACTCAATTAATTTACTTCGCTTTAAGCCCTATTAAATTAGCCGTTACTAATAAGATATAAATTTTACAATAATACCCCATGCATACAAAAATTAAAATAAAGGACCTTTGTGTTGCAATAGCAATTTTGAAATCATTGATTTTCATAAAACGCTCCTATGTTCCTAATATTTTAATAATTAAATATAAGGACAATCTTCCTTTTTGTCTCTTTGTACCTTTTTTATTTTCCCAGACGTTGACAAATCTTCCCGCTCTATTTCGGAACAGGCCATCAAGAAACTCGTTCGTTATATCTGGTTTAATAACATACCGGCTCATTTCTCATTTCATTACCCGAACCGGGGCATGTGTGCAACTCCAACATATTTTTAATAACCTTTTTGATCATTTCGTATGACCCAAAAAAGGGGTTCCATCTACCTCAACTAATTCAAGATCTTCCTCTTAAACCCACTCCTGAAGCTAGCAACCAGTTCGCACGTATCCATCGTGCCATAAACGTTCCCAGACAGGACACCTTTTTGGTGATTCCTTCTGGGGCAGTATGGGCATGCAAAAAAGCAAAAGCGAAACAAAATGAGATTCCTTCCGAGTGTTTACAGTGCGGTAGCACATATAATTTGCATAAATTAGACAACGACAACGAAGTACATATTCCGTTTCGGGACGGTTGTCACCTTGAGAATCAAAAGGGATTTTAAGACAGAGGTAAGTAAGATTTCGTGCAAAATTCTTGCGACATGTGTTAGCACATTAAGTTATTTTTATATACCTATAATTGTTATTGGAAAAACCTATTAGTAGAGCGGCCAAGAATACTTATCAATTTATTTTTGCTATACATAACAACAAGTAATGCTATTCGAGAAAGAAATGAGAGAATCGCGCCAAGATTAAATGACTCGTATGCTCAGATTGCATGGTCCAGCAGTAAAAATCTCTAGCATAAAGATGCTTTTGTTGGATCTCGTTCATATCAGTTGCTGTGTGTAGCCCGCATTCGAAGTTGAGAATCTCATAACGAGGTCACAATCAGCTGACGACAGCAATTGTCCTAATTTGGGAACTAAATTTAGGTTGTAACGGATTTTTACCCGCCTCTTTTCGGGTTCAAGAGTCACGTAAATTTGAAAATGATTTGGAACAGAAATTAATTCGATTTTTAATGGCTGGAAATTTGTTGAACTCTATTAAGTCAGATTAGAAGAAGAATTGCATCATATAGGATTAATTACATAAAATAGATCTATAGGTATCATTTCTATTTACAAATTCATGATCTACGAAAAAAATTCAATAGAAATAAGATGCTACTTGTTCGACATCAACAAAAGTTAATAAATTTACATATATTCTTTAGTATATTACCTATGATTTTTAGAATATATCCAATTTAATAAAATACTGAGATAATTTTCAAAAAAAATCCATAATAGTTATCCAAATAAAAAAGAAAACATAACAACCAAACCCAGAATATAATTTATTATGCAAAAATATGCTCCTTATTTAAATAAAAAAAATACCCTACTGTTAACTACCAGCTTGTCCGCAAATGGAGCGGTATTCGTTCACGCCTAATTTCTTAAACATTATAAAGATTCTCAGAAGTTCTTGACCGAAGTCAACAAATGTAAACCTCACAGGATCTAAACACGCCGAAAGAAAACAGTAAAAAGGACATATGATCCCAACGTCCTTTTTAGCGAACGAAACAAAAACTCTTAAGCAGGAAATTGGTCAGTGTGGGTTTATTTGCGATCCACTTGTCTTACTTGTCTGCTTAAAGGCCCTTTCTTCCTTTAGAGTGTAACGGACAAATCAGTTATATAAACAAGATACCAACTTTATTACATTAACGGTTTAATATTTAAGGACTATGAAAATAAACTCTTGAGATTTGATGCTTAAATAAATTTAAATTGAAGTAAAAACCCTTTAAATGCCCGAAATCCATACATATATCATATGATCTCATTCAATTTGCATTTTAGGTAATTACATATACCATGCAAGAATTTAAAATAAAGCATTATTGCAAAAACACAGAAATTCAATAATGTTTAACTAACTGGAGGGAGGAGGTTACAAAAGAATTGTTTACCAACAAAAATTATACATAAGCATGTAGATTATCATCAAAATAAATGGATTCTTAACCGACTTGTTTATTTTTTTAATTTTTACATACAAAATAATATTTACTCATAAAACTAAGGTATTTATTGCTAAAACAATCAGTCAATTTGGTATATTTATGGTACATACCCTCCAACTACATTCAAATATTGCCATTTTAAATCTTTATACGATAGTTTAGGGAACAAATATCCTCAAAGCTTAATGGTACCGATACTATTTTGGGTTTAAAAGTCTCATCTTTAGTATTTATTTCATTTTCTTAAAAAAAAAACCCCATCACAATGCTCATTCATTCAGACACACACAACATGCATCATTACAAATGAATGTCCGGTCATATTTTTTTTTGTTTGCGTTTTATCATTTTATGAGTAATGGCATGAACGTGGTATGTAACTTGAATGATTTTAAAAACTATTCCGCGAATGTACCATACATATAAACAAATAAATATACGTTAAAGAACAAAACACAATAGTGTGAATTTTTAAGATACACATTTAGCCTTTAAAATTAGCAATATAATTCGCATTGTAGCGTATACTCTTTAGTAAGGCATCTTAATTAAATGTTTTATATGCTTTTGTACGTGCGAGATGTTAAACAATTTACCTGGAAATTCTTTCTCCGATTCTTACTACTACCATAATTGTTCCAGGTAAAGAATTTTGAAATCAAAATATGCGTAATCATTCGTGGGGTAGTGTAGACCATAATAGCAATCTTACGTAAATTTGTCTTTAACAAATTTTTATGCTCTCTTCCTTTTCTCACATGTTTAAAAATAAATTTGATCTGTGTGGAGGGTAATAACCGGTAAATGGCAAGGTTTAAGTAATAGATACAATCTTTTTTATGTGTGATAATTCATTAAAAGCATGGAGTATGCAAATAATCTTAATAATACAGATAAGCGATCTGCACAATCCTAATTAAAAATTGTATAAATATAAAAATAATAGACCGATTCCGGAAGAGCGGAAAAGATTTTTCGATATATCACTTTCATCTGCTTATTAATAATCCATTTTCGTATAATATAATTTATATTATATAAAAAGAGATAACTTAAGCAAATAAGTCCTTTTCTTTTTCCTACAATAAATATTTTATTTGATTCCCAAAGAAAAGAATAACTCCGGTATACCTGACTCAAGGTTTAAACGTAATCCGTCGAAACGAGGTTCACACGAAACCATACAAATCATCTTTATTGATACTTACCAACCTATTTCCTAATTGCTTTGTCGTTCTTGCCTTGCTAGCTTCACAGACCCCGAATGGGGAGGATAGAGGTTTAAAAAAAAAATGGAATCAAACCTCTTAAGGGCCCGCCAAACAAACGACTCTCAGAGCAAAAAGGGAAAGTAAAGAAAAATTCGTTCACATGGACCTTCTCAAGAAACCCACAGTTATAAATTCCAAAAGTGCAAGATGAACATCTTTCCGATATCCTTTTCAAAATGTTCCCTAACGACGACCACCGAGTTCGCCCAACCTGCCCTCAACAATCCTAATACACCCCCGATATTTAATAGCACCCAAATTGTGCGGCACGATCATTTATCTACTTCGAAAAGTTGTTGTCATCCTGAATGAATCCTTTATGTGGACTCGCCATAATAGCGCCAAAATAAGGCAATGCCCGTAGAAATTTTCGCGCCTTTTTCCTAACCTGGGAATCAATTGAGGATTTTTGGGATCTCCTGTTAATCATTTGATCAACGTCTTCGTTACCCTTGCGCATTTATCCTCGAAACAGGTCAGCATTCAGATTCCCTTTAATAAGGTAAAAGGAAAGACCGGCAAAATTTCTGGAAGAAACAGTTCTGGCGATCAGCTGAGCGACCTTTGTTATCAAAGGTATTTTTAGGTTTTTTGTCCAGTTCCGTGTCAAATTGGTACGGGCACTCAACGGATTCCCTTTTACACCTACAACGCGTACCTGCTGAAGAATAATCGAAATCGGTAAATTCGAATTTTGTGCGCACACTCCAGAAACGTGTCGCACTTGTGGCTGGACTCAGCCATGGGAAGAGCAAATATCTGCCTTTTTATATAACCTATACCTTCTTATACAAATAGAAAGGGCGGTAAGCATACATATATCACTTGTTGCACAGTGGGCAATTGAAAAAGTCCCGCCAAAACATAACAACCGCATCTTAGGGCTGCTAGACATATCAAGCTCTTCAAATCAAAAAAAGGAATCCATCAAAATATTCAGAAAAATCAAATATCACTGCCTCTTGGAACGTAGTTATACAAGAAAATTGTCTATTTTTTTTACTATTTTCGTGCATTCCTTAACCTTTCCATTTTAAAACTTCCTTCACAGGTTGATCTACTCCTCGCAGGTTTGTTATTGTTCGGTGATCAAGTGATTCTCGGAACCATGCCACACGAGATGAAATCTCGTAATTAATGTACTCCTTGACTACATCTGATTAAGGTTGCGTCGTTGATGAGGACGAATGGATTAGGCGGCCGAGATTGTATGGGACTATGTCTAGTCTATGATTATGATGACTTTTGGTTTTTTCTTCACTTTCAGAGAAGAAAATTGTTTCTCAACTCTTAGGCTGGTGTTTCGGCTTTGTGATTTATATAAGACTAATCAGTGTGAAAGAGGATTTTCGAAGATTAATGGGTTTTTATCCGGGGAAAGCATTTATCTTTACACAAACCGGACGTAAGGGTTAATAGTATCAAAACTTGTATTTTATAAGGAAACAAATTTTAACTCTTCCACTGCGAGATTAAAATTGTATACCTTCAGATGAGTTCTTCCATTACAAATAATTGCTCAAAAAAGAGTATTATCCTAGCTATTAAAACAAATGAATACGCTTAATATTTTGTAAGATACAAAGAAAAATTATTTCAATCTACTTTGATTTTGATTAATTTTTAAGATATTAAATATTTCCCCATAAAAGTAATCCTTAAATGTACTTTTATACTTCCATTATAGACCGATATTTTTAAATCTCCATTTTAAAATGTTAGAATTGAGTATAAAGTATACGTTAAGTATTAACATATTGCAGACGGTTGACAAAATATTTCGTTTTTCATATTGCGTTATTAGAGACCGTTGACAAGATATCACTCGCTATGTTTTCAAGCTTTGTGCCACTTCACTTAGTTACACGTTTTACTAAATACCATACTTTGAAAATTTTTTAGTTTGTACAAATTTTTAGTTATTGAAAAATATTAAAATTCATTTTTAAAATTATTGTTGGTCCGGAATGTGTTAAGAGCCCAATATTTTGAGTCCACCGCTTGATTTACGATTACATTCATGTTCGTAGAATAACTCTGGGAATTTGTATGACTTTTTTTATAAAATATACTCTATTTAATTTACAAATCTATTGCATCAAATTTTCACTTAAAATTCCAAAAACGTTACTCTGTTCAACAATAAAATCTTCCCTGCTGTTTCAGCAACAATATAAGATCCTTTTCATTTCTAAAGCAATGTTTAATTCAAAAATGCCCATTTTGTGATCATCTTAAAATGGGCGCAAAATATGCGGTTACCTTTTATCATTGCAAATTGTATAAAATTGTAAACTACTTGTCACCTTATTCAAAAACTACTTGAAAAAGGTCAAATTGTATAGGATGAGTTTTTGTGTCATTTTACATTTTTTTAATTTGAATACAACAAGGGCGTATTTTTTTCGAAAATGGCAATTTTTCTTTAGAAAATTCTTTTTAAATGGGTTCACTTGAACAGACATTATAAGAATTAAGAATGGTTTCTTGACCAGACTAATAAATACCGCGAATATTTTGTTGACTGTATGTATGTTAAGTTACATATGTCTGTTTTGGGTTATTAGAGTGTTAAAAAAACATATTTTGCTGATCGTAAGGACTTAATAATAAGAATAAGCTATTTTTTGTTATTATCCTTTATTTCTTAGAAGATAATAAAAGTAAAAGGTGAAATAATTGTACTGCGTTCAAAGGTATCATTTTCCGCATTTGGTTTTAGTCTAATAAATTACTAAAATCCAAAGGACGTAAAGAGCTCAAGGACAATAGAATGGTAAATATTTTCGAAATGATCTCGTGATTGTTCACTGCCAGTTTTAGGGGTTAAAATTTACAACACAAATAAGCTGCCCTTGGTTGAGGCGGCATCCGAGTCAAATACCCTCTTAATGTTTATAAAAGTGCTAGATTCTATAAATTCTAGAGTAATTCCCTTGAAACTTCGCACTTGTCACGATACAAAATATATCCTTTAAAGGTTGAAAAAAAAAATTTAGAGAAAACAGAAAATCGAGTCACAACCGGATGCACCAATCTGTTTAGGATCAATCAGGGAATAATTGTTATATTGCGGAGTATCCCAGGGCATTCAGGAATCTCAGATGGACCGACACTTTTGACCATGTGCAAGTCATTTTTCGGTATGGGAGCAATTTTAAACAACTGAAAAGCACTGCAGCAATTTATTGCATTATCCTTGACTGCCAGGCAGCTCTTGAGATTCATTCATAAAATTCTTACGTCTTGCAGAGTTTTAGTAAATTTTTTCGAGTGGCCAGACTTTCTTCAAGTGGTATATTTTGTCTTTCTTTGAGACTTTGCAATGAGCGCATCTTCTCAATGTGAATTATTAGACATTCTTTAGAAATTCTGAATGGGTTAAAATCAGTTAAGGAGTCGATGAATGAATGGAAACCTACGCTCATTGAGGAAAATACAAAACTTCTTTCTATAGTTACTATACTCAGGTATTTGTAAGGCGAATAAAGGAAAGGGTCAGTCAATAAAAGCAGTTTTGCGGAATTACGCAGTGTCTTCAATTCTTTTTGGTAAGTTTTATAAAAGACGTTTTACTTCATTAGTGATATGCTACCCAGGAGCTCAGGACCAAGACATTTACCTTTTTCTCCGGTGATAAATAGAAGAAACTAATAAAATACTTTCCCGCCTATTGAAGTAGAAAGAACGAAATTTTCGGCGCCACACGTTTTCACATAAACTATCCGACCCATTTTCAAGGAAAGGCATGTACCTTAGAACTGGTGTGGAATTCTTTTAAAGTTTAATCCACCGAATGTCCTGTTTTTGCTGCACTGGCCCTACATTAATCCCTGAATGAAGATGCCAAAAAGTAGGAGTCGTATAAAAAGTTGTAAAACTATCCATCCCTTCGGATCCTCTGGAATTTTTCTAAATATCGCTAAATTGCGGTCGTTTCTATAGGAATCATGGGAATTTTTGAGGATCAATTTTCTTGTACAACTTTCCAAAAAGGAAGACGTGAACTATTTCTCAGTTCACCTGGCGGATGGACAAAGGGCATCTCTAGACGTGACTGCGTGTATGGTACCTTGCTAGGCTAGTGCACCTTTTTACCTCTATTTGTTCGACGAAGTGTATGTGGATTTTTTTATTCATAACAACAAGTTGCAACGATCTGCCGCCAAAGAGATTATCCTTCCAACTAAAGGGCAAATACCAAACGTGCTGGAGGTCCTTGGGAGACGGAATAGAAATGCATTAAAGTCATGTATTCCTATTGCTGCAAAATAAGAAATTTACAAATAATTGCTTGAATAGCGTCTTATCGTTTGTTCTCGTTAGCACGTGAGAAAATAAATAACACCCCAAGGCGGGAATTTGCGTGCTGCCTAAATGAAGTCGTTGGGAATTCGGCATTTAAGAAAAATACAATTTTTATAAATCCTAAGTGTTAGGAGAATATAATTAGATTTTTGGAATTCTGATGATTTTTTAATTCGAAAAAAGGATATATTGAAACCGAAACACCCATAAGTTCATTATTACTGAATTTATCTCTAAAAGTTGAGATTCATTAAATTAATAAACATTGATTGGCAATTCTAAAACTCGAGCGCTAAAAAATACCAATAAAATTAATGCTATCAACAGAACCTATAAAGCATATTCGTATGTAGGTACGGTACACCCAAAACTAGATCTGTTTATTACATATATTCGGTAATTATAAAACTTCTGGCATAATTTCCAAAAGGATATTACCTATTTTTTATAATTTATTTTATGTCTTATTATTATTAATTTGGCGAGATAATAGCAATGACTCAATTATAACAATAGAGAAGATTTCAAACTTTTGCTTGTTGCTTTATAAGACACAAGCAAAGCCTCTTCCGATCATTTGAAAAAAAAAAACAAAACAAAACAAAAATGAATAGGTCTTTCTTTATATCTTTGTACGTTGGCTTCGAAGCGAAACGCCTTTTCGTTCACAAGTCCCAGGAAACCCTTTAATATAATCTAGCTATCTTGAACGTGAAGAATAAAAATTATGTTTCATCATTAAGGGAGTGGCTTCGATCCAAGAAGCTAGAAAACCAGCTCCATTTATGATCCCAGCATCCTGCCATCTTTCCAGAGATGAATATAGTTCTTGTCTAGGTTTGGAGCCATAAAAAAAAAACCTCCGACCAACTCGAATCGAAACTCAGTCCAAGTAATTATGTAATCAGAAGGTGCAACGCAGAGCGGCGGTTGCATAACGTGTTTCCCCGCACGTTTTTCTTTATCATCGTCGTCGTCGTGTCCCGGTGATCTTGGACAGCTTTCGTATCGGCGGTCATGCTCCTCTCCTCGAGCCGCCTCTGTCTCGGTCCAATGCGTATCGAAGTAAACAGAACTAACCATCCTTTTTTCGAAGTCATTAACCCTTCGAGGGGCAATTTTCGCTGCAATCTCGAGGAATGGAAGCGAATAGAGCGAGCCGGCTGAGGGTTTCTCATCATCTCCGGAGCTCCATTCATGGGGGGCTATTGAAATTCTTCGGGTAAGACTGCGCGGTAAGTTAACGTTGATCAGCGCAAAGGACTTTGCGGCTGTGCGCTCACAAAAGCGCCGTATTCGATGCTCGCAATGTTGCACGTAATTATTGGAGGGTCTCCGGTAGAAGGTACCTGCATGTAATTTTCTGGAACCAAAGGGATCGCTGTCTTGATTAGTTTTTTCAGCATAAGTGGCGGTCGTTATCAGATTTATCACAGTCCAAAGAAAAGAGGCACCGACTCATCACTTCGCACTCTTTGCTGAAACTAATTTTTCTTAAGGCTATTTGCAGCCATCACAAGATGTAGTATGTCTAATTACACGGCTGACCTCACACAATGCGCAATCACACCTTTACGCTTCATGCTCCAGGAGGACCCTTTGCTGGACCAGGCTCATAAATGCCAGTTTGATTTGTTTGGGCACCCACAGCAAAAAAGGAATTACTTCCCGAACAAGGATAACAGTTCGAAAACATTTTTATCTCAGACAATCTTGCCTAGAGCAATAAAGCAGTTTCTTCCACAGACTCAAAAGAGCCCCGAGCCGAATTCTCAGTAGTGGGACAGGCAAATGAAGGCAGACCCATTCGTCTGTAAATAGTTAACATCCGGTGAGTCAGATGATTTCTGCAAAGTAATAGTAGGTGGCCAGCACAGAGAAAAGGACATCCCAAGCTGGCAGTTTACAAGGAAGCCCTGGGAGGTAGGGCTCAGATCGTATTACCTAATCCTACCACTTTGCCGCCAATCGATCGTACCGATCATGTGTTTGCGGCTATTCTGGTCAGCACTGAACCGAGTAAGGCAACCTTTGGTTTTTTATTACGCACTTACAGAGCGTGCACTAAAAACAAAGAATGCTACGACTACGAGCAGAAACGAAGCGCTACTTTGGAACTGTTTGCCCGCACAACACCCAAGGCGATTTCGCTTCAAGAACAAGAAACGTGTCCACGACGATCGCGATCATATCGTGATCAAGAAGTGGAAACCGTCCGAGAAAATTCTATGGACAAGTCGTTAAGGCGGTTTTATTCCTTTTTGCATTCATTTTAATATCTAACGGAATAAAAACCGCCATTTGTCCTTTACTTATCCGTATTTACTTGTTACATTTAAGAGTAGTTATACAGTAAAAAGGTTTAATTAAAAAATCATAGGTATGTATCTAGTGTCCGGAATATTGCCGTCAAGATTCAGTAAAATCTACTAATGCTGTCGTTTTGAAATTTTAATGTAATATTCAGCACACATCCCTTTATATACTGAACCTCGAGAATTATTCTACCTGTTATAGATTTTTTAATTTTAGGAATAAGAACGTGTCGTGACGGTACTGAAGCTATGTGTTTCTGCTTTCATAGCATATCTAGTATTATATGTTTAAAAACTTAAACTTCACTGTAATTTCACCACTGAAAGTATATAATTGGTGGTGGTAATTACATTACAGAACTGAATTTTTTAAGGGGGTTAAGGTCACCAAAGAAAAAAGCAGTATTCGAAATTTCTTACGTCTAGATGGAAGATGGAATTATTTCCAAAAATCATAATTTTGGGCATTCGCTGACTGATAGATCATCATTAATCTAGAAAACTTCTAATCGAGCTAGAGATTTCCAATTTGGAACATAGATAATTACGAGAAAAAGCAGAAGTCAATAAAAAACGATTTATATGTATTATAAGATAACACCTTTACCTCTCTGCCTATCATAATAGAAAACACAAATTTAAATTTATTATCATTAGTGTTTTTAAAGCTCTGCTAGCACGATTGGCGAACTTTTCTTTTATATAATTATCCTTCATCTTTATAATCGAAATTTAAGTTTTAAGTTTGCATTGCATATGAGTCATTTTCACCAAATGATACCATACTTTTCTTGTTTGTACTCGTATTGAGCTACACTGTAAAAATTGAAATTAATTTTACACAATTGATGCAAAATAACTCTGAAAACAAAATTATCTTGTTTGGATATCATTAGGGCTCTCCTTTTCTCGCTGGCTGAATTTCGGTAATGATTTTCGTAGAATAAAAAGCAAAGCATGTTATTTTTTTAATTTTTAAGTTATTTTTCAATTCATTTTAGTGTAATAAAATACAGTTTACCCACGTAAAACTTTACTTGGATGCCTGTGTAAAATTACATGATTTGAGAAGTAATTTTATACATAGGAAATGCTTAAATTAATGTCCTATATGGAAAGAATATTCAATAAAACTTGTTCATCATTGTGTATCCACAACGTGAAATAAAATATTCTTGAAATGACGTCAAACATAAGTAAATGTGCAAACCTTATGATAAACATATGTTTCTGAATAAGCCGTTTTCTATAAGTACAAAGACTTGACTTCCATTTCCTTAGTTGAAATAATATTTAAAACGTTGAAACATTAAAAATGTTATATTACTGTGTTTTGTGGTCCACCATAATCTTAATAATTGCAAACGGCACCTATGGAGCTATAAAGTCTAATATAATTAATGGAAGATACGTGGCCGATGCAGGACTAGAAGGAAACACACTAGTAGCAAATAACACAGGAGAGTACCCATATATTGTTTCCGTTCAGAAAAATAACTACGTAAAATGCGGTGGAATTATTATAAAAACAAATGCAGTGCTAACCGCAGGACATTGCGTTTTAACAGGCACAGTAAAAGACTATCAAATTGTGGCAGGAAGTATGTTGCACTTGGTACAACTTCTAGGTGGATATAAGCAAATAAGAAATGTTAGTGTAATTAGTAAACACGCATATTACAATGACTCTGCGATTCATGTCTATGACATCGCCATCCTATTTCTTGCGGACGATCTAGAATTCAATGGAGAGACTGTAGCCGCAATAAATCTTAATCGCACCAGATCATATGAAAATTTTGTAGGAGAAAAGGTAGTCACTGTTGGTTGGGGCCAAATATGGGATAATGGTCCCACTGCTGCATCACTAAAAGTAGCAGATCTTTTAGTTTTAGATCCAAAACGTTGCCGTGAAATTTCAAAATTGTTTCAAGAATCAATAATGATTTGTGCCATCGATCCACACAAGAATTCAACAGACTGTGGAGGAGACTCTGGAGGCCCACTAGTAAAACATAATGCAGCAAATCCATTAGAAGATGTGCTTGTCGGCATTATATCTTGGGGTATTTCATCAAATTGTAATGCTTCAGTACCATCTGTCTACACAGATGTAAAAGCAATGCTGCGTTGGATTGATTGGAGACTTGAAATCTATTCGATATATGGTTATAGATGAATAAAAGAAAATATATTAAACTGTGTGGATTTGATTCTTTTATAAATATAATAGTATAATTATAATTATTGTCTTTGTTTTAAGCACTACAAATACTTTCAAGATTTGTGGCAATTGACCTTCCAATGAAAATTGACACCTGGCAGTCATGTCGTTTAGTTTTGAATTTTTAACAAAAAACCTAAATGGCCCCTGATTGATAATTTAAAGATAGGACAAAAATGTTTTGAGGTTATTATAAATATACACGTTTTATACTATATTTTAATTTTAAACCTTCATCTTTATAATCGAAGTTTAAGTTTTAAGTTTGCATTGCATATGAGTCATTTTCACCAAATGATACCATACTTTTCTTGTTTGTACTCGTATTGAGCTACACTGTAAAAATTGAAATTAATTTTACACAATTGCTGCAAAATAACTCTGAAAACAAAATTATCTTGTTTGGATATCATTAGTGCTCTCCTTTTCTCGCTGGCTGAATTTCGGTAATGATTTTCGTAGAATAAAAAGTAAAGCATGTTATTTTTTTAATTTTTAAGTTATTTTTCAATTCATTTTAGTGTAATAAAATACAGTTTACCCACGTAAAACTTTACTTGGATGCCTGTGTAAAATTACATGATTTGAGAAGTAATTTTATACATAGGAAATGCTTAAATTAATGTCCTATATGGAAAGAATATTCAATAAAACTTGTTCATCATTGTGTGTCCACAACGTGGAATAAAGTATTTTTGGAATGACGTCAAACATAAGTAAATGTGCAAACAGTATGATAAACATATGTTTCTGAATAAGCCGTTTTCTATAAGTACAAAGACTTGACTTCCATTTCTTTAGTTGAAATAATATTTAAAACTTTGAAACATTAAAAATGTTATATTACTGTGTTTTGTGGTCCACCATAATCTTAATAATTGCAAACGGCACCTATGGAGCTATAAAGTCTAATATAATTAATGGAAGATACGTGGCCGATGCAAGACTAGAAGGAAACAAACTAGTAGCAAATAACACAGGAGAGTACCCATATATTGTTTCCGTTCAGAAAAATAACTACATGAATTGCGGTGGAATTATTATAAAAACAAATGCAGTGCTAACCGCAGGACATTGCGTTTCAACAGGCACAGTAAAAGACTATCAAATTGTGGCAGGAAGTATGTTGTACTTGATACCACTTCTAGGTGGATGTAAGCAAATAAGAAATGTTAGTAAAATTACTAAGCACGAATCTTACAATTACTCTGCGAGTCATGCCTATGACATCGCCATCCTATTTCTTGCGGACGATCTAGATTTCAATGGAGAGACTGTAGCCGCAATAAATCTTAATCTCACCATACCATATACAAATTTTGTAGGAGAAAAGGTAGTCACTGTTGGTTGGGGCCAAATATGGGATAATGGTCCCACTGCTGCATCACTAAAAGTAGCAGATCTTTTAGTTTTAGATCCAAAACGTTGCCGTAAACTTTCAAAAATGTTTCAAGAATCAATAATGATTTGTGCCATCGATCCAAACAAGAATTCAACAGACTGTGGAGGAGATTCTGGAGGCCCACTAGTAAAACATAATGCAGCAAATCCATTAGAAGATGTGCTTGTCGGCATTATATCTTGGGGTATTTCATCAAATTGTAATGCTTCAGTACCATCTGCCTACACAGATGTAAAAGCGATGCTGCCTTGGATTGATGAGAGACTTAAAGGGTTGTAGATGAATAAAAGAAAATATATTAAAGTGTGTGGATTTGATTCTTTTATAAATATAATAGTATAATTAAAATTAATGTCTTTATTTTATGCTCTAAATAATAAAAATAATAAAAATTGGCACCTAGCAGTTATGTCGTTTAGTTTTGAATTTTCAAGAAAAAAAACCTAAAAGGCTCCTGATTGGTAATTTAAAGATAAGACAAAAGCGTTTTAAGGTTATTATAAATATAAACGTGTTATACGTTAAATTTCGTCTCAATTATTTATACATCTTGTTCAAATAAATATTGATTTTAATCTTAACTTACTGCTTGTGTTTAAGCGAATACTTAGGATAATCAATAAACGTAAAAGATACATCAGATCTCAGGTAAATTTTCTCGAAGTGCATCATAAAAAAGGATTAACGTACGGCCAGGTATTTGCTTAGTAAACATCTAAACCGACAAATTCTTGAAGACGTTGGTTACTTTCTTCGTATTTTTTTTCGGGAAGAAGTAGGAAGTCGTTGGATTCAACCGAAGGAAATGTGATGCAAATGCGCCTGGAATGGAATGAATAAATTTATGAATTGAACAGCAGCACACACATGAATGGGGCATGCCACTGCACTAGGAAGCGCATAGCCGCAAGCGTTTTTTTTTCAATATTTTTAATTTGCATCCCTTGCTATCTAACTGGCTTTTGACTAGTTGGATTTCTTTTCAACGATGTTCGATTATTCATAGCATTCTCGGAATATGTGCACTCGCTAGTTGGAGCTCTGCTAATGGTTAGAATATCGAAAAGGGGTGCTCCCTGCAGATGATTGCCTATAAAGTCAATTCGGTGAGGTGATTTGACTACGAGGAGGGCAATCCCACGTGCTGCACATATTGATCCAGTGCCAGCGTGACATTTGTATGCACAAAGACTGCATTCATATGGTAATTATAGGAGCAATCAGACGTGCCAGTATCCGTCCACGTTCTTTGATCAAAACGAAGGCGAGGTGCTGCTTCCCAGCGCGGTATCAAACAGAACAACTACGGCGGGACGGGAATGCCGCACCGTGCCGCGCCAGTTCTGTACGACAAGTTTTCTACAGATGGGATGGATGCGGTGGTCTGCTACCTCCAATAAATATGGTGGTGGGCAGAAAGAAGGGTTTTTCTTCTTCCTCCTCTCCTCAGAGGTGAGTGAACCTCTTTTCTAACGTCTTAGCTGGGATGCATTTTCATCTGCGGCAATAATACAAACACCAGCGACAACAACCTACGGCCGGAGATTTACGATTAAAGATGAACCCTTGGAGTGGGGCCAAAAAAAAAAAATTCGTTTTTAATTCAGTAAAGGATTGATAGAAGAAGCACTGTGAGATTGCACCGAGGAATATATTCAGACCCCGCAGAGCTATAGAGTCGATGAAGAGCACATTCATCTTATCGAGTCTCGGGCTCCTCTCGGACGGAATTCAAATCTCAACGGATGTCGCGTTTGAATGTCGGTTGGATCCAAACCGACATCACTTCCATTGGAATACCTTTTTGTGACTAAGAACTTTTAACGGTCGTCGCAAACAGGTTTCTTTACATTTAAAACTTTCATTAGCCGTCTTCCATGTGACTTCTATTGCTAGAGTATTGTGGCTAGGTACACTTGCCTGAAAGGTAAAACCACAGTGGACTTGAATTTCACATGGACGTCGAGTTAGATGGAAATATTTTAGGATTAATGTTTGTGGCGGAGGTTAGTTGCCTGTACCTTCCGACCACCACCACGTCAGTCCGGAGATTTATTCTATTTTCGCTTCATGGCGGCACGACCAATTACGCGGGAAGAATTCGATTTGATTAAGATGTCAATCACTCGCTTATTAAAATCCGAAGGGAATGGATATCAAGAGCAATTCGGGATTTTAATTTGTCTGGGACATGCAGGCGTTTTGAATAGATGTACCAAAGCAAGTAGGACTGATTATGCGCAGAGGGCTTAAAGAAATTTTATTATGCTGGCATTTATTCTGAGGAATATTCTTGGTTTCTTTAGTTGCTCGGATATTTACAAATGAATTTGACCTTCGCAATAAAATCATTATATTATACTACATATAAAGTTAAATCTATGAATTAGCGAGCAAAAATAGAATAAGCTAAAAATCATCATTATGACTAGCTTTAAAACATTGTCTCTAATCCAGTTCGATTTAAATCTATTTACTTCCAGAATAGAGCCCTTTGTAATGCCAATCTTGTTCCCTAGATACTTTGACCATTTAAAAAAGAAAAACCTCAGTTTCAGTTTTCAAAGCAATTTAATACAATCACAATTAGGCTGTTGTAACTAAAACGACAAGTTTCTTCACCAAAGCCTAAAAACGGATTATTTGTAGTAACGAAAATGAGTAAGTTAATTTTAAATACGCTTTTTAACTTGATTATAATAGCACCATTGGTTAATACCTTGTAATTTTCAACAATTCAACAAAACATTTGTTTAAAACAGCATTTAGTTTCATATGAATTAACATGGCTAGTGAAATTTTAACATTTGGTTAAATATAACGAATACAGTATAAGCTAGTGTTATAAATTGAAAGATGTGTTAACAATTAAATGAAACTGGTTATTCGTAATATTCATTCATACTGCACTAAAATAAAAGTGCAATTCATATCAGTATGCCCAAAATTGTATATATACACTATAACTCATTGAAAAGTTTAAGACAAGGTATCAAAATAAATATAAAAGCAAGGAATAGTTTAAATTAAATAAGAAGTTACTGTTAGTTAATGGGCTCTCTTGGACTATGGACGAAAGTAAACCCAAATTAAAGGTGGATTTGTTTAAATATTCGAACGCACTGAGGTCTTAGTTAAATATTTTGACTGAAACTATTGTTTTATTTAGGACCAAATAACCCATGTTGTGAAGTATTCTAATCTTGGTTAATTGAATTGATTCCATCAAAAATATTGGTTAGCATATAATTCATAAACAAAATCTTTTTGATTTGTCCAGTGAACTTGGCTGAGTTTCAATTAACAAAATGAATTTGTTTATTATAATCAAAAACAAGGTAGATGAAAACCTGCCAAGTATTTGCTAATTGTAAACTTGGTTATTGATTCTTTTATATATAGTGTTTTTTTTTCAGTGTAGAGAAGTGTCTTCACCTATTTTGTAGACAATTAAATTATAAAAAAAATTGTTTATAATCATTTTTTTCCTTCGAAATATCCAATACTTAATGAGTTATACTTGCAAAAAAACAAAACCCTAGTTAACTAAACATTCGTGTGATAGGCTACTAGACTCTGCCAGTTTTACAAATTCGAGATGTTCCCACACATTTTTAACATCTTTCAAGATTGTTAACGCTAATCTTTACCAATTTTCAATTTTTTAATTAAAATGTTATAATATTAATTCTTAAATTAGGCTAATTTGCTTCAAATAAAGAAAGGAAATCTAAAAATATACATTAATTTTAATTTGTAGTCTATGAGTCGAATAATTAGTTACAGAGTAACTAATTTAAGTTTAGTTTATTTATATAGGGTTAAGAAACATCATTGGTTTGCTTTTTCACAACTGTATATAGAGTATAGACATTAAAAGTTATATAAACAGACAAAATAAAGGATTATTAAAACAAGGACATAATTTCTAGCATTGACTTTCCTGACATCTTACACCAAAAATACAATAAACGCTGAGGTCTATCATATTTTGCTTACCTTACTGACCTCTAACGTTCTGCTTTTGTCTAAAACCAAGTTTCTTTTGTCTCTAATTAAGCCTAATCTACCTCCTTAAGACGATTGGGGATAAGTGTCATCTGCATTTTATAACTTGCCGAGCATCCCAAGAATTTTTGGCAGACTCTCAAAAAAGTTGACAAAGTGACCAATGCCGCTATCACCGGCATCGGCACCATCTCAAGATACAGGTAGGGTCCAATATTTCACTTGAGTAACCCCGGGAGATTTGACTGTCTTTCACCAGCGGGCAAGGTGGACATGCGAATTGATGGGATCATATTGCTTGTTCTTTCGGTCGGTTGATTTGCGTTTGAGGGAAGCGAACGAGGAAAAAAGGACGAAAATTCTCATAAAAAGAGAAGACCGGGCACAGGTCAAAAAATTTTTTCTTTTTTTTTTTCAATGCAAGAGACCCGCCTTTTGGCCGTTAGTTGTCAACTCTTTACCGGCTTTAGGGCGGTGTGCGCGTGATTGAATAGACGGATTATCTCCTTTGTTGTGGGTGGCACGGGGTTTTTTTTTCTGAATTCAATTTATTTGGGTAGCACATTGTATTATTGTCTGTCTGTTTTTTTTTTTAAAGAAAAATTCACGTGTTAAGAGATATTCTGTTTTTGGCGCCAACTTTCGGGCAAGACGTTTGCATAGATCACGTTTAATCACATCTGCAAATGATTAAAATTGGCAAATTTGAAAAAAATTAAAAAGTCGTTTCCATTAATTTATGATAAACTCATTCAATTGAAATTATCTAATATAGTTTTATATAGGCACATCCAGTTAAACTACAGTAACTCTTTGGAGCGTAATTCGATTCGCACTAAGCCTGTTTTTTTTAAGAATATTCAAAACAGGAATATTATTATTTTTTCGAAATTTCTCAACCGCAATTACCCCTTGTGTTAAATAAAAAGCAGACGAAAATTACGTTGAAACATTATTTTTTTTGCGAAAAGAAATTATCTACGGTCATCCGATGTCTGGAAAATTATCAGTCCTTTGAAACTCCACAGGACTGGAGCGGTATCTTTGCGGCAAGTTTAAGAAATTTTAGATATCCCAACAGGATATTAATGATCCTTCAAAGAATCTTTAAAATAGACAATTAATGGTCAGACCAGAGAAAAGGATGTTTAGATTGAAAATAATTTGCACGGTCTAATGATTTTGCAGAATTTAAGAATGCTTTGCTTTTAGTTTTCTCTTTTTCATCTGGTGGGTAACTTTTTTTTCGAAACAAACGTGCTAATCGAGAATTCCCGACCAGCACTAACTCTGAAATTGTGCAGCCCTCTAGAATCACTCAGTATATATTTATAGTATGTAACTCAAGTGCTATCGGGTTTTTTTATAATAGACAACTCCGTGAGTACGCCCCTCGAATAAATCTGATAATCTCGCATCTGCCGTTTGATGTCACTAAATTATCACGACCAGTTCTGTAATTTAGGCAAAACGCGGGGACGATATGGATAGTTGTCGCAAGGGGGTTTATAATTTAAATGAACGAGTCTTACACGATAAAATAAATCCGACCTGCTAGGAAAGTTGATCAACCAGATTTGGGAAAGTAATAACTCACTTGCTCATGTACACGTGCGTACAGGGTTCATCTCATTAACCATTCAAGGGTTCATCTCATTAACACACGCACCTCAACTCAATTGTTCTTAAGGCGGTTTAAGAATGTTTTAACGAATTTCATGAAAATCCAAAAAAAAACAGAAGTAGGTACTTTGATTAATAGAGGATTTCTCTTGAAATTAGATAAAAACGAGTGTCGGATGTTTACCAGATGTATGTAGCATACACTGCAGCATGTTGAAACGTAGACGAATTCCTCCACGTTTTATAACTGAAACTCTCAAGAATATTGTCTTACAACCACTCACCATAGAGAAGGTGTATTAAATGTTTATTTAACCCCCTTGCTTTATCTGGCGAGTAACACTTAAGCCGAGCCGGCTGAAATTCCGCCAAGAATATGCATCTAGATAAAAATTAAGTTACCAGCTGAAGAGATGGCTTGTATTACACTCATTACTAGGAAAAATTGAAAAATTGGTTGCACGGCGTGAATGGTACACCACGCATGGGAACTTTTCAAGTTACTATCAGCACTTGAGAGAGCTTAGGGTACGAAATTCTTTGAAGCAGCCCATGATAACAAGACGACATAAAGTTCTTCATTATTGAAACGTTTGCGTAGGGATTTAAAAATATTTATGTATATTACCACTCTGATTTAAAAGCGTAAATGCTTTTAAAGTTCCTTTATTAATTTTTAATCTTTTTTTATATTTTGCAAAATTTATAAATGTTTATTTTAGCTGTTATGATTGATAACACATTTATAACTATCCTATGCATTTAATTCATTTTTAAAAACTTAAAGCGATAGTCGATTGATTTTCATTAACTTTAAATTTTGAGTTTTATGGCCCAGTTTCACAGCTACATCATAAGCTTAACAAATTGGCTTAAATTCAGGTTAAATATTCAAAACAATTTTATAGTGTTTGTGTAAACTAAGCTTAAGCAGCAGCAATTTTGTTTGCTTAAGTTTAATTTATCTCTAGCCTTGTAAATATTTTCTATCTAAAACTAGATTTTCTAGACTATCATCTCTACGCCGTACTGCACAATATTCACGTGATGAAGGTTTAAAACCAAACATAAGAAAAACTAACTTTTTAGGTTTACAATGTCACCGTATGAGGTCTGTCTTATAGAGAGGATTAAGACATTCCAGTTCGAGAAAGGAATTTTCCTTAAGGAATTGCTTTTCTTCATCCGCCTCCTTAGGAATATTCAAGAAAGCCATGAATCCTACGGAATCCAATTCTTTATTTTATGAGAAAACTAAACAATGCTGTAGCAGCGAACCTCTTCTTCCTACTTCCCTTTCATTTATTTAAAAAAAAAAAAAAAATAAGAAAACACAACAATTTATGGTCACTGTCAGCTTAACATTTTTTTATTAGATTTTTGTTCGACTAACCAGATTTGAGCTTAGAAAGGATTTCAGGCAAATGATAAGATACCTTAAGATGTTCCTTCGTTTATCTTAAAAACTCTTGCAAGCACAATTGACAACAGAGAGATGGAAGGATGTCCTGATGGTAAATAAGATGGTTTTTGTCACTTGAAATTGGCCAATGTGATTCTGTCTCGTCTTATGCAAGGATTGTTAAACATTTTGTTGCACATATTTAAATTTGAATAGAAAATGTGCGAAAAGCCTCCTTCAGAGTCTCAGATCATCCCCGTTTTGTTATTTTGGCAATGTGTTGTGGGATTTTTGTTGCGATCCATTGAACTTAATAAATTCCAAGAAATACGTACATTGGCGGTTTCTGTTTTTAGATATAATAGCAAAATTTTCATTCTTCTAAAAATCATGTGACCCTTTACAAAAGAGGTTCCACGGAACCGGAAAAATAAGTTTTTATTATCGAGAAGGATGAAAAGAATCGATATTTTCCCAAAAAAAAAAAAATAAGAATTATACAGGCCATTAAACTAACAAGAAATTTAACAGTTTCTCAAAAAATTGAAACTCTTGGGAGATTTAATCAGTTCCCCTTCTTATTTTTGAGAAATACAGCCCCAAAACAACAATGTTCGACTTCTAAGCTTGATTACGTTTTATTAGTTTCTTCTTTTATTACCCGATATCAAAAGATTCCAAAATCTTAAAATTCTTAAAAAGGGGCATATATTCTAACAAGCACAATATTGTAAATTAACCGTTATAAAACGCCTTTAAGAAATAAAAGCCAAGAAATCTAAAAAAAAAAATCCAACTCGCAGCTGACGAAGCTGGATTTATGGCGGTGCTTGGAAAGTAAATTTGCCCGAAGGGACTCCACGTTCACATTGTTCCTTAACCTTCATTGGGCTAGATAAAACTGCGAAAAACAAACGAAACGAAACCTGTAACATTGTGTAAAGCTGCAAAGAATAAGATAGCGAAAAAAAAAATCCTCCAAGGAAGAAGTAATTTCTACAAGTCGTTATGGAGCTGTGGGAAATCTTTCTTAGCATTGTGCATCTCGGTGCACATTTGTCTTCTTCAAGACTTCAAAAGGAGCCCTAGAAAACATTTGCACCACGTCGCTCACCATGGAGGACAGCGGCTAGGTGATTTGCTTTTGTGCGCAAAAGCAGGTGACTGAATTGATATTTCTCTTTTTTTAATTGGAAAGAATTGCTGGCGCCAGTGGATGAATGTAAAGATTTATTTATTATTTTACTTACTTTCTTGTTTTTTTCCAAATGCGTTTTTCTCCTACAGGTGTTTCAGTAATATCTCTTGCTTCAGTTGTTTTTAATATAGTTACATCTGAAAATATGAACATTTTTTTAGTATTATATCGAAATTTTAAATAATAAACTAAATAAAGAGTAAATGAAATGAATAGAGTACAAATTAATTGACAAAACTAATTTGTACATTTATTTTTAGCTATATGTATCAGAGTGACTCGGAAAGACATTTACCACTATATCCCAAAAAATTCTTTGAAGTGTCCTAATCAACATTTGTTTCGGCATATAGTGGAGCACATCTTTCCGAGACACCCTGTAATCATGTTTAAAAAATTTCGACCTTTTAAATAAACAGTGTTAGTTCTCAATTTGATACATCTCATATAAAAATTGTGTATATCATTTTTCCTATCGCGACATGCATACTTAACCCTTGAGTCTTAAAAATGATAGTGCGAGCACAAAAATTAAAATATCGCAACCATTCACCCAAATTAATTGGGTCAAGTCAGCATTTGTTCTACACGTTTTTGTAAGTCCACAGAATTTATTCGTTCCCGCCAACTCACGCTGTATCTCAAACATTTGTCCAGCAAACCCTTCACATATAATTTTTCTTTTTTTAAATATCAATCACCAGACGAAAAACAATTTCATATCACATGGACCAGAACTTCCCGACCTACATAACTTCATTTTATGAGAAGCGTTTAGCATAACACATATGCAAATTGAATAGCTACTGAATGAAGAAATATAAGCAAATAAAAATATTGCAAAAATTTAGATAGAATAACCATTGAGTTTCTGATATAATTTTATCATTTTGATTACATTCTTTCATTTCAAAATGCAAATATTTTTATTATGCGCGGAATTTCCGTTATCCGGCAAATTGGTTAGACAGTTGGTAAAGTTCTTTCTAATGTTGATAAATGTTGCATTCTGCAGCCAGCAGCAACTCGTTCGTTAATCATTAACGGAAACCCAAGAAAGATAATACCAGCATCGGCCCGCACATTAAGAAAACAGCTGCGTATAAGAAAATCAAAAGAAAAAATCGGATATTGAAGCAAATCAAGTGCACAGATTTATTCAGTCAAAATAATTTGTTCCCTCAGATTCTTCTGAAAATATTATTTACATGAAATTCTATCCCGGCGACTATCATCCTCAACAAGTGCTGTACTACGCTTCAACGGACAGAGCAGGCGAACAACTTCCTCAGATTGAATTCAGCTTCGCGGTTACAGCGTCAAAAGGGTTATAAGGGCCGATATAAAACAACAAGAAAGAAAACAAGGTAAAGGAAATTTAACAACCATCCTGGGAATTGGATCACGAAAATTTCTTTAAAAAAGAATATGTGTGAATGGAAGAAAGAAACAATTAGCTGATCGAACACGTTAGATTTAATTAACCGCATATCAATTGATTTATCTGTAAAGATCCTGTAAAATTGGTTTCCCACAGACATAGCTCGCGAATTTCACATAAATTTCCTGACTCTGTCCAATCCAACATTTACCAGCTAATAAAATTCACCCATAACGCCTTTGGGCTCCGAACATTTTCTTTTGAAAGTGAAAAACGAAAATTACATATCTCGTAAATTAAAACCTTTAGCCGAATCAAGGGCGCAAAAGGCTCCTGAAAGATTTTGCAATTATGCTGGCTTCAAGGTGCAAATTAGGAAGTGAACGTACACAAATTAAATTCATTTCTTCGCATTGTAAGCTCACCGAGGGGATTGCATTCAAAGCATAATTATTACAGAATTTGGCAAATAAGGAGGTATCCTGCCGCAGGGAAATGAACCTACCATTAAAATCAATTTCTTAAAGACATGGGCGAAATTATTTGGAACCAACAGAACAAATAAGGAAAACGGGTAAAAATTCTAAAAATAAAAGGGCCCTCCCATTGCATCTTGGGAAAGTAATAACGCGACAATTATTATGAACGAGCGCAACTGCAACTCGTGTGGGTCGTAGAATTAATTTATTTTTAGCAGATTTACTGCTGAGGACAAAATGGTCCATTGAGCAAGGAGTTAAACGCGCATCTAACGATTAAATTTAGACTCGAAGGAAATGCATTTTATTTTGATTTTCTTTGAGGGGATCGACTTCTTAGCAAGGGTCTGAGCTAATTTCATGCCTTTCAACAGAAATTGTAAGTTTTGGCGTTCAACCGTTTAGTGATTTAATCGAAATCTTGGGGTTTAAATTTACTTCCAAAAATAAATTATTAACCCAACCATGGATATTGAGACAATCCAGGAAATATTTAGTCAATTTTAATAAGTAAAGGTTAATAACTAAAAAACATTCTGTTTTATTTAGATCCCACTATAGTACTGGAAATAGCAAAACGAATTTTTTGTATTATTAGTACCTACATACATATTTTATTTAAATTACGATTTTTCCAACGATGTAAAATTAAGACTGCTTTCGAGATAGCTGATTTTATTTATAGTACCTACTAAAATTTTAAAATTAGAAATGCCGGCCGTATATCGGCCGTTAATATTTTTTAAAACTAGTATGTCAGTGCTTAATTGCTAAGTTACATAGTACAGAATATTTAAATTGTAGTTAGAAACTCATAACTTCGGAAGAAAGTTCAGATATGGTAGTACATAAATTTGCCATATTTTTGTAATGCGAAAACTTACAAAGAGGGTGTTTCCAGAGACAAATGCAACGGCTGTAACCTATCTTATCCTAGTTATGTAAGTCCCATCTGTGAATTAATGTAGTGTAACAGCACTCGCGTCCAACTGCTCTAAAGAGTTCATGAACCCCTAGAGACGGTTTCCTAGTTCAAACGATAACACGAGCCAAAGGTATAAACACATATGGTCAATTACGTCTCACCTTGATGCATAAACTAATCGAATGCACAATTCCCAAACTATTTGACATACGTGCGCACTGCAGCGCAACAAAAATATTCTGCTACGACTAGCATATCTTGGCCCCAAATCAGTCTACTGACCTCTGGCTGTACTTCTGACTCCCTGTAATTACCTTTCGTGCATTTCAAAGACAAAAAAAAGTCAAAATTAAAATAAAAAAAATTACGCAGACGAACTGTCGGCCGTGAAGAGATGTTAAGATCAACTCGACTTGAAAATTTCCTTAGATTTGCATACATGTCCTGGGGTTCAATTGTGCGCACCACTTCCTTAAGGATCTTTAGAAATGTTTTTTGGCTCGTGCTGTTCTGGAATGAAGTTCCCAGTGCAGTCTCTTCATGGGTCCTATTTAATCAGGTTATTGTTTTAAGAAGCGCGGGAACTCACCATATGCTCCCTATTTTCCCGAACATATGAAAAGCAAAACCGAAATAATTCACCCCTATATTCAGTACAAACACTTATGGTGTTTCTGGAGCGAATACTTTGTTTTTGACTATTGCAGCCAATTCTTATGCCATTGCACTTCTCAATTCAAACAATTTTAAGGAAAATTAAGAAAAAAAAAATATACTAAGCGCGATTTAGCAAATTTTGTAACCCAGCTGGACACCTCGCAATTTTGCGCCATCTTCGAAGATTCAAAAAAAAAAAAACGTATGTAATACACTTTTGGCGCCTTCGCAACTAAGGGCAACTTTGTGACATAGGGGTGTCGCGGTATATTATTTTTACTTTTTTTATTTTTGTCCGTGAAGGGTAGTAACCCATGGAAAAGGGATCAAGCACCTGGCCACCATCGAAAAATTCTGAATCGTACATATTCCGTCTGGTTGCCTTGTTCGGCGAATGTAGCCGCGCGCACATATGGAAAATTTCTCAAATGCAAAAGCATATGAGCAAACTTTTTATACCATAGGTGGATATTGTTCATTTTGGTTTTGTCTTATTGCGGTTGGGTGAACTCGTAATCAAGTAGTTGATTTTTTTTTATACGTATGTATTATATATAAAAATCCAACCCCCGAAAATCTGTTTCGCATTGAAATTCAACTTTTTTACCATAAGAAATATTTTTCAATAGTATAAACTGAAAAATTTAAGAAATTTATTATAAAATTTCTCATTTTCTAACTTATGGTTTTATTTTTAACATTTTAAACCTATCCAAAAAAATAAGAAGTAAAATTAAATTAATTATTAAGCTATAGTAGGATATGCTGTATTCTTGTGAGGTACTGAATTACTCCTGATATCGAATGACTTATTAGGAATTTTTAAACATTTTAAGGTATAGGGATTTTATAGCCTAAGGCAAGACGTGCTTTATTATGAAACTTAATCTCTATGTAAAATATTGTATTCGAGGTACTGCTGTTAAAAATATGTTTTCCATTTCCGAAATTACTATAGGTACAAGTTTATATAAACAACAAAGATTCTAAAGGTCTCAGGGACCCTTATAACTTTTGAGAAAATATTTATACTTGCAAATTGTACGTTCCTTACTTGTAGGGTATATTTCAACACTACATTTTAAAAAGAAAGTAAAATACAAATTCAAAACAACGATCAAAATGATACGTTTTGCCCATAAAGCGAGGAAGGGTAACAAGCAACCTGCACTGCTGCCCTTAAGTTCAGTCGACCATCCACCCCCACCACAGTCGAGTAACGACCCCACGTGAACCTGCCGCGTTTGCCCCGTTACAATAGGAAATTCCTTCAACCTGTCGCATTTCTCCAGGGCAAGGTACGTCCTTTAGCGAGCCGAAATCAATGAACTCTGAAGTTCTGGAGTTTTTTTATACTAATTACAAGGCACGTTCCTTCCATGGCAGTTCAGCTCCTAGCAAGAATCAGGCGTAACGCCATACAGCTAAAAATGCAACGCTCCTCAGCCCTCGAGGGCCGTTGCAGTTGGTGACGGAATCGAACGCACTCGAGTGAGACTATATGCTAAAAAACAACGGCTCCATCGGCAGGCCAGCCCGCACTTTCCGCCACTCCCGCCGCGGTTGTAATTTCAATTTTAATCATTTCCATTTTAATCAGTCCACTGCGCAGGTTGTTCCTAGTTCAAAGGTGGTCTATTTGGCGAGGTCAACGTGCGCGCGCACGCTGAGTCGAAAAGGGCCCTATTCTATTTTCAAGAAACGCGTATTTCCGTTTGCCGCCTTTTATCCTTCTTTAAGGTTGGGCTTCCTTGTGGACGGTGGCGCGCCATTCAGATTGTCTTCCGACTGGAAATGAGCACAACTTTCCTTCCTGCTTCAGTAATTTGCTCCTTTTCAACGGGCCTGAAGAAAAAAAATTTGCATCACAACACTTGAGGTCTTTAAGAACCAGAAGCACGGGAAGTGCACATACCTTCGAATATGAATGTGAACTGGCGGCTCTTGTTACACGTCTTGTGTCACGCACGTGTTTATTCATGTATAAGATAAAAAGTAGGTGGACTTCCGTCTGATTTGATGCGCAAAAAAATATACTCCTTAAGAAAATTACATACGCTTACGATCGTTTCATGTATATTTTCGGAGGGACGATATGTGGTACCTATTGTGATAAGATTCACCTTACTGATTTACATTAAACGGAACTGTTAGGGTGGGTAGATGTTTTGCGAGGCTCGTGCCATTGTATAACAATACAATTTGAAATAAAATGGTGATAACTTAACTGTTGAAGATTTGAAAATAGCTGATCCATTATCTCATCAACCTCTGTATTTAGTCGGACTCCAAATAAATTATTATTATTATTGACAATATCGGCCAATAAGGAAAAATGCGTTACTGCAAGACTTTTATTTCATTGCTTCATTGTTACTTGACAATATTCGTTTATGTTAACATAAATCTAAAATTCCCCTAGAAGCGCAGTTCGTTGAGGTTTTATATTATTTTAAATGCCTTACACTGATTTAAGGCCTTCAACACCAAATTAACAGCTCCTATGAATGCATATGAACCATAAATGCAGCACAATGCCCCGTAACAAAAAAAAAACCCCTTTCTCGCTCACTGATTTTCCACCTTATAATCGTTTTAAAGTTAATTTCGTTAAATTCAAAAAATTCATCCCTAGCAGAGCTAACCCTTAACTTCTTAACATATCCCTTTGAGCTGAGGTGTAACAAAATAGCAATAAAACACTCGCCCAAAAGTGATTATTGCAATCGCGAACAAAAGCGCGGCCAAGGCGACTAATGGAATTTTGTTGAATGAAAACAAACCCTTAGAAGTGACTTTATAGTATTTTTATGGGCTGGCGGTTTCTACCTGAGCCTGGCCAGGGCCTATCAATAAAACGGTCAGTTAAATCATTCAAATTACATCACAAATCATTTATCAAAAAGCGAAGGGCCCAGCAACCCTTCTCGCCGTTAAGACGGATTTAGGTAAGATTGAAGTGCTCGCGAAGTGACCACCGGTCAAATTGCATTCGGGGAAAACAATAGCGTGCAACCGCAACGTGTTTCCGAACGGGCCAACTGAATCACAGTCTGCAGCAGGCCGGACTCATCCAAAAAACGCCGCTCTTGACTCGAAGTGATACCATCAGCAATCAATTAATAACAGTGGTGGCGCGCAGCCAACCCTAGAAACTGCGAACCTTTCCTTCTCTGCTCTACAGAGTCGCACTGAGACTCTTGCCTTTGTACAATCTTGAGAAAGGTGGAGGAAAATCGAAGACATATCGGCTGCAGCAATAACTAATAATCAAAGAAGTCTTTGAGGCCCGTGCTGTGCCTCGAAAGAGCCCCGTACCGCGTTCGCGCGACTCCCTTATCTGTGACATATGCGCTCGGTTTGCAACAAAATTATAGAGGGAGAGGGTGAAGGTAGGGCTCCGGGCACCACAGAAACACTCAACGAATTTTCTTACTATGATCTTGCTGGTAGCTAATAGTCGGTCTCGAACTGTCGAGAGGCAGATGCGAAAATGCGTTACTTACGGTGCGCGCAGAGTTAAGGTACAACACCCGGCGAAGGTGAATTAAGAAGTTTACCTTGCCCTAGACGGTGGTGCAGACACAAAGCAGAAACACCCTTCGACAATTTTCAATTAGAGGGGGTCTCTAAGGAGTCTTTCTTGGGCGTAAGTATAAAATTTTCGATATTTGGTCGCTGGAGTTTGTACCGAATGTTGCTGGAAAGCATATGTCACATATGACGCTAGCATGATACCATGCAAACTGGGAGGGAGTAAAAGTGAAGGTGACTCTCCCTTGAGTACATTGTCCCGTATTGAAAATTGTTTCTATTGAAAATATAAACAAGGAATTTTCTTTAAAGCTAGGCAGTGCTGACTTAACCCTTATAGTACTATGTGAATACCCGGGTATGCACTTTAACCGAGCACCATTTGATTTTTTATTATTTTATAAACAAAAAAACAATTTTATAGAACGTAAAGTTAGGTTACTATAGGTTTCTGTAAAAAAAATATTATAAATAACGATAATTATGTTCTTAATAATAAATTAAACAATATTTACTTATAGTTTACGATGTCAGTTAAGGTAAAGAAAAAGCTAACCAGCTCGCCTTTGACATTCAAACAATTTAAACCAAAAATTCACAATTCGACAGTATTCAAGGAATGTTCCTACAATTCTTATTATATTTCACGAAGTCTCGAAACAAGCCTTGAATTGATCATCGAGCGGAGCAATTGTAACTGTTATACTACGTAGCTAAGCTCATAGTCATAGACATGAATTTGAACACAGCTTTGATAGACTAAGATGAAGGTGACGTCATGGATTTGGATAAGCCCATGGTTCGATTTTGCAATCCCCACTGCTAATCTCCGAATAGTGGAGACGACTGTATCTCTATGAAACGATTAGCAGCAATTCGAATCGTCCAACAAAATTCTGAATTAGTCACAAGTCTGACTACAATTCTCCCCAAATAACTGCGCCGATGTTATCTGGATACGCGTGTATTAGCAGTAACTAATTTAACTTTAAATACCTTAAACGAACGCCGTAGAATATTTAGCAATAAAGATTTTAAAAACATACTTGGCAAACCGCATCATAAATAATTTAGAAGTAGATACTTATGGTAGGATACTCGTACCTACCATATCTATCTAATTTAATAACTTACATATGTGGAAAAATTTGTTTGGTAACGAGTCCCTTTGGCCTCAATGTTGAATGAATTTTACTTTCCAACTTGCTTATAATCATTACTGCTTATTTTCGTTAATTTTATGTTAAAGACTTAAAGACTATAACATTTGTAATTAAACTGCTTACGAAAGTAATTGAACAAGAGCGTTTTTGTGGTGGTAAATCATGATTTTAATCAATCTACCTGGTTTTTTTCCTGCACGTCATTTTTCCATCAACATCTTAGGATCACAAGATGATTCCGGTCCCTATGCACCCAAGGAACGAGTATCGAAAGGGAAAAGAAAATCGGATCGTCTTCCATCCCGCGAACCAAGATGATCATAATGGGGACGAAACTCGGCTATACTTTTTTGACCAGGACCTCTTAGTCCTGACTTCTTTTTGCAAACAGGAGGTAGATCTAGAAACCGTTATCAAACGGGCAAAAAAAGAGGGCAATTTGGCGGCAATAAATTTATCCATGAATACAATTGATTGGTGCATTTGATATGCCCTAGGATGTGATGGAAAATAAGAAAACTTTACAAAAAAAAAAAAAGAAGAAAAAAAGAATCACATCGGGTAATTATGCATGCAATTTTCATGTAAATGCAGCTGCACATCGACACAAGATGTGATTTACCTGTTTCGATTAATATGCAGCCGATTGATTCCTTTGCGATATTTTTCTTTGCTTTATTGCTCGTGTAATTCGATTTACTCTCTCTCTTCTTTCGGCCTGAATTGTATCTTGCTGAATCTGTTTTTGCTAAGGGAAGTAAGACATTGCTAGAATCTTTATATCGATTCAAGAAAGAGTGTTGTAAAGGTTTTTATAAGCGTCTACGCATCAGCTACAGGAAGGTAAACCAATGATTAATATGTGTAAGAGACCAGGTGCTCTTCAACGAAGACATCTTAAAGTATGGATATAGCATCCAAGATATCAAAAAGATAGTAAAACGAACCAGAATGTTAATTGGGTATACGTTGAGAGAACGACTTGTACAAGCTGCTATTTCTCATTTTCATACCTTGATCAGATTTATGAAAATTGAAATCCAGAGATACCTTGATTTTAAAATTTATTGCCTGAGTAAGGCGAACTATAGCAATTAACTCCAAAGGCTAAACGACAATGTGGTAATGTGAGTCGTTGCCATAATTTGATTTCTCGTGCATTTTAATTTAAGAACTATAATTTACGCTTTTAAATTAATTTAGGGAGAAATGCCGAAATTACATAACTTAAACTAAAAAAATGCATATATTTAAGATTGTTGTTTCTCAGAAAATTTTAATTCAACTAACTTTTAGAGAATTTTGGCAAAATGTATAATTGTAAATTCAATTTCCATTTCGTCAGTAACATTTTAATAAACTCTGAGTTTTTAATCTATACGCTCAATTTAAACTGCAATCTGCATAAAACCTACCGTTAAAATTCCAATCACAGACAATCCATCCCCTGGACAGAGACAACTTAAAAGTCATCAAGAAAACTGCACCATACCCAAACCTTAAACTCTATTGTTCAACAGTCAGTCTCTCTAGAAGGTTTTGAAGGGACTGAACTGGTCTATAGCTTGAGCGCGCAATCAAGCCCCAGAAAATCTTTACCCATATCCGTCCAAATGTCGACGTCATTAAGAAAAATCCGGTTGATTTATACCGGAACCCCAAAAACCAGGGGTGAGCAATCAACATGAAAACATGCAACCTTTGCCAGCATTAAAAAAAACTGCAGAACGACGTGGACAAGGATATGCGCGCGCACAGTCCTCTCGAGGAGCAGGTAAATTCGTGCAAATTGCCACCGATCTGGTTGTTGATCAGACGGATTGGGATGAGTACGACATGAATAAATTACCGTATGCAAGTTGCATGATCATGACGTGGCAGGGAACCGAATCTCAGTGTGATTCCATATACCCGCAGAGACATACTCAACCTCGAACTGGAGGTTGTTTAGGGATGGTGGCGATCAAGAAAAGTCGGCAGACGTCAAATCGATTGCACAATTTTCAATAAATCTGGAAAGGTGTTATCCATGTGCCAAAGAAACTATATAAAATTGAATGACTTTAACTGGATGTGCAGCAGCCCTGAAACGAAGTCACACTGTGCAATTTTTCAGTGGCGCATTGTTCGCCCCTATAACACTTCTTTCACCGCACAGATATTTTTCTTTCCTGCATTCCGTCCAAAACACAATAGGAGCTTGATCAATCTTTAACGTCTTGGGGCAGCGAACCTTGATTCCTTGACGGAGGAGATGCAAGATTGCTTCAGTCTGAGGAGAACGGTTTTTTGGGGACGTGAAAATTTAATTAGAAGTCCCTTGAAATTAGTCGCAACAGACCGAACTATTCTCCATGCAAGAGTAGTCACCCTCAAGACTCCATCAAACGACCTAGCAGCGCCTATTTCCTTCAAGAGCGGGAAAATACGCATGCACGTAATTCCTACTTTCCGGTGCAGTTACAAAATTCTCCACGACACTAGTTCTGTCTGGTGTAGTTTTAACGTTGCGAGGAGACGCAGCTCTATGTTTGGACAAAAATGCATTTTTTGGCGGTTACCAAACCTCGATACAATGAGTCTAGCTCTAAATCTTCTCAATCCTTAATGTGATTATAAGTCAAGCTTATAACTTACTAAACAAATTTACTAAAATCTGGATCGCGATTCTAAATAATTAAGACTGCGTGATCTGCAGGCAAATTCATATTGATCGAACCAAAAATTTCGCAATCTAATCTAACAATGCTCAATATGTTTGTAAATCTTTGAACACGGATGAATTTTTATAGATAAAATTTAGAACCGAAAAGTTTTTATTTTTAGTCATTTTTGAATTTCATTTAAAAACTTACTCTTGGTGTGGCTCAAATAAAATTTCTAACCAGATGAAAAATATGGCTATAAGAAAATTATTGTCAACAATGGAGGTTTGCTAGTTTCGTTACTATTTCTATTGTGCAAGCTTTCATTCATTTTTAAAATTCAAAAATTACCTAAAGTAATGATACTACCTAGGATTATTGTCGTTTAATCAAGAAACGCTAAATTGAAAAGGATAACTGATAATTGCAATTTGCATTAATAACAAAATAACGAACGATTATTTTATCATTTTTAGTTACTAATGGAGTTTCGAGCCACTTCAGCTACCCCTTATACGTTTTTCTGATTACCAAGACACATGGTGAGCCCACTCATGCTGCAGTTGCCGTCGACCCTGTAAAAAGGAAGCATTTGAATGCTTGAAAAATTAGTCCGTCATCAGCTAATCCTCGACGCATTTCCCTGCATTTTCTTAAAACTCTGAGATTCATCAGTCGCTGGCTGCTGCACAAAGGGTTAATTTTGAACGAAAACAATTAATCAAAAGTCCCTTTCGCCCAGGGACTCTTTTCATCTGATCGTCGGGGGCTTAAGTTAAAGTGTGCACCTTGACGAAATTTTTAATATTTCTTTGAGCGCCTGCATGCAGTGAATCAAGAAATCATTGAACAGTTGTTCAGTCGTCTTAAAATCGTGGTCACACCCCTACAATGTCCGGGAATAGGATTCTTTGGGAGTCCGTTTCGAGGGAAGTCTTCGTCGGCACGACGACAGCAAAAACGGTCCTTGAATTATTCAGCTTTTTGGCGCGTGCTATCCGTCGCACAAGCAAGGGGGTGTTCCGGTGACTTTTCACCCTAAATAGGACTATTTTCGGAAGAATTTTTTCTTAGCCACACCATCGAACGTCTGCTGCAGCGCCTGCACTCGCCGGGCCACAGAATAGTTCGCGTCTCCTTCCTGGGGCCCTCGGTGGTGCGCCTAAACAATGAACCGCTGCGATTCGAAGCACGGCATATGCACCCTTTGTTTCGACTGCTTGCATGGATTTTAGTGCAAACTATCCCCTGCAGCATCCAGGTGCCAATGACTTGTGGCCGGATTTAATGAACGTCTTAAGTCTCGGATGCCAGAAATCGTCCGCAGCGGCTGTGCCACCCCCGGCACATGATTGAACTCCAATTAGTCAAAGTTACTTTATCCTAATTCCGCGAGATCAAGGCGTTTCGATTAATAGCTAAATAAATCCGTGACTTTGGTGTCAACATGATTTCGGCGCCGAAAGTTCGTTAATACTTTAAGACAGATTTATTGCAAGCTAAGCACTTATTTGGGTTAGCTGGAATCATTAAAATCGATTTGGTGTTTGAAACATTTCGAAATTGCTATTTTAATGTCGCATTTGACCCAGTTTTCGGTCTTTTTAGTATGCCCCGTCTCAATTTCTCGTTTCACGTAAAGATTTCTAAAATAAAGGCTTAGCGAATTTATAAGACTCTTGAACCATTTTTGCATATTACTTATCTTCTTATATGTATATATTTAAATTTATTAATAAATAACTTTAATCCATTAATTGGAAAAAATATAGGGTTACTTTTTTCCCACCATCGTTATCTTTATATAGAGTTTAAGATTTAATTGAACTTTTTATTAAATTGTTGTCTATCACAAAGCTTTTAAAATTGCAGTTTTGGTTTACTTAATCATTAGTTCTACCCTCTATGAACTTTATCTAGTTATTCTATTTTTAGCTTTAACCAAAGTTGTTATTTCGGAATCTTTTCCTACTACAATATATGAGAAAGGATTGAGGGTTATAAATATTTCTAAAAATTCTACATACAGAAATCAATATGAGTCGAAAAATTTCCAATCTTCTCGATAAAACCTGAACGAACCTAATTTGCAAAAATCTTGAAAATAAAAATAAAAAGAAATGCCGCGACTAAGGGCGAGAAACAGGTAAATCTCGTCTCCTTAGATGAGGAACCGCTTGCTGAACACGCGCGCGAATTTTTTACCTCCAGCCCCAATCGGATTGTCTCTTTTTCATATTTTTGTTTTGCATGCATGCATATCAGTCGTCAATTCAAAACCTGGACCGAACCCTCTCCAGTGCAGGGGGAAAAACAGGTCACACAGGGTTCAAAGACGCGCCAATTTCCATAGAGACCAACCGGGCCAGAGTCAATGACACCCAGCAGCGGAAAAAGTGAAAGTGTGCCAGTTTTATCACAGAAAACAACCTCTCAAGGAGTATTTCTTAGCTGAACAAGAACTTTGGTGTGTGCATCCGGAGGGCTAAAGTTCTAAAATGGATCGCACTCTCAAAGGCAGGCTTTCTTCAAACTTCCGAAATGAAGCTCTATTCTGGGTTTGCAGCTCAAAATAGGAATAGTTCAAGTTATGTATCCATTCCAAATAAATTTGTTTTATTAAAACATTTTTATATTAAAAAGAAAACAATATTCTTTTTAAAATCAGACTTTTCGTAAACCCTACGCCCAAATTATCGTACCATAAGAAAATGAAAGAGCTAAGTAAACAAAATATGAAAAAAAAATATATAAATAAAATTCCACTCACCTGTGTCAACGTCCTTTTGATTTTTAAATCTATACGGCGGCGTTCCAATGCTGGTGTCGCTTAAGTTAACCGCAATTTCCGAAATTGGCGACAAATTTGATTCATTACAATCAGTTGAAAGACGTAAAAGCTGTTTGGATTGTAAGCCAGATGCTTCACAATATCCTGCCATATCTGTTTTTAATCGCTTTGCATCCCCATTATCAAATTGGCCAAACTCCTCTTTGCATCGTTTCACTAGTCCACCCTTTTCCATATTCATTTTATAGTATATATCTAGTTACTTACATAAAATTACTTAATATAATGTATTATGGCTTATTAGTGTAATGCTAATGTCAATAGAAAACGTAAAAAATATTCAAGTATAAAAAGAATTCAAAGTCTGTACAACACTTAGTCAATGTATATGAAAAATATGATCAACACGAAGTTCCGTCACAAGTAATATAAAATGTTCATTGTAAAAATATTATTACAAAAGAAAAGGGCAGCGCTTAAGAAATAATTTACAAAAAATGTCGAGGGCAATTACGACGGCAGTTGGTAGCTAAAAAGGAAAAAATAAAACGATTAGTCTTCCTATAAACCCATTTAAATCGAACGTACGTTATTTTAAAGATCATTTTATTCAAACAATAATACAGACCAAAAAGGCCCAGCAAACAAAAACTATAATAGTCTTTTCCGATGTATTTTTTTATTTTTCAATACTGATTCGAATTTGGCCACAAAATTGCTCTATCACATAAGAATTTCAAGATATACTAACCTAAGAATGCAACAAACATGGTTTTTCCTTTTTTTTTGAGATTGGATAAGACAAGATAATTTTGAGCCATGAAACCTGAAATGATAATTGAAAACACAAGTGTTTCCCTTCAAAACCTATAGTACTCTGAATTATATCGATATCTTTTTATTTCTCCGAAATATCGTAAATTGAAATGTTACTAGTTTTGCGTAATTCAAAGTGGGTTTCGAAGGCTAGGTCTAGTACTTTCAACTACAATTTCAGGTCTTATGGTTAAAAATTACCTTATTTTGTTAATCTCAAAAATAAGTAGAAACCGTGTTTTTGCATTGTAAAATACAGGTTGCTCGGATTTTACGTAAGAAATGTACCAATCGATTCCTTGGGGTATCTTAAACAAACTTTTGTTCCTACCCCCTCCAAATCAAAGTTGTTTTTTAGCGGGCACGCACACTTGTCTTCATAAATCCTTGTAAGGACGTCGCAGAACATCGACATCGAGCAGAGGCTCATCTCAAAAGAGGGTAAAAGTACCGTTTCCAACGATACTGCTCTAGAATCTATTTTTAATTGTAGAACTATGGGGGGGAAGGTCCAATTCATAATTTATCGAAATTTCCTATTTTCTTAAAAATCATCTATGAAAAATATAAATTTTTTTATTTTATATCCCCATACTTCTTTCATTTAACCTTTAAGCAGTCGCGCATTTTCGAATCCACCGGACTCGCCATATTTTTGTCTATAATTTTGAATATGTTTTTTAAATACTTATTTTAATAACAATTACTTGGATTAAAATACTTTTCTACATCTAAATACTTTCGTGATTTAAAGACAATTGTTCTAATTATAAAAAATAAATGATTATTTAAATATTTGGTGTTTAAATCCCTAAAATCTCCTACTGGCCTTTTAGGTTACATGCCTCCGCTGCCGTACCAAATAGCCACGCTCTTGCTTGAAGATTAATAACGAATTCTAACTAATTAGAAATGTGCTTTTATCCTCTTTTGAGTGATCCTTTGCCCGATGTCCTGGGAAGCCCTTACAAGGATCTATAAGGACTCAAAATAAGCATACATCCAGAAAAAAAATCGACGTCGAAAGAAGTGATTTTATGGGAGTAGGTCAAAAACAAAATTTTACTTAAACCACTCCAAGGAATCGCTTGGTATGCCATTTCTTGCGTAGAATCTAAACACCCTGTATATTAGACAAAACAAATTTTTCAGTTTTAAATTTACATTCTATTTAATTATAGTAAAAATTTTCTGAAATTCGTTTAGATGCGGGCAAAAAGCTTCTACAACTATGTTAAATTTCAAGTCGATCGCAAGTACTGAGAAAAATGCCCGTAACATAAAATACGTTATAAACCTTTTCGAAAGTCGCTATTAATTTATTCTGTATTGTTAAAAAAACTAATGAAGCAATAGTTCTAGACATAGACATTAACATTGCTACACAAAGATATATAAAAAGTAAAAGCAATGTCTAAAAAACCCAAATATTAAATCGCTAAAATAATTTTAGAATGGGCAAGTAAAGGAAGTACCTTTCATATGAAATACTAACTCTTAAAACTCACAAATAGGACACAAACTAATTTTTATTCAGGCTTCTGGACGTGCGGGTTTAGAAAACAATGGATCCAGCAAAATTTCGAACTCTCAAAATTAAAAGGAAGTAATTCAAAATTTGCGTTTACCATAAATGCGTTTATGACTTTTCATAAAAGCCGTTTTGATACAATCCAGTAAAATTTATAGGTAGAGTAATTAAACAATTTAAAAATGGAAAGTCAGGCAGACATATCTACTCAAGGCTTGAAAAGTTGAGAGTAATCTTAGGATTTTCGTATTGATAGTAAATGGCATTACAAAGTTAAAATAATCTCATATTTTAAGGATATCTGAATTTTTAAAGTTAGGTTTATTATCTTATATTTTTTCCTACATTAAAAGGCTGTTATTCCGGATTTATAATATAAAATTGTTCATACTGTCTTTTATGAGATTTCAGTAAATTTTAAAAGATTAAAAGACAACACCGCCATGTACTAATTCTTCCGAAACATTTACTTTCCAAAAACAGTTCATTTTTATGTCATCTTGAAATTTTAATATTGTAAATATTTTTTGTGACCTTCCGATTGCACTAAAATTTCAATAGAACAATTCGACGTTACCCCCACCTCCTTTGGCAGATTAAAAAAAAATCGTAAATCCTATCTCTCAAAAAATTAAATAATAGACGACGAGAACTCACCTTCTGATGCCGTCTAGTCCGCTTACTTAATCAAAGTACAGAGAGGCCATGCCCATTTGTTGCAGGAGCGTGTTTAGGCGATACCTGGAAAAAAAAAGAAAATAAAAAATACCAATTATAAGAAATCTAATTAAATTGTGTAGACAAAAACAAAGAAATTTCAAATTTTTTTTAATATTCCCTTGAAGTTGAACGCAGCCGACGAACATTAACTTCAGAAAGTTAAAATTAAGTTGCACAGTTTGTTTATAACTTGATAAACAAACCTGCCTAGTTTAAAATTAAAACATATTTTGTAGTTTGGCAAAAAACCGGAGCTATACCCTTAACTAAAATCACCGACTGTATAAACTCGCCACATTTACACGAGTTCCTCTTTGTTGACTTGAGGCTTCACTGCCACGTCTTGGAAGCCTCCCCTACTCCTCTCTATATTAAAATTGCACGTTCATATGTATTTGGCGCCAAACACCAGCCAGTAAACATTTTTAGCGTAGGTGCTTACTGTGTGTGATGGTGCCTAAAGCAAAACAAAGGATGATTTTTATACAAAACAAATCCATTTACACGCATGGGGGAGGCAGTTTTTACTGGAATTGAATCTAAAGGGAAAATTTAAAATCACAGCAGACGCCCGTTAAATTTGTTGTCAAATGGAATATTTTATGAATTTTTCTGAAATCACCAAAAATTACTTGAAATTACAACATTTTTAGCATTAACTTTCCTCTTGCTCTTCGATATTTTCATAAATTTTAACTGCCAGCTAGTCACATTTTAATCACTTTTTAGAATTTACCACAATTTCGTGGGCACACACATGATTCGCAATTTTTCATAAAAATTAGATAAAAGGATCCTCTATAAAGTTGAATCGATCGAAAAAATTGAAATAAATCGAAATTTACGTACCAAAATAACCGCTTAAATATAAGCAAGAAAAGTCCTTTTGATCATATGTTTCATTTGTTCCGGTTGCGTGGCGAGACGTTCCGAGCGATAAATCAATGGTGGCCTGGCCTAAGCACGAAAATGTGCACTTTAAAAGTCCCCGGAAACTGATACAGTTATTCGGTTATTTGTGGGGTTACATGGGGAAACTGCTCGAATGTGTCAGCTGGGCGAATGCATAAAACAAAAGCTTTCGAATGGCATTACCTCACTTGTTGTGTTTTAAATTTCTAACAAATTTAAAAATATCAAATGTAAAATTAAATAGTAAATTACGACTGTTTTATTTAATTCACAAACACAAAATTAAGAATATTTTTTTATAAATTATACAAGAAATTAGAAGAGGCTATTTTCTTGATTTTCTTCAGCATTTTATCTTAAACGGTTTTTGAAATTTAAATTTAACTTTTCTAAACCTTTTTATTATACTTGTTTTTTATTTTAAGGAATTAAGACTAATTTCTATAGGAATACATCTAAAAAACAATCGAATGCGTTATTAAAATTACGAATTAGAATGAAGGATTCAATTCTGTTTTAATTATAAGAATTTCATTTGAATTAGCCTAACACCTTCAAAACAGATAGCAGGTTTTAAAAGTCCCAAATCGTTTTTAAATTATATTCTGAAAATAATTGAGTTTCCCTCCCAAGTACTATAAATGCCTGTAATTTATCATATCACATTTTCATAGATCATAGAAACTGCAGGCCCCAATTGCAATGCACTTTATTTTTTAAACAATACCTTTAGAAATAATTCACATATTCACTTTAGTAAATTAGAATAATTTTTGAATTTTTAAACAGGCAGGAAAATGAATGAAGTACGGTTAAATGATTTTTATTCTATAATGCAGTCCTTTATCAATTTATGATAAAATCTATGAATTTTTTATAAACTTATAAAAATTAAACTTTTTATATTTCTATACTTCTCTATAATAACAATAAATTAGGGCTCTAAGGAATAAGTACCTTCAAATTTTCATTTTTACAATGAGGTAAAAACTGATACTTGGTTAATTTAAAAAAAGAATAATTAAGGAATAATTTGTTTTGTTATATGTTCAATATTTTTCTATTTATTTCAGAGCTCCTTGCCCGCGAATTTGATTTCAGAGCTATACTAATCTGAAGACCTTTAATTCTCCTTTTAAATTTTTAAGGTGAAATAATCGAAAATTGCTGAAACATTTACTTATACGTTTTAATAATTTTTATTGATCTTCTATCACAATACAAAATATCTTATTTACTGTAGAATAAATCCACAGATACGAAAAAATTATTTGTTAGAGTACAGATAAGAATTGGAACACACAAAGCCGCAAAGTACACTCAGTATCGATCGAATTGTGCTAGAAATCAACAAATAAACAATAAAAAATAAAATATACATTTTAAACTGTTAGTTGTTGTTTCTCATCTTGTGGAAAAAACTTTTAATCATATTTACATTAATGTTCGACGGCTTCCTTAGTAGGTCTGTTAAACAGTACACATTTCAAAAAAATCTCATCCGAATGTCTAAAGGTGGTCACTAAAACTATGGCTAAATATAGTTAACAAAAAAAAATATATATAGGACTCAGTGATGTGTCTCTCATGATTCAAAGAGCACTGTCATAATGGCCATTAAAAGAATTCCGAAAATGAGAGACACAAACTGCTTGAGTGACTCCCAAGGATCTTTTTCTTTGAGCAGATCAGGCAGCACGGTTACCATGGCAATGTGAAGGAATCCTCCGGCTGTGAATGGCATTATCCAAGAAGTTCTCGCCTCTGTAAGCAAATTCAGTTTAATATTAATTTTTAGATATATTTTAAAAGGATGAATTACCCAAAGCAGATGTTACTCCAGAGCCTCCAATAGCAACAAGAGCTCCCATCAGTCCAGCACCGGCGGTAAGAAGTTGTGCTCGGGCGGCATCCCATCTGCTAAATCCAGAACGCAATAATATGGCAAAATCCCCAACCTCGTGAGGTATTTCATGTACTTTAAATAAATTAAAACTAAAATCAAAATCATTGTCCAATTGAAATAACATTAAAACTCACATAAAATAGCAAATGTGGCTAGAATTCCGTGCCTGAATGAAACTAGAAAAGAGCCAGCAACAGCCAGTCCATGGGTAAAGTTATCAATTGAATTCGCCATCAAGTTCAAATAGCCAGCGACTTTTTTAGGCTGATCCTTGACTTTCTTCTCTCGTTCTCGAAGGTAGCACCCATTAGGAACGTCTTCAATATCACAGGATCCATTTGCGGAACATCCCGATGAATTTTGGCCTTCAACCATTTTTCCGCCAGACTTCCGAAGCAAACAATTAGCAATATTAACACATTTGGGCTGAGGATTATCCTCGTCCGCATTTACATATCCCGAAAAGATCTTCTCTACAATCGTAAAGATAAGCACTCCAGAAAGAACCCATAGGCCACTGCGTAGTGAGGGATGTCCGCTTGGAGCTGAATTATATTCAGAGGTTAATTATTATTATAATTGGATAAAACTTATATTTAATTCATTGGGACCCACTTACTGGTATGCTCAAAATCACCGCTCCATGCTTCTGGTAATAAATGCAGAAAGACATCGCCCAGCAAGCCTCCCACCGCAAAGCTAAGTAATACTTTTAGTGATTTCGACTCAGCGGCTGAAAGTAAAATTTCCTCATTAATAACATAATTTATTTTATTGCATAATTTTCTACAAATGCAGTCAAATAAATTTATATCATTAGAATTAGGGAACATTTTTGAAAATGTGTTTCTTTTAGATATGTACATAATTCTAAGATTTTGTCTTATTAATAAAAAACGCCATAGTTTCGAAGAGTTAACTTTTGATTTCAGTTTTACGAAAATATCGAACATTGGAAATATAAAAACTCCCAACTAAATATATCTTAATAAAATCGAACTACTTCATAATTTCAAAATTTGCGAAAGCAACATCAAATTGCCATTTACTATCTATTTAAAATTCAAACTATGACTAACAATTTATAAATTCCAATTGAAGGCCTTAATTTGCTGTTAAATGCTTTAATTTTATTTTTTTACACTCTTCAAAAAATTTACTCATTAAATAAACTGGGGTGCAAAAATTACGTAACAAAAATGACCCGCTTCACAGGAAGAATTTAAAAATAGTGAGTAGCAAAGTTTATCACCGAGGAAATTAGGAAATTAGAACTTAAAGAAGTGCTACCTATTTGTAGAACGAGTTACAATCTTCAAAAATGTACCGTCAAAAATCATATTTCAATCAATCCAAGTATTCGACAGGTAAGTCTGAAACAAAGACATATCCTGGTTTTATTGATATCCGAAAAATTTTATTATTTTCACTCGCCGAAAGAGGAATGACCCTTAAAGGCTCATAATCTACATTTACGTTTCAAGTGTTTGCTTAAGAAAATCAAATTATTTTGTTATGATTATTTAGTGTGTTAGTGCAGGCATGTGTAGATGATCTCTTTATTATCGCAAAAGCAGTAGGAAATAAGGCGATAAAACTTGGATTAAAAATTAAGATAACCCCTTGGGGTTTTTCAAATTTACGTTACAAAACTCAAAATATAAAAATTAAAATGAGGCAAATCTTTAAATTGGTGTTTTAATATGGTCGCGAACAGTAGTGCAGTAACTGCATTATAAAAATGAATGCTATACCATTCACGTTCACGGAGGTGTTCAGTTTCGTAAGGTTTTTTTTTTTTAAATTATAATATAATTGTATCATGATTAAAACGATACAAATCCCGTTTTTGTCGCTGAATCAACAATAAATCTTTCCGGTGTATTGTCTTGGATGGAAAATAATCGATTATTTAATAAAATAAAATTAATCGATTATTTGAACATTTCGATTAATCGTTGCCATCTCTAGTTCTGGTGATAATATTTGATAAAATTCAACAGGTGATACTTTTTACTTAATATATTTTTATTAAATTTTATAAAGTTCAATTACGCAACATTTGGGTAATACATATATTGAAAAAAATAATATAGCAAATTTTTTTTGTATACCAATTTTGTATTCCAATTCATACTCAAAAAAATTCATATGTTTGACAAATCTATCCTCAGATATGAAATAAATCAAAGTACACACGTATCCTATAAATAAAAATCAGCCCTATCACCGGACTCATCGTGTATATTTTATTATCTATGAGTTATCAGCTGATTTCGCAAAAATCAGATCTAATTGGAATTCACTGTCGAAGACAGATTAAAACCACAGCCGCTATTGTTTTAAATTATTGATAAGTTGCTTTTAAACTTGAAACCCCGAAAAAGCCACTCATCAGTGAAGGTTTTAATTTTAATTTTAATATTCTTGAGTTCTTCTAATAGATTTTAATAATCGCACTGAAAAGGATGTCCTAAAAAATCAAAAGTTTAAAAGGTAACACAAAGATTTTTAAAAAAATTAATGTAGCTTCAAATAAAAAAAAGATAGGAGAAAAAATACTTACGATCTTTAAATCCCTTTTCTTTAGACTCCTCTTCAGTAGAGGGTATAATAGCCAGCGGTAGAATTCCACTCAAGCCAATGAGTGCAGAGCCCAGAAGTGAGAATATCCATGGAGTGTATTCAAAACCCTTGATAAAATCAGGGAGATAGTGGTGCACGGCTTCTTTATACATGAGCATCAGGGTTTCGTCGAATAAATGTTCACTCAAATTCATCTTATCTTCCTAAAATAAGACCGTCTCCCACAGATACTAAGCACTAGCACCAGAAAATACTCCCTAAACCTTGATCAATTTTTAATTGACCGCACACGGAACTCAATTGTAGTATAATTTCATAATTAATTAATTTTTCAATTCTAATCTGGAACCGAACTACCGATTTTTGCGGCACAAGTGGAATAAATTGCACCGATTACAAAATTTTTTAATAAATGAAACTCATTAGATTCACCTTCGTCATTCCTACTTGAAATTTGCTGAGATTCGTTGCCAAACGATGAAGTATCTGTGAAAGCAGAAAAATAAAACAAAAAATTTATAAATTTCAGTCAGCTGGAAGAAAAAGTGCCTTTCCGTACAAAATGTTCGGAACAAAATTAAATAATCCTAACTAAGTGAACTGGTCGGGCACAGTATCTTTAGACGACTGACGCTTTCGAGTGCAAGGCAGACAATGATCAACGATAATTTCCTATCAATCCATAGGAGATTATGTTTCTACGAACGTGAGGTCTTCTGATCATTTGCACTTTTAGGAAAGAATAAAAAAATAATATTCACTATCTGAAATTGACCAGCCAAGGGTATTAGAACACTTCAGGAGGCCGTAATTAAAATCTTCAATTTTTCTTCTACTCTTAATTCTTAAAACGAGAGTGAACCCCAAGTAGATGGTGATTTAAATTAGTCAATGGACTAAACACAGTTGCCGTTTTCCACGTTGTAAACAATTGATTTTAATCGCATAGTCGCAATCTGATCCATTGGCGGATTGTTTCTCCACAGTCAATTACTTCAGCAAGTCTTGGTCAACTTCTACTCTACGTAATACCGGCCAGTGCGGCTTCACGTTACTTCGACCCCACTAAATCACACTCTGAATGATTTCTTGCCGGCCTGATAAAATGTTGAGAAATGCGGAATGACTCCTTCCACACCTCGAATTTATCTCAGTTAAGTACTCAATCAGTTTCCACGATCTCAACCACGTACGAGGTGCCGATAAGTTGCACTATCAAAACATTTACGGATTAATCTAAAAGCACTTATATGAGACAGTATTTTTTTGCTAATAATAAAAAATAAATAAATTATTTGATATTTATTTATAAAAATAAATCCCAGCGAGACTTCCACGAATTTTCTTCATCTATAAATAGATCAATTCCTAAAGCCTTATTATTCAGAGTTTGTAGATATTTCACAAAGTGTCTTAAGATTATTAGAGATCTACCATAATTTCTCATATAGAGGAGACTTTACAAATCTATAACTAACTATAGCAAATATAAATTTCTTCCCAATCTAGAAGAATAAAAAGATAACAAGCACCATAGATCTTAAATACGCCAAAAGTCCCTTATGAATCATATTTATAATAATTTTTTAACAATAACGCCTACAAATCTAGTTTAACGACGTATTCCCCCTTATCAAAATGTTTATATGAAATTGTTTTTCTAAAATACAACGCGTGACATACATACATTTTTATTATTGCACTAAACTCTATGAATCACGTTAAAAATGACTTCGGTGGTTTCAATTATATTTCCTCTGATTGCATTTATCATCTCTTAAAGTGAAATTTAAGATTAATTTGTTTGGTATCCCCGTTGCAATAGCAAAGATCAAGGCTCAGACTCAAAGCGCTATCTCAATAATTTCGAATAAAAATTAAAGGCTTAGTTGAGCATCCTTTATGTAATATGTCGTCATGTCTTATACTCATTCTCGCAACAATCACAATATTCAATTAAGTTTAAATTTACTGCATCATGTCACATGTCAGAGTCTAGAAATACTGGTGGTGACCATTCATACGATTAGGCATTATGTCGTTTGTTTGCTTCTTAATCTATTAATTTGCTTTTATTAGTTATTATTTAAATTTTACTTTATTTACTCAGTGAATTGAATTTCCTTAAGTTGAAAAACATTATTTCTCAGTAAAACTACTTAGAAACGAAATGTAAAATTAAATTAAAGGTTACAGTTGAAAATACTCCTTGAGTGAAAAGATAACACTATATTTACTTCGAAATTTGTAAGAGTTACACTCTTGAAAACCGTTTTTACGACTAGTTGTATTCTTATGTTTTTCATTTTAAATTGATTGTATTCTTATGTTTTTCATTTTAATGTTAGGGCCGTCTCGGCGCAAAGCTCAGGCATAGGAAAATCCTGAAACAAGAATGTGGAAGAGGCAGGCAGGTCACATAGACCATATATACGGATGGGGGCTGTTTACATTTTTTCACTGTGCATTTTTAAAGGCGGGACAAAGTATTCGAGCGTGTGCGCTGCTCTGAGTGGTGACGTTGTTTTAATTTTCGTTCCGCCTCCCCCCAAAATTTTTGTCTTTCTCTCACACGTGAGCCCTTTATTACTATCCACTTTAAGCTTCGCAAGGGCGGTGAATTGATGGGACCAAGGGCGTTGAATTAATGGGACCAAGGTCGAAAGATAAGGAAAAATATCATGAGTGTCAGATTTTGTATTAGATGATCTTTGGCTACAACATTGGATTATTAATATAAAAATATTGTTCATATATTACGAAACCATTTTACAACAGTTGTTGTCTTTAATTGCCCTTGCAAAATTATTTTAAGGAAACATCATTTCTGCAAAGCTACCCATAAAATGTAAATAAAAAAAAATTAAAGTTATAAATCGGAAAGATGAAGAAATTATTGCCGTTTCGATGGAAGCCGGTAGTACTTCTCTTCGTGCCCTTGAAGTTTTTTTTAATCGCGTCTTTCTGGAAACGCCAGGTCGACTGACGAAATTCATAACTCAATTATACAATTTTAAATAACGAAAATACGCGTAATCGTACTAGATACATTTGTACGTAGCCGGTTTTTATCTCGAAAATTAGTATTCTTTGAGCTTTCCGCTACGTACAACTGCTACATTTATATAGATTTAAAAATTCGCTTTTTATTTAGATAAATCACTCTGCCGTTGGACTCTTGTTTTGGTATAGACGCTAAATTTTAATTATGCTAATTTTTAATTTCTAGTTATCGCAAACTCAATATATGCTGAATAATATACTGCTTTTCCAAATCCTAAATAAAAAATCTAGTTACTAAAAACAACTTGACAAAAAAGGGCATTTTTCGGACCAGACAGTAGGGTCACCTTTAATCCAAATATATGCGTACAGGCAACTTTTTAGAGCCAAATAGGCTTAATTACTATATGAAGAGGAACTGAGTGTTTATATGATTCGTTATTTTCTGAATTCTCTTTTAGAAAGAAATAAAAATGAAATTAAAAGTACAATTCCTTCAGAAAGAATTGAAGTTCATTTTTAAGCTAAGTATTAAAGGATTCGCCATATCGATTAAGTAAATATTACAAATTCAGGTAATTTCACATAATTTTAATGTAATTAAGGCTACCTTGCTCTTGTAGATCGTGAATTCTCAAGTCAGCAATAATAACAGAATTTCTACCCCTCTGGTGGAAGAGTATTGGCCACAATATTTGATTAAATTCTTTTAACTGATTACATATTTGTTTTGGTTGTACTTTTTACTTTTATTCCACTAATCTACATCACATATGTATTTAATTTTTACATGATAGAGCGGCTTTTATATATAAATAAAAAAAAAACCAACAGATATTTCCGACTGCCGGAAGATAGTACTCTCCAATTGATAAGGCTTAAAAGAAAAATTTAAGATTACTCGGTCTACCTCTGTGACCAAATAAGAAAGGCCTTGCAAGGTTGGCTCGGCGAAAATGGCAGTAAACTTCTGAAGAGGCCGTTGAAAACTTGAAATTCCCGGCCAAAGCGGTCGACGATCGAGTTACTGAGCTGACTCAAGGAAGTTCCTCCCCTGAATGGATCTAGCAGCGTAGAAGCTGTGCCCCAAAACGTCTGGCAGAAGTCCAACAAAACAACCTCGTCAGATGGTGGCGCAATCTTATCACTAGTAGTCGCCTTTGTGCGAAATGATGACTGTAACTTTCCCGGGAAGCACCCCTTTCTGCCACCACTGCGCGTCTCAAGGGAACGAGTCTTTTGTTGTCTTTACTTTAAATATTCTTAATGACTAATATCAGATGATCGGTTAGGTAGGCTGTTGTGACATAAATCGGCCTAGAAAGCCTGTTAGCATTGACCGACAGGAAAACCGAAAACCCGTCCCAGCTGCTCTCCAGCGAGGAAAAAAGCGGTCCCCATATGTTGCGTTGCGCACCACCCTTCAGCTGTCCGGAGTACGAGGACGGTCAAGGGGGAAACGTCAAAAACATATGACTGATAAGAGGACGGCGCCTTTCCACTGACTAAATTAATTCCGATTGCAATTCACAAGGGAAACAATTTGCCAATCACTTTCCGTAGAATTCATGTAACGCAATTGCGCTCCGGCAATGAGAAAACAGCACCTAGACCGGCCTGTTTTGCACTCTGCACTCAAAAAATTTGCAGTTCGCGACGCAATGGCTGGTCGTCTGGAAAGCGGCCGTTCTCGGAAAATGGCAGGCCGTTGCCCACGACACGACGATTTGTTTACAAAGAAAACCAATGAATGGATGCAGTGGCACTGCGTACAAAAGGAATTTTGCAATTTCTTATCGTGGCAATGTTCTTAATCTGGTAGGTAGCACAATTCCAGTGTTTTTAGAGCTTTCTGCTGAATACTCAGCTCCTGGCAAACAAATTCAAAAACTGGACACAAAGGATACAAAGGAAAATCTTTAAGATATTACTGCTAGAGCGTACCGTTATAGAATAAACAGATTTCGCAGACCACAGACCGAATTTTTTACGTTCAAAAGACTGTAAACAACAATTAGCAACTGCGCCCGTTCTGTCGCTTGCACTTGATTTAATCGTTTTCGGTTCCACTCTCCGTCCACATACGATCCACAAATTTTGAAAGTAAAATAAAATTTAGTGCAGGCACCTGAAAAGACGCAAATATGCTGAATCGGTTCAGATTTTTTAAAGATGGTTACGTTCAAAAGCTACTCCAGCAATTTCATGCATTTTGATAATTTTAAAATTAATTTGCTGAAAAAATCCAAATACAATAAATAAATGCATACAATACAAATTATTTAAAACAAATTTAAGCTTTCAGATGAATCCTAGCAAACGGATACTGTCAAAAGAAACGTCAAAATAATCCCCTGACAGCTGTGGGTGTTTTTATTTACCATACGGGATTATGTGCTAACTTTCCTGGCTAATTATTTGAAGAAAATCATTGTTTAGGGCGATTTTGCCGTTTCTTAAATTCTAATTTCTTAGGAAACATCCCAAAACCCTTGAGGAGTTATCATCATGAGCACGGAAAAGAGCGTTAATTTAATGGTTCGAACTGAAAGTGAGGAGGACTCCGGTTTATTGTCCAGTAGCTCGCAGTCTTTAAGTTCTCTTAACAAATTGCGGGAGAATTTTAGACGGTCAGAAAGTATTTCGTCTCAAACAAGTGTTGGTAGTTCTAGAAATGAGTCCCCGAAGAAGAAAAAGGCCGGTAAGTACAAGCCTTGTTTTATAATTTTATAGAGAGTTAATTTGCGCAAAAGAGTGACAAATTTCAGCATTTACGGGATAAGCATTTATTAGCCTCTTATCTTTTGAAAAGAACCGTAAATTAGATTAAAATTATTAAGGAATTAGAAGCTGCAAATAGGTGTTAAATTAAGCGTGCAAAAAAGTTTTTGCTGTCGGACCTTCAGAAATTGTTAAGTATCATACGAAGAAACACAATTTTAAAAACATTTTAATAATTTTTATGAAATTTACAGAATGGGCAATTCGGAGACGATTTAAATAGGGTCAGCCTAAAGTTAGGGTTGAACTAGATCTGAGTCAAAGTCGAATTAAACTTGACATTTCTGGTAATTACAAAATTGACTAAGTTGACTACATTCCGAGGATAGGTACCTCGCTGCTGGATGAAAACATTGCCTATTACCTGGAGATTCCGCTAGCAACACACAAATTGTGCATACTGCGGGCCTTCATAGAAACCGCCAAAAGTAGGTGAAGCTCACTTGCGCGACGTCAAGCAATTTTGGCGTAGTTTTAACTTTAATAGGTCAAAGTGCTACCATTAGCAACGCTGTATCGATCATAACGGACTACTGTCTGATTGGCAAACACGCTAGTAGATTGGCCTCAAAAACGTCTTCTGTGAAGGGGAAGAAGAAAGTGTCACCCACTTCTTCTGCCAATACCCAACTTTGGCCGTACTTAGATACCGCCATCTGGACTCCACTTTCTTTGATTTAGTTCCGTCAGGATGAAATATCTAGAGCGGTTTATCAAGAATTCTAAGTTATTCGGCGGCTCAGGTATCGCCCCGTGTCATCACAATGGACTATTTTTTAAGTGTGCATTGATAGCAGCCAGTTTAACCTAAGCTTAAATCAGGCGATTTTCTCAACCACCTAACACACGATGCTGTATTTCTCAGAATCGAGTGGGATTCAATTCATAGCTACTTTGTTATTAAAAGATGAAAACAACTTAATAAATAATTTAAAATTAAAAAATTCACAATTTTAATTGAATATTTTTTAAGGAATTTACATATAGAGAGTTCCTCTTTAAAGGACCTAAATCCCCTTTAAGTAAACTTTATAGACTCAGTATTATGCATCAAAAGTATTAATCTTTTATAAGGAGAGAATTACAAAAAATTTCGAATGTAATACCTTTTGTTTGGGGCTTGCCACAGAAACCATATGCATCCAGTTACTCATATAGCCCGCGAACCAATTGTGGGATCGAAACGATTGTAAAGAATAAACCTTCAAATTAGTTTTTTAGATATCGCATTAATATGATTAATAAATTGAATAAGAATAGCATAAAAATCACAGTAATATAAACAATCTCATAACAAATATTCAAAGAGAGGGTTTTCTTTGAAAACTACTAGTTATAAATAAAATAAATAAATTTTTTCTCAATCGCCAAGTCATTCGACTTATTGCACAAAATTTGAAGAATTTTAAGCTTATAATTTTTGTTTCATTCCCCCTAAGATGTTGAGGGAAAGATAAAGAATTATTTTTAGTTTTAATTTTTAAATTTAAATACTTCATTAGATATAACTGAAAAAATGTTCTACGCAGAATTAAACTCGAAATTGACTGATTCTTATTATTTTAATTTTATTATTTTTTTTCAAAGATGTGTTGTTGCTTTATGAGGAGGTTTCCTTTTTAATCTCGCTCTTTATTAGGTGTAACTCGAAACCTAAATTTTTAATTTAGACTACAAATTGTAAAAAGTTATTTTATGACATCTTTCAATGAAAATCATGATTCAGAAAAATAAAATTCTTCTCCACTTTGGGAATAATATAAATTTAAAGAATAAAGTTATTGAAAACTATTGAATCTTTTTGGAAACCCTAAGATACTCTGGAATGGACTCAGTTTATGAAAGGAAAGTCTATTTAAAGAAAATTGTCTGTACCTACAAAAGCTTTTCATCTGTACTTGCAGAAGGCTTATGTTTGCGAGATATGCCTTCGGGCAGAAAGGGTGTTAAAAATGACCCAAAAGTCCCATAAATTCTGTTTCAGTTTTCATTTGCGAAACGTGTGAAATATCGCCTTAATCGTTTCAATTTTATGTTAGAATCTCCAAGTATTCTTTATGGGCTCAGAGCGATAGAAACTACCCCGACTACCTTTGGTGAATCATTCTCCCCTGCACAAACATTCAGTCCAAAATATGAGGGTTGTCTTCGGAGAGAAAAAAATCGATATTTTTCGATGACGCTCAACAGACTAAAGTCAGTCCTCAGCGAAATGTGATGTGAATGAAACTAGTTAAGTTAGTCTTCCGTTGTAGAAGAGCAGAATAAGGCAAATCTGCAAGGCTACAATTGTTACAAGGTTAAAGATTGCTAATCGAGATGGTGGACTCCGGGAAAATTAAATAATAATTAGTTCTATTCCTCCACTTTCTCTAGTTTCATCGCATTTCGGTTCTTTGTCAATTGGTTGGATATCGATTTTGAAAATTTAATCGTGAGTGAGAGTTTTGGTAAAAAAGAAAAAAAAAACTCTTTTACTTCGTAAGACATTAAAAATTGACGCAGTGTCTACAAGAAATGAGCCTTGCTAGAGGTACGATGTGCGAATTAAGTAGATTTTTCGCTACTTAAAATTGTTGTATTATTATTATTATTATTTTTTCGCCAGATATGTAATATCATGCGTACCCTTGAGGGAGCTTCAAAAGTTAGTGAAAACAACAACGGAGGCCTGACAATGATGCAAACCAACAATAATTCGAACACAATAGCGCTCCCGAAACCCCAGCACGCGAATAACACAGAAGATATATCGGGGGGTGTGCAAGACACAATATATCTTTGCAATTTTCGTGTATCCGTTGATGGGGAATGGCTCTGTCTCAAAGAGCTGCAAGATTTGGATATCCAGGATGGTTCTGGAAAGAAGGCAGCTGTCGAAGAAAGTAATGATTCCGGCCAAGTGGCAAACTATGATATTGCGAATAGTCGCTTTGCTGGTGATGGCTTAAGTAAATGCGAACGTGATTGGGTTAATTATTATTGTAGGTGGCTTTTTTATTCACATTCTTAATTGTTTTATTATAATTGTAAAATTAATTGTGTGCTAAATAAGTAAGACATAACTCCAACATTGTGAGCGACTTCTGTCCCTCTGGACATGTTTTGTTTGCCAATTGAATTTATTGATTGAGTTATTTTATTTGCGAATTGTGTCAGAGGTGTTTGTACGTAACGCGGTGGCACATCTAAAACTTACCGCTTACATGTGCACTCGCTCGCATTTTACTCACCGTTTTCTTTCAACAAAATTTACATGTTACATATATTTATATATCTTTCTATATCGCGAAGGAAAGAAGCTTTGAATGATAGTCGAGTTCCGTGCACGCAATTAGATCTTAGTCAGTCATCTGTGAAAGTCTGCAAATTTCCTTATCGATTGCCCTAAGCTTTTCTCCAAAGCCATACTGTTGCCTTTGTTAGTGGGTCAAGAGTAATTCCCCTTGTAAAAGGTTTGGGAAACACTTTCCATTAGGGAGTCATTAAGGTGGGGAAGTAAAATTTGCTGGGAATCCTAAAAAGCTAAAAACGAACTACCTGAATAATATTTAATACTTCTTACCATGAAAACTTAAAGAGACGACTTGCAAATGCGATTAAATGAAAATTGAAAATGATATTAAAGCTGCCATAAGTTGAAAAGTATTCCAAAAATATACCATATTTTTAAAAAAGGCACCCCCAAAATTGGCAGGTTCTATTGAAGTTAGCGTACGCAAAAACCATTTTTACATAATTAAATTACTTTTGGTACAGCATATTTGAATAAGGTTTCTGAAATCACATGGCTTAAAAATCGCTGCATACTAATTTATAAGAATTTCCTCAAGCTAACCAATTATTCAAGGTTTCTTTCCTCATATTTTATTATTTGCTATCACTCTAACACGACATTCAAATTAAATAACAGAGCAATACTATCGTCTAATAACTGTTGTGAGGCTTACTGGTGCACGCTTAAAAAATTCGTCTGAAATAAAACTGTACATCTATCTTATTCGATAGTCTCCCAGCTTGTAGATAGTGCACTTTTATGCAGTTGCATTCCCTGCAGAAAAAATGTTTAGATCAAATCTTATCAATAACTGACCTCATTTTAAATACTATACTCCTCCAGAATCCATGCTGTTGGATCTCTTTCTTATACCCGGAGATGCAGTTGGCAGTTGGACAGTTGGTGGTTTATTCTTCTTAGAAATGCTGAATTTTTTTGATCTACCCTTTTCATCGATCAAATTCAGTTTTAAACCACCTTTGAGAAATTCTCTTGGGGAACGACGAGAAGTTCTTGAAGATCTTTGTGGCGATGATGATGAAGATGTTGATGATTCACTGCCTCCTTCTTTTCGACCTGAGCCACCTGGGCTATCGGATTTCAGATTTGAGGTTCGTTTTTTAGAAGCTGTACGAGAAGTGATGAATGGATAAAAATTAACTAATGGCTAAATTCCGATAGTTTTAACTAAGGTTTCGGATTAGAAAGTAATTAAAAAATTGAATTGTTTTCCAGTCACATACATAAACCCATACTTAAAAAATAGAATTTAACTATCCCTACTTATTTTCTGAATAACTAAAGTTCAAATGTAACTAGCTTGAGCTAGGTTAAAGTTAACTTTAGGTTAACAGGTTTAAGGTTGGATCTTCATAGGTATGACCTTGGTTAGTTTAGAAAATAACGCGTTTCTAAATTCCATTTTGTCGTACAATGCATCTTCCGATGCAGTAACATATAACTTCTAGGAAACCTAGACTCACCTTCTTTTTCATGCTTTTTCTCTTCTTTTTCATGCTTCTTTTCCTCTTTTTCATGCTTCTTCTTTTCTTCTTTTTCATGTTTCTTTTCCTCTTCATGCTTTTTCTTTTCTTCTTCATGCTTTTTCTTTTCTTCTTTTTCATGCATTTTCTTTTCTTCTTTTTCATGTTTTTTCTCTTCTTTTTTATGTTTTTTCATTTCTTTTTCATGCTTCTTTTGTTCTTCTTTTTCATGTTTCTTGTCTTTTTTCTTCTTTGCTCCACTTTCGGCGCTTGCGTCGCTATCAGAATACTTGTGATCCTTTTCTTTCTTCTTCCTGCATTTAATGCCTTTGCTGCTCATATATTTGGTCAATACGGCGACGGCCAAAATAAAAACAAGTAAAAACAGCGAAACCAGCACAGCAATCGTGATGTATTTTTTCCGTCTAGCCTTAATAGTAGAACTGTCGTCGTCATCGAACATTACCACGTCTCCAATTACTGAGGAATCACGATTTAGAGGCGTCTTTAGGGCATTTTGTTTTATTGGATCGGACAATTTGTCCACTTTACTTTTAAGTTTCATGTACTCCATTGAATGTGTTTTGGGGAACGGACAAGTTCTGCTAAAGCTAGATCTTCTTTCTGGTTGTTGGTATGGCATGAACGCGAATTTTTTCCTATGTCTTAAGGTTTCCATTATTCGTAGAACTGCACCCAAACCAGGGTAAAGTATGTCATCGTTTAAATGTACTTCAATGCATTCTTGGTACCATTCTCTAAATTTATGATTGAACGTATCTTGGCATACCCCTTGAAATTGGTAGCAGCGCGTTACAAGAACGTAGTAACGCAGTAGTACAAAAGCTGAGGAATGTGACCTCAAATTGAAGTGATGCTTCCTTTTAAAGGGCAACCAGATATTCGACAAGAGGCCATATTCTTCTGTTTCTAATTTTGGTAGCGGTACGATCATATCGTCATCTTCAGAATCGTCCTCTGCTAGAATCAAATTAGCGCATGCTGACTGACAAGCTTTCTCGTCACGATTTTTAAGAATTTTAATTGGTTCGATATCAAGATTAAATTCGGAAAAATCAGAAATTGCTTCAGTCCAACCGTTACCGTTTGTATTTATGAAAAGTTTGCACTGATTAAATAGTTGCATAATATTAACAACTGTTTTTAGTTTAAGGATACCAGCGTAAAACGAATATTTTGCTACTGGGATTAGGTAATATTGGAGGTATCTGCAGGTTGATTTTATTTGTCAAGAAATATCTGAAAGATTCGAAATACTTACCCTCCAAGAGTGTCGTAAAAGGCTAGTTGCACTATTCGCTTTGAACTTCCTTTGGACATCCTGACGATTACTTGGTTGGCACTATAGAAATACTTCATTAAAACTTCAACAAGGTGATCGTCTAAAAGGCATTTAGGAAGGTCTTTTGGAAGAAGATTCTGCAAAACATTATCGATGCCAATTAAGATTTTCTAATACGATTTTATTAACATTCCACCTCAAAATCTTTTCTTGCCATTAGAAGTGCCACATCTGTAGAAGAGAAGCACTTCTTCATGTCACAGTCATCGCCAAATAAATTCGTTCCAACAAAATCGTTTTCACAGCTCTCACTTTCGTCGTCATCGTCTTCACACTCATCGTCATCTTGATCTTCAGAATCATCGTCGACACTGTTCTCTGTGGAAGGGTCGCCTATTCCATAAGAAAGGAATAAAACTACAATTAAAAATAAAATTATAGATCCTCTCATATTTTTGGCTTATAATGAGACAGTGTCTGTCACTAGGCCTCCTGGTTAATTTGATGTTTTTTTCTATTCCAGCCCGGGATCCAGCAGCCATTGAGCGCAGTAATTTAGTGAATATTTGTAAGCTGGTGGTAAAAGAACTTTTGGAACAATCACTTCGATTCGGACGAATGCTCGATTCCGATCATCTGCCCTTGCAACATTTCTTTATTGTACTTGAGCACGTTTTGCGCCATGGTTTGCGGCCAAAAAAGGTGGAATCAATGGTTGCTTTATCTTAACAATCGCATTATATATAGAATTTCCAATCTGAACAGGGTCTTTTGGGACCAAAGAAGGAATTGTGGGACCTTTTACAGAGTGTTGAAAAATATTGCATTGAGGCCCAAGATGTTACAGCGAGTGTTCGCGATCTTCCTACGGTTCGAACGCATATGGGACGTGCCCGGGCATGGCTCAGAATTGCTTTGATGCAGAAAAAACTGGCTGACTATTTGCAGGCGTTAATCGATCATAAGGAAGAGGCTTTGATTGAATATTATGAGCCGCACGCACTTATGATGAGCGATGAGGTGTGATCTGATGATCTTGTTTTATTTTAGTCTCACAACTGATCATAAAATTTATCTTAGGTGGTAGTTATTATGGGAATTTTGATTGGACTTAACGTGATAGACTGTAATCTCTGTGTTAAGGAAGAGGATTTAGATTCTCAGCAAGGTGTGATTGATTTTTCGCTTTATTTACGATCAAGTTCCAGAAATAGTCCTGAAGATGATGGGAATGCCTTAGATGGACCTGGCGGAAATATGACTGCTGTTTTAGATCAAAAAAATTATATTGAGGAACTCAACAGACATTTAAAGTACGCCTTCTATTAGTTTATTTATTTCTTCATTTGTAATTTAAAATACATAAAATTTCAGTGCCACTGTTACAAATTTACAAGCCAAAGTTGAATCGCTCACAACGACAAATGCATTAATGAAGGAGGATTTAGCTATTGCCCGGAATAGTTTACTCGCGCTCCAAGCGGAGAATTCAGCGCTTCGACAGAGCATTACTATCCGTAATTAAAATAAAATAATTCTAAATCGAATTCTGTATATCATACTCATAAAATTTTAGAAACAGGACAATTGAATCACACAAGTAATCAAGCAAACACGAGCGATGTCTCTGATAATCGGGGTGACTCTGATTTAGATAAGACTCTAGCCGAAGAGCGTAAGAGATCACAGGAGCTAGAGAAGGAGCTTAAGTTGCAGGTTTCCTTAAAAGCAGAAACTGATATGGCTATGAAATTGCTGGAAAAAGATATTCACGAAAAGCAAGACACAATTATTTCATTAAGGCGACAATTGGAGGATATTAAGCAAATCAATTTAGAAATGTATAAAAAGCTGCAGGTTTGTTCCAATACGTCAATACTGCTTATTCACATTTACCTTTCGTGGACTCTATTTCTCTTTAATAATCAATCCAATCGATCACTGTACTCTGTTGAAATCACTTTTTATTAATAAATTAATTCTTCTTTTCCACTTAGTTACTTCGGTAGTAGAAATTCTATTGCTTGTATAGGGGCTGTAGTAACTAATTATTTTTACAAAATTAGGGACTCTATAACTACCAAAAACTGCTATAATTTCTTAGTTAAATATTTTTAAATTTTATGATTATTATGCACTATCCACGAAGACGTAATGCGAGAAAAATGAGTTTAAAGAGCGCACATCTTAACTAATTTTCATGGTTTTATAATTTCTACTAAATATTATTACTATTACTATTACTATTAATTTTCTGGAGAGAAATAGTAGTCCATGGCTTGCATAACTAACAATATTTGCTTGATTCATAATAATGTTTATTACTAACAATCACCTATAACAGGAATGTGAAGATGAATTGACACAAAAAGGTGAAATGGTATCACGTTTGCAAACGAAGGCATCACAAATTGGACAAATTCTACAAACTCTCGAAAAGAAATACGATTCAAAATTTGATCAAAATGAAATTGTTAAAGACACCCTATCGACGTCTGAAAAATCTGGATCTCGTCGTTTTCAAACAAGTTCGCATAGCAAAAAATTAAAAAATGATACAGGACCACCGTCGAAAAAACTTCATCTAAAAGTTGATCCAATACCCCCATTTAATGCAAATAAAATTCGTAAATCGCCAAGTACAACTGAGAATAGTTCATCTAAGGATGACAAGGACAATAAAGTGGATTTAAAAGTTACTGAAGTTTCAAAAAAGACCGCTAATTTATCTCAAAACTAGAGCTGAAACAACAGAGAAAAAGTACATATTTCGCTAGAATTGAAGAGAAAAACTATTTAATCAGTAGAATGTAGAAAACAAGTTGAGATGTCTTCTATATATATATTTTTATTACCCCAAACATTTTGTGTGTGTTACATAAAACCGCTTTTTATTGAATGAAAAACTAAACTCTAACTGATAGCAAATCTCAAAATTGTTGCCGAATGTAATCAAATCTGAATTAAAAACGTTCGTTATTATTCTAGGAATGCGAGGCATCGCTTAAGCACAAAACCGAGTTACTCACAAAACTTGAAAAGCAAAAGGAAGATTTCGCAAGTACTATAGCGTTATTAGAAAAACAGTAAGCGTTTTAATTTGTCAACTGCATTCAATCACTTTGTGTTAAATATTTTTCCTAAGTTAATCGCTTAGTTTTGGTATAAGGCATAATACTGCTGCTGATGTTAATAAAATTGGCAAACCTTAAAGCGAAGCAATGGATGCTAACGCGGATCAATACGCTGCTTTGTTATAAAAATAATGTTGCTACTTCGTTGAAAGGGCGTGGTCTTCCTAGTGGTAGGGTTTTAATACTCATATTTTTTTTTAAAATTACTTCTTAGCAAATAATTATTTAATATACCTATTATTTTACTATATTATTTATTATAAGGACTTATTCCGTATTAATCCTGTTATGAGTTTTATTTGAAGCGAAGTTTTTTCGAGTATTCAGTCGAACATAAAAAAATAGTTCCCATACGAAAATATATTTTATATTTTTTTACAAATGTCAGAACAGGCTTAAAATTTTAAAATATTTTGTTTCCTAGCGCTTGTTGAATTTGGACAGAATTAAATCAACCTTTTTGGATTTATAAATAAATTTGTACTATATGTAAAACATCAATCAACGAAATATATCGCTCTTCTTAAATTAAGAATTGATTAAAATATTTCTTTTTCCAATTATAATTATGTACGTGAATTAATTAAAAATACTATAATTCAAAGCTCAATATCAAAAAGCGTAGAAATATCCGACCAGTGCCCAGGAGGACACGTACCTTTTCACGTTATGCCTGAGTAATCAAGCTATTAGAATTAATAAGATATTAAATAGCTGATTAAAAAGAATCTTAATATTGCTGAAAACAAATTATAGTTGTAACGAAAAAAAAAAACAAGTATTTTAAATGTATTACTGAATAATTCTTTGATATGTAATCCTATTTTCTCCTAATGATCCATACAGACATATATTTTGAAAAAAACAAATGATGTTTTCAATAAAATACAATATTTCTATTCAGCTGTAAATGCGTTTTAATTACTTTATTTTATTGAACTCTCCAAAGAACTGTTTTAATGTTTGCCAATTTTAAAAAGCCCTTCTTCCCTTGATTTTAAAGAAATTTTTCTAAGTGATTTTTTGCAAATTTTTGCAATTTTAACTACTATATTTTTTGTTTTGTTTTTAAATTTACATAACAAATTTATATCGATTCACTTAAATGCCTATGTCTTAATGTTTTTCCTTTCCTTATAGCTTAAAAAGGCAGTTTTAAGCTTTTAGTTTGGTTTTTTTTACTGGGGTGCTGTAATTTGACTTAATTTTAGTTATTTTTTTTAATCGCTCATGAATGATTTTCAATTAAATACAATTGCTTTAAATAAATAACTTATTCAAGTATTTGATATATGTTATTTAAAAAGCTACAAAAAATAGCTCTAAAATTTAACAAGTTCTTACTCTTCAATAAATTTTAAATTTATTTTATGACCTAAATTTGCTTTAGTTTTTAAAAGGATTCAAAATCTCAAACTTTACTAATTCACGTTGACGCACATGATTTTAATTCAGCTATTAGCTGTATAGGCTGAATGGACGGCAATAATCGTCATTTGTGGCAACGTGTTAAAATTATCAATGAATGGTAAGAATTTGTTTGTGGACCATTTTATAAGTATAACTATAAATTGGATAGTACGCGTTATAAATTCCTTTACAATTATGTACATAAAAAAATAATGTCAAATTTCAGCAGTTCAGACAATACTTAGGTTGCATTCAAGAACTTAGTCCGTAGTCGTCGACTGGTTTTAAGAGTTCGTTGCTGGTAGCTGACTGCGAAAATCAACAATTTTCGTTTTTAAATGGAACCGGAGCAGAAACTGGTTTCATAAAAATAGTCGGCCGTTTAACACGTTGTCGCAAATGACGGCTATAGCCATTCATTTAGTTTATAGAGCTAATAGCTGAATTCAAATCTTGTGCGTCAACATGTTAATGAATTCTTGAACACGAAATTAGTTTCTGCAGTTAGCCGCACAATTCAGCAATTGTCCTTTTTAAGTTGAATATAGCAGTCGACTCAAAAACGGAGTTCTTGAGCGTAGGCATATTCTTTTGATTTTTTCTCGTTGTTAATAAACCCTAAAATAAATTAATTCTACAAAATTTTCTTTCAAAATTTTAGAGCTTCGGATAAATCCACTACGTCGAAGAATCTTTCCTTGCAAATAAGTTCCTGTGAAGAGCGTGCAGCTCGCGCTGAAACTGATGTTCGTTTGGAACGAGAGTGGCGCGCATCGCTCCAAGAAAAGGAGATTAAATTGAAGGATCAAATTAGCAACCTAAAGGACTACATAAAGCAACTTACCGATGAGAACAAGAAAAACGAACGACTCAAAGCCGAGTTGGAGAAGTTACGCAAACAGTGGACCGAGGCTCAAACGACAATGGAAGAACTTGGCATTCAGCTTAGCATCAGCAAGCTTCGGCTGTCCGAGCTGAACGAGAAGGCTTCTGGAACAGAGAACTTCTATCAAAATGATACTGGGGCCTGGACCCCCGACGACGCTGTAACCAATTGCAAGGCATGCAGCAGGGAATTCAAAATGAGCCGGAGGAGGCACCATTGCCGCAGTTGTGGGAATATTTTTTGCCACAATTGTTCTGATCACACCGCGATACTTCCTAATGATCAGAATGCTAAGCCGGTTCGAGTTTGTGATAATTGCTGGGAAACTTTAGCAGGAAGTAGAAATTAGGTAGAAATTTGAGATTATTTATACCACGAGTCACACTGAGGGGTCATTACCAAAATATTTAAAGGTGCCGCATACAAGCACGCTTTTTTGCTTGCGTTATTTAATGCTAACAATGCGTCCCTTTGGTGGATATATTTTTTATGGCTATTTTAAAAGAATTATTATGTTATTATATTTGTAATAATAAATAAGTTGTAATATAGTTCATTTTAATACGAAAATTTATTTCTTTCACTACCTTATTAATTCAATTTAAGCTCGTGTTGAAATAGTCGGTGCACTTTTAGTTTGTTTGATAGACAAGACCTTTGATCCGTCTTCTTTTTGCTAAAAATTTTCTTCTTTTATTTCCTAATTATTGAGCCCAAAAAATCGCTCCAGGAGAACGTATTTTATGAAATCAGTTTTTAAGTTTCCCACTTGTATGGAAAATTGAACTTACTCATATTGCAAAATATGCTTGATCCGTCTTCTTCTTTTTGTTACAAATTTTCTTTTTTTATTTCCAATTTATTGAGCCCTAAGTGACAACGGGTCACTAAAAATAATTATTTAAAAAATGTGTAATAATTCTAATCAATTGTAAAACTGGTCTTTGAGGAAAATGTACTTAAAATTGTTATAATATCGGAATAACTATAGAAATTTGCAAAATGGGAGATTTCGAAACTGTTATTGTGCCTTAAATCAAGCTAAATTTTTGAAATCAGATATTTACACAAGTACCTGGCGCTCACAGATATTTTTAATTCAAAATACATGACATTTTTCAAGATAACAAAGTCCAAATTTTATTTATACTTTAAAAGAATTTTCTTCGGAAAAATTTTCGTTTCATTCAAACAATAAAGGAAAATTATTCATTTCCACATCTTTTACATTCGTGAATAATAATGAAAAAGAATGCAAGGGTGCTAAGCCTTAAGGGGATGATAGCTGACACTTTTTAGAACTTTTTGAGCCATACATGCTTAGACGAAGTCTGTTTTTTCTATTTTTAGTGTTTGTTTTAATTTAACCCAATTTCGGACAGTTAATTACTTACAGTCCCCAGTTAAAGCTCTCATGCTATTCTTTTTATTTTTTGTGGTTTCCCTGATATGCATCTAATCTAATAAAACAAGTCTCAAGCATTGTTATTGAAAAAAAAAATACTAGACACTTTTAAAGTTGTAGAAAACCTTAAAACCTGTGTATGTAAATAAACAAGTTTAAATGTTTAGCTTAAATTTTCTTTTCGGCCTTGTAAACATTCTAAAAATTCGCCAAATTTTCCGTCAGCTTTTGAGCGAGTATTACAAAAAAAACCTCTCGGCCGTTAAAATTAAAATGATGAAAATTGGTCTTTTATCTTCTTAGTATCTCATATTGCAAATTCTTGTTATTTTATGTCTGATTTATCGAAGCAAATGACATAAAAATAAAGAAATACATCGGGGGTGTAATATGACCAATTAAGTACGATTTATTTGCAATTATTCCCTTTTATTACAAACTAAACAAAATTGAAGACTGTAGAAAAACCTAAAATTCCTCTACTTACCACTTTTGACTTCTTAAAACTGTTGCTTAGCGATGTAAACGGCATTTCCAGAAGTGAGTATTGCGTCGTATCGTTAGCAATTTTTCAATGAAAAACAATTTTTAAATTTATTGCCTTATGAAGGAGTTTATTTTGCCGAATGCGGTAGGTATATCTGAACTTTTCTTAAGTGAGATCTGCACAAAAGGTGTAGCATTTGAATAAAAACCGTTTCTTTACGGAGAGATTTCGTGAATCGGTTCAAAATAAATCGTTTTCGAAGCGGTCGAATGCACGTTTTGGTGACTTCGTTCGTTGACGTGTTCCCAACAGCTGTCAATTTGCGGAGAATTTGACATTTCCCTCAGTTGGGGTAGATCAGTAGGGTGCTTTGTTGGCCGCACGGCTTCTTTCGCACTTCCTTTAATTTTAGTATAGAAGAAAATCGCTTTGTGGGATGGCTTAATTAAAAACAACAAGAAAAACCCAGCTAATTATTAAATTGCTTCAAATTTGTACGAGCGTTTATAGTACGAAGCCTAGTGGAAGTGCACTTCTTGTGGAAGAAAAGTGAAAAATGTGATTTTTTCCTTTAAACCTTGTAGCAATTGTTTTGTAGCTGATATGTGATAGCCCAGAATTTGAAATAACATGAACGACGGAAAAAGAGACCATATCGCCCTAATTTTACCCATTAGCGGGACGGATGGTCAGCAGACAACCACTAGAAAGAGCTTCCGACGGGTAATTGCTGTGCCTTTTTGTTTTTGTTTTTCTTTTTTTGTTTTTTAATAAATAATTATCGGTTGCTAAGTAAAGCCGGGGCGCATTTTTGTCTCTTTGCAGTACTGGAACCAATTGCCGCGGTGCCAAAAGAACCTAATCATCCTCACACTAACCGCCGTCTGCGTTACAATCCTGTTCTTTTTGCCAGGGGATCAGGTCGTCTCCGAGGAAGCGAAAGTCGTCAATCACATCAATATCGCTCCATTCAAAGAAGAGGTGAGTTCTCGATTAATTTTCTTGTTGTCTAGTCAATTACTTAAATGTACTGCTCTAATTTAATCGCAGTCCAGTAGCATAGGTCGTTTATCTTTAAGTTCATCGCCAGTTATCTCGGTTCTTCAAACGAAAAGTAATTGGTGTTTGATTACATATAATTTGGAGAGTAGTCAAGCGTCGCAGATTTCACTGGTGGATACCCTCGCATCCAACGTAAAATCAAAAGCTTATTTCCATTTGAATCTGGCAACAGTTATTAAACTTTTCTTTAATTAGAATGCTAATTAAATATCTAGACGTTGGTTGATTCAACTGGTTTACTCAAGGCTACTACGTTTTAACTAACTCTGATCAGTTTTGGGAATTGTTTTTTAGTTTCGTTTTGGGGATTTACACAAAATTGCGAACCATAGTAAAACAAAGGCTTAAAAATTTCCTTTATATTGTTAAAGTAGAACTGCTTTTATACCAGTGCTTTTTCAAAACGAAAGAGAAGAAATTGTATTTTGTACCTTCCAGAGGAGAGAACATTTGCGAATAACTCTTAATCGTTTAGAAATTAATGAAAGATTAAAAAATTAAACTGGAAACCTCAAAGAAAAATAATTTCAGTCCTTTAATTAAAAAATAAAAAGAATGCCATCGTGGAACATCAAATAAAATGCCTGAGCACAACTAAATCTAAAAATAAAAACAAAAGCAAATAAAATGGTACAAGTTTTGCATAAAATATCAATTTAATAAGTCTAAAGGCCAAGTCTAGGCCAAAATTTTTACAATATATTTCTGAGGATATGCATTTAAAATAAATCGAAAATTTTATAGCACATAAATCCAAATCCACGTCTCAACGATGTTTTCCCACAAGAACCAGAGCAACCCAAAATACAAACAACAACTGAAGCGGCCAAACTAAACATACAAATCGATCAGTCCGCGAATCATTTTGAACCAGACGACAACAGCGTTGTGGACGAACCAAAAATTAATTCAAATGAGCAGCTACCGAGTGTAAGACAAATCGTTGGTCCGGGCGTTGACGATATAATCAATAGATTGGAAGAGAACACTGATACGACTCCCAGAGACTTTAAGGGTCCTCAGAATGAGCGCCAGAAGGCTGTTGTGGATGCCTTTAAGCATTCTTGGAAGAACTACAAGGAGTTCGCTTGGGGGCATGATAATCTTAAGCCCATTTCTATGGGATCTCATGACTGGTTCGGACTTGGACTCACAATTGTAGACGCGTTGGATACCTTGTATATAATGGATCTGCAAGAGGGTAAGTCCTGTGGAAACTTTCCAGAAAATTAGCGTACTTACATTTAAATTTATCTAGAATTCGAGGAAGCGAGGAATTGGATAGAATCTTACTTACATTTTGATGTTAATCGCGAGGTGAACTTGTTTGAGGTCACAATTCGTGTATTAGGAGGCCTTCTGAGTGCATATCACTTAAGTGGCGACAAAATGTTTTTAAAAAAATCGGTAAAATGCTCTTCTCCTAAAAGTCGTAGTTGTAATAATAATTTTAACATCTCCAGGTTGATTTAGGTAATCGATTACTGCCTTGCTTTAATTCTCCGTCCGGTATCCCCTACTCGGATGTTAATTTATCATCGTTGTCTGCCCATGCGCCAAAGTGGTCCCCAGACAGCTCAACTAGTGAGGTGACGACCCTTCAAATCGAGTTTAGAGATCTGTCTAGAAGTACGGGGAATCCAGTGTACGAAGAGGTGAGTGCTTCTTATTTTTATCTCAATACTATCTAAGTCCATTTGAAATCGTTAGATAACGCACAATTTCGAATAGACAGTAATTAAAATCTTCGTAAGTAGCAGGACAAAATTAGAATGAGATAGGTCGGAATACAAATTAGCGAAGGATTCAAAATAAAATAAATAAAAGAAATAATGACTTGAGATAGACAAGGATATGGCATGGAAGGCACGAAACGTTCCTCTGTAATTTTATTTCCTTCGAAAGAGGTAATTTAAAAGGCACTATATCGCTTCGTTTCCGCAAGAAATGTTTTGGAAAACTAATTGAATTCCTGAAAGAAGCAAAGTGGCCGGGTCTGGGAATTATGTGCACGCAATCCTTGCAGGCGAGCCTCCCTTTCAATATCTGTTTCGTATGCCCTAGCGCCCTATTCTGGCATATAATGTTCAAGTTCACGATGGTTTTGCCCACTTATTAAGAGTTTCCTCAACCCTGTGTTGTAATGTCTAATCCCAATAATTTTCAAGCCGAACTTGTCGTTCTTCAACAGTTTCGCCAAACCAGTCGAGAACGTTTTAGGTGAGGAGTTATAGGATCTAAACTACTTTTTCTTTTTCTAAAATGGATTTTCTACAACCATCAGGAGGTTATTTTTGTATTTAAGCCTGTAAATTCTGGACTCAAAACTTATTTAGGACCATCACAAGAAACACAATGCCTGTCATATTCATTGGGCTGTGTAGTGTGATTTTTAAAACGCTTAAAATTTGTATCCATATCTTCTAAAATGAGCATTTATTAAGACTGTAATAACTACAAAATTTATACTACTAAAGGAGTACTTACATAAAATTTTTAAATGCAGGTGGTGCACCGGGTAAATGAAAAAATCCACGCTTTGGAGAAGACGAATGGTCTGGTGCCAATTTTTATTAATGCCAACACAGGTGTCTTTAGGAATTTCGCAACTATTTCTTTAGGCGCTCGTGGAGACTCTTATTACGAGTACCTCCTGAAGCAGTGGATCCAAACAGGCCACAAAGCAAATGATTTGTAAGACATATGAATTTTACGTTAACAATTTTATGCTGAGCAATAATATTAATTCATAGCTTAATTTTTGACTACATGAACGCGATAGAAGGTGTTATGACTCATTTAGTACGGAAAACTCCTAAGGAGCACCACACTTTCATCGGGGAACTGATAAATGGAAAGGACTTCAAGCCCAAAATGGACCACTTGACCTGTTATTTCCCCGGTACATTGCTGCTTGGGCACAAGTATGGAATGCCAGATTCTCACTTGCATCTGGCAAAAGAACTTCTAGAGACTTGCTATCAAACGTACATGAAGCAGCCCACAAGATTAGCTCCCGAAATTACGTACTTCAATATTCAAGAGGACGGCGAGCCAGATATTCAAGTCAAACCCAACGATTCGCACAATCTCCTGCGGCCAGAGTTCATAGAGAGCTTGTACTATTTTTACGCGATCACCGGCAATAGAACGTACCAAGACATGGGCTGGCACATCTTTCAGGCCTTTGAGAAATATACCAAAGTCAAGTACGGATACACGTCCATTGGCAACGTTAAAAACGTATTAAATACTCGTCCCCGTGATATGATGGAAAGCTTCTGGCTTGGAGAAACTCTCAAGTATTTTTACCTGCTATTCAGCGACGATCGCAGCGAGATTGATCTCGAAAAATACGTCTTCAATACAGAAGCACATCCGTTACCAATTAGGTCTAATTAGTAAGCTAATTTATTCTTAGTTAACTTTTACAGAGTGACCGCCGTTTCGAGGGTTCGGGCAAATTGACTTAAGGTGCTTAATGCTTGGTGGCACCGATAGGATTAAAAGCACCTGGGATAAAAGGACATTTAACAGTTGCTTGTTACATATTAACTTATTGCTTACACTTTCGTCAGTTCTTTTTATTGCTGGTTCCATTATCGTGCTGAACCTTTTAGATGTTCTGTGACCAAGCGCAAGTGGTAGTTTATTTTCAATTTTAAGAAATTGCAAAGATACCTCCTAATAGAGGAGCAACATAAAACAGCCATATTTCTAATTTGTAAAGATTAAGGGAAGTATTAATAAATATTGCAAGTAGCGCTCATTATACGCACTTTTTAGATAACATTTAACAACTTTTAGATGGTCTCAATTTTGTTTTATCCACACATTTCTGTACCCTCTTTCTAGTCCCTTTCAATAAAAACATTTTTAAGGAATTTTCGATTGTGTTTTATTGACTTACTGTAAAAAAAAACTAGTTGTGATTTTTGTATATTCAAGTGCAAAAGGTATTCGTAATTATCAAATCTCTTTCAAATATATTTCAATGTCTGAACGTGTTTTATCCATGTCTGCGCAATTCAGCAATTGCTCTTGTTAAGCTGAATTAAGTAGGCGAATGCAGAAACTGCATTCTTTACATTTGCCACATATTGGAACTTTACTGTTGGATATTTAGCCCTTTGAGACGTATATTTCATACTTCATCATTTCTGAAGTAAAACTTGTTAATTATGGGTTTTCGGGGACGTTGATTCCGTTTCTGATGGGCGATTCAATATGGTGGAACAAATATAGCGCCTAAAAGTGGAAAAAAGTATGGATTGGGCCTCGGATTTCAATATACGATAGATTTTGATAACAGATTAGAAATCAGCGACCCTAGAAACCCCCAAGTTACAGATATACAAGGGGGGCTTCAGATATAAAAAGGTGTTCTCCCTCAAAAGGTTAAGAAGATTCGGAAATCGTTATTTTGATTTGAATTATAAAGAACTTAATTTATACTTACCATTTATAGATTTAATAGTTGTTTATTAGAAAAAAACAAATCCGGCGGCAATTAGTAATTTAACAGCTTTCCCAGTAACCCTCGGAGGAAACCAGAAACATGTAAAACGCCACTTAAAAAACGACATTTAATATCTTTATTTTATTTGAAATATTACAAAAAGAATTTCTTTTATCTTACGATCATTTTTGATATTTTTAATAAATAAAAATAAAACTAGAACCTTTTAAATCAACGCTTCTTTTATCTAGAAACATAAAAATTTATCTAAATTTAACCTCAAAGATCTCGTCAGTAATAATATACACAGGGTGGGTCTTATCGTCAACAAAAGGGACAAACAAAAATCACCAAAATGACTGTTAATAATATGCTTCTCGTTGAAAACAAAACAATAAAAATTCCAAAAAGTAGTCGCTCGAGCCGTTCGTCGTCCCGTATGCCAAACTATCACAAGATACGACGAGCAAGTGAAATACGTGTGTGGGCATTTTCAATGTCTTTTTATAAATACAAACAAGTTTTATTTATTAATAAACATTAAACTGCACAAATTCAACAATTGTAAAGCCAAACTTATTTAAATGTATCCAAAAAGATCTACTAAAATGGGCTAACATTATCTCAATTTGTACACTTATTTATTGAAGCTGCTGATTATGCTGCGATTACTTTTAGTTTACTTATTGCTTCGCTTTAAGCCTAGATTACGTATTTTTACATATTTAAAAAAAAAATTCGTGTATCAGATAAGGGCAGTGCAGTTTACACCGAAATATAATTGGAAAATGATGGCCCTCAAAAAAGTATTTGTTTTTGTTCATGCTTATTGAGTGTTAAGGACTATGAAAATTTAATTCGTTTATTGAATTGAAATAATTTCAATTTATAGCGCTTCAGGGAAGAAGGGAATATTCTAGACACTAATTCCTGTGATATTTAAAATTTTTTATACTATTTAATGAACTCTACTACATATATATAAAGTATAAAATACCAGTTTGGTGAAAATTTAATTTGTTTGTTTAATAAGCACAAGTTTTTGTTAGTGAAAATTTAATTTGTTTATTCGTAAGGAAGAACTTCATGTTTTGGCTGACTTCCAGGTAATGTACAGTACTTTTTTTCTCTTGTAAAACTAAATAAACAAATGTATTTTAATTTTTTTTATATATTTGTGAGTCGAACGAAAAAAAAATGATTAATTTAAAACTCGATACACCCTAATTAAGAAACGTAATTTTTTGGAATTATTACACCTAAGAAAACAGCCAGATACTTACGCAATCCTAGCTCTTTGAGTTAATGTTGACTGTTCCGTGTGAAGAAGGCTGTACAAATTTATATAAAAAGCTTTATTTCTTAAGATCAATCGCTGAATTGCGTAGTTGACTGCAAAAACTTGAAGCATTAACTTACTCCGGTTCACTATGAATATACATTTCAAATTTTAGAACTAAATTCTTCTTTTAAATTATATTACAAAAAAAAAAAAATACATATAATTTTAAATAGCAAAATTCTTATTTAAGTAGTTTCTTCACAATTAAAAAAAATATATATATATGCATTCGTATCAGGGATTCGAGGAGAAAGGGGTCAAGAAATGTAAAAAATTTCTTTAGAAATAAGCAGAAGAAAAAAACAGCGCATAATCTCAATAAATAAGTGTAATTTCGTAATTTTGCAATTTTATAACAAATTTTTTGTAGTGTTCCCCCTCTTGAGAAAAGCGGAAACCAAAACGCCTACAAAACAGGGGTTTTATTCTTTTTAAAGTAGTCGAGGTGAACACAGTAAAAATAAAAAATAAAAATTTGGCTAAACAAAATTGTCCCGACAGTAGTAATTATAGTGTTTCATCTTACTTGTCTGATACTCGAATAATTTCGCTAAAATGAAAATATTTTTATTATATAAAACACTAGTCCGATTGCGGCGACCACAATCGCCGCCCTCCTATAGTAGAGTGAGCATGGGCTGGTTAAGTCGAAATTGAACGTTCGGCTGCCGCCACCTCGGATCGCTTATAACTAGATTTTGTTTTGTATCTCTTCTGCATAGTTTAACTTGAATTGATTTAAATTAATAGTTGCTTGTTTAATTTACTTATTATCCTGTTTATTATTTTACTGCTAGCTTAGTTACCAATAATTACAAATTGCATTATGCTAATATCTTTTACAAGGATGTCGTCGGCCGCACGCTCCTTATATCCTTTGTTTCCTCATTTGTATGTTTTTTTTTTTCATTTTTACTTTCGTTTGCTTTGTCTGTCTTTATCTCTAAAACTTACGCTAGAACAAGAATTGCCTATATACACGATTTGCTTTTATTTATAATCCGCGTCTGCTAAGTCGATCCTTATGATAAAAACATTCCTTGCTTAGCCTAATTAAAATGAGTCTCCTGTTGCCTACGCTAAGCTGGGGTCCATTAGGGCTCCTATTTGCTTGATTCACAACGCTGCGGTATGAAACTCCATCCCGGAAATATGTCAAGAGGTCATGATTGATTTTACGGCGTCGTCTATGCCCGCGACGCAGGTGAAGTCAGTGATCCCGCCGGTTGGGATGCTCCCGCCCCCAGGGGCGGCGTTCGATATGACCGAGGATGGTGAGTCCACCATCATGTTGCTGTTATCGCCGCCACTTATGAGGCAGTCGCTGAGATCATCGATTCCTCCCTGTGCCCGCTGCTTCCCGCCCGACAGCACGCAGTGGGGTGTAGTCGAGGAAGGTGTCTGAATTATCGTCCCTCCCACGCTCGTGTGCTGCTGCTCGTGAGGACTATCTGCAAGAAACGAGCCCATCGAATGGTCGAGGGAGAAATTCAGGGAATCACTTTCGCTATTTTGTAAATTCAGTATGCTATCGATTGCGTTCTGGACATGGCGGTTAATGTCCTCATCAAAATTGGACGAGATGCTTCCGCTGCTGGTTCCACTTAAGTTAGCATTACCTGCAGACGGATTTATGTTTGGCTCGAAGACATTCCCAGCCGCAGGGCCCATCAGAGAATTTCCTGGCATTTGGTGGTGTTGCTGCTGCATTTGATGGTGGTGTTGAATTTGCTGATGAATATTCGCCGCCTGCATGTTCATCATTGCGCTTACCTGCATATGAGGATAGCCACCTCGATTTTCTGGCATGTGAACGCCCTCCATGTTGCTTTCGTGCTGCTGCTGCATCGTGTGTCGCATAATTTCATTAGCCATTGTGTCGGCCGGCGACGACGTATGCAGCCCGAGTATGTCCTGGTCAAGATCTGGCTCTGATTTGTTGTTGAAGCACATCTTCTTGCTAGCACCGTGGTCCATTGAATTGCTTATGATATCACCGTTCCATGACCTTTTCCTGATATCGTCGTGACTCCCTTGGTCACTGGTTGCCTGTGTCATGAAATCGAATTGTTGATCCATCCCCCATCGGGGGTGGTTCGAAGTTATATGAGATTCCTCAACGTACTCATTCAGAAAAGATCTTTTTGTAAAATTCATCGGGGAGGATGAAGCATTTGGGGACATTAGATCGTTGCTATTGTTCCACGATCGTTTGTTGTTTGAAGCCATCATGGGATAGTGTTGAACATTGCCCACCATTGGGTTTGAATGCACACAACTTGACGCGGGCGGAGATTCTTGAAACAATTCCTCTAGACGCGTCTCCATATCCCTGCTCTGTTTCTCAACAGGAGATTCGCCGAACATAGCTTCCAATCGTGTCTCTACAGACTTGCTGCTGATCGAGTCGGGATTAAAAAGCTCTGGAAGATGGATATTGCTTCCAACTAGCTGCGTAGTCTCTTTTGTGCTAGAATTTGATGTACCTGAATTCGATGTAAATAGTTCGGATAGTTGAATCTCAACGCCTTTTGAACTCGATCCAAATATTTCCGAGAGCTGTTTTTCAACAGATGTTTTATTTGTTGAATTGTGAGAGCTATCCTCGCAATGGTTGTGATTTGTGATCATAGACCCAGCAGAAGAATGCTTTTTCTCAGTCATCAGATTTAGTTCTTTTTGAATGCACAACCATTCATCGTAGTGTTCACTGTTTTTATTCGTCAATTGATCGTCTTTTTTGCTCTTCATCAAATCGAGATTGTCTGTAAATTGGAGATTGGTTTGAAATGTCGAAGACTGATGGGAAGACGTCGCACCTGAGAAGTAATCGATTGAAAAGTCGCTGTTTCCTGTATTTACATCAGTCACTGACGTCATGTCACTAGACGATGTGGAGATCCCTTTGGATTGCCCAGAGGCTGCCATCCCACCGACCGAGACTGAGCTCTCCATCTTCTTCATAATGAAGCTAGGGGTAATTTCAGATTCAATATCAAAATTGTCCATCTCCTTTTTAATAGCACTGGTATCAAATTTGCGCGTACTGTTGGAAGGCTGAGTAGGATAGCTTTGGGAGGAACTTGAATTTGTTATTACAACTATATTAGAGAAATCGGTGTGATTCGAGAAGATGTCCTTTTCGTCCTTTATCTCACCACTCTGGAGTAGTTCAGTATTGCCGCCCAATTCGTTGGTATTTTGCGAATAGGGCAGCGTAGTTTTAACACCTGTTTCTGCTGAATTGCCTGAAGCATTGGTGCTTGTGGGCCCACCTTTGATGCTCTCATTGTCACATTTGTCGAAAATAAGATCGCAGGGCTCAGACTTAATTTCGCTTTTTACTGGGTTGGTGTCAACTGGGGTTTTGCTGGTACCACGAGTGTGCGGAATCTGAGCGTTACTGTTGTTACTGTGATGGTAATGCTGTTGATGCTGCAAATTATGTAAGGTATGGTGATGTTGGAACTGATTATGCTCTTGCAGTGTATGCTGCTGTGATTGTTGATTATGTTGGGTATGTTGAACGTTATACTGATGCTGAGAGACAGGTGCTTGACTCGACAAATCAGGCTCTTTTTTGATATACCTGCAGTTATTATATGCAGAGCTTATTGAATTTGATATTGTGCTACTCTGATAGGTGTAGTTGATTTCATTAGCTTCCATTCGCATTTCAATTAGTTCTTTCTGTACATCTTTTACGAGCAAGTCGTTAATTAGGCAGAGCTCGGATGTTCGATGAATTCGCTGCAAAAAAGACATATCTTTGTATTCGGCAGCGATGAAGCCAATATAGGAAATTGTTGATTTTTTTGGAAAAACCAACCGAAGGATAGAAAATCGCCCCTTATGAAAAATTCGTACTAAATACCAAGAATTGAGTTTTTATAATTGCCACGCAGTGAAGGATAACTTTTACTATAGGAAACATTTTTTTTTAAATATAACGACATACTAATAATCTATATAAACCACAGGTTTAATGCTTTTTATTGTAGCTATTAAATATTGAGGTATTAGGACTCTAAAAATGTGTGAAGGACACAGAAACAACTGAAAATATAAAATAATACAATATTAATACAAAAACCTAATAGAAAAGGTGTCGCCCTACGAGCCTGAAGGATCGATCTGCCTTGTCCCGTCTTTGCCTTCGAACCACAGGCTGATTATAAAATGGGGAAACTTATTATAACGTAACATACTTTTAAAAATAAGGGATAAAATCTGCCCTCTTTGTATGTCGATATATTTAAAAAAAAAAAAAAAACAAAATTAGTGATGACATAGAAAAATGTGTGTGGCATTTTGTTGAAAAACAAATTTTTTCGCAATTAGTAGTTGCTTTTTATCTTTACATTATGAGCATAATCATCACTTTGTTTCAGAAATAATAATTGTATTGTCTACAAAGCATTAATTGTTAATCATAGATTTGCTCCTTTGTACCTTTACATCCTTAAAAGTTTATGGTGTTTTGCACTTTCGTCTGTTTTAAACAACATACAGGGTATCCAATTTTAAGAGATGATATGCCGAAATGTTCCAAAAGTCATTCAGACTCAGTCTTTAAACATAAAAATGTGTTCCCCGTTAAAAAAAAAAAAAAAAAACTTTCAAAATGTTTAATTATCTTTGATTTCGTGACTTTGAATGCTATAAAATATGAAAGAATTGTACGTTCCAATTTAAAAGAGAAATCACTTTCAAATACCTCTACGAAAATTATTTTCTGATTTAAAACTGTTCAAAAATATTATTTGAATGGCGAGCTTACGTAAAATGGGATACCCTGTATACTGAAACTTCTTTTTAATAATAATTTATTAAACGTAAAAAAATAAGTTCAATAGCTACTTACCATCGATTCTTGCAGCAACAAATGCTGATATTTTGCTGTTAGATACTTAAACTTTTCTTGAAAATTGAGTGCAACTTTCTCGAATTCATCCTCTTCATCGGAAGGTATCTCCTCATCCTTCTGATACATACAATGATACCTGCAATCACGACCAAATTAGTTCACTATGTTCTTATTCACAATTTATTTTTCCAATGCACCTACCTAATCAATCGCTTCACAGCCTCCTCTTTGCTCTGGAAGGGTGTAACATAGTCAGGCTTTGTACAATTTTCCTGGTCAACTTCGAGTTGCCGCTCGAACCTGTAATTAATGAAACGATAAAACCCTGTGCTCCTTCGAACAGTTTTAAAAGTGCTGAATATCACACTCACAAAAAATGGCGTGGAATTTTTGGTTTCGGACTCGCCATTGGTGGTGGTGGTGGCACCGATGGAGTCCTCTGCTGAACATCTAGATTATCGACGTTTTCGGTTTTTATAACAATCGCTTGCTCCTGAGAGGCAGCATCCACGGAAGCCGTCTTTTGCGTACTTGACGAAGCAACCGAAGTTACCGCAGTCAGAGGAACTGTCTGATGCATTTGCTGTTGATTTAGCTGAGGCTGAGATTCTTTTATGATTTTCGACGTTGTCTGATTCTGATAATGCGGCTGCATTGACTGCTGTAAATGTTGCTGAGGCTGTTGACTGGTTTGCTGAAGAGCTTGATGTTGCTGCTGATGATGTTGATGTTGTTGTTGCTGCTGCTGTTGTTGCTGCTGTTGATGTTGCTGCTGTTGTTGTTGTTGCTGCTGCTGTTGTTGTTGTTGTTGCTGTTGTTGTTGTTGTATTTTATGAGAAGGCTGATGTTGCATGGGATAAATATGGATACGATGGGCAGTGGAACCTGGTGCATTTATGGTGTTATGATTATTTGGTTGAACAACATTTGAAGGAATTGATTGGCCCTCACTCTTGGGTATGCTCGGCTGGACGAGAGCTGAAGCCGCTGAAACTGGAATCGTTTTATTTCCAAAAGAATTGGAGCTATTTGCCGGCATGCTAATCTGATCTTGTCCTCCCACAGATTGTACTTGGGATTGATTTTGCATCATGGGAGCAGAAAGGAAGGCATGCGTTCCCGGGGCAGGAATAGTAGGAATTATTTTGCCTGAGGCCAGAATTTTTTGTTGCTCAATGAAAAGTCGTTGTAGTGCTGAAAATATGTCTGAGTCGTTCATGTTTTGCATGTTATTCAAAGAGGGCAATGGCTTATTGTACATAGGATTATTTGGGTCAAAGTCTGGCGGGATATTCAGTGTTGCGAGTAAGCTCTTATTCTGTAACTTTGCAGATAGCTGTTGTATCTGCATTTGAACAGTCTGCAAAAGTTGCTGCTGCTGTGGTGTCAATTGAATAGTTTGCACACGGGGTATCGCCTGGGCGGCACTGACGCTTATCAGCGGAGGGACTGCATTTGCACCATGTGATTGAGATCTTGGGATATTCGCGGGAGGCTGTGTGGTCATAACCTGGGACGTACTAGACACTAGGGTCTGTTGAGACATGGTCACGTTGTTGTTGTTTGTGAATGTCGGAGCTGGTGACTGGCAAACTGAAGAGCTAACACTGCTAACGGCAGTGTTTGCAATGTTGCTGCTATTTGTACTAAGATTGCTATTGCACTGATTACTGGCAGTGTTTCGATGCTGTGTGACCTGTTGCATTGGTGCAGTAACGCCCACTAACTTCGTTCCCGTCTGGGACTGAAAGGGATGAATATTGCTGGACATCGAAGTTGCAGCGCTTGAAGTAAACACATTTCCTGGGCAAACTCGGATCATATTGTGGTCCTTAGCAGTTGTTGGCTGCACAATTTGTACTGGATTTGTGTTGGTCTTAGAGACTGAATCAAATTTTTGCATAGGCTTTATTGCTTTGCTGTTTTCATTGCAGACTTTTGGCTTTCGGGGCTTTGCCTTTCTGGGCTTTGGGTCCACCTTAGCCTTGCTAGTGTCTATGATTGGGGCTACATTAGCAACTTGCTTTGTTTGCTGAACTGGCTGCAGGGGTTGCACTGGATGATGCTGCTGTGGATGTACAACTTGCTGTTGCACTCGAGGGGTTGGCTGAACCGCATTTTGGGCTTGAGGCGCTTGTCCTATGTTGTCGAAGTGAAGCTGACCTTGAGACATGCATTGCGATAATTGCTGTGCGTTAATTCCCTCTGAAACGATTAAGACTCGCTCCATTAGACCCAGAACAACCGACGTTTGACCAGGGCTAATTTGAGTTATTTGATTTGTGATTGTGTTTAGGGAAAACAACTGTTGGTTCGCATCTATTTTTGGTAAAGTGATCAACCTTGTGGCGTTAGGGCTCATTACAATGGTAGGAGGAGCTGGAGCTGTTTGCTGACTTTGCACAGAGGATGCCATCTCACTTTTTCTGTACTCAATTGGGGCACTCTTTTGAGGCATCATGGCATTATCATTAGCAGTTAGTGTCGGGTGGGCACTCGTAGCGTTGGCAGTGGCATTGGGTGCTTGCGTGATGTTGGGCTGTGAAGTCGGTTGGACGCTTACTTGCATTTGAATAGTCGGTGGATTTGAATTAGCTGCAGGTTTAGTACTAGTCGAAATCTGTGGTAAACTCACTTTGCTGCTTACCGAAGTATTACTAGAGGAAGTTGCCGAAATGTTGCTGTTGAGCATGTGTGAATTTCCTTTTTGAATTTTAGACTTATCTGAAGGGTCGGTTATTATTGCAACGTTAGGCAGTGCACCACTAAGTATTGCTTGTAAGATTATTTGAGAATTTGGATCTTGAGGCCCATTGGGGTCGTGCTTCAGCAATAAGCGGCCACCATCCTCAGCAAATGCTAAGCTCAGACTGCCTGTTAAGCACGGGAGGAGAGCGGCAGCCGAATTCGCCGCAGGAAGCGTTACATTACCAGCGATACCTTGCTGGCCGGAAGATATAGAGAAACTTCTTTGACTCAAATTGCTGGATTCGTTTTGGTTTTTGCTATGGGAAATTGTATTCGTATCCCCCGAACTGGCGGGCACATTTGCACTACCGCTCTGATTCTGGGAAATTTGGATAAAGTTGTTCTGAAAGGGGGTTTGATTGGCACTGGTTTGCTGATGACTTTGCTGGGATGCTTGTAAATTATGATGGTGTTGCTGCTGAACCTGAGATTGTTGTTGAATATGCTGCTGTTGATGGGTTTGATTTTGAATGATCTGCGACTGATGCGTTTGCTGTTGATGTTGCTGAAGCATCTGCTGTTGTTGCTGAATCTGTTGCTGTAGATGCTGCTGCTGATTTAACAATAACGGTTGCTGCTGACTAACTAAAATTGGCTGTGACGCCTGCTGTTGGGATTGAGAATTATTAGGCCCATTGGCTTTGTTATCCAGTATCGGCATGATTTGTATTTTGTTTTCGACTACATTACTAATTGGCATATTTTGATTGGCTATTTTCGTTGCATCAATTTGTGAAATTTGGATATTCCCAATTTGGCTAGGAACATTTCCAACGGATGTAGGAATTGTGTCAACCTTCTTTCCGTTTCGCTTAACAGCTGGTTTCCGGCGAGGTTTAATTGCAGCCGTTGTTGCCGTAGTTGAGGTTGGCAAAGATACTACAGGTCCTGAATTCGAATAACTATGGACTCCAGACGCACTGGATACTACACCAATTAATTTATTTTGTGTTTCGTTGATTTGACTTTGTAGCGTTGGTGTGGCATGGGTATTAACTGAATTGACGAAGCTAGTTACACATAAGGTGTTAGTGCTGGACGTGGTACTTGTTGGGTGGTATGAGTTTACTACATTTCCAACCGACTTCTGAATGTGAACTTGTCCAGGTGACGGAGAAGGCTGATGCAAATTTTGAGACATATTCGCGACTGCTGGAGGTGGATTGTGGTGGACTACATGCAACGCTGGCTGGTTCAATTCCTCGTTTTGCACCCTTGGTATCGATATGGTGTAAGGCTGACCAGAGTCGTTGGGGTCAATCTTTATCACAATGTTCTGCGACTCGATGGCGGTATTACCCTTTATATCGGAATTATTAGATAGAGTAGTTTGGTTGCCAGCCAGTGATGTAACGCTAGCCGAAGTGGCATTCACCTTGCTATCACATTGACTTGTTGGAATTGTAAAAGTGAAGGGTATATCACTACTCTGATTGGGAATAGTTATCATAATATCACTAGAGTTTGGAGCAGAAGTCGATGGTTGCTGTGCAAGCACAGTTTGAGGTTCCTCTTGCTGCTCTGGTGGAGGATCGTCCGCATCCATGTAATCATCATCTTCCATAATCCCGCAAAGTTTCATAACATTTGCTAAATCCAGTTTACCTGTGCTAGTAACACTAGGCTTTGTTGAAGATTGTGAGACTGGTGCTGGCGTTACAGACGTACTTGCTGTTGAAGATGCAGCCGTTGTCGTTGCGCTGACCGCGTTATTCGCTGTAGCAGGCACTGGCTGAATCTTCTTTTTTCTACTTTTAGGCGGCTTCTTACCTTTAGGAGGCATTTCGCCCTCGTTCATTTTAATATTTCCACCTTTAGTTGATGTATTCAGCGCCATGGGATTGTCTGGCTGAACAAGTACAGTGGTCGTTTGCTGAGGAGCAACAACATTCTGCAGGACCGGAGTCGGGTTGCGCACTGGTTCTGGAGTGACTGAAGGAATAATCTGCGGCTGAGGTGTGACTGCAGGCGATGCAATCCCTATTTGCTGGTTAACCGCATTTATTTGGTTATTATTCGTCGAAAATTGTATGTTCTGTGCTGGAACAACAGATGGCATTTGGATTTCACTAACCTGTGAGGGTGGCGGCGACTGAAATGCCGCCCCTGCTGCAGCGGCAGCAGCTATTTGCTGCAAATTTGTGCTGTTCAATTGATTTAAATTTAAGTTCGGATTAAGTTGATTGAACCCAGCCAAACTCTGCTGAAATTGAGTCGGAAGTTGCGATATTATCGGAGCGTTTAGACCGTTTGGCATTTGAATTTGAGCTAAATTTCCGTTTAATTGTAGCTGGGCCATACTTTGACCTATTAAGTGACTGTTTATGGCCGCGGCCAGTTGCTGTGACCTCGGCACTTGGAGACCACTAAGCTGTGTTATGGGTGCTGTTTGCGTATTTGCTTTTATAGTCTGTAAGTTTTGCTGAATTAGATTTGCTTGAGAGGACACTATGAAAGTAGGAGTTGCTGCAATTTGCATGGCACCATTCGTGTTCAAAATACGCAGGAGTTGCTGCGGCTGGGGCTGCTGGATCTGAGGTCGGGTGTTGTGTATTACAAGTGATGGAGTCGCTATCTGCGGCGTTGGCGGCCTCAGGATGAACTGCACTCCTTGTGGAGTGTTCTGCTGGACCAAAACCGACATCTGGTTCAGTAGAAGCGGCTGGGTGTTTAGATTTCCTGTAGGTAGAATAATCTGCCCGCTTTGCGCCTGAGTTGCTGACGATGCACCTACGTTTTGAGCCTGTGGCTGCGGTTGGGATTGGGTCTGAGCTTGATGTTGGGGTTGGGGAGATTGGGATATTTGACCGGATTGCTGTACAGTCATTGTTTTTGTCTGTGTTATAACTGTTTTATCAGAAGATGTTTGCATTCCACAGTTTTGAGGCTTCGGTAAGATTTGTTGAGGTCCTCTTGCCGTTTTACTGCCAGAGATTGTCGGCGGAGTGTTTAAATTTTGAACTGTTGTTGCCCCGATCATTTGTTGTCTTTGTTGATTTGCAGCAGACGTCGCAGCCGCAATTAGCTGAGGTCCCTGAATAAATTGTAAAAGTTGATTGCCTGCATTCACTACAGGGAGTTGCTGCAACATAGGTTGTGGTGTCGGAGGCTTCACAGATCCACTGCTATTTGGACTCGAAATTGGACTATCACCAGTTAGTGGACTATTGCTAGAGTTAAGCATCGACGTTGGCATAACCGTTGCTTTTTTCGACGTCCCCTTTGGGCTGCTAGCCACAGTCGACGCTGCCAACGTCGCGGAAGTAACAACTGAAGATGAATGTCCATATCCAGCGAAAGACTGCGACCGCTGCTTATTGCCACCCTTCTGAAATTATACCGAAATTTTAAACATTTATCCAATTTAATCGCAAGTCACTTACTTTATTTAGGGAAATGTTATTCGATCCAACGAGAGTGGTGTTGAACTCATTCCCAGTGACACCAATGACTGTTGTTGCAGCCGCTGGAGACTGGGACGGGCTGGGCTGGAAAACCACAGTGCCTGCATTGGGACTTCCGCTTAAACCAATTCCAATTGACGGCCGTCTGCCAGGCGTTGCCGCCTTACGCTCCTTAATTTAGAAAAGTAATCGTTAAAAACGTTTCCTTTCAAATGAAACTATCTTAAACTTACTTGCTCTTGAGTCGTGTTGGTAATTGTGTTATTTGTTACCAGTAGTACATCTTGCGAAAATGGTGACTGAGATGGCGATGGTTGGAGCCTTGGGCTAGCTGAGATTGATGGGGAAGGACTGGGCGTTAAAAACGGACCCGGAGGAGATAATATTCCTAAGGTGGAAACAATTTAATTAGTAATGATTTAGCCAAAGATCTTTCGATGTCGCAGAATATTTGGAAAGTTATTTTAAAACGTGGTTACTTCGATGAGTCGATTGAATAAATCCATATTTGGGTGTTAATTATGTTTTACCATACAATTTTATAAAGTATTATATACAAAGTACAGTAGCTGTAAACACGAATGAATCAATAAAAAAAAATACGTAGCAATGTAAATATGGTGGAAAAATCACGTAAGCGTCGTCAAAAAATTTGTTACATATTTGGCCCTTAACGACCAACAATTCTTGGAATGGAAGGTGGTTTTAAAAATTAAAGAGAGTTTCAAAAGATCTATTTTTAGAAGGGCATGCTAAATATGATGCTAAATTAACAACTAAAAATAGATATAAAAACTTTATCAAAGGGCACATAGTATCGATGGATATAAAGAAGATAACAAAGAATTTCGATTTATCAATTTCGTTAAAAATTCTTATGTACTACTACTAATTTCCACTGAGTACGCATACCAAGAAATGTATTGCACTAATACCGAAAGCAATGGACAAAAGTATTTAAATTCTCAATATTTTGAAAACTAGGACATTTTTATTTATATCAAATTTTACTTATTTCGACAATTCTGAGTTGGTTCGTCAGTCACGAATATAGAGAAATGATAAAAGTTTAAAAAAAAAGCCATATTTAGAAGTAAATTGAATTTGGAGGTAATCCAATGATCCATAATTCTTAATTTGAATTAATTTGCATGTACTTATATAGAATGTTTAAAACTTTTAATTTTGTTCCCATATTCGTTGCCTAGCCACCACCATCAACCAACATTACTACCACCGGTAGTTCACAGGTATTGCTTTTATCTGGAAGCGTGAACTATTGGTGGTTATCATATAACGTAAATAAGCAGTAAATTAACCAAGCACCGTCAGAAGAATAAACAACTTATCATATCGTTCGCACCCATCATATAAACGTCCAAAAAGTGCGCCGGGTTAAACGTGTCTTAGGGGGCTTTTGACTCTTTCGTTTTTAAATTATACGTTTTCATTGTGTAATGTTAAGAAAATATTAAAGGCTATTCACTTTTTTTATAATTTGCTATTATATCGTTGCATTATGTACGTTATTTTTATTAAAATCCCTTGAATTTCATAAAAATCCTACATAACATTGAATATCCAAATTTTATAAAATATTCGAAATCAGTACTTTCAAAACACCTTTGGAATTGAACAAATTAATTTTGGTTACTATATTAGAACGGCAAGTTTAAATTTCCAATTTTCAAAATTTTTAACTTTATATAGCAACCCTTAAATTTTACAATTGTGGACCCGTAATTTTTAAATTCATGAATGAAAAGTATCCTATGTCCTATTGCAAGATATATTCTACCTCTGTGCCAAATTTCATTCAAATTCGTCGAGCCGTGATCGAATGATAAACATTTAAACAAACAAATTTTCAAACTTATTATGATTATTATTATTAAGCTTAACTTGATATTACAGCTTCAATAGTTTTAAAGTAGCGCTCCACACTATGTCTACTTTAGGTTACACCACAAGATGAAAAAACACAATTCGAATTGTTTTCAAAACTTCAGAAATGGTAAAGCGCCGTTGTACTAAAAATAAAGTGACTATGAATCGCAGCTAAAGTATGCACTTGGGAATACCATTTTTATAGCTGAATACATTTGCATTTTATCATACCGAATTAAATAAGCTATGAATCAAAAGTATTAAATTTGTAGCTTTAACTTTGACACAATATTAAAACTACTGGCCAGTAAGCAAAAACAAAATGTTCGTAATAAATTTAAATTATTTTCAATGAGAATTGAGTCTAAAGCAGACTATAAAGCCTGGATGCTCTTTAAATATTTGGAATTTTCAGGTGAAGCAGAGGCGAACCGAGGAATTAGCAGGAAAACTGCTACAAGGTATTTTTTGTCGGAAGTAGTTTTTTCTTCGAAATATTTTGCAAACGATTATCATAAACTGTGTAAAAGACCGACCACGGCATAATATTGATTGTGAACCTAAGAGAAGGAATTTTGTATTCCAACC